>JAEOAD010000555.1:6937500-8235000 GCA_036365145.1 Orientallactaga sibirica | reverse complement strand
GTGCTCTAAGAGACAGTTCTGCTCAACTTCATTTATGTGATTACTGGCTTTTGATGATTTCCTTCCAGTTCAGCAATTCACCTGATCAGAGTCACTTTGAGATTCAATTTCTATTGTTTTCCCTGTGTTTTCATTAGAGGTTGCCATCCTGGGAACAAGCACCTTGGTGGTTATCTCTCAGTTTTCTGGCTTTCTTTTCTTTCTTTTTGTTTTTCATTATAGTCTTCCCATCTCAGGGTAAAAGTCTTATTTTATTAAGGAGGAAGCAAGTATTTGTCCTCGTAGGAGCTTCAGTGGGTGTTCTGTTTTAAATGTAAACCAGATTGGAGTAGGATGCAGTTATAACCGCAGATGCACAGATTGTGCAGATTGCAAGTATGTCAAGGATACCTGGGTATCTAGAAGGTGGGAAACTGGAGTTCAGGCCTACTCACTCCACTTGTCCGCACTCTTCAGCACAAGGGAATCTGTGTTTGGGGAACCAGCTGTTGGGGAACCAGGAGCCAGGAAGCTGGGGAGGCAGGAGCAAAAGACCAGCTTCCACAGTGGCCCATGTAATCCTCTGGTTCAGGAGAACAGGGAGTTGGGGACCCAGGGATAGGTCAAACAGGAAGCTGGAGCAAAAGGCCTGTTCCTTAGCACTGCACACAGGGTCCATTCTGCACCAAGCCAGCAGCAGGGGTGCCAGGGCCAGTGTAATGGGAGGTGGGAAACAAACTGTGGGCTCTGTCCTACTCATTCCACTAGCCTCTCTTTCTTATTTTATTTATTTATTTATTTGAGAGAGAGAAAGAGGGAGAGAGAGAGAGAGAGAGAGAGAGAGAGAGAGAGAGAGAGAGAGAGAATGGGCATGCCAGGGCCTCCAGTCACTACAAACCAACTCCAAATGCATGCGCCCTTTGGCTTTGCAGTCAAACACCTTGATGGTAAGACATCTCTCAAGCCCCAGCAGCTCTTAAAATCTGATTTTTGATGTTACTCTAGCAAAATTCTCAGAGCTACCAGCTTAAGCAACCTTATGAAACCTGTACCTTTTCTAAGCCTGCTCTAACTCCTCTAAACCTGATACTTAAAACAGTGAAAATGTGTTCTCTCAGAGTTGCGTAAAAGAGGATGACATGAAATAGGGGTGTTGAGATAGAACTGCACCTCCTACCAAGGCTACAAGAGACACTTCTCTAACCTCTACAGCTTTTGCCTCTAGCACATTCCCTAGTTTGTGGGCACACCCCTCTCTACTGTTTTAAATGCTGTGTTTTTCTCTATCCTCTTCTCTGTGCATCTGCCTGTCATCCCTTCTTTCTTGTTAGAATAATTGGAATGGTGTGGTTTGAATGTAAAATGTCCCCTGTGGGCTCATGTATTTGAGCACTTGGTCTCAAGCCAGTGGCATTGTTTGGAAAGACTGTGGCATATTTAGGAAGTGAGCTTTAATGGAAGAAATGGGTCATTATGGGCTAGGCCTTGAGGTTTTATAGTTTGGTCCCATTTATTCTTTGATCTTTCTTCCTTG
Organism: Orientallactaga sibirica; assembly: GCA_036365145.1. Taxonomy (NCBI): domain Eukaryota; kingdom Metazoa; phylum Chordata; class Mammalia; order Rodentia; family Dipodidae; genus Orientallactaga; species Orientallactaga sibirica. The sequence goes on along the minus strand of JAEOAD010000555.1, from coordinate 8,233,487 downwards.
TTAATGACATGTAACCAGTCATTCTACATGCTGTCCCTGCCTTAAAGCTTGCTGTAAGCTGCTTCCAATCATGTATTTGGTCACAATGAGGAGTAATATAACTGATACAGATACCACTCGAGACAACTAAGGGCTATAAGCTCTTACTTTGTCATCCAAAGTCTGTACATCTTCAAACACTTTTTCCAAATAAGTTAATAACCATAGGCTCCAGACATGATCTGTATGTGCTTTGAGAGCCATGTTTTTTTTAAAAATCTTCCCACAAACATCAAAGGAGATACTAAAAATATCATACGTGAACTCGTCCAAAAAACAGAGTACTTATAGAAAAAATACAATAAGCTTTCTATATGGAATGAAGGATCTCTCCAAACAATAATGTTCTGAATGTGAAATTGTAAAGCATTCAATGGAGTAAAAGATTATGTGACACAAATGACCTTAAATGAAGACTATAGAGAGAACCAAAAACTCTTGGAAATTAAGGAGAAAGGTGCAAAAAAAGCAATCAAGAAAATTCATAGGGCCTGAGCAGGGACACAGCAGAAGAAATATGCAAATGCTTGATAAATTTACATTTAAGAAGCATGCTAGCACAGTTGGGAGGCGTAACTGGACAGCCACTTTCTACTCAAAGTAAACAAATAAACTCCCCACTCACTGGATGACACAATTCTGCATTGAAGTCTTATTTGTTTTAGTTTTGGTAAGTTCTTGCTTTTTAATAAAATCATATAATATGTATGAGGTATCAAGTAATGTTTTGATATATATGCTTATTTTTAGGATTATAATGAGCATAACCCTTGCAAAAAAACAGCAATCTACTATTGTATATAGTCACAGGGATGAAATCAGTGTTTCAAAGAGATGTCACACTCCCCTATTCAAAAAAGCTTTGTGTTCAAGATAAGGAAGCAACTTACAAACCCCTAAAAAATGAATGTATAACAAAAATGTGGAACTAATTCATATTACAATTCTTTTAAAAAGTATCAATGGCAACAAAGACACACACAGAAATAGCCCTCAAAAATAAAAAAAATGATTCTATTATTACCTAACAATGAAATTCTATTTAGAATATGAAAAATGATATATCATCTATCTTTACATATGCATATATAAAACATATATATCACCAATATTAAGCAGAAATAAATAACCTAATTATACTATATAAAAATACTCCAGCTATATAAATTCACAAAAAAGCAAAACCACCCTATGGCATTATAAATCAAAATCTTAGTGATGTATAATCTGGTCTAAGGATGGATTCTAAGGAGTTTGGGATGTTCTACATCCTTCACTGAGTACTGAGAGTGTACAGTCATATTTCAAAAATTAATTCAAGGATACTATGATTTATTCCTATTTCTACATGTATGTTGTAGCTTGTAACAAAATGTTCTTTAAAATATATATGATAAATTTGTGTTTTTGAATTATATATCTAGAAAGCTAAGAAAGAAAAAATATGTGAAGATTGTTACAAAACACCTAAGATATTCAATTTAATGAATTTTTGCAAATTTCATGTAAATAATGCTATAAGAAAATATGTTACAATGGAGATTTAAATCCAAGCTAATAGTCTTTTTCATAAATTCAATAAGAACTTTCAGAACATCCATATCATACACAAGCTGAGGTGGAAAGGATTAAAGTCCACTGGAATAAAAAGAAAAAAAAAAAAAAATCTCCATGCTCCTAAATAATGTATAGCTCTCTAGCCCTCAGAGGAGACAATATATGTGTGTGTGTGTGTGTGTTATAGATACACATGTATATAGCTACACCTGTTTTTAAATTGTATATATCAGTGTTTTATGCATTGTTTCTATGATTTATCCATATATATATATATATATATATATATATATATATATATATATATATATGTATATGTATGTATGTATGTATGTATGTATGTATGTATGTATGCATGCATGCATGTAGACACACACACACACACACACACACACACACACACACACACACACACACACACGTACTTGCCTGAGATAGTGAAAGGAGAATACAGTGGTATAGAAAAGTTCAAAAACCATCCAGGATATGGGAGGATATTGCAGTACTTAAAGGCATTTACCTGCAAAACCTACCAGCCTGAGTTCAATTCCCAAGCTACCCTTTTAAGCCAGACACACAAAAAAGTGGTATTCAGTGTTCATCTGCATTGACAAGAGGCTCTGCACCCCAACACATGCAAGTACATAAATAGAAGCTAAAATTAAAATACACTTTCAGTAGTCAATGTTCCTTGAAGTGTTAAAAGGATTTGTTTATGTGAAGTTTCTGCAACAATCTACTCAGATTCTGAGGCCATTTCCTCTCAAGTCTCAATTGATGCTCTGAAAGTACTTGGCCACCAGCACAATTTTATCATTAATAATTCTGGCCACTTGCAACTAAGAAAATATTTCATACTAGTTTTATATTGTTCATTTTCTCTTTGAAAATCTATTCCCAAGTAAAGTTCAAAAGTGTTATGCAATAGTCTCATTTTGGCCTATTGTCCTCAGTTAAACACATCTGTCGAGCCATTCATAAAGATGTGAGAAATGAGCCGGGCGTGGTGGTGCACGCCTTTAATCCCAGCACTCGGGAGGAGGAGATAGGAGGGTTGCCTTGAGTTTGAGACCACCCTGAGACTACATAGTGAATTCCAGGTCAGCCTGGGCTAGAGCGAGACCCTACCTTGAAAAACCAAAAAGCAAACAAGCAAACAAACAAACAAAAAGATGTGAGAAAGGAGAATAATTTATACTAACTTATCAAACAAAGATGCAGTGTGATATGTTTATTACCAGAATCATTTAGAGGTATTCAGCACAGCATGAGATTTCTCCCACTTCCCTCCCATTCTCTCCTCCTTCTTTTAATCATAATGACTTCATATCCTAAATCAAACTTGTGTGATTATTTAACGATTTTCTATTTCTATATTTGAAACTCTTTCCTTCAAAGGTGTAAAATTTGGTTCCCAGAATGAATAAAAAGTACCTTCAGATTTGTTAACTTGTGCTTGAAGAAAGATTTCCTCTTAGAGGAGAGTTTAGTACTTCTTGAGAGTTTGCGAGGGTTTGCCTCTTGATTGGTGGCATTACAATGCAAACATTTAAAACAATTCCTTGGATTATCAGCCCATCTTTCCACTATATGATTATATTCATTCTTCATAAATACAGTTCAATTCATTTTTTAAAGTATTTTAATTATTTGAGAGAGAGAGAGAGGGAGGAAGAGGCAGATAGAAAGAGAGAATGGGTACACCAGGGTCTCTAACCACTGTAAACGAACTCCAGATGCATGTGTCCCCTTGTGCATCTGGCTTATGTGGGTCCTGGGGAATTGAACCATGGTTCTTAGGCTTTGTAGGCAAACGCTTTAACTGCTGAGCCATTTCCTCAGCCCTCAAGTCATTTTTTATATCCAATTTTCTTTTACAGGTACCCCTCCCATCACTGTGATTTTATTTTCCATGTGAGTAGGTAAAACATTAAAATATCTGTAAAGATCAAAGCTATATAAAAGGTTTCTTCACAAACCAGTATGGGTGTCCCTGTACCCCAGTTACACTTATCTTTACCTCCAGTTCTTATCTAAAGACTGAATCTTACCTGAGTTTTCTTTATGAATTTAATTTTTCTCACAGAACATATAGAATACTACAGTGTCTTCTTGTTCTTCTTCTTATTATTATTGGTTTTTTTTTTCAATGTAAGGTCTCTCTCTAGCCCAGGCTGACCGGGAATTCACTATGTAGTCTCAGGCTGGCCTCGAACACACAGCAGTCCTCCTACCTTAGCCTCCCTAGTGTCAGGATTAAAGGCATGCACCATGCCCAGCTACAGTGTAATTTTTGCAATATATATATATATATATATATATATATATATATATATATATATTTTTTTTTTTTTTTTTTTTTTTTTTCGAGGTAGGGTCTCACTCTGGCTCAGGCTGACCGGGAATTCACTATGTAGTCTCAGGGTGTGCCACAATGCCTGGCTGCACTTTATATTTTTTTATTGAACCACACATGCTGAAAATTAGTGTGCTTCAGTGTATGATGTCTTCATTCTGTTTTGCAGCTTCCCGTTAAGTCCTAGTGTCAGTGCCATTCCAAACATATTCCTACGTGCAAACATTCAGTCACCAACACTGCAATTCCACTCACTGCTAGAGCCAAAAACATAGCACAGGGCTGGAGAGATGGTTTAGTGGTTAAATGCTTGCCTGTGAAGCCTGAGGACCCCAGTTCGAGGCTCGATTCTCCAGGACCCACATAAGCCAGATGCTCAAGGGTATGCATGCCTCTGTAGTCCGTTTGCAGTGGCTGGAGGCACTGGCATTTTCAATCTCTCTCTCTCTCTCTCTCCCTCTTTCTATATACATATCTTACATACATACATACATACATACATACATACATACATACATACATACATACATATGGGCTTGAGAGATGGCTTAGCAGTTGAGGCACATGCCTGTGAAGCCTAAGGACCCTGGTTCGATTCTCCAGGTCCCATGTTAGCCAGATGCACAAGGGGGCACATGCGTCTGGAGTTCAATGGCAGTGGCTAGAGGCCTTGGCGCACCCATTCTCACTCTTTTTCTCTCTGTCTCTCTTCCCCTCTCTGTCTCTAATAAATAAATAAAAATAAAATAAAGTTTAAAATAAATAAATAAAAATCCTAGAAAAACATAAATCAAATCTTTTTTTTAAATGCTTCTGAAAGTGCATCCCTGGGTAGAGAGCTGTAAGTGGGAATAACAAATCAAAATGTATAAGCATATGCACTGTCTCAGTATATTTCTAAGTTCCACTGCAGTGCTGATTTGTATTTCAACCAGCAATGCGAAGGTTGCTTCCTTCGTGTTAGGTTCACTTGCAGAATGTGTTGTGACACTTTTTCACATTTGCTGATCTGATAGGGGAGACATCATATCTGTGCAGTTTTCACTGAATCATTATGAGGAAAGCTGAATTTTTATATGATTAAATGCAATATATATTAGATATGATGTGTATTGTATTCATAATTTTCCAAATTTTATATTGATTTTTTATCTTTTGTATCTCACTTTTAAATTTTATTTATTTATTTGAAAAGGAAATAGGGGTGAATTGGGGACTACTATAAAATAATATTGAGCATAACCTAGTAACATATATATATATATATATGGAGAGAGAGAGAGAATGGACATGCCAGGACTCTAGCCACTGCAAACAAACTCCAGATGCATGTGCTACATTGTGTATATTGGGGAATAGAATCCAGGTTCTTAGGCTTTTCAGGCAAGCTCCTTAAGTGCTAAGCCATCTCCTTATATCTCATTTTCACAGCATTAATCCTTTTGCTGTGTTACACAAAATAAGCAATGGCAGGAACGAGATAATTCTTCAATCAGAAAGAATGGTGAAATCATCATTCGAAACTGTTTGATATATTTCTATGAAAACAAATTTGATAATCCAGATAAAATAGATACTTTTCTAGAGAAACATAGTTTATAATATGATAGAAGTAGAAAGCTTGAACACAGATTTTCCCAGAAAACTTTGACAAATTTTTCATGGAAGGATACCACATGTATGAGGCTCACATGGTTTATGGAGGAATTCTTCTAGAATTTCCAGATCCAGACAACAACATACTCCACAACTCATTTATAGGGAAAAAACTGATAATGGAACTTAATGTTTTTTGAAACAAAACAAAATTATGTTTTAATGTGAATAAATATATTCTAATACAGCAGCCCTCCCTTATTTGGAGGGTGTACATTCCAAGACTGGATGCCTGAAATCATAGGGAGTTCCAAGCTCAATTTATATTTTGTTTTTCTTGTACATACATAACTATGGCAAAGTTTAATGTAGAGGCTGGGCACACAAATGGAGTCTAATAGCCTTATTACAATAAATCATAGAAAACTTGCAAAACAATTATTTTTTTCAATCCTTATTTAGCAGAAAATGTTCATTATTTTACTTAAAGGTAGCACTATGCTGTTTTTTGTGGAAAATCAGAATCGGCAGCATAACTATCCTGGCCCTTTGGTAGCTTTATCAAATAAAATAAAAGTTGCTTGAACACAGAGCACTATGTGTTGAACACTATGATACAAACACACTTGATCTAACCATGGAAACACTTAGGTGGTACAGGTTGGATAGTGTGTACAACATGCATGACTATTGTCTTTGGCAAGTAGCAGTGGGAAGATAAGATTTCCTCACATACTCAGCACTTTATGTTATGCAAAGCATATGAATTCATTATTTCTGGGATTTTTTTTTTTTTTTTTTTTTTTTTTTTTTTTTGCGAGGTAGGGTCTCACTCTGGTCCAGGCTGACCTGGAATTAACTATGTAGTCTCAGGGTGGCCTCGAACTCTCGGCAATCCTCCTACCTCTGCCTCCCGAGTGCTGGGATTAAAGGCGTGCGCCACCACGCCCGGCATTTCTGGGATTTTTAATTTAATATTTTCAGACTGCAATTAGTCACAAGCAGCTGAAACTATGAGAAGTAAAATAGCAGGTAAGTGGGGACTACTATAAAATAATATTGAGGATAATCTAGTAACACATTAAGCATATTGCATTCCATGGCTAATTGGGACATACCCAAGAAATGAAAAGTAGGTTAAGGGTTAGTAAATTCTTTCATAAAGTATATTATATATTAAGAACTCTGAGGGAAGTGGGTGGAGTATGTATTATCTCAATAGAGTATCTTCAAAGGCAGTTGACAGAATTTGACATGCATTCCAAATTTATATGATAAACCAGGGAATGACACATGGATTATTATCTAAAGTATACTAACTCAGTTCTAAGCTCCTAATCAATCAATCAATCTATCTTTCTTTCTTCCTTCCTTCCTTCCTTCTGTCCTTCCTTCCTTCCTTCCTTCCTTCCTTCCTTCCTTCCTTCCTTCCTTCCTTCCTTCCTTCCTCCCTTTCTTCCCTCCTCCCTTCCTTTCCCTCCCTCCCCTCCCTTCTTTCTTTCTTTCTTTCTTTCTTTCTTTCTTTCTTTCTTTCTTTCTTTCTTTTTTGGAGAGAGACACAGAGAGAGAGAGAGAGAGAGAAAGAGAGAGAGAGAGAGAGAGAGAGGAGAGGGAGACAGATAGAGATGGGCGTGCCAGCAGCCTCTCAGCTGCTGCGGACGAAATCCAGATGTGTGCGCCCCCTTGTGGTCAAGTGTGGCATTGCACCCTTGCATCACTGCATCTGGCTAAACGTGGGACCTGGAGATTGGAACCACTGGAGATTGGAACGGGCGTTCTTAGGCTTAGGAGGCAGGCGCCTTAACTGCTAAGCCATCTCTCCAGTCCTAATCTTTCTTTTTTTTAAAACCATAGAAACACATGTCATTTATTATTATATGGACTTAAAAATCAACATAAATCAATTTCAGACACTTCTTGAAAATACACTATAAAAAATTTATACCAAAGAACAGCATATCTAGTAGGCAATACAATAAGAACATACACTTGCATTTTTAGAATAATACATAAGGGGTTATTGAAAAGATTGCATAGTTAATCCAACTGTATCCTTTCACATTTCTTCATAATTTCAATCCATTCTTTTATTTAAAGGTTTTTCTTTTTAATTTTATTTATTTGCAAGCAGAGAGAAAGATAGAGAGAGAAGAGAGACAGACAGAGAGAGAATGAATATGCCAGGGCCTCTAGCCACTGCAAACGAATTCCAGACGCATGTGCCCCTTGTGCATCTGGCTTATGTGGGTCCTGGGGAATTAGTGGTCCTTAGTGGTCCTTAACCACTAAGCCATCTTTCCAGCCCAGCACTCACTTTCTAAGGTCCCAAAGTGCTGAATTCTTCTCTTACTCCATTAGCATGGTCTGAAAAAATCTGTCATACCTGCTTTGAGGGAGCATGTCCTAGAATTTTTTATAAGTGGAACTTTGAAGACTGATTTTCTATATTACCTCTGCTTCTACACAGACAGCTTGTAATGGTTCAATATTCTGATAACTCCCCCATCCCTGAATAGTCTTTGTTCTTCGGTAGCTCTGGTTGGTCTTATGCTATTCAAGTCGGGCTTTCCTTTCACAGTACTACCTCAGCTTCCTGAGTACTGGAATTATAGGCTTGGGCCACAATTCCTGGCTTATTCTGATGTCTTTGAAAGCCAGTTTCCATAGGTCTATTTTGTAAATCTAGGCTTCTTATTAGTAATTCTTTTAGACAGCCAATGCTGACCATTGCTCTTTAAGTAAACATGAAGGAAAAAGACATCCCTGACAATGCACTAATGATAAAGCCAAATCAGTGGATCAAGTCAGTGATGGGTGCCAGGCAGGAGCCAGTGCATCTGTTCACCTTTAGGTCCAAGAAAGCATACATTCATGGGTGGTAAATGAACATAGATGACAGCAAGTTGTTCCTGAAGGAAGAAGTTCCAGATTATTGTTGGAGAGTGGGAGAAGTCAAAGGTAAATCACATGAAGAAACTATCTCTACCCAGCCTTGAAAATAGGAATAATGCCAGGATACAACCAATCAATTAAAAATGACCCCAAAAGTTCACAGATAATGTAGTGTGTGCTGCTATCCCCTATATACAAAGTAGAGCAGATACAGATACATTTCCAAAATGCCTGCAGAGGAAACTACACAATGGGCTACAGTTTTTCTATCTACACTAATATAAACAGATTTTGAGGTTGTCTGTATTATATGTGATTGCTCTAGGCCCAGCAAAAAATGCAAAGTGCCTGTTAGAGAGGGAATCATAGTGTCCCATTTCTAGGCCCTCGCCTGGCTGGCTTGGGGGACATCACCGTGTTGTTATCTCAAGACTCTTCCTTAAGGGAGAAACACAAGTGCTTTCTCCACTAAGATCAAGAAATAGTAAGACTTCCCATCTTTTATGCCACCATAAGTCACACATTCCCAATGCATTTAAACAAAGAAATTCATTACTGGATTAAAAATTGAAGAACATTTGTTGCAGATGATTTGATTGTGTTCTGGGTGTCATTGGTATAATTAATTCCATAAAGCAGCAAGCCTTAATATTAACCTAGGAAATCAATGGTGTTCATTCACTATATAATATTGAATTAGAGTATACAAGGAGAGATGAGACATCATTTTCAATGACAACAATAGGATAAAATAGGAATAAATTTCAGGAAATGCACAAAACCTATGTCAGTGAAATATTGAAATTAGTCCTAGGAGACAGGAAGATTGACGTGTGCTTATAAAGATGCTTGAATCAACATTACCATTATGAAGTTCTCTATATGTTTATTAATTTATAAAACTGTTGAAATGCAATAGAGATCAAAATATTAACACACTTGTTTCTCCCCTTGCAACATAGTCTTTCTGGGGATTCCTACTAAGACCAGATATAAAAGCGTCAGTCTCTTTCACAGAGGGAAAGAGTGTTCAAAACTCGAGTTCATGTTTTCTATATTCATATACAAGGTAATATTTGCCTCCTTGTGGAAGGTTTAGTTCAATGTTAGGTCGTGTGCTAGGCTCCTGGTTCTCTCTTTTCTACGCCACAACTCTTCTCCACACTCCCAGCCACACTTGCATATGGAGTATCCGAGATGGATCATTGAGTTTGGTGTTCTTTTTTTTTCCTACTTAATGTAATGGAAAACTGGATTTTCCCTGTCTTCCAGTTATGCTGAGAACTTAGGGGTTGTAGGTAGTTTTATTCTTTACTCTCGGCATTGATCATTGTTTTATAAGGAAAAGTTGAACTATAAGTTTTTTAATAATTTATTTGCAATAGAGAGAGGGCAGAGAGGAGAGAAGAGAGAAAGAGACAGAAAGACAGAAAGAGAGAGAGAAGGAGAAAGTATAGGCACACCATGCTTCTTGACATCGCAAACAAACTCAACTCCAAATGCACGTGCCACTTTGTCATCTGGATTTATGTGGGTAACAGGGCATCAAATCTGTGCCAGCAGACTTTGCAAGGAAGTGCCTATAACTGCTGAACTGTCTCCCCAGCCCTAAATTATCAATTTGAGATGGACATTTTGCCTTGGCTCTCATGTTATTCAACCTTCACAAGAACCCTGTGAGGTGAGACCATTAATCCAATACAGACAATACAACTAGATTTTAAATTGCATTTCAAATGCTGCATTGTTCAATAATCTCCCTAGCCCTAGCCACTCTGGCTAGGAAAAAAAATCATAATTTATCATCATTATCACTTTATTATTTTCCCTGGGAATTCTTCATTGTATATAGCATTTAATGCACTGTGTTCCCATCCTATATTATAAAAGCCTCAGAGTATAATTTATACATGTTGCCATATTCCAAAACATATACACATGTGTTATTTTGTTAAATAAACATGATATGTGTCTCTCTCTCCACACATACACACACACACACACACACACACGCACATATATTTGTGATCAAATGATACTTTGAAATACTACGTCAGTTATGGGACTTTCTCTATTTTCATTATTTGTTTCCCCTTCAAATCTCCAATCCCAATCACAACCACAAATCACAAATAATAACATCAGTAATTTTTCTTTCAATTAAAGCCATAAATTTCAATTATTGGCTTATTATTCTTAGCATTATTTGTAATAACCAAAAATAAAACAAAACAGATCCTCCCCAATTCACCATCAGGCGATTTCTTAAATAAACCAAGAGGCCATAATCCTATAATATGTGATAAACGCATTAGGCAACAATGTACATCCTAAGCAAAGGCTCATAACAAGGGCAACGTCGGAACACAGCACATTCCCCATCAGCAGAAGTAGGGCTCTTCATGACTGCACACAAGATGCGTTACGTGGCTATCTGCCACACACACCTCAACAAGAGAGTCAAAAGCCATTTCCCAAAGCCGAGCTTCTGAATGTATGTTCCTAGGTTGTAGCACAAAGCTTCACTGCAGCCTTTCTTCTGAACATGCAATATGTACACTGGGAAGTGTGCAATCAATCACACCATGCAACAGCAATGAAGGCTGCCTGAAATACCCCTATTCAAATTCTATATATTATATTATATTATATTTTTAATATATTACAAATATACTATATTGTATATTATATATAAATATACTATTGTAAATTATGAACTACAGAGATTCTATTGTGCATACAATGTTTTCTGCTATTTTATAGAAAACAAAGACTGAATATTTTCTTTTATTTTCTCACCATGTAAGTATCAAGGTAATATATCATTGGGTTGTACTGTGCTAGAATGCTTGATTTTAGCAATTGTTAATTTGCATTTTATTTAAAAAATAAAAATATTTTTGTTTGAGATTAGTACATAATTTCAAAATTGGCCCTAAACATACTTCTGCTATTTTATACCAGGTAATTATGAAACTCAGTATTCTTAGAATTGACAATTATAAAAACAAAATAGAGATCAACCCAGGGCTGAGGATGTGGTTCACCAGTTAAAGGAAACTGCTTCCAAGCCTGTCAGTGTGACTTTGAATCTCCTGCACCAGGTAACTGACTCAAATTCAAGCATGTGTCTGTGATCACAATGTGCCTACAGCAAGGCGCAGGAGGGACACACATAATGCACACGTGATGTAGCAAAACAGAAAGAGAGTCTATCTCAAAAAGAGACCCTATCTCAAAAAGAGACCCTATCTCCAAAAGAGACCTTATCTCAAAAAGAGACCTTATCTCAAAAAGAGACGTATCTCAAAAAGAGACATATCTCAAAAAGAGACCCTATCTCAAAAAGAGAGACTATCTCAAAAAGAGACGTATCTCAAAAAGAGACCTTATCTCAAAAAGAGACCCTATCTCAAAAAGAGAGACTATCTCAAAAAGAGAGACTATCTCAAAAAGAGACCGTATCTCAAAAAGAGACCTTATCTCAAAAAGAGACCCTATCTCAAAAAGAGAGACTATCTCAAAAAGAGACCCTATCTCAAAAAGAGACCGTATCTCAAAAAGAGACATATCTCAAAAAGAGACCCTATCTCAAAAAGAGAGACTATCTCAAAAAGAGACACTATCTCAAAAAGAGACCTTATCTCAAAAAGAGACCTTATCTCAAAAAGAGACCTTATCTCAAAAAGAGACCTTATCTCAAAAAGAGACCTTATCTCAAAAAGAGACCGTATCTCAAAAAGAGACCTTATCTCAAAAAGAGACGTATCTCAAAAAGAGACCCTATCTCAAAAAGAGACGTATCTCAAAAAGAAGGCAGGCAGAAGGAGAGTTCAAACATCCCAAGGTTGTCCTCTGGCATCCACATGTGTACCCATACACATCCACACATTTATACAGACATAAACAATATATATTTATAAATATTACTACATATGGTATATAATAAATATATGATATGTAATAAATATATAATATATGTATACTGAAAAAATGTTGAAGGTGCTACGTCCTGCAATATCAAATATTCACTTGAGATTTAATTCTTTTTTTTTTTTGAGGTAGGGTCTCACTCTAGCCCAGGTTGACCTGGAATTAACTATGTAGTCTCAGGGTGGCCTCAAACTCACGGCGATCCTCCTACCTCTGCCTCTCGAGTGCTGGGATTAAAGGCGTGCACCACCACACCTGGCTCGAGATTTAATTCTTGATGTAACAATAAACAAGCACGTTTATTTCAGCTACATGCAAATTTGCTTTTGTTTTTAATAAATGCTAAAATTACATGTAGACTGAAGAATTGTTTTAAAATAAACATAAAAGGACCAAGGATTGCAATACTTGTATTTTTCCATTTTGGAAAAAATAATGTTATCACTGGGCATTATCATTAGCTATGCTGCAGACCTAGAGAACCCAGAAGGAGGCTTTTCACGTGAGGAAGTTCCATCTATCCCCCGAGACCTTTGTTAGGGCCATGCTACACTGTGTGGTCTGGCTTGAGCCAGCCAGCAACAGGATGGCTATGAAATGACAGTGACTGTGAGCACTGACTTAGTTTGTGGCAAATGGCCTGCCCTGTAAGACACAAAGCAATCTGATGCCAGCAAACAGCTGCCAGTCTGTCATGGCAGCCTTCTCCCAAGAAGCAGTGACAGCTGACAGGGGTGTTCCCCATCAGTTCTCCACGTGCGGGAAAGGTGCAATCCACTCAAAGCTCTGAAAACACAACCCCTGTCAGAAATGTGCTCCGCTGACATGTGTACTGCAAAGCATTCCCTTTCTGAATTAAAGAGGTAGGAGTGCATAGTTGCATTCCTTAATATCCCCCTGAGGATGTTTGCCAGAATTTGGTGCTGAAATTGTCATTCTAAAATACTAAAAAACCAAAGACAGAAATAGCCAGAAGGGCCGTGAAACCTGGGAACAAGGCCACGACCATCTGATGAATCTTTTGTCCATGTTGACAAAGTCAATGAGTTTGGGAGAACAGCAAGCTCCCTCGGTAGAGCGGGGATGGCAGAACCCTTGTCACTTTAGCAAAGCCGCATGCCCAGTCCTCCTCAGAGACATCTGGGAGCAGGTGCTTTGCTGCTATTTATAGCTGATGGTGCTGAAGTTAAGCAACTTACTTCAGTTTTTTAAGCCATTTAGCACACACACACAATTAAAGCAGTGGTAAAACAGTTAACATTAGCTAAAACCTTGCATCACTTAAACATGTTAGAGCATGGCAAACAGGTTGTTTTCATAGACTGCATCTCACGGGTGACACTTGTTCAAACCTGTCCACTAGATAACAACAATCCCAAAAGTGTTACCATGAAGTAAGCATGTTAGCATGCACACCACACACACAGTGCATGATACTCAAAGACTCCAAGCGCGCTTGGAAGCCCTTCTATGTCAGTATATACTGTGAGTGTCTGTAAGAGAAGGGATTTAGTACTTCGTATTCATTATTCCCAAGAATCGATTTTACAGATTATTCATTAGGAAGTGATGAGACTAATATCTCATAGAATAGGATTTGGAAAGCCATATTTTGAGTGGATATTTTAGAAGATTTCCACTTAGCTTCGCTGCACACAATGCCCAGTCCATAAAAACCAAAGCATCGATGGTACTACTGCTCTGAGAAGTGTGATATCGATTTACTGATAAACTGTGGCAGGAAAAACATTTCTCAGATACAAGGTTACTGCATTCCACCCTGATGCTACTTTCCTTTGGACAAGCAAAACTGAATCTCAATCTAATTGCAGGGTCAAATTCAGTGCCCAAATCTTTACGCTCAAATTGTAATGACTTCTCTATTGTCATTATGTTAGACGTAGCATTCCACGAATTCACTAGACAAATGAATGTCTACCAGGTACCCCTCTGTGCTAAGTGCTAGAGATATAGAATAAACATTGAGATCTATTTTGCAATATCTACAGCTGGTATGTTTCCACCCCTAGAGAATTTCTCATACAAAGCAATTTTGTCTTCAAACTTCATATTAAAATTGAAGATCAGAAATACCTACATTTCCAGGACAGTATATGAATGAGAGAAACATTTAAAATTAAAAATAGTTCACCAGATTAGAAAATATTGAATTGTATACAGAAGTACAAAATCATAAACTATTGACTGAACACACTGATAAGAAAATAGAACCATCTAAATGCAACAAAAATAAAAATAAATAATTGCCTCCTTCTTTCACCAGAGTTCTGACTCCCTTGTTTAGCTTCCCCGGGCCCTATCAGGGAAGGAAACAATATTTACTCCGGTGTTCTCAGTAGGCCTCCTAAATCATATCAAGAAGTCCTGGACTCCTACTCACAAATAAGCAGAGGGAGCGAGAATGCATCTCCCAAGGGTTGGGGGAATGATGGTACAGCTGAAAAAAATTGCTGCACAATCATGAGGACCTAAGTTCAGATCCTAGAGCCCATTTAAAATGCTGGGTTTGGTGGAGTGCACCTGTAATCCCAGTGCTGGGAGGTGGAGACATGGGATGTGTGGGGATTACTGGCTAACTAATCTAGCAAAATCGCTGAGTTCTGTGTTCAATGAGAGACGCTGTTTACAAAAAACAGGTGGAGAGCAATTCAAGAGACACCTGATGCCTACTTCTGGCTCCCACCCACATACTTGCACATATACACTAGCATGTAGCTACCCAAATCATGTAAGTATCATGTATAGATATACATTTATTCAAGATTCATAACACCAGTTCAGGAAGAATTCAGTCTGCCTTCCTCTCCTTCTGTCTCTCTCTGTGTCTCTCAAAAAAAAAAAAAAAAAAAAAAACTGAAACACAATGGGGATGTGAGTTGATGAAGTCTCCTCCCTCATAAAATAGATAATACATTTAAGAAAATGACTTCACACAGTATTCAGCTTTTTCTCTCTTTCACTGCTCTTTTGCAATGTAAAAACAAAAAACAAAAACCTGTTCCCCCCATGGGAGGACCATCTTGGAAAGAGAAGTCAGGCTCCTGCTGAACACTGATCATGCCAGCTTCCTGACCTCCCAGCCTCCAGAGCTGTGAGAGTAATCAGACCTTCACTTACCAGGAGGACCATTGTGAGGAGAAAAAAATGAAATAGGTAAGTGAAAGTGTTTTGAAAGAGTAAATTAGTATATAAATGGAAGTTTCCATTATCTTTAATCAAAATCACCAGAGAACATAGGCATTTTTCATCTTAACTGCATACCATAAACAAATTTGAACTCTGGAAATGAAATCAGCTGAAAGTAAAATGTTAGGAATGACAATGAGTCATTTTTCACAACAAAGATATTGATTTTCCATAGAGGCTCTTTCCTGGTGCATGTAAAGGCCTGTATCTATCAATGTCAAGGCCCCTGTTCTGACACCAGGCATAATTATGACCAGTCATACATCTGCTTTGCTCACATTATTATCAGAGCCTGCAGCCACTGTTTCCTCCCTATCCCCAGAGGGGTATGACAGGATTTGCAGTAAATAGCACTGTTACCAAGGCATTTTTCTTTAATTATTTTTTAAAAATACAAGCCATGTTCAAGTACATAATCTAAGCTTAAACTTTAGGTTACATTTATACTTTCCTGTTCAAAATTTTATGCCCTTTTCCAAACTCCATGTAAGCAATGAATTCAAACATATTCAGTGACTGAAGACTACCAGACTATTTATGTCTGCAGACAGAGAAACTTCCAAGGTGACAAAATAAATGTGAGCTCTCCTTTAAACATTCATGTCATTCTCAACAGAACCTGTCCTATACCAGTGTTAATGTTCTGGTCTCAGATATTGCTGTGGGATGTTCACATTGGGGAAGTAAATAAGGAAATAAATGAGGAAACTGTACTGTTTTGTGACCCTTTAATTTTTTAAAAATAGTTTTCATTTATCTGTGAGAGAGACAAAGAGAAAGAGGCAGACAGAAAGAGAGTGAGTGTGGGCATAACAGGCTCTCCTGCCATTGCAAAGCAGCTGCAGATGCATGCATTACTTTATACATCTGTCTTTACATGAACACTGGGGAATATAACCCAGGCTGTCATGCTTTGCAAACAAGTGCCTTTAACCACCAAGCCATCTCTCCAGAACTCTTTAATTTTGTTGCAAATCTAAAATTCTAAAAATAAAAGGATAAAAAAGGAAAAAAAACTAATGAAAATATAACCCTTACATAACCATGATGGTATAAATGAGGCCTTTGAGAAATGAACTATTTGCCTAAAGTCAATTGTTACTACCAAATTGCTAAAATATCTAAGGATTATTCATACAAAATATATGATAATATTTATAATAACAAAATGAACAGCTAACATGCTTTGTGGTAACCTTCCATAAATTATAGTCACATTTTAGAAATTGATCTAAGAATTTGATAGAGATTAAATTAACATTCATATCAAAATTATAATATATGTCCAATTCTGCTTTCCATTTTTCATGAGCAAGTGGGATTGCCAAGGGTATCTCTCACTTGGCTAAAGAGCCCAGTTTAACCAAGTGGTGAGATAAGATGACACACACTGCACAGCCTGACTTCACGTCTCTCACTGGCTAAAAGCCCAAGTTAACCAAGTGGTGAGATTGAAGACAACACACACTGCACAGCATGACTTCCCGTGTGTAGCAGACAGCTTTAGGTTTGCTGAGATGAACTTCCAGACCAGGCACAGTTATGGAGGAAGGGATATTATTTATTGAAGCTTACAGATCCAGGGGAAGTTCCATAATGGCAGAAGAAGCAACCTGCTCTCCATAGGGCCAAGCAGAGAGAGAAAAGCCAACCAGCCACCACAGCACACAGAGCAAAACTACCGCCAAAAGGTTACACAGCACACTTTAGGAACTCCTGCTAGGCACATTTGCATATCTTTACAATGGAATCTCAAACCATCACCACACCTTAAGACCAGCCCCCAGTGACCTTGCCTCTAGCAAGGTGATTGCAGATGCAAACTATAAAGTAAAGAACATTGAATATATTGGGGGACATATATTTAAACTACCACACCGTGGCAGATTGAAACTAAGGGGGACATAGAATGAATCCATGTCAGACTGGCTGGTCAGTAGGAAAAATCCCAGGGTGCTTTCCATCCAATGGGACCATATAGTCAGGAGCTGGCAAGTATGCCTGAAGTAGGACTTACTTGGGTCTTCACTAAAGATCCTCCCCTGAGACACATAATGTCAAATGCTATCCCTCTAGTCTTCTGAGGACATGAGTTTAAAAAGGAAAATTCTTAGTAACTCACATAGCACACACAGCTGAAGTCACTGCAATAATTCTGTAAAAGCAATTCATCAGGCTTTTGATATTTCGTCCTCTGAATACACAGCACTTTCCAGGGAAAGAGTTCAAATATGTAGACTCACACTGTTTTTCTCTGGTGTGTACTAAGTATTGAATAGACATAATTTTTGGATTGGGCTTCCTGGAAAGTTTCTACAACATAAGGCCTTACTTATCTTAATTAAAAAATGATCAAATTCTTCATAGTGATCTAAAGAGAAACCTTTTGTATCATCATCTCATATGGCCTACAATATTTTATAAAGAAAGAAACAACCCTATTTATTAATGAACATGCTAATTGGCTGTTCTAGATAAGTGAATTTTCTATTTATCTGATGTCACATATTCTAACTGGAGGCATATCTTAGTTTAGCTTTTACTTTTATAATGCATTAAAATTATAAAAATTATAATGCACATTTCTTAATCTTGTTTATATTAATTAGTTACCATTATTAATTATTCATTAGTTATTTAATTAAATATAATCATTTTGATCACTTGAGAAAGAATGTGGGCAGACTTTCCACGAGGAAAATACAAGTCTTGCTGGAGAAACAGGACAGGGTCATTTCACCTGACTCTATAATAAGGGGGCACACTGGCAGGGCTTAAGGGGAAAAGTCCAGAGATGCTAATATCCTCTACTGCAAAACAATCAATAAAACACAGAACTGGAGCTGGATAGATGGCTTAGAGGTTAAGGGGTTTTTCTGCAAAGCCAAATGACCAAGGTTTGATTCCCTAGTACTCACATAAAGCCAGATATACAAGGTGGTGGCACATATATCTGGAATTCTTTTGAAGTTTTTGGAAGCCCTGACATGCTTATTCTATCTGTTTCTCTCGCTCTTATAAATAAAATGAAACTTCTGTATAAAAAAATAAAACATAGGTCTGGAGAGATGGCTTAGCAGTTAAGGCACTTTCCTGTGAAGCCTAAGGACCCAGGTTTGATTCCCCAGTATCCATGTAAGCCAGATGCACAAAGTGGCACATGCATCTGGAGTTCATTTGCAGTGGTTGAAGGCCCTGCTGCACCCATTCTCTCTCTCTCTGTCTTTCATAAATAAATAAAGAAATAAGTAAATAAATAAATTTTAAAAAACACAGAATTTTCTTCTCTGCCCAAAATAGCAACAGATAGTCCACAGAGCTCCCCTCACAGACAATGTAGTAATCATGAGCTTGGGAGCTAGCCTGCCTGGAAAGGTTTTCCCATCACACTAAACTAAGCACTCACATGACTGCATACTGAAATGGAGCATGTCTTCTCAGGTTAAGAAAAGATTACTCATCTTTTAATTTTTCCTGATCCATTTTTTGGAACAACACACAGAACTGTCTCCTCATTTGAGTCAATTATTACTTAAATATAATTTGGTAAACTAATGCAATAAACAGGATCACTTTTGTGCACATAACTTTTTTTTTTAATAGAGTCAGAGACAGAGAAAAAGAAGCAGGTAAAGAATGGGTGCGCCAGCAGCCTCTCAGCTGCTATAAGCGAACTCCAAACGCATGTGACTCCTTGTGGGCAAGTGCGACATTTGGGTCTGGCTAAACACGGAACCTGGAGAATCGATGGGCGTTCTTAGGCTTAACAGTCAGGCACCTTAATGGCTAAGCCATCTCTCCAGCCTCACATAACTTTTGTTGCATTTTAACACTACAAACTTCATAATAAGGTGATTTAGCAATTTGACTGTGACCTGCCTCTTGAATAATACTATGATGGAATTAAGGAATGAAAAGTAGTTGTCTACCTTAACTGGCTGTTTCCTACCTCTGCTTTGTGGTTTTTCATATCTTTTTTTTTTTTTTCAAATATGCTTCTCTCTCTACTCCCAGCTCACTGTGTTAGATAAATTCAACATTCTTTAGCTGTCTGAACATAATCAAGTGCAGTATCTATTTAACTCAAATACCCTTTGTGCAGAAGGAAATGTATTTGTGTGCGTACGTGTTATGCATGCTTACATGTGCACTTTATGTTTGCATTGTACCTCTCTCTCTTGTTCTAGGCTCACATTGAAGAAAAGAGAAGTGATGTGTTTATGTTGTAGAGATTTCATGAGCCTACATCAGTGAGTTGGCATAATTTTCCTTAGCATTGCATTGAGTGAGTCTGAAGTATGGATTGTCTGACACTGATAACATAAAAAAAGTACTTGATAGAGTCCAA
This sequence comes from Orientallactaga sibirica, assembly GCA_036365145.1. NCBI lineage: Eukaryota > Metazoa > Chordata > Mammalia > Rodentia > Dipodidae > Orientallactaga > Orientallactaga sibirica. Next base: position 8,213,559 of record JAEOAD010000555.1, on the reverse strand, counting down.
GGACTAGAACTCAAAATTCTGGCATTAGAGTTTACTAGCTGAATGATTTTAAGGTATCAACATTTTGGGGTTACCATTTTCATATAAATTAAATTGGAATAATATAATTCCAAATTTTATTATTATGTGAATGAACTAAAGTCACTATACTCAGTTCAGGAGATATTTATTGAGTTTCATAATATAGCAGATACTCTAGCATTATGCCAAGAATTAAATGACGAATGAGTCTGGGTTTCTGCCCTTGATAAATAGAAGTGGGCGACTGAGAGGTAATTTCAATATAACGTGGTAAAGGCATTGATAACTAAATCATAAGGTGTTATGAAAATACAGACACAGGTACTATATCAATTAAGATTATTTCTACAGCAGCCAATATAAATTCTGATAGACAGGTTTTAACAAGGAGTAAATGTAATGTTTTATATAACAAACAGCACTTAGATAGTTGTTCAGGGACTCAGCTAGGTCTTTTAAGACCCAGAGTGTCTTTCAATCTCTGCCCTGATGTATACATTAAGGCTTCATACTGAATACATGTCACCATGGTAGATCACAGCTACACCTGAAACAGCACCCTTCCACATGCCTTGTGAACCCAACTAGACCAAATCCTACACATTGCTGAACCCATTGCCTGTAAGGGCAATGGAATTATCATTATTGGATATGCTATAATCTGTACTGGGTGATGACTAAAATAGTCACCTGAATTTTGCAGATAACACTAAAATGTCTAGGAGTAAATCAGCTGCTTTTGCAAAGATGCCAGCTCAAGTTTTAAATTATGAGTAAGAATTGAGCTCAGGAAGAAAAGGAAGAGAAGGAATATCTCAGGCAGGGACAAACATGGTTGTGGCTTTGATGCAAGCTATTGCAGAAGTAACAAGTTCAGAAGGGGCACCAATAGTAAAACGTGGGTCTTTGGATGCTTGCTCTTAGGTGAAATCTGCCTAAGGAGAAGCACTGTACCGTTAGCTTACAACATCCCTAAATTCATCTTCTAACATATTTTAGAAGACATAGAAAAAGTCTTCCTCTGAGACACAGGCACATATAAGAAGCAATTTAAAAATATTGAAAACCTTTGAAGATCAGACTATATTTAGTCTATGAAATACTTGGAGAGCAATTGTGGTAGTTGAATGGATGTGTCCCAATAGATTTATTAAAACTTGTAAGTTATGTCTCCAGCAGCCTGACTAGAGGAAGGTGTTACTATGGACAGATTCTGGGGTCCAGTCCTAAGGTGTTACTGGGGGTGGGTCTGAATTCCAGCCTAAGGAAGGAGGAGTGCTTGAGTTGTGCCTGGGTTCCCTGCTGTTTGGCTGTGTGTGTGTGTGTGTGTGTGTGTGTGTGTGTGTGTGTGTGTGTGTGTGTGTTGTGTTTCTAGCTTTTGGTGGTGGGTTTTCTCTTTTTTTTTCACCATTATGAAACTTCCACTGGATTTTTAAGCTTCAATAAATCCTATTCCACCCATAAACTGTATCTGGTCTGGAGGTTCATCCCAGCAGCATGAAGCTGACCACCACAGAAAAGATGGCTTACAATAATTTATTTAAGCACATTAATTAAAGAGAAAAAGATGAAAGGTCTTACAATGTCTAGCACAATATGGTGGTCAACATCTTTAATTCATGTTTTTATTTTTTTTTGCAATATGATTCCTTACAGGAAAATGATTTCTATTTCTCAGACATTATTCCATAGATTTTTTTTTTTATGTATGGAATGAAGAGCAGAAAACAAATGGCAACACATTATAAATCCTTACTTTTGATCCATTTATCAGTTAAAGGATATGCACAAAAAATCCTTTTCTCTGCAGTTTTGTTATAAGTATTTTCAGTTACCTCATGTGAACTCTGGCTTGAAAATATTGTCAAAAATTACAGAAATAAGCAGTGACTTTCATATTGTATTCATGAATAGTGTAATGAAATCGCCTACCAACCTCCTCGATTAAATTTGGATTATGAGTTTTCCCTTTGTCCAACATATCTGTGCTATATATACTACCTTCCTACAGTTATTTAAAACCCCCACTGTAATCTAACCACTGAAACAGTGTCAACATGTCTGTGTTGATGGTGTTACCCTGTGTGGTAGCCTGACACTGCCTCACAATGCTCACGTAACTCAACTCACTTTATCATATATGGGCATCATATCATATACAGCATAAAAAGAGTACTGAGTGCAGTGCAATAAGATATTCTGAGGGGTAGAAAGAGAGAGAGACAAAGATACCACATCCACATAGTTTTTTAATATCATGTTGTTAAAATTGTTCTATTTTATTATCAGTCATTGTGTATCTCTTGCTGTGCCTAGTTTTGAGAATAGACATCATATATATGCATAAGGAAGAAAATCTATCTATACACACACACCTGTGGGTTGGTACTATGCACAATTTCAAGTACCCACTGAAAGTATTAGAATGTATCTTCTATAGATAATGGGGAATTATTACATATGTTATTTTGATTTAATTTAATAATTCAAAACTTTTTATTTAGACTAAGGAAAATATATATATATTTTTTTGGTTTTTCAAGGTAGGGTTTCACTCTAGCTCAGGCTGACCTGGAATTCACTCTGTAATCTCAGGGTGGCCCCAAACTCATGGCAGTCCTCCTACCCCTGCCTCCCGAGTGCTGAGATTAAAGGCATGTGCCACCATGCCCGGCTAGGAAAATCATCTTTTAATTATTGTTATGAAATGGGTAGGTTTTTTTAATCAATAGTTTAATTTCATTGTATTTTCCTGCAAATAATTAAATGGAAAAACCTGGATATGCCTCTAATGGCATTTCCTTATCTATTAGTGAAATTTATTTCACCACGTTGTTATGTGTTTTAGTCCATATTCTTTACTATCCTATGCTACATAGAAGAAGCTTTGTGAGATAGCCTTTCAAGAGCCACAAGCCCTAGATGATATAAAATTAGAAATTATTCTTTTAAAATACATTTTCAAATGAAAAAAATGTTTGTACCTCCATAGGTAATACTACAAACACTCCCTATTATTAACACTATAATGGAATTTAGAAATTTAGGTCTTGTTTGGGGAGAAATAAAAACTAATAGAAAAGGTAACTTCATATTAATAGTTGAGTTGACCATTTAGTGCTAGGAACTACATTTTGAAGTACTGGTACAAGCTGTGGTTCATTTTGCTTCTTTTTAAAAAAAAATATATTTATTTTTATTTATTTATTAGCAACAGACTGAGATAGAGAGAAAGAGGCAAAGAGAGAGAATGGGTGTGCCAGGGCCTCCAGCCATTGCAACTGAACTCCAGATGCATGCGCCACCTTATGCATATGGCTTATGTGGGTACTGGGGAATTGAGCCTTGAACTGGGATCCTTAGGCTTTAAAGGCAAGCACTTAACTGCTAAGCCATCTCTCCAGACCTTGCTTCTTCTTTAAAAAATTATTTTATTTATTTATTTATTTGAGACAGAGAAAGAGACAGAGAGATTGAGAGCCAGAAAAGGGGTGTGTCAGGGCCTCTAGCCACTATAAACGAACTCCAGATGCATGCACCCCCTTGTGTATCTGGCTTACATGGGTCCTGGAGAATCGAACCTGGGTCCTTTGGCTTTGCAGGCAAATGCTAAGCCATCTCTCCAGCCCCTCGTTTTGCTTCTTAACTCACAGGGAATAGACACAGAAAATCAATTGCCCATAGAAATTTCAGAAGAGAGAGAAAGGAGATAGTTTTCCTGTGCATCAGAGGCTCACACAGGAAGGCCATTTCCAAATATCAAAACTTTGAAAAATCAGAGTATATTTAGTCTGATTTAAATGCTGGGAGAGTAGTGATGGCTCACAATGTTTAGGTACCTCAGTAAAAAAGAAAAACACAGATGAAAGCTCTTGCAATGTTTAGGTATGTAATAGTTAGGAAAGGGGAAGTAATTCAAAACACAATATCTGTTTATCTAAAGACAAGATACAGGAAATGTATTTAAAGTTGCATGCCAATTCTCTCTTTAGCATTTAAATTGATTTACCAGTTTATATCTGCTTCCTACCTCCCTGTCCAGCTTGGGGGAACTGTGATTAGAATGAGTCTCTATTTTCTCTTTTGGATTCCTTTACTGACAAACATTATTAGAGTTTCATCTTTAATTTCACTGCACAACATCTGAATGGAAGGGAATGGGAAACTTGGCTACAGGAACTCTCAAATTTAATCTTGCCTTCAGCCCGATTCCTGCAGGGTGAATAGCAACATCTGATCTCATTGGCACTTTCAACTGCAAAGCTAGGTTCATTTCAAAACTTAATACAACATATTTGTCATCGCCACACTTCCTTCGGTAAGGACACGGATACCAAATGGCTATCCGTTGGTGGTCTGAAAAAGATAGCTCACTGAAAATGAAAATTCTCCCCTAAACCAAAACAACTCATCTCACATATTACCTGTCTTCTGTTTTTGCAGGAGAATAGTATTGCTTTCTACTATTTGATCTTTTAGTAATCCATGTAGGTAATAATAAAGAAATAAAAGATTATTTACTCCCTGCTTGCTTCTGGAAAGACAGAAACATAGTTCAAAGATTTCAACAATAACTTTCCCAGCAGGAAACAAGAGACAACATATTACAATCAATCAATGCTATTGTTGATTCTCAGGATAAGGCATGCCCTCCACCATTCTGGCTGTCTGCTGTTCATTCTGGCATATGAGGCTGCCCAGCATCTCTGCTTGGCTCAGAACAGTTTTTTTGAACTGTGGTCCCTACAGAACTACCACCAGCATGACTCAAGACTTCATTACAAATAGAAATACCTGTGCCCTATGCCAGAACTACTGAATCAGAAATTATGAGGTAGGAACCAAAATTTGTGATTTTTTTACCAGCCTTCCAGGTGATTTTTATACATGCTAATTTTTTAACCATTTTGTATAGAATGAAGAAGACAGAAGAGGGATCTTCCTGGGCAGGAACCTACAGTACATGCTGTAATGCACTGCCTACCATGATTGCAAAAGATTATTTATTTGAATTTGTATTCTGATGTAAAATGCATCTCCAGCTTATCCTTTTTTTGATCTATTATATCTGGTGACATTGTCTAAGATTGCATACTCTTATAAAGATGAATGTCTTTTGTGTCCTAGTTAAAATAGATACAAGGTAAAAATAATAGTTTAAGAAAAAATATAATTTAAAAGAAACTGTCATGCTCTCAAAACACACATCTTAATAAACTGAAGACTTATTTAAACAAGTGCCATAACTCAAATCTTTTATAATTTTTGTATTTTAAATATTTTTGAGTATCTTTATGTCATTGGTAGATTTGATTTGGCTGGGTCTCCCCCAAAGAATCTTCATATGTGGCCAATAAATACTTAATGAATAGATATCCCTCTTTCTTCCTAATATACGAGAAAATAAATGTGCTGAAACAGAATTAGAAATACTTGTACAAGAAGTAAAAGCTAGACTGAGGAGAACTAAGCATTAACTGACAAAAACAAAAGTAAACAAAGTCAAAGTGTTTCAAAAACAAACAGTTAGTAAATAAAGGGGCTTCTATTTATAATTCTAGAGAAAACAGAAAATTCCAATAAGTAAATTCTTCTCTAAATGGAGTCCTCAGGTGAGCCATAGAACATTTCTTGAGGTAGAAATATAAAATGAATGAATAAAGCTTTCAACTGTAATCATAGATTTAAAAACATTAATATATATATTTTAATTTTGTATAGAATATGATTGTAGTATGTGATATGTATATGTGTCGGTCATGTAAGTGTTTGTGTGTGCAAAAGCACACACCCTGCACACATTGGTGAGGAAGTCAGAGGAATAGATCACTTATCCTCCCTATTACCCATCTGCCTTATTTCTCAAGGACAGGATTTCTCACTGAACCCATAGTTCTGAGTTTTCAATTAGACTGGTAGACCAGAGAGCTCCAGTGACCCCCCCCACCACCTCCTAAGTGCTGAGATGAAATGTGCAACCATGTCTGGCTTCTTATGTGAGTGCTGGGGATCAAATTCAGGTACCTGTGCTCGCATAGCAAGCACTCTAACCCATTGAACAATCTTTCTGGCCCAGTATTTAAAACATTTTAATATAATGACATTCTAATGTATTTTTACCAAACAAAGCCATCCTTGTAAATGTTCCAAAATCCTTAGTGTTGGAAACTATATCTTGGATTGTTCAAATAGTAAAAGACAAGTTTCTAGAAAAATGTCCTTGCAAATAGAAAGCAAGTCACTTCAAGGATGAGAAATCACCCCTAATGCTTTCTCAGCAAATATGTACACCACCTAAGGAAGCTGCATTAGAAAGGTGCATTGCAACAATGAAATACGGTTACAAAAGACACAAACAGACCACATTTCCAATTGCTAACAGGATATAAAACTGCCTCAGTCACCAAGGGTAGCCTGTCCATCCAAGTCTAAACACCACAGAATTCCTAGAGCTAGAGTGAGCAAGAAAGAATTCCAGCACTTCCCATGGAAGGTGAGACTGTGGGTCAAAAGCTAACATGAGTCATTTCACAGGGTTGAGCAGGAACACTCTGTAGCCATTGTAGAAAGGGGAAACTGAAAGCTCCATGACCACTGAAAAAGTCAGAGAAGAGATTGTGAAAAAGCCCCTAGCTGTGTGGACGGGAGCTATCATGACACCACTCCAGTACCTGCTAGGAGATGACAAAGGCTGATGCTTGTTGCTACTGTGTTCCAACCAAGCCACTGACTTAGATGGAGGTTAGGAAGAGGAAGACATGCTGACTTTAATCTTCAATATTGTTCATGTGATAGAAAAGAATGCTCTTACTTTGAAAGGATATATACCAACACATCAATAATCACATATAATTTTAATACTCCAAGGTAGTTTTCATTACCCCCCCCCATCCACCTTCACATATATAGGAAAGGATACTTGAACAAATTAACTATCTTTCCTGAAAACCATCTAGCAAGTAAAGACAAAGGTTAAAATTGAAACCTGTGTGACTGGCATGAGATCCCAAGATTTAAACCTCACTTCACTGAGCACATTGAACACAGAATATTTTTATAACAAATGGGTCAGTTTTGCCTACACTGAGCCATTCTCCAACACCAAATTTGGGTCCTGTGAATCAACTAAATCAGTTTTCATAACAAGTGCATGGAGACAGCATCAAATCCAACAAGTAGAACCCCCAATCTCCTTTTATCTCTGACATTTAGATGACAATGACAAGATCTAGGCTGTCACCTGTGATGTGATAAACTAACTATAATGATGGTCTCAAACACCATAATTTTCCTGGGTCACTAACAGAACTCAAGGAAACATTTAACTGATAGATGGTTTATTTGTAAAGGATATTATAAGATATATGGGCAAGTAGCTAGATGGAAATGGCTAATTAAAGGAAGGGTGGAATGAATACCGAGTTGCCCATGTTCTCTCTATGCATATGCTCGCTATCCTGGCTATATCTCCCATGATCAGCAATTCAAAAGAACTGATACCAAGTCAATGTTTCAGGCATCTTTACAAAACCTTCCTCATGTAGATATGATCAATGCTTATCTCAATAGCCAGCCCCTCTCCTCTTCCCAGTAGATGAAGGGCATAACTGAAAGTACCAAGTTTTTAATAAAAGATTGATCTCACTATTGACCAGACCCACTCAGAAGCCAAATAAGAGTCAGCTTATTAGAACAAAAGATGTTCCCATTACACTGGAGAATTGCAAGGGACTTGTATCATCATTTCAGAAATCACAACCAAAAACAAAGACTTTCCTGTCCTGGTACCCTACTACTTAAGAAATTAGTAGGACTTTTGAATCATTATGCAAAGACACAGGGAAGAATATAGATATTTTTTCTCAGAAAGTGACCTTCTTTGCCTGTATTTATAAATTACATATTACCACAATTTACACGTTATTTAGTGTTTAGAAGTAGTGACAATTAGTTTCAATTATTTCCTATAGCTATTACAATCTGCTGCTGCCTTTTATTTAATAAAATAGCCATCTGGTTTCTAGGGGTAACAAATCATTTTATAAAAACGAATATTCCTTTATTATGTTAGTGATTGAAAAGAATAACTAATTCAAAAGAAGAGAATAAGGAAAGGAGGGAGGAAAAGGAAGACAATTTGCTGTATGTCAGCCCCATGTATATATTAATATCCACTCTGAATTCACCCTTGTGGTTTCCTTCTGTTCCATGCATTAGCTCTCTGTATAAGTCAAACATGTCATCCCACACATGAGGAGCATAGTACATGGGGCTTTGTATGGCAGTACTGATTAGCAGACAAGCTCAATATTTTTTCCAAGAGACTAAGTCCTTTTAAATCTTTAGGATAAAGATTTTTAAATGTTACCTTTCTCACTGCCACATGACTTACACATTTTAAAATCACTCTTCATTTCCAACAGCCATTGTATCAAAAGTTGGGTTATGAAGGAAAGACACTATTCATAATTTTGTAAGCTGACAGCTTATATTTAAAAAGATTCTTTGAGGGCTGGAGAGATGGCTTAGCGGTTAAGGCGCCTGCCTCCTAACCCTAAGAACACCGGTTCCAATCTCCAGGTCCCACATTTAGCCAGATGCAAAGTGACTCAAGGGCGCATGCTGCACTTGACCACAAGGGGGCGCACACATCTGGATTTCGTTCTCAGCAGCTGAGAGGCTGCTGGCACGCCCATCTCTATCTGTCTTCCTCTCCCTCTCTCTCTGTGTCTCTCTCCAATAAATAAATAAATAAATAAATAAATAAATAAATAAATAAATAAATAAATAAAATGATTCTTTGGAAGTGTTAGTATTATGTCTAAAACAGGCTCTATTCGAATGTATGAATGAAAAGATTACACTTAGTATTTTATTTCTAACCCTACAATCCTTATAAGGTAGCATTTGTTAATACACATAAAGCATGTTACAAATTGATTTTAACAAAAGAAAATAAAATTTGCTTTGCATTGATAATTTATAGAATATTATGAAAAATTCTGTTTTTACATGTGAATGTGTGTACATGTGTTCATATATGTGTGAGCACACACGTGTGCAGGTACACATGTGTGTGTGTGAAATCCAGAGGTCAACTTTGGATATCTTTCTCAATTGCTCTACACTTTTATTTTGAGCCAGTAATTCCCAGGAAGTTCTTTCTTCGCCTGTCCCGTGCTAGAATTACAGGCACATGCACTTCACTTTTATGTGTGTTCCAGGAACCTGGACTCAGGTCATCATGCTTGCACAGCAGGCACTTTCCAGCTGAGCCTTATCCCTAGCCTGGGAGCTGTGTTCTATGTCTATTGATAAACCAAATAACTCCATACCACAGAGATCTCTAGGTTCACAGTGGTGCCTTTAGCCATAACCAATTAATGCCTAAATAGGAAGTGATCACAAGACTCTATAGCACTATGTCACCTGATTCAACAATACATGTCTCAGAGTAGGAAAAGCCATGTTCTGTCCCTCAAGAAAGTGACTGTCCATTGCTCAGTATCACTCAACACTACAGTGTCGTCCGTTCATACCTCGCTGATCCTGACAGATGGCCTTCAGGATGCGATGTCCCACGCCACATTTCCCATGATCAGGAATACAGATCCCTTCTGACACCAACCATCGGTGACACATCGGATCCTCACAAGGAACAGCTTCTATCAAATGAGGGCACTGTCCTGCAGGGCCCTGTGGATTCCATGAGCACATGGCGCTGTCTCATTCTAAATCCTGGAAGGAAAAAGAACAGAAGTTTCACAGGAGTCCGCCTCATCCACTGAAGGGAAACACGTAGCTCCTGTGAGTGAGATGAAGCTTGTATTTGAGCACTTATGTCTCTAGAACATGTGTTATCTTTTATTGTCTTTTACTTATGGAAATGGAATGATGAGAAATGTAAAGGAAAAGAGAAAACAGAAAGAAATGAAAGTATGAAATTTGTCTTCTAAGAAAAGTTGGACAGATAGCACATACAGAATCAAGTTATTATAACTACTGTGCACCCAATGGTGTCAGTAAGTTAGGCTTTTGATTTGTGATTGTTTATTTTATTTATTTTGATTTATTTATTTGAGAAAAAGACTCGTGTACATTGTCCAGCGGTAATTGGATAAATGTGAAATGTACACATATCATGCAAAAATATTACTTAATGGAGGGTCAGGGAGATGTATTTGAGCACTTTCCCTACTAACAATCAAAGCTATGGGAATCTGAGCTAAAGACAAATCAGATCAGATAATGAGTTGTTTGTTTATATTTATCAGAACATTTTGGGAGAAGCTGTGAGTTTCCAGTCTTCAAGAAGCTCAACCCAAAGTCCATAGTCTTCCATGTCCCCAGCCTTAGCCTGTGCAAAGATCAGCCTTTTAATTAGCTTGATCTCTACATCTCCCCTTTTCTATTTCTTTTAAAAGTGGGGTCTGATGAACCAGGCATATTGTTGTTGCTGGCAAGTAAATATTTTTTGGTTGATACCCCTACTGTATAAAGAACTAACAAAGCACTGTTAATTAATCCAATGACAAGCAAAGTGGAACGCCAAGTGTTTGAAAACCAGGAAGATGGGTTAAGCCAAGACAAATTGTTGTTGAACTCCTGGTGTGAAGATATCTTTTTAATATTGTTTTGTAAGACATGTACTGTTTGACTAATTTGGTTACATAATCAATTAACATTTATAGGAACATAATTAAGTAAGGACCCTTGAAGATATTTTAATTTTGTCCCATGTATAGTTAGATTTATATTAAAAATATGAACTCATACATATGGACTTATGTCTCCAATTACAACTTGAAGTGGCCTGGAGCCAAGTGGCTTGAATATGGCCCCCAACATATGTTATAACTGATTTCATAAGTTGTACTCAGTTTAGAATTTTTTTGGTCTATCTCATGTTGTATAGTAATGGCACATGTCACATTACACACAGTTTGATATACAGAGTGTGTTGTTAGAGTAGAAGTAGGTGACTTTTGTCACTGCTATGACAGAAGCAGCTAGAATAAAAACAGCAGTGACTATGAGCATACCAAAAGCCATTTAGGTTTATTGAAGTATTATGCTACTTTATTAATTATAGTAAGGGGCCTGGTTCTTATTAAGGCTCGGTATAATTTACTGTGATAAGTCATAGGCATCACATTATATGATTATAATTTTATTAAGAAACAATCAGGTAGGGGGCTGGAGAGATAGCTTAGTGGTTAAGTGCTTGCCTGTGAAGCCTAAGGACTCCAGTTCAAGGCTTGATTCCCCAGGACCCACATAAGCCAGATGCACAAAGTGAAGCATGCATCTGGAGCAGTGGCTGGAGGCCCTGGTGTGCCCATTCTCTCTCTCTCTCTCTCTGCCTCTTTCTCTCTCTCTGTCACTCTCAAATAAATAAACAAAAAAAATTCAAAAAATAAATAATCAGGTAAAGCATAGTAGTAGCTAGAAGAGCATTGAATATGAAATAGATTTTGTTTCTGTGTAATATCAAAAGGCCCAGTAAGAAAGTCATATGGATGAGGAGTCAGACGTTGAATTTGTCCAGTGCAATTGGAATAGAAAGTAGGTAAAGAAACACGTTTGACTTTTGGAAATTTACTTTCCCACATTTATTAGAGACAGAGATGGAGAGAGAGAGAGTGAGTGAGAATGGGCGCCAGGGCCTCTAGCCACTGCAAACGAACTCCAGACGCATGTGCCACAATGTGCATCTGGCTTATGTGGGAACTGGAGAATCGAACCGGGGTCCTTAGGCTTCACAGGCATGCACTTTAACCGCCAAGCCATCTCTCCAGCCCCCACATTGAATAATTTTAAAAAGGCAGAACCAAGTCACCAAATAGATTTTTATGGTGGTCCTTTTCCTAAAATGGGTTGGGGACTGTATAGCATCTTTCTCCCCATATAACAGAAGCATTGTTATACACTGTTAAGCCATTGATAGAAAAATGGATGGACAAGGAATGGTTATGTCTATTTAGAGCTCACATCGGTAATAGAATAATTTTCCAGTTTGGCAACATATCCTATAGGGCCCTGACATGTTTCCCGTAGGATTACTTGATACTCAGGGCAGTGGGGTATAGAAGGCTGCAATAAACTGTTTCTTTCCCATTTGTATAACTCCCTGCAACCAAAACTTCAGCTTAGCTGGTTTTTAACTGGATACAACCCTGTAGTTTGGGTGCAAGGCATAAATTATTAGAACCCATGCATATTGATAAAGGAGTGGACCAATAATTGATTTCTGAGAATGAAACGTGGGTGAGATTAAATTGGGTATTAATTTCAAGAGGCCTTCTAGCCAAGAAGTGAAATTACTGAAAATAGGGAAAGGTGGATCCATCCACGTAATGGGTTCCCATAAAGGGAGGTCAGCAGTGAAAGCCCAATATGCATTCCCTTTTACCCGGGTCAATACATGACCACACAGGAGGTGACTGCCATCATGTCTATAAGCACATTAGTAGGACTTTGGTTGTCCTGACATTGTCAAAACCACCTCATTCTGATGGGAAAATTTCTTCAGGCTCAATCAGGACACAGCAGGGCCTTCCTGGTCTGCACAGGAGTGGAGGGCTGGCCAGAAATGACTTGAACTGCTCTGAGTTTGAGCAGCCATGAGACCATCTTTTTGAACATTAAAAAAATTAAAAGTAATGATAATAGCATGTAGTTTAGTCATGGTTGGCTGTGGCCTTAGTCCTTATTCCTACTTCTTTTTGTTTAAATAACACGTATTTTTTCTATACCATGTGTCCTTTTGATCTAAAACATGTCCCTTTTTTGTTTTTCAAAGTAGAGTCTTACTCTGGCTCAGGCTGACCTGGAATTCACTATGTAGTCTCAGGGTGGCCTTGAACTCTCAGCGATCCTCCTATCTCTGCCTCCCAAGTGCTGGGATTAAAGGTGTACGCCATCACGCCCAGCTAAAACATGTCTTTTAAAATTGAAAACATATCTTATATTTGTAGTTTTATATCTTTATATTGAATGTTCTATTTTATTATTTTTTATCATTTTTTATCATGTTGTTATAATTTAGAAATTAAAATGTAAACCCAAGAAACTGTATTTTATAGAAAGTTTAACAATCATAGACACAAAATAATCTAAATTAATTAAAGATTTCATTCACAATATATATCTAGAAGATAACTTTAAAATTGTTATAGTAAGCATGAAAAAGCATAAAGCTAAAACCTTACAGATGAATTATTTTAAATATATTTTACATATTTTACACCTGATTTTAGAAATTTAGTATATTTTATTGCTTATCAATGTACTTTTGAACATTTAATGGACATAAATTTAGTTATACATAAAGACAAACTGCATGAAACATAAACACAGACCAGTTTAACAAGTGGCTGATGACAAATAACCTAATTGATATTTAATTTGTATGAGTACTCACTTATTAGTCAGTTACTATATCAGCACTATAGACAATATATGTCTCCTTAGCCACAAAGATCATTGTAAAGGCCACATAAATGTTGCAGTTTTTAAATTTGTCATTTTTCAGTTTTAAAATCAAATAATTCTCTTAACTTTTACTCTTTTTATAGCACTAAGTAATCTTAAAAGCAGGGCATCAGGTATAAGAAGTTAGAAATGTCTTTGGGAAAAATCTGACATTGAGGGAGGGCAAATGGGAGAGAACAATTGAAACTCAGGTGAGGGTCTTGTGATCCTCACTTTCTCCATCCATTATGCTCTATTATCATTACTGTAGACCTTGTATCACTGTATTGCTTTGTGTTAAAGTTCTAGTAGCCATCTGGCCAATATCTAGAGAAAAATAAAATGTTATACAACACTCCCCATGTGAGGGCATTTGTCTATGAGTGAGAGGATAACATTTTGAATCAGGAACTATTTTGCTCTGAGGGCCAGTCCAAGCAATAAGGACTTTTTGTGAAATAACTTATAAAATGAAATGATGATTAAGATTAATTATACTTGTTTAAAAAATTTAATTACATTATGTGTTAAAATAAATTTGGACTAAAATAACAGATTTATCTACATGACTTTTTACTTTAAAAACAAACCAAAAGTCATACTGCCCATACAAATCAACTCTTGCTATTGGACAAGAGTATCAGGATTTCTGGCCATTGCAGATGAAGTCCAGACAAATGTGTTATTTTCTGCATCTGGGTTTACATGGGAACTAGAGAATTAGACCCAGGCAGGCAGGCTTTGCAAGCAAGCTCCTTTAACTGCTGAGCCATCTCCCCAGTCCTCTGTTTTTTTTTTTTTTTTTTTTTAAGGGTTTCCTATAGCTAGTCTTAAAAGTTTCTATAGAACCAAAAAAATGACCTTGAACTTCTGATCTTCCTGATTCCACGTCTTTAGTGCTACCTGGACTTACAGGCATGCATTCCCAGGTTACATAGTGGTAGTTGTGTTGGGTAATCTCAACTATAGACTTGATTGGATCTACAATCACCTGTGAGATATTTCTGACCAGGTCTGTGAGGGACTTTCTAGATTAGGTTAATAGACATGAGAAGACTCACTTTAACTGTGTACAGCACTGGACAGAATAAAAAGAGAAAGTGAGCTGGCACCGGTGTACATCTCTCTCTGTTTCCTGATTATGGAATAGATGTAAACATTTCCTCCCACCGTGTGTCTTGTCAAGTATTTGGTAACAGGATGAGGACACTAATAGACGAGGCAAGCACTCAGTTAACTGACATGCATTCCCAGCCTTAAGTCCTTTATGATGTTTTCTTTCTTTTCTTTTTCTTCCCTCTTTTTTTCTCTTTCTTTTTTCTTTCTCCTTCCTTCTCTCCTTCCCATTTTCCTTCCTTCTTTACATCATTTATCGAAACCGATGTATTTGAATGTGAAAATATCCCCATAGGCTCATGTGTCTGAACACGGTTCCCAGGTGGTGGCATGGTTTGAAAAGGCTGCCTAACCTTTGGGAGGAAGAGACTTGCTGGAGGAAGGAAGTCACTGAGGGCACGCCTTGAGGTTTTCTAGCCTGGTCTTACTTCCTGTGACTCTCTGTTTCCTGACCATGGATTGAAGGTGACAGGAAGTTCATGGCCTGTTGCCTGACCTTCCCTGTCAGGATGATGAGTTGTATCTCCTTGAACTGTAAGGTAACATAAACTCTCTACACTTAAGTTGCTTCTTGTCAGGTGTTTAGTCAAACAACAAGCAAAATACCTAATACACTGGAGAGACCACTTAGCCAATAATGACTTCTTTCCTGTGATGTTAAAAGTATAAGTTCAAAGCCAATTAATGATGATGGTGATAGTGGCTACTGCACTGAACCACATCTCTAACTCTGAATTATTAACTAGTCAAAAACTACAGAAGGTTCAGTTCCTTCCATATACCACCTCAGGGAGAGACATACGGGGAATACAGGGCTCTAACGAACACTAAATAAAGTAAAAGTATAGGACATCAAAGCTCTTGCTGACACAGGACTTGAATGACCTCAATTCTTACATGTAACACCTGTGCCATGTTTATTTATTGGCATATGTTTATATTTATTTAGCTTTTCTCTTTGAGCAAGAAATAGCATGTGTCCTCATGATTTACAGTTTGGCAGCCAGCGCTAACTGAAACACAGAAACAGCGTTCTTTATGGAGGGATTTGGGTTAGCTATTCCTAGAGTTTAATGCCAGTGAGGGGCACATGTAGTTTTTCTCTATAAATCAAGATGCATCTATACTACCAGAAATCTGTAGGTTACATTTTCTTAGTCAATAAATTCTTTCAGCTTTTATTTGTGCTGCTCTTGTCCTCATTCTAACTAGGACCAAATAATTCCACAAGCTACGAATACAACATAAAGCCTTGCATGCTTGTTATACTAATTTTAATAACACACTGAAATCTACCCCTGTACTATATGACAGAGTTTTCTGAGGTGTTCTGTTGCATAAGAATATATAGGGTATTCTGTTTCATAAAGACATACAGACAACACTTCCTCTATGACTGGGTCAGCCGATTTCCTGCTTCATGGATTGAATTCCATAGTAATCAGAGTATCATTAAGTATATATTTACAACCTTTTGCAAAGCAGTGTCCTGCATATGGGAAGTCACAGGACAGGCAAGAGAGCAAACATATATCTAGTCTTCAGAGGACATACAACCAACAAAGGGAAGAGGGCACAAGGAGTAAACACCAATACTATACTAAAATAAGTCCAACCACTTATATTACCCTAAATTAATAAAGACTCGGAACCACTTTATAATTAACTAAGCACATTCTGGACATATGAAAACTTTTTTGAGGGGATGGCCACTACTTAGGTGGGTGGCTAGAAAATGTACCAGAGGGTTCTACCCTCTGGTTTAGAGTCAGATCTTGAGTGTGCTGTGTTTTAGACCAATTTCATTAAATTAATTCATATGGCATGATGGCTCATTCCTTTAAGCTGAAGATGAACAGATCAGAGGGTGGAATTTTAGACAATGAGTAGGCTAGAATCATATGCTCACTTCTTGCCCATAGAGTCAGTCCATCATTAGTGAAACTAGTATTCCATGGTTTTATACTTTTCCATAACCTGAAGACTTTTGGCTTGATATATAATTCTACTTGAGGTGGTTAGAACATAGTAAATAGTGTGTTGGAGAGAGTAGGTGAAAAAGACTGGAAAGAATTTAAAAAGACCCAGGGAATGAACCCAGGACACACAGGCCTGTATTTCAATGGTGTCACGGCACTATCTGTGTCCACATGAGATTAACAGAGCTGTTCGTGCACACACTATCCCCACACTGAGCCCCTGGACCAGGTTTAAAGACACATCCATGAGAGACGTTTACTCCTCCCTATACACTGCATTTACTGTTTGTCTTCGGCAGCCCTGGGTGGGAGATGAGAACTCTGAGTCCAAGTCTATCTGTCTAAACACATAGAATCTTTGAGTCCAACTATCACCTGTGGCCTCTGTCTGGGTGTTTCCAGGTTCTCAATGTGAAATAAGATGCATACAAATAGCAAAGCAGTGAAGAAACCTTATTACAGAGCAAAATGGAGGCCCATCTTATAAACACTGCCAAAAGAGCAGGGGTCACCTTGAGTCAAAGTTTTCATGGCCCAAGGTTATTATTGGGGTTTCTCTTGAGGAGTTGTAGAAGAAGGAGGAGCTGGTTGTTAGGGGCATAATTTGGTGGGTATGTTTTGATTGACAGACTTATGTTTCCTCTACTGTATATATTATCCCTTCCCTTCCCATGATACACCTGGATTTAATCATATGCATGCCCAATTATGCATAGCCATAAGTCAGTAAGTATGAGATTTGCCCTAAATATTCACTCAGAGGACACTGTTTATCTTATAGTACATGCACCTAAAACCAGTCCAAGCAAGGCAGCCCCCTTTTCCCAATCCTAGATACATTTCAACACATGTTTGACTAAAAAACTAATGAGAAAAGGATGCATTACTTAAGGCTAGCAAGGAGGAGACACATTCCATTGTTAGAACTGGGGTATATGTACAAATAGATGAAGGTGTGAGGGTCCCAGGTTTCAACAGGTTGCTAGGTGCATCCTTAGGAAAAGTGTTTACTGTCCAATTCAAGCAGTTTCCTCAGTTGCTATGTTTGCATACCCCACAACTCTTTAAACATCAACCACTCTTCCTTCACAGGCAGCATTTTATAGCATTGCAATGAACACCTAACCTGTTCTGAACACACAAAATGAGGAGCAGCAGCAGAGTGACGAAGCCTCTCAATACTGAGTGAGAAGCAGACACAGCCCACTTCGAGCCCCAACACAATGACATGAAAAATAGTGAAATATGAAATTGCCTATTAATATATGTATACACTGATAATGTGATTTTATAGGATTCTCATAAAATGTGAAGGCTATCTGGTAATGATAGAACCCAGAAATTTCCCCTATTGTTAAATAAAATCTCAGACATGTCAGCATTTTTCTAACAGTACTGTGCTGCTATCTAAACTGACTTATTTTTAGGAACAAAAGGATATTTCAAAACCAGTCATAGCTTCTCAGTTTCAAAATACTTTTATTGTGGGGACTTTTAGGATCTTAGGTTCTGTCAGAGAGAAGCATACTATGCTGGAAGATTCCTGAACTCCTCTTTAGAAGTTTGCCTTTACAGGATTTCTCTGAAAAGGACAAGGATGACAGATAAATACATGTCTATTCACTAAGAAGTTTTTTTTTTTTTCTCTTAGATATATTATATCGGTGTGCAGAATTTATATATCAGCATTTTTTGGCTAATTCTTTCATATTTCTCTAATTATAATGTTCTGGGAGTATCTCAGACATAAAGCAATAAATGATAAAACCTGGCCCAATTTAAATTCCTCTGAAAGGTGTCCCAGCTTTATTTGACAAGCACCAACCTGCCCAGTACTGCTCCCCTTGTCTGCCTGTCACCATTGTGATGGAAGGTGAGGAGCCCGTGAACATCAGCTGATTTCCTAATGCACTCTGAATAGCTGACAGCCACAAACCTTAGGTGATGCCTGATTGATGGGAGTCTGACTGAGAATAACAGCCATGAAAAGATAATTTCTATAACAAATAATTGATTCTACTTTCTATGTTCCTATTCCTTTCTGTTTTTTTTTGTTTTTATGTGAATAAAGAGAATAAAAACAAAAGCAAAAACACAGTGGCAGGGAATAGATGAATGAGGAGACAGAGGTCTTCAACAGTCCACATTTATTTTCTTGGTGATATTTGTTTGATTTCCTTCAAATTCTCCAATGTAGTTTCCTTTTAAAAATATTTTATTTATTTATATATTTACTTGGGGAGAGAGAGAGAATATGAGAATGAGAATGATGGCCAAACCAGGGCCTCTAGCCACTGCAAATGAACTCCAGATGCTTGTGCCACCTTATGCATATGGCTTTACATGGGTCCTGGGGAATTGAACTTGGATCCTTTGGCTTTGAAGGCAAGGGCCTTAACCACTAAGCCATCTCTGCAGCCCCCTAATTTATTAATAATGTAAGTACATATGTGATATTTAAGAGTAGATATAGAAAAGTGTTTAAATGTGTATGTATGTATATGTATATAGGAAAGTATAAAATATCCATATGCATGCCTTATATTTCTGCCTGTAGGTTCATTGCATTTCTCTGGAATTGAGAATTCAAATGTGAAGCTAAATGCACCATTAACATCGCAGGGTTCTGCAATACTAGTTGCATAAGTCTGTGTACTCCTCCTCTGTGGAATTATGAAGTACAGTTAGCTTGTCAACTAGTTTCACCCAGCTTCTATAGGATCTTGGGACAGAATTGAAGAATGAAGAGAGCTCAGAACTCCCCTCACTGGTTTGTACAAATAAGATGACGGCTCGCTGTCATCATTGCTCATTCTGTCTGCTTGTACACATAGAATCATTTCCCCATGGGGAAAACTCCATAATCTAGATCTCCTAAGAGGAAACCATAAGCAGGAGGTCCTTCCAGGTTTTAACAAGACATTAAGAAAAGAATTCTCTCTGCTTTGGAAAAATATTTTAAAATAGCATATAACCAGGCCTAAATAATAGTCACCAAGGCTCTCAATCTCCCCTGTCTATGATTACTGAGCAATGAGAGTATGTCACCTGCCTTTCTGTCTGAGTCCTATAAAACAAATGTGATCACCCTTTTCCAAATACACTTATAATTATTATATATCAGATGCATTAGATTTCAATCACATTTTTCACAGAAACACAATTCAACATACAATAGATGGATCCTGGGGAATGATGGATACAAGAATACTTTCAGAAGTTATCCTGCTTGGGAACAAGGGGAATCAAAGAAAAGTTAGGTATAAAGGTATTAAGGGAATAAGACAAATGGAGGGTCATAAGGTTATGTATCCCAGTTGACTTCCAGAGACAAGTGTGAGGTATGTGGAAAAGGAAGGCTGCAATAAAATTAAAAAAAATTTTTTTCAGTGTTTTGTGGCAACTCTGGCTCAAGTAACAAACATGTAAAACAGAAATGAGAAAATAAATATAATCTGAATTATTTATAGAAAAACAATGTGGTAGAACAAGGGGGACCAAATATATAAGAAAGAGCTATTGAGTATTTATCTATGAGTTGTGGTCCCCAGAACTGATGTTACCTTTATGTAGTATCCTTGAGGAGGCCACCCCTCCCAGCCAATCCTCAGGCTCTAAGGCTTGCATGCCTGTGTACCTCTTGGTACTTTAGGCTGACCTAGGACTAGTCCACTTCAGTTCCATCCCCTAGGTCAAGAACGAGCACATGACACAAAGCAGCCGCAGAGACTAGAGCAGAAAGCACACAACTTGATCTAGTGTTCTTTTCATACTTCAGCCCACAACCCCACCAGTATCCTTTCCTTCTCCCAACACTTTCAAGACATTTCCTATCATCTTATTTATTACTCAAAATTAAGTTTTCTGCTGAGCTTCACTTTATGAAAGGCCTTCCATGCTCAACTGGTTGCAGAGACAGGTAAAATGAAGAAAGAGAGACATTAAACACTTGTGAAGGTAAAAGAAGGATGATGAGATATCAATGACCTTGTTTATACTGTTGAATGCAGGCCTGTCTGCCACCCTAATTTCAGATTTATGAGTTAACAAAGTCTCTTCTGTGGGATTCAAGTAGCATGAGCTGGGTTTATGTCACCCACATCCAAGAACTCCAAACAACATAAGGTTCACTTGGTGGTTATGCATTCCACAGCTTTGAAAGCAAAGTGGAACTTGAACCAGTGAAAACTGAACTTGCATGGCCTGCTCTGGCTAAAATGGCAGTAGCCTTGGTCTAGCTCTAGCCTCACATGGCTTCCTAGGGAATGATCTTGTAAAGAGCAAGCAACAGCGCTGCTGGAACACAGGAGGACTAGCCCAGGCTAGTTCTGAGAACATGCAGGAGCCTGAAGTCACCCAAGAGCATCTAAACTGCAACTACGAGAGCCTGACAAGGTCTAATAATATATATGAAGAAGAGGGCCACACAACATTTCTGTTTGTATTAATGGGGAGGTTCTTGTTTCCATAAACTGATAGAAGCTAGGGAGTATTCTGGTTACATGATATACTAGTTACTTTCACATTGCTGTGGCTGAATATTTGACACAAGCATCTTGACAGAAGAGCTGTCTATTTTGGTTGAATTCAGAAGGAACAGTCCATTAGGGCAGAGAAGGCATGGCAGCTGACATGGCTCCATCCCTGGTGGCAAGGGTTTTTGGCATGGCTTTTTTATATCATGGAGGATAAGGAAGCAAGGACAGAGAATAGAACCAGAAGCGGGACAGGCTATTGCTCTCAAATATCTCTGTCCCCACCCCACCCCCCGACTCACTTCTGCTAGAAATGCCTCCAGACCAAAGGATCCACAACCTCCCAGGACAGTTCCACCATCTAAGGATGAATTCTTTGAACATGTGATCTTCTGGGGTTCATTTCATATTCAAACCACAACAGATGTCATATAAAAGAGGAATAGCAGCTGCCTCAAGTTTCCTTGAGACCAAAATTTCATTAAGTTGATAAAAGACTGGAAGTTAGCTTCTTCCTGTCCAAGATTCAATAGTCATCTCATTTTAGAGTAAGAGTAGAAGAAAACTGAAAAATCCAGGAATTTGGGAATATGTATGTCTATAAGTATGTGAGATTTTGAATGGATATGACATTGAGCTATGTATAGGGGCAGAGGACACTGGTATTAGAGTCTTCAGTGGCTGGCCACGTGCTGTTTCTCTGGATGTAAAGTAAATAGAACAGCTTTGAAAAGCATAATTTATCTTCTGGAATGTCTTTGGTCACTTTTTTAAACTAAAGCGAGTATTTCTTCTCATAACTAGCATGCAATCAAACACAGTATCAATGGACACTAAAGAGCCATGGTCAGAGAGGGTCATTTGTCTCTGGAAGTGAGTTGTTGAGGACACAGGTGTGCATTTTATGTAGAAAATGAAGAAAATAAGAATGCCAAGGATAAACAAATCAAGTAGGCACAACAGTTTCGAGGATTTTTCTTTAAGCCCTGGAACCACATCAAAAAGTAAACAATACACATACTGCCCTTTTAAAAGCCTATGATATGTCACATGTTAAATGTGGAAATCTAAAAGTTAACCAATAACTAAAATAGTTGGTTCCAGTGTGACTTTATAAATCATATCCAATTCCTTCAGTATAAACATTATATATACATACATATACCTGAAACATTCCATTTTATTAAATTATCAGTCATTTCCTCAGCTATGAGTCTAACCCAGAAGTCAATCAAGTTTGGCTTCTGTGCTCCTTGGAACCGTCTCCAGTTATCTCCGTAATAAGTGAATGCTGCCAAGCTACAGCTGATTATCTGCATGGCACAGACAAATGTTCTCTTAAGCTGGTTTAACCAGCTTCTTAGCTAGGCGGATAGACATGTGTACAGTGGAAGCAAATGAGGCATGCACACCCAGGCACTCACCTTTCCTCCCTTGTGGATCGTCGCAGTTTTCATGGCTGCATGGGCTCCAGGCTGACCAGGAAGATACAATGCAGTCCATAGAGCAAGGGACATTGCAGAGCTGGGAAGCGGAGGGGGCAGGTCCCAAACATAATGTGCTTTCCACCGGTCTAGAAACTGAAGGACATAAAAGAAAGGCTTTTGTCACATGTGTATCCAAGATACCTCCAGCATTTGTCCAGCCTTTAACTGTTTCTTTATTGGCTCTTCCTGAAGTTCATAAAAACAAAGGTTAAATTCTCTTTAACATGCATTGCTCAGCTTTACATTGTTAGCATCTGGAGTGAGGAGAGGAAAAGAAGACGATGGCAAAGGGTGTGCATCCGAGATTTCTACATCACAGTGTTCCCTGGAAACCCAACAGAACACTGGGGATGTCACAGACACAAATTATTCAGCATTAAGATTTAAAACAAAATGAAATGGCTTGGTGAGGCTTCAATATGAGTCAATATTGACTATATACAGTATTGAGTCACTATAAAAAAACCAAAATTGAACCCCTAAGGTAGAGTGTTTAGCATAACCAATCTACCCTGTGACTCCGGGAGGAGTGGAACTGACAAAGACACAGAAGAAAAATGGTTCTTGGAATAAGAAGAAAGGCTGTGTTTTGTACCAACAGCCTCAGCCTACAGAAATCAGTTTCATTACTGAGGCTATAAGAGAGTCAGTGCTTCTCCCAAGGAAGACCTTCCAGCTTTCCCTGGGAGACTTCTGACCCCGAGTTGTATCCCTCCAGAAGGCAGTCACCGCCTACCTCTCAGTGGGATTCACATGCACTGTGCCCATAGGTCCCTTGTAGGCACCAAAACCACACACCCATGGAGCAAACAATTTCTGCTCCCTGTGGAATTATACAATCGAAGTGAGGATCCCTGAAAATGGCAATCTAAAAGAAACCCTGGATGTCTGTGTTTATTGCAGCACTATTCATAAAAGCCAAGTTATGGAATCAGCCCATAGGTCTATCAATAGATGAATAGATAAAGAAAATGTATAAAGGCAATGAAGTAGTGTTCATTCATAAAGAACAAAATATGTCATTTAGAAGAAAGTGGATAGAACTCAAGATCATCAAGTTATGAAAAATAAGCCAGACTTGGAAATACAAATATTGCATGATTTATGCCTTACACAGAAACTACATTAGCAAACAAGGCATAATGAGCTGGATAGATGGCTCAGTGATTAAGTGTGTTTCCTACAAAAGCATAAGGGTCCGAGGGGGCCTGAAACTGTTTATAAACATTTTGGTATAGCCAGGCAAACCTGTAAGCAGGTCCTACAGAAAAGAACAGAGAAAGCCGGGTGTGGTGGCGCATGCCATTCATCCTAGCACTTGGGAGGCTGCGGTAGGAGGATCGCCATGAATTCAAGGCCACTCTGAGACTACATTGTGAATTCCAGGTCAGTCTGAGCTAGAGTGAGACCCTACCTCAAAACAAAAACAAAAAAGAACAGAGACCAGGGCATCATCCAGGCTTTTGAAAAACAGCAAGCTCTGATATCAATAAGAGACTCTGGGTCAAGTAACAATGTGCAGAAAAGTGATAAAAATGGACACCCAATCAAAGATCTGCTCTGACCACCACAGGCAAGTGCTCCCCACCAAAGGGGAATACATGGTCATGCTGAAAGGGAACATAGACCACAGATGTGCATACGCTACACAACACACACACACACACACACACACACACACAAACACACACACAGAAACCTGACATGAAAGTTAAAGGGGAACTATTTGTGCAAGGAAGGGGACCAGCAGGATGGGAAGAGGGGCAAGAGCAGGTAAAGGAAGGAACTGCAATCAGAGGACATGATGTGTATGCATAAAAGTGTCATCACATCTGCTATTGGAACAATAAATATTCCCTAATTTTTAAAATTTATTTTATTGTGTTTATTTATTTGAGAGAGAGATAGAGGAAGAGGCATTTAGAGAGAAAGAGAGAATGGGTGTGCCAGGGCCTCCAGCCACTGCAAGTGAACTCCAGTGCATGCACCCCCTTGTGCATCTGGCTTACATGGGTCTGGGGAACTGAACTGTGGTCCTTAGGCTTCACAGGCAAACACCTTAAACTTTAAGCCATTTCCCCAGCCCATATTCTCTAATTTTTAAAAAATGGACATTGAAAAGGAGCAACCATATATATATAGCCATATAACTCAGTAAATAGTGCATAAAGTAACCTCATACTAAGAAAGTTTTGGGATAATCAAGAGTTTGTGGGCAAATAGTTTCAGTTCAAAAGGCTACATGTATTTGTGCTATTTTGTAAGTATTTCCTATGTGTCATTGTCAATCAGTTGAGCATATTAAAAATGCCTCAGAGGTGGAAACTTGTATGAGGGGCTTGGGTAACAAGTCACACTACACTGAGTTTCTTCACCCGTTCCAGGTGTGTGAGAGTCAAATCTTAGAAAGGTGGCAATCAATCACGGCTCTGACAAGCATTTCTTCGAGTAAAAACCAAACCAACAGTAAAATGAAAGAAAAATACTATCTTGAAAAGGCACAACTTATGTTGGAGGGAGGAATGTTTACATTGATCAAGGAGCAGTTGGAATTTCTTATGAAAGTGGCAGAAGAAAGGTTAAAAAAAAAAAAAAAACATTTTATTTGCAATTAAGGATTTTATAGTTTACCAAAACAATTTCATCAGACTTAAAGTGAAAGGCAAAAGTAAGTCTAAATTTCCATCATAAATGTTAAACTGTGCATGACATTTAGTGGGGGAAAGCGAAGGAGGGCAGAGAGGAGATATTAGACACAGCTAGAGTTCCAGCACAAATGTTAAAGTATCAATGACATGTAGTGGAGGGAAGGAAGGAGGATAGAAAGAGCAGATATTAGGGAGAGAAAGATAGGTTGCCAAGGGAGGCATAGCAGATGAGGGAATAAAGCAAAGTTCATGCTGGAAATGGCAATGAGAGCTGGAATCCAGAGTGACCAGAACTGGACATTTACCTGTGAAATTAATGAACCATGGATAAAGGGGAATTTGAGACATAGGAGAAGAATTTATGATTCTTTCCCCAGGAGTGAGCAAGACAAAGGACATAAGGCATGCATTCCCTGAGCAAAACATGCCGTTATGCCAAACCATCCATCAAACCAGCCACTCAACCATCATGCAGTTAAACCATCCATCAAACCAGCCACTAAACCATCATGCAGTTAAACCATCCATCCAAACTGACCACTAAACCATCATGCAGTTAAACCATCCACCCAAACCGGCCACTAAACCATCAAGCAGTTAAACCATCCATCAAACCAGCCACTCAACCATCATGCAGTTAAACCATCCATCCAAACTGGCCACTAAACCATCATGCACTTAAACCATCCATCCAAACCAGCCACTAAACAAACCATCATGCAGTTAAACCATCCATCAAACCAGCCACTCAACCATCATGCAGTTAAACCATCCATCCAAACCGGCCATTAAACCATCATGCAGTTAAACCATCCATCAAAACAGCCACTCAACCATCATGCAGTTAAACCATCCATCCAAACTGGCCATTAAACAAACCATCATGCAGTTAAACCATCCATCCAAAGCAGCCACTAAACCATCCACCATCAACCATCAACCATCATGCAGTTAAACCATCCATCCAAACTGGCCATTAAACAAAACCATCATGCAGTTAAACCATCCATCCAAACCAGCCACTAAACCATCATGCAGTTAAACCATCCATCAAACCAGCCACTCAGCCATCATGCAGTTAAACCATCCATCAAACCAGCCACTAAACAAACCATCATGCAGTTAAACAATCCATCAAACCAGCCACTCAACCATCATGCAGTTAAACCATCCACCCAAACCGGCCATTAAACCATCATGCAGTTAAACCATCCATCCAAACTGGCCATTAAACAAACCATCATGCAGTTAAACCATCCATCCAAAGCAGCCACTAAACCATCATGCAGTTAAACCATCCATCCAAAGCAGCCACTCAACCATCATGCAGTTAAACCATCCATCAAACCAGCCACTAAACAAACCATCATGCAGTTAAACCATCCATCAAACCAGCCACTAAACAAACCATCATGCAGTTAAACCATCCATCAAACCAGCCACTAAACAAACCATCATGCAGTTAAACCATCCATCAAACCAGCCACTAAACCATCATGCAGTTAAACCATCCATCAAACCAGCCACTCAACCATCATGCAGTTAAACCATCCATCAAACCGGCCACTCTTTGGGAGTGTCTTCATTTGCAGACAACTCAGTCCAATGAATTAGGTCAAGTGATCATTCAACAAAGACAGAGCAAAGAGATGCATCATCCGAGCCTCATATAAGGAAAAAGCAGCAAAGCTGAACGTCTCAAGGCTGAAGTATGTTTGGTTTTATTGCCATGCATGTTAGAATGCACTCTTACATTCAGAGTAAAATTATTGCTACACATCCAAAGTAAGTAGAGAATGCCAGCTGATTAATCTAGTTATTTTCTAAGCATTCATAATGCATGGAAAGCATGAGTTATAATCTTTGTAAAAACTTTTATTCATTTCAAATAAAGAAAGTTCGGCACAGAAATGTTATCTTACTTGCCCTATGTCTGGTTAGGGAATGGTGGAGATGGGATTTAGGCCAAGGTAGTTGGCTACTGAACGTTTGCTTACTCACTGCACTGACTCCCTCATTCACCATTTAGGCGACACTGCTTTGCTTAGGACCTACAATGTACACAATATTTCTTTGGGTGTTCCTGAATTGACCCAATTTGCCCCTATTTCTTCCTTGTATTTATAAAAATAACTAGAAAATATTAGAAATGTAACACATCATAACACAAAAAATGAGCTGGCCAGAGCAGGCTGGGGTCTATTCCAGTGCCCCTAGAACAAGCTGTCCTTCAACCATTCATCCTAGCATGCCATGCATCCCCAAGGTATAAAACCCAAGATGGGCCACTTTCTAGGGACCTTCATTTACATTTCAAGTGGGTCTGTAGGGTAAAGAATACATCCATGTGATTGGCTTTCTGCACCTTAGGGGATTGAATCACAAAAATAAAATCTTAGACTTCTGTTGTTCCTTTCAGCCTCCCTATAAAAAGCACAATTGCTTCATGAACCTTGTCGAATATGAGTGAGTTCTGTCTCACTGGACTCAGATAATCCAATAACCATTGTACAATGGCTTGTCTCATGAATGCATCAAAACTATTAGTTGATAAAGCCACAGTAAGGGCTAGAAAGATGGCTCAGGGGTGAAAGTTGCTCACTTACAAAGCCTGATGGCCCAGGTTTAGTTCCCCACTACCCACATAAAGCTGGATGCACAAAGTGGAACATGGATTTGGATTACATTTACAGTGAACGTGCCAGGAGGCCCTGGCATGCCAATTCTCTTTCTCTCTTTCTCTCTCCCTCTTTATCCCCTCTCTTTCTCTCTATCAAATAAATATTCTTTAAAAGCCATGGTGAATAAAACCAACCAGCATCCTGCACTCAATGGAGCTAACTTGATACTAATTATATGAGTCCATGTTCCCCAACAAGATGGGAAAGTTGTGTTTCTGCCCACTTTCTGTTTCTATGATTCTCTCCTTCCAAGAGAAGGAACATGAAGTATCTGGTGTCAATGCTAAGAAGATTCTCCCAAACTTCTCAGCTCTCAGATACAGTCAGCGACTGACCCAATCTCCACACCTGATGTACTTGGCAGAACTCAATCCATCAGGCATCCAGTAGGATCATTGTAATCTCATAGGAAGAACCCAGAATGTCTGGTCAGTAGTGCTTCCAGATAGCAGTGTAGTTGGAAAGAGACTGGGGACACGTCTTGCTGCTGTGTCAGAGATTCTGTGTCTACACATATGTTATGTTTACTTAGTGTTGGAGGGCAGCTGAGGATTATTGGGGGGTGTGGGGTCAAGTTCCTTGAGGCCCCCTTTCATAAATACTTAACTGTCAATTAGAGGACTGCTGGACATTGAAATTAATATGCTCATAAGATTCAAAAGTAGAGAGGGACAGCATACACTGGAAAAGAGCAAGAGTAATTTTCCTGAGGATTATAGAATGACCCAGAGTGAAGGTGAGACTGTTTGTCAAAGCAATCATATCTTTTCATCATCTGCTACATTGATGGGTAAGGGACTGTAGTTCATATCAATAAACTCTTCCAGCCTCTTGTGACATTTCTAAGGTGCTTTATTTGGGCACTGCATGAATGTGCTTAGGCCAACCTACCCTTACTATGGCCCCAAGCTCAGGATATACTAGATACATTTGATCTAGAAATAAATCATAAGTATGTCACAAAGCATTTGCAGCCTCAGAGTATTTAGGAAGCCACAGTGTTCCCATGTTCCAGTACTTATTGGGTGTCAGTCCTGCAAGTAAGTTTTAGAACTAAATAAGTTTAATTAATCAGTTTTACTGAATCATTACATTCCTAAGATGGACCTTGGGTGACTTGTACAATGTCATTCTGCAGTTAGGCAGAGAAGACTTGAGCCTTGTCCTGGGTAACAAATTTACCTCTTATCTGTCTCATTTTCTTTCCATAAACCGAAAGCACTGGCAAAGCAGAGGAAGCCTTATCATTTTGTACAAGGGGTAGTGTGTGCCTGAATCACAATGACCTCAACTAGAGGAAGGCAGAGATGTGATAGATTCAAAGAAGCCACAAATAGACAGATCTATCTTAACCCTCCAAATAATATGTAAGTACTGGGACTCCTTTATCTACTTCAAAACTTCAATCTTTGTCCAGACCTGTCCCATTGAAAAGGAGATAGGGAAACCAACATTTTCTCTACTGTGGAAGACCAGTTACATTTTACTCATGGCTGTTTGGATTTTGATAAAACTATCTCAAGGTATGGTTGGGGTGGAGGCACTTCTTTGGCCAGATGCAGCTGGGAAATCTACACAGTAGACACTTTACTGAGCTCTTCATGTTTCTTGAACAAGCTTTCACTATACTGATTGAAATAAGAACTGTTGCTTTCCTATTCACTACAATCTTCGCTCTGAAATAGCTGCCCCAAATGACAACTTTATTTCTATTAAATAGTTCTGTCTCCTCTGGTGCAAAGAATCTCAAGTCTATTCAGTCTGCCTGTTGAATGCAAGTTTGTATTTATCCATCTTTCTCAAGCTGTTTTTCTGACATTGTCACCTGGAATCTGTCATGCCCACAATGACCAAATGCTGGACTAGATAATCATTCAAAGTCTCAAGAGCTTGTTTAGATTCTGTAGGCTTCAATATCAATTCCCTCAGAGATGTCTCATGGTTACTGATATAAAAGCACCAATCATTTTTAGCTAAAATAAATCTCTATCACATTTTCTAAATGTTAAAGAATACCTTATTAGTATTTTGCATAATTTGGTACCTAATCTGGAATTTTTCATTTCCAATAAGAAATGACTGAATTGATCTGCCCTATAAGAAATGTTAAAAATCTGCTACTAAAGATTTTGAAGGTGCTTTAAATAATGAATGACTCAATGAACAGAATATTAATTAATAAGGGGCAAAAATGCTGTGTGTGTGATATATTAGAAAATATAGACTTCTTAACTTTAGAAATTAACAAAATTCTTGATTTTCCTTGGTAAAAAAGTGATTTCACATGAGCATACAAATTTAAATAAAATGAAATAAAATTAAAAAGAAAAATGCCTGTTGTCATAAGTATGTGATCACCACTACAGAAAAAATAACTTTCACATTTTATCATTTAAAATTAAATCAGGATGCTATCCAAACTAATTTAAATTAACAAGCCAGTAAGTCAAAAACTTTAATATTAGTATTCCATTTGTTATCTCTACTGGTGGATATTCCATCATTCACAAATGTTTTAGGTTTTTTAACTCTACAAAAGGAAATTAAAATAAAATTGGGCAATAACATTAGTATAATTTTAGTTAGTATCCACGTACATCTTTATTTTATGAACAATGAGTCATTCACATAAATTAAAGAGTTATTGCAGGAGTCACTGGAAATGCCCTGTTAAAATATATGTGTATTATTTGAGAGCATATTAAGGCATTATTTCAAAATTCAACAAATGTTCAAGGCAATTCTGTCATGGAGTAATGAAACTTTTGGACATAAAACATCTTTAAGGAATTAATCACACGATATTATTTCTAGAAGTTTTGAGACAATAGTAATGAAAAAAAATAATTGTACCTCTTAGGAGACCCCCAAACCTGGATTATTTTGCTTACTTTCCACATCAAGGGTACCTAAGTTATTATATAAATAAAGCCTCCAATCTTGAGTTGATTTTCGATTTTATATAAAATATTTGATTTCCCAAATTACATCAACCTATAAAAGAAGTTAGACAAATAAATTACATTCATTTCAATTTTTCATATCAAATACAGGCACTGTGAACCCCAAAGGAAATTCATACTCAAGGATTCAAGATTGCCTCATTTCATGGGGTCGCCAAGAAGCAACCATAATAGAAACAACAATTGCTCATCTTTAATTCAAAACTAATGAAAGAGCCTACTAATGCAAAACTGTTACTTTCTAAATGATTTTTGAGAAACAATATTGCTTCTGACATATTCATTTAGGGAGTACACTGACTTGGCAGAAACTCAATCTACCCACTGCTAAAATAAACAGACCCCTTCTACATACTGAGAGATCAAATGATTGAAGGGAAAAACAAATAATATTACAATTTTAGCCATAAAGCTATTTTCCCTCATGAAGCTGCATGAATTACTTCAGCTGCCATTACTACTGAGATTTGCAAAATAATGTATCATTCTTTTAACTTGGTGGACAGAATAAAAGCAAATCTGTCTCATAGCACTATACTCAGCTTAAAGAAATAACATTTCAATCTCTTATAGCAAAAAAAAAAGCTTAATTTTAACCACATTGTGACATTCTCAGCACGGTACTCTGGTTTGGTTTGGTAGGACGAAGTGTGCAAATGCAGCAGATTTCATATCTAAAAATAGATCTTGCTATTAGAAATAAGTACGTGAAATTTGGACACATGTCAAAAACTTACCAAATTTCATTCATTTTATCTAGCCAGTTATAAAATACTTGCTAACTAATAAGTTTTCTACTGCCTCAAAGAAACAATGCTGCAGATAAAAATGGAAAACCAGCGTTTAAAATATGTGATGTATGCATACAATTTTAGAGTAATCAGAACCAACATCAAACAGCATGTAATCTAGAAAGAAGTATAGAAGCATTAAGGACTGTATTTATTTTTAGGATCTGAAGATTGTTTGTTTGTTTGTTTTTTGTTTGTTTGTTTTCGAGATAGGGTCTCACTCTAACCCAGTCTGACCTGGAATTTGCTATATAGTCTCAAGGTAGACTTGAACTCATGCTGATCCTCCTACCTCTGCCTCCCGAGTGCTGGAATTAAAGGCGTGCACTACCACTTCATTTTAAAATATATTTATTTATTTATTTATTTATTTGCAAGAAGAGAGACTGAGAGAGAGAGAGAGAAAGAGAGAGAGAAGAAGAGAGAGAGAGAGAGGAGTCATGGGCATACCAGGGCCTCTAGCTGCTGCAAACAAACTTCCCATGTATGTGACACCTTGGACATCCAGCCTTACATAGGTACTGGGGAATTAAATCTGGGTTGTTGGACTGTGCAGACAAGTGTCTTAACCACTGAGAAATCTCCCCAGTTCCTACAGTTCCTTTTATTATTATGTAGTCTCGCTCCTGTTTATTTTTTGGAGAAGTTCATTCTGATTGTTTCAGAGACTTTTGTCTAAGCACTAAAAGGTGACTACGCGGAGGATGGACGTATACACTCATATTTTGAAAGGAAGGAAACGTGAAGCGCTGCTTGCACCTGATGTCCTTGTTAGCACGCACTACTTAGCATCTGTAAATAATTTTAGAGTGAACAAATTAATTCAACTTCAAAGGAAGGTTCATGAGAGTCAGCAAAGGAAAAGTAACAAGACACTGCTTAACAATTTTTGAAATACAAGTTATTCTTTTGAATAATAAATTACATGATCCTTTTAACCAAAATATTTTCAATTTTTACAAACTGAAACAAATTTACTGTAAAACTGCATGAGGGTTCCTTCCTCCCATTCATTACAAGTCTTCTTTGTATAGCTCTTCACGTGTGAGACTATCATTCTAAACAAGTAGCTTCCAGCCTGTCTAAAACAATGAAACTCAACGAAGACCCAAGTCAGAATGTTGGGCCAGAACTGGGAATAATGTATCATGGAGAATGCTAAGGATTTATATGTCTAGTAATCATTTATAATTTGTAAGCAACAGAGTCAATACTCCAAATGATTTATTGACTATAATTTTAAAAGCCTAATTGGTAAAATACATTAAATAAAACCCAATTAAACTGAAAGTTTTCTACAACTTTATGAACTGGGCAAATGAATATCAATAAAATAAGTATACTAGACTCAAGGTGTTCCTCACCTTTGCTGTGTTGTCTCCTCCCTAAGAAATCTTTGTAAGCATCCTATTGTCCTGTCCTCACTTATGGAATTCTCTTATTACAACTATTCTGTAAATATGCATATGTGATATATACTTATACTTTAAACATAACAACACAATATTTTGTTGCACGTTCAGGAGCAATTTTCCCCCTTAGTTGTGATGCCCTTCCTCACAAAGACTGAAACATATATTAAATATTTAATATGTGTCACCGTCTACAGATAAAGTCTGGCTTAATTAGTAAAACTCTATGAAGTAGTTATATGTATAGTTTCTTATTAAAATAGAAACTAAAGTTTAAAAGTTCTGCCAGGATTCTACAATCCAGATATGGCAGAACAAACATGTGAATGTGGAATGTGATACCAGTTTCCCTCGGAGCCACTCTGAAGAAACTGGAGTGCTTTAATCCCAGCTCTCGAGATGTAGAGGTAGGAGGATTGCTTTGAGCTCAAGGCCAGCCTGGCACTACATAGGGACTTCCAGGTCATCCTAGACTAGAGTGAGACCCTATGTAAAAACACAAACAAAAGAGGAGGAGGAGGAGGAAGAGAAGAGAAGGAGAAGCACCTGGAGGGTTTAGATTCATTGCACATTTTCTGGCTGGAGTCCCGTATACTATCCTTTCCCCTGCTGTTTCTCAGTACCTGAGCGTGGTTTGAAGGCGTGGTGTACATGCTGTTGTTTATACTGGGTTAGAGACGACAGAGCACCGGGCATACTATGCTCTGGTAAAACCCTGATGCCTGTGCAAAAGAAGGTTAATAATTGTCATGTTACAGAATTTCATGACATTTTTTCTTGTGTTTACAAAAAATGCTGCTTCAGAAAGGTGTATAATTTTCATATATATATATATATATATATATATATATATATATATATGTCATTCAAGAAAATAGATTATAAAAATAAATGGAATGATAGTTTATGCCTATAATCCCAAAAGTCAGGAGGCTGAGGTGGGAGCATTGCCATTAATCCAAGACACATCTGGGCTACAGAGTGAGTTACAGTAAGCCTGGGCTTGAGTAAGACCCAGCCTCAAAAAAAAAAAAAAAAAAAAAGAAACACAGTTATATTTATATATTTTTGAAAATATAAGTAACATTCTTGAAACTTAATCTTGGAGAAAAACATAAAAATAAGCAACAATTACATATTTAGAATATTTAATATTAAAAGCCTAGGGATATATTTTAAAGTTCTTAACACAAATAAATATCCATTCTGAATGTATTATCACCTATATTTCAAAGGGCCAATATGTTGAACTTTGCAAAGTTATATAGTTTTTTTTTTTTTTTTATTTTTTTATTTTTTTTTTTGGTTTTTGCGAGGTAGGGTCTCACTCTGGTCCAGGCTGACCTGGAATTAACTATGTAGTCTCAGGGTGGCCTTGAACTCTCAGCGATCCTCCTACCTCTGCCTCCCGAGTGCTGGGATTAAAGGCGTGCGCCACCACACCCAGTGTTATATAGTTTTTTATAACATAAAAGTAAATACAGATGACAATAGTTTTTTAACATTCATAAAAGCTTTTAAGTTGGGTACAATAATTAATGTTTTGG
This sequence comes from Orientallactaga sibirica, assembly GCA_036365145.1. Taxonomy (NCBI): domain Eukaryota; kingdom Metazoa; phylum Chordata; class Mammalia; order Rodentia; family Dipodidae; genus Orientallactaga; species Orientallactaga sibirica. The sequence continues at coordinate 8,178,966 of JAEOAD010000555.1, read as the reverse complement.
TTCAAACCAATAAATCTCAAAGAGAAGAGATGTACAACATGGCTAATATCAAGTATTTCCACCTCAAGGTGGAAAGAATCTTAATACAAGAGTAGTCATGGATTTCTAGAGACTGTCAGATCTTTGGCAGCTCAAGATGCTGATGTGGAGAACACAACTTTACACAGAAGTCAGGGTACCTTGATACTTCCCCATGCAGCCCACAGATAATGGATAAGCAGCTCCCCAAAGCCCTCTTGCTTCTATCTGACCCAACAGAATCAGCATAGGACCTGGTCCATCACAGCCATTCCTATTTCCTGATGTCTTTTTTTTTTCCTTCAAAGTATTTTTTTCTTTTTAAAATTATTATTAAGTAGAAATGTTGAATGGACATATCATATGTTGATACCATCATTTCCCTCCTCCCTGCCTCAACTCCACTGAGGGCCCTCCTTGATGGGTTTGCTGGTATTCTCCATGGAGTAGTAGTTAAGAGTTGTGAGAGCAGAGGCCAGTCATTTGAGGGGGAGGGATGCAATGTATCTAGATATTCCCTCTACCCTTTGGCTCTTACATTCTTTCCACAACCTCTTCTGCAATATTCCCTGAGCCTTAGTGTGAGTGCTTAAAGTCCACTTTGGTGTTGATGCCTCCATGGCTTCCTGATTTCTGCTTTGGGGTGTTTTGAGTATCTTTCAGTGTCTGTCTCCATCACCCTGGCCCAGGTTGTCAGGCTTGCGATGAACATTGCACTCTTACTCGTCCCTACATGTCTGCTGTGGTTTCACCTGGGCCCTAGCTGCTGTAGGGGTGGTTCCTCTCCTGCCAGGCAATCAGCTATCCATTCTTGTCTTGTTAATAGATTTTGGTTTTCCTTGGTTCCCATTACTTTTGAAAAAGAAAAACAGATTTTCCAACAGAGACTGAGATCAGTATATGCCAGTTAAAAGGGAAAAGCATTGTTAATTTAGAGAGATTTTGATGGAGATTGCCTCACTTTTGGAGTAAGACTAGTGGAAGCTACTCATAAAAGTCCATGTCTTGGTCTCCATAGGATGTTGACGTGGTCCCCATTATTAGTTGCTTTCCACTAAGTGGATTTCTTAGCCAATCAGAAAGTCATTGGTGCATGGCAGATGGTGGCAGGTAGCACAGGAATGCAGTTCTTCAGTGAAGGATTGAAAGAATTCATCTGAGAAGCCATCAAGTCCTGGACTTTTCTTTTGGGGGAGGTTTTTGATTATCTTTTCAGTCTTCATGGATGTGATAGGTTTGTTTAGGAGATTAATTTGCTCTGAGTTTAGTTTTGGTAGGCAGCATGTGTCTAGGAATTTACCCATTTCTTCCAGATTATTTAATTTTCTGAAGTAGAGGTTTTGGAAGTGTGCCTTGATGAATCTTCCAATTTCATTGATGTCTGTTGTGACCTCACCTTTTATTTCTGATTTTGTTAATTTGAGGCTTCTTCTTTCTTTCTTTTTTTTTCTTTTTCTTTTTTTTTTTTTTTTTTTTTTTTTTTTTTTTTTTTTTTTTGCTTGATCAAATTGCCCAGGGGCTTGTCTATCTTGTTTATTTTTTCAAAGAACCAGCTTTTTTTTCATGGACTTTTAAATTGCTTTTTTTTTCTTTCTTTCTTTTTTTTTAGTTTCCAATTCATTAATTTCTGCTCTAATCTTGATTATTTCTTTCCATTTGGACCTCTTTGGGTTGGATTCTTCTTGTTTTTCCAGTGCTTTGAGTTGGACAGTCAGGTTATTAATTTGGGATCTCTCTGTCTTTGTAATGAAGGCATTTAAGGCTATGAATTTTCACCTTAGGACTGCCTTCTGTGTCCCATAAGTTTTGGTAGATTGTGTTTTCATTATCATTCTAGGAATTTTACAATTTTTTTTTGATTTCTTCCATGTATAACAATGTGTTGCTTAGTCTCCAGGAGCTGGTGGAGTTCTTGATGTGTGTCTTGTTATTTTCTAGATTTAAAGCATTGTGATCTGACATGATTCAGGAAAATTACTTCAATTTTCCTGACTTTATGGAGGCATGCTTTATGGCCTAATAGATGGTCAGTTTTGGAGAGGTTCCATGGCGTGCTGAGAAGAATGTGTGTTCTGTATAGTGGGGGTGGAAAGTTTTGTAGATATCCGTTAGGTCTAGCTGATCTATGATGTTGTTGAGCTCTGTTATTTCCCTATTGATTTTCTGCTTGGATGATCTGTCTATTGATTATAGTGGGGTATAGTGGAATTCACTATGTCGTCTCAGTGTGGCCATGAACTCATGGTGATCCTCCCACCTCTGCTTCCCAAGTGTTAGGATTAAAGGCGTGTGGTACCATGCCCAGCGAGTTCTGATTTTCTTGATGCTTCCTACAATTCATTCTTGCATTTGATTAAGTCTTCATTAAGCTTAATCAATCACTTGTTGAGATCTTCCATTTCTTGACTCACTTTCAATTTATTCATATCTCTTTTGAGGGTTCTAATGTTTTCTTCAATCAAGATAATCCTATTTTCAAAAGCTAAATGTGGTCAAGATGGCATCAACTTAACCATGCTTCACCTTGCAGGGAAAGGAAAGGCAAGTCTTTGGGTTAATTAGGGGTTTGGAGATCCTAGTAGACCTCCAGTGGGAGGGCATGGAGGAACAAAGTAGGGAATCTACTGATTCCCAAGCTCTTGGGTAGCCCATCAGTCCCCCAGACCCCTCAAGCAGCCTGCCCAGCCCCCATCACAGCCGCCATCTCATCCTCAGTCCCAGCCATCCCAGTTGCTGTCCCATCTGCAGTCCCAACCACTCCCTCCTGCACTACCACCAGCTAAGAGGTCCCAGGCCAGCAGGCTAGCATTTTCCCTCCATCCCTGGGCTTTCCCATCATCTGATCCCTGTCCCAGTTTCAGTCCCAGCCGCCTTGCCAGCCACCACATTCTGCACTACTGCAGACTAAGCAGTCCCAGGCCAGCAGCCTAGCATTTCCCCTCCATCCCTGGACTTTCCAGCCATTGGATGCTCATCCCAGGTGCAGTCCCAGCCACCACCCCAGGGGCCTTCCCAGCCGCAGTCCCAGCTGCCATCCCAGCCAACCCCCTCCTTCAAACCACAGGCTAAACAGTCCCAGGGAAGCAGGCTAGCATTTCCCCCCCTTCCCTGGGCTTTCCTGCCATCTGAACCCCATCCCAGCTGCATCTGCCTTGCAGGCAACTCAGACCCAGCCCAGCAAGCTAGCTTTTCCCTCTCTATCCCTAGGCTTTTGAGCCACCTGACTGCTGGCAGTGGCCAAACAGCAGCAGCAGTCAGCTCTGGAGTGTGGCATGGATGGAATACCATTCATCAGGGCTGTGGCATCTGAGACAATCTTTGGCAGGGCCAAGAAGTCTTTCAGCGACCTTCCAGAGTGCCGGTTGCCTGACAGTTTGTACTATTACTATCTCTGTCTTAGAATTTTTGGAATTATTATAAGTTTATTACTGCTTATTTTTTCTTTAGTAATAGAGGAATCCAATTCAGATATGTTTATACAGTCACAAATGATTAAACAGGAAAAGAATGCTGCTGCAGAAATTTCTAAGTCTGTAATGTTTAAACATATTATAGATCCTGAAACTATGACTAGGTTAACTGTACAAAGTTTCTCAACACCACAAATGTATATTTCACCTAATGAGACATGTTCCTTGCAATGCTATTTCACATGCCTTATCAATTGTTCCCAAGTAACATTACTTACAAGATAATTCTTGCTGTCGAGATAGTTCCAGGAATTAATGGACACATTTCCTGAACCTACAAATGACTTACTAAGGAGCGTGAAATGCTAGGGAATAAACATCTTTCAAATAATTGGGTCAGACTCACATAAGGAAGTAAAACAGAATATGTAAGTTTCAGAATTAACAATTGAGTTTGGTGGGCTCCTAAAGGAAAGACATCGATGCAAAACACTGTTTGGATAGATCAACCTTTACTATATACAGGTTGGGGTCCCCCCTAGGGCCAGTCCAGGAGGAATGGCATGGTCTCTGCCAAGTAGGGGGTGAGAGACGCAGAATCACGACACAGACTCTGAGAGTTGGGTGGAAGCAGGCAGAGGGGGAGCTGCTGCAAATTCGCTTATTCAAGGAAGTGTAGGGGGGTTAAAGGGTTTGGCTGGCCAATCATTGTATGGGGTGGTCCCCTTCTTGTGACCAATGACAGCCTGTCTCTGGGCAGATCATCTTGTAGCAGGTTTCTCATGAGCATGGGACTGTAGCTGTTGTCACGCCAGGCCTGTGTGGGATGTCACATCCACAGAAGCCACTTCCTGGTTTCTTTTAGCATGTGGTCTGGCTAGGGCCTGACCTGCATTGTGCCATACATATCTTCCTTTTTGTTTTTATTATTGGCAACCCTGGGCGGCATGGTTCTTTGCCAAGCCATTGTTGACCCCAGGCCCCAAGGGATCATCACATATGACAGTGCCTGTCTTAGGTTGGCCCATCTCATGGGGTCTTACCCATCATTGACTACCCGCCATCCTGGTGAGAAAACCCGAGGGGTGTGGCCTGGTTTCTTTTAACATGCAGTCTGGCTAGGGCCAGACCTGAATTGTGCCATACATACAGGGGAATACATTAATGGAGCAAGAGTAAAAATAACTGACCTTTCTGAGGTCAAAAATGTCTATTACCTTATAACCGCAAGAGCTGCCTGCCAAGGCTCTTGGATAGTTTTCATGAGCCTGGGTAAGATATTAACCAGCTTGCAATCTGATTTTCTTGTTTGAGATATTATTAGACTGTCTATGGGGCAAGAGGTTTATGAGTTAAGCAGAAGCAGGGGAAACCAAGGAAAAAGAAGAATATTGTGCAAGATTTTCTCAGAGAATAGAAGCCACATGAATAAACTGCTATGTCTTGCTTGCAAAAAAAATAATGTATTATAAAAGTATAAGTAAAGAAGCTGAGTTTTGCTCTGCATCCAGTGTGCTTCATCTGAACCACTGGTCCAAATCATTTCCTCACGATGCTGACTCCACACATCCCCTTCGAGTTCTACAGCCCTGCTGGGGCTGGACCTGGCAGACTGCCATCCCAGCTGAGACCCGGTCCTACTGCACATCCTTCTGGCAACCTGGACCCAGGCTGGCAGGAAACCATTCCCTCCTCCTTCCCTCCATTTTCCTCCCCTTCCCCCAACCTGAACCACCACCCATCCCCTGTGTGTCACCTGACCCACAGTAGTCCCATCTCCCTGCCCCACTGTGTCACAGAACATGGCAGTCCCATCCACCCCCTGCTACATGGTCCCAATGGACCCTGACCCTACTAACCCATCCCCTCCCCTCAGCATCATCATAGGACCACACAATCCTATCCTCCCCACCTTCACCACCCCACCATAACACCAATCTGCTGTGTCCTATTCCCCCTATCCCCTGTCCCCTTGGGCCACCTGACTACCCAGTCCCATACCCCAACCACTGACCAACAAGCCCCTTTATCAGGTCCTTGGGCCCTCACCAGAGCCTTGCTGGCACTTTCTGTCTGAGTAGACAGGCCCCATTGCTGTCAAGCCTAATTGAGGCAAACATAAAAGGTAATAATCACTGAAGACACCTCAAAGGTCTTCCTCTTAAATTAGAGTCCTACACTGTGATGGGCAGAACACAGTGCAAAAGTAATAACATGAAAAATCAATCACAAGTAAATCCAACAAGATCACCCAGTCCCACAATGAAAGTCTCTAATCCAAACATAGAAGAGACAACAGGATCAGAACCCCAAAATGAAGACACAAGCAATGCAACCATGACCAAGAAAATAGCAGAACTTGCAGAATATCAACAGAGGGCCAATAATTGTATGAATGCTGTCCTCACAGATTAGACCTAATAGAAAAGAACCAGGATTGATTCCAAAAATAGTTAAATGATATGAAGGACAGTGAAAAAAAAAAAAAAGAGGACCAAAATAATCAGCTGGCTGAACTCAATGAAGACATAAATAAATGCAAGGGTGAATTCCAAGAAACATTAAGAAAATCAGAAAATAGTGTGAAAAGGGAAATCAACAGAGGGATGGATACTATACATAAAAAGGTAGTAGAAAATACAAACAAAATTGAACAAGTCCAGAACAAGTCTAGAAGCTCTCAAGAATAGAGTCAGCCATGTGGAAGACAGAAACTCAGAACTGGAAGACAAAACAGAACAAGAAACAGTTCGTGAGTCCAAAAGTTTGAATAAGTCCAAAAATTTTTGAACACCAAACCACTTATACCACCACAATATGGCAGGGATTAAATCAAACCTCACAGTTACCCTAAACATTAATGGCCTTAATTCATCCATCAAAAGACATAAACTAACTGGGTGAATTAGAAAATTAGACCCCTCAATCTGCTGTCTTCAAGAAACCCATGTCACCACTAAAGACAGACACCTCCTCAGAGTGAAAGGGTAGAGAATGATATTCCAAGCAAATGGAAATAAGAAACAAGCAGGCGTTGCTATACTAATATCAGATAAAATAGACTTTAAACCAAAAGGCCCTGTAGTGTCCATTCTCCCTTCCTCCCTCCCTCTCTCTCTCTCTCTCACTCACACACACACAGATTTCAAAGAACAAGTAGTGTAATAGACTTTAAACCAAAAGTAATAAAAAAAACCAACCAAAGGCCACTTCTTATTTATCAAGGGAATGACCCAACAAGAGGCTATCACAATCATCAATCTCTATGTACCACAATTCATAACACAAAACCTACTTGACAACAGAACAGAAATAAACACCAACACCATCATGGTCGGGGACTTCAATACTCCACTATCAGCAATAGATAGATCACCCAAACAGAAAATTAACAGGGGAGTAAGAGAGCTCAACAAAACCATAGATCAATTAGACCTAACAGATATCTTCAGAACATTGTACCCCAAATCCACAGATTACACATTCTTCTCAGCAGCCCATGGAACCTTGTCTAAAATAGATCATATACTGGGCCATGAAGGCTGTTTCCATATTTTTAGAAAAATTTACATAATTCCTGCATGGTATCAGACCATAATGCTGTAATGCTAGAAATTAATAACAAAAGATGCACCAGGAATCCCACCAGCTCCTGGTCCCTTTGGAGGGGGACAGGGATGAGGGAAAGGATGGTATTAACATGTGCTGTTTGCATACTGAGCCTGTCCAAAACTAATTTAAAAATTGATTAAAATGATGTGATACATATGGGAAAATTCTATGTACTAATTGCAACTTTGTACAATGATGAGTTACTTATCTCTAGTATACAACTCCCAACTACACTCTAGGAATCTTTCATGAGGAATTTTCTGTATCTGAGAGATGTCTGCATCAGACAAGGCCTTTCAAAATGTAGGCATCACAATTCCACTATCGTGTAGGGCAGTTAGCAAAAGTAATGGGAATGGTAGGGTCAACTGCATGAAAGTTCTATCTAGAATTCAAGCTTTTATTGTACAAACAAAAGAAGGGTTGGTTTGGAACTAACAATTATTTACTATTGGGCAAATTTGTAAACATATTTTGACACAATTAACACAAGAAAATTTTCCTACTGTGCCAACGGAAAGGTTTACCTTATCCTTTTCTTGTTAAAAAGAAACTTTCTAAAATACATTGCATCTTAAAAGAGAAAGAGGAGGCTGATGAGTGAATGGGCATTATATAAATTACAGAAATTGAAACTATATATAGTACATCCATTTAAACAGATTGAAATACATACATATACCATTCAAACATAATAATAAATATTATATGCATCTTTACAGTGACTGTCCCTTCCAAATTTCCAAAAATCAACTTCACCTCCTTACATTTAATATCAAGCATAGAAATATGCCACTTGGTCAATTCTGTGCCCCAGTTCTGACTTTCCTTACCTCATTTATCAATACACCCCCCTTCCAGTGTGGCTCCTGTATGAGTTCTAAGGGACCTTCTGCTTTCATGACTATTCTAGTCCCCTCAAAAAACACCAAACTTCTCAGGAATATTCTTTTTTAAATTTTCCTAATATTATTTGCTTATTTATAAGAGAGAGAGCACACCAGGGCCCACTGCCACTACCAATGAACTCCAGATTCATGCACCACTTTGTGCATCTGGCTTTATGTAAGTACTGGGGAAACGAAGCCAGGATGTCAGGCTTTGCAAGCAAGTACCTTTAACCACTGAGCAATCTCTCCAGTCCTTGAGCAATCTCTCCAGTCCTCCAGCATATTCTTAGATGTTTAACATAAAATATCAACCATATTTGAATAAAAATCACATTCATTTCCAACATTCCTGGTCTAAAATATGTTTCATACATATTCATGTTGGGATATAATGATACAATATTGAAAATTAGATCTTCTTCCAAAGCCTGAATTCCCTCCCTACCATACACACCCATAATGTATATGGCCAAAATGTAAGTGGTGAATGTGTACTGTGATATAAGCTCTAAGAAAATTTCTGTGGCTCATAATGCACTCGTTAAAAATACCCCCACAATGCAAGACCCTGAGACTACAATCCAGGTCAGCCTGGACCAGAGTGAGACCCTACCTCGGACCCACAATCCCCCTGGGGGGAAGATAGGGAGAAAGCTAACAAAGGTACCATCATGGCTGTATACACATTATATGGATAACTAATTAAAATTATGGTATAAAGTTCAAAATGGGATTACAAGCAAAGGAAATACAACTCTTTTAAATCATGATATATCTGACAGAAAAAGGAAAGCAAAACCCATTGACCTGCAACAGGGTCTAAATCACACAGAACAATCCCCTCCCATGAAGGATAAAAGAGAAATCAGGGAGGAAGAATGAACAGACTGAGCTTCCGAATCTGAGTAAGCAGATTGACACATAGTGTTCGGTCTCCATATCTCTCAAGCGTTACTTCTGCCTCAGACAACTTGGAAATGAAGTAAAAAATAATTATCTTAGTCTCCATAAAAGGTTGCAGATTTTCAAGGATCTTTGACATAGAATTATCACACCAGGAGTTTTCTGCAGGTCAGGAAGTCTAACCATGTGGTTAATATAAGATTGAAGAATCACCCAGCACAAAGGAATTCAGTCTTACCTAAGAAGCAATTAGAGTTAGGAAGTCATTAAAAGCTTTGAGGCTGAAGTCACCAACTCCACACTGAGCCCTCACACCTAAAGTGATTTTCATTGGAAATAAGTTCTCATGGAAGTTCTGACTCCTGGGGCTGCCTTCCAATGCAAGGAACTTGAATAGTTGCCGAAATTAGCTGGGAAGTAATTAGTCTAGAATGTAAATTAGTGTAAGGAGGGAAATAGTGCTGCGTAGGGAAGGTCTATGTTTTCTAAGCACGTTCATTTTCATGGGAGGATACAGGTAGAGAAATCAGACAAGGTGTTAAAAGTCGAAGGTATGAGCCCTAGGTCTACAACTGTCCATTCTGAGACATCAGGCAAGTCTCAGTTTGTACAACTTACAACAAAAATGTTGAGTTAAGTAAAACTTTTCTAACTTACATTACTAATAAGCATCACTTGTATACAAATTTAATATACGTCTGTATAGCAAGTAGCTGTGGCACAGAAAGATTTGACCTGAGAGTCACAGTTGGACAGTTTTGCTTTATGCCACTGTGATGGCTAATCTTGATTGCCAACTACACTGGACTAGGAATTAATCAGAACACACACGTGAGTGGGTTTTTGAGGGCATTTCCAGGAAGGATTAGCTAAAGGGTGAAACCTTCTCCCAGAGTGGGTAGCCATCCTTTGAAGCCAAGCCCTTTGGCTGAAAGCCCATACACAGAAAGGTCCTAGGAGGAAGCAGCGCTGTGCTTCCCTGACCACTTTGCTTTTTGCTTGTGAGTACACCTACCCTCTTGCTGCCATCCTTTGAAGCCATTAGAACCCATCTTCTTCAGCATTCCAACATGGACTAATTTCCAGCAGCTCTCCTCCAGGTTTTCAGCACCAGATTGGAACTGCAGAGGCCTATAGCCTCATGAACTAAGCAGGTACAGGCTTCTTACTCTCCAGCCTGCAGATAGGCAATTTTGGACTTCCCAGCCTTATGTTAGCCAATCTAATAAATCCCTTTTGTAATATATATGTATATATATATTCATTATGTTTGGTTTTGTTCCTCCAGAGAACCTTGACTACTACAAACACCTTATAAGCCACCAGGCTTTCTAAAGCATGGTGTTCCTCTCATCTCACACAACCCACTATGTGTGCAATCACCATGTAGCCCTATTGTATTTTGCTTCTAGAAATGAAGTGCAAGAAATGAGCATAATGTTGATACTTGACTATACTGTTATAGGAAGTAAACATCCCTTTGTCTCTGACCAAGGAGTCTTATTGCTCCTTCCAGTATCTATGAAACTGCAACAGGCTAAGGCAGTGGCTTAGTAGGGTGATATCTTTGTCTCTTTACCCATATATTAGTTATTCAAATTTAAACTTACAAATAGCCCTTCATATAATGGTTTATTCTTCACAAGACCTTTTAAAAATGCTTGCTACTAGATTTTCCATTAGTAGTCAAAGAAACCCCCGTGATTATTTTATGACTGTCCATTTTGATTAAATAACAGCCCTGAGAATCTCTCTGAGAAAGTCAATTCTTTTCTAATGGATCTACTCAAAAATCTTCACTTCATTACTTCTTTTGTTTGTTTATTTGGTTTTGGTTGCATGTGTGTTTGTATGCCTGTCCTTGGTGTTTATGTATGGACATGCAAGAGCCACCAAACTCATGTGGAGGTCATAGGATAGCCTAGGGGTGTGGGTCTTCACTTTACACCTTAGGATGGGATCTCTTGGTGTGTGTTTGTTTGTTTTCCATTACAAATTCTAGATTAACTACGCCCTGGGATTCAGGATTGTCCTGACTTTCTTCCCATTGCCATAAGCACAGTAAGATTACAGATGCATGTATTCCTTGTGTCCAACTTTACATAGGTCTGAGGATCCAAACTCTGGTGTTCAGACTACACAGCAAACACTGTTAATCACAGAGGCCTCCCCCAGAACTCACTTTGTAACAGGAGTTTGGGGGTTCCTTGTCAACATACCAATACACAAATGTACCAATCAATTTAGGGTACCACAGATCCCATGGATTTAAAGAATTAAATTCCACAGACCAGGGTAAGACTTAGACTTTATGACATTAAGACAAAGAAAGAGAAGAAAGAGCAGAGAGCACATGCCATTTGAAATGCAGGAGAGGATAGAAAGCCCATGTGGGGGTAGGGGAGGTAGGGGATGGGGTCCTTCCTCCCATTTTAGCCCAGCCAGGCTCAGACAAGGGGGCCTTTCCAGAACAGGTGAAAAGCCAACAAGAGGCCATACCCACCTGGTAAGGATCTAATTATAATATGATTGTGGTAGGCTTTACCCTCATACTCAGGTGAGTCTTAGAGAGAGCTGATTGGTTTAGGCTCAGAAGGGATGGAAGAGAGAGAGAGAGAGAGATCGATCAGTGATTGGATGAGACTGGATCAGAGGCTGAATTCTGGTTCAGATGGAGCAGGCAGGTGGTATCACGTCTTTTTCATTCCCTCTTTGGATCCTTTCCTGGCTAATTCTCCTTCAACATCACCACTTCTTCTTTTAAATATTCTATTTATTTATTACAGAGAGAGAGAGAGAGAGAGAGAGGAGAATAGGTGTGCCAGGGTCTCTAGCCACTGCAACAAACTTCAGAAGCATGAACCACCTTGTGCATCTAGCTTAAGTGAGCACTGGGGAGTCCCACCTGGGTTTAGCCTTCACAGGCAAGTACCTTAACCACTAAGCAATCTCTCTAGACCCACCACTTCTTCTTTTTAAAATATATTTTTATTTATTTATTTTAGAAAGAGAGAGGCAAAGAGAGAGACACACACACACACACACAGAGAGAGAGAGAGAGAGAGAAAGAGAGAACAAGTATAGCAGGGCTATGATTTTTTTTTTTTTTTTTGCAGTGACAAAAGAACTCCAGATGCTTGTGCCACTTTGTGCATCTGGCTTTATGAGATTACTGAGGAATAAAATAGGGCCATCAAGCTTTGCAAGCAAGCACCTTTAACCATGGAGCCATCTCTTCAGCCCCACCATTTCACCATTTCTTATGTACATTAACTGAAGCCACAGAATGCTGTTTATGCCACAGATTATGTATGCCTTGAATTCTGATCAAGTGAGGTGTATGAGTTTGATGCTCATGTGTAAATTCCAGGTTCAGTGCCACATTTGTTAACAAGCATTTCTGAATGTACACACAGTGTTGGATCTCATAGAGTAGGGCCTTGTACTCAAAGAAATAAGGAACTCCTCATACTTCATTCCATCCACAAAGCAATAAACTGTCCACATCAGTGTCTGAGTCATGCTCAACTGGCTCTTAAACATTTTTAATTTTACCTCTTTCCACAGAGAACAGGTCACATAACCCTATTATTGAAAGAAACTTTTCTGTTGGATCATATTAGTATTCTCTAATTTTATAGATGAGGAAGTTGAAGTATTTTCATTTTAATAGAAAACTTGAAGATTTCTTATTCTTCTCCTTAAATGCTTATTTAACTTTGCATTTGAAAAATACTTGCTACACACTTGAAATAAAATTTTTGTTTTATTAAACCAAAATGATCTGGTTTTGTGTTTCTCCATATAAAACAGTACTGGCCTTTTGACATTATATGCTGATTTTGTTCACCCCTCTATCCCAAATAAATGGCATAGTGTCTAGCCTATAAAATTGTTTTAATAAATGGATGATGTTAAATGTGTGAGTTGTGCTTTTTGAGTATTTTATCAGTTGGATGCTGTGTTGTGATTTTTCACTCCTTTAAATGCAAATCATCTCAACAACTCTGTTGTTATTTCGATTTTAATGAGAAACTTACAGAGGTTGTGTGACTTGTCTGACATTATACAGCTAGAAAATGGGAATGCTCATCCCAAACCTAGCAATCCAACTGGACCTCTGCACCCTTAAATAATACAGTATAGTCCATGTAGTCAGAAGAACTACCCTGTCATTTGACTTTAGGAAACCCTAAATATTCATTTATTTCTCAGAATAAAGAAAAAAGGTTTTGGCAGGCAGAGCTTTAGCTTCATAAAGACATGAAGATCTTAGTCTCAGAAGCTTGTGGATATAGATTTTTATTTATTTATTTATTTTTTTGCAAAGAGTAATTGAACTTTCAGATGGGATTGGGGTAGGGCTGATACTTAACCAACCTTGGATGGGGAGTTTGTCCTCTCTTGAATTATCCAGCAGACCAATGGTACTAACAAGATACTTATAGATGGCAGAGGGAGATAGAACTATTGGAGTCTGAAAGAGATTTGAGGACACTATGCTAAATTTAAAGACTGAGGAGAAAGCCATCAGATAAGAAATGAGGATAGTCTCTAAAGATGGAATGGGGGTTTGAGTATTTCCTCCATAGACTCATGTGGTCATCAAGTTCAGGTTTCTTAGCAGGAGGAGCAGTATCGTAACCCCAGGGATTTTGTCACTGGTCATAGGTACCAACATGGAACTACAGGACTTGATATTTGCCCTGCTTGTTTTAGATCTTACACTAGTTCAATCTTTCCTTGCTTACCTTTTTCTGCAGTAGGAACACTTACTCTGTGTAATTATGCATTTAACTTGTATTTAACTTTTCTTATAAGTCACTTTCACAGTAATGTGGACAAGAGCAATACAATGGCTAGTAGTTATGAGTTATAATAGGGCTTATAATATAGGGTTCTGTTCAAAGTGATTTTGTGTATTGGTTTAATCTTCACAGCATTCCTATGAACTAGATAATATTATGTCAAGACATCAATAAGTAAACTGAAGGTTAAAAAGAGATGTGATAACTGATAGAAAGAGGACCTGGACAGAGGCAACCTATCTGAAAAGCCATGTGTTTAACACATATGTTTTCCCTACTTGAAAGGGGCAAGAGAAGGGAAAATATAAGTTAGGAACTATCCTTGTGAGAAACAGTGCCAGCAGTGGAGAGAGAATGCAAGGAGTAAATTGAGTAAACATTTTACATTGGGAGGGAGGTGTAAGCATCTTAAAGTATTAGCAGTGAATCTTAAAGGAAATAAAGTCAAGAGGTCTAGTGTACATCATGGTGACAAGACAGCACATATTTGAGAATTTCTAAGAAAGTAGATAAGGCCGTATGTCCACACTTCAACATCCTTCCCCTAAACAAGTTCCAAAGGCCCATAAAGCACATAATCAAGTTTATCAGAGCAAGGGTCTCCTTCTTGGTGCCAATTTTCTGTATGTAATATGACAAACGTAACTTGAGGGAGGAAGGATTTATTGGGGCTTGGGATTTGAGTGTTCCATCCATCACAATAAGAGGAGCAGCACAGCAAGAGGAGTGTGTGGTATCTGGTCCCGTTCCATCGGTAGTCAGGAAGTATGATAAATGCTGGTGCTGGCAGGCTCCCTCCTTTTGTCTCTTTCTATTAACTCTGGAAACAATTCACAGCATTCAGGGTGAGTATTCCCATTTCAGTTAAACCCCTCTGGCAAACACAATGATAGCTATGCCAGAGGTGTATCTGCTAGGTGATTCCAAATCCAGTCAAGTTAACAATGAAAATGCTTATCTCACTTCTTCAGTTACTTTTAAAGTGTTTCAAATTCCTGCCCAGGTTATTTAAGAGAACAAAAGTAGCAATGATAGAAACAACTTTATGATATTAATGATTTCCAAACTCTGTTAGCAGTAAGAAATACCAAAGTCTGGGTGTTATTTCAAAACCCGCTAGTCTGCATGGGTCAAGACCACTGGCTATTCTTTCAGTTCATCCCAAACTTCTTGCCCCTTCCACTCTCCTTGTTTTCTCTCCTTTCCCTTTTTCTCCAGACTTTTCAAATTTCCTATTTTTATGAGATTCTATTACAGGACTCTCGGGACATCCGGCCTTAGCATGATATGCTGAGATCCAGATAGCATAACATGCTCACTTTGATAAGAGCAAAGTTACTACTTTTGCTGTGCTACTCAAAATAAATAAATAAATAAATAAAATAATCAAGCAAAATGGAACATGTCATTCTCTCATAGTCAAGAGATTTCCATGTATCTTTCTATTTCCCTTTGCTGACTTTTCTCTACATCTGAGATCCCAGTCTGACCTGACAGAACTGCTTTGGGAAAGGAATGTGAAAGTTTTGACATGTAGCCTTAGAGTTCTGTAAGCAGAACTTAATGGAACATTCTGGTGAGATTTTGGAGACCATAATGCTAAGAGAAATGTGAACAGTGCAGGAATGCTTGTATAAAAAACACAAAGAAAAAAATTCAAAGATCTCTATAGCCTAAGGAGATAAAAATAAAAATACCAATAGTCAGAAACCAGAAAGTAACTTATGTGTTGTTGTAAGGGGTGAATGTAGTATTATAGGGTTAGAAAGCTGAAATACCAATGTGGAAAATTCTAAACTCATATCTAGCTCTGAGACTTTGACATTCTCCTTCCTCTATATCACATGAACTGGCTTTTATAATATGGAATATGGAATAATCAACTTAGCTAGGAAAGAAATAGTGCACAAAGAAGAGCACTTGTTTTTCTCTCTAAAAAATGAGTTTAAGCAGGACCCACATGCCATCAAATAAGTCTTTTATTCTATAAAACATTTATTTTTCCATGAGCAAACTCTACTTGTAAGCTCCCACCTCCCCCCAAATATCCTCTCTTTCAGTTTTCCATGGTGACTTTTTTCTGCTCTTTCTTAAATCATCTAAATTACACTGTAAGCCAAACAAATTAAGAAAATTTTAATGTCAAGAAGTGCCTGATGATTTAATGAATACTTAAATAAGGAGCTCTTCAATAATTTTAGTAAGCATAGTAAAGCAATAGACATATCCACACCACATGGAGGTAAGTTTGGTACACATGATTGAGGAAATTACTTAACTCAGATTAGAAAAAGTAGTCCCATGTGCCAATAGAAACCAGTCCCAATTCATATTCCTAGTGACAAAATTGTTTCTGTGTCCTGAATAACCCTTTTGTACTTTGCAAAACTTTTCTCAGCCTTTGAATTTGGGGAGAAATGTTTAAGCTATAATCACACAGAGATATATCTATATCTGTTTATCACTCTGTCTGTCTGTCATACATCATTTACCACTTTGCCTTTCTTCACCTCTGTTAAATGGGCACTTAAATAATGGCATATACATTGCTATTTTCACCAGCTTTTCTGCTAACTTTAATTCATAGAAAATTTGGGAAATAAGGTATCAAGACTATGGAAAATTATATTTTAAGTATTCTCCTTACATTAAGAGAGAGAGAGAGAGAGAGAGAGAGAGAGAGAGAGAGAGAGTAAAACTCAGCCATAGAGATCTGGAGCCCTATAGAACTGGGATCCCATAACAACCTGTGGACAAGTACACTTTCAAGTCCCAATTTCCATCCCACAGTGTATAGGTCCGATATACAGATAAATACAGAATTAAGGCTAATGGATAAAAAAGATTCCTGGGACTTCGCCTATGAAGCTGTTGTTTCCTGTGTCTATTCCTTCTTCTTTTCCTCCTCATCTCCTTTCTCTTCCTTCTGTACAATAAGAAGGAACCTGTTTCACTCATCTCACCTTCTTGCCCCCTTCTTCATTGTCTGCTCCACTGTGGGGAATACAGAGTTGGGCCTGCTGATACTTCCCTTCTGCTTCTCTTTGCTGGTTTTTCCTACATTCATGATTCCAATATTTGAGAATGCTTCCAAGATAGAAATATTACATGCCAAGAGCCTTATCTTTCTTGGCCTCCAGTGAACTGGACTCAAGTATCCTGCTATAATTAGCAAACATTACTTTACTCAGTTCTATCTGTTTCTCTCAGCATAAAATGGAAAATACACTCATCCAGTGTTGTAGCCAGCCCCACAATGCTGGAATGAACATCCAAACATGCACAGTTTATAGGAGGAATGGAGTTTATTTCAGGTTACAGATACAACGGGAAGTTCCATCAGTGGTGGAAGAAGCTGGCTCCCATTCATAAATCCATGCAGAGAGAGAAACCACCAGCAGCCAACAGCAACCAAGAGGCAGTAAGCACAAAACTCAGGCAGCAGTCAGGACCCTGAGGGCTCAGACCTCTCTGCATACCTTTGGTCTCAAATTCTGACTCACCCGCAAACATACCTTTGGTCTGGACCCCAGATCTGCTACCAGTGAACCTCCACCAGACAGGAATTTGGACATTCAAGCGACAAACTTTAATAAACACCTGAGCCTATGGGGACATACATTCAAACTACAACACCTTGTTTAAATAATCTCATTTTTCCTCTCAGGTAGCACCATGGATAGTTCTTGGGCATACTACCCTATCACATTCTCACACCCAAATGAGCTTACTGACTTTAAAAAACAACTTCTAAAGACTGCAAAGGGAATTTATAGCCATCCCCTGCCCCCAGATGATGGTAGAATATCTCTTTAAATTTTTTCTCAAGAAATCTGGCCATCTATTCAGATTATAAATCACTGAAGTTCATACCTCAAAACTTTCCTGGATAATCAGGTACATTTGCAAATAGGACATGACCACTCACGAGAATGTTGTGAGCATATTGACATTTAAACATTCATTTAATCAGCTAAACTTAAGCAATTTCTTCCCTGCAGTGGGTGATGGGGAGCATAGGGGGTAATTCTACTATCAAAAATAAAGAATTAGCCGGGCGTGGTGGCACATGCCTTTAATCCCAGCACTCGGGAGGCAGAGGTAGGAGGATCACTGTGAGTTCAAGGCCACCCTGAGACTACAGAGTGAATTCCAGGTCAGCCTGGGCTAGAAGGAGACCCTACCTTGAAAAAAACCAAAAAAATTTAAAAAATTTAAAAAAATAATTAACTCCAGAAAAGCACAAATGGGTTAGTTTCCAGTGTTCTTGAAATTTCCTTGTTCTCTGAGCGGTCCTCACACAAGTGTGCATGCCATCTCAGAACAATTTCATTCTTGTCCATATGTCCTCTCGACCTACGTTACAACCTTCTTTGCTAGCATCCATACAAGCTTTTCCTCCTCTGTGAAGTTTAGCCTCAGGCATAATTAAATGGTTTTAACCATGTAATGTATGCAATGAGCAGAAC
The DNA here is from genome assembly GCA_036365145.1 of Orientallactaga sibirica. NCBI lineage: Eukaryota > Metazoa > Chordata > Mammalia > Rodentia > Dipodidae > Orientallactaga > Orientallactaga sibirica. The sequence continues at coordinate 8,160,856 of JAEOAD010000555.1, read as the reverse complement.
ACATGAGATTTCATAATCTCACACTGTTTTTCCAGTAAAAAGATAAGAAATGATTAGAGAGGTACTTTTGTAACCATAGGGCCTAGTGCATAGGCTAAATAGAGTTGGTATATGACAAATTATTTTTTAAATGAAAGAAATAATGTACTTTAACTCTTTGATTACCAAATCAGGAATCATATTTTCAATGAAAGGAATGAATAAGAAATCCTTTTTGTTTGTTTGTTTGTTTTTAATTTTTAATTTTTATTTATTTATTTGACAGAGAAAGAGGGAGAGAGAGAAAGAATGGGTGCACCAGGGCCTCCAGCCACTGCAAACAAACTCCAGAAGCATGCGCCCCCTCGTACACCTCACTAAAGTGGGTCCTGGGGAATTGGCTTTGCAGGCAAATGCCTTAACTGCTAAGCCATCCCTCTAGCCCTGTTTGTTTGTTTTTTGACATAGAGTCTCACTGTAGTCCAGGCTGACCTGGAATTCACTATGTAGTCTCAGGGTGGCCTTGGACTCATGGCAATCCTCCTACCTCTGCCTCCTGAGTGCTGGAATTAAAGGCATGCGCCACCACACCCAGCCAAGAAATGTTTTGACATCAAAATTCTTTCCAGTGCTGGAGAGATTTCTCAGTGGTTAAGGCACTTGTCTGCAAAGCCTAACAATCAGGGTTTGAGTCCACAGTATCCATGTAAAGCCAGATGCACAAAGTGTCACATGCATCTACAGTTCATTTGCAGTGGCTAGAGGCCTTGGTGTGCCCATTCTCTCCCTGTATCTCTTTGTCTCTGTCTCTTTCTCTCTCTCCTTGCAAATAAATAAATAAATAAATAAATAAATAAATAAATAAATAAATAAATTCGTGCCAATACAGAATTGAAATTCAGAATTCAAACTGCAATGAGTTTTCATATACCAGGTAGCATTCTAGAACACACCCCTTATCTCATCATGTCCTGCCCTTAGTGCCAAATCTGAAGCCAACTTGATAAAGATTATCTGTCTGGGTAGAAGAGGTTATAAGGAATTTACCAATTCAAAGCCAAATTCCATTTCTAAAGTAGCTGTGTCCATTTGATGTCAAAGAACAAAGCAAAAATATGCCTCAGAAAAGCTCAGGTACTCTTCTGCTCACCCACAATGACACCAACGCCTTTCCCTGACTTTTAACTTTGATTTGATTTTCACTTTACCAAATGAACAAATCTTATTTCTCAGATATCTGAACTCATATTTGATGATATTCCAGTCTATGGACCACATTGTCATAAATGAAAAAATTTTGCTAAGTATTAGATTTGAAAGGCACATTCCTTGTTTCTCACCTTACCTTCTAATATCTTCAGATGCTGGCTGAGTGCATTTAATTTCATTTGTGAAAATAGCAAGGAGAAAGTAGGCTTACAAAATGAATGCTTTTGAAGTTAAGTAAGCAGCACTTTTATAGATGCTTCTCAAGTACAAAAGAGGGACATGATTTCCTTTAAAACAATAATCAGTAAAGAAAATCATGGATACCATTTTATATTTCCTCTCCAATTCAATTTTCTTGGCTAATGTCATTGGTATTACTTATTATGTGGATTGTTATAGTATTATTTCAGCTGCATTTCAATACGACTGTGAAATAGCTAAGGTAATGTCACCTTGTCCTAATTAGACTGACTCCATTTTGGGTCTGCTCAGGTGCTTTGCAGACACTTACTCCCTCAGACAGCCACATCTGGATTGACGAAACATTCAGGGCTTTCCATGACCCTCACCATGGCCCAGATGTATAAACCCAAGTTTACTCCAGGATGTACAAGCAAAATAACTGCAGATGCATAATCAAAACAATGGCTATTCCAAAGTTACCCTAAACTATATCTGGCATTGATGTCATTATGATTTTTGTAGTCTTGACTTCATAAACATTGTCCCCCTGAGCTTCAGTGCCAAGACTTCTTTCTGGCTTTAGCCCCTCTTGGTCACTGGCTTAATAAAAAGGACTCTACAGGCTTAAGAAGTATGGTGGTCTGTAATTCTCTCATATGGACTATAATATCTGCAGACCCCAGTGAGATCACCCTATACTCATGGGACTCAGCGTCACTCTGGAACTCTCTGGTCAGTGGAGAAGTTGCAGGGTAGATGCCTCCTGAAGATGATCTAGGGCCCGGTGCCTCTCACTGAATCCAGAGAGCTCTGGAATGACCACCGTATTTCCAGACACCATCACAGACAGTCCTTTTAGCTCCACCAGGAGGTAAGTCTGTATAGTGACAGCAGTTCTGATTTCAGGTTAATAGAAATAGCCCTTGAAAGGAGCCTTCTTAAAGAGTAGGAAGGGAAAACTTGATGAGGAGCCTTCGCTTGTCCTCTAGCTTGATGTTTTCTGATTCTGATCTTATGAGAGACCTGGATTCAGTTCTGTCTGAATGCATGGCCGGCCAAGTTACTATCTGAGTGATTAGATGCATCTTTCAGATCTAAGACAGTGTACCTGTTTCTGAAAAATGCTTGTGTTCTTGTGAGTTTGAGTGTGCAAATCAGCAGTCCACTTTTTTTTTTTCCGGTCACAGATTAGACTGCAGGCCCCACAACTTGTGCCACATTCCCAGCAATAGTTATAGGCTCCAGTTATAATCTAACTGGCTGCAGTGACTTAACAGCTAAGTGATAGCAGCTCAGAATCCACTATTGCTAAGATACACTTAAATCTCCTCCCATCTTGGGACCAGGGGAGCCTGCAGACAAAGTGAATTCTGCCCAGGACAGTGCCTGTCCTGAGGTCTTGTACTGTCTGTCTGGGCTTGTCTTTTCGTTATCTATCTCATGAACAGGAAAGTTAGACTGTCCGCCAAGCTCACTTTGGCTTAATGGTAACCAGAAGCCAACACAGGGTACTTGCCTCTTCCTGCAGGAAGAGTTCCTTTGCCCTGGTTGCCTCTGCTATGTAAACAGTGTTCACCTCTCTCAAGGATTATATTGACAGTTCCAGAAAACTCCATCTTCTGACTTTGTCTGCTATTCACTCTGTTCTTTGTTTGTAGACTCCCCAGTTGCTCCCTTTCCCTTCCAGGATGGGAATTTTCCAGACACACCAACCTACTCCTGGATTCATCCCCTCTAGCTCAGAACCCTGCCTACTTCTGAGGAACTAGAGCATATTGGGGTTGAGGCAAAAAAGGCCTTCTTGGCGTCAGCCACTGGAAAATTAATTCAACTTGGAAACTCCTCTGTGCCTACAGAATTCAGGGCAGGTCAAATGCATGAACTAAACCAGTAAGTCTATACTGTCTAGATTAGTTTTAGAAACCGGTGAAAATTGAACCAACCTCTTGCCTCTGGCCCTCCTTCAGGCAAGATGCACCCCGTAAAAGGTAGGATTTAGCCCTATGAGATTATGCTTAGAAGGCATGTTACCCCATTCAAGTGACCCCATGATTGAAGAGATTACAAATCAGTATCTTTAAAGTATTTCAGTCTCTTCAACAGGTGCAGGCTACGGTCCATTCTAATGTTTGAGACATTCTCCATTCTCCCGGTTCCCTCCCTGGTGCCCTGCCATTGGCTCCAAACCCAGAAATCTGGCATATGTCAAAACCCTGCCTGTATTCACCAATACTGGGTCAAGTCTGCCCTGGACAAGGGCTGCAGATGGACCATCTCACATGGACCAGGTCCCCTTAAGCCAAGACTCTCTCACAGATGCGAGTCCTACTTGCCTGTGTATTTCCCATGCAAGGGCCAAGCTCATCTCATTCTTTTACTTTAACTTCCTTCTGTACAGGGGAAATTCTGGCAAAAACTAACTAGAAATGTGGGTCCAGCTAGCTCTTACAATTCAAAACTGACCTCTTAAAATTCTTAAATCTCCCCCACGATGTCTGCAAATTATCTCTTGACAGGACAGAGCACCTAGGTGGGGGGCCATTTAAACCCCTTATAGGTACCCTGACATGAAAGGGGTTGATTTTTATTTATGCCCTGGAGAATGGGTCCCCCAACCACTTGACTACGGTAGATATGATACAAAGATCTGCCAAGACACAGAAAGGAGGACTCCTTCTTCTTTCTACTAAAATTAAAACAAAGGATTGCCTCAGTTAAGCTAATGATCCTTCATACTCAAGGATTTAAAGGCCTCTGAAAGAAATAGGGTATTGAAATAGTTAAAGTAATGCCATCTTGTCCTATTTAGGTCCTGACTCCATTTTGTGCCTGTTCAGGTGCTTTTCAGCTGCTTACTCCCCCAGACAGCCACGTCTGCCTTGGCAGCACATTCAGGGTTTTCCTTGGGCCAGATGTATAAACCCAAGATAACTCCAGGATGTATAACCAAAATAACTGCAGGTGCAGAATCAAAATAACATCTATTCCAAGGATATCCTATATCTGGAATTATGATTTTTGTGCTTTTTGCCTTTATAAACATTGTATTCCTGAGCTTTTTCACCAAGAGTTCTTTCTAGCATTAGCCCCTCTTGGTCACTGGATTAACCAAAAGAACTCCCAATTGGCTTAAGAAGCATGGAGGTGTGTAATTCTCACATGGACTATAACAATAGAGCACAGGATAATAGCACCAGATAAATACTCAGTAGGTTTACAATGCTGTCCCTCAAAACTGCCCTATAGAGAGCGTGTTGTTGCCAATCCCAAGTCAATGCTGAACCACATCTAAATGCCACATTAGCAACCAACCTGAACCAAGAGTTTCTGGGGAGAAAATTGTTATTTTTAGCTAGAGCTTATAAATCTGTTTGCATTGCTATTACACAAGGGTTCTATAAGATGGTTTTCCTAAGATTATGAAGTTCTCCAAGATCAGGTTTTTGGAATGCATTGTAGCTAACTTATAGTGGATGTTAGAATTTTTAATCAAAGAAAAGTCAAACTATGACACTCTAGAGAGGAAACAGAGAATACCCTTTAGTCTAAGGAAAACATAACCTTGTGCGAAAGTCAATTACAACAGGAAAAGTCATTTCCAAAATGCAATTACACATTCTCTCTCTGAAACCTAAAATAACAATAACTCTAAGCAGCAGAGCCAGGCCGGAGGGCACCGACTGCTAATTCCATAAATCCAGTTACTTTGGAGGCTGAGGCAGGAGGAACAAAAGTTTAAGGTCTGCCTGAACTCTAGAGGAAACTCAAGGTCTAACTGGGCAATTTAATGAGATACTGTTTCAAAATAAAGTATAAAGAAAGTAGATATAGCTTAGTGGTAGAAAATTTGTCTGTCATGCCCTGAATCCAATGCCCATACTTAAAAAGAAAGACAAGAGGAAGAAAGAGAGAAAGAAATTTCGAGTTAATGATTGGCATTTATTACTACATTAGCAGACAAGGTTATAAATATTTAAATTCTGCCTATTTAATTTGTCAGACACTCACTTTTATCTTACAATAGAAATTCAAATACTTTCTCATGTTTAACTTGGGTCAAAAACAAATTATTATACTACAAGGCTGTCAAGGAATAGCTATAAATGATAACAGCAGGATGAAGGCATTTATAAGGAAAGGAAGTCGTAGGTGAACACTTGCACTTAAGAGCAAGGTAAAACTGTGACAGCCGTGAAGGTAAATTGAGCTATCTCATGGCTATACCATGGCCATGCCACAGGAGACAAGGGCTGTCCCCACTGTTTCTAGCCCCATATAAGAGCTCAGTGATTGTGTGACAGACACATGATTGTGCTTACACTGAGATCGTGCCTTCCTTTAGAATTGGCTATTGCTAAAGGCTTTTTAGTACAGTGTGCCTTCGTGTGAATTCAAGTATTATTTTTGAGGTATGCACTGGCCTGAAATGCTTGAATAAGATCGGTTGCTCAATCTGTAATGATCACTTTCATTTATTCTCCCACTATGCAACATACATTCCCTAACACTAAAATATTATTATACTTCCTTCTTCCTATCTGCAATTTCCTACCCAGTATGCCTTCATTAAGAAACCTGGAAATATTAAAGTTGAAGAAATTTTGGAAACAAAATGGTAAAGATTTTAAAAGAACAAATATTTTTCATAAAATGAAGCTTTAGAAAAGCTAAAATTTCAACTATAGATTCAAAGTTGAAGAAGAAAAGAGGTAGTTCATAATATACCTATTCAACAATTTTTATTCTTGTTTTGGTCTCTGAAGACACTACTATATTAGTATTCAAACATACAAAGGAAGCCGGGTGTCGCACACCTTTAATCCTAGCACTCAGGAGGCAGAGGTAGGAGGATCGCTGTGAGTTCAAGGCCACCCTGAGACTACAGAGTGAATTCCAGGTCAGCCTGGGCCAGAGTGAGACCCTACCTTGAAAAACTATTAAAAAAAAAAAAAAAACATAAGAAGGGAGGAGATAAGCTGAAGACATTACTTTGTGAAAGAATTTACCTGGAGTTTTAAATCTAAATGCAGGGTAGTTTTTTCCAAATTCAGAAGAGTAACCAGAGTCTTTCCTTCTCTTGAGATACAAAGCATGTTAGTTGTCACTTTCCACAAGTTAAATGAGGAAAGGAAAATGAATTAGTATTGTTTAAGTAGTAAAAGCCATGGAATGCTAGAGTCCATACTGTTCCAAGGTCAGGGGCTTTAGATGCCTCTGGAACTTTGTCAGGCCATGTCAAAAGAAGTTATATAGCATAAAGCTCTGCCGTATACAAGGGACTTTTTCTCATAGTAGGAAACTGTATCTTCTCTCAGAACAACTGTTGCTGAAGAAGTTTGTGTTCATCCTTGAGAAGCCCAAAGAATCAGTCTCACGTTCATCACATCTGCACAGAACTCTGCTCTTCTAGAGAGCAAGTGCTTTTGGCAGCTCTTAGCTTGATCTCTGTCCACTGGTAGAACTCTTAGCAAGTATCCTGATCTCTGTGTGTGATCACTGTTTACTTTTCAGATAAATTATAATTTAGTAATAAAGCAGTGGATCTAAGGATTGGGGATAGTTTCTCATTTAACTTTGTAATGTCAGATGTAATGGCAGATGCTGAATTATTACTGATATTTTGAGTTATTCAAATTGGTGGAAGTTGAAAATTTAGGGTAGTGTGCAAAATGGTCAGCAAAATAAACATTAAATCTATAAATACTGAGGGTCCATCACATCAATGAAACTAGAAGGTGGTGTTGGAGAGAGGATTTACCTTCCAGCACCATCAGGCCAAGTGTTGACTGCCTACCTTCCTTGGCTCCCCGTGTGGATGCTGCTGGCAGGCTCTGGGCACAGTATACCTCCCGGGTCTGGATCCCACCACCACAAACTGGTCTTGTCTCATGCCATTGGGGATCCTGCTGCTTCAGCAGAAGAGAGACGTGGCATTCCGTCCATTCTGAGGTTCTCCAGGCATACCTGTTTGGTTTGATTCACATTTAACAGAAGATACGATAAGAAACATATAGAAATATGAAGAAAACAAGTGATGACATCATGTGTGTCTATCCCACCTTGTCCTATGGATATAAAAGCCTAACACTGACTTTGAGTTACTCAACCCCTTTTATTTTCTAGAATCAAAGCATACAAGTCCGTTATGGCAACAGATAGTGGACACTGACCAGGCTGAAGTAAGGCAATGTGACTGACCAGGCTGAAGTAAGGCAATGTGACAAGCAATGGATGTGTCTCAGTGAAGATTTAGAGACAGGGAAGAGTAGTGGACAGAGCTGGAAACTGGATGAGTCCCTTTTAGCAGCTGATATTGTCACTGGACTTCATTTCATAGCTGTCCTGGTTACTGTGTGAGACAGCCTTTAGTTTTAATTAGCAATGTAGTGAATGACTTTGTGAATATATATATATGGTGGTTTTTCATTTTTCGGTTTTTCAAGGTAGGGTCTCACTCTAGCCCAGGCTGACCTGGAATTCACTATGTAATCTCAGGGTGGCTTTGAACACACAGCAATCCTCCTACCTTTGCCTATCGAATGCTGGGATTAAAGACGTACGCCACCACGCCCAGCAACTTTGTGAATATATTATTTAAAATAGGCAGATGGACTGGAGAAATGGCTTCGAAGTTAAGGCACTTTCCTGCAAAGCCAAAGGACCCAGGTTCAATTCCCCAGGACCCACATAAGCCAGACGTACAAGGTGCCTCATGCTTCTGGAGTTCATTTGCAGTGGCTAAAGGCCATGGCATGCCCATTCTCTCCCTGTTCCTCCCTCTCTTTCTCTCTACCTCTTCTCTCTCTCATAAACAAATAAAAATAAAATATTAAAAATAAAATAAAATAGGTAGAAATTCTCAAATCTCAATCTTAATTTAAGAAAGATTTTCACCTTATTTAATAACATGCCATTGAGAGATATATAGTAAATATGAGTTAACACTGTATATATATCACTGTATTTGACCTTTTTTTTTTTTAACATAGGGTTTCACTCTAGTCCAGGCTGACCAGGAATTCACTAGGTAGTCTCAGGTTGGCCTCAAACTCACAACAATCTTCCTTTCTTGGCATCTTGTGCTGGGATTAAAGGCATGTGCCACCACGCCCAATTGCCTGATGATTATTTTTAATTTATGCTGTGATGGTTTATTTGTCAACATGAAAGGATTTGGAATCTGAAAGGTTCTCTTGAGTAAGTAAGTTGAGTTGGGAAGACCTATCCTACATGTGAGTGGCATCATTCTATGAACTGGGGTCCTTGACTGTACACAACAGAGAAATGGAGCAGGAACCATTCATCTGTGGACGAAATGAAACTAGCTGCTTCTCACTTCTGCAGAATTCCCCTGCTACAGGACTGTAACCTCACATTTGATCCAAAGTGAACTCGTCCTTAAATTGCATCCAGTCAGGTATTTTGTCACAGCAACAAAGAAAGAAACTAATACATGCAGCCATGCTATTAAACTAAATTAGAAATAGATTGTCTGGTCAAAATACACTATTCACTATTATACCACCCCAAAAGAGTGCAGAAAAACACAATGGAGTTTGTGTACAAAATAACTATTACATCCTAACATTCATACCTGAAGATTTATTTTCTGACATAATTTAATTTAATATTTAATTATTTAATTATTATAGCATTCTTCAAACCAAGAAAACATTCTTATGTATACCAAAGACTTGTTGCCTTTTGGAACAATAAAGAAAACCTAAAACCATTCTCAAATGTGAAGAAAGATTTTTCAACTCTATGATTGTTTAAAATGAAAATTAAAAAAATACTAAAATCATCACATGTTACCAATATGCTGGTCTTACAGAAAGTAGAATAAAATTGAAATCAAATAACATGTGTAAAAATAAGAAAACAAGCTCTAAATACCCCGACAGTACCCAAACTAAACACTTGGAAGCTCAGAGTCATGAATCTTATACAAAGTTGATTGTATGGAAAAGATTGTGTGGTGATTTGAATGTGAATTTATGTCCTCCATAGCCTGAGGCTTTTTTTTTTTTTTTTTTTTGATTAAGACTGAGCTTGCAACTTTAGTCTCCAGTGGTGTGGAGCTCTGCTGGGGAAGAGATGTGTCATTAGGGGTCAGTCTTGACAGCAGCCCTTCTAGGTGCAGAAAGCCAGTTTCAGCTCTAGCTTCCCATGTTTGTTGGCTGTTGGCTTCTCTTTCTCTTTCTCTCTCTGCTGTGGATGCTTAAGTAAGCCAACTTCAGCTACCAAAATGGAACATTCCCAAGATTCTGTAAGTCTCAAATAAACCCTTTCTCCCCATAAGCTGCTTCTGGTCAGATAGTTGTCCCCGTAACAAGAAAAACTACACTGATTAAGACAATCTTCGGGGCTCATTGTAACACCATTTTCTTCCCTCAGTCTCATTACTTCATTTCATGGTTTTCCCAGGGTTAAAGATTCATGGACAAGGCAAGAGTTTGCTGTGAAAATCTACATCTTCTTCTCACCAGGCAAATGTGGACAGCACCTGTCTAGTTCCTGGGCAGAAGAGAATGAAAGAGGATTGGCTCTCCAGAGCCAGACCCCCAAGCCCTTCCTCCCCACACAGATTTCTTACAGTATTCCTTCTGGTCACTTATGTGAAGAATCTGTTGTTCATAACCCTGAGCCTCAGGATCCAGGTATCTCCATATTCTACGGCCAAGTGCAAGGAGGCTGGAACTGACTTCCTGCATTCCCTAAGGGAAGAGATCTCTGTAGTAGCTGACTCCAAAATGTCAGAAGGAGGAAGGCATAGTGGTGTCAATGACAGGCTTGCTTTAGAATCATGCCAACCTGATTTGAGTGGGAACCTTTTCAATTAGCTTTGGTTCATCTCTAGTTCTGCATTCCCACTTACAGACAGTCATAGTGCCCAATGTTTACCCTCTTTCTTATGTCCCTTAATTCCTAAGAAAATACAAGGCACACAGCCTTGGTGGGTAACCAATGGCATTCTAATTGGCTAAGAGATCCACTCAGTACAAGCGGACCCATATCTGGAACTGGGAACAAGATTATGCTCTCCAGTGTCAAACTCCCACTAGTCTTTGGCTAAAAGAGGGGCTACACATCCATAAAACTCTCCCTAAATTAATAATGCTATGCTGACTTCGCTCGTCATTGGAGAACCTGTTTTTCTTTTTCAGAGGGTAGTGAGACCTGAGGAGATACCCCCCCCACATTTCAGCCAAGGCCTGGGTGAAACCACAGAGAGACTGGGGAGATGAGCAAGAGTGCATGGAGAGTCTGACAATCAGTGACAGGGTGAAGGAGACAGATGCTGAGGACACTCAACACTTACCAAAGCAGAAATCCAGAGGCTCCTGAGAGCTCATCACTGAAGTAGACTTAAAATACACCCACCAAGGACCAGGGAATTTTGTGGAAGAGTGTGTCAGAAGATTGTAAGAGCCACAGCTTGGGATGTCATTCCCAGAGGTACTGCTTCCCCCAGTAACTGACTGCTGCTTTCACAATGCATTACCCACAACCTCATGGGGAATACCAGCAACCACACTGAGGAGGGCCCCCAGCAGAATGGGGGTAAGGAGGAGGGAAAAGAAGGTACCAACACATGATGTATGCATACAAAGTATGTTCTTAATAAAAAAGAAAAATCATCCTATGATAATTTATTTTTATAGGATGGATTTAAAATTAAACTATGTGTTTGTGAACATTAAAAAAGAAAGAGAAGGGCCTGGAGAGATGGCTTAGCAGTTAAGCGCTTGCTTGTGAAGCCTAAGGACCCCAGTTTGAGGCTCAATTCCCTAGGACCTATGTAAGCCAGATGCACAAGGTGGCATATGCATCTGGAGTTCATTTGCAGTGGCTGGATGCCCTGGTGTGCCCATTCTCTCTCTCTCTCTCTCTCTCTCTCTCTCTTCTCTCTGCCTGTCTGTCACTCTCAAATAAATAAATAACAAATAAAAAAACAAGCAAACATAAAAGAGAAAATCCACACACATATACAGTGCATCACATCTATTCACAAACATACATATACACTAGCATTTTGTTCATGTGGTTTGCTGATTTCATAAAAATTACTATACTGGAGATCTAGGGATATTATAGTTCCAGGAAAAAAAGTCAGAAAACAGCATTAAAATCATAGAGTTTAAAATTTATGCAGGTTAGTCATTTGCATATTTGTTTGAAAGGAGTAGGACCTGCTGTATAAGTTGCTTTTTCAATTAATTTATCATGACCCTATAAGAATTAGCAATGGATAAATTTGGAAAGTCATTATGATGAAAAATGAAAAGGAAAGTTTAATGACTATGCTTTCCCATAAAGTAACAAAAACTTGGTTGGTAGCTCATTAACCAAAAAACCCCAACTACCATCCACTGGCAATTGACAAAATCTCTAAAGAAAAATAGGACATTTATCACTATCACTTTTGTTTATGACCTCAGAGAAAATACCAGCCCAGCAAGAGGTAAAGAAAAAAGCACTCCAGTAAAGGACTTCTGTGCTTCTTTTTAAAATGTGGGTCTTTTCAGTTTTTTTCTCACCCTTTTTTTACTTTATGATTTTCAAAAGCCCATCCATGTTTAGTCACAAATCACCCAGCAGCCATGAAAACTCAATGTCCTGAACTCCCCAAGCCTGAGAGAGTATCTCTCGGATCTGACAGAATAAGAAATCAAAGCAGTGAACTCAGCTAAATGTTACTCTCTCGTTCCTTTAAAGTGCTCACAGTGATGGCCCTCCAGCCTCAGGAAACACTGGCTCTCTGATGCCCGGGATGAGCTCTTTCATGGCCGAGTCTGAGTCAAAGACCAGGTCTTTGCAAATCTCTGTCTCCAACTCTAGTACCTTTTAACACATCCTCATTTTGTCCTGCTTAGGAGAGAAAAATGAAGAGTGTCCAAGACTAGAGCACCTATGTTATTCATGGAAGCAGCAATTTGAAATCTGCTGTTCTGGAAATGCCTGAAGTGGAGAGGTGAACATGAAGTCAAGGAAATGAGTCAATTTTCATGGCCCCTACCCTTGCCAGTATATAGGGGGAATTTGTTTTTTACTCAAGTTCTAGCTGAACAGAACAAAAACAGTGTTCATTTATTTGTGCTACTAGGGTGTCACAACAGATCCCATAATAATAAAAATAACAGCAACATTTCCTGTCTGCTTAGCCTATGCCAGGCCCTGTGTGAATGAATATATGTGCATTATTCCAATTTATACTCCTGACGATCCCAAGACAAAAATGTCACCCTTTTACAGATGTAGACAATGAGCATAAAATAACCATCCCAATGTCACACAAGTAAATAGAAGAGTAGGCTTCAAAGTCAGGTGCATGCGGCTCTATTATGACAGGGAAGGGAAAAGCCATGAAATTCAGTCAGGTGGTATTGAATGCAAGTTTAGTCAATAATAGATAGCGACCAGCATTGCTTATCATAATAACCAGAAAATGCTGGCATTGTCTGAGGAAAACGAATATGCCATTGTGGATTATAATGCTATACTAGGTGGCAGCTGACCTGCGGTATTTCATAATGCCAAAACAATTTTTTTCTAGTCATGTACAAACACAAGGTGAAGGGCTGAGGAGATAGTTCTTTATATAAAATGCTTATCTTGCAAGCATAAAAGCCCGAGTTTGATCCTTAGGACCCACGTAAAAGTCCCTGGAATAAAAATAGGATTACACTTGTAATCCTAACACTGGGAAGATTGAGATAGGAGAAGCCCTGGAACTTGTTGGCAAGCCAGTCTAGCCCTAAGTGGCAAGCTTTAGTCCAATAAGACTGTCTCGAGTGAAGTGGATGGCATTCCTAAGCATTGACATGACACCCAATGTTGTCTTCTGGTCTAAGACACACACACACACACACACACACACACACACACACACACAGAGAGAGAGAGAGAGAGAGAGAGAGAGAGGGAGAGAGAGAGGGAGAGAATATTGGGGTATCTTTTAGTTAGTCATTTGGTAACTGAGTCCTGAGACTCCATAGGCCCATTTTTAGCACTTTAAAAAAATATTTTATTATTTATTTATTTATTTGAGAGAGAGAGATACAGAAATAGGCAGGTAGAGAGAGAGAGAGAGAGAGAGAGAGAGAGAGAGAGAGAGAGAATGGGTGTGCCAGGGCCTCCAGCCACTGCAAATGAACTCCAGATGCATGCACCCCCTTGTGCATCTGGCTTACGTGGGTCCTGGAGAATCGAGCCTCGAACCGGGGTCCTTAGGCTTCATAGGCAAGTGTTTAACCGCTAAGCCATCTCTCCAGCCCCATTTTTAGCACTTGTAAGAGATAATAGTTGAAAACAGAATAAAATCTGAACCAAATAAAAGATTCTATAATTCTTAAAATTATAATTCTCACTAACTGGTACCAAAGACAAATTTCTAAAGTGAAAAGATTGTGGAAACTGAAATAAAATGTTCATACTGCTTGCTTGCCATTCAGAACTCTAGGTAAATCTGGCCTCTGTTCATGTGCGCACACCATCAGCCAGTCTGAAACCACATACCTCTAAGAAGGGGACCCCTAGTACCCCAAATACTGAGTCTCAGGGTAGGTGACTTTAATTAATATACAGTTATGTTATGTATGAGAGGTAGAAGCCTGCCAAGCAGACTCCAGTTGAACACAAATGCCTGCAATTCTCACACACGCTCTCGTTCAACATGGATCTTTCTCATCCTTCCTGCAACAAGGAACTCCTGAGCTCCAGCTCTGTGTTGGGGATGAGCGCAGGCAACAGAACAGGTGACACATTGTGTGGCCTTGGGAAATCGATTTCCTACTAGATAGACAGACATGAATGCACCGATATCTAGCATGGCATCAGGTAACACAGAGAGCTGGGTAAAAGGAAAGCCATGCCAACAAAGTCCTCAGAGTCCTGAGTAGAACAAGTCAGTGGACACAGGACCAGTTGGCACACGTGTTCTAGGCAGGTCAGTGAGAATGCTCAAAGCTCCAGAGGGAGTGTGCTTTGCCCTCTAAAGGAACAGCACAGAAACCACTGTGGTGGGACAGGAGACTCCAGGGACAGGAGCAGAGACAGGCAATGAGGTAGTCCTTAGCCAGGCTACATAGAGACCCCAGAAGACTAGCAGAAGCACTGTTTTCTCTAAGGTGACAGTAAATTTTAGAAAATTTGTGGTAGGGTGGTAGCTCAAGATGACATTTAAGTGTTTAAGGGATCATCTCAGCTATAGAATGAAGAAAGTGGAGATAAATGAGTTTTTTTTTTTCATTTCACCTCAGATAAGCAACCCTAATCTTGGCACTGAACACAGGTGATACAGCTGAAGAAGGAAGAAAACGTCCAGACATCAGAATGGTCCAGTCATATGTAACTATGCAATTCAGATTTTTTTTTACTTTTTTCATTTACCATCTACAATTTTATTTTCTGAACCTTTCCACCCACACCTGAAGGCTGTTGTCCAAGTTCTTCATTATCCCCCATAACTTAAGTCTACTTGTAGGAAATTGTTAGTAAATGAATCCACATGAGCTAGAAATAGTAAGATGTAAGATGCTATCATTCTTGTGTGACATGTGTGGCTTTACAAAAGAAACCAATGTTAACTAAAAGAAAAGAATCTTTTAAATGTGGAAGTATATATTCTTATTCAAAATTACAAGTCAAAATCTCATTAAACAAATATTGAAATTAAACAACTAAAATAGGCAGCTTGACTTTCTGACAGTATGGTTCAATCAAAGGAATGGTATAATCAAACGGTCCCCTGCATTGAGAGAGGAAGGAGGGAGAAGTAAGAAATGCATTTTAGGAAGCAGTGAGGACATTTCTCCTAATTTGACAAAGCTAAAATTAGAAAAATAGATTCAGTGATGATTCTTTAAAGATCTACAACCTACTAGTGTGACATAAAGTGACTCTAACAGCAATAAGATACCAGGGCAATCACAGCTTCATGACAGCCTCTGCCTTTAGAATCTAGTTTTGTCTCATTCACAAACATTAGAATTGCATACAGTGTGGTTTCTATTATTCCCTCTCCTAAAGGCTGAGATATGAAGAAAAGCAACATAGGGCTAGAGAAATGGCTTAGTAGTTAAAGTGCATGCCTGCAAAGCCTAAGGACCCAGGTTCGATTCTCCAGGTCCCACATAAGCCAGATGCACATGGTGACACACGTGTCTGGAGTTTGTTTGCCATGGTTAGAAGCCCTGGCACACCCATTCTCACTCTCTCTCTCTCCCCCTTTCTGTCTCAAATAAATAAATAAATAAATAAATAAATAAATAAAAAATATTTTTTTTTTAAAAAGAAAAGCAACATAGAGGAGAGTGTTAAGTGATTTAATAGTGACAGACTAAAAGAATAACTGCATTAGTTAATGGTCATGTTTTGACTAAGCACACATAGATTTGAAAACACTGCTGGAACTGAAAACTTCATTCAAGATATTCAGATTAAATGTGTGTGTGTGTGTGTGTGTGTGTGTGTATGTGTATTAAAGATGAGTGTACTGCAGCACAACTAATTTATGATTATGTCTGTTGTCCTTTTTAAAGTTGTGGACACACTTAGAAAATAATTAACTTGTCATTTTTACCAAAGATATGATCAACATAAGGGAACCAGTCAAGCCTTCATACATTTTATGCTCTAGTGATTTTTTTATTGGACAGAATGGGCTATTGATTATGGAAAGCTACTGTGAAGTGCAGAGCTTTCTGCTCCTCAGCAGATGGCTTTGCTAGCCAAACTGCACATATGTATTATTAATAGACTTCTCTTGCTCTGCATAGCACTTCACAGTACGTTAACTTCCTTACACTAACTGAGAAACAAATCTTCCAAACAAGAGGACTTGAAGAGGCACAATGGGGGACTCATGAGATCACATGCACCAGTAATAGATAGACTCAGTAAAATGGTACAGTTTCAGTAATTTCCAGTTCTTTGGAAACTTGTTATTTTTTCTGCATCAGTTTATATGAAGGGTTGCAGGATATAGCTCCTTTACTTCCCAACTGCTGGAGAAATCTGAAATTTTCTTAAGTTATACAACTAAACACATGCTTCCTTAAAGAATCATTAATCCATCTGACAATTAAGCTCCCATTATGTGCAGGGTGGTAGACGCACTGACAGAAATCAGTGGGAGAAGATTCAAAAGATGAGATTGGCGATATGTGGCAAAAGCCAAGGTTTTAACAAGTTCAGATTGTGATCTCATTCCTTACTCTGTGGATGTACTTCTTACAATCAATGATGACAGAGACCTTTGATCTGGAAACACAGATACAACACCAGCAGGACTGTGGTGGCCATTGGGGATGATGAACACACTATCACATCTGAAGTAGATGTCTCTATTTGCTTGTTTTGGAAGAACACATAATGAGAGATTTTGGCAATGAATAAGCTGAAATTTGGTTTGTTTTCTAATGTACAATTGTTAGCCCAGTAACAGGCTGAGGCAGGTTTTGAATGAACACTGTCTCAAAAGCACATACCTGGGCTGTGGAGAGGGTTAAAAGCCCTTGATTACAGAGCCTGCCAGGTTTTATTTCCCAGTACCCACATACAGCCAAAGCACAAAGCACAAAGCACAAAGCAACATATACATCTGAAGTTGATTTGCAACAAGAGTCCCTGGCTAGCTCATTCTCATTCATTCTCTCATTCTCTTTTATCTGTCTATCAATCATCTATCTATCTAGCTATCTCTTTCTGTTTGCAAACAAATAAACACAAATATTTTTAAATTCACATTCCTATGCCTCCATGGGCAAACAAGGGAACAGCCAGGCCAAATTTTCACCCTTCATTCTTTTCCTTACATTCTCTCAGGCTTTAAGAGCCCACTAAAAATTCTATTCTCCAGAGTTTTGTCAAGGAAGAAAAAGTTCTCTCTAAAAAGTCTAAAATTGGGGCTGGAGAGATGGCTTAGTGGTTAAGGCGCCTGCCTCCTAAGCCTAAGAACGCTGGTTCCAATCTCCAGTGGTTCCAATCTCCAGGTCCCACATTTAGCCAGATGCAAAGTGATGCAAAGGCGCAATGCCACACTTGACCACAAGGGGGCGCGTGCAGCTGGATTTCATTCGCAGCAATGGAGAGGCTGCTGGTGCGCCCATCTCTATCTGTCTTCCTCTCCCTCTCTCTCTCTCTCTGTCTGTTTCTCTCCAAAAAAGAAAAAAAGTCTAAAATTGAACTCAATGTCTCAAAAAGATGTTAGGGAGAATCAGGCTGGTCTGAGGGGTTTGTTCAGCAAGCAAATCAAAGGTAGATGTGGGAGTCCAGATACATTGTTCAGCATGAGTTTACACAGATTTTGTGATGAGTTTCTAGACTATCCATAATAAGGATAAATTTACAGACACTAAACTCAGGGAAATATGACTAGAATAACCTATCTATTAAATGTAAGTACAGGGCTGGAGAGATGGCTTAGCAGTTAAGGAACATGTCTGCAAAGCCTAAAGAACCTGGTTCAATTCTCCAGGTCCCACATAAGCCACATGCACAAGGGGGTGCATGTGTCTGGAGTTCGTTTGCAGTGGCTAGAGGCCTGGCATGCCCATTCTCACTCTTCCTCTCTCTCTCTCTCTCTCTCTGTCTCTTTAATAAATAAATAAAAATAAAAAAAATATTTAAATGTAAGTACAATAGGCAAGCAATATTTGATAACTTTTCTATATAGAAATATCCCACAGTCTATGTAAGGCCATCAGCCATGTTGCTTCTGCCTTAAGATTTTCTTAAGAATTTTACTCTCCATGGGTTATTACCACTATTTAATAATGCTGTCAGCTATTCAATTTCAAACATTAAATGATCCAACTTTGCTTTTCAAGTAAGTCATGACAGGAATCTAAGGAGCTGTTGGCAGTAGCTATAACTCCACTGAACAGGTTAGCTTTCAATTTTCTCAATTGCTTGTGCCACTCTTCTCACCTCTGAGGGCCACAGCAAACTCTAGAAGGGAACTCTTCCTCTATGAATGCTCCTGGTGCTACAGAAATGTTCATAATGGTGGTGGTCAAGTTTCCCTGAGGTTTTGGAAGCAGGGGACATTTATGGCCTATTGAACCAGATTTGACCCCAAAATCAAGACTGAGGTGGAAGAGGTGACCTGCCAAATAAATATTCATGCCCCCATCTTAACCACTGCCCTTTCTAGGGCCTTGCCTGGAAAGGCCTGTTAGCCATCTTCTAAGGCATTCCTCTTTGCTTCCATAACTGTCAACTTTGTAGATAGTAGACTTTCTCCCGGTCCTCACCCAGGAAGAGGCTAAAGAAGCTGATTTGAGCAATTTTCAAGGAAATCCATTTCCCTCAACCAAACACAATGGAAAGGATGAGCTCTAGACCTCACCCTCGATTCTAGAATAACTCAAGCACAGCTGAGACCAGTCATCTGTCTCTAGTTTACAAAGACCATTTTTCTGCAAACTCCTCTAACATACTTTAGAAATAATAGCTATGCTTAGATATGTATGCAAGAGATTTCCAACATTTCTGTACTTAACAAAAACTAAATAAATTAAACAATCTAAGGAGTTACTTTTAAAAAGAAAAAATAGTGAACATACATACTATGTTAAAATAACACTGATTAGATCATAAAATCAGGGATCCAGACGCTAAGAATTCCATAAAAGAAAGTTGCCTTTTGAGTTCCTGCCTCAAAACATACATTATTTCAGGGTTAAGGAATAGCCAAGGTCACCCCATCAAAGCACCTGTTGACTTTGTAACTACGTGCACTTCCCTCATCACTAAATAGCCTACAGTTGACTCTCCTTCCTGATAATTTATTTTCATATCTTCAAGACTTCAAGAAGTTTTAGAAGATTTCTATCATAAATAGCCACATATCTAAGATATATAAGTCAGAGCAGCAGTCTGGAAGAAATTTCCACACATATGAACAAACATCCCTGAAGGCCTTTAGTCACTAGCAGCTCAGGCCTACCACAAACCAAGCAATCTAAAGGAAAATATCCTGGTGGCCTTTACCAGGTTACAATATAGCCAAGCAACAGACAATAAATATCAAGTAACTAAAATATAGCTTATAACATAGAAGGTGACTCACTTTCCAACATCCTCTGGCTCCCTAGGAACTTTGAAGAGAGAAAAATGTGAAGAGGAGTGGCAAGAACGCTGAGTGAACGGGAAGTGGGACACACCATTCCTCAATGATGCCACCTCAGGAAACACTTCATCTCTGACAACCTCACTTACAAAATACGGCTATGGATGTCTTTGAGGCTACGATAATAGTTTCCAGGTAATAATAGGTTATAATTACTAATCATTTACTATGTGCCAAAAACTGGATGAAGAAAAGAGTATCAGAAGATGAGATAACTAAGGCACCACAATAAACATGATAAAAACATGATAAAAATCACACATCTAGAAAGCTACAGCCCATCAACATTCCATCATGGATGGTGGAGAAAGGCATGATGCCCCACCATTCCCTGAGGAGCTATGGCAGTTCATGGTTCCTGGGCAGAGGGAGACATTCTCTGCGGTCGTAGAGCCACGGCAAGTTTCACATGCTCCATTAAATCACGCCCAACCCATACTCATGCCAGCCATCTTCATTAAACTCAGTGGGATACACACACGCTGAGATACAAAGTACAAGAGGGACTACTTGGGAACAAAAAGGGCTCCAGTGAGATGAGTTTGTGCAAGGGACAGGGGATAGCAAGTGGGAGGTGATTGTGATAAAAATGCAGTATAAACCTGTATAACAACTGCTAAGAAATAAAATAAAATAGAATGCCAAAGTCCATTCTCTGAACCTACTGCATTTACCATCCTGCTGAGCCTGGAACTTGTATAGTGAGCAGGGAATGAGACGGACAAATCATGACCACTCTCATTGCTGCTCACCTCTCTATCACCAATTTAAATGAGACTAGGTTTTTCAAATACTCATATCAAAGAACACAAAGTACCTGGGACATGGTTGTGGTTCTCCTTCAACAATGCAGGCCTCTTTCTCAAGGAGTTCGGGGCACTCCTGCCCACCCCCTATAGCAATCTGTTTCACATTCCGGGTCCTGCTCCTAACTCCAGGTGTGAGACTCCCAGATCGGCAGGTCTTGGAGCAGGGACTCCACGAGGACCACTCGGAGGTTTCACAGTCCTTTGGCATGATACAGGGCTGGACAGTCAGTGGGAAAGAATCTTGCATGCAAAGGCTGAAGGAACAATAGCAGAAAACAGAATTAAAACAGAGATTAAGTGGATGAAAATAGTATTATGATGTTCCTACTATGTGAAGAAAAAGGTTTTAGAACTAGTTGAAGCTGTAAATAGAAATATTCTTAAAGGTGAGGGCATTGTAATAAAATACAGAGACACATAAAATTCTAAGTATGTCACTCATCAAGTGCAGTGGTGCATACCCATAGTCCCATCTACTTGGGAGACTGAGATGGAAAGATGTTTGAGACTCGAGTTCTAAGCTAGCCTGGGCAATGAAGCAAGATTTCATCTCAAAAAATATACAAATGAGTAAAGTTCACTGTATTTCACCTGCAACAATGAAGCATGTCACTCTAGCATGACACATACAGAATATGCATCTCACTTTGACTCTCATCCAAAGAATATCATAAATAATATGGAGGACTCTTCTAGGGTATATATACCCAATGAGGAAAACTGTCCATAACACTTATTTTTATATATTTTATTTTATTTTTATTTTTTCATTTGAGAGAGGGAAAGAGGTGGGGGCGGGGAGAGAAAATGGGCACGCCAGGGCTTCTAGCTGCTGCAAACAAATTCCAGATGCATGGGCCACCTTGTGCATCTGGCTTACGTGGGTTCTGGGGAATTGAACCGAGGTCCGGTGGCTCTGCAGGCAAGCACCTTAACTGCTGAGCCATTTCTCCAGCCCCATAGCACTTATTGCCTGGTTCCCAACTGCTCTGTGCCTTACAGACACTTCCTCACAACAGACTCATGAGTCTACATATTGTTTTCTCCATTCTACAGGCAGAAAAACTTAGCCACATGGAGATTACATCATTTGCCTTGTGCCAAACAAAGGGGAATGAATATTTAATTTGTCTGTTAGAACACAGATATGGTCACTTTAAGAAGCCAGCCGCTGCCCAGCCTAAACAACTGTGAAACACAACTTTACTCTCTTATCCAGTGTTTTCCTGCTGCCCCTCTCAGAAGCAGAACAGCCCTTCCTCTTACAGACCTAGAAGGAGCAGAGGCCTTCTGCATCTCCCAGGCCCTCCTTCATGGCCTCTGCAACTTCTCTTATGTGATCAAGGCCCAGACATACCCTTTCACCTCCAGAAATTTCCATGAAGGAACACCCCTGCTTTGTTCTTTGGAACCAAAATCATACATGGAAAGACACAAAAGAAGACCACGCGCAAGTCCTGGAGGCTTGGGTGTCCAGCTTTCTGAATGCGAGGACATCTATTTTGTTGTTGACTGACTCTATGTGTGGGATTTGTTGTGGCAGTTCAGAATATTATGAAGTCCTCTAGCTTGTGTATGATTTTAGAAAAAGGGGTTTCAAGTTCCTCTTCCTTTACAAGAAATTCCATACTCAATTCTCTGTCTCTAATAGAGGGGCTTGGTTGTTCCCACTGGCATTTTTTATTCTTCAGGTGGCCCTTCCCATATGTGCTTCCTTGTGGCCCAAAAGAACAGAGATAAATCTCATTAAGCCTGTACTCCTCAAACAACTCTTAATTCTTTCATTTTTCTTTTTAAATAAAGGGAATACATTCTGATGATTACATATCTACCTGCTTTAATGTTATTTTCACTAGACAGGCATACCCCAGGTAATAATTAATAATAACAACAACAATACTAATATTATTATAATAAACCAAATCCAGTCCTTGGTCCTCTCAACTGGAAGGAATATTGTTCTCATTCTATGAATCAGAAAGATATGGTTCCTGAATTTTGCCTCACAACATACAGAATTAGAATGACCTTAATCTCTGAGCTACTTAGTTTCAGAATCTGCAGGAGAAAAAAAGAACAATGCCATGTGATCTACTTACCTACTCACCCCCACCCTTGCATTTGTGGTGACCTTTAGTGTGAGTGGAATCACCTTATAAACTACAGCCCAGGATGAAGCTACTGCCCACACACCAAAATGGAAATCGATCCTTTCATAGAAGGTGGTGTTCCTTTTTAATGAAACAGACATCCACTATGGATTTGTCTTTTAAACTGGAGATGCTGTGATAATTATACCTGCTTGACATTTATAGAGCATGCTGTCATCTGTAAATGACTTCACAAGTACTTGGGAGCAAAGGAGATCTTTGAAACTTTTTTTTTTTATTACTCTAGTGTTTTACTTTTCCAGAAAATTTAAGAAAACCCTCCTACTCACAAACGAAGACAGAAACTTATAAAATAAAAAAAAATGCAGTGAGGAATCCCTGTTAATTAACACTTATGTGATTGTCACATTAAAACACTGCTAAAAGCTTCAAAGATATGGAGAAGCAGAGTGTTTAAAAAAAAAAGCCCCTGTACCTCTCTAGAATTCCTTAAATAAGACAAGACACCCCCCACACACCCAGGTAAAATTCCCAGTATCCTTTGCAATACTGCCTCTATTTCTACTCATTAGATTTAGCTACTCTTTTCTAATAGAATTGTATTATTTAAAGTTATGCCTTTAATTTTGACAACTATATATACACACATATGTATTTGTAAACAGTACTTGACATTGCCATAGATATTTGAATTTTTACTTATATAAGACTTATGCCTTTATTTTTCTGGAAAATACATCATTAATATCATGATCTCTAAATCTCTCAAAGATGATAAAACAGAGAGAATGTGGTTACATTATATTTTGGAGCAATGATTGTAATATACAAATAATGATGACTTATTTATACATTCCCTAATTGGGGGCTCTTTGGTTACACTCCACTTCTTTCCCAATTCCACACGATGATGTATTGAGCCTCTTTCTACATGCCTATGTGCCATATATACATACATACATACATACATACATACATACATACATATATCAGCTATTTCCCTTTATATGACTGTCTAGAGTTGGGTCATAAATACATCTATGTCCAAATAATATGTAGTCAAATTTCCTCATCTTGCCTGCTCCCAATTCTTGGTATCATTAGACTTATTTTTCTAAAATGACTTATTGTATTTATTTTCTAGATAATTATGGAATTTGATGCTTTTCTCATATATCTGGTGCCTACTCAGACTTCCACTAGGTGGAGTGGTCCAAACCTCCTTGTTTACTGCAGCAGGCTGATAATGCACCCAGAACCCCAGAGATCTGCCATCCATTCCTTGTAATCTTTGAGGATATAGATAGGCAGATAGGCAGATAGGATATAGATAGGGGATTTAATTCCAGAAGTGGAGGTTGGAGTGATGCAAGCCCACAAACCAAGAAAAGTGGCCATTTCCAGATGCAGAAAAGCAAGGAATGGGTCATCTTCTAAGTCCCCCAGAATAAAAATAGAATTACTTTCCCCATTTTAATATTTGCATATATCTTCCAATTGTGTTTATGAAGTACATTCATATATGCATAGACACATATAATGATAGAGAAAATAGGTATTTAATGAGATATTTATAGATTTGGAATGGTAATCTATTGTTGGCTTTATATAAAACATCTACTTCCTGTATTGTTTTTATTATATTTATGGTATATATTATGTATCACAGCTTTTTAAAATCATTTCAAGAAGGCTATTTTTTACTAGTTTTAAAATAGGCATAATATGAATAAGTTTTTAGAATGAAATAGACCCTCATTTTATTACAGTACACACATCTCAAGACAGACATTAAACTGCATTTGTTCACAGATGATGAAAGCAAACACATATATAGATAAATATCTACCAGTATCATCCATTATGAAAAAAATAACTGAAGCTCATTAATGTAAATAAACATGATTATAATAGAATGCAAAATTTATAGCAATTCTAATTATGTATGTCAGAAAAGATTATGATTTCCTGTAATAACAAATAACTCCCTAATCTCAGGGGCTTTAGGCAACCAGAGCATGTTTCTTCTTTATAAGCCATTGCAGATTGAACTGAATGAGAATCTACTCCATTTGTCTTAACTAGGACTCAGATTTGGATATAGTATCACTAATCTGTTTCCTTCTGCAAGATGGAAAAGGTCTCAGTCATTATTTTTTTCCCCACAAACATGTATTTCACTTGCCTATATTTGAACTGTTAATTTCTAGAGCAGAATATAGAAGGAGTAAACATGACTTTATGTGAGTCTATGCCTCCCAAAATCAAATTAGTATTAAGCAGAACTATAGTCCAAAATGCTTAAAGTATATCCTATTGTCTTGAGATCACTAAATAACTCTTGTCCACCTAAAACATATACAGTTTATATCACTGTTTCATTTGTATTATAGATTTATTATTCTATTAGCTCCTTGTCAATTTACTACTGTAAATTGATTTATTTGGTTATTTGCTTATTTATTTTAAGATAAAACATATCATTAACTCAGATTATGTAGGAGGCATTAGGAAATTAAATGTAGTTTGTGTCTGCAATGTTCTCAGCTTCTTAGCTAAGCTCTAGTGTCTCTATAAAATCAAGACATATCCAACTCAAACTGAGAGGAATGATGATCTTGGCAGCTTACTGAAGAAGATCCCCTCAAAAGTGTGTTCAGAAAGGGTAGGTGTTACAGAAGCACGTGGGTGGGGGGAGAGGTGTCTACTTCATAGCCAGAAAAGAACACATCTGACCAATCATCTCTACATTGTGACAAATTCCTGGAGAAAATTACTTTTAAAAGAAGAAATATTTATCTGGCTCACCAGTTAAGTTCATGAACAAGATATGGAGAATTTGTGTTTGAGCAAAGCTGTCTTACTGTATGGTAGATGGAAGTGGAGATATATACAGAGTGTGGGGCATGGAGACATGGAAAGAGAACAAAAGGTAGCAAGAAGGGGGAGAAAGGAGGGAAAAGGACTTGTTACTATCAACACTTAAGAAACAAATCATGACAACATTTTCGAAATTTGTAGTAAATTGATTTTTAGGGGGTATTCATTAAAATTTTTGTCTGGATACATACATTTTTGTCTGGAGTTAAACCTGAAGAAAATAAAAATTTGAATGCCACATTTGCTGTTTTAAGCACTAGAGATATTGGTTTGTTGTACACACGGAAGGAAGTATACAAAATATAAACACTCATCACCAAACAACTCATCTAAAGGGACGTGGATAGTGAATGAGTTTTGTTGTGACATTTTCTTTTTCTTTTTCATTAAGTGGAGTCTTTGTATGGACACATCATGTGTTGATACCATGTTTTTCCTCCTCCCTTCTCCCATTCCACTGAAGCCCTTCCTCATTTGGATGGCTGGTATTCATCATGGGGTTGTCAGCTACGAATTGTGAAAGTAGCAGTCAGAATTGGTGGCGGGTGGGGGCACTGCCTTTGAATATGCCTTCCCACCCTGTGGCTCTTAAAATCTTTCCTCCCCATCTTTTGCAAAATTCCCTGAGCCTTGGTGTGTATGTTTTCAGTCCACTTTAGTATTGTGTTCTAAGCAGCTTCTGGATTCTGCTTTGGTAGGCTTGGGGTATACTCAGTGTCTATCTCCATCATCCTGGTGTAGTCTGTCAGGCTGTCCATACGGGGTAATTTAAATAGATGTCTCCCAACAGGTTTTTTATTCAAGCTTGTAACTTGGAAGTGTCACTGTGGGGAGATCCTGTGTCCAGCCTTAAGATGTGTTTGGGGGTGGATCTGGAATTCCAGCCTACAGTATGGAGGAAGCTGTCTGATTTCTGCCTGGGGTTCTCTGCTGTTTGCAGCCTTAGTGTTCTTGCTTTTTCTCTCTGCATGGATCTGTGTAAAGGGGGCCACCTTCTTCTGCCAGTATGAAACTTCCCCTGGATCTGTAAGCTTCAATAAATCCTGTTCATCGCATCAACTGTGTCTGGTTTGGAGGTGAACCCCAGTAACATACAGCTGACTACTACAAAACATGTGTTGGTTCCTTCTTTTTCCTCCTTCCTGACCCCATTCCACTGTGGTCCCTCCTCAGTGGATTTCTGGTGTTCACCATGGGGTTATGGGTTATGAGCTGTGAGAGCAGCAGTCAGAATGTGTGTGGGGTTGGGGGCACTGCTTCTGGATATTACCTCCAACCCTGTGGCTCTTAAAATCTTTTCTCCTCTCTTCTGAAAAATCCCCTGAGCCTTGGAGGGTATGTTTTAAGTCTGCTTTAGTGTGAACTCTCTGCAGCTTCTGGATTTCTGCTCTGGTATGTTTGAGCATGCTCAGGGTATATCTCATCACTCTGCTCAGGTTGTCAGGCACAGCACTCTTGCTCATCTTGCCAATTCCTTTGTGGTTTCACCTGGGCCTGAGCTGATGTGTGAGGAGTGTTTCATCTCCTGATGAAGAAGGAAGAGAAAGCTAGCTTTATTAGGCAGTTTCAGTTAGAGACTGAGGCTGAAAGAGAACCATGAGACTCCACCCCACATGCCACTACAAAAATGGAGCTTCTCATTGGAGTCCATAATCTTGGTCTCCATAAGATGCTGACCTGGTTCCCGTTCCAGCTATGGGTTCTTTTCCATTTTGTGGATCTCTTACCCAGTTTCATTATATCAGCTTTCCTTACTGAGAAGTAGAACTCCACAGTGCATATGTATCATGTCTTCATTATCCAGTGCTCAGAAATGGGCATCTCAGTTGATCCCAGTTCTTAACTATTGTGAATCGAGCAGCCAGAAACATGGTTGAACAAATCTCTCTTAGTTAAGATGGAGCCTTTAGAGTAGCTGCCCAGTAGAGGAAGGGCTGGGTGTGTTAGCAGCTCTACTTCACTTGTTCAGGAGTCATCTCATTGATCTCCATAGTGGTTGTACAAGTTTGCACTCCCACCATTAGGGTAGCTACCCAGTAGAGGAACAGCTGGGTCAGTTGGGTCTCAATACTGATTTCCATAGTGGGTATACAAGTTTGCACTCCCACGAGCCAACAAAGGACTAGAATTTCTAGCCCAAACAATAAGACAAATGTCGCAGCTTTTGCAAAATTTCTTATTAAATCTTTCTCCTCATAGTTTTAATATCTATTATACTTAAAGTTTTTCCCTCATCCCAATGTCATAAAGCTTTGTTCTCATAATTTTTCCTCCAGAAAAAAATATTTCATTTGTTTCATCATTACTTCAGACCATCAATTGAATATTTATTTTCATTTAGTGTTTTAGAGCTCTTCTCTTTCTGAAACCAGTATCAATAATATACTTAACTTATAGTATTTTAATTTTTTTGTACTATTTTCTGGGATTTGTTTTCTTTACAAGTGACTTTGCTAAAATTATCTTTCAGCTTTTTATTCAACCTTTTCAGCAATCAGGTTTTAATGATTGTGGTTTCTTCTTCTTCTTCTTCTTTTTTTTTTTAGCGAGAGAGTGAGACAGAGATAGAGGGGGGGAGAATGGGTGTGCCAGGGCCTCAGCCACTGCAGCCAAACCCCAGATGCTTGTGCCACATAGTGGCATGTGTGACCTTGTGCTTGCCTCACCTTTGTGCGTCTGGCAGACATGGGATATGGAGAGTGGAACATGGGTCGTTAGGCTTCACACACAAGTGCCTTAACCACTAAGCCACTGTTCCAGCCCATGATTTCTTTTTATTAATTATTCTATTATCATTCTGTTGTTATTTCATACTATGTCATATCTTTAAAGATATGAGTATTTTTAACTTTGTTCTGCTCCCAGCATTATCTCATTTAATTCTGCATTCCCTGTTTTGTTTTGCTCTCACTTTTCCATATTGAACTGGTGTCAAATTTCTAGCAAAACTTTGTATTAGGGATTAGAGTGAGAGAATACAACTGCAAATCAGAAGCCATTTGAGAACAGGTAGGGAGGCAAAACTGTGATAAACACATAGGAGCATGTCTAATTCATTTATGCTATGCAGAGTCAGTTCATTAAGTCTCCAACTGAAGAAGATTGTTCAATTCTTCCACTCTGCTAAGTAAGTTATCAATCATCTATCAGTTTTTCAACTTCCATTATTTGGTGACTTTTCCTTTCAGCTGCTACACACATTCCTATCAAATTTTTCCTTGAAAATTTATGCCTTTTATCATTTTATTACTATTTAGAATTGTTTCCAGAATATAGGCTATACAATGTTTGCATTCATTTTATCATATTTAATTGGAAATCTGAAAAGCTATATTATGTATGGCACAATACAGGCCTGGTCCTAGCCAGACTGCATGGCAGAAGAAAACAGGAAGTGGCTTCTGTGAACATGGCGTTCTGTGCAGGCTTGGTGTGACAACAGTTACAGTCCCATGCTTGCGAGAAGTCTGCTATAAGGTGTCCTGTCCAGAGACAGGCTGTCATTGGTCACCAAAAGGGGGACCACCCCATACAATGATTGACCAGCCAAGCCCCTTAAAACCCACGTGCACTTCCTCAATAAATGAGTTTGCAGCAGCTTGTCCTCTGCTGCTTCCACCCAACTCCCGGAGTCTGTGTCGTGACTCTGTGCTGCTCACCCCAACCAGCAGAGACCCTACCGTCCCTCCTGTGCTGGCCTTTGGGGGGACTGCAACATCTGGCGCTTTTTTGTTTATTAATGCCTCTTATGGTAATGCTATTCTCCAACCAGCCATAAATTCCTTTGCAACTCCTTTGGTTACATCGAGCTGCTACCATTTAGGACACTCAATGCTACTAACTATGACAGTAGGGTGAACTCACCCAGCAACCTGTCCTACCCCAGTCCTCTTCAGGCTCTCTAGTTAATTCTCGCTCGCTGGGACTGTTCACACGCCACAGAGCCACGCCCACTTGGCCCTTCCATGCTTCCTAGGCAACAGCCTCATATGTATGGTACAATACAGGTCTAGCCCCTAGCCAGACCTCATGCAAAAAAACCATACCAGGCCATCCCCCTCAGGTTTTCTCACCAAGGTGGCGAGTAGCCAATGACGGGTAAGACTCCATGAGATGGGACAACCTAAGATAGGCACTGTCACGTATGATGATCCCTTGGGGCTTGGGTTCAACAATGGCTTGGCAAAAAAAAACCATACCTCTCAGGGTCGCGAATAATAAAAACAAAAAGGAGGATATGTACGGCACAATACAGGCCTGGCCCTAGCCAGACCACATGGCAGAAGAAAACAGGAAGTGGCTTCTGTGAACATGGCGTTCTGCGCAGGCATGGCGTGACAACAGCTACAGTCCCATGCTTGCGAGAAGCCTGCTACGAGATGACCTGTCCAGAGACAGGCTGTCATTGGTCACAAAAAGGGGACCACTCCATACAATGATTGACCAGCCAAGCCCCTTAAAACCCACGTGCACTTCCTCAATAAACGAGTTTGCGGCAGCTTGTCCTCTGCTGCTTCCACCCAACTCCTGGAGTCTGTGTCGTGACTCTGCGCTGCTCACCCCCAACTCGGCAGAGACCCTACCGTCCCTCCTGGGCTGGCCTTAGGGGAACCACAACACTATATGATAGAAGGTTTATATTCAAAATAACTTCATAATTAAAAATGTTTCTTTTTTACAGAAATAAAATTGCTTCTAAGAAAACACTTTGGAAACAATGAAACCATGGGACATTCAAGAGCATGGTTATTCTATTTACTTAGCAGAAACTCAGCTATCCATATGGCAGCAGCTTACTCAAATTACAACATAAAAGCAGGCAGCAGTCACTTTGAGAACTCAAAAATTACAACTCAGACAATGTTTATAAGAACACATCATGCAAACAACACTCAGAAATAAAATGTGAGTGAATAAATGAACAAGGACTGGGGTATGTTTAAAGGAGAAAGGACAGGTTTGGGAAATGGTATATGGCATGTATTATTCCTTTTAATGATTTGGACACCAAAGTGGTATCACTTTCCTGTTACCAGGAAAACTAATAGGAACATT
Organism: Orientallactaga sibirica; assembly: GCA_036365145.1. Taxonomy (NCBI): domain Eukaryota; kingdom Metazoa; phylum Chordata; class Mammalia; order Rodentia; family Dipodidae; genus Orientallactaga; species Orientallactaga sibirica. The sequence goes on along the minus strand of JAEOAD010000555.1, from coordinate 8,130,494 downwards.
TAAAAATAGCTAGGATTATAACTTGAAGAAAAGAAATTATAATACATCAATGTTTATGTGAGTGACTGACCTTTTAAGAACCTTAACCCTGGGCCCTGCAAGCCACACAACTGGCCAGCCAGACAAGATGTGCCCATATGTGTAGTATGTCTCTTATGGGGTTAACAGATGTATTCTGTGATTGGACTGAGGTCTATTCCATATGACAGAATTCATGATTTCTTTAGAAAATCTAGTCAAAATCTTAAGGCCATGAAGGTCATAATGCCTACTGGATAAGTTACTACTTTTATTGGCAAAATGATATATTATTTCTACCAAATTGTGATCTAAATATTTATGTTTATGCCCACATGTTAATGCTGCTCTCACTTTTGGCTAGAGAAGCTTCTCCTTTCAGATGGTGGTGACTACTGGGAAAACACAAAACTCATCAAAGTGCCAAGAAGTGACAGTTGAGAGTTGAGCACTAAATTAGACATTTCTATCACACCATGTGAGGCTCATGGCTCATTGCAGTGGTGGTAGCAGACAGAATACAACAGCCAAAGGATGGGGAGGAGTACTGTAGAACACTTCCAGACACAAAATGATGGTTGCATTCATAACCTCACAATGGCTGCTACTAATTGCACAAATATGAGGGCAAAAAAATGCGTCAACATAGAAGAAACTGGTTGGAAAGAAGGGATTCAGTAGACGGGGCATAGTGTCACGGGACAAAGGTGGTGGTGAGGAGAGAGTATGGTCAGGGCACATGATCTATATGTTCAGAGGTCATCAATAAAAAGTTAAAAATGAGGGCTGGAGAGATGGCTTAGTGGTTAAGGTGCCTGCCTCCTAAGCCTAAGAACGCTGGTTCCAATCTCCAGCGGTTCCAATCTCTAGGTCCCACGTTTAGCCAGATGCAAAGCAATGCAAGGGCGCAATACCGTACTTGACCACAAGGGGGCGCACACATCTGGATTTCGTTCGCAGCAGCTGAGAGGCTGCTAACGCACCCATCTCTATCTGCCTTCCTCTCCCTCTCTCTCTGTCTCTCTCCAAAAAAAAAAAAAAAAAAAAAAAAAAAAGTTAAAAATGAAGAACCTAGATCTAAAATTAGGATAGCTATGTACTGCAATGTAAGATTCAGAAAACAATGTCATTTCAATATGTTTTATAACTGTATGTAGAAGACAATTTTGAACATGTTATAAGTGATTCAAACTTACCATAGAAATATTTAAGATTATTGAGAAATTTTACTAGAAGGCTGAGTTAACTTTTCTTGGTAACCTTCTTTCATGGCCAAATTAACCAGACGTATGTATTGCTGACAAAAACTATGTTTACCTCAGGCTCGTATTTATAACTAATGTGATACTGCCACCTACATACAGAAATTTCCTCTCTAATTCTCAATAAAATCAAACCATACTATTAAAATTCCTCTTAATTGCTTATCATGATATATATAGTATTTAACTTTTTAATAATAAACCTACAGTCTCACAGTAAAGCTGACATAGATGTCTGAAACTGTTTTTGATATGCAGTTCAGTTGCTTATGTGAAACAGAGAGATTGCTCTACAGATAAAAGATGTAACCACACAGATATATTCTAAGATATTAAATTGTTGAGAAGGAATATTCTTGAGTGTGGTATTATATCAAAATGGTATGTGTTTAGTATTATGATCATTTCCTGTCACTAGGAAAGATTATTTGATAGAGATTTAAAATGTAGTACAAGTCTCTGAATATGAGATTTTATCTTTTTCAAATTTCTTACAGCACTAATAATAATAATGTATAAGATACACATTTGTGGTGTGAGTGCAACTGCTTAGAGACTAAAGCAAAAACTGCAATTATCTGAAGGTCTTAGACACTAAGCTGAAGCCCCAGAGAAGTGCTTTTCTAATGAGCACACATAAAAAAGGCTAAAATTAAAAGGTCTGCCTTTTAGCTGGCCACTATATTGTTGTTCCTTTTTGGTATAGTTAAAAAGATGATGACATCAAAATAAAAGTGAGACTAACTGAGAAGGAGAATAGATTTGTGAAAGTGGGGGAGGGGAGGAAATTATTGTTTATTGTCTATAATTATGGAAGTTGTCAATAAAAAAGTTTTAAAAATGTATGATTATTGTGTTAGAGTCGAGCTTATAGCATCCTAAAATTGCATCAAAGAGAAAAAGAAATTATGACTTCAAGCTTGGGAAACAATAGATTCCTGACTAAAATATCTCTATCAACTCTACTTGAAAATATGAGAAGCAAAGAAAGTAAAAGTATGTATTACCCTTGCATTCTCCACTACTGGAGATAGAACATGAGTCGTACATGTGTGTGCATGCACGCACACATGCAACTTCAAGTCACATGTAAGAAGGAAAGATTCTGTCAGATTGTCCATTCTACAAAGACCCTATGTGGGAAAAGCAGAGAAGAATCTTGATCGTTTCCATGAAGACGGAAACTGAGGACTGAGGACTAAAAGACTCAGAGGAATTATTGACAAAACTCTTTCTGACAAGGAAAGGTCACCAGTAACTTCAAAATACAGAACACAGGTCAGATTGTGGCAGTTCACTCACAGATAGAATGCCCCTAATTGGGCACAACTGGTAGCAGAAGTCCTGGGAGTCTGTCCTTTGAGGAATAAACACCTACAGAGAGAAGGCCAGCCAGTTTTTAGAGGTGAGGTACTGATGAGAAAAGGAAAAAAATAAAAACAAAGGTGAAATAAGACACTTCTTTCCTTACCAACACAACCAGCAAAAAGTCTATTAATAAAGTTTTATAAAAGAAGGCAGGACTGGGCTGGAGAGATGGCTTAGCAGTTAAGGTGTTTACCTGCAAAGACAAAGGACCTAAGTTCAATTCCCCAGGACCCACATAAGCCAGATGCACAAGGTGGCACATGCGTCTAGGGTTCATTTGCAGTGGCTGGAGGCCCTGGAACACCCATTCTCTCTCTCTTTCTCTCTCTCTCAGATAAATAAAATATATATTTTTTTAAAAAAGAAGGCAGGACTGATATTTTTGACTACTGAGAGGATGGGGTTGGGGCTTCTGATAAGCACCTGACAGCAAGTGTTAAGTTCCATCTCTAGCATCATAAGAAAAAGAAATGGAGGTTGCTGTTGAATTAAGAGCCCTATTCATGAAACAAAAATTTAAACAAAATTAAGAGTTGGGCTGGAGAGATGGCTTAGTGGTTAAGGTGCATGCCTGTTAAGGCTAAGGACTCAGGTTTAATTCTCCAGGTCCCACGTCAGCCAGATGTACATGATGGCGCATGTGTCTGGAGTTCATTTGCAGTGTCTAGAGGCCCTGGCACACCCATTCTTACTCACTCCCTCTCTCTCCCTCTCTCTGTCTCTAATAAATAAATTAATAAAAAATTAATAAATAAAATTGAAAGGGTTACAGCCATTCACAACTACAATAAAATTAGAAAATGTAAATTAAAAATTAGAAAGTTTCTTCTAATAAACTATCTTCTCCAAAGAAGCACAGAGTTGAAAACATTATTCTATATACCACATGCAAAAATATCTTCAAATGTTTGGAATATATTCATAGAGAGGCAAGTTTGAAAATGAAATATAAGACCAAACTATGAGCAAAGAAACAAATTTGGAGAGGAAGAAATGTAATGAATTAATTGAAATCATAAATGAAGAAAACAGTAATTTCAAAACTGAATTATGGGCTGGAGAGATGGCTCAATGCTCAACGCCCTTGCCTGCCATGCCTAACAATCCCGATTAGACTCCCCAGTACTCATGTAAAGCTCGATGCACAAAGTTGCACATGCTCTGGAGTTCATTCACAGGAGCTAGCGGCCCTGGCATGCCCATTCTCTCCCTCTCTTTCTCTCTCTCTATCTCTCTACTTTTTATGCCTCTCTGATTGCAAAATAAATAAATAATAATTAAAAAATTAAGCTGAATTATGAGTTACTTTATGATGAAGAAAAAACATCCTCAGACACAACAGAGAAGGCATAATATAGAAAACTGTAGGAACGTTAAAAAACAAAGCTATAAAAAGTGATACAATGAAAAGCAAAGTATGTCAGAAAAAAATGAAATAGAAAATAGGCAGCATAGTTCAACATATATATTTCCCCCAGTTTTTTTTCCAATTTTTAATTTTTATTTATTTTATTCAAATTTTGACATTTCTATACATGTATACATTTGACCTTATTCTCTCAATTACCCTCTTTTTTAAAAAAAAAATATTTATTTATTTTTTTAATTGAAAGGGAGAAACAAGGAGAAAGAGAAAGAGAGAGAGAATGGGAACACCAGAGCCTCCAGCCACTGCAAACAAACTTCAGATGTATGCATCCCCTTGTGCATCTCGCTTGTGGATCCTGGAGAATCAAACCGGGTGGGATCCTTTGGCTTTGCAGGCAAATGCCTTAACTGCTAAGCCATCTCTCCAGCCCAATTACCCTCTCTTAAATCTGCCCTCCCATCAACACCCTTCTTCTTCCCCATTAATCTCCATTTTATTTTCTTGCCTTTGTTTTAAACTCATTGAGTTAAATTAGGGTGGCTTGCATGATCATGGTTGGAACATGTTTACTATTGAATAGTCAGCACATCAGTGGCTACACCACTGTTGAAGGTAATGCTTCTTGTCCAAGCTCTGTATCCTTCCCTATCAATGGTGAGATATCGACAGGCTCATGTGCGTGCTAGAAATCACAGCTACTATGAGGCCATGAGTGTAATAGCCGTGTTATATACAGAAGACAGTGTTTTGCAGCCCTCATCCTCATCCTCTGGTTCTTACATTCTGCCTGCTCCCTCTTCCAATAAGTTCCCTGAGCCTTAATGTTCCTAACGAAGACAATAAAAATGATGGACCAAACTAATATTGAAAACTCTAATACTCACCACATTTCATAAACTAAGATGTCTAAGTCTACACAGGACCAACGTTGCAATGACACAATTATTAAAATGAAAACCTGACCCAGGAAAACCAACTCTATCACACGTACTAATGAAACTCTTAACTTTAAAAATAAAGGGGAAAAAGCAACTTTCAAGGTAAGTAATGAAATACTTAAAATGTGCCAAGCATAACAGCAGGTGTGGGGCACCTGGGAGGTGGAGATAGGAAGGTTAGAGTTCAAGGTCACTCTTGGCTACAGAGAGAATTCAATGCCAGTCTGAACTCCATGAGAGCTTTGTCGAAAGAGAGAGGTAGAAGAAAAGAAAGAAAAAAGAATGAACAAAAGAAAGAAGGAAGAAAAAAAGAAAGAAAGAAAAGGAAAGAAAAAATAAAGATAAGAAATAAAAATAAAACAGGCTTTCCTAAAACAACATTTGTGTCAAAGCTGTAATAATGTACATTGTTTACAAACAGTAAAGAAAAAGTGTGACTCAGACAAACAATGTGACAATCAGATCTGAGATTTTCAGATAAGGGTTCTTTATATAGTTTAAAACTTTTTCATCCTTCAGCTGTTCCTTTATGATGATATCACAGCTTGTCTATTTAACTCAAGTGTCCTGAGAATTTAAAGTACATTTAACATGTACCAGATAACCATAGATCTTGAAAGGCTGCACGTACCAAATGTTCCTCTCCTCACTTCTCTGAGTTTTATTCAACCAAACAAAGAGCATGAATTGTATTCTGATATAAACAGTGTGCCTTGTCTATAACTCATATTTCTAAATACACTTCTATGCTGACAAAAATGGTAAAACAAAGACAAAAGCTGAACAGACAATTTTATTATTATTAAAGACAATAATGACATCACTGATATTAGAGAAAGAATGATGAACAGACTATATGTCAGGTATTTAAAAAATATAAAAGAAAAAGAAAACTTAGGATGTACAATGAGACTATTAAAAACAAAAGATCTGGGCTGGCGCAATGGCTTAGTGGTTAAGGCGTTTGCCTGTGAAGCCTAAGAACCCATGTTCAACTCTCCAGATCCCATGTTAGCCAGATGCACAAAGGTGAGACAAGCACAAGGTCACACATGCCCACTAGGTTGTGCAAGTGTCTGGAGGTCGACTGCAATGGCTGAGGCCCTGGAGTCCCAATTTTCTGCCCCCCTCATTCTCTCTAAAAATAAATAAATAAATAATAAAAATAAAAGATCTTTAAACCCAAGAGGCAAATCAATAAGGCAGGAACATCTACCACATCTACCACAGTGCAAATATAGCACTGAAGGGAACATCTCTAGAGATGTGTATTGACAGTCACAACTGTCAATGGAATATCCAGCAAAGGGCATTAATTACAGCTCTGCACGTATTGAGAAGGTGACTTTCAGCAGGGCCCCATCAGGAACACCCTCACGGATGCGAAGGTAGGCTCTTCCTACCGCATTGATATACAGACAACAGCTGGCATATTTCAAACAGAGAATGAAATGCCACCATCCCTAGAGTTGCCCAGAAACCACCTGAAGGCAAAATAAATGAAATGAGATATAAGAAGATATAAGGGATTTTTACCCTAGGAAAAGGCAAAGGAAAATTTAAGTTCTAGATATACAAAGATATAATGGTTCTCCAAATGCCTAAAATCCACACACACAAAAAAATAATAATAACAATACGTCTTTTACAAAGATGCATGTGAACCTTTTCAGCAGAACTGCTGCCAATGCCCACACAGATCACCAGGTCAGATGAAAATGAGGTGGTCCTGTCAACCACAAGATCACATAGCTGTCAAGAGTAACACTTCTCTTTTGGCAGTGGAAAGCAGAAAGATAGAATGTCCTCACCAACATCATGTTTCTAACAGCTAATTCATTTCATGACATTATATGAGGCATTTCATAATCCTTGATGACTGAATGAAATGAATGGTGATGAAATGAAATTTCATGGCTTAGTGTGAAGGAAGCTGTCTGGTTCCATATTCTGTCAATAACTCTAAAAATGGCATGGAGACTTCTGGTGTTCACCCTGGTATACAAAGAGCTTGAATATAAAAGTGACAGACTGAAAACCAGCAGCCCTTATAATATTCATAGACAACTAAAATCCTGGGACCATTAACTGTCCTCAAAACTAAGGAAACAAAGAGCAGATGGAAAGTACCCTAGCTTACTGGAGGAAAAGATAAGGCAAAACACACCACTGGAGCCAGAGAAGGGTGGAAAATCCTAACCAATCAAAGAATTACTTAGGGGCTGGAGAGATGGCTTTGCAGTTAAGGCATTTGCCTTCAAAGCCACAGGATCCCGGTTTGATTCTCGAGGACCCACATAAGCCAGAAGTACAAGGGGTTCTTGCATCTGAAGTTCATTTGAAGTGGCTGGAGGCCCTGGCATGCCCATTCTCTTAAACAAATAAGTAAATAAATAATATATATATATATATATATATATATATATATATATATATATATATATTTAAAAAAGAATTACTGAAGACTCAGTATGGAGAAGCCTGACAGTCAAAAACTCCAGGTGTTAGTGGGGACCCTATACTTTTATGAGTTTTACCTTATAAAGAGCACTGAAATTTTCTTCAAATGGGGATAGAACAAATCAACACTTGAAAACTATCTATTGTTTATTTTTTGTATTTGTTTTGGTTTTGCCCTCAAGAAAACTATTTTACCATACCCTTACCATATGCAATTAGGGTTTTATCAGACTTTAATTGTCATGAAGAAAAAATTACCTAATTCCAGCACCCTCCAGACCTCCCACCTGATGTATGTTAGGGATAGGATGGTAACTAAGACACATCTGGAAGGCAGAGGCCAGAGACACAGTTTCGGTGAAACATTCAGACATAATAGTGGGACGATGGAATGTGTCCCTTGCCCGGGAACTCTATCACATCGCCAGCATCAAGCCTGCATAGCAGAGATTTGGAACTGAAATATTGTTTTGTTGCAGATATTATTAGAAAGAGATATTAGATAAATTCAAACACAGTAGAGAATAAATATATAACAATATAAACAAATCAAACAAAGAAAATCAAGAACACTAAAGAAATTTTTAGTGATAAGAACTGAAGGATACAGCAAACCCAGAGTGACTCCAAGTCAGGGAAGCGTGAAGCCCATTCATAGCCAGGTTACCTTTGTTCCTTTTGTGCAATAAAGAATGACAAATTTCAACACATGATGCGCAGCTTGATAAGAAATTAAAAGTAAAACCACGTAGTTTAAGAGAGAGTAAGCATCTGCAACAGACTTAAATGGTACAAAGACTGACATTATCTGACAGGGAATGTAAACAAGTATGATTATTATACTAAAGAAGTTGATAGAGACTGGAGAGATGGCTCAGTGGATAAAGTGCTTCATAGTCAAGTCTTACTGTCCGTGTTTGGATCCCCAGACTGCACATAAAAGCCCGAAGTCCATGGTGGGCTTTTGTAATCCCACTATCCTGGACCAGCTAGCCTGATGAATGTAGCAATAAACAAAAAATAGAATGAGAAACTCTACTTCAAACAAGATGGGAGGTAAGCAACAAACCCTGGAAAATTGTCCTGTTACCTACAAATACATGTGATACATACATTCCCACACTCACACACAGGAACACATATTCCAAAATAATTCAAAATAAAAATGATAAAAATAGAAAAATATTGAATAAAAAAAGACCATATGAGCTAGAGAGATAGCTAAGCAGTTAAGGCACTTGCCTGCAATGCCTTATGATCTGGGTTCAATTCCCCAGTACCCATGTAATGTAAGATGCACAAAGCAGTGCATGAATTTGGAGTTCATTTGCAGTGGCTAGAGGCTCTGGCATGCCCATTCTCATTCGCTTTCTCTTTCTTGGAAAATAAAGAAAGGAAAATAAATAAAATATTTTTAAAAGAATACATGGATATTATAAGTAATGACATGGAAATGCTAAGAAAAATCAAATGAAATAATAGAAGTCGAAGACTGTAGCAGAAAGAAATGTCTTTGATGGGCTCCTCAAGACAGGATATAGCCTGGTATTGTAGTTGCCTTTGAGTCACTAGGATAAAGCAGCCAACCAATAGCAGGTTATGGGAGGAAAGTTGTTTATTTTGGCTTACAGTCTCAAGAGGAAGATTCATGATGGCAGGGGACAGCATGGCATGAGCAGAGGCTGGACATTGCTTCTGCCACAGCGGGTGGAACACAGCAGCAGTAGAGTGAGCTTACATTGGCAAGATGGGGGTAATAAACCTCCAGGTGGAACCATCAGCAACTCTTCTTCATTAAGGCCCCACCTCTCAAATTGCTACCAGCTGGGTTCAAGAATTCAAAACATCAGAATTCAGAAATCTGACCCAAACTACCACATTCCACCCTGACTCCCATAAACTGAAGACCTTCCATGATATAAAATGCAATGCATTCAGTCCAACATTAAAAGTCCCCATAGTTTTTACAATCTTAACACGGTTTAAACATCCCTGTAATCCACAGTCTCTTATCTGTGAGCTATAAACCAAAAACACAATTGTACAGAGTAAACATTCATACTGCAAAAGATGTCATTATAAGGAAAGATTGAACTGATTCAAGGCCTAAAACAAGCAGGGCAACTATCAAATCCTGTAGTTCCAAGTACAGCATCTATATCCATGGATTACGTCTCTGTGGTTCCAATTCTCTCCAGCTGGGTTGCTCATAGCCTGGGTAAGAATCCATCCAGAGCTGGCAGCTCTCCTTGGCAGCTATCCCACAGTCACAATATCTTTCAAAAGCCTCCATGCAGCACCCCAACAGGCCTGTCTCACATCCATCAGGTACCACTTCCAAAAAAACAAATCATCCTGAAAATCCAATGACCCTTTCTTTCATGAATTTGTTAGAGTACCCAGTGGGCTACAAAATTTGTTAATCTAGTGGTGGGGGGGTAAAGACAACTATGAAGAATAGGCTACTCCTTCGAGCATTCAGGCTCTGTATGTGTAGGAGTCCACCTTCTTTCTGATATCCCAATGCAACACAGGTAACCCAATATCAATGGTGGTAATCTCTCAGACAATCACAGCTAAACGGATACTATCTCCAGCCCCAAACTTTCATTTCTTTCTGTGGCACATCCTTCCTCTCACACTAGGTCCATTTTCTAAATTCAACCCGCTCAACTTCTCATGACACGGGCATAAAGCTTCTCATATAAACTGCTTCTAGCCTAGCCCAGAAAAAGCTCTTTCTTCCCTCCATAAGCAAACCTCACAGTCCACAGTTCTTACTGCGCTTAGATCTTTTAACTCTTACCAGAATGATCCATCAAACATGACTTACATCACTACAAGGCATCTCTTAGGCTAAGATTTCAAATTCTTCCACTTTCCTTCCACAAATCATTTCCAAAAGGCCAAAAGTCACTGGGCATGGTGGCGCATGCCTTTAATCCCAGCACTCGGGAGGCAGAGGTAGGAGGATTGCCGAGAGTTCAAGGCCACCCTGAGACTACATAGTGAATTCCAGGTCAGCCTGGACCAGAGTGAGACCCTACCTCGCAAAACCAAAAAAAAAATAAATAAATAAATAAAATAAAAATAAATAAATAAAGGCCCAAAGCCACATAGGTTTCTAGCAACAACAATCCCACTCCACTGGTAACCATTTTCCATGGTAGTTACCGACCCGCTGCTGTGATAAAGCCTCTGATGGGAGGGATGTTCTTTCTTCTGACTAATAGTCTTTAGGGGGAGTTTCATAACAGCAGGCATGAGGAGAGGCTAACATTGTCTCTGCCACAGCAGGTGGAAAACAACACCAGGAGAGTGAGCTGAGTAACACTGGCAAGCTGGGGGTTAATACACCTTGTCCCTACCCCCCACAACAAACCTCTTCCAGCAAGGCTCCACCTCCCAAATTTCTAACAGCTTGGCTTCAGAACACATGAGTTTATGCGAGACATCTGATCCAAACCACCGCAGCTAGGAATGCCAGAAATTTCCAAAATTGGAGCACAGAGAAAAATAACAAAATATCTAAGAACTATGATATAACTGGAAATGCAGTAATCCCATATGAGAATGTCAGAATATAGAGAATAAAGTATGGAAGAAATGTTCCATCATAATGCCTGAGAATTGGCCAAAATTAATCACAGATACCAAGTCACAGTATCAAATATTCAAATACCTATACCTAAACACATTATATTTTAACCTTAAGAAAGTCAAATACAAAGAAAAATTCTTGAAAGAAGCCTATAAAGAAAAAAATCACATAAGCTGCAAAGAAGATAAGAATTACATTGACCTCCTCAGAAACTGCAAACAAGAAGTAAGCACAGTTCTGAAAGCAAAGTCTTGGCCAACATAAATCCTATATCCAGTGAAATCATCCCTTAAAAGAGAAATAGTTAAGAAATTTGGCACAAATGGACTCATTTTGCATAGCAATGTTAAAGGAAGCATGGAAGAGGGGTTGTAAAAAATATAAGAGTCACTGGGTATATAAGTTTACTTTAGGACTCTGTCCTCCCAATATGTATTGACTGGTGCATTTATGGCCCCACAATGGTTACTGATACATCCACAAGACATGTCCTGCAGTGTTCCAAGCCCATCAACATTTTGACATGAAGTACTGAGGAAGATGAAAGGAATGAGACATCAAAAGAGAGGAAGGAGAACCCGGAGAGAGGAGGGTGCTCAGTGGAATAGTGTGGAAAGCAGGGAGGACAAAGAGAGAGGTGGGGGACAAGGATATAACCAAGTTACAGTATGTTCATGTATTAAAATTCTCAATAAAAAAAGTCTGAGGGCTAGAGAGATGGCTCAATGGTTAAGGGGCATGCCTGAAAAGTCTAAGGACCATGGTTCAAGCCCCCAGTATCCTTGTAAAGCCAGGTGCACAAGGTGGTGCACCCATCTGGAGTTCATTTGCAGTGGCTAGAGGCCCTGACATGCCCATTCTCTCATTCTATCTGCCTGCTTCTATATCTCTCTTTCAAATCAATAAATAAAATATTTTAACATGTTTGAAAAAGGGAACTACAAAATAAACAATAACGACTGGAGAATAAAAGAAAGTAAAATCAAATTCTTTATATTTCTTATTCCCAGTTGATATAACAGACAATTCATTCAAAATAATAAAAAATGTATTCAGTGATGCTAAGTGATGGAATATTATAAGGAATGGATGGGAGGGTCTGGAAATATTGTTATATTGCACACCAGGGATGACTTGTAAAAAGGTTTAAAGGGTATATATACTATATTAAGATAAATGAAATATTATGCAAGTAACAATTGCAACAAACAGAAAACATATTGAGGAATGTGGCAGATATTTTTGTCAACACTTTCAACATCAATCATGCACATCAATTAACAGAGAATTCCTGAATGATAAAAAGCAAAACCAATTACATGATGTTTGCAAAGCTGCTGCTTTAAATTTAAAGCTATGGATGATTAAAACACAGGTAAAAAAAAAAAAAAAAAAAGAGGAGCTATGCTAGCACTAATCTGTGGGGCTGTGATAATAATCCTAGACAACAGAGAAGTTATAGCAAAGAAAATATCAGGAATGAATGGCAGCATTATATAATAATAAAAAGGCTAAATCTCAAAGACATTGCAATTGTTAATATCCATACATTTACAAAGGCATGTCAAAGTGCAGGAAGTAAAATCTGATATAACTAACTATAAAACAAGAAAAAAAGACTACTATAATTGGAGAATTGATAATAGCCCTATAACTATAAAGGACAAATCCTTCATTCCATAAAAATCAGCAATAACACCACTGAACTTCACTGTCAATCAAGGGATCTAATGAACATTTATGCAATGTGTCTTCCAAATTCAGCAGAACATACTTTATTCTCCAGGGCACATGAGATACTCACCAAGATAAGCCATAGTGATCAAATCATGCAACACGTGCTCCCAGAAAACACTGAAGTTAAACTAGAAATTAACACGAAGGCAAATAGGGAACCCTTAATCATGGAGCGTACTTCTGAGAAAGCACGGTCAACATAAACATGACAAAAGAATGCAAAACATATTTTGACCTAAGTGAAAATGAAAATATAATAAACAAAGAGAAATTCACAGTAATGAATGAGTACATTAGAGTAAAAAATCTAAAATTAGTAAAAGTTGAGAAATTATATGTAATTAAAATATGAATATTATTTTATTTATAAAATTTGAGAAATATTTCATTTTACTCATACAAAATATTATGTTTAATTTATTATCTATATTTTACTTTTACTATTTTAACAACATAGAAATAATAAAATATTCAATGAATTCAGTCAAGCTAAATTACCTTGGAAACAAAAAAAAAATAAATACAGAAAAACAATGGAAGCAAAAATTAAAATTTGAAAATATGGAGGAATTTGATAAAACCACAGCTATATTAATGAGAATAGAAGACTTAAGTTAGTAATCGCAGAAATAATTCTATAGCTATTAATGGGACAACAAAGGATATTATGACCAAGTCTGTGCCCATTATGTTACACAAAAGGGACCAACTCCTTGAAAGCCTTAATCTACCCAAACTCACACAGCAAGGAAATAGTCATCAGAAATGGGTCTGGATCCATTAAACAAACCAAATCATTAATTAATCACTTTCTAAAAGGAAAAGCATCAAAATGAATGGTAATGTGGTGAATTTTTTATCAGGATTAACCAAAGAAAAATTATACTAATTATCAACAATCTCTATCAGAAAATAGAAGCATAGGTATTACATCTCTATTTATTCTATGTGACCAATATTGTCCTCATCTCACAACCTGAAAAAGACACACAAATAAAACTAATTAAAAGCAGCACATCTCATGAACAAGGCAAAAATTTTTCAACAAATACTAGCAAATCAAAGTAAGTCTTATTTACATAAAATTATGCACTCCAACTAATCAAGACTGCAGGTAAACCAGATTGCTTCACTATTTGACAATCAATTAATGTCATAACACATATCAATAAGGTAATAAAATCATGTTATTTCAATAGAAACATATTTGATAAACTCTATCAACTACTCATGATTAAAACAAACAAAGACTCTTGGAAAACTTGCAATATAAGGAAACTTGTTGGACTTCTTAGAGAACACTTACTCAACCCTATAATTAGCAATATACCTCAGCGTATATGGGGCATGGTTGACCCTTCTCATCGTTTCTGTTATGGAAGTCCTAACTAACTTTGTAAAAGAAGAAAGCAAAACAAAACATCCATATTGGAAAGGAAGAAAACACAATCATATTGTCATTTCTGCAGATGAAAGACTTTATATATAGATATACCAAAAGAATCAGCCATGAAATCCCTGTAATTGATACAGACCACAAGCTTCTTATGCATATGGCAATTGCTTTCTTATACATCAATGACATATAGTGGGAACTTGAAATTAAAAGCAAAACTGTATGCAATGGCACACACCTGCAACCATAGCACTCAAGAGGCAGAGGTAAGTGAATAATGAGTTTATACTCAGACTAAGTTACACAGTGAGTCCCAGGGCAGCCTGAGCAGCATAGTGAGCCCTTGGCTCAAAAAAAAAAAACTCAAAATATTATTTATATCAGAACCAAAAATATAAGTCAAATAACAAATTCACAAAATATATACAAAAAAAAAAAAAAAAAAACCATGGTTGGGTTATAGCTCAGGTTTAGAATGCATGACTAGAGTGTTAGTTTGTCAGTTTTATATAACAAAGCTTCTGGCTTAAGAAATTAAACAAAGATGCTTCAGTTCATCATGGCAGGGAGGTCATGGAAGAACTGCTCATATAATGGCAACCAGAAAGCAGAGAGGAAGGAAATTGCCCACCCTTACAGACATTCTCATTTCTCCTAATTTATTCCATTTGCATTCCCAGCCAAGAGGATGGTGTCACCTACATACAGGGAAGGTCCTGTCTGAGTTAATCCACTTTGTAAGACAGTCTGGCAGTTTCTTATAAAACACACACTCTCTTACTGTACTACCCAATAACTGCTCTCCTTAATATTCACACAAATGAGTTAAAAACTGCTTCTCACAAAAATATCTGCACATTACTTTTAAATTTTTTTATTTTTATTTTTGGAGAGAGACACAGGAGAGACAGGCAGAGAGAGAGGGAGAGGGAGACAGATAGAGATGGGCGGCGCCAGCAGTCTCTCAGCTGCTGTGAACGAAATCCAGATGCGTGTGCCCCCTTGTGGGCAAGCGCGGCATTGCACCCTTGCGTCACTTTGCATCTGGCTAAATGTGGGACCTGGAGATTGGAACTGGGTTTTTAGGCTTAGGAGGCAGGCGCCTTAAACGCTAAGCCATCTCTCCAGCCCCACATTACTTTTTACTGAAACTTTATTTTTAAATGCCAAAACCTAGAAGTAGTCGATATGTTCCTCAGAAGGTGCATGGATTAACAAACAATGGTACTGCACAGGAGTGTAATATTTAGTTATAAAAGAGCTAGGCTAAGTAATGAATAAACACTGTTAAAACATAAATGCATACTGCTAAGAGGAAGAGGTCAACTGGAGAAGGATACACAGTGAAAAACTTCAGCTAATATGTGACATTATGAAAAAAAAAAAAAGTATGGAGACAACCAGAAAAATGATCAGTGGCAACCAGGAGTTTGGGGGTAGATGGGGAAGGATAAACGGATGCAGCACAGCAGGGATTAGATAATCAAACTATTTTGAAGGTTACTGTAATGGTGGGTAAACCATTATCCACTTGGCAAATACAACATACACAAAGAGTAAATCCAAGTATAAAGTACGGATTTTAGGTAATAATATGACAATCACAGGTCATCAGTTGTGACAAATGCAACCTGCTCTAGACTAAGCTGTGTTCCCCCCAAATTGAAACTCAAACCAATTTGGAGGTAGGGACTGTGGGATTGATCTAGATGATGAGGGTGCAGTCCTGAGAGAATGAGCACTCATGAGAAGGGACATGAATACGCCCTCTTCTCTCTCTCTCTCTTTTCTCATTCTCTCTCTCCTTGCATATAAACAACTTTTTAAATGAATATGGTAAGAAGAAACAAAATAAAATGAAATTTTGTATGTAATTCTTACCAAAGAAATATATCATAAAATAATAACAATATTCTTATTGAATCCCCAATGTGTATATATTTTTATTTATTTATTTGAGAGAGAGAGAAAGAAAAAGAGAAAGAGAATGGACATACCAGGGCCTCCAGCTGCTGAAAACAAACTCCAAACTCATGCACCACCTTGTACATCTGGCTTAAGTGGGTCTTGGGGAATCGAACGTCAGTCCTTTGAATTTGTAGGCAGGTGCCTTAACCACTAAGCAATCTCTCCAGCCCCTATATATGTATTTAAATAAATAGCTGTCATCATCTGCTTAATCTTTTGGGTTTCATGGAAAGAAGCAATAGTCACAGATCACTCTTCAGTGCATTTGCCAATTGTATGTGGCATAAATATTAATGATGTATCAAATATAAAATATATTCATGTGTGAAATCACCTGCAAAAAATATAGTAATCAAGTGTCTTTGTTCATAAACAAGAAAGGTTATCTGTCTTCTGGGCTCTCAAGTAAAGAGCCGCTTATGATAGGGTTGATTCTAGAGATGAGCATTATGATGTTTTGTGATTGAAATACTATTGAAAGACATCCTGATTCAGAGGAATCTGTAATATGCTAACACCCCCACTTGATATCATTTGGAAAAAGTTAAACACTACTTTCAACATATTTCTATGGGCGATGACACGATGTTTTAGACGACAGTGTAAAAGAACATAGCTGTATGAGATTACTCCTCATGCTTCAGCCATCCATCCTCCTAGGCACTTGTGACCCACACATCAGCTAAACCATTAATTCTGCTGCAAATGTATTTGGATTTTTATTTTTGAACACTAACATACGAGGCACATAAAATCCAGATTTTCCCCAGAAAAAGTAACATTATTTCTTTAGCTACCTCATTTTGCAGCCCTATTCTGTGGTTAATTATGGCTTCAAATTTGGTAATATTTTTTTAATTGATAATAAATGCTACATTTAGTTTTGTAAAAAGAATAATACAATTATATTATTTTGAATCCTAAACTGATACTTTTAAAGATTATTTAATATATAGATACTTGTTATTCATTTGAGTTTTCCCTTTTTTGTCAAAGCAAGTTAAAACAAAGTCTTGAATTAACTTCTGACAGTATTACTAAAATAAAAACATTTGCAGGCTGGGGAGCTGCCTTAGAGGTTAAGGCACTTGTCTGTAAAGTCAAAGGACCCAGGTTTGACTCCCCAGTCCCCACATAAAGTCGGAGGTACAAGGTGGTGCAAATGTCTGGACTTCTTTTGCAGTCACTAGAGGCCCTGGCGTGCCCATCCTCTTCCTCTCTCTCCCCGCCCCTCAAATAAATAAATAAACAAACATTTGTAACTCAAATGTAAAGGAATTTTCGTAACAGCATAAAGAAAGAAAATAAAAAGAAACTTTAAACACAAAGTAATTGGGGAAAACTATAAATAGCAACACTTTCACTTATCAGTGTTGAGAGTGAACTTGAATTCTTGTCATTAGTAAGACCCACTTAGTTCTATAATGATAGCCTCAAAAGTTCTGTGTATATTGGTTGCTATCTAGATAAAATGTGGAAATAAATGGCGTGACTTTTCTGACCCTGTTTTTCATGACACTGGCTGCCTTACATTCTGAAACGTCTAACATTACTAGTTGAATATTTCTTAAATACAACCTCTAAAAGCCCAAAGTACAAACTTGATTTCAATTTTCTCTTTGTAGAAAACCATAAAGGACTTTCCCATATTTCACAGTAAAATATCCCACGTCAATCAGAACAAGGACGTCGTACCTTAGCAGAACATTTTTGCCATCACTTCGTGCGCACCACACCTGCCGGGTTTGGAAGCCTATTTCTACGCCCCCAGGCTGGGAGTGGTGGTGTGCTTTGTAGCTCTGATGTGTGAGAACCACTTGCTCGTTTGAATCAGAACTAAAATCCAGACCAGTTCTTCCACTGAGGTGAATCTCTTTAAGATGAGGGAGTCGACATTTACTCCATGGTCCAACCTTAAGGCTGAAGGTGTGTTCCTCTTCTGCAAGAGGACAGGATGAAGGAGCCTCACAAGCTCTGGATTCAGTCAGATTTGGACACTGTAAGCCTCCGTAGAGAGGAGGCGCAATGACCATCCGAGTTCGGTGCTGCAGTGTCTTCCCACACCCCTTGCTACACTCGGACCACGGGGAGAACTCAGATACGACACAATCCCGAGGGCAAGGGATGAGGCAGGCTTGCTCCATGGGGGGCTGAGGGGCAAAGTGTTCACAGATCTCGCTTGCCACCAAAGTTCTGTTCAATTTTTGCAGACAGCGCACGGTCCGGTGCTGCAGCCCATGCTGGGCCGTCACACACTCTGCAGCTCCAGGTCTGAAGTCGCCCTGGGCATCAGGAAGAAGCACACAGTGGTACCAGTCAGAGACCTCCCACTGAAAGAGCTCGCTGTGCCAGTCACACACTCGGAAACAGCTTCTTTCCTTTGGAGGCCTGCTGCTGTCGTCACAGTTAGACAAGGGACTGGTCCACCCTTCAACATGAAAGCACCATACAGCTCGGCTTTGAGTTCCTCCTGGCCCGCAGTCTCCTGCGCACTTTCCCCAGGGACCTACAACAGAAAAACAAGGCTGTTGATCAATGATTTAGGGAAGGTTGTTAACCATGTTGGGATGTGATTTTCCAATGCAGCTGTGTAGGGGCTCCCAGCTTCTATAAGCCACTGCCTCCCAGGCTCTTCAAGAATGCCTTATCAATAAACTCAAGATTTGCCAAGGTAAACTTAGATGGAATCAGCCCTTAGTTTGTCCCAGGTCCCCTGCCCCAGGGAGCAAGCATTCTTCAGCTTCTCCTGTAAGTTTATGGAAAAAGGAGTCCATCCAGACATATGCCAATACAAACCTTATGAAAGTGCAAGTCTAGCATGAAATGAAAAAAGATAACTTAGGGACCAAGACTGCAGGCTCGGTTTCAGTTTAAGTGTTTGAAGTTTCCTTCACTCTGATCAGCAATGTAAACTTATGAGAATGGCGTCAACTGCTTAAGCTTTATTTCCTGACTCATGTCAGGTAGATGTCAAAACACGAACCTGCAGAGTTGTTCTGAGGGTCAACAGTACCATATGGTACCCAGAAGACAATGTCGTTTGACATGTGATCAGTGCCATTATGGAGATTAAGCTCCAAAGCCTACATATCTGACTCAACATTAATAATTTCTAGTTAGGGGCTGGAGAGATGGCTTAGCAGCTAAGGCACCTGCCTCCTAAGCCTAAGAACACTGGTTCCAATCTCCAGCGGTTCCAATCTCCAGGTCCCACGTTTAGCCAGATACAAAGTGATGCAAGGGCGCAATGCCACACTTGACCACAAGGGGGCGCACGCATCTAGATTTCATTCACAGCAGCTAAGAGACAACTGGCGCAACCATTCTCTATCTGTCTCCCTCTCTCTATCTCTCCAAAAATAAATTTTAAAAAATAATTTAAAAAAAATTTCTAGTTAGGCACTGTTTGATCTAACAGAAACACCCTAAAGTCAGCATGTCAGCGAAGTAGGACTTTCCATGGCTGCAATCCTTCATTGAGCTCATACCTTAAGAAGCTCAGAAAGAAATATGTTTTTAATGTTAGGGAAGCATCCTAAGTATATTTTCAGTTTCTAAATATTTGTCATGGTTTTAGTTTTATTTACAATGAATTGCACGAAGGAAAAGAAAATCTGATGCAAGAACAAAAGTAAGGTTATAAAAGAAAAAAAGTAAGGAACAAAAGACACAGCAGATCTGGACTCCTTTATGAAAATTCTCCCACATAGAGTCCTTGAAATTAACTCACTTTTCTTCCTTTCTGTTTTTGGCACTGCTTGTTGCACCCTGTTTGTCGTCTAGCCTAGCCTTGAAGTCCTGAACTCAAGCATTCCCTCTGCCTCTGCTGCTCAAGTAGTTGGAAATTCAGACACAAGTCACCATGCCCAGCTGATTTTGATTTCTTATGGTATTGACTCCAAGTAAAGCTTCCAGCATTGCCTCACAACATGCCAGATATATTTTTTAATTTTTTTCATTATTTTATTTATTTTTGGAGAGAGACACAGAGAGAGACAGACAGACAGAGAGGGAGAGGAAGACAGACAGAGATGGGCGCACCAGCAGTCTCTCAGCTGCTGTGAACGAAATCCAGATGCTTGCGCCCCCCTGTGGTCAAGTGCAGCATTGCGCCCTTGCGTCACTTTGCATCTGGCTAAACGTGGGACCTGGAGATTGGAACCAGCGTTCTTAAACTTAGCAGGCAGGCGCCTTAACGGCTAAGCCATCTCTCCAGCCTGCCAGATATTTTTTAAAGAAATATTTGATTACATATTTTCAAGGAGAGTGAGGAAGAGAATGGGCCCACCCAGGCCTCCTTCCATTGCAAATGAACACCAGACACATGCACCACTTTGTGTGTTTGGCTTTATGTGTGAACTAGAGAATCGAACACAGACCATGAGGCTTTGCAAACAAGCACTTTTAACCACTGCACTATCTCTTCAGTCCCCCTCTAGAGCTTTTAAATGATTAGTTTCTGTGGGAAAGACTCTAGGAAAAGGACAAATGAGAGAACTGCATACTTGGTCTTTCTATTTCATCTATTCAGATATCATCAGGTGTTATACAGAAGCTTGTACATATATCTTTTCACAAGAATAGCAATTAATCACATCGTGTGCCAGTAAAGAAGTGTGGTTTCTTCCCTTTTATTTTGCATACATATGTAATATGAGCCCAAAATGTATTATGAAGTGAACTAGGTACCCACTTCCCAATACCAAGACTGTGAAGGTAATTAAGTCAGTTTACTTCCCTCGTAAGATATTCTCTCCCTCCTGAAGAAAGAAAATATATGAGAATATATCTTTCCCTAAGTCTGATGAGGCATTCACAATGCAGCTTAATTCTTTCATGGAAGATATTTTCAGGTGAATCCAATACATTTTTTGGAACACTAAGCAAATACATAGTCCCATGCATTTAGGGCGTGATATCACCTGTGTCCCCAGAGAAACAGGTATTTGCATTTAGGACCACATCCTGTGACAGGGGTTTCTCATTTTAGCAAGAAAACAGTATGTTGCTCTAACACTCATGTAATCACAGTTTATCCTCATAGCCATCTTCTGGCACATAAGTTTGGCGTCCTTAACAATACTCTATTGGGCTATGGGAATACTATTTTACACATTGTTAGGAGACCCTAACATAGACAATACCCTCAGCTTCTTCTCACACATTAGGATTTATCTTGCTGAAACAAAGGGACAGATTTCATTGCAGTAAGATAGCAGTCAGCTTTTCTTCAGCAAAATGCCTCTGAATTCACCCGCTTAAGACCCTAGGATGTTATCCTAGCATTGCCTGCTTACGGTACACTAGGGGACTTAACTGATAGCCTTCAAGTCTGGTGATGTGTCATGCATTACCTAGGATATGGTTCAATGTATACTGAGATACTTATTACTTGAATGTTACCTTCACACACTAAACAACCCAGATCTAAGAATTCTAGCAACTTTAAGTATCCTGCATGTTATCTATCATGTTAGACCATTCTTGCATTTGTTTATTTTAAAATATCCACTCAATAAGTAAATATTTCAGAAACATATTATTGTAATAAATTTGAAAATCTAAAATCAATATTTAGTAATAAAATTGCCAGACTAACTTAAAGGAAACATTTTTAAAGTGATGTCTGTCAATGTATCTCTATTTGTTTAGGTATTAAATACATATAGTTTTCATCTCAAGATTTTGGTGTGTAAGAAAGAAAGGTCAGAAAAGCCAAACTACTTCTAATCAATCATGAAAATATGAATATCCAAAGTCAGGTTTTCAGGCTTTATCAGAAGGATTTTTAATAATGGAGCCATTTACCTGGCCTGGAATGTTTTTTAATGAATTTCATTAGAGCTTAAATCCCTTTCCACCTAAAATTTCTTGATCTTGCACTTTGTTTTATTTTTCTCAATACCTGAGGCATAATTCAGTAATGGATCTCTGTAATGAGCAGATTTCCTCTGAGAAAGTTCTTGGTGCTATGAACATCCTCGGGTAGTGGGTTTCTTGACTGTCATGATAGATCCAGGAATCTAGACTTTTAAAACACTCACCTCTTCTTTCCCTGCCCGCTGTCCTCCAAGACATTCTCCTAGTTCTCCCTTTTAAATCATTGGACTAAGAATTTTTCTTATTATAATATTGTTTTCTTATTAAAATATATATAGTTATTTTAGCTCATTTAGGTTTTTAAAATCATTAGTGTCTTGGGTCTTATAAATAACTATTTCCTAAAATCTTTTACATCCTCCATGTACTCACAGAAAGTTTCCAAAGACTAACATTTATAGATACACAGAAGACAAAATACAATTAAGAAATTTTAAATTTTAAAGATTAAATTAAAATTGCTACTATACAGTTCTACTTCTCAGCATAGTCATGTTTCCTACTTGATTATTAACATCCTTTGTATATGTACAGAGGCAGTAATGAAGGTGGTAGGTCTGCAGATTTCTCCTTGTTAGGTTGTGAGGTGTTCATGTTATAACATTAATAGTTGCTTTAAAAAGGCAGAGGTCAAGTCTACTGCTTCTCATGTTAAAGCAAATTTTGAAGATGGTTATAAATAACAAGCAAATGCAAAGTGCATTGTATACTTAGATCAAATGAAAAACAAATCGCAAACAAAGCACACAGGGTGGAGACAAAGCCTCTAAGCAACTGCCTGATAATCATCTGCATTTCTCAGGCATGAAGAAAAACAATGTGTTCCTGGTCTGGAGGGATGGCTTAGTGGTTAAGGTGCTTGCCTGCAAAGCCAAAGGACCCAGGTTTGATTCCTCAGGACCCATGTAAGCCATATGTACAAGGTTGTACATGTGTCTGGAGTTTGTAGTGGCTGAAGGCCCTAGTGTGCTCATTCTCTTTTTCTTTCCATCTGCCTCTCTCTCTCTCTCTTTCTGTGTGTGTGTGTGTCTTAAATAAAATAAATAAGCAAAGAAAGAAAGAAAGAAAGAAAGAAAGAAAGAAAGAAAGAAAGAAAGAAAGAAAGAAAGAAAGAGGAAGGGGAAGGGAAGGAAGGAAGGAAGGAAGGAGGCTGCATTCTTTGACTTATTCAATGTTATTTGGCAACAAACTTTTAATACATAAGAGAGAAAATTGCACAGCCCCAAGTGTTTTTGCCATTTCAAAAGCATTCATATTTAGGTAAAATGTGAAATTGAAGTGTGAGAAATACATAATTTACCCAAGTTCAGAAATGGAAGAAAAGATGTAAAAATAAGCATTAGCAAGAAAAAATAAAAATAACCTTCAATTTTATCATGTATGAAACTCAGTATATTCTGATCATATAGCTAAGAAATCTAAAGATCACACAGGCTTCTCATTTTTAAATATCAGCTAAGAAATTTTATATGTCTATTTGAAAAAACAGAAATGAAAGATAAAAATTTAATTATGAAAACCATATTGCTCTAAAATAAAACTCCTGTTATTCTCCTTCTATATATCAGTGATACAAATAGGTAGTAGTTTGTGTATGTTAACATGGGCAACTTATATAAAGCTATTAGCTACCTACAACTTTCTGTCTTTTCTGAGAAATAGGAATAGTGACAATTGAATTAACTATAGATGCCCTAGATCACATCAGTCGTAATTACCAAGGTAAAATTCTGGTAAAGTCCTTTGGACATGGAACTTAGTGTGGATGACTCTCAGGTCACTTTCAAATTTTTAATTCTGTTATCCCTTAGTTTTATTCTGCCCATGTTTAGCTGGCATTGCAAATATATGAGTACTATAATGTAATAGTCCTCTATAAGCAGAAAAGTACTAGCAAGTTCCATTCTCTTAATTAAGTCACTCTTAATTATATTAGTTTAGATGAATGATTAACCCAAACTAGATCATGCACTTTGAGACAGATCAGTGAAGTACGCAATTTAGGTGTGGCATCCACTAAAATGCCTGCTGCATAGAGCAAAGGGAACTCATGAGGTCAGAGGGTAAACCCACCTTCAACAACTGTGACATCGTGCTTGCCTGATTTAATAGTACTCGTGTAATAGGAAGAGATGCTTGTTTATTATTCATATTTCTTAGCCACAGATTTTATTGTCCTGACATTGTTTTATTTTTAACTTGGGCAGGAGGTTTGAGGAATGGCATGAATGATAACACGCATCTTTACCATCTTAAGCAAATTATTTGTAGATAATTACTTGACCAGAGCACTCATAAACCTCAAAATACTAAAATCTGACACAAAACAATGACTTACTTGTATGCTTCATCTCCTAGAAGTAGCTTGAAGTTTATGTAACAATTCTTGCTTCTCAAAAAGATTTTGTTAGCTGCAGAATAGTTGAAATAATACCTCTTCTACAGTGTATAAATTCATCTGAGAAAATTCTAAATAAAGGCTGGGGAGATGGCTCAGCATTTAAAAGTGCTTGCTTGCAAAGCCTGCTGGACTGGGTTCAACTCCCCAGTACCCACATAAAGCCAGATACACAATGTAACATATGCATCTGGAGTCCATTTGTAGTGGCAAGAGGCCCTGGTGGAATGTCCATTCTCGTGGTCTCTTTCTTATTCTCTCATAAATAAATAAATTCTACATACATACATAAATATTAAAAGTAAAAGAAAATGCTAATTACATATTAAAACATTAGGAATTATGGCTGGAGAGATGACTTAGCAGTTAAGGCACTTGCCTATAAAGCCTAAGGACCCAAGTTCAATTCCCCAGTACCCACGTAAGCCAGATCCACAATGTGGCACATGTGTCTGAAGTTTTTTTTGCAGTGGCTAGAGGCCCTGGATTGCTCATTTTGTCCTCTCTCTCTCTCTCTCTTTTCCCTCTACCTCTTTCTCTCTCTCAAATAAGTAAATACATAAATACATTTTAAACACATAAGGAATGAAAAAAGTGGCATATATTCACTAAAATAAGTATTCTTGGGCTGGAGAAATGGCTGAGTGGTTAAAGACCTAGGTTTGATTCCCCACCACCCATGTAAGCCAGATGCACAAGGGGACACACACATTTGCAGTTTGTTTGCAGTGTCTAGAGATCTTGGCTTGTCCATTCTCTCTCTCCCCTTGCCTATTTCTCTCTCTCAAATAAATAAAGAAAAATAAAATATTAAAAAATAAGTATTCATTACCTATTACTTTATAAGTAGTATATTAGATTACAGGATTATAAAAATTAGTAAGACATTACATGGCTCTTATAGAATCTGCCACACAACTCTACTTTGCTCATGAAGAGATCATGTAATGTATTCCTACAGCCTTCCACACACCACTCATATACAGTACTCTATCTGAATATGTTGTTTTCCCAACCTTATGAAACCTGACAGCAAATCCAGCACTGGAAGGGTATCTTGGAGGAAGGTACACAGGGAAAGGAGAGGTGAGTATTTACAAGTCTAGATTCCTAAATCTATCATGACAGTCAAGAAGCACACTCCCAGAGGATGTTCAGGGCCACCAAGAACTTTCTAATTCTCAGAGAAAACCTGCTCATTACAATGATCCATTACTGAGTTATGTCTCAGAGACTGATAAAACTAAAACAAATGTAAGATCAGGAAAGTTTAGGTGAAAAGGAATTTAAACTCCAATGAAGTTCATTAAAAAAAACAACAACAATATTCTAGGTGAGCTGGAGAGATGGCTTAGTGGTTAAGGCGCTTGCCTGCGAAGCCTAAGGACCATGTTCAATCTCTCCCTAGATCCCAAGTAAGGCAGATGCACAAAGGTGACACAAGCGCAAGGTCACACTTGCACACTTGCAAGGTCGCACATGCTCACCAGGTGCCTCAAGTTTCTGCAATTCGACTGCAGTGGCTGAAGTCCTGGCCTGCCAACTCTCTCTCTCTTTCTCTCAAGGTAAATAAATAAATAAATAAATAAATAAATAAATAAATAAATAAATAATAGAAAGAAAAACATTACAGGCTAGGTAAATGCCTCCATGGTTAAAAAAAGAAAAAACACTTCTCATAAAGCCTGAAAACCAGATTTTGGATCCCCACAATCTACATAAAGCCAGATTCAAGTGGTACCCATGTCTGTCTTTGATTCCAACGTATCACTGGAAAGCAGAGTTAGGAGAATCCCAAAAATCATCTAGTTTGGCACTCACAGCACTAAGCTGTGAGAGAGGCTGTATCCTAACAAAGGTGAAAGGTGAAAACCATCATGTCAAGATTGTCTTCTCACACACGTGCCGTGGTACCTGGATGTGTGCACAGACACCCAACACATTCCTTTGTACGTTTTACAAAAACCAATAAAACCTTTCATTAGCATTAAAATTATTATTTTTTTTTATTTTTTATTTTTTTATTTTTTTTGGTTTTTCGAGGTAGAGTCTCACTCTAGCTCAGGCTGACCTGGAATTCACTTTGTATTCTCAGGGTGGCCTCAAACTCATGGCCATCCTCCTACCTCTGCCTCCCGAGTGCTGGAATTAAAGGCGTGTGCCACCACGCTTGGCTTTAAAATTATTTTTAAAACACCTTGTGAATGATATGCTTACTGGAGTATTCTAATAAATTTGCTTCAAATAAGTTAAGGACAAAAATTTAGAGGTACCAAATACAAGTTATACTTGCAGGTGTGAAGATTTACTTTTGACAGCAGTTCACTAGTCCAGGAGAAACTTTCATAGAATAGGTGAACAGAATGTTTATACCTCATGCAAGTTGCAAAAACATTTCTGTTAACTTCTCTAGTTTCTTCTATGTGGTTGTGCTTTGTTTGACACTAATAATAATTGTGAACCTATTTCTTCATGGACAGATGCCTTGGAATTAAAAAGCAAAGTGCCAGTGTAATTTATCATTTTTAAAAATATTTATTTATTTATTTATTTATTTTCAAGTGAGAGAGATAGAGAAGAGAAACAGACAGAAAGAATGGGAATGCCAAGGCCTCTAGGCACTTCAATGGAATTCCAAATGCATGAAGAATTTTGTGCATCTGGCTTTACATGGGTATTGGGAAAGCAAACTCAGGTCATCGGGCTTTGCAGGATAGTGACTTAACTACTAAGTCATCTCTCCAGCCCATCGTTTTTGGTTGCTAATTTATTCGTCACTACTGTCTACAACATTGATTAAAAGTAGCTATAAACAATAAAATTATCATAAATATATCTGAAGAATTTATCTGCTAATATAAACACCACAGAGACCAAAACCACTTTTAAAAAACAGTTTATCGGGCTGGAGAAATGGCTTAGCAGTTAAGGCATTTGCCTGTGAAGCCAAAGGACCCAGGTTCAATTCTCCAGGACCCATGTAAGCCAGATGCACAAGGGGGCACATGCACCTGGAGTTCATTTGTAATGGCTGGAAGCCCTGGTGTGCCCATTCTGTCTCTGTCTGCCTCTCTTCTATCCCTCTCTCTCTGCTTGCAAATAAATAAATAAATAAAATTTAAAAAAACAGTTTATCAATATTTTTGGCTTGATTCTAAAACTTCTAAGGCTTAAAATAAACTCTCAAGCTTCATGTCCTTTGTGGTATCCTGACAAAAGTCAGTCTCTGAGATCACTAGAACCCACACTAGGAACTCCTTCGCTATAGCTGTGGAAAGGCAATCTTATAGCCCACAGTTCTCTTGGAAGGAAGTAAAAGCCCAGAGAAATCCAATGACTTGCCTAAGGTCATAGCTATACCGCACTAGCTTCTGTTATCACAATCCAGATTTTTCCAAGGGAAAAATCAGTACTCCAGGAATGATTGTAACCCAAGATATGGGAAGGAAAGGGAGATAAAAATAGAATAAACAAGTTGGTAATTACATGAAAACTTATATGACATAGGTGACAATCTGCCCATGAATATGTTGAGATTTTTCGCCTGCTTAGACTGACACCTGGAGCAGACAGCTGCTCCCAAGGGCCCTTCACAGTTTATTCCATAAATGGAAATCCTCCCTGCTTTTGCATGCAAAGCAAACATAGGCTGAGATACTGCTCAAGCACATGCACATGGGCTCAGGGATTTAGCACAAGGAATCCTTAGGCAATAAGCAGAAATTATGGGTTCCTAGACAAACTACAACAATAACAGCAATAGACTCCTGGTTGTTGAAGAGCAAGTATCTTCCCAATACCAGACACACATTATTGATATCTTCCTTCTTTTGACAGATGAGAACATCAATGCATGAGACCTAAAAAGCGAAACACCACGTAGAAACTCAATCGTGGACAAACCTAAAAAGAAACTCACCACGTGGGTAGACCTGCAAGTGGCTCACCACGGGCAACCTGAAACTTTATTCTACAACATGAAAGAAATGCTCTCCGTAAAGAGCTCAGGCGTGCCTTTGCAACTCTGTCTTGCGCTAAATCTTTTCCACAGCAATTGCAGTTCAACTGCTTTTAGCAGTTATGTCCTTTGAACAAATGAAGCCTTGAAAAGCCCATTAGGCAAAATATCTTTAGATGGGGTCTGTCTGCCACGGGTGCAGCTAGAATGAGGAGCCATGAGCCTGCCCTCCCCTTCTGCTCCTTCCTGAAGCTCTTTGTCCTGGTCATGTCTGTCCCAGCTCACTAGCCTGGCTCAGGAACTGGCCTTAGAACTCCTGGGGCTCTGATACCTGTCAAGAGATATTTATGGGGTGCTATGATCCCATGAAAATATCTCCACTCAACACTGACTTTACTTACAGGAGACGCTTCAGCTAAGCTCTATGGATTCCCTGAAGAGGTAAAAGAAAATCATTTACTCAGCTGTTTGCATTAGTTAAGTGGAAAAGATAAAGTAAGTGAGAGAGGTGGGGGGAGAGGGAGAGAGATAGAGAGACTGTGGCCCATACAATGTTTTCTTTAGGATTTTCCTCTTCAGCTTTTGGTGATATATTGATCATCAGATTGACAGGACCTAGAATCACCTAGAAAACAAGCTTCTGGATATGCTTTCAAGGGATTATATAAATTATGTCAGCCTCTTTGTCTGCGTGGTGATATTAGGTCCAGTTGATTAATTCAGGTGGGAAGACTCTCCTTAACTGGTCCAGTTGGGATTAGATTCAGGTACAAAGAAAAGAACTAACTGAGCAGCAGTCCATTAATCACGATCCAACTGCAAATACAATGAGACCAAAGTCTATGCCAGGATTTAAAGAAACTGAAAAGTCCCCTTTTGCTGTCGATTTGGCTTTGGACTGGCCATGAACTTATTTTTCTGAGCATTAATCACGCTCTGCTTCTCAACTGCAAATACAATGAGACCAACTGTTTTATGCTCCTGTCACCCAGTTCTCTGATGGACTGTAACCTCAAAATAAGAGCAAATAAACCTTTCTTTTTTACCCTTTCACCAGAGATTTTTGCCCCCAAAAAAGAAACATAACTAATGCGCTTTCTGATCACCTAGCTATGGGCTACACTTCAGGAAGGTCAGAAATCTGTTTGCTTTATTCCACACAGAAAGCAAACTAGAACACATGCATAGGAATAGGAAGCTGAAGATGGGCCCTACTCAAAAAGAAAAAAGAACACAAATAAGAGTAAGGATGCTACCCCTGAAATGAAAGCTCCAGAGAGATTTACAGAAGAGGAGTCGGGACTTAAGACATCTATTTTCACAACCACCTAACATCCCTCCCCGCCTCCATCGAATGCTTGGTACGTGCTGATCTGGATAGAGGAGGCTCAGGGCTTGCTGTCTCCTGGAGGTCCAAGGAATTACAGCGACGTTAAGACACACACTACCTCTAAAGTGCATCAAAGAAAAGATCGGGCAACATTCACGCATTTCATTTACCATTCATTAAGCCACTCAAGAAAGTACTTTGTCTGGGAGAAAATTTCCACAGCAGCATATTGAAGATAAAAACTTGGTAGCTTCAGGAAATCACCATATTGTGGTTAAATGATGCATATCCACTTCTGCATACAGCTCTTTCTAGTAGCATATATTTCTCTTATGTACAGGTAAGAAAGAATAAAACACAAGTCATATTTTGTTGCATGTAACTTTTAGTTCATCTCATTTTTAACAACTAATTATTTTTATCTAAATATCTGTTAAAAACTTTTCTATTATTGGGGCAATAATGTCCAAGTGACTGTATTTGTATGTAATATTTAGATAAACAGTATCATAGCAACAAAATATACTTTTTTATTTAGACAACAAAAATAATTATTTTCCCCACATAATCTATTAAACATGCTGGAGAATTACATAAACATTTACAAAAATGGGGCTGTAGAGATAGCTTAGTGATTAAGGCATTTGCCTGTGAAGCCTAAAGACCCAGGTTCAATTCCCCAGAACCCACATAAGCCAGATGCACAAGAAGGCACATGCAACTGGAACTCATTTGCATTGGCTAGAAGCCCTAGAGTGCTCTCCATCTATCTATCATCTATCTATCTATCTATCTATCTATCTATCTATCTATCTATCTATCATCTATCTATCTATCTATCTATCTATCTATCAATCATCTAATCTATATATTTACAAAATTACAAAAATGCAATCCAATCACTCAATAGTTTTACCTTTTACATGTTCCTCGAACTTGCCCACATTTCTTCCTTTCTGTCATCAGTTCATTCTCAGCCACCATTCTCTCTTCCACAGATGAAGGGATGAATGTCCTGCTTAGATTTCAGTCTACCATTTCATCCCCACCACACCCCACTCCTGCCACGAATCCTTTTATTTAACTTCGCCATACATTTTTTAATAATTCAGATATGTACTGCTTTGAATAAGACATATTTGAAATTCATGCTAAAATGCCATGCTAAAATTCCTTTCAGAATAAAGAAAAAAAGTCTTAAGATGGCATTCAAGGACCTGGTTGATTAAGAGCCATCTTCTCACTTAGTGCCCAGATCATCTGGACCATCCACTACAAATCTGTCATCTGAGCCACCCACTTTGAGGAACCTTCAACATGCCAAGTTCCTTCCCTTACCTGGGCAGTTACAAGCACTGTCTGAAACCAAAGCATGCACACTGCACCCCGAGACTTCAAAAAACATTATTTCCTTTTTACTCTTTGGATCTTTAACCACATGCCTAGGAAACTTTTCTCTATTTTTTGATAGCCCTTTATTCTTCCACAGAAGCATTCAGGACTCTTAGAGTTTCACATGTAATTATATAATTCACAGTTTATATTCAACTCAATCACTTCACTTTAGAGTTAGCGATGGCAAAAACAAGATTGTCCACTTCACCACTCCAATCCCAGCACTCATCCAGCACTTAGCATAAACTGAGTATGTAATCAGAATTGTATATTATTGGAGCTAGAGAAAACCGTGGTATATAAACCAGAAAAGTTGTCCAAACCTAGATAACAAAAATATCAACACTGGAAATGTACCTTATCAAATAGTTACTGGTTTTGCTAAGTTAAGGGGATAGTTAAAGAGGAAAACAAAGTCTGAAACTTCTGATAATAATGGTCAATACAATTTTAAAAGACTAGTCTTGATAGCTAATCTCAACTTAATTGGAACAGGAATTAACTAAGATTACACCCGAGTATAGATCTGTGAGGACACTTCCGGAAAGATGAGCTAAGGGAAGTCCTTCTGCAGAATGGGTGGCACCTTTCTGCAGCCACCCAGATATAAAGAACAAGCCAATGCCACCTGCTTGCCTGCCTAGACTTCTTTCTGGTGAATGCATCTAGCATTTCTGCCATTCTGAAATCAGAGCCCAGTTTCTTTGACCTTCCGATATGGAGATATGGACTAAATACTAGAAGATTCCCTGAAATCTTTCAGGCCTGCAATACTAGATAAGGACTATTGAGGCATCCAGTATTGCTTCATGGACTGAGCAGCTTCTGGGTCCTCAGACTCTTCAGCATGCAGAGAACTGCTGGACTGTTGGTTGTAACCCATACTAATAAATAAGCTTTAAATATATACATACATACATACATACATATACATATATATATAATATATTCAATATATATATAATATATTCAATATATATGTTCATATATATTTCAATATACACATATGTATATATGTATGCATTCATATATTTATTTTGTTCCCTTAGAGAACCATGACTAATACATTTATAATTCACAAATCCATCTGCAATGCCTTTTTCATTCCTGCAGCTCTATGATACCTTTCTTGCGAGCTACACAAAACTTTAGAAATTTAGTGACAGGGGGTCTGTGCTTCTCATGATTATTAATTATCCTAATGTACTGAGATCCTAGTCTGATAAATACCTGTCACCTTACGTCTAACCAGAATGACCCAAGAAACTCATTCAACACATAAAATGCAATTGTCTTTTGCTCAAAATATAAAGAAGAATGGAATTTATAAATCAGATCCTATCACCCAATCCTGTTACTTATTATTTCTTAAACTAAAAAAAAAAAAGTGTTGAGATGGAAATTCCAGCAACATCCCAGAAATTACACTCAAAGGTTTAGAATAATTATGCCATAAAGTTTCTTAAAACAGTCTTACAAAGCAGATTAATCTAAGAGGAACTCCCAGAAGCCTCAAGTTCCCTGATTTCTTCAGAAAAAGTAGGAGAAGGGACAAAAGGTAGGTGAATGTGGTCTTAGAGATGGTTGACAAGATAGCAACCTCAGATATCCAGAAAAATGCCTAAGAAGAGAAGCGTGTAAAAGGTGTGCTTCATGGTTACTAATGTAGATCCCCTTCCTGCTTAAAGAGGAAAGCCCAGAAGACTCAGACAACCCCAGCAGCAGGGAGAGACCTGCTTTGGAAAATCCTGCAGCTTAAATCCTAGCCGGGCTTTGTGGGAGTGTTCATTCTGAACAGGGAACATTCGGGTCAGAGACCCACATCCTACCTTCATGTGGGGTTAGGGGATAAAAGGCATGGATAAGACGTATAGGAAGTATATTTTGCTTACAAAAAAAATTATAAGGAAGAGGTGGTAGGAAAACATTTTTAAGCTATAAAATAAAAGTTCCCTCCCTGCCCTTTTCCTACCTGGAGCAAAAACGACATAAACAGTGAAACTGAAGTCTGTGAGAAACACGTACAAAGTGTTTGCTTTATCCGAGTAGAACAAGCCAAGGCCACTGAGCATTCCTAGTTCAAAGACCTCAGCAAATTAAAATACCGTAGAGAGTTTCCAATCATCCTTTCAGGATGAAATATTGTCTTATAAGCTGATAGCTAAAGGAAGGTGAATCTCCCAGGAGAAAAAAAAAAATCGTGGTTGTACAAAGGGCTCAAAATACACAATCAAAATAAAAGAAAATTATATTTTGTATACCTGGTTTTTAAATTAAAGTAGGTACATCTATGATAATCACTACAACATATAATTTTTAAAATTGTGAAATAATAATAAATCATCCCCCTCCAGCCCCTAGGACATGCATGTCTGCTCAATAGTGAGCTGAGAAAATTTATCCTAATTACCTGTTCCTTGCTGAGTGGGCATATCTCAGTGGCTTATAGGCTGTATCAACTCTTTTTAGTCTGTGCATGATTGGAATTTCCCAGAATGCTTTGCAGCCATTCATGTTCCAAAGAAAATGAATTGAAAGAATGTCATATATGCTACAGTGGTACTTCACATTTACATAATGAAAATAACAATTATTAGAGGGTAGCATTTATCACTTGATAGACTTAATATTGGAAAGAAAATGGAAAGTTTTACACATTCCTGGAGACAGGGAGGAGACTGATGTCCTTTGACTTTCCCCAGTAATCACCTTATCCTTTTCTAACCACAGATAGAGGACTTTCATTCAGAATTTTCCAAATTACTTTAACTGGAAAAGTGCATTTCCTGGAATCAGCCAGAAGGGAGGGACCTGTTAATATACTTGGGAACAATGAATGGAGAAAACATTTCAAAATTTATTGCTGTTCAGGGATCCTCAAAATAGTTTTTAATGGGTGTGTGTGTGTGTGTGTGTGTGTGTGTGTGTGTGTAAGTTGTATGTGTACTTGTGTGTCACAGTACATGTTTTTATCTCAGAAGACAACCTTCAATGTCATCCTTGTTTCCACCTTGTTTGAAATAAGGTCCCTTATTCCCTGCTGTGGACAACAGTAGCTCCCTCACAAGGTTGCAGAGATTCTTCTGTTTGTGCCTCCCAGGTCACTATAGAAGTGTATGGATGATAGACATGTACCCAGCTTCACGTGGGTTCTGGGATCTGAACTCAAGTGTTCATGCTTGCATGGCAAACAGTTTATCCACTGAGCAATCAACCTCTTGAAATGTTTTAATACATATTTGAACTCTCAAGGATTTTACACTGTATGCAAAGGTTCATGAACGAACAAAGAGATATGTTGTACTTGGTGCTTTACTGTAGTTGGAGAAGAAATGTTCAACCTCAATGATAATCTACAACATGGAAACATTTTTATCATTTTAATGTTAAGATTCATGTCTCATGAGATTAGGTAAAATTTTAGGATACAGACAATGAACCCATCAGGAAACATGTGAGATCTGTCACATATCCTCAAAACACATTGGTACAAAACACAGCAGCCATCAGCACATGGGTTGGGTGTGAGCCAAACAACTTCCAAAACCCTGGGACACAGATCAAAGTGCATGAAGGAGTGACAAGGCTTAATGTTGTTATAGCACAAATTAATTCAGAATAATTAATCAATATGCTGGCCACTCACTGACCAATAAAATGGTCCTGCAATGGTATATATATTCTAATTTTAGATTCTCTGTATAACTTCAAGCATAGCTCATGCTGCACTAGGCTTTTACTTGAGGATATGATAAGATGTTTTAATGACCCCACATTTATGAATTATAGCAATATGATGTCTAATTCCAAAATAAAACACAGATTATTGTGTCTGTATACCATACCAGAAACAGTACAGGAACCTGACATTCTTAAGTAATCTATGATAAATATAATAGGTTCACATATATACTTATAATGTTAATATCAACTATTATGTAAAATCATTATATTAAAACTTGTATGTATGTAAATCTATTGTTTCCTGTGCAAGGTAATTTATAAACACATAGCATACATTATGTATTATATGTAAATATTTGTGTTATATTAACATATTAATTATCTTAGTTATGTAATATATACATTCATACATTTGTGTGACTATACATGCATATATATCTGACTAGTTGATCTATGAACATTCCAGCATATGTTTTTTGTACATCTTAAATACCACCCCCAACAAGCATTGATCCAACATCTGATTGTTTACCTCTCCTCCCCCCATCCCATCACCAACAACCCCTTTCTATACAAACAAATGGTTAACTAACTCCTTTAGTAAAAAATATTGTATTTCCAAATATGAACTGGGGACTAATGATATCTACTAGCATCCCTAAATTGATGAAATACAAAGATATGTTTGAACCATCCAACAGAGATTAATTTATACCCATTGTCATTTTAGAGTGAACTACACTCTGTAATAGTACTCCAAAAATCAATACTTAATTCACAATCTAGATATGGAAATTTAATATCGACTATAACATACTACTCCCTGGGCACCAACTTACTATAATATGCTTTGAGAACCTTTTATTCCCCTTTAATTTCAGAGAATTAGTCTGAGCACCTCATAATTCATATCCTGATGAAATACATTATCAGGCTTTTACCACTTTGAAGTCATTGAAGCCTACACTTCCTAATCTACATTAAAAATTACTAGTTTTGTTTTACTGTGCTCAAGGCAAGTGGAGACTCAGCAACTTTGATTGCTTTTCCTTTTGTGAGATATATATTTTCATCACACGCATATAACGTGTGTGTGTCTGTGGTGGTTTGATTCAGGTGACCCCCATAAACAGACATTCTGACTGCTAAGTTCCCAGCTGATAGAGATTTGGGAACTAATGCCTCCTGGAAGCAGTGCATTGTTGGGGGCGGGCTTATGGGTGTCATAGGCAGTGAGTACATTTTGACTCTCCTGTTCCTGTTGTTCACCTGATGTTGGCCAGGGGGTGATGTCCACCCTCTGCTAATGCCATCATTTTCCCTGCCGTCTTGGACCTTCCCCCGCGAGCCTGTAAGCCAAAATAAACCTCTTTTTTCCCTACAAGCTGCTCTTGGTTGGATGATTTCTACCAGCAATATGAACCTGACTGCAACAGTGTCTCTCTGTGTGTGTGTGTATGTGTGATGTATATACACTTGTGTATGCAGATGCACAAGCCCTGTGTACACACATGC
This sequence comes from Orientallactaga sibirica, assembly GCA_036365145.1. Taxonomy (NCBI): domain Eukaryota; kingdom Metazoa; phylum Chordata; class Mammalia; order Rodentia; family Dipodidae; genus Orientallactaga; species Orientallactaga sibirica. The sequence continues at coordinate 8,094,217 of JAEOAD010000555.1, read as the reverse complement.
AAGAGGCCAGAGGGTGGCATCAGATATTTTTCTTTATCACTATTCTGTCACGTTTTCTTGAGACAGAGTTTCTCACTGAACCGAGAACTTCCAGACAACCCCAATTAACCCTCGTATCTGTCCCTCTCAATGCTGGGGATACACGTGTTTGCAGACACACCTATCTTGTTACGTGGGTGCTAGGTATTGAACTCAAATCCTCATGATTGCAAAGCGAGTACTCTGACCTGAGAACCATCTCCAAGTCCCCATCTACATTTTCTAGCTGACCATATAAACCATGTAGTATGTCACATACTTAATCCCAGAAAAAAAATAATAACCCTACTTCCTGGACTGTTTGCTGAGTGGAAGAGGAATAAAGGAAGCTTTCACAGTTCTGTGTGGGAGTTGGTTCCCTCTCCCCCCACCATGTCCTGTCTGTTTCTCTACTAGAGAGAGAGAGAGAGTGTGTGTGTGTGTGTGTGTGTGTGTGTGTGTGTGTGTAGCACTATACAGTCTCGCAGTACTCACTGAGAAGCAACTTGAGGTGTCATAAATCATAGGCCATAATTCATTTTGACCTGCTTCTTTCTTCTGGCAGTTATAATAAGTAAGGGAAACAGAACATTGCTCACAATGCTGCCAAAACAATTGCTCTGCTGTGGGGTGATGGTAACAGACATGGTCAGTGGTCTGGATGCTTAGCCTGAATGAACAGGAGGGAAGGCAGTGACTCAACAACTATTCCCAGCTATGACCGGAAAATCAGTGAATATGTTGAAAATCTGAACATGAGGAATGGACAGAAACCCAACACTAAGGCAGGCTCTGCTTCCCAGGGCTGATGTGTAAGTCTTCACTGCTAGCTCACTCATTTTTGCAAATAGCCAAAGCAGTCACCAGCAAGAGGTACTTTATACTGGAGTAGTGAACTTGCACAAAATGCTTTTGCAGTCATATAGACTGTACTTTCAATCTTGACTTTGTTATCCAGCACTGTGTGACTTTGAAAAGAGATGTTTCATTTTGATCTTCAGTCATCTCACTCTGTGGACTTCAGAGTAAAAAGATAATGTACAAAGAGCTCTTGACAGTGTCTGACACACAGAGAGTCCTGAATGAATTACAGGTCCACGGAAGAGAAATTTCCTGTTATGAGATTCTTCAGCTACAAAAAAAAAATATTTCTCAAAATTGGCTCTTGTCACATTTGGAGCCAGATCGTTTTGTGTTGTAGAGAACTGTCCCATGTATTGTAGAATTCTTCTCGGCATCCCAGACTCAACCATTGAATGGCAATAGCATTGACCCAGCCTGAAATCATGACAATCAAATATGTCTCCACCACTAGACTTAGTGTCTCCACAATGTATACATACTTCAAAACATCATTTTGAGCCCAATAAATACATATATTATATCTTCAGGTCTACAAAATTAAATATTGTCTCCCTAACTTGTCAAATATCCTTAGAGAAGCAAAATCACCATAGCTCAGCCCACTGATGCATGCCATGTTATTTAATCCTAAGAGTTCAACAGCTTCCATTCCACTAAAAGTCATGATACCCATTCCAGGAGCTCAGCAAAATAAGGGGGATCCAGGGCTGAGGGCAGAGAGCTGGATCTCCATCCTCGTGATACACTTTTTAAAAATGTGTATTTAAGGAAGAAAAGCAAAAAGTCACTGATATTTCACCATTTTGAGGTTAAATTCTAGCTCCCCAAAGTGCTGTTTATATAATATTTTATCATCCCTGTCCTCAATTTTTATTTATATTCACGTAAACACATTTTTAGAAGCATTCTTCTCCATATATGTTAACATTATCTAAATTTAAAAATTTCGCCGGGAGTGGTGGCACACACCTTTAATCCCAGCACTTGGGAGGCAGAGGTAGGAGGATCGCCATGAGTTTGAGGCCACCCTGAGACTACATAGTGAATTCCAGGTCGGCCTGGACTAGAGTGAAACCCAACCAAAAAAAAAAAAAAAAAAAAAGAATTCCCTTCTCATTTTAGCAATAGCCTCTCAACCCCTCAGAATCAGTCCTGATTTGAACTGCAACCCTCTACTTCCCAGCTGTGTGACACTGGGCACATAACAGAATGCTAACTTTTATGTCCTAAGGAAAGCAGACCAAATTGTCTGAATATCACTGTATGGCTAACAGCCAGGTCCCCATCACAGCTGCTCTGGAGAGCAGAGATGCAGAAACAAGCTGCAGCTATGAAGTGTGACTCTGCCAACTTCCTTCTCAGCAGAAACTTTGTCAGAGGCAGGAGGATGGATGCCTTCCCCACTGTTAAGTGTGCCTTATCTATCCACGTTCTTAAAACAATGAGTTCACCTTCCCTACAAAAACACATGCAAAAACTAATCCAACTTCCCAACACATTTGACGTAAATTAAATATGACCCAATTTTTCCATAATCGAAAACTACAGAGTTTAGGGAATGAGATCCCTGCAATGATGCTTTCTCACAGCCAGTGCGGTGCGAGCTCCTTTGTAAGAAAGCTCAGTAGAGGTTGAAGGGAGATAAAGACCTTTATCCCAACACTGATGTGATGATTTCTTTACATCAGTAGACTTGACCATGGCCATTTAGCTTTTAATCCCTGCCCTGTAATGATTTTGGATCAGGAAGTTTTAATAAATATTTAAAATCTTCAGGTACAAAATATTAAACATCTTGATCATGTTCCACTCCTAGAGCTTGAAAAACCTGAAACATTTCCGTAAAAGGAGAATTTAAAGAAAATTGGCCATTTAAATTCCAAAATTATATGCCCAATTAGGCTCCAAAATGAAAAGTGAAAAAAAAAAATGGGTCAGAGTTCTATCCTGCGTTAAAATTCCACAAGAGGGCTGGAGAGATGACTTGGCGGTTCAGACACTTGCCTGTGAAGCCTAAAGGCCCATGTTTGACTCTCCAGATGCCACATAAGCCAGAAGCACAAAGGTGAGGCAAGCGCAAGGTCACTGAGGCCCTCTCTCAAAAAAAAATTCCATAAGAAAACTAGTAATCTGACTCCCCAAAGGCAATGACCAAAAATACATTTCAATTTTATTAAGCATTAAATAAGAGTCAAATATTCACATGGAAAAACAAATTGTATTCATAAAGACATTTCTTTGCAGGCCTGGGAAGATAGATCACTGGCTAAAGGTGCTTGCTAACAAAGTCTGCCAACCCAGATTTAATTCCCAAGCCATCCACATAAGCTGGATGCATGAAGTGGTACAAGTGTGTAATGTTTATTAGCAGCAATATGAGGCTCTAGTGCACTCTATATACACTTACATACATCTGCAAATAAATAAATGAATGAATAAAATAAGAGAAATTTCTTATATAATAAAATATAGTATTCACAAACTGAGATCTATATATGTGTAATATATGTATGCATGCATATACACATATATAAACATGACTTCTATTTTCATATAAAACTTCATTAGTTTATGTATAAGAACATAGTTTCCATTTATTTATATTATTATTATTATTATATATTTTGGTGAGGGGTTCAAGGTAGGGTTTCACTCCAGTCCAGGCTAACCTGGAACTCACTATATAGTCGCAGGGTGGCCTCAAACTCACTGTGATCCTCCTACCTCTGCCTCTCGAGTGCTGAGATTAAAGGTGTGCACCACCATGCCTGGCTCTATTATTTTAATATATAAGTATAAAATACAGAGTTATAATATTACATATCTAAAATATTCAGTGCTTGGTATTAAGTATTACTGATAGTGTGTGTGTGCACAGTACTATTTGTAACTTTCACATATGTAACCTTAATTCAACTGAGTATCAAGTGGGGAAAATATAGATATCAGAAATATATGAGAAACATGAAAAATGTCATCTTTACTCTCACATTACTTAGATTCCTTGAGGAAAAGAAGAATTAGGAATAATTTATGTTAATACAAATAATTAGGAAGTAGTCACATCAACCAATGTACAGAGATTTTTTAAAAGTACAAAAAGAAAGATTGTCCCAGCAAAAACGTGTTTCAGAGCACACAGCAGATTCTAATCATTTTGTCTTCCTAAGGCAGGAAAGGAAAATGGGAATCAATGAGCACTTTTTGAAAAGAAGAGTACTTAAGAAAATATATACCAAGTAGAATAATCTTAACAAGTGATGTGATGTAAGCAGATACAGAAAGTTTACTGCAGCCACTAAGCATAGATCTTGGCGGCACAACTGTCCCTGTCAGTCTGTTTACTACTACTACTATGCAAATATCGAAGGGTCTTTTCCATCTGTTATGCAGATATGTTGTCAGTGACACTCTCCTACTTGTCTAAGGCCCCTTGGGAAAGAAATGCACATACAGAGCTGAGTTAATACCTAAAGGATATTGCTCTTCAATGACTGCATACAACAATGAAGGTATTTGAAAACAATATTTAAGCAAAAGCATACTTCTGACAGGTATGTCTTTTTATGCTTCTAGAAGTCATATTTCAAATTATATTTCCTTCAAGTATACTTAAATGAATCACCACTCTTTGGCAACATTGGTGGTGATAACATAGCATATCATTCACAGATAGTTACTCATAAGTTGAATAGTGTAACTGAGGAAGATAAATTTGGATTTATCCCCCAAACAGTGCAAATATTATATTTGCCAGGTTGTTTACATAAAACAAAGAAACAAAGACATAACAGAATGATTATATGTGCTGATATTTCATTACCAGCTCTGTGGCCATTTGTATATGGCTAAAGCAAAAAGCATGAAAAAAACTGATTATCTTTCAAAGAAAGAAATTTTGAAGTCATTATATGAGCCTTCTCAATGGGAAGAGTGAATATTTCATGTGAATTGGTAAAAAATAAGTAAAAATTGCCCTATTAACGATAAAGTCTTTAAAATACTTACCTTGCACACGAATAATGCAGAATCACTAAATCTACTTCTTCGAAAGCACCAGTCATTGGCTTTGTGTATTTGCACACTTTGAACACATGGAAGCACATTTGATGTTTCTGGAGTAGTGCTGATGTAGTAGGCAGTACATCATTAAACTACTGCTGTAGCAATTGTAAGGTCAAAACTACCACTTTTGGATTTCATACATTTTGTGTATGATTTATGAAAACATTTTATGGAAAATATGTAAGCTATAGGTCTCCAGAAAGCACTTTATGTTGTTATGATAATAAAACATTATAGTTATAGGTTGTTTTCATCTGGGGATATCAAACCCTTTACAGCATTAGTTACTCCCTACAACACATCTCAGAAGAAAAAAGTCTACAGGAGCTTTTGTAGAACACAGCAACCACTGAGAATTTTCATAGGTCTGGGTTTAGAGGCACTAAGAATTGATCATTCTACCTGTGGGGAGCCTTAGACAAGGTGCTGGGGCTAGGGAAAGAATGCTAACACAAAAATGGGCTACTACACCTGTCCTCTCTCCCGGAAATTACTGTGGTTGCTGCATGGTGTGAGGAAGAAACTGACATGGAGAATATCGTGAATTTTCTTGCTTTATATAGAATCTCACCCTGGCCATCTGGAAACACATTTCTCTAGGAGATCTCCTAGGAACAAAAACTTAAGCTTCCAATCAACAGAATGTCATCATAAACATGAGAGTTCTTCATGCCAAGAGTTTAACATGAACTACTTTGGAATCATCCCTAGCAGATGTTGGTCAATTTATTTGGACAAAAATTAGTCTAAGTGAAATGGGTGAAATGGAAAAGGAGAAAGTTATGGCTAAGTAGCTGGGAGAAGCAAACACTTCAGTAAAGGTAGTACAAGTAGCTTATATGAGAAAAAAGAGAGGGAGACTACTAAAAACCAATTTGCATCAGAATGTGAGAGATCTGTCCTCCTTATCTTCCACAATACTCTCATAGGTTATTTACAAAGAAAATTTATTTAGAAAGAAAATAAATGGATTTTCAAATGCACAAACTTCCTATACTGGCACCTTTGCCATAGAATTCCGTAGCAATTTCAGACTGTGGAATCTGTCTCTCTGGTCTTGACATTCGATAACTTGCTACCTAATTCTGGCCAAAAGAAGATTGTTGAAAGTGACTGTCAGCCCTGGGAAGGGGTCTTAAGAAACCTGTGCACTTCTTGTGATAGAAAAATACTACTGCCATGGAAAGTAGCCTAGGCCAGCAGACAGGTGGATGGAACATAGAACAAAACTGTCACCCAGTTCCAGCTGCCTCATATGGGTCAATTTCCACAAGGTATTTCAGCTAATAGAAGGAGATGGTATGAGTTCAACCTAGATCACCAGACCTACAGGGTAGACATGTAGTCACTTACACAATGATAAAAGGTTTTATTGTTGTGGTTGCTTTAAGCCACTAATTTTTGGAGTATTTGTTACCAAGCAATAACTAATTTATAATTGTACTTCAGCAAATTTTAGCTATCTCACAAAACATTGGGGAAAAATAAAATTCTGCTTTGTATCTTCCATTTAATAAGACAGAAAAGCATGATATTTTAGAGAAATTTACATCTGAAGTGACCACTAACACACACACACACACACATATATAAATTATCTGTATATGTATCAAAGCTATAATCTGATTATTAAAATCTATCCTTTAAGTGATTTTTCAGAAGCATGCTCTTTATGTGACAGCATGAGTACCTTGGGAATATTATCAGCAGTACCTTAGATTAACCAAGATTTGCCTAGAGTTTTTGAATTAAAGTGTATGAATCACTGATTTTGCTAAGTGTCCTAATATATTATAAAGTAGTCAAAAAAAGATTTCACCTTTGGAGGTTGATTAGACCTGTACCACCAGTCCTGGCTAGAACAAACAACAAATATATTTATTAAGTAACTATATTTTGTTATGTTCCATTGTGACTACACTAGTGAGATTCTATCATGAGCAAGGTACTGTTGCTAGATGCAAAGTCTGTGTATTCCCATTTCCTCATGGAGATTAGATTCAAGTTTCATCCGCAAGGCAAAGTGTACAAAAATGCACAGATTCCATCCAAAACAAGATACTAGTCTCAATAGAGAATTGGTAACAACATGCCTACCTTTTTGATATGGTAAATTTCACTTCAGTTTCTAATGATATACAAATAGAAGTATAAAAATTATTAAATATAACAAAAATAAGCTATAAAATCCACAGGTTAGTATTTTTGATATCATTTATTAAAATGCATTACACTAAATTCTCATAAGGATCATCACCTTCTGGGTAGGAACTTTGAAAAGAAGATAGTTGGTCTTTGTTCAAGGTGCCCCAGTCCCTGAACTACAGAGTCCAGATTAACACAACTCTCTGCCTCACTCTTCCAACCTCTAACCAAGAAGGATGCATACTTCTGACCAGTTTCTGACTGTGAAAAGGGTAAGATGAATCTATTGCAGCATATCCTTGAAGATGAAGGGCTCAGAACAAATGTTTTCACACCACTGGTCTATTTCTGAGTCATTCAGTGAGTGAGTCCGTCCTCATATTGTTTTTCTCACAGAACCTTGCATGACCCAATCCAAGAGTATTTATGATATTCTATATATGATGCAAACAATTTTGTATTCATGTTAATACTGTCCATTCTTCTTTACATACATAAACTCATACATAAGCACACAGATACATGAATATACACATTCCCTCGATATACTAGATAACTTTGATGGCAGAAGCTTATTATCATCTTTAAAAATGTACCCACAGGAGTATTACACAGTTCCATACAGAGCAGAAATATATGGTCAACATGAGTTGAACTAAGGCAACCTTAATCATATTAATTACTTAATTAGCTTCTATAATCTTTATACTAGCAACAAACTTCTCAGCATTATCAAGTCAATATGTCTTTCCAAAGCTTTGCTTCAGGGAACACTAGTCCAACCAGATGATCCATATAATTAGGGGACCAAAGCAAAGCAAATAACTTTGAAAATCACAATAGACTAGAAAACCTTCTCTCTTATAGAGCAGCAGTGCATGTCAGCACATAAGGGGCTCTGAGAAATCCCATAATAAACTATTTCATTCTTGTGTGGCATTTTTAAGGGCTGCTTGCTTTAAACACCCAGTGAGATATTAACTCTATTAACAGTGATCCAGAGGGATATAATGTATCAGAAGATTTCCTGATGCAGTTATAATGAGCAAAGGAAGTTAATTCTTCCTTAATTATACTTTTAAGCTATCCTTAGGAGAGCCACATTTTGCTATATTATGACAACTGTTTCTTCATATTGTAGAACTTTTTTGAATGGAATATTAATTCCCATTATCCATTGCAGCAATGCTTACAAAGACATTTGGAAAACATTCACATTATTCTAAGTAACAAAGATAGAAAAAATTATTAGACTATGTCAATAATATAAAATTTATAGAAAATCAAAATCATGAAGCAAATCAAAATATTAATTGCCCTGTTTTGGTTATAGAATATACATCTTACACTTACATGTACCTCTTCTAATATAATTTAATATAAACAAATTCCAGATCATAACAAAAAGCTAAAACATCATTTGCCTGAATAGCACCTGCTTGTTCTTCTGGGAAGCCATCCATGGAATCATTGTCATGGTACCCTTCTTGACAGTATGCAAAGGATCCTTCTCTCTCCCATGTCATGATAATAATCATCTGACATTGAATTTTCAACTTGTCATTTATATACATTCTGGGTTAATTTCTTTGTTTGGCTCATCACTACACTTCCAGCAGCTTGCACTGTAACCAGAATATGTTAAAATAAATAGTTACTGAATAATTGGAACTCCAGATCCCTTATTTCTAAAATAAGAAGCTATAAAATGTCAAAGATATCTATAATAAGGTAAAGATAATATAGTACCTGCAGTCTAGAATAACAAATAAATTTTACCTTAAATTACATCTGCTACTAACATGTCTGACTTTGGTGATAAACTTACCAATAATTTACATTTGCTAGGAAATTTTATCTGCAAGTAATTTCTGCCACAACCAGTTTTAAGGTTAGCAAGGATCCCTACCATTTGTTGCCAATTTCATAAGTATATCTTCCTTATAACTACAAGGTTACAAGCAAGTGCTACTGGAAGAGCCTATCAAGGGGCTTCAGATTGGAATAAAATCCTCTAAATTTATGAGTACACACCAGTGAAATTGTTTTCCACTAAATTTTTACTTAGGCTTAAACCCAATAATAATGGATTGTGCTTCAACTATACAAGTAAAACACTATTAAATTAACCATAAACATATATAATAGCCAGAATAATATTATGATCAACCAACATATAATTTATCCTAATTTATGACTGTTTACTATGTATTAGGCCGCTGAGCTAAAAAAAAAAAAAAAAAAAAAAAAAACATTATCTCATTGACGCTCATATTAAGTGGTCATTAACCTGTTTTTTTTCTTTGTTTATAGAGAAATTGAGGCAAGTATCCTGAATTTACAAGGCCATTGCCAAAGGCAGGACTATGACTTATTAATACTACTTTCATTCATCCCACAAGTGCTTGTGGAGTTCCTACTCTAAACAAGACATGAATCTATGTCCTGTAAATACACTAGTGATCGAATAGTGAGCACTGAGTACTCACATTTTCATCAATAGAGAAGAACTTCAGTACATACATGTACAAAGGAAATGGGTACAGTGGTTTGAATGCAAACTGGCCCCAATAGCCTCATGTGTTTTGAATACTTGGTCGCCGACTTTTGGTAATTTAGGAAGTGGAGCATTGCTTGAGGAGGTGTGTGGCTGGGGGCTAGCTTAGGGGTGTTATAGCCCCAATATCCTTGCCAGTAGTAACTCAGCTCACTCTTGCTGCTTCCTGACAGCTGCAGTGTCAAGATCCTTTCTCAAACATAATGAAGCTTCTCCACAAGACTGTAAGCCAAAATAAGCCTTTACTCACCATCAGCTGCTTCTGGTTGATTGATGTGTCCCAGAAACTTAAAAAAGATACTACAGTGGCAAAGTTGTCTAGTTGCCCACCAAAAGATATGCGTCTTCTTGACAAAATATTTTGTTACTAGGAGTCAGTTGGGAGGGGTCACTTAAATTTTTCAGTTCCACATTCATATAGCTATGGTCACGTGAGCAGTTTGCCAGCAGAAGTGAATGGGAAGGGTTTAGTTCTTGAATATGGGCTTTACAGAATCTCTTATCAAGTGTGTTCTTTCTCCTTCTGTAAACTGGATTCAGTGAAAATATCCTAAGGAATACAAGAGATTCACCAAGGAAAATACCTGCCAACTAGGAAGGCCTGGACAATTCTGTGAGCATGAGATAGCTGAGCATTATATTCTCAGGCTTACTTGTTATATTAGCTAGCAATTATACTAACAAATACAGAATTTCATAGCTTGTTTTGTATGCTATCATATAAATAATTCAAGCATGTGACATGAATTTCATTTATAAGACAGTGACATGGTGCAGATAACAAGCTAGAGATATGAAGACTCAGAGTACTTAATAATACAAAGAAAACATAAGAGAAGTCCACCATGTACACTAACTGTCGAGTCTGACTAAGCACCGAACAAATAAAACCAGAGAGGTTAACTTTTAGAAATTAGTTTCACAGCCAGTTCATAGTAATGGCAGCTAGGCCAAGTTCATCCTAGCCATCCCCAACTGAAGAACTGAACTACATATCTCCACGAGTGAATTTCTCCCTCTGATATCCCCTACTCCCCTTTCCACCTGTATACCCCAATGTCCTTTTGCCCACCTCTCACCCCCTTCCTCACTATGTCGTTTTACCTTCTCTTGGTCTCCTTTCTACATTTTTAGGTTTTATGTTTTTTTTTCCTATATTTATACCCATTTATATAAATGCATATAAATATTAGAGCCTAAGGGCTGCATATGAGAAAAGAAAATGCAGTTTTGGGAAATCAGTATGGTGGTTTCTCAAAGAAAAATTAAAATAGAACTGTCAAATAACCTGGCTATCCCACCCCCAGGCAGAAGCCTAAAGAACTCCATAACCTACTTCAGAGATACTGGCTCAATCATGTTTATTGCTGCTCTATTCACAATAACAGTTAATTCAGCAAATATGGCCATGAACTGGTGACTGAATAATAAGAATGTAGTATGTATATGCGATGCAATTTTACTCTGCAGTAAAGAAAAATGAAAATTTTAGGAAAATATCTGAAAAGAGTTATAGTAAATGAGGAGACCCTACCTCAGAGAGACCAAGCAGTACTTTTTTGTTTGTTTGTTTGTTTTGTTTGTTTTTTTAATGCATGAACATAACTTTAAAGGGCAAGACTGTGTGCCAAATACCTTTTTTCTTCATACTTCTTCCCAGGTTTGGAACTCATAAGCAAATTAAAGAAAAAATGACATTTTGTTAAATCTTAGTTCAGACAGAGGAAGACAAAGAAGATGGTCTAGCAGGCCAAGAAATTCCCTGTCCATTAGATTTTAAATGAAATTGCATTTTTTCCAATGTGTCCCCATCCCTAAACTCATTAGTCAAGAGGGGGATTATGTTAATTCAGTTTCCACACTTTATTCACTATTCACACATGCTAATTAAGCCAGGTCCCTTTTCTCCCTTATCCTCTCAACTAGCCTAAACCTCTGGGACACTCACATGTGAGTCACTTGGACCACAGGTAGCCTGTGGGGTCCTAGTCCTCAGTGCAGGGCTGCAGAGGGGTCCCACAGGCTGCTTCTTTTTGCAGCCAGTATCAACACAAAAAGAGAGACCTGGAGTCAGCCTCTCTGAGTTGAGTGACAATTTTCTGAACTTTTGCTGGGGTTTTTATGCCCATTTTCTCCCTCAGTCATCCTGGCTGCTAATAGCCACCTTATGTTTAGCTCATTTGCATATCACCTCTTCAATCTCTGGTGTAGTTCCTGGTTGCCATGGTAATCTTGTCACTGCTGAGTGAGTGCCCCATTTTTACTTCTAACTATTGCTCCTAACAGTCCCAATTTTACTTTTTTTTTTTTTTTTTTTGGAGAGAGACAGACAGAGAGAGAGGGAGAGGGAGACAGATAGAGATGGGCACGCCAGCAGCATCTCAGCTGCTGTGAATGAAATCCAGATGCGTGCCCCTTGTGGTCAAGTGCAGCATTGCGCCCTTGCGTCACTTTGCATCTGGCTAAACATGGGACCTGGAGATTGTAACCTGCTTTCTTAGGCTTAGGAGGCAGGTGCCTTAACTGCTAAGCCATCTCTCCAGCCCCCCATTTTTACTTTTAACTATTGTTCCTAACACCCAAGCTCATATTATATGGTGGCTTGTTCCCAGAGGATAAAATGTCACCCTTCCTCCAGGTGTAAGCTGCAAGCAGAGATTCCATCACTGTCACAGACTCTGCACACATCTGGTGATGCACTGACAGGACTGATCACTCCCGCTGAAGACTCTTATCCACGGGGCTTTTATCTTATTCACTCTTGACTATTTTTCTCTAAGGGATTAAATAGTGCAAGTACAAAAAGTGAGTCCAAGCAAAGAAAGACAATCTGTTACACAAATGCTACTGGCCAAGGAAGCTCAGGGATCATTATTTCCATTTATGTTCTGAATTAATCTGTTGTCAAACAAGGCATTACTCTCAAATCTATCCCTTTGCTTCTCAGTCCTTCTCAGAATTGCAAGGACTTCCAAAATTCCCTTCTTACTATAGGCTCATCCACTGGCAAGCACGGAGAGCTACTTGAAACATATTCCAGTGTCTGATTCCACAGGGCCACACTGCCTCCTGCAGCCACAGACTCTAAGTGGCAGTCCCACCATGGCACTGGCCACCACCAAATGACTTCTGCTCCCTTAGATTTTCCCAAGTCTAGAAATGGTAGCTACTTCCACTAGTTGCTGATGTCTGGAACGGGTTCCCATTTTCTGTTTAACTTCTCACCTTTTCTCTTTAAACCACCTGAAATACTTGCCTGCATATTATTTGCAGCATATATGATACGGCCAAGCTAATAGAGTTAAGTGTATCTTTGTATTTCCTTATATTTTGAATATCAGGGACTGGGAAAATGTGGACACTGGGCCCAATGCACTTTTCTTTTTGTAAATGATTGCACTGAAGCATTCTCATTCACATAAGCAGTTGCTGTGTATGAAGGTGCTAGTGCTGAAAACATACAGCTGGCTGTGCGCAGTGCTGAGTAATACACAGTTGATTGTGTGCTGCGTTGGCAGTGCTAACACACAGCTGGTGGTATGCTGTATTGGGAGTGAGCAGTAAATTTGAACTGGCTGTGTTCTGTGGTAGCACTGCTGAGGAACCTATAGCTAACTTTGTGCTGGGCTGGCAGTGCTGAGTAACATACAGCTGGCTGTGTACTGTGGTGGCAGTGTTGAAAAGCCAAAAGCTGGCTGTGTACTGTGGTGGCAGTGTTGAGGAACTGCAACAGAGATTTGATGATTCACAAATGTGTCTAACTTGCTTTTGCACATGTTTGTTGACTCTTGTGCTCAATAGAGACCTCTCTCCAGAAGTCTCTGTGAGCACTACAGTCTAGACCAGCACTGTTCAAGAGAAATATAGACTGTCTTACTAGGCAATTTTATATTTTGTAGTCATAATATGCCCCCACAAAGTAAAATAAATGAAATTAGTTGCAATAAATTAATTTAAAATAATATCAATATGTTATCCATATTAACACTATTGAGTTTGTTTTATACTAAAATTTCAAATCCCAATGTGCTTTTACACTTATAGCACACCTCATTTTAAGTGCTAATTTTTCCTTGCAAACATATGATGTTTATGTAGACTTTATTAAATGTATTCTAATAAATCTACACATAAATCAGAATGGATAAGATATAGTGACAACACAAAAACTTGAAGAAGAAACAGAAAAACTGTCTTATTCATGCATTGACTGGTGCGAATATAAGATGGCATAGCCACTGTGAAATCATTTGTCAGTTTCTTACAAAACTAAATGTTCAATTTCCCATATGCAGCAGAAATTTTACTCTTGTGTATTTCTGCCAGTTAAAAAAAATTTTGCTTCATAGAACAATACTCATAATAGGTTTAATCTACACTAACTCCAGGCAGAAAAAGACTGAAGTGCTTCAACAAATGAATGGTTAACAAACTGTGGTAGAATCATACCATGGAAACTTTCTCAGAAATAAAAACAAATTATTGATATATACAATAACATAGATACTTATCAAATATGTTAAATGAAAGACTCCTGACTTAAGACACTTATTCTATGATCTCATTTTGATAGTATTCTAGAAAAGACAAAATTATACGAATACAACACAGAACCAATTAGTGGTTATCAGAGGTAAAGGATGGGAAGAAGTAAGTATAACATGAAAGATATGATGGCTGGGGAGATGGATCAGTAAATAAGGTGATCCCTAGAACCCACAGATGTAGTAGTCAGCTTCCGTTGCTGGGATAAACTTTGAAACCTGGCACAGTAATGGAAGAAGGGAATTTATTTGAAGCTGACAGATCTAGAGAAAGTTCCATAATGGCAAAGGAAGTTGGGTCCCTTTACCAATTCCACACAGAAAGAAAATCCAACACCAGCACCACAAACAAGCAAGCACATGTAAGCACCCAGGTCTAGCTCAAGCACTTTGCATATCTTTAAACTGGAATTCTGGGCCTACCCGCAGGGAAACCTCCAGCAGGTTGCTGGACATTCACATTACAAGCTTTAATAAACTCATGAATCAACTGGGGAACACCCACTCAAACCATCACATTCTGTCCTTGGCCTCCAATGAATTCTAACCATCTCACATTGTATGTTGTCTTCAGTCCAAATTCAAAGGTCTCCATAGTCTTTACCAACTCAAGATAGTTCCAAAGTCCTAAGTCTCATCTGAGATCTAAGATTATCCCCTAGGAGGGAGCCCTGTAAAATTAAAGAAGTTATACACTTGCAAAATATAAAGGCCACAGAGTAAACATCCTCCATAGTAGCCCTTGCACAGTTCTGGTATATACAAACATCTTCACATCTCCATGGAAACCATGGTTTATCTTTCAATAGCTTTGCCAGCCTCTTCGGGTCATCATGCCCTGCCTCATGTCGCATCTCAGCAGCAGCTCCTGGAACTGCATGCATTTCATGAGGTACTCCACACATTTCTCATGCTTCTGAAACCAATACCAGATATTCAGGACACAGGCATATTCTTAACCCAGGGATGAAATAAATTGTGACCTTGAACAGCAAATTCTTTCTTTCCAGATCTCCTCTCAAAAGAGTTTGTGTTCCAACTGTTCAGTCTTTCAAGAGTGGGATCACCTCAGGCATTCTCTCCATTGTTTTAATGTAAAGAAGGTAGGCCATCTTCCTTAAGATTGCTAATGTGTTTTACAATAGCAGCTTCAATAACTTAAAACCAATCTCTGTGCCAGTAAATTTGAAACTTGTGTGAGTTTTTCCAAATTAAAATCTTAAATTTCTCAGTCCCATATTTTTAGCCAAGCACATCAGTGCACTAAAATTTAGCCTTGATCAAACTGTATGGGCCTGAGCAGCAGAATGCAGCCATCCCTTCCGCCAATAACCTGGTTCCAACAAGGTTTTATGCCGTCTTCCTTCTCCTTAGAAGGTTCATAAGCACAGCCTCCAAATACAATTCTTTCTGCACTTAGCATTTTCAAACTTTCATCAGAATAGTACATAATACTTGGCTTACTGCTCCAGAAGGCATCTTCAGGTGCAAATACCAAGTCCATGCCCATTCTTCCAAAACCAAAGTTCCAAAAGACAAATTTCACATTGTCAGATTCATCTCAGCAACTCCCCCTCCTTGATACCAATTCCAGTTGGCATCAGTTGCTGGGATGAACTTTCAAACCAGGCACTGTTATGGAGGAAAGGGGTTATTTGAATCTTACAGATCTAGGGGAAGTTACATAATGGTGAAAGAAGTTGGCCCCCTTTACCAAATCCATAGAGAGAAAAACCACCACCAGCACCACAAAGCAAGCAAGCACACTTAAGAACCCAGGCTGAGCTCAAGCACTTTGCATATGTTTAGATTTGAATTCTGAGTCCTCCCCCCAGTGTCAGCTCCTCAAGCCAGGTGGCTAGATATCTAAATTAACAGCATTAATAAATTCCTGAATCAATTAGGGAACCTCAATTCAGACTACCACAGATGGGGAGAAGTGAGTATAATATAAAAGAAATGTGATGGCTCAGTGGATAAAGTGATACCCAGAACCTACATAAAAGGCAGAATCTTTCATGGGCATCTGTAATCCCAGTGCACCTACAGCATAATGGGAGGCAGAGATAGGCGAATTTCCTAGAAGCTCACAAACCAGCCAACGTGGTAAACACAGTGGTAAACAATGGAAAACCTTACTTCAAACAATGTGGAAAGCAAGCACTGAGAAAGAAAAGTTGTCCTCTGACCTGCACATGTGTGCCACACAAGTCTGCATGCACATATATGAACAATCTGTCCTCCCTCTTTCTTTCTCTCTCTCTGTCTCTCTCTCAGGCACATCTATACACTAAATATAAAGAAGAAATAAAAATAAAAAAGAAAAGGAGGCATTTCTATGGTGAAATCAAGATTATATAAAATGAAGATCCTGTACTATTGTATCTAGAATATTCTCCATAGGCCTGTGTATAAAAGGCTGGTATCCCTTTGGGTACTGGTAGAATTTTTAAGATGTGTAGCAGGAGGTCTTCACATCTTTGGGAATGTTTCCTTCAAGAAGATTGTGGGTTCTCAGTCTCTTGCTTTCATTGTTCCCTAAATATGGGGTAAGCTGCTTTGATACATGCAATGATACATGGCTCCCAGAACACCATCTGTGGTAGTTTGAATATATGTCCCCCAATATATTCAGTGTTTTATTAGTTATAGTTTGCATCTGCTATCACCTTGCTAGAGGCAATGTCACTGGGGGCTGGTCTTAAGGTGTGGGTTTGGGATTCCATTGTAAAGATATGCAAATGTGCCTAGCAGGAGTTCCTGAAGTGTGCTGTGTGACCTTTTGGCTGTAGTTTTGCTCTGTGTGCTGTGGTGGCTGGTTGGTTTCTCTCTCTCTCTGCTTGGCCCTGTGGAGAGCAGGCCGCTTCTCTTGCCATTATGGAACTTCCCCTGGATCTGTAAGCTTCAATAAATAATATCCCTTCCTCCATAACTGTGCCCGGTCTGGAAGTTCATCTCAGCGAACCTGATGCTGTCTGCTACACCATCCAAGAACAATGCAGACAATTGATCACAGACTACAACCTCCCAAACTGTGAGCCTGTGGTTAACTCACATACATATTACAGTAACGGAAGGCTCACCCTCACATTATGCCCATGGTAGCAGACTATAGTTTTGCAAGATGTGAGCACTTGAGATGCTTAAAGGGTACACAGGATAACTCTGTGTTTTTTTTTTTAATATAAATATGTTGGAGTCTACAAAATGAGAAATTTTAATTTTTTAAAAAACAGACTCATGTTAACAACTTTCTCTGATTAATGAAAATTTTACAATAAGTGGATCAAATACAAGTTTTTAAACGTAAACTAATTAAACTTCAAAGAATTAAAAATGCATTCCCTAACTAACCTCATCAATTCCATGTATGCTCTAGATCTTTCTGAGCCCAAATAACTAAACATATAGCTAAATTAGAGCCAGTAATAAGATATCCCCATAAACCTACTTTCAGAAAGCATATTTACTGCAAAGAAACATACATTTCTACTCAAATAATTAATAACTCTTAATTCCTAAAATGACAATGAAACCTCCAGTGTGTTAAGAATTAACCAACTATGCTCCAGAACTTAGAGATTATACAAATAACTTCAAGTGTTTGTGTCATTCATTAACTGGATATGTTTTATTAATCAAATGTGCTATACATGTATACCCTTCAAGGTTGGTGTAACTTCCTTTCTAAGTGTTTTAATAGCCTGTGTAGGAGCCAAAGCCAATTGGAATCAACGGAACTGAAAAATACCAGTATTTTGGCTGCTGATCCCAGGTAACAAGAGATGGTGGGTGTGGTGGTTTGATTCAGGTGTCCCCCATAAATTTATGTGTTCTGAATGCTAGGTTCCCAGTTGATGGTGATTTGGAAATTAATGCCTCCTGCAGGCAGAACCACATGGCTTTAGACATATTAACTACAGTCCAAGGTGGCACACGTGCCATTACCAAGGTTGAATGTTGTGTATACATTCCTGATGACTCTGCTAATGTCTCATCTGCTTTATAAGACTGGCATAAACAGATTTAGACCATGCTGGATGTTACTGTGCCATTCAGCAAACAGTTCTGGGAGTGGATCTCAAGTTTCTCATGGTGGAAAAATATTATACCCATTATAATCTTCATAGCTATTTTGTTAATCTTTGGCCCTTGCATACTCAACTGCTGTTTTAACTTTATCTTTGCTCACTTACAGGCAGCTCTCAGTCAGATGGTTATACAGCAATCCAACTCCAGCTATATGGGCCCTCTTGAATACCCACTGAGAGAGGAACACTCATCACTTCTGACAGAGCTGCCTGCTTCCCCTACCTCACAATGCTAGATGTCTTGGTCTCTGAGATAGGCTCCAACACTTATGTTATTAATGTTTAAAAAAATTTTTAACCAGGTCAAAAGGATCTAAGTGATGGTGTCTGACTGATAGATTTCTCCCTTGGGCTGTTAGAATAGTTCTCCTCTCTGAGAGAAACTCTTAACTGCCATATTTTGATGCGCCCATTCAGCAGGAAGTGGTTCAAGATCTGATGCCATCATTCTCTTTCCTCTAACAGCAGTTAGAGTGTCTTCTCATGAGAAGGGGAAATGTGGATGTTCCAGAGTAGGGAGGTGGTTTCAAGCTAGGCAGGATACCCCTTAAAAGGAGGAATCTTAGGATGATCCTACATCACACCCTCACCACACCTATCCCAACTGGCCTCACCTATCCTAGCTGGCCTGCTTCAGTTGTGGGATTCAGTGGTTGACCATCTCACTCAGTCAGATCTCAGAACAGGTGTGAGTGGATACTTCCTCTGGGCTCAGGCCGATTGGCTAGGACACCTGGTGCAGGTGTGTCCAGGTGTGTTGAGCAAGAACTCTAAAGTGTATCTTCTCAAACCCATGGAGAGATTTGTTCTCTTTGGAACTGTTATAGCAATGCATTTGAGTCTTCTTGCCAGTAAGACTTCCCTCTCCCACCCCAGCATGACTGCCAGGGTTTTGAGGGACACTTTTTATTACTGTCTTTATTTGAATCTTTTGGGAAGTGCATGCCTTTTTTCAATATCTTTTCATTTTATTTTTTATTTTTTTTATTTTTGGAGAGAGACATAGAGAGAGACAGACAGAGAGAGAGGGAGACAGATAAAGAATGGGCACTCCAGCAGTCTCTCAGCTGCTGTGAAGGAAATCCAGATGTGTGCACCCCCTTGTGGTCAAGTGTGGCATTGCGCCCTTGTGTCACTTTGCATCTAGCTAAACATGGGACCTGGAGATTGGAACCGGGTTCCTCGGCTTAGCAGGCAGGCGCCTTAACCGCTAAGCCATCTCTCCAGCCCCCTTTTCATTTTTTAAATCTAAAACCCATGTTCATTTACATGGGCTCTTGGACCATGTAGTGTACCTTCCCTTTCCTCAGCCCTTTCCCTTCCCCCACATTCCTGTGGTATCTGAATAAAATGCGGTGTTTTAAAAATCATTTTCTATAGTCTGGAATTGGCAATTCTTTGGTTAATTGCAGATATGACCCCAGAGTATGGGGTTCCAGAAGCACCCCAGAACCCCATATTTATCTGTTACAATGGCAAACTGTTTGTCATTCTGTTAAGACATTTCCTCAGGTAACTAAATGAAGCTGTCTTCTGGAAAAGATGCCCACTTCTTCCTTAAATCCTCTTTTCAAAAAATATCTATAGTAAAAGCAAATCGTTTTAAATTACAGTGTTTCCCACCCATCCCTACTTCTGCATGAACAAGCCCATTCTGTACTATAATGAGCAGTGAGGAAGCATCATGACAATGGAAAAGCTGGGGCACTGTGCAGAAGGTCCTCTCTGACAAGTTAACTGATGAGATCAGAAAATGAGGCAGACAACCTAGAAGCAAATAGAGTGCTTTCAAGTCTTCTGCACATCTGGCTGCCTGCCCTGCAAAGGGTGGAGATTCTCTGCCTGGAGGCAGGAGCAGGTTCTCTGCCTGAAGACTCTGGGGAAGGATGTTCAGGGTTCAGAGGTTTCTGCTGTCTGTGGGAGCTGTTGAAATTATTGTCTTCCTTGGTTACTTTCTCATTGCTATTACCATATGTATGTTTGAATGCAAATAAAGGAAGGAAGGTTTACTCAGCTTAGAATAAACTAGGTTAAAGTCCACAATGGTGGAAAAGGCATGGCAACAGGAGCTCGAAGCAGCTAGTCACACTTAGCACAGTGAGGAGGAAGAAAAGAATCAATGGCAGCTAATCTAGCATCCTCCTTTGCCTACGGTCCAGGACCACAACCCATGGAATAGCACAGCCCACATTTAAAGAAGGTCTTCAATTAGCCTAACTTAGAAAATATCCACAGACAAGCCCCGACATTTCTTTCAATTGTGATTCTCAAACCTGTCAAATTGACAACCAGAGTTTATTCACCACAGCATCTCAGCAAACAATACAACATCCTGGGAACACATAACCTGCTGTGCTACCTACTAACATGGCTGTTCCACCTGGAGGGCTAGAGTGAGGCATATTCCATCCAAATGGCCAGAAACTGTATCAGATATTCAGGAAAAATGTTCTAAAGGGATTATAGTAAGTTATTGTGTATGGAAAGAAGTCAACAGCTCCTTTGTGTAGCATTCAAGACCTTTCATCATCTGGTCTGTGTCTGGGCTATGCATTCCACAAAACTAGTCAACATTACTCCCTTGGAGAACTTCTGCTTTACCCACATACTTTGTGTGTTCTTTTTCAACGACCTAGTGCATCCTCCATCTTCTCATGAGAGGGTCTTACTTCTCCTTTAATTCCAGTTTACCCACTGAGTCATCTCCCTGCGCTGTTCTAATAATATGGGCCATAATGATTTAGTCAAATAACATTTACAAAGAGTCTTATGGGAGACAGGCACTGAACTAAGCCCTAAGGGCCCAGTAACTTATTACAGCTTCTCATAATATGATGACACAAGTTCATTAGGTAAAGAAAAATACAAAGAATTCCAAGGCTTCTCAAAGATACATTTATGGCAGATTTGCAAGGTGTATGGATGTTTACCAGGTAGAAAATTACTGGACAAAGAAAGGCATGATGTAGGAATATGGGAAAATGGGATAATGTATTTTAGACAGAGAGAGCATATGCTCAAAGTATAGCACCATAAACGTTTGTAGAGTGTCATAGTTCAGAAGCATACTAGAAACATTGCCAAGGATAGGTTAGAAGGGTTTCCTTTGTCACACACAGAAGTCTTAAGTTACTCTGTGGGTGAGAATCACAAAAGGATTTTTTAAAATTATTATTTTAGAGAGACAAAGAGAGAGAGAGGGAGAGGGAGAGGGAGAATGGGCACACCAGCAGCCTCTCCGCTACTGTGAATGAACTCCAGATATGTGCGCCCCCTTGTGGGCAAGTTCAGCATCACACCCTTGTGTTACTTTTTTTGTCTGGCTAAATGTGGGACCTGGAGAATCGAACAGGCATTCTTAGGCTTGGCAGGCAGGCACCTTAACTGCTAAGCCAACTCTCCAGCCCCGCAAAAGGATTTTAAAGCAGATGAACAGAGCATATGGGTCCATCTTTCATTTACTCTAATACAAACTGAGTACTAAGCACTAAACATTGTGTGTTGAGGCCAGAGATACAAATAAGAGTTTTCAATTAAGAGCCAAATACATCGACAATTTCAGGAAATACAGCACTCCTCCACTTAGTATTGCAGCATGTTGGGCAGAGGACTGGAGGAGCTATTCAAAGTGGAGGAAAGAGGTGAGTGGCATGTGTCCCTGGAGGATATACAAAAAGTAAGTTATAACTGAAAAGAGATATGTTCAAGGGCCTTTTTTAAAAGAAATGATTAAAGTACTTAGTGACTTACTGAATTGAGGGCAGAGGTAAGGAAATAACTAAAACAGTGAGATCTGATACTATTTTTTAGAATTTTCAGTCAGCTGAGTTCATAGTAATGCACATATATTAGGATGAGAAAAAACAGGAGGAAAGTGTTTGTATGCATACTTCATAAACAATATGAGAAAAGTGCCAAAAATTCACAAAGAAAATTGAAAAAAGCAAACAGTGATAATAGAAAACATCTTGCCAAATAAGAATACCATATTTTTGTCAGTTTTTGAATGTTAATGATTATTTACCTAATAGCAGTAAATACTCAATGTATTGTCTTCTCACTTACAAGATACTACATAGATTCTTTTAATCCTTTTTTTTTATTAGGTTGCTTGTTCCACAGGTTTCTTGCAAGTACAGTGCAAATTGAATTCCCTGCATATCTGTAACCTGATTTACAAGTGTACAATGGAATTTTTCAGAACCTATATTTTGTTTGATGATAACATCACTCTGAGAATGAATGAAATATATGTTGTGAATCCTTATGCTTTTCTAGGACTTTTGATGAGACGATGTTCAGATATGTACATTTTCACAGATTAGCTCAATTTTTTTCTCAGTACTTCTGTGCTCTTATAAGATTTCTTTGTTTTTTTTATCAACTATCATCTTTGTAATCTCATTACAAGCAAGTAAATTGTGTTTTTTGATATCATAAAATGTATGAAAAGGCATGATAAGAAGAAAGCACACTTGGTGATCTGAAAAATCAACAATTTCAGAAATGTATTTCCAAGTAGGGTGTTATGAAGCACTGGTGGAAGCATTAGGTTCAATATTTTGACATTTTTGTAAATTTTATATATGTGTGATTTTAAATTTAATATTTAATTTTAAAGTAACATAAAGTTCATATATACTTATTCCTCCTTATATTTAAAGAAAGATTTTCAGCTTTGAAAAAGTGAATTGAAAACTCATTTTAACACTAATGTACAGGTAAAGATGCTAAAAAAAAAAAAAAAGGTCAGAGTTTTGACTGTGAAAGGGAGGCAACTTCTCCAAAGAAAGCCACAAAGCATCTTTCCTGAGGCCTTACAGATGCTCATGATTCATCTCATCCTGACTTGCAGAAGAAAACTTTTGAAGCTATAATGGTATAAGCTAAGACACAGCATCAACTTTGAATCCAATTGTTCTGAATTTAAGGGAAAGAGCTTTGGAGATTCTTTTTAAAGTTACAAAATGGTTTTGTGTAACTTTTCCAAATAGAATTGAAAAGGCCACAGAAGCATTGTACAAGGTGAGGCACCACACGGAGCTACCTAGAGAAGGCAAAGCAACACCGAGGCAGCGATTGGAAGCCGGGTCCCATGACAGTTTGCAGGGTGTTCTGCCCTGAGGAGGCCTGAGACACAGCAGCTGTGCTCAGATACCCACTCAGTTCTGCTTGACAAATCATTTTATGCATGCATATTTGCCATTTTTGACCCAGTTACTATCCCCATGTCACTGAAGAGAGGGCAATGCCCCTGTGAGGCCGTGAAAAACCCAGGTCATCAGACCCTGCCCCACACCTTGCCTCCATACTGTCTCCTACCAGTCGTAGCCTCCTCCTGGATCATATTGGCAGCACTTTTCCTCTGAGGGTACTTTTTCTCTCAAAGGGCGCTTGTCGGGCCTGACGACCGCAGCCTTGCGAGTGCAGCCGGGCTCCGTCCTCTGCCCGCGTCCTCGGGGCTTTGGAGCAGCTCAGCAGTCCAGTGTTCCTGGTGTCCCACCGTCCGCGTCGCTGTCCTCCGCCCGCCTCCGTGGTGTTCGGTTCTCCTACTTGGCCTCGTACGTACGCACGCAGCGTGGGAGCTCAAGCCTGGGACAATGGTGTGCATTCCTTGTATCATTCCTGTTCTGCTTTGGATCTTCAAAAATTTCCTGGAACCATACATATACCCTTTGGCTTCCCCTTTCATCAGTCATATGTGGCCTAGAAAGGCAGTACCAGCCTCCAGTGATAAAAATGAAAGCAAAGTGGACTGCAAGGGCACAGATGCAAATGGAATGTCCACTAAAGGACCAACAGAACTCTCTGATAAAAAAAAAAAAAAAAAAAGACTAGTGTGATTTTTCCCAAATGATCTCAGTTGTTTTACAAATGGACCTGAAATTGTCTCTGACTCTTTTTCTCTGAGACCAGATTCTGGATAAACAGTTAGCTATTTACCTAATGCTAGTCAAGAAACATGTAGTATTTATATTTAAAATTTACTTGATTATATTTAATGACAGGTTCCTATTTCATTAAAGTAGTTTTAATTTCTGTCACTGACATTAATAATATGAAAAAAGAAGGTTTTGCCAGTAAACACTCCAAACTTAAAATCTTTGGGCTTCTAGCATTCTTTCACATGAATTTGACTGCTGTCTGCTCTAACTGTTGGCTCTGCTCTTTTAAGTGGAGTAAATTTTACTGTGAAAGGAGTACATTAGGAGCATGCCTTTAATCCTAGGTAGGAGGATCACCATAGCTCAAGACCACCCTGAGACTACATAGTGAATTCCAGGTCAGCCTGGGCTAGAGCGAGACCCTACCTCGGAAAAAAAAAAAAAAAAAAAAAGTACAATAGATAATGATGTGAAATAGAAGAGATTTTACTGTTAAACAGAGCAGCGGTTTATCTGTAAGAACAGTGACTGCTGTTTATGGCTCCGAGGAAGATGGAAAAGATGGAGCTAAGGGCAAGTCCTGTGAAGAAAGTAACATCTAAAAAGTGTCTAAAGTGTAAGCATTCCTCTGTTCCTGCAGATGCTTAAACATTCATTTTAACTCAAAAAAAGGGGGTGCTTGTTCCACTTCTAATGTCTTTCCAGAACCTTTTTTTCAACACTAAATTCACTTGAAGTTATAATTTCATTTTTGTTGCTACTTGCCTCTCTTTCTGGTGATATGTATTATAGTTCTATAAGCCCTTCATCCATAATGTAAGAAAATACACAGTGAAAAGATGCATAAATATATTCATTTATATATAATTTATTAATCCACTAGTTTGGCACCCAAATACTATGAAAATTCACACTTGGAGTGGATATTCTTACATTGTGGAGTGGAAATTCACTGTGACTGATCAAAACACGATATGGATGCTGTGTAACACACAGCACACATTCACTGTATTACATTTGTGAATATGTATTGATATTTTAACAAGTGCCTGGCTTAATTATTTTGGGTATAGGGTGATAAGCCTGCACTGTCTTTCATATCAATTTCAATATTTATCTAAAAACACTCACAAGGCTTGGAGAGATGGCTCAGAGGTAAAAGATGCTTGCTTACAAAGCTTGAAAGTCAAGGTTTGATACTCCAGTATCCATGTAAATACAGATGCAAAATGTGGCACATATGTTTGGAGTTCATTTGCAGCAACAGGAGGCCCTGGTACACCCATTCTATCTCTCTATCTCTCTCTCATGAATAAATGGTCTTGATTACCATATACAAAAATGGAATACTTCCTATTTTATAAGTTCATTTATAGAACTGTGATCTCATTCATATTACAGGCATACATTAAGAGGCATTAACATGTATAGATCCTCTTCATATACCATCTAATATTCCCAAAGAATATATCATGACCTAAGTATATAATTTTCATTTTCTATTTTTGCATGTGGTGTGTGTGCATGTGTACATTTCCTATGTATGTAAATGTGGGAAGTGCGTGTGTGTCAGAGTATATATGACACCCAGAGGACATTCAGTAGTCTTTTCTTCACATATGGTTCACCTTTGTTGAGCTAGAGACTCTCAGTGGCCTAGAGCTCTCTGATTGGTCTGTATATGTTGGCCAGTGAGCCCCAGTGATCATCCTGCCTCTGCTTCCTCAGCACTGGAGTAACAGGTGCAGACACCATACTTACTGTTTCATGCAGGTTCTGAGGACAAAACTCTCATCATCATGCCTGTACAACAAATATTTTATTGACTGAGTCATCTCCACAGTGGCTCAGTCCATATATGTATAACTTTTTTAATGAAATAAGGCTCCACAATTCCAATGAGAATTCAGCAGTAGACAGAATAAGAAAATACCTATCTACACTGCGCCTTCCTGCCTGCTCTGAGCACTGTTGGGCTGCTTTTATAGATTTCTTCAGTGGCAAAGTGACTGTTATGGTCACGTGTCAAAGTCCGTCCCACTGACTCAGGGGGCAAAAACATATGCATTCTTTTCTTAACAAAGGTCCAAGTTTCACTTTCTTGCCAAAAGACATCTCATACTTTCATTTTCTATTTTTTCTTTTTTCCTCTGAATATGTCTGTGAAATGGTGTGGGGTATGTCATGTGTGATGTATGCATGTGTGTGTGCAGATGTGTGCATCCTACGTGCACTCGTGTGGAGTCAGAGAGGAACATTGTTGTGTATCTGTAGCAGCTATATTCTTGTTGCTGGTACAAAACACCCAAACAAAAAGCAGTGGATGAGAGGAAAAGGTTTATTTTAGCTTTCAGTCTCGGGGGAGATCATATCCTGCCACATCAGTTGGAAATGAACCAGGGTGTCAGGGATTCAGGAAAGTCTTTGAACCCTAAACCCCAGGTTTGTGTCTACTTTTAACCAAAGAGTTTAGTAAAATCTGACTGAGAAGGATAATTATTAGATTATATTGATTGGGGAAAGTATAAAATCGAAGGAAAGAAAATGAATAAACCCACGTGGTCTGAGAGCCCACATGGTAGGCCTGGAAGAAATATATAAAGAGAGGAAAGGAAAGAAACTGCAAAGATCTCCTGCCATGTGGAAGGCAGGAGGAGTAAAGAGCCTGCATTGAAAGTAGGGATGGGGGTGGGGTGGGGGGGAGTGGGGTTCTCCCCTCCTCTCAGCCCAACTGGGGAGAGAAGGGAAAACTCACCAGAACCTGGAGGTTCATAAGTGGACAGGTAGCCCAGAGAACTTGTTCTCCCCTTGTAAACATTTATAACCTTATGGTGGTGGGTCCCAAGTTCTGGTTCAGGTAAGCCAGAGAGACAACTGATTGGTCTGGGCTAGGGGTTGTCTCAAGAAGAGGCTAGCCATAATACCAAGTTCTGGGGGCTGAATT
Source organism: Orientallactaga sibirica (assembly GCA_036365145.1). Lineage (NCBI taxonomy): Eukaryota > Metazoa > Chordata > Mammalia > Rodentia > Dipodidae > Orientallactaga > Orientallactaga sibirica. The sequence continues at coordinate 8,067,104 of JAEOAD010000555.1, read as the reverse complement.
TGACCAACCACATCGTTAGGATTACATTTAAATCCAAGGGAAGACCTCCCTCCCAGGAGATGCTCATGTTGTTTGTGAAAAACACCTCTCCTTTAGGCAAGAACTAAGGAGTCAGATCATCCTTTGATCTAGCAAAGTGGAGACTGCAGCAAGGATAGGCCCAAAGACATTCCTACTTCTTACTTTCAGGGGCCCAGTCACCCTAACTGCCTAACAAAGCTACCTGACTACCTGTAAGAAGGTGGCAGCAAGCTGAACTAGCCCTTAAAGGGGACTCAGGCTATAACAGCCCAAGCCTACCCCAAATGACACACCTCTACCAGCAATGTTCCACCTTCCAAATTGCACCAGCTGGGAACTGAATATGAGGCTCAATCCAAACATGAACTTGTGAGGGACACTTGACATTCAAACCACCACAGTATCTGTTTCTTATATTATATTGCTTATCTACACGTTCCAGGAGATATGTCCTTAGCAGTAATCATATGAGCAGCAATAAAGTAAAAACGTGAGATGGGTTGTGTGTGAGGCACAGGTCTGTCCCTGGAGGGATCTTAATTAGTCTCTTAATAACTGGGACCAACCCACATGGAAAGTCATCCTGAGTCAGAGTGGCTCACTGTCATGATAATAGAGAACAGACATGTTACCCCAACCACAAGAGCTGGTGAGGGAGAGGCAACCTGGATTGGGGCACCTAAGAAAGATGGGTATTTAAACTTTAATAGCCCAACTCGGAGTATTCCAGGGCTGGAAACAACTGAACATGCTCAGTGGAGGTAATGGTTTTCAGCAGGCATGGCTCTGAGCTATTGTGGAAGCTGCAGAGAAAAGTCAGTCCTGCTGGGAAGTTAAGAAAACAGATCCTTAGCAACAAACCAGCTCTTAGCACACCAACAGCAGCAGGGACACAATGGGGGAGGGGTGCCAGCACCCAAGAGCCCCACAAAAGCCAGACATATTTTCTCTGCAGGTTCATTCTCTGCCGTGTTAGATGGTCCACAAAGAGACAATGAAGGTTGAGCAGGAAGTGGAAACGTGCCTCAGCAGGTTGTGCCAGCTGCACCACGTTTAAAGACGTGCCTACAACTTGGAACTTCAAGCTCCTCATTAGGAAAATAGGAAAGTTGTTTTTTCCTGATCTTTGTTCATTGGAGAACTCAAGGGCAAAACACCCAGCCAAAGGCGCAGGTGGGAGGAAAGGGTCTATGCGAGCTTTGAGTCGTCACTGCAGGGAAAAGCATGGCCTTGCTGAGTCCCATCTTGCCACCATAGTGGGAAGGGAGCAGTGAGCTGAACTAGCTCTGGCAAGGGAGCTTAGGCTGAAGCACTCCTCCAGCAAGGCTCCTCATCCCAAATTGCCCCCCTCCCCTCCGGGAATTGAGCATGAGGGTTAATCATAAACACATGAGGCTGTGGGGGACACTTCACATTCAACACATCACAGCACCCTTCTTTCATATTGCTCATGCACACATTAGTTGCAGAAACACAGTCAACCACTACAAGCTAAAGAGGTTAATGATGAAACTTTGTGGCAAGACTCACATTGGGTCTCCCAAGGGTAATGGAACAAGAATCTAGAAAGTTATGGAAAGCAATCTGTGTGTGTGTGTGTGTGTGTGTGTGTGTGTGTGTGTGTTTCTACCCCTCCTCCTCCCTATTTGCTTCCTCTCTCTCTTTCTGCTTGCCTCCACATTCTCTGCTTTCTGAACACAAATTTGACAAACTACGACTCTCTATAACCTGCACATTGATATTTTATTAGTAGATCTGACTCCTTTCTGTCCATCGTTAACTTCCAATCTTATGAAATTTTATGGTTCTGCCCCCCATGAAGCAGGTTTCACGGACCAATATGGCTCCTAGAATCCTCCTACAGTCAGGATAGAGGGTAGGAAAAGTGAAGTATGCTTTTAAAAGGAGAGTTGGGGGGAGGAGGGCATGGTTCACTGTGTAAAGCACTTGCTGCACAAGAGTGATGACCTGAGTTGAGATCTCCAGGATCCATATAAAGCCAGCCACAGTAGTAAGCATCTGTAGGCCCACTCATCCTACACTGAGATGGTAGGTGGAGACAGGAGGAAATCAGACCAGCTAGCCCAGCATGTGCCATAGTGAACAACAGGTGGTTCCTCATACAAAGTTACACTAAGGACAGACACCTGAGGTTGTTCTGTGACCTCTACACATCTGCTCAGGAACACACACACACACACACACACACACACACACACACACGTTAAAAAAAAGAGAGAGAGAAAGAGAGAGAATGGGTTGACTTGCACCCTGAAAGGGGAATTCTCTACAGAAAAACCTCACAAAAGGCTGTGTTCCGGATTTTCTTGTCATATGCAATAGTTATCACAGAAAACATTCAATTTGCAATAACCGTGGCTCCTTTATAAGGAATGTTATCAACACCTTTGTCATCAGTTATCATGAAAGGCTAAAATGAATCTGTGTGAGAGGCGTGATGTTTAGCACATGGATTCCACATCACATGACTATGCTCAGGGACTTGTATATCCCTTGGCTATGTTTGAAAACATGTAGTTAACTTTGTCATTTTTAAAAAGTTGATTTTGGGGCTGGAGAGATGGCTTAGCAGTCAAGGCACTTGCCTGCAAAGCCTAAGAATCCAGGTCTGGTGCCCTAGAACCCACATAAGCCAGACACACAAGTTGATGCACGAGCACAAGGTCACGCATGTGCACAAGATGGAGCACCCTTCTGGAGTTAGATTGCAGTGGCTAGAGACCCTGGCCTGCCAATTCCTCTCTCCCTCCCTTCTCTCTCTTTTTCTTGTTCTTTCACTCTCTCTCACAAATAAAATAATAAATAAAGAAGTGAATAAAGAGTTGATTTTGGAGAGAATATGAACCAGGGCTGCATTTTAGAAATCTCAGAGCAGTCCGTTAAATGTGTGAGTGAGAACACAGGATGGCTATCCATCATTAGTCCCCTGGACACAGTAGAAACTTTAGCTGCCTGCATAGGATGATTTTAGAAAGTTCTTCTTGTCCTACACTTCTCAAATGTAATTAAAAGGACTTTGGGTTAGATTCTGAATGTTTAATAACTACCAGAATGCAACACAAGTACTGCACTCACTAAATAACAAGATATACTAAAAACTCTGAATAACAAGTTGTGTTTGGACAGAGGGAAAAGTTGGTGTGCAGGTATTCATCTCTTTACATCCTCCTGGAGAGTCAAATAAGGCCACCAGCTTCTAGAGAGACACGTCTCATTTCCCTGAACTGATGCCCCTTTGCACAAATTCCTTTCAAAGAGCTTTGTTACTGAAGACAGTCAAGTCCAGAGTATTCAGCAGTTACAGAATTATCTTTTGCACAAACTGCTACTGAGGATAAGATTAGACAGTTAAGGTATTCTGGTGGCTTGCTACTGAACATAAGATTAGACAGTTAAGGCATTCTGATGCAAAACTGATTCACAGTAAATGGAAATCTTTCTTCAGAAAATGTTTTTCTATAATTCAGTTTCACCAATATTAATGGAAGAACATCTATGATATTAGTTAAACTTGAATTATAAATTGAGTAGATAAAATATAAACTTATAAAATAATTGAGTGTTATTAAACTCTATCATGTGTGTTATCTAGGAATTATGATTGAGGATACTGAAACTACTGTTAGTAAGATTGTTTCTGGTGGGCTGGAGATATAGCTCAGCAGATCAGAGCGTGTGCACTGCAAGCACGAGAACCACCATAAAAGGGTAGATGTGGCTCCACATAGCTGTGACCCCACTGACGAGGAGGTGCAGACAAGATGATCACTGAGGTTTGTTATTCAGCCAGTCTACCTGAGACAATGGGGAGCCCCAGGGTCAGTGAGAGACTCCGTCTCGATAAGGCAGAAGAACAAGAGAAGAGGACAGTGCATTTTTCCTGGCCTCCAAATTAATGTACTCAGGAGATGTGCATCGATACATACATACATACATACATACATACATACATACATACATACGATACAACACACGCACACACACACACACACACACACACACACACAAAATTTAAAAAAATTATTTATGCTGCATTCTCCCAATTACTTAATGGTAGAATTACTCCATAAAGAGGCAAAAGTATCTAAGGCATGGTTTGTGTTCTCAAAGAATTTATAATCTTGGAGAGACAAAACACTGCAAAAAGGGTTAAAATAAACGTCATCAGGTTCAGCTAATGAAAGGGGATTACAATTATTAAATGGGAAAAACGTCCAACAGGAATTCAGAAGTGGATGTCACTGAACAGCCTCTGGTGCTTTGAGCAACCTGGATATAGGTGAAGTCCCAGCTGAATCTTGATGGACAGGTGTGATTCAAGCTACTGGAAGAGATAAGGGAGCATATGGCATTTACAAGCAAACCCAAGAGGGGGCAGCAAAGCACTTACATTGGACAGTGACTAAACCAGCTGGGGAGATAAAAGTTGCCATAAGGCAGCAATAGTCCTGGCTGCTGTCTGTAAAAGAAAAATAGCTTCTCCAAAGAAAGTGAGATCAACATAGGTTGAAGGGGATATGCATTGTTAACGTAGAGAGATTGTGATGAGGTTAGCCTCTCTTTGGCCAAAAACTAGTGGGAGCTTCTCACCATAGTCCATAATCATGGTCTCCATAGGATTCTGACTCAGTTCTTCCTACTGAGTGGATCTCTTAGCCAATCAGTAAGGCAGTAATGGTCAGCCACTTACCCCTTAGAGACACCTGGCAATGTCCCAGTGTTCTGAGACATTTTTTATTATAGCTACTAGAAGCATGGTGCTGTAATCGAATGAATACAGATCAAAGATGCTAAATGTATGTGAGTGTGCAATGCAGCTCCCCCAACAAAAGCTATCCCACCTGTGGTGGTTTGAGTCAGGTGTCCCCCATAAACTTAGGTGTTCTGAATGCTAGGTTCCCAGCTGGTGGAGATTTGAGAATTAACGCCTCCTGGAGGCAGAGTATTTTGGTGGTAGGCTTATGGGTGTTAAAGCCAGTTTCCCCTTGCCAGTGTTTGGCACACTCTCCTGCTCCTGTTGTCCAGGGGGTGGTGTCCACTCTCTGCTCATGTCATCGTTTTCCCTGCCATCATGGAGCTTCCCCTCCAGTCTGTAAGCCAAAGTAAACCTCTTTTTTTCCCCACAAGCTGCTCTTGGTTGGGTGAGTTCTACCAGCAATGTGAATCTGACCACCCAAAGTGTCATGAACACTCCAATCATGTAACTAAACAGAATGGGAAAGGCTCAGCGGCTACCAGAGAGAAGGAAGGGAAAAGACTAACAGATAAGAGCACAGTGGTTAGAGCAGGGCAAGGCGTCCTGCTGCCCAGTGGGATACCTACAGGCAACAATAATAAGGTTTGCACATTGAAAGCAGAAAAAAAGGATTTTCAAAGATTTTTTCCATAAAGAAATGATAGACACTAAAGGAGAAAGATATGTCTAACTCAATTTCAGCTTGACACTATGGATAAGGAATTGAAACATCATGCCAGCTTGTTAATGTGTACAACTGTTTTTTGGTATCAGATAACTTTTTTATATTCTCTCTGTATATATATATATGTGTGTGTGTGTGTGTGTGTGTGTGTGTGTGCATGTTATGCATGCAGGTATGCATGTGTTAATTATTTCCTGAAAGGCCTTTTCTTTCCATTTCCCATCATTCTCACCCCACCTTGCTATAATTTATTTCATAGAATTTACCCACTTAAAACTACCTGAAACTGAGTAGAGATGTGAACTATTATTGATTGACTGCTCCCTGAGAATACAGGAACCACAGGAACATTTTGTCAATTCATATTACGTGCTATATTCCTGGATAAGAGAATATCCCATTGGGGTTTGGAAAGCAGGTATTCATTAAACAATCATCAAATGAATAGATAACAATAACATATGCATGGTGTCTGCTATTACAGAAAATTTACTTTATTAAAGAAAACAAGGACTGGAGTGATGACTTAGCAGTTAAAGCACTTGCCAGCAAAGCCAAAGGACCCAGGTTTGATTCTCCAGTACCCACAAAGCCAGATGCACGAGGCACTGCATGCATTTGGAGTCCATCTGTAGTGGCTAGAGGCCCTGATACATCCATTATCTCTCTCTCATTCATAATATATATATATATGAAACAAAACAGGCTGGTACTGTGATGGAGATGATGGGGTAATATACAGATATAAGCCTACCCTTTAAACAGTTACAGGGTAGAAACCAAGTCAGGCACTTGAAAAATAATTATATTTAAGTTGAGAAATCATTATACTCATGTGTGATGGAACACTTAGAGGAGATAGACAAGTATAGCTGAGACCCACAACATTGTCAGGTGTGGGAGGCATAGTAAGATGTAGAATTTGAATGTAGCAAAATTCTTCCACGTCATCTGGTTAAGAGCAGAAAAGGTTCTCCTAAGTAGATTCTAGCCACTTAGAGGTGAAGAGTAATACTGCATGACTAGAAGGATGTAAACAAGTGAAGCAGGAGGCATGTCCACCCTCTGCATCTATCTAGTTGTGTTTTCAGTCATGATGGCTGAAGGGTTTTTATCCACGAAATACATCTGATTGTAATGGATCAGACCTCTCCAGGTCAAAATGAGCTGAAGCTCTTTATGCAGTCAGGTGACTGTTTCCAGTTACTGGGCCCATTGCACAGTAATGCACTTCATGTTGGGCATGTGGGAAAGGTGAGAAGGGGCAACAAGAGGTAGAAAAGGAAGTGGCACCTGAATTTCCTTCCGAATCAGACAGTAGAAGTGTGGGAGAGGAGTCAGTGCTTCTCTTCCTTTCCAAATGACTAAATAGCACTTTCATAGCAAACTCAAATCTAGGATAAACTTTTGTGTTCTCTCACAAAGGCATCATTGATCTATGCTGTAGTAATAAATGTACTTAAAGTGTGTGTGTGTGTGTGTGTGTGTGTGTGTTCATTTACATGTGTATGGACACATTTGTGCAGGTTTGTGTGAACATGTGCAAATGAATATGGAAGTCAGAGGCTGACAGGTATTTTCCTTGATCACTCTCCATTTCTTCACTGAGGCAGGGTATCTCACTCAAAACCAGAGCTCCCTGACTTCACTAATCTAACTAGCCTGTCTGCCTTGGGTATCTGTCTGTCTTCACCTTCCAAGTCCTTGGATTACAGGCAGGCCACCATCCTCGCCCAGCATTTGTATGGGTGCTGGGGATCCAAACTCAGGTCCTCAAGATTGCACAGTGAGCACTTTATTAGCCAGGCCATCTCTTCAAACCTAACTCTTTTCTACCTGTGAATAAATAAGCTAGCTCATTTAGTATAGCAAGGGCTTGGAGACTTTCAGAAAATTTTCACATAAACCTTTACAAAACAGACCACGTTGATATTTCAAATAACAGAAATTACACTGTAGTTTGTATAGGTGTGTGAACAAATGATTTTGTTCAGAAGTGAAAGAATCAAAATAAGCATTTAAGATCACTTATAACTCTTGTGGTTAATCATAAGAACAAATGTATAAGCAATATCTTCTTTATTAAGAATTATAATTTCTTATACTCACCATATGTATAGGAAACAAAAATGTTCCACAAATTATATTTATACAAACATATTGATTGTGAAAAGGTAAATTATTATAGAAAATAAGAGTCTCTAGAGGGATAGAAAGCCTTACATCATCACTGGGATGAATTTCCAGACCAGGCACAGTTATGGAGGAAGGGATTTATTTGAAGCTTGCAGATAGAGGGGAAGTTTCATAATGGCAGAAGAAGTTGGCCCACTTTCATAGATCCATGAACAGAGAGAAAAAAGCCACCATAATCAAGCACATGCTAGGAACTCATGCAGAATTTAGGCACTTTGCATATCTTAGGTTGGAATTCAGATCAGCCTTAGGGCTGGACCCCAGGATCTACCCAGAGTGACATCTCCTCCAGCCAGGTGGCTGGAGATCTAAATGAAAAGCTTTAATAAAACTCCTGAATTTACTGGGGGACATCCATTCAAACTACCATAGGATGTAACTTAGTTGATAGAATGATTGCCCTAGCATTCATAAAGTCCTGGGTTTGTTCCCCAGTACTGGATGAACCAGTGTGGGGGTGCATGACTGGAATGTTAGTAACTGGAGGTTATCCCTGGAAACGTAGAGAGTTTGAGGCCATCCTGGAGTTGGGAGATCCTATCTCCAAAAAAGGAAAAGAAAGAAAGAAAGAAGAAACCAACAAGAGTTGTTTTTTTTGTTGTTGTTGTTTGTTTTGTTTTGTTTTTACTTTTCACATTGAATTAAAACACACATTTACACATCAACAAAATCAACAATATATCAAACCCAATAGTAGAGTCAAATTAAATCTTATTCTGACAAGTCTTACTCCTACTTAGTTAACGGAACCACATCAAGCACTGCAGGATGTACACGAGTCATGGTCTCTACAGCAACTGAAGACATTTGACAGGTTAAGATCTAAAGATACCATTCCCTTAGATGTGAGTGACTATGTAGTAGTTTCCTTTTAGTTGTTTTCTTTTCCTAGATTTTATTGATCTTTTTGCAAAAGGTCCTCCTACATTAATTTTTTACACGTTAAACATTAAACTAAGAAATCCAGAGTCTAACTAGCCACAAGTACATTTATAGCCCACTGATATAAATCTTACAAGCTGGATTTCATCACTTTGTTATTTCTCCATGACTTTTTATTTTCTCATATGAAAATATATTAAACTAGGCATCCCTAATATTTACCATAGGTCTTCTGCTTTCACTTCTCCATCAAATATTCATCAATCTCCATTGACATGTTAATGTTGTCCAGATCCACAGGAAACTACAAATTGCTAACATGTTTCATAATGTAATTTAAATATTTCAGTGATAACTAGTATATAGTTTAGCAATCTAAATATCTTTAGTTATAATTTAAACTGCCCACAAATTCTCTCTCTTAAAATGACAAATGTCTGATTTAACTATAGCTTCATTCATTACTGCACATTCTCATATGAATATTTACTACCTGGAATTGAGGCAGCCTGCACGTTTATACTCAGGAATGACTATCTGTATGCAAATTTCTATTAGTCACATGCAATGGTGTTATAAGAAAAAATGTCTTTGCTATTGTAAAGGAATATATTAAAAACTAAGTAAATAGGGCTAGAGAGATGATTTAGCAGTTAAGGCACTTTCCTGTGAAGCCTAAGGACCCAGGTTTGATTCACCAGAACCTACCTAAGCTAGGTGTATAAGGTGGCGCATGTGTCTGGAGTTTGTTTGCAGTGGCTAGAGGCCCTGTCACATCCATTCTTATATTCTTTCTCTCTCTCTCCTTTCAAATAAATAAATTGAAACATTTTTTTAAAACTAGGAAAACACAAAACTTATTTGCTTGCCATTTAAGCAGCTTGGGACAAAATATTTTAACAACGACATTTTAAGTAAAATTTGTATTTTTTTAATCAGGAAAGGTTTGTCCTTATGATTTTAGATCCCACTATTTGAATAAGCTGACAATATGAGTAATATTTGTAAAATGTATGGCTGTAGAGAATATTGAAGAACAGAACATGTAAAAGTTACATCGTATTACATTGGGGTAATTCTAATTTGGAGGTTCTTTGTCAAGTGTAAAATGTACAATAAATATGAAATAAAGTATATCTATCTCATTCAATTAATTCAAATTTTCAGAGTGTTGACTTGGCTTGTGGTATTTAATTATTTATTCATACATACATATTTCTAAAAGGATTTGGGAGAGTTGACTGTGTTTCATCTTGCAGCATTGATAATGGAGGACAGATGAACAGTGTAAATGAGACTTGTCAAATAGACTAGTTGAGTCAGAGGAGATCTTCAACTTGCTTTATGCAAATTCCAGGACATCTAACAGCCAATGTGCCTGCTTCTCATAAAAATCCCACATTCATTAGAATAGCTCAGGTGGGCCTAGCTGCTTAATTTTTGAGGCAACTATATTTTTCATATTTGAAGGTATAATAATAAAATTTTGCTTGGTTTTGTCATTGGTTCAGCTCTTTCAATAATCTGAAAAGATATACTATACTGATATATCCATATCCACCTGTTCCATATCAAACTATTCAACCAACAGAAGATGAAGACATTAAAAAGTATTTGTAGAGCTGGGAAGATGGCTAAGTGGTTAAAGGTGCTTGTTTCTAATGCTTGACAACCTGGATTTAGTACCCAATACACCCCCATAAGCCAGGCACAGAACATTGCATAAGCATCTACTATTCATTCACAGTGGCAAGAGGCTCAGGCATGCATGCACACACACACACACACACACACACACACACACACACACAAAAAAATTCAATAATTGTGTGTACACTGAGTATCTACATTTCTTTTTTTGTCATAATTTCCCAACAACACAGTCTAGCAACTACTAAATAATACTTACATTGTATTGCACATTACAAATCATCTATAAATGGTTTAAAGCACACAAGAGAATAGAGGTAAGTTAGAGGCAATGACTAGGTCATTTTATACCAGGGACTTAGGGAGCTTGTATCTGCAGTGGTTCTAGAGCCAATCCCTCTAGATTAGGAGGGATGCCTTTATACATGGATTAGGAGGGATTCCTTTATTCATGACTGACTAGAAAGATGATGTGAGCACACAAACATACAAACACACATACACACATGTATACATACAAACATACATATAAAATACTAAATGAGTTCACTCTCCACTCTGGTAACACCCAAAAGTGGGTAATTTGTCAATAACTCATTATTTTTAACTCAATACTAAGGAAGAAATGAAATCTTTAGAAGGTGAAATGTCAGCTAACAATACAACATGACTCTGCTATTTGAAATACATACAAAAGAATCAAGGGAAAACACTTTTGTTCTGCTTCTTTATATAACTGAAAGGCTTAGATTTTAGGTTCATTTTTCTCTACAATAGATGCCAAATTAATTGGCTGACTTTATATTCATGAATCTTGGCAACTGTTAAAGTAATTATGACATAGACGAGCTAACAATATAGGTATACAATTACTCCTATGAGACATCTCAGTCTCTTCCTACAGTGATGCCAACACATGCAGTCTGACCTATAAGCATTAGGACATCACACAACTCAGTCAGACAAAGTAAAGGAAGGCAGTTTTTCTGTTGGCAGAGCCAAGCTGTTGCCCTGGGAACAGATGAAGATGACTTGGGGGGGGGCTGAAATCATACCCTACATTTCGTTTCTTTGGGGAATTCAAATGTAACACAACTGATATACTTTGGCAGATTTCAGAGCCTTTCAACTCCTCCATCTGACTTGTTCATAAACATTTGTTGGATCAAGAGGAAAATTGTTGATAAAATAAGTTTGATAAACTTGAAAACACATTTTTTCATATAAAAAACCAGAAAATAGGGCTGGAGAGATGGCTTAGCAGTTAAAGCACCTGCCTCCTAAGCCTAAGAACGCTGGTTCCAATCTCCAGTGGTTCCAATCTCCAGGTCCCACATTTAGCCAGATGCAAAGTGACATAAGGGTGCAATGCCGCACTTGACCACAAGGGGGTGCATGCATCTGGATTTCGTTCACAACAGCTGAGACACTGCTGGTGCGCCCATCTCTATCTGTCTCCCTCTCCTTCTCTATCTCTCTCTATGTCTCTCTCTAAAAAAAAAAAAAAACCAGAAAATAGTCCAGCTCCCCTGGCGTATATCAAATAATGCTGTATTGACTATCAAAATAGGCCCTCTTCAGATACATAATACATAACACATTACATTAGAATTTACTGCCATTAACATATATTCATTTAGTAAGACTATATATTTTACAAAAAAATTAGTGTAAAAAAGTTACTAAACACACTCATGAATGAGTACATCGTACATTCTCATAATATCCAACTTCAAAATAAGTAGAAAAATATTGCAGTGGTTTCACTGCAATTATTCACATATATTTCAAAAAGATGTGTTCCAAAAAGGTTAAAAAAAGTAAAAATAAAAATTAGTAAATTCATGAATATATTTCAAATCACTATGAAAGCCTAACAAACTGAAAAAAAAACACACATTATTGAGAGTAAATATTCACAAGAAAACAAAAAAAAATTACCCAAATATTTGGGCCTAGTTGAATGAAGGCTGATTATTTAAACAGAATTTGAAATTATATTAATGTTGTTATAATATTTAAACACAGGCACTGTTACTTATATCTTAAAAGTGAGTTATTTTATAAGCTTGAATGGGGAGTGTGTTTATGTGTGTGTATGTGTATGTGTGTGTGTGTGTCTGTGTTCTACATCTGGATGACAAAGATGAAGGTAGGCATGAGAGAGATAAGTTTTATCTATGAATGTGTATATGCATATACTTCTCATTTTACAGCAAAGCTTTTGTATGGTCATCATGGCATTCTTCCTTCAGACTTATGATAAAAATAATTTCATGTACAATTCTGAATTAATAATATTTGTCACATAAAAAGTATACATGTCCACAGTCAGGATAGCTAGGCAATGTTGTAACACTGAAGCTTGTTATTCATTTACTTTCAGGAGGCAGCATAGGGTCTGATGGGCATTATTAGGGATCAGTGGAAGAGGAAAGACAGAGTATGGCCCAGTGACTAGAATTCTTAATGCTTTTATGATGTTTTAACACAAAAAATTAATGTAGTATTAAAAAATTGACTGCAGGAAAGTCACTTAATAAAAGGGTTCTATATCTATTGCTAATGATTGACATGTTATTTCACTGCCCATGACTCCTTTTCCTCTTTCCTCTTCCTCTTTCTGTAACTCGGAACTGATGCTTTTCACCCCCAAACAAGCTGTCATGATAGTCTGGCTGGCTAAAGCAAAAATAGGCTTAAGGCCGTTCAGGTACCTGGGAGACAGGTGCTGATAGAGATTCATTCTAGGTGAGCATTTTATTTTTGATAGAGAGGGGATTTAAGAGATTTCATGGAAGTTACAGACTTTCCCAGCCTGAACAACAACAAACACACACATAATTTCGTGCAATGATTTTGTTTCTCCACAGCTTCCACACCTTATATTGCTTCTTTATTTAAAATGGGAGAGTTTGGGACAGTGACATCAAGAATTTACATGGCTCTTCTTTTGGCTTACTTTCCTGTCTCAATAATACTCTCTAACTTTTATTTAAGGCAGGAAAGTAACCTGATTTTCTTCAGCTCCCAGAGAGCAGTTAATCTTAGCTTTTGTTATTCCTTGATTGGTTTTCCAAGTCTCCTTTGTGAAACTTTCAAATTCCTTTAAAGATTGTTCAAATGGGCACCACTCCAAGATAACCAAATATGCCTCTCAGTTTTGTAAGCAGCACATGTTTTAAAAGCAATGTGTATTCTCCCAACCTACCAACTCACGAGCAGCAGCTACCTCAACTCTTCCTGGGGCAGATCACCATATAGTTGTCATCTGATTTATGAGACAATAAAAAAGAGATCTCCCAGTAAAATGTCAGCTGTTTTCGTAACAGTCTTGAATTAGAACAAGTAGATTTATTATTCATTTATTTATTCAGATACCATAAAAATTACAATCAATAACATAACCAATTACCAAAATTCATGTTACTGGTCCTACCTGCCCATCCACTATGAAAAAGCACCGTTAGCTATTAAAATATTTCATCAAGCTGGGCGTGGTGGCACATGCCTTTAATCCCAGCACTTGGGAGGCAGAAGTAGGAGGATCACTGAGTTCGAGACCACCCTGAGACTACATAGTGAATTCCAGGACAGCCTAGGCCAGAGTGAGACCTCACCTCAAAAAGAAAAAGAAAAAAAAGAAAAGAAAAGAAAAGAAAAGAAAAAAACTATTTCATAAAATGGAAATGAAGGAATCTTACTGTTGAGGCTCAGAAAGTGTTTATCTGGAGTATATGGTGCTTTGGTAGGATTCGAACATTGAATTAAAGGAACACAGATGTTTTAGAGCTGCTGCACAGTCAACATCTCTGACGGTCCCTTATCTCAACCTACCATGACCACTCACATAGCTCTCTTTGAAGTCCCGGATATCTGAATGAAGAAAATTTTCCAAAAGAAATGCAAGAATGAGATTATCTTGGACTCCCACTCCACAATCTCATTAATCCAGAAAATTTAACTCACAGAAAAGAAGACTAATAGGTCTCCATCTGTTTGGAATAAATATGCCACCTGTTCCTCTGAGAAGGCCACCTACGAGATGTCATTCCCGCAGCAGGACAGCCATGGCCTCCATCCTTCTGTAACTTGTCACCACAGTCTTCAGATTTCAGAGGTCTCTCTAAGGATATTAAGTATTCCTTGAACCATTCTTTATTCTAAAATTTATACAACACTTTTCTAAAATTGCCTACACCCTTTACCTCCTGTTTTACTCTCCTATATGAAGAATTTATCTGGGTTTAGCTACCAGGCTTATCCTTGAGATTTATTTTCTGATGGCTCCTACATGTGCACATTAACAAATTTCCCATCATCTTTTTATTTCAGGAAACCCAAACCTTGAAAGCAAAAGGGAATTCCTGTCATACTGTCAAGATGAAAAGCACTGGGAAACAGATCAGTGGATAAAGAGCTGGCCATGCAAGTATGAGGACCAGAGTTTGGACTCACCAAGCATCCACTAATGCTGAGTGGGCCTGGCAGCCTACTTGAAACCTCAGTGTTTGGAAGATAGAGATGGGGATAATCAGAGCAAACAGCTTAGCTGGCTGGACTAGCTGAATCAGTGAGCTGTAGGCTGAAGTAAGAGGCCCTCCATCAGCAAATAAAGAGTAGAATGATTGAAGACCCCAAAAATCAACTTCTGGCCTCAACATGCATACACAGTCCCCAATCAAGCAATGCTCACTTTACCCTAATGCCTTGCTTTTATTCTTTCTTCCCCAAATTTTCTTCCAGGACCGTCTTCCCAACTCTATCAATACACTTTCAGGACAACTTCACCAACTCCTCTGACAGCCGCACTCAGCTCAAAGAAGCCAGATCAGTGATCCCTCCAATTCCCTCATGGCAGTTTCTTCATTGTGAGGATTGAGGCAGTTTAGGTTGACTGGACCCCCAAAAGTGAAAGCAAGGAATGTCCTTGAGCCTGCCCTTGTCTCCACTTTGTAGAGATAGAGAAGACCCTGATTTCTCCTTCTTTCTTGACTGGATTTCCCTACATTTGTTTTCTATAACAACATGAGATCCTCCCTATGAAGGAATTTCTCTTTCCTAGACCTAAAATTCCTGGAGAGATTAAACCTGAACCTGGTATGTGATTGGTTAGTTCAGCTCCCATTCCAAACCTATCAATGATGCTAGCTTCAATCTCTGTGTGGTCTTTACCCCTCATGCCTTCTCATGGGCAGGAGCTGTTCAGTCCTATCTCCTCTTTGCTTCTCTTAATCTAAGAAAGTCTCTCTAAACTTTAAAGAATATGCAAGTGGGCTGGGGAAATGCCTTAGTGGTTAAAGCACTTGCCTGCAAAGTCCAAGGACCAAGGTTCAATTTCCCAGGACCCATATAAGCCAGATGTATAAAGTGGTACATGCATCTAGAGTTGGTTTGCAATGCCTGGAGGCCTCTGGCGTGCCCATTCTCTCTCTTTCTCTCTCTCTTTGTCTCCCTTCTCTCTCTCTCTCTCTCTAATAAATAAATAAAAATAAAAATAATAAAAATGTGCAAGGATAAGATGATGAAGAGACTGTCTGAAGAGTAAGAAACAAGCAGCAAACCTCTAAAGTTTGAACAAAAGAGAATAAAGAAAATGAACAACAAATAAAAGTCTGAAAAGTAGAAAGCAATCTTGATAAAGAAAAGCTGTTGGGAGAAAAATCAATGAGTAGGGTTAGTAAATGTGGATTGAGGTTAAACACGGGTAAATGTTCAGACCTAAGCCTTCTGCTGAATTGGAGCCTTTCATATTACTTCACAATGGGCATTTTGAGGTCATTGCACCAGCCAAGAAGATTTGGCTTCAGCAAATATTTTAGCTATCACACTCAAAGGACCTTCAAGCAGAATGAGTGTGGAACAGAAAGTGAGGGAGAACTCTGGTGACATACTTTCTCCCTCCTGAGCTCAAACCCAGCTCATTGGTCTAAAATGGGACCTGGGGCAGTACAAATGCAGTGCAATCCCATTAATAATTCTTATCTTTCCTAATACTTACTTAAGGTTTCCATGAGCCACGAACTTTGCTCCATTTTAAAGCACTACCTCTCATTGTTTTCTATGAGAGGACAGACCACACATGGAGGTGGTCAGAAATTTGTTACCTTATCCTTTTTGACCTTTCTACACAGGGAATCCAGTATGCTCAGTAAGCCACACTTTCCGACTCAGGTACTAAGGCCAAAGGGGACTTTTCATAAGCCATTCGAATACCAAGAAGTACAAATAAAGGACGATTATCACCTCACACAAGTGAGTACAAATGAAAGCACAGCATTAAAAAGAAGTCAGGAAAATGTAAAATGTGATAAGGACCCCGGCACATAAAACTCAAATGAGGCGATCTAACAGAACACATGCTCTTAAAACCTTCAGCCTGTTATTTTCATTCTGTAACGTAAACATAATATTACTACCTGGAGAGTGGACGAGAACGAACAGCTGAGGACACTTTAGTTCTTAGCATGACTAAAATAAGGAAACATCATTCAATTCTATAATTAACTAGATTAGGCTTCTGTTACAACCATGGGAGGTACCCTTTCAAAATGTAATGGCTTCTTGGTGAGGCATCTTTCTAGCAACTAAATTAAAAAATAATAATAATAACATCTGCAAAGATATGCCTAGTAGTTCTCTAATTAATGATCAAAAATGCATTTACTTCAGCATAATTTCACATTTTTATGTAAAGTCTTATTTGATTGTAATTAGTACAGACTACAGAACTTAATTAGGAGTAATCATTCCTTAATGCAATCAGAATCCCCAAAGAACAATATAAACAGATTTTTATTGGTATTAGTGATGCAAAGTTGCAAAATATAGCACCAATTAACCCATAACAATGCTTCCAAAATGTAAAATAAAAATAAATTATGAATGCATTACCAAACAGTTTCATGAGTACACTAGAAACAGGATAACAGTGTTAATAATCAAACCCCATGGGATCAGTCTTACTTCTTAAGTGCTAAAGATAACCATGCAGCCACAATTAGGATGCATACTAAAACGTATGTGATCTCTATTTTTAATTTTTTTAAATTTATTTTGAGAGAGAGAGAGAGAATAGACACACCAGGGTCTTCAGTCACTGCAAGTGGACTCCAGATGATGCACCATCTTGTGCATCTAGCTTATGTGGGGCCTGAGGAATTGAACCTGGATCCTTTGGCTTGGCAAACACCTTAACCACTAAGCTATGTCTCCAGCCCTAAAGTATGTGTCCTCTTCCTGTGAGGAATGCTTGAAAGGTCTTTCCAAGATGCTGTGGCTTCTATAATGTCAAGACAACTTCTTGCTTAAAGACTGATAGGAAACTCACAATTCCTCTATCATATCACACAAATCAAGTATAGTGCCTTAAACTTTGAAAAGTTAAGTAAGGGCTTTGCAACATAGTCAAAAGGGGGAGACTTAGAAACCCTACAGCTTTGCAATTTCAGAGAACATCTCCCTACTTTCTCTGGGTCAATACATCTGAACCATGAGTGCTCCTTTATCCTCTTGAAATAACTTAACATTCCTGCAGAAAATCTGATAGCTTGTCCTGCAAACATGAGTAGTTGAGTGTAGGTCCCCAGAACTCTTGTAAAACCTTATGTTGTAGCAACCATCTGTAATCCCAGAATGCCTATGGTGAAGCAGACACAGCAGAATCTCTTGGACGCTTGCCCAATGAGCCTGGGGAACACAGTGAGATAAAATGAGGTACTCTGTTTTAAAACGGAGAAGGCAAGAGCTGACAACTGACCTTTGCACACACTGACTGTGGCACAGGTACACACATAAATGAAAACATGCATACACATACACACATTGTATGACCTATCACATATGCACCAAAAAAGGTAAAGAAAGAAAAATTGCTAACAAATATCTTCCACGAGAAATTTCATTCCTATTCCATTTTTGAGAAGATAAAAAGTGGAATTTATCTCCACATAGAGCTTTCTGATGAATTCCATCCATTGGAATTGGTACCAGCTCTAGCAGGTCAGGAATATGTCATGAAATGAGGTTTAAAACTCCAAATGTTCTGTCCTCCATCCATTTCCAAAAGGTGCCAAGTGGAACACATTAGCATAGAATGGATTACCTTGACTGAGCCCTGAAGGGAAACTTGAAAAACACAATTTGGCATACAAATTCCACTGTACCAAAATTTCTTTCCATCTAGGCATTAGTCAGACATTAAAAGAGAAGTGCAATATTTGAAATATTTAATCTAAACAGCATGCTCATATTTCCTGAATATTATGAGTTTCTCCTCATAATGCTATAGATTTGTAGCA
This sequence comes from Orientallactaga sibirica, assembly GCA_036365145.1. Classification (NCBI taxonomy): domain Eukaryota; kingdom Metazoa; phylum Chordata; class Mammalia; order Rodentia; family Dipodidae; genus Orientallactaga; species Orientallactaga sibirica. Next base: position 8,048,614 of record JAEOAD010000555.1, on the reverse strand, counting down.
GTCTGCTCTAGAGACAAAGGCCAAAATTATATGCTAGGAGGATCTGGGAATCCACTTTAAGACTTGGGGAATTAACCCGGTGACATAATTTTTCAGTATGTCTAAGGTTCATATTGTTGCTAATAAAGAACAAATCAAAATCAAAACCATATTGAAAAATAAGCAGTAAGATCTATGTCTTAAATCTATCATACTGCATGAATTTAACCCAAACTGCCTAGCTTGCCTTTTGAACGTAAAAACACAAGTTTACACGTTCTGCCTTTTCCTAGGCACAAGTCCAGATTTAACAGAAGTAACCAAGAGGCTTAGCCAGGTATTTCTAAACTGTGCCACACTGCCTGACTTCCACGTCAGTTACCAAATGGTCTTTTACGTGTTGGTTTGTTTGTTGTTATTGTTGTTGTTGTTTTGTATCAACTTGTGCTCAGGGAAAGGGTACAAGCCATGGTTTCCATCTCAATGGGGATTATGATCTTTCCAAGGAATCACTAAGCTCTCATCAAACTGCTGATAGCTTTAGAGGTAACATGGAGTATGTGCAATAAGGAACACAGAAAAGAGGTGTGAACACAAACAGATGACATGTCTTAGCACTTCCACAAGGAGTGAAGAAGGCAAATTTTGAACAGCATCTTATTATACTTATTCTGAAGACATGGATAAAAGGAAAGTAGGTGTAGCATTGTGTATGTGAGTTAGTGTGTGTGTATATTATTTCAAGATGCATGATAATAAAATGAAGACCACTAATTGCTTCTCTTAACCCATTCAAGTGTGCCTTTAAGCTTCTCAAACTCATCTTTCTGCTTCTTTTAAAAAATTGTAGTTAAATCTTTTTTTTTTTTATTTGCAAGCAGAGTGAGAATGGGCATGTTAGGTAGGTGTGTGTTAGGTGGGTGGGATTTTGACAAAGAAAGGGGAGAAGGAGGAGGGACTAGGAGACAAAGGAGAAGAAACTGGAAGGAGGGGTAGTCTCCACACCAGGGATTATTCTCAGCTTGATGCCTATTCCATATAGCTTCTTTGGCCTTGACTTAACAGTAATCATGATGAGACCAGGACTCAACTGTGGCACAAAGATATATCAATTATGATTTTAGCACTGCTTCCAAGAAAAAATAGCAATCACATGTAGTATTATATATTTTCAGGCCATACATATTTAAGTACACTGTAATTTCTATCATTAGTTAAAAATATTATCTAGGGCTGGAGGGATGGATTAGTGGTAAAGGCACCAAAGGACCCAGGTTTGATTCCCTAGGACCCATGTAAGCCAGATGCACAAGTGGCACATATTTCTGGAGTCTGTTTGCAGCAGCTGAAAGCCCTAGCTTGCCCATTCTCTTTCTCTCTCTCCCTCTCTCTCTCTGCCTCTTTCTCTTTCTCTCTCTCTCTTCTCAAGTAAAATAAATAATAAGTAAATATATAAATAAATAAATAAATAAATAAATAAATAAAGAAAGATAAAATGCACTTAAAGCCAGATGTGACGGTGCACGCCGTTAATCCCAGCACTCAAGAGGAAAAGATAGTAGGATTGCTGTGGGTTCCAAGCATCCTGGAACTACAGAATGAGTGCCAGGTCAGCCTAGGCTAGATAGAGTGAGACCCTACCTCAAAAAATCAACAAAATAATAATAATAATAATACATTCAGTACGATAATCAGGGCCTGAGGAAAGGGCTCAGCAGATAAAAGCACTTGCTAAACCAGGATGAGGACCTAAGTTTGATCTCCAATACCAATGTAAAAAGGTGGGTGTGACCACAGGTTCCTGTAACCCCAGTGTTGAGGAAGGCTGAGACAGACGAATCACTGGGGTTCAGTGAAAAACTTTGTCTCAAGGAAATAAATCAGAAGTGTGATAGAGAGCACCTGATGGTCTCCTTTGGGCTTCTTCACATATGCGCACAGCACTCAGGCATCTGCATAATATCCTTACAGAGAGAGAGAGAGAGAACAGAAATAGAGCCAGCTCCCCAATTACTCTAGCATATGAGGTTTAATTCAGTCCCAAGCCATTGAGAAGACAATAGTCATTAATAAAATTAAGACAACTCTCTCCAACATTTATTTACACTTCTATGCAGTTGTTATATAAATTTGTTTTGGCGTATAATACTTTTCAAGAGTGCCCAATGAATATTGACTGCATAATGATTAAATTATCTTATTTAAATCAACAACTTGTGTTCTTTTATAAAAATAAATTTATTTTATTTATTTGAGAGAGAGAGGCAAATAGAGAAAGAGAGAATGGGCTTGCAGGGCCTTCAGCTACTGCCAATGAACTCCAGATGCATGAGCCACTTGGTCCATCTGGCTTACGTGGGTACTGGGGAATTGAATCTGGGTCCTTAGGCTTTGCAGGCAAGTGCTTAATCCATTTCTCCAGACCTAGAGGGCCACTTCTTGAGGAAGTATGATGTGAATCAATAGTAAGGAACAGTTTTTCTCTTACTTGGACAAAGAAGAATGAGATAAGAAAGTAATTACTTTTCAGGATTTCATTATTCAAAGGAGAAAAATAAAACATTTCTAGAGGCTCTAGAATGTCCATTCTCTCTCCTCTTCTTTCACTCTCTCCCTCTCCCTCTCTTTCTCTCTCTGCGCTTGCAAATAAATAAATAAAATATTGTTTAAAAAAAGAAGTGGCCCCTCTACAGGGGTCATTCCTTATCAAGGAACAGTCACAGAGTAGCTCAAATTAAAACTAACCATGTATTGGAAGAGTTGGAATAGAATACAAATACAAACAGAAGTGTTGTTTTCATGGAAATAAGTGTGAAGGAGGCACCAGTACTTTTTCCACCTCTCAGGTGTGTCACCTTGCTCTCCTCAAGCCCAGTTTAACTACTCCTAACCTGACCATCCACTTATACCAGTTACTTCACCTTCCTTTGCTGGGTTATTGTATTGGTCAGCTCTCTAGAGGAAAAGAACCAATAGAATGGATATGATTTTAAAAGGGGGTTCATTAGATTAATTTACATAATACAGGTTAGGCAGTCCAATAACAGCTGTCTGCAGGCTGCAGACTCTAATAACTCAATAGCTACCCAATTTAAAAGGCTGGATGCCTCAGTACCTCCAATTTGGTACTAAAGGCCTATAGGATTCCTGGAGACTGGCTGGTCTTCAGCCCACATGGGAGGTGAAATAAGTGTTAGCAAAGGGTTGGTAGCCGCATCAACAGCAACAGGGTACATATATATATATATGTATATATATATATATATGTAGTATATATTTTGTGTATAATATGTGTATATATATATGTGGTAGTTTGAATATATGGCCCCCAATATAGTCAGTGTTTTACTAGTTTATAGTTTGCATCTGCAGCCACCTTGCTGGAGGCAGTGTCATTGGGGTCGGTTCTTAAGGAGTGGTGGTGGGTTTGAGATTCCATTGTAAAGATATGCTAAGTGTGCCTAGCGGGAGTTCCTGAAGTGTGCTGTGGATTTTGGCTGTAGCTTTTGCTCTGTGTGTGTGTGTGTGTGTGTGTGTGTGTGTGTGTGTGCGCGCCTGGTTGGCTTTTCTCTCTTACCTGGTCTTGTGAGAGCAGGCCGCTTCTCCTGCCATTATGGAACTTCCCCTGGATCTGTAAGCTTCAACAAATAATATCCCTTCCTCCATAACTGTGCCTGGTCTGGAAGTTCATCCCAGCGAACTTAGAGCTGTCTGTTACAATATATATGTATAATTTTCACACATATATATGGCATCATAAGCACCATAAGCACATCAGATCTCTCTCCCTCCCTCCCTTTCTCTCTCTCTCTCTCTCTCTCTCTCGCACACACACACACACACACACACACACACACAGTTCTATCTGTGGCCATGAAAATTATCTGATATTATTACACCTGTTTCCATCAATTTTCAGATTGTTAACAAAAGAACTGAGATTGAACTGGGGAGGTGGCTTGGTTCAAAGTCCTTGCTCGTAAAGCCTGGCAACCTGAGTTTGATTCCCCAGCAGCTATATAAAGTCAGAATAACAAAGTAGTGTGCTGCGTGTATCTGGAGTTTGTTATGGAAGATACTGGCAATGGCTGTGGGTCTTTTTCTATGTGCTTGTCTCAGGTGAACTAGCAGTTCCTTCATTGATGGAAAGCTAAATTTCCATGATGTGCTTCTAAAGGGTAGGCAAGGACCGCAAAGGAGTGAATTCCCTGACAGGGCAGTGTTACACCAATGTCTTTAGAGATGGAATGCAATTCCTTAATCTCTATATGCCAATTCTTCATTGTACATTGTTTCCTAAAATCTTCTAGATTAAGCCCAAAACTATTGCTGCACTACTCACATAATAGTTCTCCTACTTTTGGAGGGCTCTCTTTCCTGTATCACTTTTCTACTCCATCCATGGGTTACTGGTGGGATCTCTTCCCTATGTCACTTCTCTCTACTCCCTTCACCTCCCACTTGTGAGCTCCATTCCTGTGTCTCTTCTCCGCTCCGAACTGCTCACTGGTGGGTTCTTTCTCCTGTATCACTTTTACTCCCAGCACTTGACAAGTCTCCCCCATTCATGTCTATTCTTCAGCTCTGCTTTGGAGAGAACGGATAATAGACATAGGTATATCTAAAAATATCATGAGCTGTCAATAAGCAAGCCACTAAATTGGTACAGCAGACAGCTTCAGGTTCGCTGAGATGAACTTCCAGACCAGGCACAGTTATGGAAGAAGGGATTTATTAAAGCTTACAGATCCAGGGGAAGTTCCATAATGGCTGAAGAAGCTGGCCTGTCTTCACAGGACCTAACACAGAGAGCAAAGCCAAAAGCCAAAAGCCACACAGCACAGCACACCTCAGGGACTCCAGCTAGACACACTTTGCATATCTTTAGATTGAAATCCTAAACCCACCACCACACCTTAACATCCACCCAGAGACACTGCCTCCAGCCAGGTGGCTGCAGATGCAAACTACAAACAAATTAAACACTGAATATATTGGGGGACATCTATTCCAACCACCACAACTTGTTACTATGATTTTCATAAAAAAACAAAATAATATTTTGAGATAGAAATTACTACATATAGCTACAATCTTCAATCAATAAGCACAAGTATTACAAAGGGAAAACATTTGATATGCCATATTTTAGTCATTTCAGTAGGATCTTGGTAACTTCAAAAGAAAGATTATTGTCAAGCAAAGTTTAGTCAAGTTTTTTTTTTTTTTTTATCTTGGTTGGTCTGAAGTGTCTCTTTATTGCTATATCAATCAAGTAAATTATTTCTTCCAAGTCTGAAATAAGATAATATATTGGTGTGTTGTGCAAGAGAGACAATGAGGATAAAATTTTAATTTGTTTTCACAAATGTGACTCCATAGCTTATGTGATAGCTGAAGGCATCTCTGTAATCTTTATTATGGCAAAATGACTAATGGTGAAGCCAAAACCCAAATAACAAATCTTGTTTTAGGGCCAGGCAAGCTTCTGAAAATTGTGAAACCAAACAGTCGTAGCATAACATTCAAAGTTTATGGTCCTGACTTACAAAATACTCTTGACAAATTTAATTTGGCTGCAGGGCAGTGATGAGGAAATAAGAGAAGTTAAAGGGAAGAAGCAAAGCAGAAGAAAAATTAATGGAATGAAGAATTGACCATGGTGATATAATACAAACAATAGGACTGAATAAAATCCTTAATTCTCATCACTTATAAGTGAACTTAAAATGAAGGAGCTTGCAATCAAACTGACACACCTTCCCATCTCTCCTGGCACTCAAATGCGTGAGGAGTCATTCAGCAACAACTTGGAATTTTTCTACTGTGGAGCAAAGCAATTCAAGCTCAGAAACCAGGAAAAGAGACATTTCCTGTTTCTGTTACACATCCTCATTAGTCACTTCTGAGCACAGAAAAGGACACTAAAATAGAATTGTTTCCTATTTAACCAGAACATCTTTCTCCAGGTAATGGTTGACTTTTATTTAAAATTTTCTCTCATGTTATCACAGATATTATTCTTATGACCAAAACATTTCTTACTTCCTTCACAATAGCAGTTATTTCAGAGTCAGTTTTTTATGTGCTCTTGCTGAATAAATGGGAAGCTACTTGTGACCTGGAATCCTGTCTTGTTCAATTTGGAATCCCAAACTCAACACATCATTGCCACCAGAAAAAGAAAAAGAAAAAAAAAAAAGTTAAAATGCCAAATTATACAACTAGTGCTTTCTGATAAAGGAAAACGTGTACTTTTCCCCACTGAATTTCAGTTTTATTATATCTTTGATATTACACATATAACATCTTCTTTTTCCTTTCCTTTTTTTTTTTTCTCTTTGGAATTCAGCTGTGCTAGCAGACAGTGCAACCGTGCCATTGCTTTCCCACATGTCCTTCTTCTAATTTACCTACTGATTTGTGTTATAAAACCAGGTCATCTGTTGTGGAGTGCATTGCATGACCATACATTAAAAGGTAATTTTAATTTGTGGAAATGTTCAGTGCTAAGAGAAATGCCATCGGTCAGGCACTGTGGCAGATCCTCCTCAACAACTGAAGTTCAAAAAAGGTATCAGAGAAAGGGAAGAAATATAACTGCAAATATTTCCCTGGTTCCTCAATTTAGCATATTTAATGTAGATGCTACTGCGAACTTGCCCAGTGATACAATAAATGTCGGCTGAAAAAGGTCATTTCCTCCTATGTTTTGCAAAGCATCTCCATCACAAGTAATTAGTGTCAATGACACTGTTCCTCCTCCCACATTCTGGCACAGCCCATCTGCTGGCTGTCCTATAATGCCCTCAGACAATCCCAAGTTCATCTTCTCCCTGCCTGGCATGTCCCTCCCACAGTCCTGTCCATCTGCTGTCTTCATCACTCTGACCTTTCAAAGTCTTGTCGATATCTCCTGGCTGCCACCCCTGCTCAAGCGTCCTTGATCACCTTGTCCTAACAGTTCGGGCACAATGGCCAGTCGAACTGACAGCATATCTGTCCCTTACACTACAAAAGGCAAAAAAGACACTTTATGAGATTATAAACTAGATGGGATATTGGCAGAAAGGGCAATTGATGAGAAACCTGTGGTCTTATTTCTACTAGTGACTATGCCATTAACTGGAAATCTCAGAAATGCCACTGAATGTCATCTAAAATAATAATACTCAGAGTGATCAGTTCTTGCTTAATGGATGAAAGAGAGAAGGGTTCCAGGCAGTGAAGCCTTCCTGGACATTTTAAACTTCCGACTTGAGCTTCAATCCAACAAGAATGGAACAGATTCTGCAAACGGAAACCAAAAAAATTAAAGCCTGATATGGGGAAAAACAAGCAAGCAAACAAACAAAAAGCCCTCATAGGACCAAATACAGAGCCATGACAGACTGCTCAAGATTGTAACAAATGTTGTTTGGAAAATAGAAATATGTCCAGAGGTTGAGGACAGATATGAAGCCTGTGATCACGGCAAGGACAGTTATCCCTGGATATTTCTGGATTATTGAGCCAGTTTGCTCACACATCAGTGGAGAAAAACATTTCATTTCCTAGTTAGCTCATTAGGGTCACACTGACCAGAGAAATCACAAAACAATCCAACGTCAAGGAACCTTTCACCTTTCTGTGGCAGCTTCAGAGACTACTTCATTAGGCATTTTTTATTCCTCTCCCCACGTTCACTGTCCAGCACAGCAGGTAAAAACAAGCCATATGAACCCAGGCTAAAGAATTTGAGCTACTATTAGCATTTCTATCTGACCTCCAGAGCCACAGACACCAAGATAGAAATAAATACCTTGACCCATCCTCCTTTTCTTTTTAAAAAGCACTGCAGGTCTACAGAGAACTAGAGCACATTAGGGACTTCTTGGGGTGAGGTGAGCAAGCAGGATAAACACAAAGAGCACTAAGGTCCTCATTGAAGTGTGGGCAGGTTCTAAAGCTGGACTACGGTGACGAAAAACAACTCGGGAATTTCTCCATTACTAAGCAGGAGATTTAAAGCAGGGACATTTTGTGCACTGTAAATTATATTTCTATAAAGCTTGCTCTTTTAAAAACATTATCTCTTCAGATTTAATGGGTTAATTCCCCTTGGCTCTCAGTTTCAACGCAGAATTCTATACAGAAGTGCACTTTTAATTTTTTTTCATTTCTCACCTGAAATGTGAAGAAATCTTGGCTTATTCTACTGCCAAAGGCTCCTAGAAGAAGGCATGTTGCAGTCAACTTCAGTTGCTGGGATGAACTTCCAAACCAGGCACAAGTAATGGGAGGAAGGGATTTAGTGAAGCTTACAGATCCAGGGGAAGTTCCATAATGACTGCGGAAGCTGGCCGGCTTTCACAGGCCCAACAACTACCACCATCACCAGCACAAGCAAACACTCTTCAGGAATTCCAGACAAGGCTCCAGCACTTGGCATATCTTTAGACCTGAATTCCAAATCCACCCCACACCACAGGGGCTGGACACTAGGATCTGGATCTGCCCACGGAGACACCTCCTCCATCCAGGCAGATGGAGACCTAAATTACATGTTTTAATAAACTGAATCAATTGCCGGACATCCATTCAAACCCCACATTGGGTTTCCACACCAATGACAGGGCATTTCTCCTCATTGTTTTCTCAAACAGGTGTTGACTAGATGTAAAGGCACTGGTGTCTATCCTATGCTTTGCTAAATGGAAGGGGTCACAGTCAGGAAACATTGTGGGAATATTCCAAACCACATTACCATGGCACCTTTCTCAAACTTGAGGTCAGAAGCTCATGTGCCCAAAGGAAAAACAGGAAGGAGGCTAGACTTCATCAGAATACAGCAACTACCCAGCAAACCTCCTCCTGTCTTGATGCTTCCAATGGCCGTGGCTGCCACACTTTCTCTCATATGGCCATTATTTCTTCCGTTTACATTGCCTGCTTGCTTCACTTCTTAGCTATGATGTACTTGTTTAGTTTGAGTGGGACATTAGATTCTGATTCACTTGGATGTTTTTTTGGAATAGATGTGTGTGGGTGGTATGTGTACACGTCTGTATAGTGTTTATATATGTATGGGTGCATTTGTGTGGGGGGATGCATGTGTGTGCATGTGAGTGTAGAGACCAGAGGTCAGTCACTCTCCACCTTATTCTTTGAGACAGAGTCTCTTGCTAAATTTACAGCTCACTATTTGACGATCCAGCAAGTCTGAAAGAGCCCCTTGTCTCGATGACCCCTGTGCTGGAATTATGAACACATGCCACCACATTCAGTATTTTACATGTGTGCTCAGGCCCTTATGCTTGGGTGGAAAGCATTTTACTCACTGAGCCATCTCCTCAGCCCCATTTCTTGCATTTTTAATGACATTCTATTTATCAAGATACAGTATAAACCTAGCCTTGATCATTCTTTCACATGGAACCAGTACAAATATGACATTTTTTCCTAAATAAGGCATGCCACCATTTCCGTCTGCGCTAATCACAGTCATCTTATGTGGCTAAGCTACTCTGAAAAATCCAGATGAAATGATCTCTTTTATTTGCTGTATAGTATATAACTGACAGGTGTGACCAATTTATCTGAATGCCAAATGTGAAGGATGTAGCTATAGGGCCTATTAAAATGTTGTCTGAATGATTGCAACTCTAAGAGTCCTCATCTACAAAATGGAGGCTTTGATAACCACCTCTCAAGGCTGCAAAAAGACAGGAAGATAACACCATGGACTTCCATAATGCTGATGCTGAATCTGGGGTTTCTCAGTAATTCATAATCAACACTTTTGCTGTCACCAGCGTCTCTAGACTCTTGGGTGACACATAGTTACTATAGATACCCAGTAGCAAAATTGTTAGTGCATTGAAACTGCACTGGTTCTGTTTTCAAAATTATGACCTATCCTGAGAGTCATACTTTCTTACTAGTGAGAGCTGACAGGATGACATAAATAAAATTTCTGGGATGATGGTTTCCAAAAGACCACTTGCTGCTATTGGCAGGCATGGTTATCACGCTTATGGTTCACATGAAGCAATGTTCACTAATCTGATTTAGAAAAAAAAATCATAGTATTTGACATTTACTTAAAAAGTGGAGAGAAGCTTTCTGCCACCTCTACTTTTAGAAGCCTACAGTATTTGCTTGAAAACACAGCTCATTTTGAGGCAGGCAAGCATAGGGTAAAGCTTAGCTGCCCAGAGTTCTACGTGGCTTGGACAGGAACACATTCCTTTCCTTAACAATTCACCTAGCAACCTACTGAGAACCAGGCAACCCTATCTGCACCAGGTTGTGCACAAGCTCCACTCCAAATAATGAAATAGGTTTCTCCTCCCCTAGTGACCATTATATGTGATCAGTTTCTATTTAAATATTGTTCTTAGGTATGGCCCGGATTGGAACAACAAAGGAAAATAGAGCTTAGACTTTTCGGTGCATGCACAACAAGCCAAACTGTGACTTGTAAGTGAACCTTTAGAGAGAGATCCCTCTTTGCCATCCTAGCACTATGTACAACTGAAAGGACATAATCACTAACATGAGATGCATCATGAGAACAGACACACACTGTAAAGAAAAGGCTATATAACCCAAACCTGTCAATCAAACCAGAGACCATCCAAACCACACCCATAACAACTGAGTCCTCCTTCTCATGAACTCATTAGAAAGAAGCCCCAGACTGCTTCCTATGGCCCTTGAGAACTGTCTCACTCAGGCAGTCTCTGCCCTCTTGCAGTGTACTGTGGCCTTTCACTTAATTAAGCTTCTTGCTGTTTTACTTTCCGTATTTGACTTTGTCAATGCTTTGAATAAGGCAGCAAGAACCTAAAAACACTCAGAGACCACCCCTAACAAATTCACATCTTCACAGTTAGATCATTCTGAGACTGCGAAGGGTAGATGATACCTATGGAAATAGAAGAGTAGGATCCCCACTGCGCTTTACACTGGCAATTTATTTCAGGGTTCCTTGTTGGTGATTATCAAATAATTTCTCTTGTTTTCTGTCCTGTTTTCTAGGTCTTCATGTCATAGTCTATCATCTGAAGGTTACTAAGTTTAGACTGGGCAATCACTGTGCATCAGCCTGTACGACCAGTGCTCATTAAATCTTTGATTTCATTGATTCGAGTGTTTAGACTGTGCAGGAATTTTCCATCCCACGTGACTGCATATGGCTATGGACTCTACCAAACTCCCCTCATGGGCTTTGGGTTAGCAAATTGCAAGTTCCTAAAAGAAAGGACACACTGCATGGCCTCTGCAACGTCAAAGAGAAGAGTCCTCGTTCTCTCTAACAGGGTACATTTCTCTGCCTGAAAATGCTTTGCTATTTATTTATTATTTATTTTTGTTAGACAAAGTCTCACAGCATAACCCAGGCTGGCTTAGAATTCACTGTGGAGCGCAGGCTCCTCTCTGAGGGTTGCATGCACACAGCACCTGACTGGACCATTATGTGAGTGCTTAAGACACCAACTCGGGTTTTCATGCTGGTGAAGCACGTTACTGATTGAGACGTCACCCCAATCCCTAAAGCTTCTCAGGAAAGTAAAATAATATATATTTGCATAAATTACATAAAACATTTTTAGATCATAAGACTATGAAAACATTATAGACATAACAATGTGTAATGCTCAGAGCAAAGCATTCCCAGCAGCAGGATGAAAATAAATGTCATAAAGTCAGATGAACATTCATTAAATTCTTATGTAAACCATAATGAGAAAAAGAGCATAATCTACAACATCATTACTTAATCATTTCTAGTTAATCTAACTTTTATGGAAGTAGAAACTCCTTTTGTAACATGAGCTTTTATAATGCATTATCTCACGATATGTTAGGTAAAGGAGTCCCCCATACAAATGCAAGTTAATGAAGAATAAAATATTCACTTTCATCATAATTCTACATACTAATCCATACTCTCCAGAATGCCAGAGTTCAAAATCATTACCCTAAATATTAAAACTCGAGGGTGTTACTTTAATGAACTTAATTATGCAAAACACCACATGCAAGAGTGTACTTGCAAAACAGCAATTTGAAACAGATGGATAATCACACCACTTGCTGCAGATGGTACAGGAGTACAATGTAGTTTTCAAGTTTAGTTTTGATCAAGAAAATAAATTGAAAACACTTTCCTACCAGTACAATAATAGAAGGAATCTGTTAAAAACTTGGAAATCCACTTTCACAAATAATTTTAGAAAATGATGAATTTTCCTTGTCCTGTAATGACTAAAGCAGTTTCAAAGTAAAATCTCATTATAGGAAAAAAGTGCATACAAAAGATAAACAAAGACTTTAGTCTTTAAATTTTACCTATCTGCCATAATGGGATGTCACAGTGAAAACAGTATTTTCCACACTGAAAAGTAACTGCCATTAGACAATATAAGAGCAATGGATGTGAGTGGTAAATATGAACAAGGTTAAATTATATATTTGAAAGGAAAGTAATGTCAGAGAAGGAAGTAAAAAATCAGAATGTCTAGTACATTCACAGGTCCTGCAAAACAATGAAAAGATGGCATTTTAAATAAGTAAGGAAAGAAGAAAGAACACTCCCCTGTTAAGACAAAAATATTTCCCAAGATTCCTTTCTCTAAACCAAGTCTGTGGGAGGAAAGAGGGCACAGGAAAAGCAAGACTGGGGACAGGAGATGTGCACAGGACAGTGACAAACATAAGAAATGTTGCAATTTTAATTCTTGGTATTGCTTGAATCATGAGCATTAAATTTAAATTACGATTTAATTTTATTGGCTAGAAGAATGGGAAATCTAGTAATGCAAAATTTCTGAATTACTGATCTTCAAACTTTGGTATTCACTAGCTCACTAATGGGGTTTTCTAGATAAATTCATGCCTGTGTAAAATCTTCATTTATAAAATGGGATTCAACCAAAGACTAAGATTCTATAGACTCCCTCTAGGTAATTTGTTGGTGATTTAGTCTCTGAGAATCACATTTGTAATCCTTTAGATTACTTCTCTAATGCAAACTTTCCTTAAACTCCAGCATATTTAATGTTAATAAGCCCAGGATCACCCTCATGACTTCTAATAACAAACATTTTCCACAAGTAAGTCCTTCAGTAAATGAATGAATGTTAAACCAAAGTATGTAATAAATACAACACTGTTACTTAAATTTATGGTATCAGGTGAGATAGTTTTATTTTAATTAAATAATATTAAATATATGCACACATTTTGTTTTAAACATTGACTATCTCTGAGAGGTCAGTTCAAGTTTGAAAACCCCTGCTTCTCCACTTCCCACCCATTCCCTGAAACAACAGCTTTTGCCTTGCTTTTGTCTCTGTTGATATTAACCGTCACATTTTGAAATAATATATTGCATTACTTGTATAGCTTTGTATTACTTTCATAATACTTATATATCTTAATTTAGTAATATTATATGCATCATCTGCTAATATCATACATCAGTGAGAACTTAGTTCTTACTATCCCTAAACACCACCTGTCTCAATTTCTGCAGAAAATGTTGGTTTCTGTGGTAGTTTGAATGTATATCCCCCATAAACTCAAGTGCTTTATTAAAGCTTGTAACTTGAGTCTCCAGCTTCCTGTCTGGCTAAAGGACGTGTCACTTGGAGGGGAGGGGGGCAACACTGGGATCAAACCCAAATGTGTGTTTGGGGTGGATCTGAATTCCAACCAAAAGGTGTACAAAGCAGTAGAAGCTCTGGTGGATTTTGGTGTGCTGCTTTTCTTGTATATGCCGGCTGGTGGCTGTTTTTCCTCTCTGCTTGGATCTCTAGAAGCAGCTTCTTCCCCCATTTATGGAACCTCCCCTTGGATCTGTCAGCCTGAAATGAATCTCGTTCCTCCCATAAGCTGTGTCTGGTAAGTTGTTCATCACAGCATTGTGGAACTGACTACAGTAATTGCCTGCCTAGCTTTGGTTTCAGACTGTAGGTCTATCATGGTTATTGAGGCACACACAAGCACGTGTCCACGTGTGTCCAGGGGCATATATGTGCACATACATGTGGAGGCCATAGGGCAATCTTGGTTGTTATACCTCAGATGCTTTGAGAAAGGGTCTCTCCGTGGCCGGGAGCTAGTCAAGTAGGCTGCACTGGCTGGTTAGTGAACTTCAAGGGATTCTTCTGACTCTGCCATCCCAGCTCCACATTGCAGATGCTCCACATTACTGCTCCACTCTGCCTGACTTGGGTTCTAGAGATCTCATTTAGGTCATCATGCTTATACAGCAAGCACTTTACAGACTACCTCTGCAACCCAATGACTGAGTTTTAAGGGCAAATATGGAATAAAACTTGGTCATAGAAACTTGAGAGAATTCAGTTATCAGTTATGAAGAGACTAGGAAAGATTTCCTATATAATAAGAGAGAAATATCAGAAGACCTGATTTTTATTTTGTTTCTGGACCCTATGATTACTGGATAGAATGCTTTGAACTCCTGCAGGCCCCTTGCTCTTTGCAAAGGACAAAGTTAAAAGAGCATGGGCAGAATGAAACATTCCTCAAGGAACAGGAGCCCGGCCCCAACAATAGTGTGGTTCTTTTCAGATGAGATAGGATGCTCAATTTAAAATTTACATTAAGGGGCAGTTCCTGTTATAGTTAATGTGTCTTAATGTTCATCCCTCCCTCAGTTTCTTTTTCCGCAGACTGATACAACTTTATATGTGTGTTTGTATGTTTGTAGTTATTAAGCCAGTCATTCAGTGTCTGTGTTTTTCATCTACATATGTGTTTTCAGTGACAAATGCTAATTACAGTTACTTTTCTGATAATTTAGTATTACTTTGAATTTAAAATTGGCCTCCTTTTTTTGGTTTGTGTGGGCTGCTTCCTGTTTGTGATTATTGCTTCCTATATCATAAGTACACCATAGGAATCTTGCACTGTAACCTTACAATATATATTTTTAATATTTAATTTTTATTTATTTATATGAGAGAGAGAAAGAGAGGGAGATAGAGAGTGAGAGAGAATGGTTGTGCCAGGGCCTCTAGTCACTGCAAATAAACTCCAGATGCATGTACCACCCTGTAGTAAAGAACAATAGAGGTTAAACACATAGGTCAAGGAAAATCTCCAAGAAAATTCCAGGAAGTCCATGGGAACCCAAGCAGGAGCTT
Source organism: Orientallactaga sibirica (assembly GCA_036365145.1). NCBI lineage: Eukaryota > Metazoa > Chordata > Mammalia > Rodentia > Dipodidae > Orientallactaga > Orientallactaga sibirica. Next base: position 8,033,477 of record JAEOAD010000555.1, on the reverse strand, counting down.
TTACAACAATGGTGGGTAGGCCTGGAGATAGCATAGCAGTACTTCCCCTAGGTCAAGGGAACTCTAGTGAATGTAGACTGGGCTCATGCAAGAAATATCTTACAGTTAGAAGTAAAATATTGGTATGCTTTTATGGGGCAATTTAGTGCTACTAATGTTTTTATTTAGATGATTAATTCTTATTGTGATCAGGGCAACTTGGTATATCCTTTTCATTTATAAACTAATGAGGTAACAGTTCAGAAGTGTGAGTCTCTTTGTAAAGTGATACACAGATGAAAGGAAAAATAAATAGCAAGAAAATCTAAAATGGGTTACAAGGCTATTGTCTTCTACAGCATAAACAAAAGTCAAAAGTGGACTAAAGACTTTTGTATTAAAATCCTGTAACTAAATTATTCATGTTGCCTACAGTGAGCTCCAGGTTTTTTTATTTATTTATTTATTTATTTTTATTTATTTATTTATTTATTTATTTTGGTTTTGTGAGATAAGGTCTCACTCTAGTCCAGGCTGACCTGGAATTAACTATGTAGTCTCAGGGTGGCCTCAAACTCTTGGCGATCCTCCTACCTCTGCCTCCCAAGTGCTGGGATTAAAGGCATGCACCACCACGCCCAGCAGAGCTCCAGTTTATAGAACACATCCCAAACAAAATGAAAATACAGGCTTGCATTCTATATAGTCAACAGAAAACTTATCCCTGGAACAGAAACAGATTCCCTATAAATTAATACAAAAAAAGAAATAAGAGAAGAAAAAGAAAACAAATTAGACAGACTGTTTTAAAAGGCCATTTAGCATAAAGAAAACCTAAATGGCTAATAAGCATATGAAAAGATATTCAACTCCATCAGTAACTAGAAAAACATAAACTAAATTTACAAGTAGATCTTTTAACCTTTTAAATCTTTTTAAATAAATACATTAAAGGAAACAATGAAGACTGCATTGGCAGCATAGGATGGAGACCAATATTTTTTCATCAACTAAATAGGTATGGAAATAAACTCAAAAAGAAAAAAGCAACACATAGCTTAGGGACAAGCATCATGAGGACAAAAAGAGACAGAGATCTGTTCTAAAGTGAGGCCATAGAAATGGAAAGGAAGGAACTGATTCAAGAAGCACTGCTGAGCTGGGAAGAGGGCTCCGTTGGGCAAAGAGTTCTCATCACAAGCATGAGGACTTGAGTTCAGACCCCAGAATCCTCCCAAAAGCAGCACATACTATCACTTCTGTAACCCTAGCATTCCCACAGTGGGTCAGATAGCCTGGTGAATACAGCAATGAGTAATGAGAGACTGCCTCACACAAGATGGAAGGCAGTCAGCAATTCTCGAGGTTACCCTCTTACCTGCTGGTGTGTGGCACATGCCCCTGTTCCCACCCACATGCAGACACAAAAGCATTGCTTAAGAAGAATTAATTTTAAATGGGATGCGGAAAAACAAGCCTTTCCAGCACTGAGATTAAGTCTAGAGAACAAGATAAGATGTCTGTGATTGATGCTAGAAAAAAGGAAGAAGGGAAGATTTGAGGGAGGAATATGAGTTCAATTTTAAGCACCAGGAAGAAAATAAGATAGAAACTAATTAATTAAGCAAAAAGGCCCAATATGGTCATGGAAAATTACATTTATTCTGGAAGAAATAGCCAATCATCAAAAGAGCTAAAAATGTGTACTCAGAAATGTGGGAGCTGAATCAAAGGAAGTGGGGAAATAGTCTAATAAATTTATTGAAAAATCAGATGTAGCAACTTACAACAGAAAAAGTATTTTAAAAGGACAGTGCAGCCAATCACACCTGTAAATAGAGAGAAAATAATTATAAACATCTCGACTGTTCTCTCAACTGAACAGTAATTCTAAAAGTGGTTGAACACTGATAGAGACAAATACAACAAAGATGTCATGGGGAAATATCAGAGAAGGGACCTTTGAAATGCCTTTGGCAGCTAAAAAGTCACTGGTGAACTTTAGGAAATCACTTTCATTAATGTGAAATGGAGAAAAGTCATACGGTGTGGGGTGGTGGGGGGGATGTACCTATTATCTCTTACTGCCTCTACTCTTTCAGGGCTTTGTTCAAATGGTATCCTCACAATCCTACTGAAAATTTAGACCCTCTAGTACTATTTCCATTTTTCCTTGCAGAAAATTTCTCCCCATGTTATTTACATTCATTATCTGCCCATGAATAAGACTTATGAGATTAGGAACTTACATCACTCTTCACTGGCAGACCTAAGACAGATTTACAGATGTCACAAAACACGTGCTGAGTCTTCATAACTGGCATAAAAATTGAAAACTCAGAAACTACAACAGGCAGAGAACCAATGATCAGATTTTGAAAGATAACCTTAGAAAGCACATTTTCAAGTAGTCAGTGTGAACATAAAATAGAGTACATAAAAAGTGTTAATGGATAGATAATCCAGAGAACATTTAATTCACATCCCAAAAGGATATTTGTAATACACAGCAAGAAATAGGAGTGTCTTAGTAATTTTTCTCACTGCTATGACAGAATACCTGCCAGAACAATTTAAGAGAGAAAAGGTCTACCTTGACTCACAACTTGACAGAGATTTTAGTCCATCGTAATGGGGAACACATGGTGACAGAAGTTGCTCTCTCCATCAGTTGAGTGTGAGGCAGCTGTTCACATGGCCAAGGAGCAGGAAACTGAAAGAATGGCCCATTTCCACCAGCCAGGCTCCACACCCTTCTCAAATATCTCCCCCAGCTATGAAATCAGTGTTCAATGCATGAACCTCTGGGGGACAGAAATAAAAATAATGCAAAGTGCAGAGATAGTGAGATGACGCACTTGAGAAGTCAAAAGAGGCTGAGTCTGGTGCCCAATGCTGGGGACAGCCCTAGACAGGCAGATAATGGCCTCAGTGGGAAAGTCAATAAGAATGCTCTAGCACAGAGGATGGTGATGAAAGAGAGAACAATTACCCCCAACCCCCGCTTCATTTCTTCATGAATGGAGGATTGACTTTCCTGAAAACTTAAAGAAAAAGGAAGTGAAATAGTTGCCCAGGACATAAAATAAATGTTCAAGAAGAATTGCTAGAATATCTAGGTATTATTAAGTATTTAAGTAAATTTAAAGTAATTACATTGATAAACAAAACTGCATATTCATCTCTAGGTATGTTCAGTTCAGGCTGTAGGATGGAAGAAGAAGTGGATTAAGATTGGGAGCTGGAATATTCTCTCATAAAAACCTAGTGGGGGGCTGGAGAGATGGCTTAGCAGTTAAGGCGCCTGCTTCCTAAGCCTAAGAACACTGGTTCCAATCTCAGTGGTTCCAATCTCCAGGTCCCACATTTAGCCAGATGCAAAGTGACGCAAGGGTGCAATGCCACACTTGACCACAAGGGGGCTCACGCATCTGGATTTCATTCGCAGCAGCTGAGACTGCTGGTGCACCCATCTCTATCTATCTTCCTCTCTCTCTCTCTCTCTCTCTCTCTCTGTCTCTCTCTCAAAAAAAAAAAAAAAAAAAAAAACCTAGTGGGTACACAACTGTAAACCAAATAAATGTGTCCTCTACCCTGTTTTTAGCCCAGTACCAATGCATATGCATGTAGTTTAATGACCAAAATGAATACTTGGCCTCTCAAAGAATTGTCGGGAAGATCCAGTTCTAAACACACAATGCTACTGCCTCATTCTTTTTACTCTTTCATCCAGAGACATGCTTATAACTTCCCACACCTTACTCCCAACACTCTCAACCATAGCTCTTCCTTGACACTGTGTGGGCATGTTTCTTTTATTCCACTTTGCTTCTCTTGAGTAAGAACTCACGAGACTTCCCAATACAAACTTTCCATCTTCTCTTATTCTTTCCTATTAATTACTCTCATCTGTGGAATAAGATGTAAGGCCTGGATTCAGGTGAGCAACCATATTGATGTTAGAATATCTTCCTTCCTGCCAGGCTGGCTGCATTACTAGTAAGAGCAAAGACCATGAAAACGTTACAGTAATGAGTTGTATAGGACATAGCCTATTTCTGAACATCATGTACTACAGGGGTCTGTAAGACTATATTGTCTTCTATAGCTATCTTCATTTGACTAAGTACATTCTATCATGGTCACACAAAAGCAAAATCAACTAAGACATTAAGCAGCTCGGGACTGTATTTGGAAGATGGGTCAGAAACTTGCATGGTCCCCGTTCCTATCTACTATATGGATATTCTGAGATGAGCACTAGAAACATACCATCCTCCTGTGACAATCTCTTCAGTATGGTAAACAACCACACTGATTATCCCAACACACTTAGCAGCTCAGTCCTCACCTCCAACTAGCTAGATCAGTGAAATTTATTCTCGGCTAGTGCCCCACTTCTCCCCCTGAACTTAATATCTCTTATCTGCCCATGAATTCCTTTCCAAAGCCTCAACTTCTTGCCAGTTCTCAACTGCAATTGAGGATAAATATCAGTATTATTTGAACCATATAAGCTTAGAAATTGTCACTGTACCATATTTTGAGAGGTTAATGGCAGAAGCATAAACAACTCTCTGCCCTTAGCTACATATTCTCTTTCTAGTCACCAAGAATTTAAAGTTGAAAAGCATTTGGCTAAGGAGGAATAATGGCTTTAATTAACTTGAAGTTCAGCCAACCTTGCTTAAAAATCAACAATAAAATTCAAAATGATTCCTCTGACCAATCCAAATGGGTTATTTGAAAAGGTTTATGAAATGAGTGTTTTGACAGCCAGATAATCTTAAAGAGAATGTGGAAAGTAGTAGATTTTTACCAAATCTGTGTTTAGGAGCAAAAGTGATGTGGTAAATTTAGAGAATGAGAAATTCTTTGACAAGAAGTTGGAGAGGCATTTTAGCACTTCATTTCTGCAAATGCAGCAATTGGAATGAAAGATGTGAGGCGCCTGTGTGAGCCAGGAGAGGAGAGCAGCTTCTGTCCTCCCAAATCCCCCCCTTGAGCCCCTCACACCAGAGCTGTCTTGGGGAACGCGTGCTATCCAACAACACAGCACGGATTCATCAAGGAATTCCCAATGAATTAGTCGAAACAGTGTGATATGAACATAGCTCTTGGCTCCATGACATGCATAAGACCCCAAGAAGTTTCCCTGTGTCTCTTACACTAATCCTCCTTGAAACCAATCATGCTGATGGAAGAAAATTTCAGAATCTCAAGTCATACAGAATCCTCAAAGTCAAGTATATTCTTCATCCCTTCTCCCATCACGTCTACCACCATTACTTGATTCTTTGAGGCCTGAGTTTGAATCTCTTCTTCTGTATATCTAAGAAGTAGTTCCCCACCTAGAGAAAAGAGGGAGCTAAGAACCCTGAAACTGCCTGCCTTCTATGAAATTCTGTTCCACTTGGGGTGTCTTGCCTGACCACTAGCTTGCTTGGTGTAGTAAATTCAGACTGTGTCCTATAAATCAGGTCTAACAGTGTTCAAAATTAAAGCTACTAGTGTGTTTTAAATGTGTAATCCCGGGCTGGAGAGAAGGCTTAGCGGTTAAGGCGCCTGCCTCCTAAGTCTAAGAAAGCTGGTTCCAATCTCCAGGTCCCACGTTTAGCCAGATGCAAAGTGACGCAAGGGCACAATGCCGCACTTGACCACAAGGGGGCGAATGTATCTGGATTTCATTTGCAGCAGCTGAGAGGCTGCTGGCACGCCCATCTCTATCTGTCTCCCTCTCCCTCTCTATCTCTCTCTGTGTCTCTCCAAATAAAATAAAATAAAATAAAATAAAATAAAATAAAATAAGTGTGTAATCGCTAAAGTTATATGCCATTCCTCTAGGAGGATTTTGAGATTAGATGTGGTCATGCATATGGGGCCCCATGATGGCATTAGTGACTTTATAAAAAGGAAAGAACCTGGGTTAGCACACTTACTTTGTCTCACCCAGTGATGTCTTCTAGCATGTAGCAAAAGAAACCAGACGTTGGTGCCATGCTCTCTACTGCAGTCTCCAGAACTATGAGCAGAATAAAATCTGGTCTTTATAAACTACCTGGGGTAAAGTACTTTGTTATACAAAACAAGCTAAGAAAGTCATTGCTTATACAAATTCCATTTAATTGCTAAAGAATTATTCTTTCTCTAAGAAAAACCTCCCCCATTCCCTGAGAACAGTGACAGTTCCTCCTGTGTTTGTTCTCTTTTGTCTGAACCATATCTTTCCATCAGCTCTCCTCCGGTACAATATCAAAGCAGTCTGACTCATCCTATGTGGCTCTATCATATAAAATTTAAAAGTGACTGTTACCACCCATGTCTGCAATTTTCTAGTGGGGATAAACTAGTCTACATATGAGCCAACAATTTGAATTCATCCTTCTACCTAGTATACCAGATCATTAAATCATATTTCTTTTAATCAAATAATATCACTAAGTAATTTTACCAAGTTGCTAATAAACTACATCAGTTGCTCATCCTGTGTTCAGTTAGTCTGAAGTTTATTTGAAGGGCATGACTATAAATTTTTACTTAATAAAACTTTTAGAGCTATTTTTTGCTATTTGTTAATAAAAGTTTATTTTCTAATATTTGCATTTTAACAAAATTCAAAATATTTTTATTCATATCTTCTTATTTTTTCATTCATTACTTATACATTTGAATTTACCTACATAAATTAAATTAAGATTGCGTTACCACGCCCGGCAAGATTGGAGCATTAGTTTTGATAAATGCATTAATAGTGATCTAATTAAAATGGAAATAGTTTGATGAATTTCATCAAAATATAGCACCATTAGAAAAAAAACTCTGTTAAATTTCATCTCATTACATACAAATAATTATTCTAATTATTGGTGACCTTTTCTTATCCTGATTTAGATATAAATTATTAATCATTGCTCCCAGCTTTTGTGTGCCCATAATGGACCTTCATTAGTGGCTAATTTCCAGATTCTAAGCAAAATGCTGACAAGATTTAGATTATTAATACACAGTTAGTAATAAATAGTGTATTGATATTACAACCTGAATCCCAATACTTTGGGTTCCGTCCTTTTAATAACGAAGAACCTCTCTAACCATGGACTCTGAGTTGCTGAAATTCTGTACACGTCTACCTCAGAAGTGTTGTGCTATGTATACTATCTCATGAAGTACTAAAGAGCATGTGGCATTATTCCTACCACATTTCATAGAGTTCTTTAATTTAGATACAAAACCCAAAACACAGAAACTTTTACTCAATGCAACAACCAAGCAAAGGAAACGCTTCGTTCACAGCAATAAAACTGTAATTTTCAGGTCTCTCCTAAACAAGCTTTAAAAAAAAAAAAATAGTAATGATAACTGAACTAGCCAAAACAAAATTTTTAAAATGTGGTAATCCGCTCATGTAGTGGAAAGGCTGACAAAGCAGCATCACCCAGGGCTCTGAGGCATCACTGGGCTGGTTCTTGCTGTGTTGTTCAGCTTTGCCTCCTGCATGTTGCCTTAGTCTTGGGCTATTAATAGTAGAAGGATGATTGCTAATGGCTACTGCTCTTTGTCCCTTTAGGCTAGTAACACCAGCCTAAGGTGCTAAAATAACTAAATGACTCCACAAAGGCACTGGCTGAGCAGACCAGTCACTCCCTCCCTTGTGGAATGGGAGGAGTGGGGCTATGATGGCTTCTTTGTCAGCTTGACTGAATTAAGACATGCTGAGAAGAGCACTGAGAACCCTCTCTGAATCTGTCTGCAGAGGCATCTCTGGAGGCACTTAGGTCATGAAAGTACCAACATCTCAGTGGATTATTTCTTTTTTTCTTTTTTTTTTTTTGGTGTTTTGAGGTAAGGTCTCATTGTAGCTCAGGCTGACCTGGAATTTACTATGTAGTCTCAGGGTGGCCTCGAACTCACGACAATCCTCCTACCTCTGCCTCCCGAGTGTTGGGATTAAGGGTGCGCGCCACCACGCCTGGCTTCTGTGGATTCTTTCTATCAATCCCTCCATAGAGTCACAATATAATAGCATTATTTCCAGGTGGTAAAAAGTAGGAGGTGGTATCTAGTTATAGGAAGGAGCCTCTTGGAAACAAGTCTTTGGGGCTACATCATTTCCTGTTTGCTCTCTCTCTAGCTGCCTCTTTTTCTTTCTTTCTCTCTCTCTTTGTGTGTCTCCCTCCTCTTCCATCCCCCTTTCCTTCCTCTCTCCTGTCCACAGTGAAGAAATCACACACTCCTACCACCATAATGCCCTGTCCAAATACATTGGGACCACTGAGATTGTGAGCCAGATAAGTCTTTATTCCCTTAGGTGTCTTCTGTTAGGCACTTTGTCATACTGATGATCAAAGTACCTAACACAGGCCGTCAGTATCCTAACCATGGGGAACTTCTTGGTCAGATCTATAGGAAAACTTGAAATGCTCCAGAAAAAAAAAAAAAAAAAGGTGATTAATCCATATCTGGTTTGAAAAATGTATCATTCCATTTTCCACTTCAGCCAGGGTTAAGATGCATTCTCACATTCTCACTCAGGGATAAATGAACTATTTTTCTGACACTAAGTAAAAAATTAGTCATGTCTGTTTTACAAAGCACCCTAGTTTAGGATTTCATGAAACTGGCTTGCTTACATTTTAAAGAAGTTAGGGTAAATTTATTATTATTCTATACCTTATTAATTACTAAATTTCAACTGCCTGAGAGTAAGATCCTTAATGTTTTTATGTGTAAGAAAACATTCCAATTCTATATTCCTTTTATAGATTAAATAAGTGTATATTTGCCCTAACCTTATATTCACATCCCTCATAGACAACTTTCTAAGACATTCCTATATCAATTTAAATTCTTAAAATGCACAGTAAGAACCCCACACACTCAACCTAAAACATACTAATTTTTATGAAGGAAACTATAAACTTAATGAAAATTAGAATGTCTGGCATATTTGTTTCTCTGAGAATTTCCTTATTGGGGTTCATAGGAAGCTATTGTTAACACATAGGAAGAGTCTGTACATAGTAGATTATGCTAGCCTATGAAATTCATTTGCCTTATGGAGCAGACTTCACTCAGCTAGGTGGTTTTCTAAATTAACTTACAACAGTTCTCTGCTATGGACTGAAATTTACCCAGTTAAAAATATGGACAAACAATAGTTCTCTAAATTTTTTTATACATCACTTGTATCAAGGGGACTAAGTATAGTCGAGCTATCTAAAATTCACCTTAAGTATAGCATACAATTTCATTGCTAAGTCTTTGGTTCCTAACTAAAAAGTCTCAAAGCCTTGATTCAAATAGATGATCACTAGCTGGTCTCATGCTCTCCAGTACAGCCCTGGGATTCCTGTAGAAAAGTTAATCCAATTTCGTTGACTCTGGGAGTAACAGCAATTAAAAAGCTCAACTGTGTTCTGGGTGTGGTGATGCATACCTACAATCCTACACTGGGGAGGTAGAGACAGGAGGATCCCTATAGCTTGCTGGCTATCTAGAGTAGATGGATTGTGAGCCTGTTATCTGAAAGAATAACATGGGGACCAATTGAGAAGGACACTCAAAATCAACCTCTGGCCTCTGAACACATACACACATCATGAACATACACATGAACACATGTGTATACCATACAGACATATATACATGATATATAAAGCTAAGTTATAATATGATGATCCAATGTAAAGTGAGGTAACTTGCTGAAATACCTAGAGAAGTCTACAGGCAACCAATGAAAATGTTCAAAACAAAAATTTTGAATTTTGGAGGCTCAAGTTGAGAATTCAGAAATGTACTATCTTATAATTTAGTACAGATCCAGAATTAAAACAATATACACAGAATAGAAAAGCTGAGATATGAAGTCTTACTGACAAGGCAGAGCCTTACTAATCAACATTACCTGAGGAGGAAAATCACTAAGAGACCATTGAGCAAGGCTGATCGGAGAACCCTTGAACTTTTTATCATCTGGTCACTGAGGCAGGAAAGCACGGGGACTAGCTCAGCAACCCAGAACAAACACTGTCTAATTAGCACACCTCTTTCCTAGCAACCAGTTGGCTAGTTGGGACCATCCCCTACTTGCATTAAATTGCATATGTACCCTGATCCAAAGAATATAATGTCTCCCTACCAATCAAAACCTTTGGAAGCACCCCTATTGTTGTCGGGTTTTGTTAAAATACATTCTAAGATATGGTCAAGATCAAAAACAGGGGCGCATCTTTGGTATTCATGCACAGTAAGGCAAACTGCATCCCCTAAGTGAACTTGGCAGGAGAATCGTCTATATTTACAATCTGACTATGTATAACTGGGCATACATATAATTAAAACCAGATGCATCATGGCGAGGGACACACATCATATAAGTTCTATAACTCAAGACTGTCAGTCAAACCAGAGAACTACTTAAACTACATCCTTCTTCATCTAGATCCTGTGAAAACAAGCCACAAGCAAGAACTAACGGCTCTTGAGAGTCTTGCTCAAGGACCCCACTGCTATCATGCAGCATATTTCCCTGTTTCTCAGTGCCTTACTATCTGTGTATGTCTTTAAAAAATTATTTGAATAAAATGCCAAGAATCTGAAAACATACAGACAGAAACAACCAGTAACACTAGTGTTCGGGATGTTTCCTTCGCATCTTAAACATCACCAGCTTATGGAAGGAACCCTGTTAGTTCCCAGACACGAGGAGTTTCCCTTCTATTCCCTTCCACAGTCACCCATTTTCCATTTTTGAACACACATCACAACTGAGACCCTCTAATGTACAGTGTACTGATCTTCTAAACATCTGACTACACTACTGCAAACACTGGGATCTAGGGAAACTGCTCTTATTCTAAGCATGGAATTGTGTCAATAAATCATCCAATAAGTAATTAGGAGTGAATAACTGAATGAACCATCTAATTCACTTCCAAAAATATGACAGTAAAATAACATCTAGGGTCATACCACCATGCAGATGACTAGATGAGGCTATATTACTGACACTTTGAAAATAAATTCTTCACATCTCTTCAATTAAACTCTGGAAATGTCAGTGACTATGATTACATCGTGCATCAAAAAGGCAGGCATAGTAAAGAAGATACAGCTCATGAAAGTCTCTGAGGAAAACAGGAAAGCTTTTAAGGATTAGGAATTATTGATGTTTTAATGAGAAATGCTACTTGCAAATTTTTTATTTATATGTGTTTTAGAATTGATGATATTAAATTAGGAAAGGTATGATATTTTGTTGGTGCAAGAAGATATTGAGATAGTTCTAAAGCTATTCCTCTTTCAGGTGGCTCTCCACTACTATCTGACCCATTTCAACTCTTACTGATGACTTCTATACATGTACACATAAGTAGTTCAATAATGAAATAACCCTATAAAATACTCTATATGTACAGGAAAAGCTTACATGTTAGGATATAAAATTCTTTCTTGCTGTTTCTGTCTTTTATTTTGATAGTAAATGTTGTAGCCCAATATAAGGACAAGTCCCCAAGGCTGAAAGCAATTATGTTATGTTTTTAAAACCAATAATCAAACAAAACAGAGTTTCTTTGAAAGAGCCAGACTTTGAAGTCCCATAAATTAGTTTGTCTTTCCCACAAAATGAGTCTGAGCAAATTTCCACTTTTACTGATAAATTCTCCTTCCATGTTCATAGTGTTTTCTCAAAGTATAAATTCCAAAGTATAAATGAAGGCCATGAACACATGTGCTGTAGTTATTTCTGTACACATTTCTTTCATTCTCTTCCTAACATTTATCACATGGGTCAAACTTATAAGTTACCATATCATTTACTTTGGAAGAATCTATATGAAACTATAATTCTAAGTAGTGTATGAATTTTTATCTCCACTAATAGAAACTTTCAGATATATACAAGAAGAAAGGGAAACCCGTTTTTTAATTTGTTTTTAAATTTTTTGGAGAGAGACACAGAGAGAGACAGACAGAGAGAGAGGGAGAGGGAGACAGATAGAGAATGGGCGCACCAGCAGTCTCTCAGCTGCTGTGAATGAAATCCTGATGTGTGTGCCCCCTTGTGGGCAAGTGTGGCATTGCGCCCTTGCGTCACTTTGCATCTGGCTAAACGTGGGACCAGGCAGGTGCCTTAACCACTAAGCCATCTCTCCAGCCCAGGAACCCCATTTTTAACTCTTTACAATGTATATCTCTGGAGAACCTAAATTTAAAAGATCATACAAGGTGAAAGTTGAAAAAAATGGGCTCAAAACTTTCATAATTGACCCTAGAACACATGTTGAAGCCAGTAAAATTATAATAATCTCTGCTAGCAAACTGAAACTATAATATAAGAGCTTGTAGGGTCTTCAAGAACCTCTTTATAGATTATGGTAAATCGTGCAGAATATATCACAGTTCACAAAGATCAAAATCTTAAACAGGGGACTGGACAGTTGGCTTGGGGCTGGAGAGATGGCTTACCAGTTAAGGTGATTGTTAGCAAAGCCAAAGGACCCAGGTTAGATTCCCCAGTATCCATGTAAGCCAGATGCACTAGGTGGCACATGTGTCTGGAGTTGGTTTGTAGTGGGTGGAGGCCCTGGTGCACTCATCCTCTCTCTCTTTTTCTCTCTATCTGCCCCCATCTCTCTCTCTCAAATAAATAAATAAAAATATTTTTAAAAATCTTAAACAGGATTGGAATCTTTCAACACTTTACTGTAATTACCTGGAGGAAAAACACATATTCCAATGATTAGTCTTCTGCCATTGAATATTTACAACAACTGATATTTCTAGGAAAGTAATTTTAATGACTTTCATTTATAAGGAGAAAGCACTCACATGCAATAAATCGTCTCCAATTCTCTTTTATTTTATTGTTTCAATTTCACATATATATATCCTCCCTCATTGCCCCAATTCTACAGAGGGTCTTCAGTGGGGTTATTGGTATTCATTGTGGGGGACCAAGAGGCCTCAGCCAGTCTCTGCAGGGATGGGGGACACATGGTTTTCTCAGGCTATTCCCACCCATGCTGAGGCTCTTACAATCTTTCCACCCCTTCTTCCCAGATGTTCCCTGAGCCTTGGTGGGCAAGATAGAGATCTGCTTTAGTGTTGCTTTCTCTGTAGATTCTGGATCTCTGTTTTTATGAGGTTTGAGTCACCACCGTGTCTGTTGCTATTTCCCTGGAAGTGGATTTCAGGCTAGCCATGAGAGCAGCATTCCTGTCACCACTTCCCTGTAATGACTTCTGGGCCTGGGCAGATGAGGTGGAGGTGGCCCCTCTCCTGGTAGACAGTTGGCTCTCTCTCCTTGTTTGTTTTTAAGGGAAACCAAGAAATGAAAATGACAGGGCATTGCTCACATTCAAGTGCAAAACCATTACACTGACAAAGAACAATGTAAATTCTAAAGTCATTTCCATATCATGCCCCAATGAAATGTGTTTTGTAAATATTATTTCAATGAGTTCAACACAAATATTCTTTCCTTGTTTAGATCCCTCTCCATTTAAAACACATGACATAAACAGAAGAATCTGCATGCTGAATTAACTGTGCTGCAGATGGAGGATTGTATGCTTTAGATTGCTATTTTGACAATTATTTTTTCCTGACCAATGACATTATGATGCTTGTGGTTGCTTTGTTATCTGAACTCAAAGTCCTATCAAAATAATAAAACTATCCTCCCTACTATAACAGCATTCTGAAACTCTGTAAATACAGAATTCAGAGAGAATTTGGAATAAGAAAATTTAAATGACTCTTTTCCTTTCACTGGGAAGAATAGCACATTTTCTCTCTTATTTATTTACAATACAACAAGATAATGGTTTATGGTGTTTCTTCCACAGACCAACCTTACCAAGAATGGAGTTTATATTTGCACAAGATTCGTATCCGGATTTACAGAAACAAAACAGAAAAGAAAAAAAAAAACAAAAATGATTCAACTAAGGCTTGCTACATTAAAATTAGAACAATATTTACACATTAATCATCAAACTATATAAATACTGTGTGTGTGTGTGTGTGTGTGTGTCACAGTAGCAGTAGTAGTGAGGATGGTAAGACAGTATAAGGAGGAACACACATTAGTTTTCTGTTATTAAGCAAATATCTAAGATAATCAATCAGCTTACAAAGGAAAAACTTCATCAATATAACTCACAGTTTTTGAGGCCCCAGTGCATAACTGGTTGGTTCCAATGTTTGGGGCTTATTCTGAGGCAGAAGAATGTTTTGTCATCAAAGCACACCTCATGCCAAAAAAGTGAAAAGGAGAAAGAAAAAGGGGACTGGGAGTGTCCAATAATTTGCATTAAGGCTAACACCCATCACCTGATGACTTCCCATAATGAAACATCTTTCTAAGATTTCATCAGCTCTCACAAGTACCACAGGCTTGGGAGCACTTTCCACACAAGCAGCCTTGGCTACTCAGGAAGTTTACATCTTGAAAGCCACATATCTAGGGCCTGATTTATTGCTAGCTAAGCTGATTCTAAGCAGGGCTTCATCAACTTCTTTTGACCATGTCCAGCCTCAAATACTAACACAGAGGGAGAGCTGATTTGATGGTAAAGCTGCACACTGACCTAAACAGTTAGGGTTTTGAAACACACTTTCAGGCTCCAGGCCCAGGATTATGGGAATTTGCATATGGAGCAAATCCTATTTTACCTCTCTTAACAACCTGCCCCAAATTCAACATAACCTGAGTTTCTACAAAGGAATGAGCAATTATTTTGTTCCATTCTTCGGCATTAACATGATGCTATGTTCAACCACGAGTTAGTAATCTTCCCTCCATGTCCCTGGGGAGAAACTGAAAATAATCAGTGCAGATGAGAAAAACAGAATGCCACTATATTTACTTAAAGCTTTCACCCTCTCTATCCACTTCATCCTAGGAAAACCAATGATCACTTTTTAATGGTGACATGAGGTGGGAGAAAGACCTTCCATAAGTCATTTTACTGATAAATAATTCAGACATCATCCAAATGAGCAAGGAGAACTGGCTACACATAAGCCAGAGGGGCAGACACCATTGATGCTCAATACTGATGATGATTTCTTTAGTCCTCCATCTTTTCTATAGTAGAAGAACCACTGAACGTTTCTAAATAAGGTCATCACTTGAGAAATTGACATGATTAAGAAAGTCAACTTGTCGTAATTGAATAGTACTGCTGGATCTTGTGTGTTAATTGAATAATTTATGCCCCACAAAAAGCTAGTCTAAATCACTATTTAAAAGTTCACATATATTCTTCTGTTGAAGAAAGAAATTGTTAAGGGTCAACTCTTGGTGTTGTGGTTTGATTGCAAAAGGTCTACCATAAGCTCGTGTGTTTGAACCCTTGGTCCCCAGCTGGTGGCACTGTGTGAAAAGGTTGTAGATGTAGAACCTTTAGGAGGTATAGCCTTACTGAAGGAAGCAAGTGATTTGAGGCGGGCCTTGTGTTTTTATAGCCCAGCCTCACTCCCTGTTTGTCCTTTGTTTCCTGACCATGGTCGCAGTGTGACCAGTGGCCTCCCCACTCCTGTCACCATGCAACTTCCCCTTGAAACTGTAAGACAAAATTAACTCCTACCTGAAGTTGATCAGGCATGTGGTATATGTCATCAGATATTTGGTCACAGCAAGAAAGTAACTAATATATTTAATTTATAAGGAAAAGGAAACTATTCATGTGAGCAGCTGAAGGTTGGGCAATTATGGGAGATAGGATTCTTGAGGAGGGTCAAGATGACAGCCCGTTTTAGACACATAGTGTGATGTGCCTGTAAAGTGGACCCCTGCAGATGATATGCAGACATCTGTTTCTCAAGCTAGAGTAATGTAGGAAGAAACACACTCAGAAGTGACACAGATTAAGCAGTTAGGTTTCTAAATCTCAGAAATACTTCAGTGTTTAAATACCCCCAAAAACCCCATGTAAGCAATTATCTAAAATAACACATACTCAATGAAAATTAGAAATTTAACTTGATCTCTGCTTTATTTGTACCTTAGAATAAAAAATTAGTATAAGATTTCCTCTCTTGCATGCTCCCACATGTGGTTGATGAAGAAAGCATCTTCTTAGGGAAGTGAAGATGGCAATACAGAAAGAAGGAAAAGAAAGATCAACTAGAATCATCTGCAAATTGGATAATTTCTGATGAGAGAACTCTATTATCACAAATACTTAGGTTTAAGCTGTCTGTCAAATAGGGAATTATATCCACAATTGTGTGACTTAAAGGGTAATTCAATCCCTGACTGACATGTGACAGGCTTTTTTTTTTTAATATAAAAAGAAAGTTAATGAAAACTGTACACCAAATAAGAAAAAAGACCAGCCCGAGATGCTGGCATACCTAACAGGCATCTTGAGGCTGGGACAATAGGGAGGGTAGGACTTGAGTGGAGGGTAAAGGTGGTGGGGGTGGGACTTAAAACTGAACCCAAATGGAACTGGTACACTAGAATCCTGTATCTTGGAAGACATACTAAAAGGTTGAACCCTCATCAGGACCATAGGGGGAGCACCTGAACCGAAGGGCCCTGGATAGGGTAGGATGAAGCCTTACCTTAAATTTATCCTTTCTTTCTCTCTTTCTCTCTCTCTCTTTCTTTCTTTCCTTCATTCCTTCCTTATTTCTTTCTTTCTTTTTTCTATTTTCTTTCTTTTTATTCTTTTTTTTCCCCTTGGCACTGGCCTGTAACTCCCAGTACCAGGATGCAGTTTACACACACAATGAGCTGTTGATCAGAAAGACCTACAAGGTTTTCCAAAACAAGACAGACTTCTGTCAGAGCTCTTGATTACCCAGCAGAGGTGAATGGTAGACCCTGCTATTGAAGACACTGTATGCTATCAGTACAGAACATGGAGAGAGATGTGACTGGAATCTGGAAGAGAGCCAGTCCCCAGACTGTTAACCTGTCTAATGCTAGAAGGTGCTACATGAGCTACTGGGGGAAAGTGACCAACATCTGTCTGAGTAACTTGATGTCTGAGATACTCAGAAGCAAACAACCTGACATGATGCTCACACAAGTGCAATAGTGACACACAGCCATGGTGGGTAACCAACTGCTCTTGATTTGGCTAACAGATCTGCTCAGTGGAAAGGAATCCATATCTGGAACTGGGAAACAAGTCAGAATCATATCCAGATAATGAGTTTGTTTTCCACTATCAAGTTTACACTAATCTTGGGCTATAAGAGGGCCTACACCCAATAAATTCTCTCTAAACTAATAATGGTTATCCCATTTAACCTGTGCTGACTTCACTCTCCACTGGAGAATATGCTTCTCTTTTTTCACACAGAAGTGGTATCTGAGGATAGAAATGACCCATTGCACTTCACTATGGCCCCAGCTGAAACCATAGAGGAACTGAGGAAATGAGCAAGAGTGCTGCTTTCTGAGTGAATCTGATATGAGCACAAGGGTGAAGGAGACAGACACTGAGGACACTTAACACCTACCAAACCAGAGATCCAGAGGCTCCTAAGAGCTCATCACTGACGTAGACTTAAAATGCACCCAACATGGCTCAGGGAATTTCATGGAAGAGGGGGTAGAAAGATTGTTTAGCCATAAGTTAGGATATTATGCACAGAGACATTGCCTCTTCCCCATAACTGATGGATGCCCCACAATGCATGACCCATAATCCCCATGGGGATGATCTGTGTCCCCAATGAGGAGGTCCCTTTGGGGGAGGGGCAGGGATGAGGGAAAGGATGGTACCAACATGTGCTGTTTACATACTGAGTATGTCCATAACTAATAAAAAAAATAGGACTGATAGAGTCTAGCAACCAGACTATGGAAGAATGGAAAATCCAACCTGGAAAACATTGTATCTTAACATCTGAGGTCACATGATGTTGAAATTATAAAGGTCAATATGTCAGGTGAAAGTAACAAGAACTGGAGCCTGGGGAGATGGCTTTAGTGGGTAAAGTGTTTGCCACACAAGCATGAGGAACTAAGTTCAAATCCCCAGAACCCACATAACGTTGGTTGTGGTGGCACATACCTATAATCCCAGTGCTGGGAAGGCAGATCCAGGAAGATTGCTGGGACTTGTTGGCTACCTAATTTAACAAAATTGGTGAGCTCCACGTTCAATGAGAAACTCTTTCTCAAAAAAATAAGGTGGCTAGCAATTGAGAAAGACTTTCAACATTGAGTCCTGACCTCCACATGCACATGTTCATATGTTCATGTACACCTGATTACCCACAAATATACAAACACATAAATACACACCATATACATATCAAAATATAATAATAAGGAAATAAATATGAAAGGTATGATTGCATGCTATTATGTGTTTGTGGGAAGGTGAAGCCAGGATCTTCAATCCCAAAATTACCTAGAGAAGCACATGTCAGCAGAGCAGACAAAACCCTGCAGTCTTCTATTAGCAACTTGCATATAAAGGTATTTGAAACAATTCTTCATAAAGTGTGGTCATCAGTGGGATTTGGAGAAGGAAGGAAGGAACTGAGTTAAGATGGACTATAGGAATACATGTTTAAATGACCAAATGATGTACTTATAAAAGGGATGGGAAAGTCATTTATATTAAAGTTTGTTTAGAGGAAACTACATAGGGAAAATACCATGGACTCTAGTGTCATATGGCCATGTAGGCTGGTGGCCAATGAGACTACACAAACAGCCAAACAGTTACATGGAGTCCTCCCCAGTACAATTTCAAAGACACACAGATGTATCTTCACTTCTGTAACAGTGTGAGTTGTACTATTTTCCTTCTCTCCTGTATTAATTCTTTAGTAATTAGTCTGCATATGAAGAGATATTTGATTTTTAGTCACCTCTGTGATACTGTACAAAATCAGATGGGTTTATTTGTCAAATTACTAAATTATAGAAATGGTACAATAGGGATAGCATCAATAGGACCCTCATGGTGCTTCTCCCTTCAAAAGCTCTGTTTGCCCATTGAGACATCAAATGTATCTTTTCCAAGGATGCATGAGAGAAATTTGTCTCATTACAGTCTGATCTTTACCACAACAAGAAGAAAGTGTGGCTTCAAAATAAAGTACAAAGTCCAAAAAACACTAAGCCACATAAGCCTATGTCAGGGATTAAATCAAACCTCACAGTTATTACCCTAAATATTAGGCCCCTCAATCTACTGTCTTAAAGAAATCTACCTCACCACTAAAGACAGACACTTCCTCAGGGTAAAAGGGTGGAAAATGATATTCCAAGCAAATGGAAATAAGAAACAAGCAGGCATTGCTATTCTAATATTGGATAAAAAAGACTTCAAACCAAAAGTAATCAAAAAAGACAAAGAAGGCCACTTCTTACTTATCAATGGACAATCCAACAAGAGGACAGCACAATCATCAATCTTTATACACCAAACACAGGTGCACTCATAAAACAAAACCTACTTGAAAATAAAACAGAAATAACCATCAACACCATCATAGTTGGGGACTTCAATACTCCACTATCAGCAATAGATAGATCATCCAAACAGAAAATTAACAGGGAAATAAGAGAGCTCAACAAAACCATAGAACAATTAGACCTAACAGACATCTACAGAACATTCTACCCAAAATCCACAGATAGGCCTATTTCCCTGATGAATTTAGACACAAAGATCCTGAACAAAATCCTCACAAACTGAATTTAACAACACATCAAAAGCATTATCCACCTTGATCAAGTAGGCTTCATCCCAGGAATGCAGGGGTAGTTCAAAATATAGAAATCTGTCAATATAATACACCACATAAATAAGCTTAATCACAAAAACCACATGATCATTTTGATAGATGCAGAAAAGCCTTTGACAAAATACAACATCACTTCATGATCAAAACATTGGAGAGAATAGGCATGGACAGTTTATATCTCAACATAATAAAGGCTATATACAAAGCTCCTAAGGCCCAAATAATACTTAATGGGGAGAGACTAAATGAATTCCCATTGAGATCAGGAATAAGACAGTGGTGTCCACTCTCACCTCTGCTCTTCAACATAGTACTGGAAGTCCTAGCTCAAGCAATAAGACAGGAGAAAAAAAGTAAAAGGGATACAAATTGGAAAGTAAGAAGTTAAATTAGCCCTATTTGCAGATGACATGATTCTATACATAAGTGACCCAAGAACTTCCATCTCAAAACTCTTATAGGTGATTAACTCCTTCAGCAAAGTAGCAGGATACAAAATCAATGCAAAAACATCAGTAGCCTTTCTATATGCAAAAGACAAAAATACAGAGAAAGAAATAGGTGACATTGTCCCATTTTTTAATAAAAACATCAAAATAATAATAATATACCTTGGAATAACATTAACCAAGGAAATGAAAGACCTATACAATGAAAACATAAAAACACTCAAGAAAGAAATTGAGGAGGACTTGAGAAAATGGAAAGACCTCCCATGCTCCTGGATAGGCAGAATTAACATTGTGAAAATGGCAATCTCAACAAAAGCAATATACAGATTTAATGCAATACCAATAAAAATATCAACTTCTTTCTTCACAGAGATAGAAAAAAAGATCTCAAAATCCATATGGAATGGCAGAAGGCCTCGGATATCCAAGCATATCCTCAGCAAAAGAAACACCTCTGGAGGCATCACCATACCTGATCTCAAGCTATACTACAAAGCCATAGTAATAAAAACATTGTACTAGCATTAAAAACAGGAATATAGACCAATGGAACAGAATTGAGGAGCCAGACTTTGGGGCAAGTACTATAGCTACCTGATGTTTGACAAAGGTCCTAACAATGTAGACTGTAAAAAAGAAATCATCTTCAACAAATGGTGCTGGAAAAATTGGACAACCCCATGCAGGAAAATGAAACTTGATCCACACATCTCACCATGCACAAAAATCAAGTGTAAATGGATCAAAGACCTCAATATAAGACCAGAAACTCTGCTACTACTGGGAGGAAAAAGACAGGAGGAACTTTCCATGATATAGGAGTGGGAAAGACTTCTTGATCAAAACCCCAGTTCTCAGGAAATTAAACAATCACTCAATGATTGGGATCTCATGAAGCTGAAAAGTTTTTTCACAGACAAACATACAATAAGCAGAGCCAACAGATTACCCACAGATGGGAGAAACATTTTGCCAGCTATACAACTTACAGATGCCTAATTTCTAGAATCTACAAAGAACTCAAAAACCTAAACAATGAAAAGTCAAACAACCCACTCACAAAATGGGACAGAGAATTGTACAGGGAGTTCTCCAAGGAAGAAATTCAAATGGAAACTCACACTTAAGAATATGTTCAACATCCCTAATAATCAGGGAAATGCAAATTAAAACAACTAAGCGATTCCACCTTACCCCAGGAAGGATAGCTAACATTAAAAAATCTAATGAAAACAAATGCTTGTGAGGTTGTGGAGAAATAGGAACCCTCATTCACTGTTGGTGGGAATGTAAGCTGGTAAAACCACCATGGAAAGCAATATAGAGACTCCTAAAAAGGATGACTCAGACCCAATTATTCCCTTACTGGGCATTTATCCTAAAAGCTCCAAGCCTCAGTTCAGAGATATTTGCTAAACCATGTTTATAGCTGCTCAGTTCATAATTGCCCATTGAGACATCAAATGTACCTTTTCCAAGGATGGAATCAATCCAGATGTCCATCATTAGATGAATGGATAACCAAGATATGGTATATCTACACAATGGAATTCTACACAGCAGTAAGGAAAAATGATACATTGCAATTTGAAGAAAAATGGTTAAACTTGGAACAGATCATTCTCAGTGAACTCACCCAATCACAGAAAGATAATTGTTGCACGGTGTCACTTATCTGTGGCTCCTAACCTGAATCTTCCTGAGACGCTGACATACCTAATAAGCAACTTGAGGACCGGACAACAGGGAGGATTGGGTAGGAGGGGAGGGAAAAGGTGGGGAGGGACACAAAACAGGACCAAACTGGAAATGGTTCCATAAAATCCTGTATTCTGAAAGGCAGACTAAAAGGTGTAAGCTACTCAGCAGAAACAATTGGGCAAATGAGCAAGAGTGCAGCTTTCTTCATGAACCTGATACCAACACAAGTGTGAAGGAGATAGACACAGAGAACACTCAACTCCTTCCAAGCCAGATATCCAGAGATACAGATGCTCCCAAGACCTCATCACTGAAGTAGAATTAAAACAAACCCAGCATGGCTCTGGGAAATTCACAGAAGAGGGGGGCAGAAAGATTGTTAGAGACACAAGTTAGGTCATTATGCACAATGACATTGCCTCTTCCCATAACTGATGGCTAAACCCACATTGCATGACCCACATTCCCCAACGAGGAGGGTCCCTTTGGAGGGGAGGGGACAGGGAGGAGGCTAACGATGTTACCAACATGAATGTACTCCCATTATGTACATAATTAATTAATAAAATAAAATAAATGTAGAGAGAGCAAAGCTAAGATCATAGAATAGAGAATTTGGGAAAGCCAGAATAGAGCTTCTAAAGAGCACAACAGCAGGAGAAAGGCTCCTGAGTGATGGAAACAACAGACAGTAGATTATCCATAGCAGGATGGGAGAATGGGGAGTAATGCTTTGCCAATAACCCAGGGTTAATCAATACACAGTAAAGATTCAGAACACAACATTACACCTCATAAATATGGAAAAATATTGTGTCTTCATTCAAACACTAAAAATAATATTTCTTTTTAAGGATGTTGAAAATTTTCATATAAGAATGATACCACATAATCTTGTTGATTTTATAAAGCCAACAAATTCAACATTCAAAAGGGGTAAATGTTGCAGTATATATTCTGTATCATTAAGGAGGACAATGACCATTACTGCCATTTAGTCTTCAATTATATTTAATATAATTATTCTTCAGTACAGTAAAATATCTCTGCATATAACATAGCCATCCACATTTCTTTACACTGCCCATTGCAGATTTTAGTTTTACATGTGTGTGTGGTGTGAGTACATGCATTCACATGTTTGTATATGTATTACTGGATGCAAGTGCACATGTGTGTGCATGTGGAGGCCAGAGGACAATGTTGGGGGTCATATTCAGGAACATACCATCTACCTCCTTTAAAACAAGGTCTCTCACTGAATCACTGAACCTAGAGCTATCGCATTAAGCTAGCCTGGCTGGGCAGTGACACCCAGGAATTCTCCTGTCTTTTACCTCCCCAAAACACTTAGATTTTTTAAAAATATTTTTTTATTTTTATTTATTTGAGAGAGAGATACAGAAACAGGCAGGGAGAGAGAAAGAGAGACAGAGAGAGAGAGAGAGAGAGAGAGAGAGAGAGAGAGATGGGTGCGCTAGGGCCTCCAGCCACTGCAAACGAACTCCAGATGCATATGCCTCTTTGTGCATCTGGCTTACGTGGGTCCTGGGGAATCGAGCCTTGAACTGGGGTCCTTAGGCTTCAAAGGCAAGCGCTTAACCGCTAAGCCATCTCTCAAGCCCCAAACACTTATATTTTTACATAGGTTCAGAACATTGAAGTCAGGTCCTCAGGCTTAAAAGGTAAGCACTTTACCCACTGAGCCACCCTCCTAGCATTCACTACCTGTGGTAGTTTGAATAGATGGCCCCCAATATACTCAGTGTTTTATTAGAGTATAGTTTGGATCTGCACCCACCTGGCTGGAGGCAATGTCATTGGGTGGATCTTAAGGTGTGGTGGTGGGTTTGAGATTTCAATCTAAATATATACAAAGTGTGCCTATCTGAAGTTCTTGAGGTGTGCTGTGCTGTGTGGCTTTTGGCTTGTGGCTTTTATCTCTGTTTGGTCCTGTGAAAGCAGGCCAGCTTCTGCCATTTCGGAACTTCCCCTGGATCTGTAAGCTTCAATTAATATCACTTCCTCCATAACTGTGCCTGGTTTGGAAGTTCATCTCAGTGAACCTGAAGCTGTCTGCTATAGAAGTTGCTACCGAGGAGTGGGCTGATATAAATCTGATCATGTGGATGTCAGTCTTTTGGAACTTTTGTTTTATAGGAACAGGTATGAACTTGGTGCTTGCAAGCGAAGATGCCCTCTGGAGTGGTAAGCCAAGTTTTATGGACTATTCTGATGAGAGTTTGAGAATGATAAGTGCAGACAGTACTGAGCTTCAAGGCTTGGCTTATGAGATTTCTAAGGGAAGGAAAGACTGCAGAGGACTTTCTTGGAAGTAGGCTACTCGCATAAGGGATGGCTGTGTTCTGCTGCCCAGGGCCAGAGAGTTAAATTTGTAATGGACTGATGTGTTTGGCTAAAGATATTGGACTGAGAGATTTAAGATTTTAAGTTGGAAAACCTCAAGTAAGTTAAAATTAGAGGCACTGAGACTGGTTTTAGGTTACTGAAGCTGTTGTTGTTAACACATTAGCAATCTTAAGGAAGGTGGAAGGAAGGTGGCCCGACTGCTTTACATTAAAAAAATGGAGAAGATGCCTGAGGAAAGACTGTTAGAAATGCAAACTCTTTTGTAAAGAGTTGACTGGAGAAGGAACCTGCTTTTCAAGACTATGATTTATTTAGTCCCTAGGGAAGCAGATGTAGGAGGATTGCCCTGAGACAACATGGTGAATTACAGGTCTGCCTGAGCTACAGTGAGACCCTACCATGAAAAACCAGAGAGAGAAAGAGAGAGAGAGAGAGAGAGAGAGAGAGAGAGAGAGAGAGAGAATATGGCTGTGTCTTGCACACCTGGTATTAGTTTTGGATGCATAAAAAATGCGGAGAGAGGTCATGATGTGCCCATATAGTTCCAGGAGCTGCTGTTGAAATGTGGAATGAGGCAGGGCATGATGCTCTGATAGGCTGAAAGAGCCTTTGGAAGATGGACCATAGCTTGCATGGAGACCTGAAAATGTTTTGGATATACCAGGACTGTGCAAGGGCTACCATGGAGTGTACTGTTTGCCTGGGATGGAAGTTTTCCCTGGCTACAAACTCTGCCCAGCTGAAGGGGTGGAATTGGAAAATCTGGAGACTGTCAGTCTCTAGTTATATTGAACTTGAACTGCAGAAGTTTGATGATTGCTGATGGTGGTTGAGTTTGCATTGTTCTAGTCTCTCCTTGCTATGCCTTATACCAGTTGAAAATGTTTACTCTGTGCCTTTAGATGTTGAAAGTATTTAACTTGTTTGATTTTACAAGACTCACTATCTTAAGTTGGTCAAGACCTTGAGGACCTTGAAATTGGACTGAATACAATTCACAATGTGTGATGGTCATGAATCTATTTGGGGCTGGGGGCATTATGTAGTAGTTTGAATAGATGTCCCCCAATATATTCAGTGTTTTATTAGACTGTAGTTTGGATCTGCAGCCACCTGGCTGGAGGCAGTGTCACTGGGTGGATCTTAAGGTATAGTGGTGGGTTTGAGATTTAAATCTGAAGATATACAAAGTGTGCTGTGCTGTGTGGCTTTTGGCTTATGGCTTTTCTCTCTGTGTTTGGTCCTGTGAAAGCAGGCCAGCTTGTTCTGCCATTATGGAACTTCCCCTGGATCTGTAAGCTTCCATAACTATCACATTCTCCATAACTGTGCCTGGTCTGGAAGTTCATCTCAGTGAATCAGAAGCTGCCTTCACAAGGTACACTACATATTTTTACTAACCTGAAATGTGACTGGCTCAGGTAACTTTTGGAAAGGTAAATAACACTGGTCACATCTGTTGTCTTATACTGGAAAGATGGCCATGGTTTAAGAATCTTATTATTATATTGTCTTTTAAATATTGAATTTTTCTTCAAAATTCATAGTCCAGGCTGGTCTGATACCCACAACCACACTGCCTTCACATCCCAAGAGCTAATATTAGAGGTGTATGCCACCATGTCCAGCTTTAACCCACAGGATTTCTTCAAATTTAAGACATTTATCCCTAACTTCATTCCATCATCATAGAAATGGTCCAACATATCTAGTAAGTGGTTGTTCTTAGGATAGAGTCAATTCCTTTATTCTCTACCTTATATATACCTTATAGAGAGTAAAAAATTACACAACAGTAGCTTCAGAAATGGAGAGGTGGTTCTGTAGTTAAAAGCACTTGCATGCAAAGCCTAAAAGCCTGGGTTTGATTCACCAGTGCCCACATAAAGCCACATGCACAAAGTGGTGCATGCATCTAGAGTTGTTCAATTTTTTTGTTGTTGTTGTGGTTGTTTTGTTTTGTTTTGTTTTGTTTTGTTTTCAGTGGCAGGAGACTCGGGTGTACCCACTCTACCCTCTCCCTCTCCAAATAAATAAATAAATAAATAAATAAATAAATAAATAAATAAATGCTTTAAACAATAGGAGCTTTTCTATTAGTATGTGCTGAACACATTCTAAAGCCCTCTTATAAAAGCCACACCACCACTTTAAGATTGAATTCCAATCACTCAGATGAAAAGACTGTGGTTGAGAAGTGTAGTGATTTTCCTACCACAGGGAAGGGTGAAAACAATTATCAAATAGTTATAGCTGACTCTAAAGCCAATCAATAAAGGTCCAAGTGTGTGATGAGTCAGGATTTTAATGACTTTCAGACCAGCTTCTAAAACAGAGAGACCCTGACTCAAATAAATTAAATAAATAAATATTTCAAAAGTAATACAGTATAACTCTACATAAGTACAAAAATAAATATTAGGGCTGGAGAGATGGCTTAGCGGTTAAGGAGCCTGCCTCCTAAGCCTAAGAACACTGGTTCCAATCTCCAGTTCCCACGTTTAGCCAGATACAAAGTGATGCAAGGGCACAATGCTGTACTTGACCACAAGGGGGCGCATGCATCTGGATTTCATTCGCAGCAGCTGAGATGCTGCTGGCGCACCCATCTCTATGTCTTCCTCTCCCTCTCTCTCTCTGTCTCTCTTCAAAAATAAATAAATAAATAAATTTTAACTGAAATCATAACTTAGTAAGATAGGTTTTTAATTTTGTTTACATGAGTATGTATATGTGTATTCATGTATGCGTTTATGTATCTGGGCATGTACTTGTCATAGCATGCATGTGGAGATCAGAGGACAATCTTGAGGTGCCTATGCTTCACCTTCTTTGAGACAGGGTCTCTTGATGTCACAAACATACTTCCAGGCAGCAAGTAAACATCATACCCGGTGGCCCAAAAGCCAGCTCCACTTCCCATTGAGGTAGGGCCTTTGGGATCACAGATGCATGAACCACTTTGCATATAGCTTGACATGGGCGCTGGAGAATTGAACTCAGGCTTGGTAGGGTTTGCAAGCAAGTACATTTAATCACTTATCCATCTCCCTAGCCCAGACAGATTGTTTTATGTCTGCATGATTCCCTACAAGTCTTTAGATGCTTTTAAGTCTGAATAGAATCTCTCATTGCTTTTCAACCCATAGGCCTCTTACCATGATGATGCTTCTCATGAATACTTCAGTTTCTTCACAGAGGAAAATAAACATCTTTTACAGGTACCATAATTTTAAAAGTTTCTGGAATGCTCTAGAAATAACAAGTTAAAAATAATTTGTGGGGCTGGAGAGATGGCTTAGTGGTTAAGGCGCCTGCCTCCTAAGCCTAAGGACGCCGGTTCCAATCTCCAGGTCCCACGTTTAGCCAGTTGCAGTGATGCAAGGGCGCAATGCCGCACTTGCCCACAAGGGGGCGCACACATCTGGATTTTGTTCACAGCAGCTGAGAGACTGCTGGCGCCCATCTCTATCTGTCTCCTTCTCCCTCTCTGTCCTCTTTTTGTCTCTCTCCAAAAATAAATAAAGTTAAAAATAATTTGTGTATTAACTAGCTAATAATCTGATTTGATCTAGGAAACAAAATCTAAATATAAATGATTTAGCATTTTATGGAGTAAGTTGGTAGAAATTTTGAAATATGCCAAAATAATTTAAAAATTTTAATATACTCAAAGAGAGAATATATATATATATATATATATATATATATATATATATATATATATCTAAAATAATTTAAGATTAATTAGTTCCTTGTTGCAAAATTACAGCTAATTTATATAAATTATGTTGACTAATAACCTCTTAGTTTTCAAAATCCACTTTCACTGGAACATATACATTGATTGTATATCTTAATCTATGGAATATATGTGCTTCCTATATCTTGTTAGACAAACATTCTCTTCTGTGGGTCTATAAATTCATTGGATATAATTTGCTTATGCAATGATAAAGTGGTGAAGTTATCCATGTTTAAGTGTAAAACAATGGAAGACATAAATTTATTTTTATTGGAAATGGGAGAGTGTTCCACTTTTCTGCACAATCCATTAACTGCTGTACCTAAACAAAGTCTTTATAACATTATGTTTCTCATCTCATGAATTTTTATAGCTAATGTGTTTTCAGCCAAGAATAATGTGATGATTAGAGGAGAATTCAGTAAGAATATATGCAAGGTAATAAGTAGAGAAGTTAATGAATTTCTTTGTGACTAGCAAACAATTATTGATCACCAGTTTTTGGAAAGCTTTAAGTCAATTTTCATGTCATTTAGTACAAAAAGTTTTGAAATAAAATTCAAGAGGAATTACATAAAAGATTTGAAAACTAATACAATGTTGATTTTTTAAGTTAGTATGCTAATTTGTGAACGTAATAGCCCCTAATTTAATTAGACTAATGTGTTTTGTGTGAATATGGCTTACAGACCAAAGCTGCCTAATAAACCATCTCAATGCTGAATTTATTTATCTCTAAAAGGGGGAAATTAATATACTTCTAGCATGAAAAAAGTAAATAGCACAAATTAGTAGCTATAGATTTGGAGGATATATGTGCTTTCACACTTTGTTCATATTTACCTGCCAGTGAAAGAGAGAGATTTCTAACTGGTTAATTTTTTTTAATTAGTTACTTTAGCTAGGTTTACTATTACTCACACTAGCTTAGAATATGAAAAGAATATAGTTGATACCTGATTTCTATGATGATTTAGAGGGATTGGGGATAGGAAGGAGCCAAAGAGAGAGGAAGAAGAAAAAAGCATTGACTACAGAAAAGAGAGTAATATATTTATACAAATCTGCCATTAATTAAGAATTTAGCTTGTAGCTGGGCGAGGTGACACATGCCTTTAATCTCAGCACTTGAGAGGCAGAGGTAGGAGGATCACTGAGAATACATAATGAATTCCAGGTCAGCCTGGGCTAGAGTGGAACCCTCCCTTGGGGAAAAAAAAAAAAAAAAAAAAAAAAAAAAACTTAACTTGTATCTCTCTACCAATCAAGAATTTTATATGATAGCCACTAGATAGTAATTGCAATAAATTTTAGCTTATCTTTTATTTTCAATGCAGTTTAGGACAATAAAATCATAGAATGTTAAACAGAAGAGAGGCTCTTTACCCCTCCTGCTCTCCACATGGCAGGAGCTCTTTGCACTTTCTTTTCTTTCCTCCCTAATTCTCTTTTTCTGGTTTTTCCAGGACCACCTTGTTGTCTTTCAGACCATGTGGGTATATTCATTTTTCTGCTCTTGGTTTTGTACTTTCCTAAATAAATATAATAATTTAATAATTATCCTTCTTAGTCTTATTTTATCTAAGTCTTTGATTAAAAGTAGAAATGAGCTAATGAGCTTAGGGTTTGGGGTTCATCTACATTTTATTTCTGGATATCTCTTGTAAAGTTAGTAAATGTCCTTAAGAAAATAGTCATCTTTGTGAGCCAGGCATGGGGGCACATGCCTTTAATCTCAGCATTCAGGAGGCTGAGGTAGGAGGATCACTGTGAGTTCAAGGCCATCCTAAGACTACATAGTGAATTCCAGGTCATTCTAGGCTATAGCAAGACCCTACCTTACAAAAAAAAAAAAAAAAAAAAAAAAAAAAAAAAGTCATCCTTGTTTTTGTTGTAGTTGTTGTTGTTGATGATGATGCTATTTGTGTTTTTATTGTTTTTAAATATTTTTATTTATATTTTTTGCAAGCAGAGAGATAGAAGAGAGATACAGGGCCCTATAAGATGCATGAGTCACTTTGTGCATCTGGCTTTACATGGCTACTAGGGAATCGAACCCTGGTCATTAGGTTTGCTGGCAAGTAACGTAACCACTGAGCAATCCCACCAGCCTGCCGTTTGTTTTGTAAATCAGGGTCTCACTCTCTCCCAGGTTGATCATTTTGTAGTCCATGCTGGCCCTTGATCACAGCCTCCAGAGTTGCTGGGGTTACAGGTGCACGCTACCAAGCCTGGCTGAAAATAATCATCTTTCTCCTTACCTTTCTTTTCTGAGTCTCACTCTTTAAAAAAATTTTCTCATTTGTGTTGGGAGGTAACTATCACAGCATGCATGTGGAGATCAAAGGATAACTTTGCGGTGTCTGTGCTCTACCTTCTTCCACCTTCTTGGACATGAGGTCTCTCATCCCTGCAGACAGACTGGAAAGGAACAGCAGACTAGCTGCCACAGCTTTATGTGGGTACCAGGGAATTGAACCCCAGGCTAGCAGGCTATGCAAGCAAGTGCCTATAACTGTATAACTGCCAAGCCATCTCCCCAGGCCCCTGTTTTTCCTACAATGAACTAAACGTGGATTAATAAGTTTAGGATCAAATCCAGTTATATAACCACTAAGTTATCCCAGAGGCTTGCAGTGAGATATACTTGCATATATCCATAATTTTATGATGTGGTTATGCCCTGGTAAATCCATGATAAAATGGAAACATCACGAGTTGAAATTCACTTAATACACCTCACTTGCCAAGCTTCATAGCCTAGTGGCACAGTACTGTACAGAGTAGCTTACCTTTCTATAGCTGACAGAATAGAGCTTATTTAATCACAAAGCTGGCTCAAAAAAAAAAAAAAAAAAATCAATGTTTGAAATTAGTTTTTATCAAATGCATATCACTATTAATCTGAACATTACAAATTGATGAGTCATATATTCAGTAGAACACACACACACACACACACACACACACACACACATTCAATTAAAGAGGAAAGCCACAGATGTAGTTGAAAATATCAGAACTAAAATTATTTATATTAAAGGTGACTTTTTAAATATTAGAAATGTTAGTAGGTTTACATTAGATACAGTTGAACAATATCCAGATTATTACTATCCACATTAATTACATCCCAAAATACCTAAAATGTCATTTGAAATCCCAAACAGTCTTCTCTTATTAAAACCTTTGACTTTTTTGGGGGACTGGGGGTTGGGAAGGGTTTGAGCACCAATATTCTACTTTTTCTTTTTTGCTGTTAACTGGAATACTATAAAGATATTGGATTTTTAAAATTTTCTGTTTTTTTTTTTTTTTTTCCTAGAAGGGGAAGGGTTCTATGTTTTATGTGACTAAAAACCATGGAGGACACGACGCCATCTCTTTCTGTAGCACAGAGCAGAACCATAGTGGATCTATTTCTAAGAATTCAGCCTATCAGTATGAGAAAAATGACACTATCTTAAGCCTGGAGCAGGAACTGTACCCACTGAGAAGACAGCAAATTTCATATGGGAAACAAGTGTTAATTTAGAACCAAAGTTAATTTTGGATTCTTAATCCACTTTCTAAGTATGTATTTAATGTTAACCAACCTGCCCACTTTTCTGAGCATCTGTAAAATGTGGTTAGTTAGGCTTATCTTCTAGGACTGTACTGGTACCTGTATAAATATTTACATATATAAACACACACATTTATGCATATATTTCCTTCCAGTCTCCTAGTACCCTATTTAGTAATCTTATCACCTCAGCTTTCTACATTCTGGCCTCAATCCCTCAGACTTGCCCTGCTGTAAACTAGAGCAGTAGTTGACAGGAATATCTCATCATACCTTTATGGCTTCATGAATAGAGGATTTTCTTCTATCCAAAACACACACACACACACACACACACACACACACACATCTGGGAAAGTACTCTTACTAGCCCACAGTGACTTAAATAGTCACTGCTGAATAAATTACTGTGCCCTGGAGATTGTAGTACTGTCCTGGCCCAGCTTGAGCCAGGACTGAGGGACATATGTCTTAGACAACAGAGACTGGGCAAGCACTGTGAGCATAGGTACTGGCCTCTAAAAACCATACTAACACCCAGAGTGCCATACTCTCTGGAGCTAATACCCTTTTGCATCTGTTTAAAATCAAAAAGGAGCACTAATTCTGCCTGAATGTTTGCAGTCATACTGTAGATGGGCACCACTTTCATATTCAATTTACCACCTCTCTCCTTTCATATCACTTGCAAGTTCAAAGTTTTGTTTTGCTTGTCATAAGAGATCAACTCTTTGCTGCTTAGCCTGGAAGCTCTTTCAGTGTCTGGCTGTCCTATATCCAGCTAAACTTATCTGCTCTTATTCCTTAAGAAGAACATTTCTTCTGGGATTTTTAATATTCTCCAACCAGGTCACATTCTCTGACATGCCTCTGATTATGCTAATCTCATTACCCTAAACAGTCTACTCTCTCTGTTCCAAATCCAATAACTTAATATAACCAAATGCTCCAATTCTGTTCTGTTTTTATAGTAACTCATATTTATCTCTTCATTCCTGAGTCCTTACAGCCCCTGGGTAGAATAATTTGCATAATAATCTATTGTTTCCTGTTGTTTCTACCATTTCTTCGTTTAGATTATTAATGTTCAGGACACAGATACATCTTAGAGTTCTCTTCTTCATGACTTCAGGCATACTGCACACTCTTCAGCACACATCCAATTTCATGCCCTGTACAAACCCAGAACCCTCCTCTTCCAAACTCTAAGTATTTAACCCAAGGATAAAAACAAATAGAATTGCTCTGTGGTGAAACTTATATGTCTCATTTCTCATGCAGCTGTCATGAAAATGTTATGTTTATAATTTAACATTTAAGTCCAGTTTTGCTGCTGAATAAAGGTCATCTTCATATAGTCAGTGATGGGGAGAAGCTAGAAATTTGTACTTTTATAACAGCTTCGCTGTACATATTGTACTTTGGTTTGTAAACAAGTCCTTGGTCTGCAGTAGAAGACACCAGAAACTGTCTCTTGCAGACATCTGGAAACCTTAAGTTAACCTTAACAGTAGCTTAAATTTTCCATTACTGCTCAGTGATTGAAGGTACTTGCTTGCAAATCAGCCATTTTAATCCTCCAGCCAAGATATAAACCAGATGTAAAACATAGCATAGTGTCTTCCATTAGTTTGCAATGGAAAGAGGCCCCGACACACGTGCACACACGCGCGCACACACACACACACACGATTTTAAAGGGTTTATTTATTTTTGACAGAAAAAGAGGGAGGGAGGGATTGAGAGAGAAAGAAAGTGTGGACAGGCATGCCAGGGCATACTGCCCGTGCAAACAAACTCCAGGTTCATTTGCCACTGTGTGCATCTAGCTTTATGTGGGTACTGGGGAACCAAACCTAAGCCATCAGGGTTTGCAAGCAAGCACATTTAACCACTGAGCCACCTGTCCAGTCCATTTTTTTTTTTTTGAAGAAAGCATAACCAGTTCTGCATGCCTTGACCAACATGATATTAGTGGTGGTCATTGTCACAAGTAATGAAATCTGTCCAACTGAATGGCTTTGTTAATTGGTTGTTATTAATATAAAAATTCACAGAACCAAAAACCTACTAAGAATCACATTCTACCACCTGACATTTTGAAGGAAATAAATCAGACCAATGAGTGCCTAAAAAGTCAAGGTTCATATATTTCGCTACTATTGATCTATTTAGGCAAAAAAAAAAAAAAGCCTCAGAAATGGAAGTCACAGTTGACAGGAACAGGAAATGAACAATGGCTGATTTTAGGTGATAAGTTTTTCAAAACTAAATTTTAATAAATAAAGCAACCATATGATTTACAAACTAAGATAATTAATTTTAAGTAAATCTTCTAATGGGCGCTATTTGTGGTAGACATTTATTCGTGAGAAACAAAACAAGACCCCCAACCCCCACCTGGTGCTGGGCTCATTTTATAAAGGATAACTACATTTCCCAGTTATCCATCTGGGTCCTTTTCATTTCAGTGGTTTAATTAAAACTCAATGGTATTATCAATCTGTTACATTTTTCATGTTGATGGTTATTACATTTACACTACAGCAGGAGTACAAATTAAAGTGAGCAGTGATAAATCTCATCTCCAAATTTAATTTCTGTTTCTCTAGTAACTAATACTCTGGTAATACTTTTTAGTTCACTCATGTTCATAGAACAATTTTCATAATTTTATGATAAAAACAAAGAATACCTGGGCGTGGTGGCCTTTAATTCCAGCACTTGGGAGGCAAAGGTAGAAAGATCGCCATGAGTTTGAGGCCACCCTGACACAACATTGTGAATTCCAGGTCAGCCTGAGCTAGAGTGAGACCCTACCTTGAAAAAGCAAAATAAATAAATAAAGAAGATGAAAATAAAGAATAAAAAGGGGCTGGGTGTGGTGGTGCATGCCTTTAATCCCAGCACTTGGGGGGCAGAAGGAGGAGGAACACCATGAGTTTGAGGCCACCCTGAGACTACATAGTGAATTCCAGGTCAGCCTGAACTAGAGTGAGACCCTACCTTGGAAAACCAACCAAACAAACAAACAAAAAGAATAAAAAGGGCATTGCAATTTTTCTTTTTTGCTTTTAGCATGTACTATATTTTATGACTCTTCTTTCAACCAACTGTGTAAAATATTCAAGCTGGCACTTCAAAAGCTGTAATAAACTTGTTTTTATAACTTTATTTTTGAAGTATTTGATTTTTCCCTCAATCATCAAGGTTTTAATGCTAGACTTTCTTATATAAAAGTAGGTATATACTCATCTATGAATTTTAGGTATTTAAATTTACCCACCAAATATGCTTATTCTTTATGTAAATCATTAACCAAAAGAAACCATAACTCTGCATATCAAGACTGTCTCTTGAAGGTGAGTCAATTAAGTACAAAGCTGTAGAGTTATGACAGCTATATAGTCACCTACTATACACTGGATGAGGATAATGTTAGCATAAGATGCAGTGGTCACAATAAAATAAAATAAAAATAAAATAAAAATGCTGCACACATGCTTTTATAATATTAAAAACCCTGTGTCTATGATCTAAGTAATAACAATATCAGGTGAAAGGTGACTTTCAGAGGTAAAAGTGTATACAAAACATCTGCTCCCCTTCCCACCTATTCTTCCTGACTTCCAGTGATCCAGGGGACATGAGTGATAAGAATGGATATCCCTATGTGACTAGGTAGGTAGATAGTTCAATCAAAGGGCTCTAGCTTTGCGTCATACCTTAAGAATTACTAACAGTTGTGAAGTAACTGGCATCAACTAAATTGGACAATGTTCACTGTCCTCAGCATTCTTACACTTCGAATCAGCAGCTGTCCTCTATCTATGTCTTCCATCTACTGATCTTCAGTATCCATAGTCTACTGGTCTGAACCAAAGCACACTTCATTCAGCAGAGTCAACCATGACTGTGAGTCAAGCGAGCCTTTCACAGAAGAAAGCACCCATTCCTCACAACTACTAAATAAATGTCCTGCAGCTTGACACAGTTCAGCCCTTTGGCCAAGTACATAGGTGGTTTCATCTGTCCAACACCGAACAAGAACAATTATTTAATAAAAATCTCACAACAGTATTTAAATGTCAAAAGATACATATTATAGCACGGCAGAAGCAGAACAAAATGATGACACCCCTGAAGTCAGCACACCTGAATGGATAACTGTCCTAACCAGGTATGCATATGTTATGTACCTATGTACATATGTGAAATGGGCAATCAAGAAAGAATGCTCCTAGCAGGTAGCTTGAGTAAATTAGGAGGAGATTTTTAAAATTTATTTATTTATTTTTTATTTTTTGGAGAGAGACACAGAGAGAGACAGACAGAGAGACAGGGAAAAGGAGACAGACATAGAATGGGCAGGCCAGCAGCGTCTCAGCTGCTGCAAATGAAATCCAGATACGGGCGGCCCCTGTGGTCAAGTGCAGCATTGTGCCCTTGCGTCACTGTTTCTGGCTAAACGTGGGACCTGGAGATTGGAACCAGTGTTCTTAGATTTAGCAGGCAGGTGCCTTAACCACTAAACAATCTCTTCAGCCGGAGATTTTTTTTTTTTTAAGTCTGAAAGGAGAGAGAGAGAAAGAGGGAAGGAAGGACTAAGGGTGAGAAGAAATACACTAACAAAACAATAGCAAGGAAAGAACATTCTGTTAGAAGTACAAAGTTCCATGCTGTTCAAAACTGCATGTGACACGTGACACTACCACTCTGAAGCAAAAGAGCAATTCCAAAGAGTCTTCTTGGGATAGAAAAACACTCGTTTTTTTTTTTTTTTTTTTTTTTTTTTCTAAAGCTGGCAGACATATTAAAGGATTTAAAGCTGGGAAGTGTTGTAAACAGTTGTGCACTGAGATATTGAGTCAGTTTCAAAAACAGGAACACTGAAGACACAAGCACCACGGAAACCACTTGGGGACAGGTAAGCAGAAGCAAGGATTTGCTTACAAAACTAGTTGGCTTGGCTGATGAGGTTTCTCAGCAATTCACAAAACAGTGCATAAACTGAACAGAGGAGGTTCTGATAGCTGCTGGTGAGCACAGATCTTCAATGAGAGAATTTGAAGGGACTCCATAGAATCCCAAGGAGGTCTATAGGAGAGGAAAAAATGCTTTGATTAGGGAGAGACAGAGAGTGTGTGTGTGTCTGTGCACAGGCGTGCACATGCATGCATGTATGTTTCTTCTAATATTTATTTTGTATCCAAAATAAAAATTAAAAGCATAGATGTACTTCTGGGTGAGAATTTAAGCAGAGTGGACACAGGGAAAATGTGGAAAGTAAATCCTTGCAGAATAAACACAATATAGGGCAGGTGAAGGAATTGAGCTTTACAAAAAAGTGTGAACAGCTGGAGAGATAGCTTAGCAGTTAAGGCATTTGCCTGCAAAGCCAGAGGATCCAGGTTCCATTCTCCAGAACCCATGTAAGCTGGATGCACAAGGGGGAGCACGCATCTGGAGTTCGTTTGCAATGGCTGGAGGCCCTGGTACACCCATTTTCTCTCTCTCTCTCTCTCTCTCTCTGTCTCCCTTTCTCTCTCCTTTTCTAAAATAAATAATTAAAACATATTTTTTTTAAAAAAGATTGGAAGTTCAGTAATAAGGTCTTACCATCTTGTTCTGGTGGGCAACCAAGAGCATTGGCAATAGCCTGCATTTGCCCCAAAATGGATGTTATTACCCACACAAGATCTATACAAGGTTGAACCCATCATAGAGAAAGGAGGACAGAAAAATGAGATTTAAAAACAGAAGAAAGACAGATGAGGGTTCTCCAGGGAATAGGAGTGGGAGAGGGGACAAAAGAGATAATGGGAGGGGATTATGATCAAATCATCATATGTTCATGTATTACATTTCTCAATTAAATAAAAAGACAAAGAAACAAAGGAGTAGACAGATATTTAGGGAGAAAAGTAGGCAAAGGTATTTAATAGGAAGAACAGTTTTCAGGAAAAATACGATGTAACAGTATCAAATGCATCAGAAACATTGGAGATAAGACCTTTCTATGTGCTTAATAATTTCACAGTTCTCATCCTACAGAAAAGTGTTATCACCGATACTTTCTTTTAATGGAAGAGACTAAAGGTTTTAAAATCTTTAATAAGAGTCAGGGGTGGGGGGTCAGGGGAGGAATCACCAGAACAGAAGGCCCCTGTGGAGAGAGGAGAAAGCCTCTGTGGGATTACTAGTCTTCAACCTGGGGTCATGAATGCATTAGTCAGTCTCTGGAGGGAGGGGGAGGGCAATGCCTCAGGAGACTCCTTCCATCCTATGGCTTTTACAATCTTTCTGTCCCCTTTTCTGCAATGTTTTCGGATCCTTGTTGGGTGTGTTATAAGTCTATTTTCGTGTTGAGTTCTCTGGATTTCTTCAAATTCTTCCAAATAATCAAGGAGGCAGGAATGTCTCCAGACACATCTGTGACTCTTTCTACATATATGTTGACCTAGTTGATGAACATGGATATTTTATAGTGAAAAGTCCAGAAGACAGGAAAGCTATCCCCGATCACAGACTGAAGACACAATGCTGATAAATGACCATATTATCAAAGAGATTTAAATATTATGCTCCCTCTCAAAATCCAAAGGCTTTTTTTTTCAGAAATAGAAAAAAGTAACATTCATATTGTGGTAGTTTGAATATATGGCCCCCAATATATTCAGTGTTTTATTAATTTATAGTTTGCATCTGCAATCACCTTGCTAGAGGCAATGTCACTGGGGGTGGATCTTAAGGTCTGGTGGTGGGTTTGAGATTCCATTGTAAAGATATGCAAAGTGTGCCTAGCAGGAGTTCCTGAAGTGTGCTGGCTTTTGGCTATAGTTTTGCTCTGTGTGCTGTGTGGCTGGTTGGATTTTTTTTCTCTCTCTTGCCTGGTCCTGTGAGAGCAGGCCCCTTCTCCTGCCATTATGGAACTTCCCCTGGATCTGTAAGCTTCAATAAATAATATCCCTTCCTCTATAACTGTGCCTGGTCTGGAAGTTCATCCCAGCGAACCTGAAGCTGTCTGCTGCACATATGGAATCTCAATTGAAATAATTTTGCAAAAGAAGAAATCAGCCCTTATACTTTGGGAATTCAAAATATTCTACAAAGGATTAATCATTAGGACAGTGTAATAACAGAATGAAGATTGCTATATAGCTCAATGAGACAGAATAAAGAACCACTTTTTCATTCAACCACTACCAAAAGCTGATTAAAGGATGGTTGTGCAGGCCTTGTTCTCAATAGATTCATGTAGGGAAATATGGAACACGCATCATAATGTATAACTGAATGACATAATGCTGTGTGTCACAAATTTCTAGCCATAGATATTGCTGCATTTGTCATCTGCACTGAATGCCCCTGGTAGGTCAGGCAGCCACGTAGAGATGAACTCAACAGTCACTCTGGACTGGGTTGTTCAAGCTCACCAGAAGGTACAGAAGTTACCAGAGAACCAAGAGTCTAGTGACTTATAGGGAAATAGTATAACACAGAAGAGGATAGAAAAGCATAACTCAGATTAGACAGCAAAACTGTAAGGCGAAATAAATACTAAAAAGCACTACAGCAAGCCCAGAATCTGTCATCCCCACTGCATCTTTACAGCATGAGAGTTGTCTTAAGGAAATCAGAGCCTCTGTACAAAGCAATGACGAGTCAGAATGATGAGAAGAGAGATAAGCAACATGTGATTTTCCATTGTCTAGAGTTAGAGTGTAGTTTGTTCATTTCTTATACTGACTATAGTTAAATCTTTAGAACTCTGTTGTGGAAATAATTGCTTACAAAAACAAATTCTTGTGAATTCTGCTAACTATTTTTTATTATCAATTTGCTAATTCATGCTATAAAGAAAATGTTAAAAATTTCAAAACCTCTAAATTCAATAAAATGTTAAATTGAAATGGCCATCTGGTTCTTAAGCCAGATAAGTCATTTTTATAACTGGCCTGACCAGAAGAAAGAAGAAGAAAGAGGCATTTGTATCCCTCCCTTTAGCTATTAGAATATTGAAATAATGAACTCTAAGAAATTAAAACTTTCCCAGGAATCTCATGCTGGTGAGAAAGAAAAGGCCAAAGCCTGATGACAGTCAGAGGGAAACTTTGTCCTCCAGAGGATGTCAAGCAGATACTGGAGCCCAAATAATGACTGGTAGGACCACACTTGGATCAGGTCTGCTTAGTTAGACACACCTAAGGCCCTGGACTTAATCCTCATGTCATGACCCTGAAGATGGACTTAGAGAGGTCACTAGACCCCTTTACTCCTCTTCCCAATGTGACCACATAGAATAAATCTTTTTTCTACTTTTGAAAATTAATTTGGCCCCTTTAAATATTTTATTTATTTATGTATTTATTTAATAGAAAGAGGAAGAGAGAGGAGAGGAAGAGGCAGACAGAGTCAGAGAGAATGGGTATGCCAGGGCCACCAGCCACTGCAAATGAACTCCAGACATATGTGCCACCTTGTACATCTGGTTTATGTGGGTACTGGAGAATTAAACCTGGGTTCTTAGGCCTCACAGGCAAGTGCCTTAACCATTAAGCTATCACTCCAGCTCCAATTTAGCCATTTTAATTGGTTCATTGGGGACAGGAAGCTGAGCATGGCATGTTAGAGGTGCTAAGGTATAGGCTCTGACTAAACTCTAAGACAATAATAATACCTAGAACAAATTTCAAACATGCTACCTCTCTCATCATCTGTTTCCCACCTTCCACTGCTTAGTTCATCTTATTTGGTCTTGTAATAGGGTTACAAGAGAAATAAAACCCTATATATACTATATTTTCAAAGAGTCTTATTTATAAGCAGAGAAGGAATCCTGCCTACATCCTGTTCTACATCCTGTCTACATCTATATCTCTGGAGAAAATATACCCTGAACACCTGCCAGGATCATAGATTTAGACCTCTTGATTATGATGTCTCCCATTTGGAGTCAACCTATTAGAAGAAAACATCCTTTTGAAAAGCAAATGATATAAAGTAATTTTATAATTTTATCTAGGTGATCAAAATGAAACAATTTATCTTCCTGTGAAGCAGATTGTTGCAAAATAAGAATATGAACAAGAAAGTAAGGGGAATACTAGAGGGAAAATTGTTGCTTCTGTACCTGTTAGAACCAGAATTACTCCATCTTTAGACACTGACTGCCATTTTATTGTAACTCTGTTTCCCAAGAGTGACTAGGACACTCATCCCAATTTTCACTTTCCTGGAATGAGCAAAACCACCTGTCTGCTTATCATTTTCCTGAAGTGGCCCAAGCCCCAAGGCAATGTGTAGCACCTGTGACCAAGGAATTCCAGTGCCCCAAATGCCCCCTCAGTATCCCCTAGTCTGTAAGGGAAGTTGCTTCTTACCTACCTGGTCAGAGCCCTTAGTTTTCCTGAATAAAGCCTGTCTCTGCTGTTGAGCCAAGTCTTCTCTCATTTCATTTCCACTTTTCCTAACAGTACTATCAAGGCTATTCCTAGTCACCAAAATGTAATTAAAGAATATATTTTGGCAAAAGAAAAAGAGTTTACTCTGTGGCATTACATTTTAGGCAACGGCTGCCTTTGTGGTTGTTTTATGTGCATGCCATCCTGAGTTCAGAACTTGGAGAGAGTATAAAGTGCTGAAGTTATTGAAGTGTCCATTATTTACTACTGCTGTGCTAAACTGCATGAATTTTTAAGGAAGTCATTATTGGGAAACTGTTTTGCTCTGGGGCTTGAGAAGCACCAAGTTAAGGGACAAGAACTAAGTCCTCTCTTTTAAGTGACTTCTAAATTGAGTGCACACCAAGAAAGACCTGAGGTATAAACACCCCATGAAGAGAATGTCAAGTCTTCCTAACACTGTCACATCCCATTCAATCCATGCTGTAAGGCTTCCTGGTGGAAGTAGGAGCTACCTGTTTTATTTACCCAGGTCAAAAGACCAGGATAGTATATATAAAGAAAGCTAGAACACCGAAAATACTATTGTCTCTCTTAACTTTCAACAGGAAAGAAAGATAGATGAAAAACAGGGTGATATATAGAATAGAAAAATGACAGATAGATTAATAGATGATAGGTAGGTGAATAGATGATACATATATTAGACAGATGATAGGTTAGGAATTAGATAAATAGATGGATAGATGATTGATAGGTGATATAAAAATAATAATAGATGATAGCAGGTATATAGGTTAGGTAGATAGAAATAGGCAGGTAGATATGTAGGTTAGGTAGATAGAATTAGAGACAGATATAGATGATAATGATAATTGATAGACAAATGATAGATAAAAGAAAGATGAGTAAATGATATATAGATAAATGATAGTGATAGATAATGTTAGATGATCAAGAGGTAGGATAAATGACAGATGTTATAGTTAGATGATAGCTATATAGATTGTTAATAGATGATGTAAAGATGATCATGGTTAGGTTTTGACAGATATAATCTATCATGGATAGATGATAGGTTATGAATGGCAGATAGATAGTGATAGATGATATAGTCAGATGATAGATGGATGGATGGATAGCTCATAGGAGATAGATATAGAGAGATGAAGATAAACTAAAAATGGCACTTCAGGAAAAATCATTGTTCATGCCAGGCTCCTTGGTGCCACAGAAAGAGCCAATCTGGGCCTGGAAGCTCCAATAGAGAACTCCTTCATAGAGAGCAACACAGGCCACTTCCTGCCATTATCCTTCCTCCAAATACTGTGGGTTAAAAAACTTTCTAGTCAAGGAAGGTAAAAGGTAATTTCAAAGAAAACCACACAGAATAAGAAAACTTGGGCTGGGGAAATGGCTTAGTGGTTAAGGTGTTTGCCTGCAAAGCCTAAGGACCCCAGTTCAATTCCCCAGGACC
Organism: Orientallactaga sibirica; assembly: GCA_036365145.1. Taxonomy (NCBI): domain Eukaryota; kingdom Metazoa; phylum Chordata; class Mammalia; order Rodentia; family Dipodidae; genus Orientallactaga; species Orientallactaga sibirica. Next base: position 7,991,053 of record JAEOAD010000555.1, on the reverse strand, counting down.
CACATAAGCCAGATACACAAGGGGCACACATGTCTGGAGTTCATTTGCAGTGGCTGGAGGCGCTGGCATGCCCATTCTTTTTCTCTCTGCCTCTTCCTCTCTCTCTCAAATGAATAAATAAATAAAATATTTTTTTAAAAAGAAAACTTGAGAAGATTGAGGAAAATAGATCAAACATAGATAAGGGTCTGAGGATCAGGTTCCCTAAATTCAGCAAGAAAATCCAGGATAGGTTTTATCTAGCTCTGATTCTATCCAATTACAGTCCAGAAGAGCTGTCACCTGCCACAGTTCACCAGAGTCTTCCTTTCAGGTATTCAGGAAAAATAGGAAAGGTAAGCTCAGACAGGTCTCATCCCCATGAGGATAAGAATAGATAGGATTCAGCAAATATATTAGGAAAGGTGACTGAACAAGAGGAAAGGGATTGAGTTCCTCTTGACTTTTGTATTTCCAACTTACTGAAAGAAGAGGGAGGAAGTGAAAATGAAAGAGATTTAGGTTTTGATTTATGCCTAAAATAAGATGGCATGTAAGCTTCCTGCCCCAGATAGCTAGTGACATGGGCTTACTTTTCATGCTGTGGCCTTCAGCAATTCCATTTTATCTCTAGACCCAAAGTTCTGCACATACAAACCAAAGACGGTGTACCATAATCTCTGCAGTGAATTTCATTTCTTACCTCCCCAAATCCACAGCCATATGCATGTATAGACAAACTATATTCACAAATTAAGAAATCAATAAGTAAATCTTGAATATTTCAGAATCTATGAACAGTAGTAGAGCTTAAAGATCAAGTTTATTCAGATGATTACTAGCCACAATGTTCTGGAACTATAAATAATTTTCTAGAAATTTCTTCCACCTAATCCTAAACCATTATATCAGTTTACGGGTGTTAAGCTTTTGAACATTGTACTTGAGCCTTTATGCAAAGTAAAGACATTGTAGAAGGCACATTTGAATTTTTATGACTCTAATGATGTCATCTCACAAGATGGACTATTTCCTTTGGAAAATAAAGAGTCCTTGAGGGTGACAGAGCAGACAGTGGGCCAACTTTTACTTGTGGTTCAGGTTACATAGATACTGCTCCTTCAATAATTTAGATGATGTGATCATATGTTGGCCTCATCTGTAGGAACAGATGTAAGTGAAACTAAATATGCCCCAGTCTGTGTACTAATCACTGTTCAATACAGAGATGAGGAGGAGAGTCCATTAGGGCAGCCAGAATCAGGAGGCTCATACCACTTAAGAGCTGAGCAGATGCTCAGTTCTGGTTAAAATGCCTAGTGCCCCCTCCCAACATCCCTCAGCAGAGAGCTCAGTAAACATAGGCTGACTCACTAACTCAATTAGTCACGAACCATTGTGTGAGTCCACACACCGAGTCAGGCATTCAGCAGTCCTTTCTTTGCCTGGGGAATGAGCCCAGTAAAATAAGCATTTCAGAGTAGTTATACTTCCATTTACTAATGGGAGCTGGGGTCATAGGAACAAAGTGAAGAATGGTAATACTCTTATCCCTAATTGCAGATTTCAAGTGAACTCAATAAGGGAGTTGTCTTGTGCTGGGAAGTTTGATTAGAAAATTTCATTATTTGTGAAATCTCATGGCTTAGTGGTTAAACGCTTGCCTAGAAGCCTTGTCTTGGACCCATGTAAGGGATGCACAAGGGGGTGCATTTGATTTACAGTGGCTGGAGGCCCTAGGAAAATTTCTCTCTCTCTCTCTCTCTCTCTACCTTATTTCTGTATCTCTCTCTCAAATAAATAAATAATAAAATATTTTTAAAAATCATATCATAGTCAAAATATCCCTCCTCAAATTATTTACCAAAACAAATAACCTATGAAACTGATAGGACTTGTGTCTAGATGCAAGCCATTTTTGTAGGTGTATCTACAATTTTTTTTTATAGCATATGCTAACACGCTAACACAGGTTGGTTAACTTAACTGTCTAGTTTACAGATAGGAGCTTTGAGGTCTAATCAAACAACTGCAGTGTCATGGACTAAAGGGTAAAACAACTATGTGTAATAACTAGTATCACAGTTCAGTTCCTTTCTCATAGAAAATTTTGTTATTTGCTTCTTTCACCTTTACCTGCCTGCCTGTATGGAGGCAATGTCAGCTGCAGTGTGAAAGCACCTGTGAACTGAAGTTTCCAGAAAAACACCTCTATCTGCTGCACCTACTTCCAGCAAGGCCGAATGGACTGATAAAGCTGTGATCACAGAGAGATGGAATGTTGCAAGTCAGAGCCAAACTACCTTGGGCTACCTTTAACCCCTTAATAGCCATCTATTGCCCACCTCTGTGTCTGAACTAACATCCTGGTGACTCTCAGTGGATCAGGTGTGATCCTTTTTGAAATGTAAGAACAGACCCCCAGCTTCCACCAACCCAGAGGCTAGGAATGTCATCAGAAAGCATCTGAGACCTATGGTGGAGATAACCCCCTCCCTTTGCTATAACCCACCTACCTGATAGTCAGCCAATGTATTTTAAAAGTGCCTTGATTTATGACTTTCTTTGGTTCTGTCATTATAAAACCTTCATGAAATTATTAACACATTGAAACATGGAATTTGGGCTAAACTAAATCTGTGTTCCTGGGCCATGGTCACTCATATTGGCTCCAGAATAAACTATCTCTTATCCTTTTGAGGAAAGAGCTGTTTCTTTTGCATTGACACAGCCTTCACACAGCTCAAGTATTTGCTTCAAAACAGGGAGTGGGCGATGGTTCAGTGGGTAAAATACTTGCTGTGTAAGCATGAGGACCCAAGTTTGGACACCCAGAATGGACATAAAGGCAGACATGAACACATATGTGTTTGTAATGCTAGCATTCCTGTGATAAGATAGGAGGCAGAGGCAGGAAAACCCCCAGTGCCTTGTGGATCAGAGAGCCTGGTGAATACAGAGTTGAACAACAACAAACCCTGCCTGAAACAAGAGGGAAGGCAAGGAATAACAGGAGTTTGCCTCTGACATCCATACATATGCTATTGCATGCACGTGTCCACACTCACAGGCATTAGCACATATGTGTACACACACACACACACACACACACACACACACACACACACACACACGGCAGACAAGGGAAGGTGAGAAACCAAAAAGCTTTCCCCACTGAGAAGCTGTACTTCACGCCCAGGAAGAAGCACAAGGACACGCTTCTACATCATATATTTGAACCACAACAGAGGATGAATGGGGTTCTAGGGAGTAGCAGGAGTTCCTGTCATCCAATTCCAAACCTGAATGATGTTGCTAATAAGCTGTGTGACTCTGAGAACATTACTGAATTCTTTTATGTTGGGTCTTCTCACTTGTACCACGGAGATGACCATCCCTCCTTTGCATGACTGGAGGGACATGAGTGAGTGCATGTGTGTCAACCAACTGACCTGGAATGGGAGATGTTCCACATATGACACCATATGTACTGTTCCTGGTGCCTAGAGCCACCGAATTTTTCCATGCCAGAGTTCAAACTGAACCAGGAACTTCGAATATTCCCATTGCTCATTGTCATAGGGTTGACTATTTGCTTATCCCATCCAGATCCCCACAATCCACAGACAAATGTCCAGGCACATAGCACACAGAGCAAAACTACAGCCCAAAAGCCACAGCACATTTCAGGAACTCCTATACAAGAATCTTGACAATGGAATCTCAAACCATCACCACACACTTAAAACCAGCCCCCAGTGACATTGCCTCTGTTGTGATTGCAGATTTATAAACTCAAATATATGTGAGTATTGAAATACAGCTGGCTTGTGGATCAGTGAGCGAGCACTTGTCTGGCATATGTAAGGCCCTAGGCTCTAGCCACCATAGGCAAATGCATGGAGTGCTACAAGAACATATGCACATGCATATATACCACACACCACACACCACACACGCACACCCAAAAGAATAAGAAAAAGTAGCAATGTTAGCAATTATGCCTCCTAATTGACGAATGAAATCTCCCCTGTCTTGGGAGGAATGTGACAGAGACTGTATTGGCTAGTTATTCTCCTGAGAGTTTGAAATAGGATTTTGTAATGAAGTTTCTGAAAAGAACTTTTTGACACTTATATCACCTGCTGCTCTCACAGGTGACAATGTCCTTCTAGCACATTTGCACCTAATACAGGAGGCACAGTAATGGATGATACATTCCAGACTCCATCTCTGGGCTGAGTTCTCCAGACATTTCTACAATGTGAAAAAATAACCACTTTGCCTTGCTTTGAAAAAGATTACTTTAAGTCCCTTAATTATTTTGTAGCATGGTGTGCTTGCCCATATGAAATTTTCCTCAATAACAGAAGATTGAGAACAAGACTGAGAGCATCTTATTGCATCGGTAATACTATCCTATAGATTAAACCAACTCTTTTCTGGGACATTTCATTGCCCACACAGTCCAAATTCCACCTTCACTAGCACATTAGCCTTACTTGAATTTCCTTTAGTAAAAAAAATATGGTATTTTTTTATCTTAAATTATTCTGCCCCAAAATGGTATCTTGAAATTTTCCTTGTGCTTATCTTGCCTGTCTCATTCTATTAATTGTTACTAGTATTCGGTCTCAACATTCTATAGCTATATAATGCCTTTGTGTATAGCTACTGACTGCATCTCTATGCATAATTCATTTTGATTCACACAGAATTAGGAAGTCATAACTATCATTAGTACCTTTTTAATAGGTGATAAAAAGAATATAGAAAGACTGGAGAGATGGCTCAGCAGTTAAGAGTGCTTCCTGTGCAAGCATGAAGGCCAAATAGTATGAAACCATTCAGGTTTGACCCCCAGGGCCCACATAAACAGCTGTGTGTGGCCATGTGTGTCTGTGAACAACATGGGCACACACACATGCATATACCACAAACAACCCCACATACTCACGCATAAAAAAGTAGAGAGTAAATTTAAGTTACACAGTAGAAAGAACACATGCCACTATCCCAAGGCTCCATTTCCCTCCTTTCCTCCTTCCTCATTTTGATGATTCATCTTTCCATCAATTCACTTGCCCACTTACCCAACTGGCCATCTCATCATCAAGCTATCAACAAAGCAATACATAGAAGAAGGAATTAAAGCAGATGCTTAAAAAGAAATTTGCAATTTAACTAATTCAAATTCACCAGTAGGATTTGGTGGCTGTAAAGCCTTCACTTGGAATGGCTCAGCATGGTAAATGTTATTAAAGTAACAGTGCTTTAAATGAGTGTCACTTTTCAAAATGCAGAATAGTGCTATTCAAATAAGCCAGCAGATCTCACTAAAAATAGCTAGGTTACTAAGATATGAATGTTAAATCTAAAAGGAAAGCAATCAACAATCATTCCTTTTCTTTCAGCAGGAAAATCTAGATAGTAGCATGTCTGAACCATCATCCCTTCCATAATGAAACTGCTATTGATTTTTCATCCTCATGAATCATTGCCTTGAAGCAATTTCTTATAGCTGCAGGTTCTCACATTTAATTTGGATGTATGCTTACGGGAGAGTTTATCAACAAAATCTCCAGAGGAACACCAAAAGGTTTGTATTAGAAAGATACAGTGCAAGCAATTTTATCAATCTTGTGAAGTAACAAAGATGATCAGAGAATTATTAATGAATGGTGTTTAAAGAATGATTTCAGTGGGAATATAGGTCATATCAAGATAATCTTCACTTCCCATGTTCTCAGTGCATTAAAGATTTCCAAAAACAAAACATGAATTTGCTAGTCATTAGAAGAAAAAGCAATGTGTGTCTTGGTTCAAAGCCAGAATTACAGTTTACTTTGATGACCAATATTAATATCTCTATAAACACTTTCAGTAAAATGCTTTATTATGTCCCAGTTATTGAACAATGTGATAATTCATGTGCTATCTCATTTGATCTTCATGGCTATGCTAAAAGTCAAGTACCTTAAAGCTTGATTTTATTCATAAAGAATATAGGCTTGGAGAATTTAAGAAAATATCTGAAAAATTATATAATTATATAGGAGATTTGAACTGTTATTATATACAAAGAATTTTGATTCATTTCTTTATACAAGGGCTTTTGAATAAATAAATATTTCTATGACATTCACTAAAGCCTTAGAACTATGTGATTTAGAATAATAATTGGTACAAAATAACCACAGAACCCATGTGCATGATAGAAAATAGAATGTCTTGGGAATAAAATATTCTTGAAGCTCGAGGGAATTATTTGCTTTAGATTCTTGACTATATATTGTTACCATAAAATCTCTCACAAGAGTGACTTAGTCTGGCCGGGCGTGGTGGCGCATGCCTTTAATCCCAGCACTTGGGAGGCAGAGGTAGGAGGATCGCCGTGAGTTTGAGGCCACCCTGAGACTACATAGTGAATTCCAGGTCGGCCTGGGCCAGAGTGAGACCCTACCTCGAAAAACAAACAAACAAACAAAAAAAAATTCTTAGTCCCTCTCAGAACACAGACTCTAAACCCTAAAAAGTATGCCACATTCTAGAATCCTAAGAATATAGACAGGACTCATTTCTAATTGATCAATACAGGGACCTATCTCAAATTTCCTCTCTAAAATCTTTGATTGCTTTGGGTACTTCTGCCACTTGGTACTATTTATTTAGCATGGTGCTCAACCAGTACTCTGTTCTAGCTGTTTGTAGTTTATGTTTTTTGTTATTTTTTCCCCCTTCCCACTAGCAGAGTTCCTCCATAAACTGAAGACATATCAGTATATTCTGCCATCTTCATGGAGTCCTGTAACCCAATCCCTGCTCTAGAAAGTAGCTCAAACTAGGAGAATCACCTATCCATGCCCCCTTTCCACACACACAGGGGACCTGGCAATGAATCCACAGCTACGAGCACTGAGAAACCCAGACTCGATTTTCTTTTTGAAAAACATGTATTCCTTCCCTTTCTCCCCTTTCTTTCCTCCCTTCCTTCTTCTCTTCCTCCCTCCCATCCTTCCTTCCATCCATCTTTTATTTCCTTGTATAAACACACCAGGGTCTCTTGCCACTGCAAATAAATGCCAGATACTTGTGCCACGTTGTTTTCTGGACAGCTTTACATGGGTGTCTGGGGAATTGAACTTGAGCTAGCAGGCTTTGCAAGCAAGTGCCTTTAACTACTGAGTAATTTTCCCAGCCTTCAAATTGGGTATTATAAAGTGATTTTATGTATTCATTCATCCTTCCATTTGCTATACATTTATGGAGCTCAAATGACAGCAAGACTCACTCAGTAATGAACACTTTCTATTCAAGGACTATCACTAGTAGAATTTTGCTCCCATCAGTGTTAGACAAACCAGAAGCTGTGTTCTTGCTATCCCTCCTGTTGTTTCCTTTGCCTGAATTCTTACTCTGTACCCATCATTTTCCCCAAACCCTTTCTCCCAACTTGCCATCTTTCAGACACCTAGAACTCCACATTTTATGCCTACTCCTACCTCTGGTATTGTAAGCTGAAGTAAAGGACTCCTGTGCACTTGCTAAGGAAGGTTCAACCTTTTAAATTAACTTGACCTGTTGTACCCATATGTTTATTTGTCAAATGATGTGATTTTTATAAATTCAGTAAATATGATTGCCAGAACAAATGCCCCAAAATAACCTCCTTCTCTGTACGGAAAACTCAACCTTACTTAGCCTTCACAGATAATTGTTGATGCTGTCAACACAATTAGTTGACAAAGGTGCTATGGCACTCTTTCACAACACTGTCCCCTTCACTGGCCCATTCAGTTGTGTACCATGGGTACAGCTATCCTAGATGGGTGAAGTACAGACATATGGCCCTCAAGGAAGGTTCTCTCTTCCTGTGAGACTGAGGGATTCCACTCATCAAATCCTACCTGGAGACTCAAGGTCCCATCTCTATAAAGCAAATCTTTCGGTGGAAAATTCTATTATTACACTATTTTAGTTGTTATGCCAAAAATATTCTTTTTGAAATCCCAGTCCTGCCACTCATTTCACTATGTGACTGTTTCCTCCAATGTAATATAAATGATTCAGTGAAATAAAGCATTAAAGCCAATCAAGAACCTCATCAATAAACATTACTAAGTTAGTTCTGATCTGAGAAGCAAATGTTTGTTCTCACACTCAACTTTCTGCACAAAAAACTATGAAGAATATGAAATGTTTTAAAGATCAAAGTTGTCAAATCACTTCTTTGAAAATACTAAATGAGAAGTGAATCACTCAGTTTTGAGCCCTCTAGGATACTAAATATTCGAGAAAATAGGAAAACTCAGATAATTATTCATGTGATAGCTGCCTATTTCAAACTTCCCCTGTGATTACTGTTATCTCTGTCCCCTTCAATCCTGTGCAGAGGAGATACCCTAATGCTTCCTGTTAGTGACAATCACTCCTCACCGTGAGAAGGAAAACACAGGCTCTAAAGAAATCTCAGCATAGCAAAAATAAAATTAGCCAATGGTTAAATAGTATGTAAAGCTATAATTCTTACCTCAGGTTCTCTTAAACAAAACAAAATTAAAGATAGTACAGCTGCTGCTAATTGCTAATATAGTTAACTTATTGATGAATAATCTATTGGTAATTATTTCCAGAGAAAAATCACTAAGGTAATAATGATAATAAATTATCTAATGAATTTTATTTATCATATCATTCTTGATACATTAAGTAGTTTGTCTTTTTTCAGATTTATTTGCCCTAATATAAGTATGCAGTACTAAAATAATAAATAATAAATAAAAATAAATGTTTTCACTTCAAGTTAAAGCTATGTGTATTTTCTACCTCTGTAATTGATTTAGAAAATAAGCATTGATGATTCCTTAATTCTGTACCATGTTTCTTTTTATTTTTTAAAAAAATATAGATTAAAGTATTTAGAATTTCACAATTCTTTTTTTTTTTAAAGTATTTTATTTATTTATTTATTTGAGAGAGATGGAAAGGAAGAGGCAGAGAGAAAGAGAAAATGGACGTGCCAGGGCCTCCAGCCACTGCAAAGGAACTCCAGATGCATGTGCCTCCTTGTGCATCTGGCTTACATGGGTCCTGGGGAATCGAAGTCCTCAGGCTTCGCAGGCAAATGCCTTAACCAATAAGCCATTTCCCTAGCCATAGAATTCCACAATTCTTACTGAGGAAATTTCTACAACTTGACTTGTGTGAAAAATAATATTCTTCAGTTGGATGCATCTGTATTTTCTAATAAAAATTTTGGTGTCATTTAATTTTTTTAAACTAAATTAATAATGTCATATATTACTTTGTGAATATCTTATAGAAAATGAAAATGACCACTAAAAAGAAATATCACTATCATTCATGTAATAATTTTGCATCTAGTGTCACTTCTCATTTATTCATTTTCTAAATATGAATGAGAGGACTCTAGAAAAGTACTATTTGAACTCCTTTATCTCTCCTGTATATACTGGAGAGATGGCTCATCAGTTAAAGGCTCTTGCTTGCAAAGCCTGACAGCCTGGGTTTGATTCCCCAGTACCCACATAAGGCCAGATGCACAAAAGCCAGGCAGCTGGAGTTTATCTTCAGTGGCAAGAGGCCCTGACATGCCCATTCTCCCCCCCTCCACTCTCTGTCCTTGAAAATAATTAATAGTAATATAAAAAACTTCCAGGTCAGATACATTACTTTATTTAGTTACTATATGAATGTATTCATATTCTTATTTTTCTATCAGCATAACAAATTAAAATACAAAATAACAAAAAATAAAAGTGTCAGGGTTTTCTATGGAACTCCTCCTCAATTAATCTTCCTGTTTTACTACAGATGTCCTAAAAGTACAAATCAACAACAAAATCATTATAAGTCTTCTGTCACTTCTCTGTCCAGCTAATATTTGGATAGATAGTTATACACATATATATCTCATACATGTATTTGTATTATTTGTATGTTTCCATTTCATATTATTTTATAAGTTGGCAATAGATTTACATACCATTCATTCTGGCATTTTTAAAACAATTTGTTTTAGTTGATTATCATCTTTCCTCCTTTCTCCAACACCCCTGGCCCCCACATATTATTTTACTTTCTAACAAGTATTCAAAATTCACTTTGAGAAACTCGATATTTTAAAGCAAGGAAGCTGCACCTGAATATTGCATGCTTACTCCAAGCAACTCAGTCCAATTGAGCAAAACAAGATAAAAGCTGGAATACAAAATATTGTTAAAGCTTTTCCTGAGCAATGGGTAGACTGTAAGGACCAAGGTCACAGAAAGCAGAGCAGAAGGACTTCAGGGCTGGGATAGTGGCTCTGCTGTTGGACTGCTGAGAGTGTATCCTTCCCCCATTGACTGAGAGCCACTCCCCATTTACAGAGATGGCCAGACAGCATGATTGCACTGTTCACTTTGAGAACCCCCACTGGAACATCAAGATTCAGAGATACATGTGTGCCACCCCAATACAAGAGGCTCTAATGGTAGCCCCAACTGTTTTCGCCATCTTACTATCCCTGAAGATCTCTCTTTGCATGAAGCCACATGCTTCCTCCATTTCAGATTACCCATTGTGATCATTTCGCTCAATGCCTAATGATATATTTGTCTGAAATTGTTAGTTCTCATTGGTGATTTTGCCTACAACCACAAATGGCATGCTATCCTTGATGGACAATATTGTATTAGATACCAAAACATTCTACTAAAGTTTAGTGAAGAGAAATAGTGTTATCATGATTACAAAGTTTGCTATTAATTTAGGATAAATGATTTGATCTTTGTTGTATGTAAGCAGCATAACTCATGCAAAGCAATTTTCATACCACTTAATATACAAAACTGTTACAGTTCTTTCCATTTTATGTTACATAATGCGTTTGATGAATTGCTGTTAGCTTTTACTTATGGAATTGTCTGCTTCTTCACCAATCAGAGAGATAACGCCCTGACAGTGGAGAAGGGAGAATTGTAAAAGTACCATGAAAACAGCTCCAGGAATATGTGTGGCCCCCTGTAGGAAGGAATGCAGAGTGAAAGTCTACATGGTTTCATTACATGTGGAAAGACGATTAACATGCTTCCTGCAGGTCCCAGATCTCCCACTCTAGGTACTTAACCTTTGTCCAGTGAAGGCTCAGGAATCTTGATTTACTGAAAAGCCTTCCTGGACATCTTTGTTCTATTTTCACCTGTATTTTCTCCTAAGAATGTACATCTGGATTGTTGTGTTAAGTCCTACTTTCACTAAACAAAGTCTCAACTCTAAGAAGTAAAATGAGTGTCATAAGCCAATGCCTGTCCACCATCCATGCTCAGGTCTCCATCATCATCTCATGTGAGAGAAAAGTGTGAGGTGCACATCCGTGGACCCAGAGTGCACAAGCCCCACTTTTGTCTTTGTGAGTCTTAGTAACTTCCTGGCCTTCCTTGTGCTAATCTGTTAGCAAGAAGCCAGGTCTACTGACCTCAAGGACCCTAGCAGCTCAAAAATTTATGAAAAAACAGCCTGAAATCCTTTTCATAATGGTCTAATAATTAAACTAACTTTTGAAACTAATAAAAAATCAATCATAATTCAGATGATTCTGATGCTAATATTGGTATCAGTGTTTAGCCAATCTAACTTGGTCTAAACACAGTTCCTTATCATCTAATAAGCTCTGTATTTCCAACATTTATCTTTTCCTACATTTTCTAAGCTCCATATTCTTTAATGGCCCTGGAATGTCCATTATGCTTCTTGAGTGCGGTCACTCCAGTTGAAGAGGCACCATTAAACGCAATCCCCTGACATTCAGTGTGGAAGGCCCACGAGGACATGCACACTTTTAAGCAGCACAGAAATATCAGGTCTCAAAAACACGTACTCTGCATCTGCTCGCTAATTCATTCTGAATGCTGTTCCAACATACCCTCAAATTTGATTTTGGTTCTGCAATAATTAAATCTTTCACTTCTGAAAGCTGGGTCAAATATTTAAATCAATCAAGGGCAAACAAATCAGAGAGTCTAACAAAGATGAATAGGAGGGAACACTACTTCACTTTTAAGACATCGCCAGCTCTAAAACTGAGTATAAAATTCTTTATAAATGGACACTTTTTAAAAAGTATACTTGATTAGAAATTCCATGTGACAAGACAGAGTTCTTTTCCTGAGTGACATAAATTAAACTCTCTGGGGAACATCTCCATGTCAAAGTTTACTCTACTGGAAATGTCTTCCAAATATCGAAAGGACTTAAAAAACTGAAAGTCATTTCTCCAATAATTTTAAAAGATGTAACCAGAAACAGCAAGAAGTGTTTAATCCCCATGAAATTCTTCTTAGACTTTCTCTTTTCCATCATCTCATTATCATCCTTCAGTGGCCTCATTCTGTACTTCAAAACTTAATGGTTTGGATGCTCACAGACTTCCTCTGATAATATTCTATAGCTTTCAGCAAAATTAGGAGCACCCCACCCAGAAGAGAATGTACTCATAAATGTCAAATGTTTTATACTAGTACAACTGAGTGGACTATTATTTTTCATGCCCTGTTGAAGTGGAGATATGTATATGGTGTGTGTGTGTGTGTGTGTGTGTGTGTGTTTGTGTGTATGTGTGTGTTGTATGCAGATGAACTATGCTGTATGAACTTATGCATAGTCCAGAGGAAGACACCAGATGTGCCCCTCTATTGCTTTTCTGCTTATGTTTTTTTAAAAAAATATTTACTTATTTATTTATTCATTTATTTGAGAGAGATAAAGAGGGAGAAAGAGGCAGAGAGAGAGAGAGAGAGAGAGAGAGAGAGAGAGAGAGAGAATGGGCATACCAGGGCCTCCAGCCACTGCAAACAAACTCCAGATGCATGCACCATCTTGTGAATCTGGCTTACATGGGTACCAGGGAATTGATCCTTGAACCAGGGTCCTTAGGCTTCACAGGCAAGTGCTTAACCACTAAGCAATATCTCTAGCCCTTTTCTGCCTATTTTTGAGAAGCAGTCTCTCACTGAACTTGAAGCTGCCATTTTTTGGCCCGACTAGCTGACCAATGAGCTCTAGGTATCCACCAGCCTCTGCCATCCTCAGCACTGGGTTTATAGGCATGCATACCTATAACTTGCTTTCTACAGGGTGCTGGGGATCAAACTCAGGTCCTCATGCTTGTGCAGCAAGCACTTTCATCCATTTGGATCTTCATGGCCCATGCTTCCTGTCCAATTAAAACATTACAGATAACCTCCTTACTTTGAACAGCTGAGCTGATTCTCATCTGGCATCGTAATCTAGAGCCCAGTACCAACATGGAAGATGTGCCCCTGGATCTATGTGCTGCATAAAAAGAATCTTAAGATTCAGAATAAAAGTCACAAAATAACCTCATGTCATTCAGATTCAATGGTTCCCTCTTTTAAAACAATTAGGAAAACTAAGGAAAGAGAACTTTCCCTATTTACATGGGCACCATGTAAAAGCTTGCATGACAGCCTTCTAAGTATGAAGTATTCATATAAGCTTTCCAACTTATACCTTTCAATAGAGATTTATAGATAAAAGACAGTCTCTAAGTGGAGAGTACATGTATTTTGTTTATTCAGGAACACAGTGACTTAGAAGCAAAATTCACCATGTTGAAATTCCATGCTAAAATTATAGCTATGTATTCTTAATTTTCTTTCACCAAATTTTTAAATTCCACCTATTTTATTCTACCTTTTTGTGGACATTAATTTTTTTCTCTTAAAAATTTTTATCCAGGGCTGGAGAGATGGCGTAGCAGTTAAGCTTGCCTGCTAAGCCTAAGAACATCCGTTCGATTCTTCAGGTCCCATGTTTAGACAGACGTAAAGTAATGCAAGGGTGCAATGCCACACTTTCCCACAAGGGGGCGAATTAGTCTGGAGTTCGTTCAGCGGCTGAGAGGCCACTGGCATGCCCATTCTCTATCTGTCTCCCTCTCTCTCTCTCTGTCTCTCTCTCAAAAAAAAAAAAAAGAAAAACAAAACAAAACAATGTTATCCAATGGGTATGGTAGCACATGCCTTTAATCCCAGCACTCAGGAGACTGAGATGACTGAGATAGGAGGATCACTGTGTGTTTGAGGCCAGCCTGAAACTGCATTGTGAATTTCAGGTCAGTCTGGACTAGATTGAACGAGAATCTATCTCAAAAAAAAAAAAAAAAAAACCCAGGTTCAAATTCCCCAGGACCCATGTAAGCCAGGTATACAAGGGGGCACACACATCTAGAGTTCATTTGCAGTGGCTCGGAGCCCTGGCACGCGCCCATTCTCTCTCTCTCTCAATCTCTCTCAAATAAATAAATAAATAAAATATATTTTAAAACAAAACAAAACAAAAAGTGTTATCTGGGTGTGATGGTACATGCTTATAGTCCCAGCACTTGGGAGACTGAAGCAGGAGAATTATGAATTTGAGGCCAGCCTGGACAATATGGCAAGAATCTCTAAAAAAGAAAATGTAAGCATCACATCACTTAAGTTGTCATAAAAATATTTATTTTAGACACTATGTAATCCATAAAAATGAAAGGGGGTAGTACACAGAAGGATATGTTTATGATAAAAAGTATTGCTTAAAAGCACAAAATAAATATAAGCTGATAAAATATTGAATATAGAAAATAGACCCTATTTTGATCTTTTACAGATATAAGCGGCTTTTACATATTGTTATACTATTATAATGTTGAAAACATATTTTCTTAAGTAAAGAGAAGTTTTGCAGTATGGTTATCTCTTTCTCTCTCTCTCTCACTCCCCCCTCCTTGTTTAGAGGCCATCTTAACCATCTTGGTCAATAACAACACATAACTTGAAGGTTTCTCTGGGGTAAAATAGCCAAAAGACAATTTCTGCTGGCACTATAACATGAGAAAAAGAAAAGAAGCAAGAGCACATCTACCCTCACGTGTAGAGAAGGTGGGAGTGGGACTCATGTTTTATGGACCAATGGGAATTAACCATGTTCCCAGCATCATCAGTCAGGCACCAAGCAAGAGCACCACACTCTGCTACAAAGACGTCAGATTCTCCTTCATGGCGTTCCGAGTGGATTCCCTTTGAACATATGCCCTTTCAAGTGAAATTAATCAATCTCTTTATCACTCTCTCTGCATCTGGAGCCATGATCATTACCCAACTGCTGAGAAAGAAATGAAACCACTAATCGCACAGGGAGTAGAGCTGAGGGTTCAAAGCATGGAAGTTTTTATTAAGTTCTAATTTGAAAAGTGATTTTTCATGACCAGCCACTGAAGACATGCTATGATCTGGAGATTGTACTCCCACCACTGCCAGCTAACTGTTGCTGGGGGTACCACCAACATGTGAGTGACTACAGAACTTATACGGTGTTTAAATTAGGCAGTGATTGAATCTCAAGATCTGCTTACAATACCCAACATGCAATAATCCATACAATTCTCTGAATTCAACAGAAATAATTGTAAGTATCAAATATCTAATAATTTGTAACCCTCAGAATCCACCTCAAGCATATGAGGAGTTCCACTTTAACAAATGTAAATAACTCACTGAAATACATATACTTGAAACTTTTTAAACTTTATGAAGCTTCAAAGTACTTGGGGAATTAAATATAGCTAGGCTTCACTCTATAGTACAAAATCCATTTGTGTTAACTGAAATGCATTGTCCAATCGACTTACCTTATAAAATGGGACATGTTTTCCCAGAAGAAAAGTTGCAGGGAGAAAATACAGTTTTAAAATCACACTTAGGAAAGTAATAAGCATTTATTGTACAATATATATATTTGAGTTATAAGTAGGAGTTACTTAAATCATATAATAATACACAATACTAACACATATTAAAGCAAAAGCAAGACATTTAACAAGTAAGAGGATAGATTTTAGGACGCGAGAAATAGCCTACCAGATTATTCTTTATTAGTAGCATTATTATTTTCATTTCCATTATTCTTACTCCCTTTGTTTTCTTGAGTCAGGGACTCACCTTAGCCCACACGGATTTGGAGCACACTCCGCAGGCTACCTCCTACCTCAGCTTCCTGCATGCCTGGATTAAAACCATGAGCTGCCATGCCTAGTTCAGGATTGTTCTTTCAATAATGTTTTTAAGAAATAAAAATAATAACATTTCTCTTCCTTGTTTGAACCAATCAATATGCTAAGTGAAAGGAAACTAGCCCGGTTCTACTACTTTAAAAACAAAACACAGCAAGGGGAATGTGCTATTGAAGTAGTTCAGAGTTAAGTAGTGTACTGCTTATATAAGCATGAGGGCTGAGGGGCTGAGCCTGCCCAAGTCCAAATCTCCAGAACCCATGTGAAGTAGGTGGTGTGGCCATGGGGGCACGCAACCCCAGTCCTGCAGGGAATCATAGACTGAAAACCTCCATATTCCCACCAACTCCTGAGTTAGTCATAGGAGATGCTGGCTCAAAACAAAACCCCATGTTCTACTCATGCTACTGCAAGTGAGTGAGGCTTGGTTAGCCTATGGGGTGCTGCAAGGCCACACGGGTGTGCACGTGCGCACGCACACGCGTGCACACACACACATACACACTCTCTCTCTCTCTTCACATTACACATACAGGCAAGCAAAAAATAAAAATAAAACCAGTCATTTTAAGCTGACTTCTTCCCAAGTACTCCCTCTTCTATTTTGATGTTTATTTTTGCCCTCCTCTGCCATCCACGATGACATGTTGATGAGCCCAACATTGTGCAGGTAGTGACAGCTGCTGGGGACGCAGCAGCACTTGGTGTCTACAAGACAGAGTTGCATAAGACTCCTCACTATCTTCTGGCTCTTATATTCTTTCTGCCACCTATTGCATTGTGTACCCTGAGCCTTGGATAGTGTGATAGAGATGTGGCACTTAGTCCTGAACATGTAACTGTCACTTTTCAGTACTTTGATGAATTTTGAGTCTCCTCAGTAGTCACTTCAATCTGCAAAAGATGTTTCGCTGACAAAAAGTGAAAGCAACACTAATCTATGGATATAAGCATAATCATTTAGAGGGAAATTTGATGTGCATAACATATCTATTTAGCCAAAAACTAGCAGTGCCCCCCTTAAGGCTTATGACATTCGAAGCAACAGACTTTTGACTAGATGTTCATGACCAGGCATGAATTCTCTACTGTGAAGCAAGCCTCAGTTCCAAACAAAGAGTAATTGATGCCCCCGTACCAGTCAAGCCACTATTGCACTGAAACACATCTTACCTGGCTGGCCAGTTGTATGGTCTCCAGGGTCCAGTGCTTGTTAAGACTGCTGATAACTTTTCTCCCCCAGCAGCCTGCATAGTACATTCTAGCACTGTTACAGCTAGCCAGGAAGAAAATGGTTTTTAGCTCTGTTCCAGCTTGACTTCTCAGTGTCCTTCAACAAACACATGTGCTGTTTTCAGCAATAGGGACTTACCGTCTAATTTCTAAGCACTGGAATCAGTATGTATTTTTTGGGGTGTGTGTGGGGGTGGTTAGCTCATGGGCCTCCCTGAACAACAACTAACTGGGAAGTATACTACTACTGGCACTAGGACTTTTATAAGCCTTCTGGGTGCAATATTTTCTACCCCTGCAAGTTACTTCTGCTTATATTTTCTCCTGTTCTATAATTATATTTTAACTGGATAAAAAAGAAGTAGGTTTCCACAGGTCTTATTCATACTGACTTAGCTTTGATTAATCCTACCCATAGCTCCTCCTCTCTTCCATCCCTCTCCTCTGACTACCTTTTTGTCCTCTGTATTCTGTACCTCTACATACATATCTCCTTAAGACCTACCTCTCTCCTATGGACCCTTTCTAATTACCTGGCCTCTACTACTGATTGTTATTACATATCACATACAAATCTAAAGCTAGGAGCTGCATATGAGAAAGAACATGCAGTATATTTTCCAAGCCCATCCACTCTCCAGAAAATTTCATTTATTTGAGAGCAAGAGAGAAAGAGGCAGATAGGGAGAGAGAAAGAGAGAGAGAATGGGCAAACCAGGGCCTCCATCTGCTTCAAACGAACTCCAGATGCATGCACCACCATGTGCATCTGGCTCACATGGGTACTAGGGAATCAAACCTGGGTCATTAGGTTTTGCAGGCAAACACCTTAACTGCTAAGCTATCTCTCCAGCCCATTTCCTATTTTTATTGCTTTTATTTTTCTCTTGTTTTATCACTCTAGCCAAGTCCTCAAGTACTATATTAAGTAGCAGTGGAAAGTGTAGACACTCTTGTCTTGTTTCATATCTTTGGTAAAATGCTTTGAGTTTTTATCCATTTAGTATGATGTTGGCTTTGCATTTGTTATATATAACCTTATCACATTGAGAGATATCCCAGCCGTCCATAGTCTCACAAGGGTTCTATTATGAAGAGCTACTACATTTTATCAAAGGCCATCTGTGTCTATTGCAAAAATTATGTGATTCCTCTCCTTGGTTCTACTTATGTGATGCATTACATTTGTTGATTTATGTATTTTAACCATCCCTGCATATCTAAAATAAAGACTACTTGAATAAGATAAATGATGTTTTTGATATGTTCTTGAATTTGGTTTGTAAGTAATTATTGAGGACTTTTGAGTCTATTTTCACCAGTGATATTGGTTTATGAAGGAATATGAAATAGGTCACAGATTTAAAGAAACCTACAGCTTACAGATCTACAAGAGGTAAAACTACAAAAATAAGAACACACAGGACAAATGTTATGACCTTAAGTAAGGCAATGATTTCTTATAATATCCAAAGTAAAATCCACAAAAAAGACAACATTAAAGACTGAAAAAGAATAACCTAGGAGAAAATATCTGTAAACATATTCATATTCATTAAAGGACTTTCATCTGGAAGGTACCAGGTATCTCAATATTAATATGTAAATATATTGAAACAATAATAGGGCCAATTTATAAAACTAGAAACTATCTGCAAAGATATTTCATCAGAGAAAATATACAAATCCTTAACCAAGACTTGGAAATATAACATTATTACTCATTAGTAAAATGCAATGAAAATATAATATTTCATTCCCACCAAAGAGACTACAATGAAAAAGACAGATAGTATCAAATATTAGCAATATGGAAAAACAACAGGGGCCTCCTATATTGTTGATGGGGACATAAAATTGAACAGCCATATGTGAAAACAGTTTGTAGCTTTACAATACTTAAGTTTGCATTTGGTGTACAACCCAACAGTCCCACTGCCAAGGAAAATGAAAACATATGTGTATACTCAGTTTGCACATTATGCTTATATGTATTACCCAGAGTGGCTAAATGTGCAAAGAACACAGATGCTCATTAATTCACACATGGTTAAAAAAGAAATACTATATCAATAGGAAGAAGCAAATGTAATATTGACAAATGTTATAATCTGAATGTACCTCAGAAATACATGAGGTCACAAAAACCATATGGTACAATTTGATTTATATAAATTATCTAGAAAAGGCAATTCATAGAGATAGGATATAGATTAGTGGATATCTGTAGTTAGGGATTATAATAGAGATCGAACTGCAAATGACAATGTACAGTTTCATTGGGGTATAAAAACTACCAAAAATGAGATGGTAGCAATGGCTGTACAACTTGCTAAATATTTAAGTGGGAGGATTTTATATCATATAAATTAAATCATATTTCATTAAAAATTATTCATGGTGCTTGAGAGATGATTCAGTGAGTAAAGTACTACTACACAGACATAAGAACCTGAGATCAGGAGAGCATCCATGTAAAAGCCAGATGTGGCAATGTGCACCTGTAATCCCAGTGCTGGGGAGGCAGAAACAGGACGATCCCTGGGCTCACTGGCTAGCTAGTCCAGCTGACTCAGTGAGTTCTAGGTTTCTTGCAAGACCCTATCCACAATGAATGAACCATAGAGTGACTAAAGAAGACACCTGAATTCAACTAACACACACGCACATGTGCCCAGACTCATACAAATACACACTCATGTTCACACCACACAAAAAATATTTAAAAGCATAGTTGCCCAAAATATAACCAGTCATTCATATTAGTAATTACTAGTATTCAAACTGTATTATTCCTCCAAAGAAGTTTTCATTTTGCACAAAATATTTGTCCATCATCAACCACAAAAACTGTTAATCACTTGAAACAAAATCTAGGAAATATAAAGATGTATTTTTTCATAAGATTCTCTATGAATAATATAACATAATAAGAAGTGATATGCTCAAAGTTTCAAAAGACACAAACCTAAGACATTTGTATAAACATTTAGGCAGGGAAAGGATACTGGGTTGTTTTTAATTATGCTTCTGTCTATGTTATTCACTTGCAATTTCTTTAACTGTGAAATAAATTATAATTCTTCCCCCACTTTACATGCTAAGATTCTTGTGAGGCCTGTGTAGATAGCAAAAGAGAAGTCATGATAAACATATTTATAAGGTTGAGAATGGAAGAAGTCAGTCCTATGGACACATCTACTCCCGAACCCAGGTTTGGTCACATGGGCCACACACTGCCATCTCTAAGAAAGCTTTGTGACTACATTTATTCTGTTTATCGTTTTGGATGGAAGCCCAAAAGGCCCTCAGCTCTTATTTTGAAAACAATGAAGTAGTGTTTTATTAATAGAAATGTCAGGGGGAAAATAATGTAGACATAATATTTAAAACAGCTCAGGTACATGTAAAATGCCACTAGAAATAAGCAATAAAATAGAAATTTTACTTTATTGTGTGTATGCATGTGTGTGTGCATGCGTGTGTGGAGACCAGAAGTCAACATGAGGAATCTTCCTTGATCACTCTTCACCATATTTACTGAGGGAGGTTCTCTCATTTGAACCCTGAAATTACCAAGTTGACAAGTTTAACCCAACCAGTTTTCCCTGAGGATCCCTTGTCTCTATGTTCTGAGCCCTGGGGTTACAGGTGGGCAAGCACACCTGATATTTGCATGGTTGCTAGGCTCTTCATGCTTACACAACAAGTGATTTATCCACTAAGCAATCTCCCCAGAACCAAATAGAAATTTGAAAAAGGTACTTCTTTTAGAATGCAAGTTATAAAGTACAGAAAAATCATACCTAATGCCTTTTTAATATAAATACATATATTTCAGTATCAGGTGCATGCCTGCTTATCAAAACTGCATCACACTCTGTATATCAGAGGTAGAGGGAAGGGAGGCTGTCAATTCAATTAACATTCACTTACTAGTGATTAAAAAAATAATATTTAAGTGGTCAATATATCTTTGAGCATCTAATATTTACTCTGAGTACAGAAAATTTAGTCTGATCATTAGAGAATATTACTTTCCCAGTTTTATTTGGATGAGAGATGGAGGCAAGAAGCTAAAGAATTTATCCAGTGTCACTTCCAGGTAGGCTCAGAACTAGATCTGAATTCAGTGTCCATGTTCTGAACTACTTTACCACTTTATTTACTAAATAACCTCATCTCCTTTATGATTTATAGGCATCAGTTTTTGAAAATGTCATTAAATTCTATGCATATCCAGCTAAGTAATTAAGCTTCAAAACAGTTTTCCTTTTTTAAAAAAAAAAGCATTAAAAATGTTCCATTCTTTTCAACATTGTGCATATTTAGCAACAGAAAACTTTGAGCAGCTGCATTCCATTAAAAAATTATTAACCCTGAGGAAGAATCCACAAACAAAAAACAATCCATATGTTCTACTTTCATGTACTGATATTTTTGTAGAGGAGGTATTAGTGAATAAAGTCCACCTTTAAATGATAAAACTATTTTCAAAATGAGGGTTTGCCTGAATAATGGGGTTTTCAATGTAAGGGAGTAACAAAATCATATTCCGTACATAATCTGTAATATGGTTCCTATAGTAACTTTAAAGAGGAAACAAAAACATGGGCATAGTTTTCCAGGCAAATAACCTTTGATGATTCTTTATTGAAATAAAGTTGTAAATATGATTTGTGTTAAATTTATACATTTTAAAGCTATTTCTCTGAGTATCAGATACATGACATGAATAGCTCCTATTCTGGTATGAATGAGATAGTTTAAATGTATGGCCCCATAGACTCAGGTGTTTTATTACAATAGAGCCTGCAAGCTGGAGAGATGGCTTAGTGGTTAAGGTGCTTGACTGCAAAGCCAAAGGACCCAGATTCAATTCCCCAGGACCCATATAAGCCAGATGCACAAGGTGGCACATGTGTCTGGAGTTCATTTGCAGCAGCTGGAGCTGATACACCCATTCTCTCTCTCATAAACAAACAAACAAACAAACAAATAAATAAATAAATAAATAAATAAATAAATAAATTCTTTAAAATAGAGTCTGCAACTTGAGCCCTTAGCAAGCAGATCGCTGCTATGGGGGGAGGGGATGTTACTGGAGGGGGATCTTAGAGTCCAGCCCTAGGATGTGTGAAGAGTAGTTTGGAGCTCTGGTAGTTTTGCGATACTTGCTGTTGATGATGACAGTGTGGTGATGTCTCTCTGCTCGAATGTGCCAGCTTCTTCTGCCGTTGATGGTGCTTCCTCTGGAATTTGTAAACCTGAAATAAACCCTTTCTTCACATAATCTTTTTCTGGGCAGGTGTTTGTCCAGAGACATAAAGCTGACTGCAACAGTGACTATAATGAAAATTGCTTCTTGTGAATATTATCTCTTCTTACATGGCTACCAAATGCCTGACATAATTGTGGCTGAGTACCTGGTTGCATCTGTCCCACCAATGAAATATGAACAGTAGTGGCGGATATTGATGATTTGAAAACCTGTCTGCTTCCGGGCAATAGCACATACCTATAATACCAACACTCAAAAGGCTGACACTAGATGATCATCATAAATTCAAGCCAACCTGGGCTACATAGTGAGTTCCAAGGTAACCTGGGCTATGAAGTAAAACCCTCTTAAAAATCAAAAACAAAAAAAATACAACTTTCTTTGCCATCTTCCACTTCTATTTTTACCTTAGTTTCCGCTGGTTGATAGCTGGGGAAGCGGAGCCCTTAGGTAGAGAGCTATTTTCTTTTACTGGTGCTCCAAGATGGCAGAGAGGGCTGCTAACTTCCTGGCTGTTTGTGTGGTGAAATGTTTCCACCAGGCTTGTTCTTTTGGCAAGCTTTTGGGGAGGTTTTCTGATACCTCTCCAGTCTAATATGCCAATCAGCATCTTCCTCCTTGTTTTAAACTAACCAATCAGAAATCTGGGCAGGAAGGTTCCCAACACTCAATTACATCTGCTAGGAGCAGCAGATTCTGCATCCCCTTCTCACCAGGAACCTGTATTGTCTACCTCTTACTGTCACTGTAAATAAACTTGTTTTGTTTGAATCCTGTAGTTTTCCTACCTTTGGATTCTTTAATTAGTGAGGGGAAAGGAAACTGACCTATAAAAGATAACGCTACTGTGGAAGTTTAAATGTGTTCATGTAAATGTGTGGCCCTGTAGACTCAGATGTTTCCTTAAAATTGAGTCTGCAGCTTCAGCTTCTAGCAGTAAATTCCTGCTACAGGGGCCATGTCACTAGGAGTGGATCTGAGTGTGGAGAGCAGTTTGAACTTGGGCAACTCCTACTTGCTTTTGTTTGCTGGTGTTAATGTTTGCTTACTGTTTCTGTTTGGGTCTATGGAAGTAAGCAACTTCTTCCACCATTAATAGAGTTTCCCCTGTATCTATAAGCTGAAATAAACCCCTTTCTCCAATAAGCTGTGCCTAGTTTGGAAGTTCATCCCAGCACTGTGGAGCTGACTACAACAGCATTTGGTTCCAGAGAGATGAGGTCTTGCTGTGATGAATCTGACCATATGGATTTTGATCTTCTGGAACTTGTATGTAGGAGGAATGTTGCAAGATTTGGCACTGGCAACTGCAGAAGCCTTACAGAGCTACACTTTATGGGCCATTTTGGTGAGAGTTTGAAAATGCTAAATGCAGAGAGAATTGTGTTGCCTTATGAACTTTCAAAGGGAAAGGAAAGACTACACAGAATTTTGTTCACATCTACTGATTTGTAAGTTTGACTTTGTGTTTTATCCACCTTATATTCCTTCATCAATATATGCTTCAAGTTCCAGAACAATATACTTTTCATGTTGTCTCTTCACTCCTCCGCATAAAACACACATGCGAGCACGCACAAACACACACATACAAACATACACCTCAAAAAGCAGTGCCTCTCATTGTACTACGTGTGCTGGGGTTATGTTAGGTAACCATTATGTATGTTCTAGTTACTTGGGACATATCAAAATAGAATACTCCACCGGGCGTGGTGGCGCACACCTTTAATCCCAGCACTCGGGAGGCAGAGGTAGGAGGATCACCGTGAGTTCAAGGCCACCCTGAGACTACATAGTTAATTCCAGGTTAGCCTGGACCAGAGTGAGACCCTACCTCGAAAAACAAACAAAAAAAATAGAATAGTCCATCCACATGAACCCTATAATCTAATACTTCTTAGGAAAAAATAGAAAACTAACTTCTTTTATGCTACTTACATAATATAGATTTTTCTGACCCATTGAGAGCATTATAAAATTAGTGCTTGAGGTCTCTGAGGAAAAATAATTAGAACTTTTAGCTGTAAACTCCATACCATATATGTCAAGCTTTTTAATATTACAGAAATAACACCTCTGAGATTGTATTAAACACATGTTCCTTAGATGCACTAATGTCCACAGAAGTAATTAAAAAGATTTCAATTTAATCTAGCTCCCAAGAGAAATAAGTCATGGACTCCCAGCACATATTTATAAAATTGGCTTCCTTTCTTATATGAATATTTTGGTTTTTTCTAAGGTACCTGAAATTTACTATATATATGTGTGTATATGGTGGATTTTGACCTTTTGCAACTTGTGTGCCCAAGGTATATGTATGTATATGTGTGTATGCACACACACACACACACACACACACACACACACACACACATAGAGAGAGATGGATAATTTTTCTTAAAATGTTTTAATACTGAAAATACATTTAAGTCATTATTAAATATAAAACATAGATAAGATCCTTTATTTTTACACAGTGCCATTTCCATAGTCTCTTTTTTCTAAAATAGTTTTATTTTGTGTAGAGCATAGGTCATTCATTATTGTCACTGTTTTTATTGTTTAGGTGAAGTTTATTGCAATGAAAACCCTCCAAGAATTTAGCTTAGAGAAAGAAAACTTTAGACTTAAAACATCAATAAAATAATTACAATAATTCATTAATAAAGTATACATTGCTCTCAATCTTTCCTTTGTATACTTAAAGAAGACTAAAAATTGTAAGGTATAGACACATAATACTTCAAACATGAAAGTATTAATAATCATAACTAGTAGCCAACATCAAGTATATAATACTTATGTTATTTTTCAATGTATCATCTTAACTTTCAAGACAATCCTATGAAATAATTCTACCTTCATGTTAGGTGAAAAATAAATCTCAGAGAGAAAAATCAACTCTTCTATCCCCTTTAGACATGGGCTGTGATGGGTGTGCTCATGTACAGAGCTCTAGTTCCTCTTCCATGTAGGAGCCATTGCGGAGGGTGACTTAGGCTATAAAAGAACCTGTCACCAAGAAAAATGCTCCAGAACTTCTTTCTTGGTTTTTCAGAACTAGTGTTTTCCTATATTTTTATGTGCTCACTCACAAAATGTAATTTTGGCTAGTGAAAATGTTCTGGAATAAGATAGTGGTGATGGTTCCACCACCCTGCAATTATATTAAATCTCACTGAATTTTACACCTTTAAAGCTGCTAAAATGGTAAAGTTTATGTATGTGCATTTTACCACTGTAATATTTTTTAATGTCATTTGGCTCCCAAAGGGAAAAATCAGAATGTTATTCTGTACATATTCAGGATCACAAATTTCAAGCTCATATCTTTAGTTCACAAGCTACATTTCATTTCTACCTCTTGCTGGTGGTTCCCCACAAGTCTCTTTCATGTATTCAGATCCTATCAGCATCCTGCTCAGTGCTTCTACATGTATTTCTAACAGCCTGAAATCCTGGCTATGAACTCCAAACACCACATCTTCTCTAACTTCCCAGCTCTTCCATCTTACATAGCTCCCTCCACACTTCAGTGAAAGCGAGTCTTACTATGTGTCTCTTTCCCTTTAGCCCCTGATTCCTTTATGTTAAGTCAGGTTTTTCAGTCTGGATTTTATTAACAGGTGGGGGTGAAACTTCATTGTTGGGGTGGGGGCTACCCTATGCATGAAGGTTGTTTAGCAGTATCATTTTATGTCAGTAGTACCCCCCAGTTGCTAGCAGTGAGTAGATAATACACATGATGTCTTTCAGTATATTATCTTACTTCTACAAACACTCCTGTGACATGTCATGATTCTCATTTTCAGGTAGGTAAGGAGAGGTAAAATGTCTGCCAGTGATAAAATTTATGTTAAGTCTCAAAACATTATTGACATCACTGCTGGTGGAGAACTCTGCCTTTAAATACATCAATAATTCTACCCTCTCTTACTTCCATGACCAGGTTCGAGCTATTATCATCACCTTTTGTGTCTTAAGCAGCCTGTTTAAGTGCTAACCCATGATGATACTATTCAAATCGGACATGAAAGGACAGTAATGCCACTCCTCTTTCAAAACATTGCAGTGTCTTTCCAGCTCACCAGGAGTTAAAGCTATGACACAGGAGAACATAGATGACATGATCACATTACTAGCCTCCTATCACTGTCCCCAGTTTGTCTCCCCTTTAGCATGATGGCCACCTTGATGGTCCTTTGATGGTCTTCCTCTCACATACCTGCCTCAGTACCTTAGACTCTCCATAACGGCATGTTTGACCTCAATATTTCCATAGCTGGCCCTTTAATTCCCTGGGGTTTTATTGAGCTTCTCTTTCTCAGCAAAGCATGTCACCAACAATCTACTCACAATCTCTCTTCTCCCATGCTTCTCCCTCTTCCTTGCCTTACCTTTACTTCTTAGCACTTCTCTATGTTCTAACTAGTACTATTTCTGAGAACTGTGACTTCATCTATTTTATTTTCAATTATCTCTTATCCTTATAATACATCCCAGAATAGTAAAGGTTAGGGAAATGATAAAGGAATGTAAAACTTAGAAATGTTATTGAGAAATTTTTGAAGACAGTACTTTCTCCTGTGTCAGATACTTAGGAATATTTGTATACTCAAACTTAAAGCAACAAGGTTCCTTACTTCTTATCTGATTCTCTTGCTGACATGATTCTTCTTCTTTTCATGGATGAGATCAGAAAATCCCACCACAATGAAAGCTGGCATTCATGTCACTGTTAGGTCAATGACTCCACAGCCTGAAACTAACCAGGCTCTTTTAGTACAGGAGTTCTTAGCACTATATCTCTCACTCATTTCTCATCAAGCCAATGTGATTGTAAAGCCAGGATTCACCTAGGAGTGTCACTGAGTTAAATAAGCTTAGCTAACATAAAACCTAAATTCAGGGAATATAGTAAAGATCTACAAGGAGTTTGAGAGACTGACACCTAATCTAAGCTGGGAGGATGGGTTCTGAGTTTCTAATATAAAGTCTATTTTTTTTATGTCTGCATGGATGTTTGTTCAAATTCCAGATTACACTGGAACAGTGTTCACAGATTTAAATCACTATAAAAAATGCATTTAGAATTAACTACAAATGTCTCTCTCTCTCTCTCTTTTTTTTTTTTTGGAGTAAGTATAAAGCAAGGTTTATTAAGGAAAGTTTGTAAGTCAGAGGCAGTAGAGAACTCAGGATCCTAAGCTTTCATTTATTTTTTTTTTAATTTTTATTAGATATGGCTATATTTAGTATGCAAACAATATGTGTTTCTATTCTCCTTTCCCTACTCCCTGCTTATTTTCTGAAGAGGCCTTCCTCCTTGGGGATGCAGGTCAACCCCATGGGGATTATGGGTCATGCATTATGGGGAGGGAGGCAATGTCTCTGTGCAAAATGTCCCAAATTGTGGCTTTCTGGCCCCTCTTCCACAAAATTCCCTGAGCCATGCTCGGAGCATTTTAAGTCTACTTCAGTGATGAGCTCTTAGGAGCCTCTGGGTCTCTGGTTTGGTAGGTGTTGAGTGTCCTCAGTGTCTGTCTCCTTCACCCTGGTGCTGATATCAGATTCACTAAGAAAGCAGCACTTTTGCTCATTTCCCTAATTGCTCTATGGTTTCAGCTGGGGCCAGGGTGGAGTGCACAGGGTAGTTTATCCCCTCAGGTCCAGCTCCCATCTGAAAAAGAGAAGCAGATTCTCCAACGGAGAGTGAAGTCAGCACCAGTTAAATTGGATAACCATTATTAATTTAGAGAGAATTTAAAGGGCGTAGATCCTCTTATAGCCCAAGATTAGTGGGAGCTTGACAACGGAAAGCAGAATCGTTATCTGGATGTGATTCTGACTTGTTTCCCAGTTCCAGATATGGTTTCCTTTCCACTGAATGGATCTGTTACCCAATCCAAGAGCAGCTGGTCACCCACCATGGCTGTGTTCCACTATTACACTTGTGTGAGCATCACGTGGGATTGTTTGCTTCTGCGTCACTTAGCGTTTGAGTTACTTGGACAGATGTTGGCCACTTTCCCCCAGAAGCTCATGTAGCGCCTTCCAGCACTAAATGGGCTAATTGTCTGGGGACTAGTTCTCTTCCAGATTCCAACCAGATCTCTCCATGGTCCATGCTAACAGCCTATAGTGTCTTCAGAGTATGGTCTTACCATTAACCTCTGGTGGGTAATCAAGTGCTCTGACAGAAGTCTGTCTTGTTTGTTTTGGGAGATCTAGTAGGTCTCTCTGATCAACAGCCCATTATGGATTTAAACCACATCCTGATACAGGGAATTATAGGCCAGTGCCAAGGGAAAAGAAAAAAAAAAAGACAGAGAAGAAAGAGAAACAGGAGAAATTTAAGGTTAGTTTTTTTCTCACCCTCTCCAGGGCTCTTTGATTCAGTGCTCTCACTAATGTCCTCTTGAGGGTTTCACCTTTTAGTCTGACTTCCAGGATATAGAATTCTATGCTGTGTACATTCACCTAGAATGATCTGTTCCAAATCCAACCATTTTTTCTACAAATTTCATTGTGTCATTTTTTTCTTACTGCTGAGTAGAATTCCACTGTGTAGATCTTCCACATCTTGGTTATCCATTCATCCAATAATGGACACCTGGGTTGATTCCAGTCCTTAGCTATTATGAAATGAGCAGCTGTAAACATGGTTGAGCAAGTATCTCTGAAATGAGAAGTGGAGCTTTTAGAGTAAATGCCCAGTAAGGTAATAACAGGATCTTTTGGAAACTCTATATTCACCTTTTTCAGGAGTCTCCATATTGATTTCCATAGTGGTTGTACCAGCTCACATTCCCACCAACAGTGAATGAGTGTTCCTATTTCTCCACATCCTCACCAACATTTGTTTTCATTTGATTTATTAATGTTTGCTATGCTTAATGGGGTAAGGAGGAATCTCATAGTTGTTTTAATTTACATTTCTCTAATGGTTAGGGATGTTGAACATTTTCTTAACTGTGTGTTATCTATTTGTAATTCTTCTTCTAAGAACTCCCTATTTGGTTCTCTGCTCTACTTTTGGAGTGGGCTGTTTGATTTTTTTTTTATTGTTTAGTTTTTTGAGTTCTTTGTAGATTCTATATATTAGGCTTCTGTCAGTGGTGTAGCTGGCAAGATTTTCTCCCATTCAGTAGGTGATCTATTGGCTCTGCTTATGGTATGTTTATCTGTGCAAAAGCTTTTTAGCTTTATGAAATTCCATTGGTCAAGTGCTTTTTTAATTTCTTGGGTTACTGGGTTTTGTTCAGGAAGTCTTTTCCCAGTCCTATATCATGGAGAGTGTCTCCTGATTTTTCTTCCAGTAGTTGGAGAGTTTCAGGACTTACATTGAGGTATTTAATCCATTTGGACTGTATTTTTGTGTATGGTAAGATGAGTGGGTCTAATTTCATTTTTCTACATATGGTCATCCAATTTGTCCAACACCATTTGTTGAAGATGCTGTCTTTTCTCCAGTCTACATTATTGGCACCTTTGTCAAAGATGAAGCAGCCATAGTTACTTGACCTAAGGTCTGGGTCTTCAATTCTGTTCCATTGGCCTATGTTTCTGTTTTTATTCCAGTGTCATGCTATTTTGGCCACTAAGGCTTTGTAATGTAGCCTTAGATCAGGTATGATGATACTACCAGAGGTGTTTTTTTGTTGTTGTTGTTGTTGTTGCTGTTTTTTGTTTTTTGCTGAGGATATTATTGGATATCTGAGGCACTCTGCCATTCCATATGAATTTTGAGATCATTTTTTCAATCTCTATGAAGAATGATTCTGCTATTTATTTATTTATTTATTTATGAAAGAGAGGCAGAGAGAGAGAAAGAATGGGCATTCCATCCACTGCAAACGAACTCCAGATGCATGCGCTGCCTTGTGCATCTGGCTTACATGGGTGCTGGAGAGTCGAACCGGGATCCTTTGGCTTTGCAGGCAAATGCCTTAACTGCTAAGCCATCTCTCCAGCCCTGATTCTGCTATTTTTTAAACATTTTAAAAAATATCTTATTTTTATTTATTTATTTGATAGAGAGAGAGAGAGAGGGAGGGAGAGAAAGAGAGAGAGAGAGAGAGAGAGAGAAAGGGAGGGAGAGAATGGGTTCTTCAGGGCCTCCAGCCACTGAAAACAAACTATAGATGTATGCACCACCTTGTACATCTGGCTAACGTGGGTCCTGGGGAATCAAACCTGGATCCTTTGGCTTTGGAGGCAAACGTCTTAACCACTAAGCAATTCCTCCAGCCCAATTCTGGTATTTTTATTGATATTGCATTAAATCTGTATAATACTTTTGGTAGAATTGCCATTTTCACAATAATAATTTTACTGTCCAAGAACGTGGGAGAACTTTCCATCTTCTCAAGACCTCCTCTGTTTCTTTCTTGAGTGTTTTTATGTTTTCATTATATAGGTCTTTCACATCCTTATTTAGTGTTATTCCAAGATTATTTTTTGTTGTTATTGAAAATGGGACAGCATCACTGATTTCTTTCTCTGTATATATGTTCTTTGCATATAGAAAGGTTGATGATTTTTGTGCATTGATTTTGTATCCTGCCACTTTGCTGAAGGAATTTAATAACATTTAGAAGTTTTGAGATGGAGACTTATATATAGGATCATGTCATCTGCAAAAAGGGTTAACATGACTTCTTCCTTTCCAATTTGAATCCCCTTTATTTCTTTCTCCTGTCTTATTGCTTGGACTAGTATATCTAGTACTATGTTCAAGAGCAGTGGTGGGAGTGGGCATCCTGTCTTGTTCCCAATCTCAGTGGGAACTCCTTGAGTTTTTCCCCATTAAGTATTATTTGGGCCTTGAGAGCTTTATATATAGCCTTTATTGTGTTGAGATATAAATCCTCCATCCCTATTCTTTCCAGTTTTGATCATGAAGTGGTATTGTATTTTGTCAAAGGCCTTTTCTGCATCAATTGAGATGATCATGTGGTTCTTATGGCTAAGTTTATTTATGTGGTGTATTATGTTGTCCAATTTCATACATCCGTAGGATGAAACCTACTTGATCAAGGTGGATAGTGCTTTTGATGTGTTGTTGAATTCACTTTGCAAGGATTTTTTGTTCACAATCTTTGCATCTAAGTTCATTAGGGATATACGCCTATAGTTATATTTCCTTTTTGTATCTCTGTCTGGTTTTGGTATTAGGGTGATGCTTGCTTCAGAAAAGCAGCCAGGGACTTTCTTGGTCCCCAATTATGTGAAACAGATTGAGAAAAATTGGTTTCAGTTCTTCAATGAAGGTTTGATAGAATTCAGCTGAGAAACCATCCAGTCCTTTTTGGGGAGCTTTTTCATTACCTTTTCAATCTCTATGGATGTAATAGATTTATTTAGGAGATTAATATGCTTTGAGTTTAGTTTTGGTAGTGGTATGTGTCTAGGAATTCATCTATTTCTTCCAGATTATTTAATCTTGTGGAGAAGAGAGTTTGGAAGTATCCTTAATGATTCTTCCAATTCCATAGATGTCTGTCGTGATCTCTCCTTTTACACTTCTGATTTTGTTAATTTGAGACATCTTTATTTTTTTTTGATCAAATTTCCCAGGGGATTGTCAATCTTGTTTATTTTTTCAAAGAACCAGCTCTTCATTTCATTGATTTTTTTTTAAATTGTTTTCTTAGTTTCCAATTCATTAATTTCTGCTCTAATATTGATTATTTCTTTCCATCTGGGTTTGTTTCTTTTTGTTTTTTCCAGTGCATTTAGGTGGACAATCCGGTTATTAATTTGGGATCTCTCTGTCTTTGTAATGAAAGCATTTAGGCCTATGTATGTTTCCCTTAAGACAGCATTCATTGTGTCCCAAAGTTTTGATAGGTTGTGTTTTCATTATCATTCAATTCTAGGAATTTTACAATTTCTTTTTTTATTTCTTCCGTGACCTACTCATTGTTTAAAAGTGGTTGTTTTTGTTTGTTTGTTTGTTTGTTTTTTTTTTGTTTTTTTGCATTGTTGTCTACGAATTTTAGGAAGACTCTTTATTTTATTGAGGAAGAAACAAGTTTTTGTCCTATGCCCCATGCACCTTCTGACTCAGGTGAACAGGAATATTGGTACCCAGTGGCCAGTCAGCCTACCAGAGCAAAAGGCCTAATTCCACAGATAACACAAGGCCCAGGCCTCCCCAAGCAAGGAGCAATGGGACCTACCAGCACCAAGGGACTGGGAGGAGTCAGGGAACAGGGATCTGGCCTTCTTACTCAGTGCTCTACCCTCCAGCACATAGACCACAGGGAACTTGCACCAGTGACCTGGGAGGAGCCGGGAAGAGGGGTCTGGCCTGCTCACTCCACAGTGCCCCACAGCCCACACACTGTCTGAAAAGAGAACCCAGACCAGGGAGGTGAGAGGAGCCTGGAAACAGGGTTTTAGCCTACTCATTAAAGACCACTGTGCCCATCCGCACACTGCCCGTACAAGGAACCCAGACCAGGGGCCAAAAGTTTCTTATAAAAATCAAATGTTATATAATAAATTCATTTATAAAAGGTAATAGATTCTAAGATTCAAAATGTAATGATCAGAACTGTTTCAGGGAATGTACTCATGTCAGTCTATTGCTTACCTTTAAAATATTTTATCCATATATTACAATTATGGTAGCAAAACAATAGAAACCACATATGGCAACCAATAGAGAAAGAAAATAAAAATCAACTAATGAAATGAATTATTGAACAATAATATGAAAGAGTACTATGCAGAAATGAAAATATGAAATATTTGTCAAGATAGTGTGTTTTGATAAGGGAAAGCTGGGAAAAAAAGATGCAGGATAAGATTTCAAGTGTGTGTGTGTGTGTGTGTGTGTGTGTGTGTGTGTGTGTGTGTGTGTACACATTTGTATAGGCATGAATTAAGGATTTTCATAGACACCCTTCTCTACCAACCTTCACTAACCTCCCTGTCCAGAAGGCTTACCTTTGCAGACCCTTCAATAGCTTCTTTTCCTTTATGGCTTCTGGTTAGATTCAGACAATGAGAACCCAAGCAGGAAAGGGGAGAGCAAGAGGAGAGTGATGTGGCAATTCATAACACCCTTTCTATCAGATATATACTCCATAAAGTTTCCTCTCTAGATTTCAGAACCACCCTTTTTTCTTATTCCTGAAGGTCTCCAAGATCTAATTCCCACACTGATGTGGTTTGGGACATTGTACAATTGCTAAGGCTGTCACACTCACCCACTTCCCTAGTTTTCTCCATGCTACATCCTGCCTATCAGAATTCCAGATGACATCATTAGTAATATCCATATTATGTGCAGTGCTATTTATACATAGAAACATATAATAAATATTTACATATGAAAGAAACTTTTCTTAGAGGTACAAAGGAGATCAGAAAATGGTTTAAAGACCCGGAGTTTTGTTTTTAGTTTTACACTCAAATTCTTTTGCTTTAAAAAATGTATTGTCATGTACAATTATTTAGTTCAGAAGCAAAAACACTAGGAACAATATATATTAACTTTATAATGGCATAGTAAGGAGAGAGAGAGGAGCAGGGAGCCCTAGGAGCAGTGGAGTTCTGGCCCTGATGTGCATGTTGGAGCAGGTAGTGTGTCTAATGGAAGGACACTCACTCCTAAAGTTCAAGCAACTATTCTTCCAGAGCAGAGTTGGTTCTGCCACATCTCACTTAGATTACTTACTTTGAGAAAGACTACAGTTGTAAATTTTCTCCAAAAGAAGCAAATTTTCATAGCATTTTCATTAATGTTCCAAATTTACCACTTTCCACTTTAATTGCATTTCTTGGAGAACTTTAGACAGTACAATAGCCAGACAAATAAGGTTATTTTGATCCCCTTGAAAAATGTTTGTATTTTGTGATCAAAATACAATAGTTACCTTTTCAAAAATTCCCTGTTAACTTTAGAACTATTTCCAAAGGTTGGTACAATTACTGTGAGGAAAAGTGCATATCTAATGTGGTTTTGGAGCTCACAATTAAATTAATTTATAGAGGTTTTAATGCAATTAAATTTTCTCCAAACTGTATCTCTAATGGCACTGGGATTTTTAAAATTAATATACCTTAAAGCATAATTCACTTTCATTTTTGCAAAGTCATTTAAATATTACAAGTATCAATTTTATACATATTTCCATGGTGACAATATGTTTGCAGTTTATTTAATTTACAGATGATGAGACCAAAATGAAAACTCTCCAAGGGCAATAGATCTTCTACAATATCCCATTTTCTTTGCAAGATATTAACTGTATAAGTTATCTATATTTGCAAGGCTGGTCTCTTAAAACAGTAATAAATATTTTAAATGGTCTGATTATGAAACTCTAAGAAAAGAAAAATCCAGAAAGAAAGCATCACTGATACAAAAGAGCCATATGGGGATAATGACCATATGTTTAAAGTTCATAATTTAAATTTATAAATTATTAGTCTTTGAAATTAAATGTAACAAATCTTTTCTACAACAAAATTAAGGAACTATTCAGAAAAGAAAATAAGTTATTCCTAAGCCTCCAAACTGAACTCAACTTCTATGTGTATATGTATTATGTATGCATGTATGTATGTATGTTGACTGAGATCTCCAGATACAATCAAGGGAGCACTGGAGAGTGTTTTCAGGATGAGTCTTTCTGCTGCCAAACCCACAAGTGAAGGATCTATGCTGGAATATATTTAATAATAGGTAAGTGGTTTGAATCTTGAAAGAAAGAAACATACTGAGTCGTTCTGAAACATTTTTAGCTGAGGATATCAACCCGTTTCAGGTTTCATTCTTGCTA
Organism: Orientallactaga sibirica; assembly: GCA_036365145.1. NCBI lineage: Eukaryota > Metazoa > Chordata > Mammalia > Rodentia > Dipodidae > Orientallactaga > Orientallactaga sibirica. Next base: position 7,955,682 of record JAEOAD010000555.1, on the reverse strand, counting down.
TACATGTGCTGCACAGAGGGAAATGTTTGACAAAAGAGAAATAGATATAACTATGAAAATATAATTTTAACAGAAAACAACATGAAAATCTGAAGGGCAACAAGTACCATAAATAGCAGAGACAATTAAGAAAGAATAAAAGCCTAATAAAAGCTGTATAGTAAGGTAAAAGAGTCTGTTTTTCTTCTCTGAGTATTTTTCACTTACCTACAAATAAGAACAAGGGTTGCAGGAATGGTCTCATTAATGACAATGAGAACCAGACAAGGGGGCAGCCAGGGTATTCCTACCTGCTTTCCAGATGAACTGATTGTCCTTTCGGCCTTCCAGATGAGCTGCATGGGACAGCAGGAGAGAGAACAGTAGAAACAGCTTCTTCATGCTCCTGCAGATGCAGTGCGTCACAGCCAGATTGCCCCTCAGAAACATTCTTCCCATTGGTCAGCCCTTGATGAGTCTAGTCCTTAAAAAAAAAAGAAAGAGAGAGTCAGGTGAGTATCCGGGTTTGGAAATAATCACAAAAATGCACTTTCATCCTATGTGACTTTATGGTGCAACATTAGAGGCATTCCATTATTACAAAGTTTTATACTTAAAATACAAAGGTTGGGATGTGTCTGGTATATTTTCTCCCTTTTACTCAGCTAATTTTCTTAAGAAACTTACAACTGGGGGAGAAGAACTGGCAAACACTGCAACGAACAAAAAAAGGCGAGTAATGAACATTCCAGCAGCAACATGAAGGAAGTATGAGAAAACTGGTTCCTCAGTGTGCAGAAAAAGAGATGGAAACAGAATATTTGAGAACAGCCTAGGGATACATAAGGGCTTGAAACAGGAAGGACACACCAGGCAAAGAGAACAGCAAGACACTGAAGCACACCCGGTGATCCTGTCCAGAGACCAGTGATTAAGTGAATGGTTTTGTGAAGAACACAAAGGGAGGGAAGAATGGGTGGAGATGAGATATGAACTGTGTAATAGGAGTCAAAATTTAAAAGGCCTTTTATTTATGTGTGTATGTGTTATGCATGTGTGTATACGTTTTTGTGTGTACCTATACATATGGTGGCCAGAGGACAGACTCACATGCAATCCCTTAGGAACATTGTCAACCTTTTAGGGGGTGGGGAGGAGGGTCTGTCAGTGTTCTGAAGCTCAGGAGTGAGGCTAGAATGACTGGCTAGCAAGCCTCAGGGATCCTCCTGTCTCCAGCTCCCCAGCACAAGGATTACAGTGCCCAGCATTTTCACATGGGATCGAGGGATCAAACTCAATACTCATGCTTGTAAGGTGTAGCACACAGCTTCAGGTTCACTGAGATGAACTTCCAGGCCAGGCACACTTATGGAGGAAGGGATATTTATTGAAGCTTACAGATCCAGGGGAAGTTCCATAATGGCAGAAGAAGTTGTCCTTTTCTTAAAGGACCAGGCAAAGAGAAAAAAAGCCACAAGCCAAAAACCACACAGCAGCCAGGCGTGGTGGCGCACGCCTTTAATCCCAGCACTCGGGAGGCAGAGGTAGGAGGATCGCCGTGAGTTCAAGGCCACCCTGAGACTACATAGTTAATTCCAGGTCAGCCTGGGCCAGAGTGAGACCCTATCTCAAAAAAATCAAAAAAATTTTAAAAATTAAAAAAAAAAACCCACACAGCACAGCACACTTCAGGAACTCCAGCTAGGCCCACTTTGAATATCTTTAGATTGAAATCTCAAACCCAACACCACACCTTCAGATCCACCCAGTGACACTGCATCCAGTCAGGTGGCTGCAGATCCAAACTACAAGCTAATAAAACACCAAAATTATTGGGGGCCATCTATTCAAATTACCATATAAGGTAAATACTTTATCAACTTAGCTATCTCCTCAGACCTAAAGGACTTTGACTATCATAGGAGGGATTTGTGCTAGGAACTAAGATTGATGTGCATGATGGATGAGTAGTGGATGGTGTTAGAGAAACCAGGGTAGCTGTGAAACAGGTGAAAAGATCCAGGCAACTTTGGATTTGGTAGGTAGTTGAAAAAGCTAGATAAGAGGAAGGAGAGGAACAACAAACTACAAACTTGGATGCCTGACGTCATCCAACCATCAAAGAGAGGAAAGAAACAGACAGGTTTGAAAGAGAAAATCAAAAGGATTTATGTTAGACCATATGAAGTCTGGTGTGCCTGCGAAATAGTCAAGTATACTTTTACCTGTTTGGAATGTTTTTGTTTTTGTTTTTGTTTTATTGTTGTTTATGGTGCTGGTGACCAAACTCAGGGTCTTGCATATGCTATGCAAATGCCTTACCACTGAGTAAATGCATCCCCAGTTTGAGGTAGACTTTTCTAAAAGATAACAAGAAATTCTACCTAGAGCCAAAGGGAACTAGACAATGTAACCACTATAAGCTACATTTATCATGTAAGATACAGAGAGAGAGAGAAAGGGGGGGCTTATGAGGGGATTGAAATGTAAAATATCCTCCATAAGCTCATTTGCTTGATCCCCATTGGTGGTGCTTTTCAGACCTTTGGAAGGCAGATCCTGGATGGTGGCAGTGGGACACTGGAAAAGGGCGTGAGGTTTGTCAGCCTGGCCCCACTTCCTGTTCCCCTCTGCTTCCTGACTATTGATGCAATGTGACCAGTTGCCCTTTTGCTCCTGCAGACCCTCCTTCTCTCATAACGGGATGTAGCCCCTTGACTGTAAGTCACAGCAAATCCTCTCCTTCCTTCTGTCATTTTCTAGGAGGTATTTATTAACAACAATGAGCAAAGTAACTTATGCAGAGAGCAAATGGATGAACGGTAAATGTATGCTGGCTTAAATATCATTAGCCCTAAGCATCCACCTGCAAATTTGCTCAGAAAGTGGGAGGGTTTGGAGGCAAATCTATGAGCTTCCTAGTGACACCCCCCAAAAAAAAAAAATGTCAGCATAGTCCTTGAGTACTTGTAGGCAAAAAATATACCTCCTTAGGTTTTTATTTTGTTTTCTTCTAGGGAAAGCCACTACCCTGCCCCCAGCCACTGGTGGCATTTATACCTGAGAGTCCTCACAAAGATACTGAGCAACGTGCTGAACACGTCACTTCATCAAATAAAACACTTGTATCCAATAAGAGTCTCACGGTATTCTGAGTACACTGCAAGGGTACAGTGACAAAGCACAAACCAGTAAATCTTATTACATAAGGAGTCATGCAATGATGTTCAAGTATACAGCTTTCTGATGGCCTACTTCAATTCAGGGATGAAGAGAGTACTTTAAAAGGCAACTGAAAGCTTTTCTTCAAGTTTCTCTATCACATACCAATATCCAGAAGAGTGCAAGCAGAAGGTTCTGGTTGAAATAAAATATAGTACACTGGTTATCCTCAAGAGTGGCTTGTTAGGGCTGGAGAGATGGCTTAGGGGTTAAGGCGCCTGCCTCCTAAGCCTAAGAACTCTGGTTCCAATCTCCAGGTTCCACGTTTAGCCAGATGCAAAGTGATTCAAGGGCGCAATGCTGCACTTGACCACAAGGGGGTGAACGCATCTGGATTTCGTTCACAGCAGCTGAGAGGCTACTGGTGCGCCCATCTCTGCCTTCCTCTCCCTCTCTCTCTGACTCTGTGTCTCTCTCCACAAAAAAAAAAAAAAAAAAAAAAAAAAAAAAAAAAGAGTGGCTTGTTAGAGGAGTTTCTGGATCTTTGGGGCAGCACTAGTCACTGTTCTAAAATCTCTGTCCTTAATAACCTAACTGGCCATGTTCTCTTGATGCAAAGAGCCAAGAGTATGATTGATCACATCTTTTTTTTTCTAATGTCATTTATAGTTCATATAGCATTTTTGTATGAAGCACATAAAACCCATTCTAAAGAAGAAATATTTTGAAATTGGTATATTATTGTAAACCTGAATTGTTTTGCCTGTGAACCACTTTCCAGACCCCTACAGGACTGTCTGCAAATATGGTGATTCACAGACTCCAGAGATAGGTCCTCCCTCCCATTCTGCAGGTGAGGAGACTGCTACCTCCAGAGCTTCTACTGTGGCAGTGCAGAGAGGGTCCCAGAGAAAAGAAGGGCACAAAGTGCAGGTATAGGAACAGGGTTTTACCCGTCAGTTCCCATTCTGCCCTATATACAGGGTCATGAGTTCAAAAGGGCTTTATGTAGGAAGGAGAATTCCGACTTGCTAGAAACCAAGAAGTGTTAATGTCGTCCCATCACATGTTACCATGTAAGTTACCATCTCTCTGTGAATCATGGTCCCTCAGAAGAGACATCTTTTCACATACCCTGGACTGAATATATTATGCATTGGTAATGACAAATTTACATGCATTTATTTATTTATTTATTTATTTATTTATTTATTTATTTATTTATTTAAGTGTGTGTGAGTGTGTGTCTGTGTGTGTATGTGGAGGTGTATGGTATGTGTGTGTATGTGCCTTGGTGTACACGTGGAAGTTTAATAACAGTTTAGGGGTGTTTGAACTCTCCTTTCATCCCACTTGAGACAGGGTCTCTTTGTACATACTTTCTTTTAGCCACTTCATTGCATGTGTGCCAGTCCATCTGTCCTGTGAGTGCTCAGATTCTCCTGGCTTTGTCTACCATTGCTGTACCTGCATTGGGATCTCAGGTGTTCCCAGCTTTATGTGAGTCTGTGGAGTCAAACTCAGGCTGGCAAACTTGTAAACAAGCATCTTTAACTACGAAACCATCTCTCCAGCTCCTTGCATGCTTTTAAGAAGTGAAGAAAATTGCATCATGATTTGTGTTTTTGAGGTAGGAACTGGACATGAACCCCAGGCTGGCCTCAAAGTCGTGGTTCTCCTTCCTTAGCCTCCCAAGTGTTGGGATTTATAGGTATACACCACCATGCCTGGATATATAATTTGGTTCAATGGACATGCCTGTTCCAAAAGGGCAATTATTTTTCTTAGAAATCAACATAGGATTTTTTGTTTTATATTTGTTTTATTTGTGTGTATATGTATGTATGAGGTGTGTGCATGTGTGTATGCATTTTTGTATGGGTACATGTATGGGTACAAGTGTACATACATGTGTGTGTTTGGCTGTGTGTGAACAAGGATGCATATGCACTAGGAAGCGAGGGGTCAACATTGGCTATCTTCAATCCTTCCACACCATTTTGTTTAAGGCATTCTTTTGCTGAACCTAGAAATCACTAACTCAGCTATACTAGTTTGGTAGTTTGAATAGATGTCCCCAATATATTCAGTGTTTTATTAGTTTGTAGTTTGGATCTGTAGCTACCTGGCTAGAGGAAGTGTCACTGGGCACATGTTAAGGTGTGGTGGTGGGTTTCCAATCTAAAAATATGCAAAGTGCTTAGTTACACCTGGAGTTCCTGAAGTGTGTTATGTGGTTTTGCTTTTGGTCTTTCTCTCTCTCTCTCTCTTCTTGGACCTGTGAAAGCAAGGCCAGCATCTTCTGCCATTATGGAACTTTCCCTGGATCTGTAAGCTTCAATAAATATCCCATCCTCCATAACTGTGCCTGGTCTGGAAGTTCATCTCAGGGATCCTGAAGCTGTCTGCTACAACTAGCTAGCCAGTGAGCCCCAGGGATTCCTGTGCCTGCTTCATCAGCAGATGGAAATATAGGCATGCACCACCATTCCTGACATTTTTACCTGGGTTCTGGGGATTTGAACTCAGGTACCCACTCATATATAGCAAGCACTTTCTAAGCCCAACATAAGTGTTTTAGACACACACATTCACAAGTGGATAATGAGTAATTCTATGTAATAAAGCTTTATTACAAAGATATGGACATTTTTTGAAAGACATCATTGCCAAATATTCTACTGAAGCATTAGAAAACTATATTTTGCCTCCAAGAAATAATGTTATCTGTTGATTCCTTCTTGCAAAGTTGAAATTCTACCCCTGCAAAAGCAAACGAGCTGGCTTCTATATAATGAGGGATCTAAATAGATGCCGTGTTAGAGGACACTTAATAAAGTAATGATCATGTTTAGGAATAAGCTATTATTTCCAAAGTTAATAAAGCAATTAGCTTTAGCAAGACCAGCTCTCTACAGAGGCCCCTCCTTTACATGACAAAAAACCTCCAGGGTACAAGAGATGGCTTTGCCCATTTTTATTAGGGGGAGACATGCATCCATCATATCTAAAAATAGATTCAAGTCATTAAAATGTAATCTGAAGAAAAGGAGGACCAAAAGCTATTTCGTCTCTTCTAAATGGCTGTAGAAAGGACGTCAACAAGATTGGAAAGGATTTTGACTTGTAAGGAGACCACACAAGAGCCAGGTTAAGGGTTCATATAGAATTATTTTCAATTTTGTTATAATATTTGGATTTTACTTGGATGAATATTATCTGAACACAGGTTGCTATGAACCTCCATCCACTCTTGGCCTTCCTCATAAGCCTAAAGCCCTGTGTGTGCTCTGTACAGGAACTCTTGCTTTTAAGGTTCCTTCTGTGTTCACCTAGGTTAGGACTAAATACTCACAGTGGCTTAGAGACTACCACCATTGCCCTGTCTCCTGTCACTGAATATCAAGACATCATACCAGTAGGAAACCTAGGATGGATCTTGAACAAAAACAACAAATAAACAAAAAATAAACCAGAGCATTTTGGAAGGCAAAAAGACCTCAATTTAGAATGCCACAACAAGCCTTCTCCTAAAAACAAACCATGTTTTTCATATTTGAATTACCTTGAATCCTATTCCTCATTACTTCCCCTTTTTCCAAGAAGCCTGTGGGGACAGTATAGCAAAGTGATTCACCATCATCAGCTATGCTGAATGTATTTCATATGTAAGTGAAGTAAGATTCTGCTGAGCTGTGGGGTGCACTTATGGAATCTAAACACAGATAAATTTGACTCCACTAAACCATGTTGTATCTCTCTCCCTGAGATTTATTCCATCTTTCCTTGGGCAACATTGGGAGTCGTTTTATATGTGTAACTTCAGAAGCCACATGAGGGTTCCCTATAAAAAAATAAGAGGACAACAAAAATTAGAGGTTCCACTCTTCTGTTTGTCTAACACCCATGAAAAAATGCATTAACTGGCAAAATATGTTATGCTGGAAACCTGCTATCCAGGATAATATGAATAATTTATATTATGAAGGTCATTGAATTTCCAATTCAACTTATTTACTATATATCCTAGCATCCAAAATGTGTTTGCAAGGTGAGCTGTAAAGAGATGAAGACTAAAACAAGAAGCACAGCTTTTCCTTTTCAACTATTTCTTAATCACTTAAAGGCCAAACTATGAAGAAATGTGCCTTATCCTTCATATGCATTTCATTTTCCCTAAGTATATTTTTATCACTGAGGTCCTTGAATATTTTAAAGGTATAAAACTTGAAAAATAAAACAGAAAAATGTGCCAATTTGTTGTCAGCCTAAATGAGCTGCTGCAATGAACGAGAGCAAAACAAATGGTGATTGTGTATAACCTCATAGCACCATCTCATGGTAACAGCCGAGAAAATGGCTCAGTAAAGTTGGCTGGTGAGTGGGGCTGTTTCTCACAGTCATGTTTTCATTCCATTTCATCTTCCATAAAGTGTTTTCCATGTAATATTGGCCTAAGGACTTCAGTAACAACTCTCTTCAGTCTTGTGACATACTCACGTTTCCCACTCCCATTTTGGAGATGAGGAAACTGAAGTATGGAGAATGAGTGACAGACTGAGCTCGCAAAGGTGGTGGTGTTTGTGCATGAACTTACTATCCTTACTTTGAAGGAAAGAGAAACACCGTCTCTACCTTGAGAAGCCACTGACACGTTTACTCTAAGAAATGCAAGGTTCTGTATTCTTGTCTGTATAGCACACATGAAACTAAATATTTTAACAATGACACAATTTCCTATGCAGGAGACAGAACATTAACAAGCAATTCTTACAGTCTCCAAAAATTTAGCTCCTTTGTGACTCTGGATTCTCTCGGCTTCTTGTACAGGAAAACCTCCACATAATTTCTCTTAATCCTCACAGTAATACTGCAAGTAATGATTCCTATTTTCTGAAAAGGTGAATAATTGTTAGGGATATTAAATAATTATTCCAAGAAGACTTTACCAAGAAGGTGTTGAAGCTATGTCAGGAAAAGGTCGTGCCTGACATTATAGACTCATACACCATTCCTGATGAACCTTGGCAACAAGCGCAAAGCCTGAGGATCAACTACAAAATGAGAAAAGTCATCTTGTAACCCACGGAGTGTAGTAAACAGTGCATAGAAAGAGCATGGACACGAATGCCTGCCGGACAGTGGTTGCTCACTAAGGTGTTGCCATTTTTAACTCTCATCATTGTTCTCAACATCCTTGATATTATCAAGGAATACTTTGAACACAATATTGCTGTGTCAGTTATCTTCTCATATCTGAGACAAAATACCTGACACAAGTGAGACTGCTCATCAGCAGAGGCATCATTCTTGCAAGCTATCCCAGTTCCTCCCATGAGAACAAATATGTTCACATAGTCAGTCTAAAGTAAGAACTATGTTTGTCATTTTACTGTATACCTCACCACACCTTCATTCAATCTAAGGCATCAGAGATGTTGCCTCAACATCACAGAAAACTATCTCTACATGACATCACAGAATCATCTCGCTCTTAGCTTTCATCGTTGATTCTCCATCTTCCACTGTTCCCCTTTTCTTAGTCACTCCACTTAAGATGTCAGATTCTCCTCATAGTCCTCTCACTGTATCCTCTTTTGGCCTCGGTTCCTGTTATGTACTCATTGTTTCTCATGTGCATGCATGCGTGACATGCATAAAGGTGTGTATGAATGTTCATGTGTATGCGCAAATATGTGTCTGTGGGTACACGTCCTTGTGTGTACATGTAGAGGCCAGAGGTTGATATCGAGCATCGTCTGAATCACTTTCCAAACTATTTTTTGAGACAGGGTCTCTTGCTAAATCTATATTTCACCAATTCTGCTAGACTAGCTACCCCATGTTCTATGTCGGTCTCTATCTCCATAGTGCTATGATTACAAACTCAAGCCACCACATCATATATTTTTACATGGGTGCAGGGGATCCAAGTTCATTTCCTCATGCTTCTGTGGCAAGCACTTTATCCTTTGAGCCATTTCCCCAGTCCTCCTCCTCATTTTGACCCTCAGAGTGGTATGGTTCTGAACCCACCCTCAGATAATCCATCTTTCCCAGCTGTGTTCTCTTTCCAAAGTAACTGTATTTGGCCCGTCAATGTTCAATGGCACATGTCATAATTCCCTTTTCCTCTTACCCATTCCCATATTTTCAGCTAACCATCCTCACAAGGATCCAGACAGGCAACTCTTATGTATTAAAGGACCAAAAGTCTTCATTCCTACATAGCCCATAGCCTGGTCATACCTAAATGTCCTCATCTTAATAATAGCTTCACAAACAAGGCTGGAAGCCCAGTACTCATACAGAAACCTCGCTCTCTCTCAGATCTGAAATTCAACCCCTCAGCAGATCTGGTTTCTCAGACAACTATATTAAACTTGATTACTTGAGAAATATATCTTGGTTTGAGTTTCAATTCTTTCCTCAATGCTTAGTAAAACTAATTTAGTAGCTACAAAACCCTTGCCCAAAGAAGTGACAAATCACTGCTACTTTATAAATAAACCACAAGTAACATACTCTACTAACTCCCAAGATTCAGTAGAATAGAAAAAGTAGTAGTTACCCATATGATCCTTGTGGTAGTTTGAATATATGTCCCCCAATATATTCAGTGTTTTATTAGTTATAGTTTGCATCTGCAATCACCTTGCTAGAGGCAATGTCACTGGGGGCCAGTCTTAAGGTGTGGTGGGTTTGAGATTCCATTGTAAAGATATGCAAAGTGTGTCCAGTAGGAGTTCCTGAAGTGTGCTGTGTGACTTTTTGGCTGTAGTTTTGCTCTGTGTGCTGTGTGGCTGGTTGGTTTTTCTCTCTTGCTTGGATCTGTGAAGGCAGGCCAGCTTCTTCTGCCATTATGGAACTTCCCCTGGATCTATAAGCTTCAATAAATAATATCCCTTCCTCCATAACTGTGCCTGGTCTGGAAGTTCATCTCAGCGAACCTGAAGCTGTCTGCTACAATTCTCAAGCTGAGGACAAAGATATAAAGGTATGAAAACTACAAAAGTTTTGTCACAATAAAAATAATATTAAAAAAACACAGTAGGGCTGAAGAGATGGCTTAGCAGTTAAAGAGCTTGCCTGCAAAGCCTAAGAACTCATGTTCAAATCTCCAGGTCCCATGTAACAAGCACGCAATGTCGCACGTGTGCCACAACGGGGGTGCACACATCTAGAGTTCATCACAGTGGCTGAAAGGCCCTGGCACACTCATATTCTCCCTCCCTCTCTCTCTCTCAAAATAAATTTATAAAACATAGTAAAGAAAAAATAAAATGTATGTAACATTCCATTTGAAAGAGTTTAGGTTAACTATAAAAAGGAAAACATTTAGCTGAATGTGGCAGTATACACCTTTAATCCCAGCACTCAGGAGAAAGAGATAGGAAAGTTACCATGAGTTCAAGGCCACACTGAGACTACATTAAAAAAAAAGAAAAAAAATTTAAAAATCTTACATTATAGAAAGATTAAGAAGATACATGTAATTTTTATACATATATGAGGTAGTGAGTGTGATTTATGTGTTTATATTTTACAATTATTCTAAAGAGCTTTGTAATAATTCAAGATAAATTGACTGTGTAAATAAGATAGGATCTTCTTTTCAAATGCTGTTGACCTTTGAAATTAAAAATACTTAATTACTATTAATATTTCCTATGATGTAAGATTTCTAAATATTTAATGCTAATGCCAGGACAATTATCCAGTTAAACTGTAAATATAGTGTGTTCTCAATTATGAATCTACTGTTGCAGAGGGACTTACTGAAAAATGTGTCCACAGATGCCATCAAATAATAACATATTTATAAGCCTGTAAAATTTTCAGCAGTCTCTTCCATTATCTTTTATAAGTTTTCCTTTATTATGGTCATGAAACGACCATTAATAGGTTGCTCAATTAAATCCAGAGATTGGGTAGAATTTACTTTCATGCCTTCCTCCCCAAAACATAAAATAATACCTGAAAGAAAATATTCCAAACTAAAGGGAAATGCAGAAAGGTAGTTTTGGATTTTTTTAATTGTAGCAAAAGAATTCTTCTCCAATGCAAAATAGATTACATTTTTATGCAAGCATATTCAAGGTTGTCTGTATGAGAGATCAATATAGCCTGAGGACATTTATCACAAGGATATTTCATTCATCATTTCCTCACCTTAAAAAGAGTAATATATTCATTTAAGTAAGTATTTCCTGTTTTAAAGGTACAGATAGAAATATTTCATACTAAATAAGAAGCATTACTATGTCACACTACTTCAGGCATGCATTTCCTAAGCAAATACTTTTTATATATTTACATATTTGTGGTTGAGCATGACAGTTCAATACAGGTATATGATATCTAATAATACACCCAGGCCAATCTGCATTTTCATCTCCTTAAACATTTATAATTTTTTGTTACTAACCTAGTTCTTCTTGTTGCCTATATAATATACAATAAATTATTGTGAAGTATAGTCAGCATACTGTACAACACTCATGTCAGCTGCCCCATATTTTGATATACATTATCCAACATCCTTTTGTTCCTCCCATCCTTACTTGTTCTTTTCTTCTGGTGAGGGTATTGTGTGCATGTGTGTATGCATGTCTGTGTATGTGCGGGTGCCCACGTGTGTATGTATGTATTCACCAACCAAAGAACAATTTGAAGTGTGATACCTCAGGAGTTGTCATGCTTTGTCTGGTTGAGGCAGGGTCTCTCATTGCCCTGGAGCTTCCAAGTAGGCTAGGCTGGCTAGCCAGCAAGCCGGGGATCCTCCTGTCTCTTCAGTGCTGGGGTTACAAGTTCATGAATATTATAAAGTGGTAATGGTTTTTACATGGGTTCTGACATTCAAACTCAAGTCTTCTTGCTTGCAAGGCAAGTGCCTTATAGACTATCTCCTCATTCCCTTTCCAGTCTTTCTAGTGACCACAATCTGTTTACTGCTTTTACGAGATCACATTTTAGCTCCAATGTGAATGAAAACAGGTGGAATTTATGTTTCTCAAATTTAATTATTTGAAATAATGTCCTCTGGTCCTAACCATGTTGTGCAAATGACATGCTTTCATTCAATTTTGTAGCCAAATAATATTCCATTGGGTAAACATAACTTATTTTTAATACATACACTGATAGTTCAATTGATTCCATATTTGGATATTGTGAATACTGTTGCTCTATATGTGGGAGTGTGGGTATCTTTTAGTACACTATCTCATTGTTTTGATATATACTCAGGAGCAGGGAAGAACTATCATATGTTGATGGCATTTTTGATTTTCTCCACAAATCAGTTACATAATGGCTGCCTCAATTTACACTCCCACCTATAACACACATACGCACTCTTTAAAATGCTAAGCTGGCCAAATTACAAAATCAAAATTTTCAAAGACTGATTTCTCTCAGAGAAAGAACAAAAGTTCACTGGGTACCCTGGCAAATTGCCACTGGAAATTTTACATTTCAAAGTTTAATTACAAACTTAGATAAGTGGATAATAATGAAAGATATTTCTAGCAAGGGATCCCAGACAGATGCATCATGAATGCATTAAAGAAAACACCAGAGAGACAATTTTACACCAGCAGAAAGACTCTAATTAAACAGCAATAGGAAGATCCCTTCTGTGGAATGATAGCACTGTTACCCACAGTTCATTAAAGACTATTTACAATAGTCTTTAAGTATTCCACACTGGAAAGGAAACTTAAACCTGTCATGAGTACAAGCAGGAAAGGTTCATGGAAATAATTGTAAGATGGGAAATCATTTCTTTGCATGCTGTCCTCAGCAAACCACATGTGAGGGAGCTCCAGACTGCATGGACCTGACAGGGCTTTAGGGAAGGAAAGGGCCAACAGTGACCACTAATGTTCCTGTTGAAAGTGCTGGGTCTAATAAGGCAGCCAAGATGATGGCTTCTCTGTGACATTAATATCATTACTGTTGGCATCAACTAAATTATTTATTTGCGATACTGGCCAGCTGAAGACCTGCATTTTCAAAATGTTCACTCATATTCATGTGATCCCTGGTGTGTCCATACAAGAGTTTGTTCTTTGACGAAAGAGGTCATTTTTTTTTTCATCTTAATTTTCTAGTTTATAGTTCAACATCTAGACCCAATGAGTGTACAGTTAAATAATTGAAAGCCTGGATGAAGCAAACTAGTAGATCCTGGTATATTCTATTCTAATAATGGGCTATAATATTATAAAATGGTAATGGATTGAAAAGAACTGTATGGCAAAGGCAAAAATCTCATGTACTTGAGGAAAATTGATTCCCATTTATAATGCTCAAAACATTACAAAATTCCATTTTTTTTCTAGACTTTCTTAGTTACCTAATTTCTCTAGCCACCCTACCAACATTACAATTTTATAATAAACATTTTCTACTTTGTCAATAATTCCAAACCTGGAGTGCTGGCATGTACAATTCTGGAGGGCTTCTAAGGTTTCAAAAAGGACCTTTAGACCAGAATGGTGGTATGTAATATGCCTGTAGTCTCAATACTGGGGAGGTTATGGCAGTAGAATGCAAGTCCCAGACTAGCCTGAGCTACACAGCAAGACCTTGTCTTGAAAAAACATCAACTTTCTATAATGTAGCTCAGTGATAGACAATTTACCCAGCATACACGAGGCCCTGGGTTTTATCCCCAACACTGCAAAAGTAAATGAAGGATATCTTTCTGAAAGTGACTGTCTAGGAAAAATGAAATGGCAAGCTGAGGTTTTAGTAAGTAAACTTAATTAATGATTAAGTAAAGTTCTTAAAGGAAATAAATTCTGTTCCCCTGACCAGCAGTCTTAGAATGTCCATGCCTTATAATAGCTACAAATTTGTATCCTTTTTTTTTCAAAGTTAACAGTGAAGTTCAGGAATCTTCATGGAACCTATGGGCCTTTTAAACTAACATATTTTTAAAAGATCATTATTATATTAAAGTTCAAAATATACCTTCCTACACAAATGATTTTTTTAAAAATATTTTGTTTATTTATTTGAGAAAGACAGAGACAGAGACAGAGAGAATGGGCATGCCAGGGCCTCTAGTCCTTGCAAACGAACTCCAGATGCATGTGCCGCTTTCTGCATCTGGCTTATGTGAGTCCTGGGGAATTGAACCTGGGACGTTTGGCTTTACAGGCAAGTGCCTTAACCTCTAAGCCATACCTCCAGTCCCTGTGTTTTTTTTTTTTTTTTTTTTTTGTAGCAGAGCATGAGATATTAACAGCAACATGGGCATGTCCTCTGTCAGCTGGGAAAAAAGAAATAACACTCAGAAATTGAAGGTCAGAAAGGTATGTCTGTTCAAACAAAGCAGTCATATGGGAGAGAGGAAGGAATAACAGAAGCTTCTTAAGTGCATTAAACAAAAATTATATACTCTAAAAGCATCAGTACAAATACAAGGTGAGCTCACAAAGTGTTGGATAAATGGCAAAAATGAACCAGATACTCTCTCAAATGTCTCAAAAAGAAATCTTTTCCATGTTGGCTACATTTCTGGGTTAGTGGCAATCATACTTCATCCACAGGTGTTGCGAATCCTTGGGGGAACAAGATATAAAGCTCATTATCCAAGCTGATACAATAATACTTGCAAGGAATTATGTACTTATGAGACAAAAACTAACTTAATATGTCATCATTTGTCACTTTTTCCTTGGCTACAGCTGTACTTCTGATCATCCACCTGCTTTAAAGTGCTTGTCATACATAAGTCACAGAGTGGGACTGCTGAACAACCTTAGACAAGGAAGGACTGTGGCTGAGTCATGGCTAAAGCCCAGGTGGGAGAGAAGATAGCTTAAAGAGAAGTATTTGAGCCCTTCCCTTTAGCTATCAGACTGCCATCTTTTCTCCCTTGCAAAATTAGTATGTGTAAATAGGGATTCAGCTAATTAGCTTGAGGCTGACCTCCAAAGAAAAGACATAAAAGGCTAGTGCCCTACACCTTACAACAGACTGCACATAGACAAGCAACTCTACTGAAGTCAGGAAGGCATGGAGACCTTATATGATGAATAGATGATAGATGGGTACTAAGCAGATGGTAGATAGATAGGTGAGAGAGGAGAGGGAGAGAGAGAGAGAAAGAGAATAACATAAGGGACTGAGACCATGAAAAAGAAAGAACAAATTGGGACAAAGTCACCAACCTCCTGCTCACAGGAAGGACAGGTTATACTGTTTCCCACCTAAATTTATATAACTTCTAGTCTTCTCTCATCGTTTTCCATTAGTTGGAAGAAGGCTCATGGACAGGGTGGGGAAACAAAGTTGGATTTCTCCCTGCCTCCTGGTTGGCCAACTTATGCATGCACTCATTTTTCTTACAAAATTGTTTCCTAATTTCTTTTGGAATACAGGAAAACTGAGGGTCTGTGTGCTGATAACAGACTGACCTACTCCCATGAATCTTTCCCACTACCTATAAAACTGCAGCAGGTGGTTCTGTGAGGGTGAGCAAGCCTCTAAGAAGAATGTCATTAAAAAAATGACACGTGGGCTGGAGAGATGGCTTAGCGGTTAAGGCGCCTGCCTGCTAAGCCTAAGAACCCGCTTCCAATCTCCAGCGGTTCCAATCTCCAGCGGTTCCAATCTCCAGGTCCCACGTTTAGCCAGATGCAAAGTGACCCAAGGGCGCAATGCCACACTTTACCACAAGGGGGTGCACACATCTGGATTTCGTTCTCAGCAGCTGAGAGACTGCTGGTGCGCCCATTCTCTATCTGTCTCCCTCTCCCTCTCTGCCTGTCTCTCTCTGTGTCTCTCTCCAAAAATAAATAAAAAAATTAAAAAATGACACGTTCACACATGCATACAACGTGCTTTGACCAATTCCCCTATCTTACCCTCCCTTCCCTTTTCATTAAAACCCTTCTTCCCACTAGATCTCCATCCCATTTCCATGCCCCGCCCATTGTTTGAGACATCGATTTAAGTTAGCATCTTGTTTAATCATAGTTGGGAGGACTGGAGAGTGGGTAATCCTTCAGTGGTTAGACCACTGAAGGACATGACTTCCACTGTTGCAGCAACCATCAGCTTCCACAATTTACTATGTAGGGTGTGGGGTCTCATGGAACCCTCTCTCACCTACAGTGAAATATCGACAGGTTCCCTCCATCATCTATGGAGAAATATTGATGGTTCAGTCATGTGCAGGAAACTATATCTGCAGTGTGTTCATGAATGTAGCGGACTTGGTATATCCAGAAGACCGCATTCTACAGCCACCCTTCCCACCCCTCTGCTCTTACATTCCTTCAGCCCCCCTCTGTGAAAGGTTTCCTAGCCCTAAGGAGATGTGGTTTAGGTAGCATGCTTAGGACAGAGCACAAGTGTCAGTTGTTCTTGGTTTCCTTGTATCTCTACATCTTTCTATTTACCTCCACCCTTTGCATGAAGAAACCACTGATGAAGAATACAATTTTTTTTTTGAAAAAAGACACAGAGAGAGACAGAGAGAGAGGGAGGGAGAGGAAGACAGAGATGGGCGCGCCAGCAGCCTCTCAGCTGCTATGAACAAAATCCAGATCCAGATCCCCCTTGTGGTCAAGTTCGGCATTGCACCCTTGCGTCACTTTGCATCTGGCTAAACGTGGGACCTGGAGATTGGAACTGCTGGAGATTGGAACCAGTGTTCTTAGGCTTAGCAGGCAGGTGCCTTAACTGCTAAGCCATCGCTCCAGCCCAAGAATACAATTTTTAAAAGAAAATGACAGCTTTCAGTTATTATATCTTCCTAAGTGATGATGGCATTATTCCTCACAAATTTCCAGCATGTATCATTGCTGTTGTAAACCTCCTCTTCCTCTTCCACGGAGCAACTGTTAACAGTATAAGTGTGAATAAGTGTGGAAGTTCAGTACTGAAACCTGTGAGAGAATATGAATAGCACTGGCCTGCACCCAGGAAGATCACTGGATTAAAGGGGTGATGGGCAAGATCTCTGTAACTCAACATTTCTCTGATACTCTTTGCAATAACTTTGGACATTTCCAAAGAAAGAGTAGTTTGAATGCCCTAGGAAGCAATTCCTTACAGTTTTAGATAGCTCAATTATCAAAATGTTTGTCTCTGGGCCTGGAGAGATGGCTTCACAGTTAAGCACTTGCCTGTGAAGCCTAAGGAACCCTGTTCGAGGCTCAATTCCCCAGGACCTATGTAAGCCATATGCACAAGGTGGGTGCATGCATCTGGAGTTCATTTGCAGTGACTGGAGGCCCTGGCATGCTCATTCTCTCTATATATATCTGCCTCTTTCTCTGTCTGTCACTCTCAAATAAATCAATTAAAAAAGCCAAAAAAAAAAAAAAAAACCACAAACAAAATGTTCATCTCTAACTGTATACCTTGTTCTCTTAATCTAAAGCCTTTTATCTTAATTCTTCAAGTTATGTCCAAATCATAACTTTCAGCTAAGTTATGATAAAACTCCAAAATTTGCATTTCTAGGTTAAACATGTCCAACAATTTATACCATTCTCTTTGCAATAAGTTTCCATCTGTCACCAAGATGGTCTTTTTTTCAGACATACATCCAGGAGGTGAAGGACAGTCCCCCAAAGGACAGAGTTCAGAGCCATGAGCAGCCAACAGTCAAAGCATGTTTGCTCGGGGCTGGAAAGATAGCTAAGCAGTTAAGGTGATTGCTTTCAAAGCCTGCTAGCCCAGGTTCAATTCCCCAGTACCCATGTAAAGACAGATTTACAAAGTGGCACATAGCTTTGGAGTTCCTTTTCCATGGACAGAGGCCCTGAGTTGCCCATTCTCCCTCTCTCGCTCTTTTCTCTTACATCACAAATTAGTAATTTTTAAAAGTAGGGTAGTAATTGTGACAGAAATAACCCTAAGCATGAAAACCTGTCCACAGCTGTGCTTATATCAAGGCTTATTATAAATGCTAATTAGAGACACAGTAATGTTAATTAAAAGGTAATAACCTAAAAGTGTATTATAGGGGAATGATTAATATTATTATCTTCTCAATGAAATACTCTATTCTGTAGCCACCCTGTTTAGTTAAAAAGAGAATAAAAACATGGCTAATGTGTATAAGTTGAAAGCCACCCTCAGTATTGTTCTGTAATTGAATAAATTTGAGGAAAACCTATGTATTACATCTTTGGAGAAAATAACATACTGGAGCTTTATTTTATGTATATAATAAAAATGAGAGATATCATTTTTCTTTGCCCTCTTTTTGATCTTCAAAAAATTCTGTGACTCATACCTGTAATCTCCTGCTAAGGCAAGAGTGCTACTGTGAGTTAAAAGTTAGCCTGGACTACATAGTGAATTCCAGGCTAGCCCGGGCTACTATAGTGTGAAACCTTGTCTCAAAAAATATGTTGTCCATTTGGGAATACTATAATTTTTAAACTAAACATATTTCAGAAAACTCACTGTATACCCAATACCAAATGTGCCACAATGTGGTCCACATATTGAGTGCTTAATGCTGTACCTATGGCTGCTTGAAGAAACCCATCCAGCAAGACCATTCCCTTGTACTGTGTATATTTTGGCAATTTGTCAGTAAAACAATGGTTTTTTCCCAGGAAAGAAAATAATCTTACTGCAGAAGAAATTTTAGTGATTACTTTAAAAATGTGTTCTTTCCCCATGTAGTCATTCTTCTCCAAAAAGAAAAATGGGACCATACTTTCTTTCTCCTCTGTGCTCCACAAACCTCATCTAAATGGGGAATTATTGTCAACTTTTAATAGAAATGCCTAGAGCAAAACAGGAGGCAGACCCTTGGGTTTCATGGTCCCCTGTAAATAAGTAAGGCATGCTGCAGGATATTTTTCTATCTTTCATCATGAAAATTGAAATAAATGTAAATGATATGCCTTTCTAGAAGGTGATCTTAGTTCAATTTATTTTTCTTGAAGTTGCTCCTGCGTTCCATCAAAAAAGTTTAATGGCAAACAGAGCTGGAGAGCCTACTCCTCTTTCCTTTTCTTTCATACCCCATTGGTTGTGCCAGCTAAGGAATTCTCCTCTTACCACCTTGTACTATCTTCTCCAGTATCCTCTCTTAAAACTGGCTGCATTCAAAAAACTGAAGTCAAAATCAGTCACAGTGAAAGCCACTATGTCCTTCAATATTAGATGAAGTTCTAATGTAAAAGGATTTGAATGGTCTCTGGGATGTTGTCACAACTTGATACACACCCAACTCTGATATTATGTGTCAGCAACACAAGGAACAGAACTTGTGGCCTTGCTTCCATCTTTAACACTGTATTCCATATCAAATATTGCCTTATCAATGTTTAGTAATTACCAGAAGACAGAAACAAAGAAGGGAGCTGGGTTGAAGTGAAAGCAAGAAGGAAAACACACAGCCTCTTCTTTGAGGATGCTCATCAATTCACTGATGCTTACACCACGTGCTGACTTCCATTCCACACTATCAGTGATGCCTTGTATTTTTTATATTTCACTAAATTTATTCCCTCATCATAGTTATTTCTTTAAATCTATTTTTTTGCATTTGGTTTATACCTGTTTAGCCAAGGCTTTAAGATTCATCATTAAATTATTTAGTTGAGATCTCTCTGGTGTTAAAATGTCGGCCCATAGATCTGTAAATTTCCTTCTTAGTACTGCCTTCATGGTGTCCAATAGGTTTTGGTATGCTGTGTTTCATTTTCATTCAGCTATGTGAACCTTTTCGTCTTCTTCTTGATCTCATCAATGGCCCATTCATCATTCAAAGCTCTGTTTAATCCCCAGGAGTGTGCAGATTTTCTGTTATTTATTTCTCTTGCTGTTGATTTCCAGCTTTACTCCATTGTGGTCAGATAGAAGCGAAGTAGTTATTTCAGTTTTGCTATTTTGTAGAGATATGTATGAAATTATCAAAAATAAAATAAGATAAAATAAATTCAAAAACAAGAAAAAGAAATAGATGGAGGCCATGTGATTTTACTCAAGAAAGAATGGATTTGGAAAATCAGACCACTTGGGTTCATAGTTAAATCCACAGAAGAATAAACTATGGTGGTTTATCCAAATAAGGAATACAGTGCAGAAAGAACGGGAAGTTCAGTAGCTGAGCCACATTCTGAAAGTAGTATCAGCACATAAATATGTTCTGCTCGGGCTGGATAGATGGCTTAGTGGTTAATGTGCTTGCCTGCAAAGCCTAAGGACTTATATTCAACTCTGCAGGTCCCATATAAGCCAGATGCACAGTGACACAAACGTGTAAGGTCACACAAGCACACAAGGGAACACACACATCTGGAGTTCAATTGCAGTAGCTGGAGGCCCTGGCATGCCAATTCTCTCTCTCTTTCTCCCTCTCTCTCTGTCTCTCTCTCTCATAAAAATAAAAAGGCCAGTCTGTTGGGCTTGCCTCAGAAAACAATGTTCTGCTCTACGTGATTCTCTATGTATATGTGCCCTCACCTACAGGTCTTCTATAGCTCTTCATGACAGTTATACACTTCTGAAATATTGATGATCCCAAAGCACATAATGCACTAATTATATATACATCTCTTCTATCCATTGCACAGTAAGGATAAGGGTAATGAGATTGTGCCTTACTATTTCTTTAATATTTCTACCCAGTGCCTAGATGGGGATGATTTAATGCTTATTACATATTCAATGTCCAAAAAGTAAAGAAAATGATCTGCTATAAAGCAGATGATGAAAAACAGCAAAATTTTGTGAAATATTAATAATGATGCCTTGATGATCTAGAGGACCAAATTCTGCCATAATTATAAGCAAGGTGTGGGTATAGCAGGAAAGTGGGTGCACTACCACATGCAGAAGCCAAAAGTCATTGGAGGCTATAGCCAGCCTCCAAGATGGCTTTTTAAATTTTTATTTATTTATTTATTTATTTGTTTATTTATTTATTTATTTGAGAGAGAGAGAGAGAGAATGAATGGGCACTCCAGCGCCTCCAGCCACTGCAGACGAACTCCAGATGCATGTGCCCCCTTGTGCATCTGGCTTACATGGGTCCTGGAGAGTTGATCCTAGGCTAGATCATGAAAGACATTGTGGCCTTTGTCTTCCTCTGTTGTTCTCTCACTGTGGGGAACACTAGATGCTATGTCCTATGCGTACCACAGTAATCCTATTGACAATCCATTTAGCAAGGAGCTGAAGCATCCTGCCAGTAACATTTAAGGCCTATATGTGAGTCTCCTTAGAAATCAAATTCCCTAGCATTGAGGGATACAACCCCAACTAATGAGTGCAATAATATCTCAGGAAAGACCCTAAACTAGAACCAACCATCTAAGCTGCTCCCAGGCACTTGACTTACAGAGACCATAGACAAGAAATTCTTGCTACCCTTTTAGGATGTTAAAATTTGAAGTAATTTGTTACATAGCAGTTAATGGTTTGTATTTGGTCTAGTTCTTTAGCTCTTTCCTCCCAAAATGTAAGGAGATTTTTTTTTTAAAATACAGTCAGGGGATTTGGAGATGGCTCAGCCATTAAAGGAACTTACTGGGAAAGACTGAAGGTCCAGGTTTGATTCCCCAGTTCCCACATAAAGCCAGATGCACATAGTGTCCTGTGGGCCTGGAGTTCATGAGCAGCTGAAAAAGGCCCTGGTGTGCCCCTATTCTTTATCCCTCTATTCCTCTATCTATGTCAAGCAAATTAATAAAAATGGTTTTTAAAAATACAGTTAGAATACTAATTCTCCTAAAGTAGACTCTTGATTATTCTCCTGGTGGTGCCCTCCACTCTTCAAATCAACCATTCATTCTCGTCTCCAGCCCACTCCTGTGTTCATCTGGGCTCCACACCCCAATTCTTCCAATACAATAATCTGGAATGAACCCCTCTCTCTCGATACTCTTTCCATCAGCTGGTGTAAACGATAGGGGAGTTGGTCATCAGCCCTCCTGCCATTTGCACTAAGGCTCAACTAGCATGCTGGGCTTCTCCGCCCAAAGGAGCACATTCACAGTGAGCTTCTCTGTGGGGCCATATCACACCTCTTAAGCAAAATGCCAAAGAACTTGTAGAAAGACTGTTTCTAGTGAACACAGAAGCTGGTGTATATGTATGCATGTGAAGTCATGAATTCCATCTGGAGACAGGAGCCTTGCCTTCACAGTCACATCAACCATTCAATAAATGCCTTTATCATTTACCCTATCTGGCGACTGTTATTCATCACTCCTCTGAACTAAGTCAGTCTTCTCCCTCTCTCTCTCTCTTTCATATTAAACCTATGGCCTCAAGGATTCAAGCTATGTCAAGGCTCAACCAGCCCTATCATCTATTCTCACATTAGTTTCTTTATTAGCTACTAAAGTCTTTATCTATTAACACATACGCACCGAGCAGGTTAACTCTGACTGCATCTTATCTGCACCAAACTCTCTTATGTGTAGACATTGTTGTTACTACTATTGATTCTGCTTTGTATTTGTGGTGCCAGGGACCAAATCCAAGGCCTCATAAGATACACACGCTACCACCAAGCCATAGGCTAGAGTGTAGACTTTTAATGCAATACTTATGTCCTATACATAATGACCTCACCATGAAAATCTTGTTTCTGATATTTTAGGTAATATTTGCTCCTTCTGCAAATGATGACATTAGCGTTCAACAAGATTTAAGTGATTTCTCTCCAAAGACATATTTTGAGTTTGGAACTCAGGCCTTTTGATTTGTAACTTATTAACACATCACAGATGAAAAAATAACAAGTTGATTGATAAGAAGTGTCAACAGTAACACAACTAATTTCTGAGGACATTCATTTCTTGATGTTCTAGAACTGAAACCTTCTTAACAATCCTTTCCAGAAACTGGAAACACCAGTTCAAAAAACATTTCCTAGAAGGTCATAAGAACCCAGGGATCAAATTGTATTCCAACTCCCATAATTTGTTTTTCCCTGCCTGTCACTGCCATTATGGTTCAATTAGCAGTGGAAGCCAGAAGTGACTTGATGAGCATCTGTCGCACCCACCTGGAAATCATTTAATAAGGATGCAACATGGGGAGAAGCTACAAACCTCAGTCTAAGGGTTTTCCTTTTTCACACAAGGTGGCCAAAGCAGCTCAGATAGTGGGGGATAACATCTGAGATACAGGATATATGAGGTGAATTTGCGTGTGTGTGTGTGTGTGTGTGTGTGTGTGTGTGTGTGTGTGTGTGTTGTATATAATGCATAGTGTGTCTAGTATGAATAGTGTACATGTGGGGAGTATATCATATGCACATGTGTATGCAGATATGTGCCCCCTATGCACACACATATGCATGCCAGAGGAGAGCATCCAGTGTTCTCTATTGTTCTTCCACCTTATTTCCTTAAGATTAATTTTCTCACTGAACCTAGACTACCAGCCTTCTTGTCTTTTCCCCAGAAGTGGGGTTACAAGCACGCACAGCCACAGCCAGCTTTGTATGTCAGTGCCTATTATCTGAACTCCTGTCCTCATGATTGTGCATCAAGTGGTCTCACCTGCTGAGCCATTGCCACTGGCAATCAGGTCAGTTTTGCAGTGGAGCAACTC
Source organism: Orientallactaga sibirica (assembly GCA_036365145.1). NCBI lineage: Eukaryota > Metazoa > Chordata > Mammalia > Rodentia > Dipodidae > Orientallactaga > Orientallactaga sibirica. The sequence goes on along the minus strand of JAEOAD010000555.1, from coordinate 7,931,985 downwards.
AATACTTCCTTGAAAGGAAGATAGGAAGATTAACACAAATGAATTGGGCTCATGGAGCTATGTGATTACAGTGCCATCACTGTTTTAGGTATTATAAAAAAATGTTGTGTTGGCAATGGCTCTTCTCAAGCCAAGTATCACTATCTAAATAGAGTGTATTGTCTAAAGGATATATTTTGATGTACTATCTGAGCATTTCACACGATGCCCAAGGAGGATCAGGAAATAGACAAAAATGTAGAGGACCATTATTGTGTGGGACGAATAGGCAATTGTCATAACAACCTCAGGTAAGCCTCAAATGAACCACCATTCAGTATACCTGCAATTCCCACATCACGTGCTAACATTGGACAGACCTATAGATTCTTTTTGAAATGGTTGATGTTTTTCAAACCATACATTTTCAATTTCACAAAGGAGTGATTCTGAAGTGCAGTGAGTGTGCCACTTATACCTGAGATTCTACTCATTTAATAGCCATCATTTTAAAATAGTTCTTAATTAGCCTAATTAAATCAAAATTTTTTTTTTGTTTGCTTAAATTGATAATTATGGTCCTGAAATGCTATGTACTTAAGACATCTGTTTTTAATACCTCTCCCACCCAAAATTAAGAGTTCAGACATGAGTTTTAGGAAGAAGGGCTGAGGGAACTACAGATATCTCAGAATTTAAAAGGCAGGCTGCCAGCTCATAAACATAGTCACTTTCAAGCAACGCCATGGGAAGTTGACAGAAAAGCAGGGCAAGCAGCTATTCTCTACAGATGCCAGCACAGCAAGAAATGAGTTCAAACTACAGGCATAGCACAAAGCACTTAGTTTCAATAGAAAAAAAATGCTTCCAATGTTCACAAAGGCAAAACATGATTATGAAAGACATGGACTCTGTTTTTCCCTTGAATTATTTTAATGTTATGATTATTGTGTGGAATTTTGTCGGAGTCATCGTCTGTAAATTCTGACCTCTAGACCTGGTATGTCTTCAAATCACTCCCTCGGGGATATGATTCTCTCTACTCAACAGCACTTGGTTTATTTTAATAGAGCCTAAATTCATTCACATAATTCAATAAATAATTATGATAATTGGTAATTGCATAATTCTAATTATTTATATTATAAAATTTCACATAAATATAGAAACACCTCACAGATATTGAATACGGGTTGATTCAAGTGAAAAATTAAACAAAGGATTAAAAAACAACACAGTATGCCTCTAAAATGGTAGAAAAAAATTGTATTTATCTGCCTATTTCATTTTAATGCATTGTCAGGAGAGCAATGATTGGAGCTGAAGTGTTTTAGCCACTTTTAAATGTTTTATATGATACCATAATCAATAATTTTGCTTAATGAGCAAGGCCCAGTGGAAAGAGAACATTATAATATTATAATTTGAGCCAGGGTGGGTAACCATGTCACATGGCAAGACTGACTCTGAAGACCCAATGATATGCCATTTGTTTGTTGTTAAACATTTAATCTCTGTTCACATAATTTAATTAACTCATATCTCCTAAGTAGTGGAAATATAAAAGAAACATAGCCACTTGAAACTTGAATGTAATGCTTGTACATCAAATGAGCTTTCATAGAAGATGAGCTATATTTCTGGTGACGATTGAAACAAAAGCAGTCTAAGTGCAAAAGGTGGAAACTGAACAATACTACATTAAGAAATCATTCTAGGTTTTTCTATTCTTAAAAAAAAACTAGAAATTAAACTTATCAGAAACATAGCTTTTGGAGTCATCTTGGTTTTTTTCCTTCTCCCCCACTCTCCTTCCTCTTCTCTCAGAAAAAAAAAAAAATGTTAATTTAAGGAAAACAACCAGTAAAATTCAAAACAACATTCAAATGCCTAACTTATTACAATTAAGTGATCCATCTCTTCAAGAGCTAAGTAAATTGACATAAGTTCAAGAAAAAAAAAAAAAAACCTGACATTAAAAGTCATACAAAAAGAAATTCCAGGGCTGAAGAGATGGCTCAGCAGTTAAATGCACTTGCTCCCAAAGCCTGAAAGCTGGGGTTCAATTCCTCAGTCCCCATGTAAATCCAGATACACAAAGTGGCCCATGCACCTGGAGTTAGTTTGCAGCAACAGGTGGCCCTTGTGAACATTCTCTGTCTCTATCTCTCTCTCCTCTCTGTTTTCTTTCTAATAAATAAAAATAAAAGTTTTAAATTCTGGGAAACAATCACTAAAAATGTAGCATGCAATGAAACAAGCCTCTTAGAATAAGATATTTCCATTACAATTGAAGGAAAATATTGAAAAATATATCATGAGGGCTGGAGGGATGGCTTAGTGGTTAAGGTGTTTGCCTGCAAAAGCCAAAGGACCCTGGTTCAATTGTCCAGAACCCATGTTAGCCAGATGCACAAGAGGACACATGCATCTGGAGTTCATTTGCAGTGGCTGGAGGACTTGGAATGCCCATATATTCTCTCTCCCAAATTCTCTGTCAAATAAATAAATAAAAAAAATTTTTTTAAAAAATGGAGCCGGGCATGGTAGTATATATATATGTGCTTTAATCTCAGTGTGTGAGGCAGATCTTTGAGGATTTTAATAAAAATAAAACATTCTGAAAGACTAAATTAAGTGAATTTAAGGTCAGCCTGAGCTACAGTGAAACCCTTACCTCAAAAAAATCAAAAAGATGCTAAAAATGCAATAGTGGCACACAGCCATGGTGGATTACCAACTGCTCTTGATTTGGCTAAAGGATTTGTTCAGTGGAACAGAAACCATACCTGGAACTGATGTATTGTAGTTACAGAAAACAAGTCAGAACCATATCCAAAAATGAGTTCACCCTGCAATAAAAGCTCCACCATGGTGGGATGCAAGAGGCCTAACCATTAAACTCACTCCAAAACAATAATGGCTAAACATGTACCTTGCACTGACCTCACTCTCCGCAGAATTTGCTTCTCAAAACAGATGGATGTAGAACCTGAGGAGAGAATCAGCCCATCTCTTCACAGGGCACCAGCTGAACCCATAGAATAACTGGGGAAATGAGCAAGAGTGCTGCATTCCCAGTGAACCTGGTATCAGTAGAGGGATGAAGGAGATAGACATAGAGAACACTCAACCCCTACCAAACCAGAGATCCAGAGACACCCATGACCTCATCACTGAAATAGACCTAAAATGAACCCAACATGGCTTAGGGAAATTAGTCGAAGAGGGGGCGGAAAGATTGTTAGAGCCATAAGTTGGGTCATTATGCACAGAGACATTGCCTCTCCCCCATAACTGATGGCTATCCCCACAATGAAAGACCCACAATCCCTGAGGGGGGAGGGCAGGGAGAAGGCTAATGATGGTACCATCATGGCTCTATGCACGTTATATAGATAACTAATTTAAAAAAATAGGTATAAAAAATAAAAAAGAAAAAAAAGAAAATGTTCAACATCCCTAATCATCAGGGAAATGCAAATTAAAACAACTATGAGATTCTACCTTATCCCAGTAAGGATGGTTGACATTTAAAAACAATGAAAACAAAAGCTGGTGAGGCTGTGGAGAAATAGGAACAAGCTTTCACTGTTGGTGGGAATGTAAAATGGTTCAACCATTATGGAAAACTATATGGACACTCCTGAAAAGGATGACTATAGACCTACCAACAGACCCAGTTATTCCCTTACTGGGCATTTACCTAAAGGCTCCAAGCCTCAGATCAGAGAGATATGCTCAACCATGTTTATAGCTGCTCAATTCATAATAGCTTAGAGCTGGAATCAACCCAGGTGTCCATCACTAGATGAATGGATAACAAAGATGTGGTATATCTATACTATGGAACTCTATGTAACAGCAAGGAAAGATGAAATAATGAAATTTGAAAAAAAAAATGGTCGAGTATGGAACAGATCATCCTCAGTGAGCTCACCCAATCAAAAAAGATAATTGTCACATGGTCTCATTCATTTGTGGCTCCTAACCTGAATCCACCTGAGATGCTGCCAAACCTAATAAGTACCCTGAGGACCAGTCAATAGGGAGGTTGGGGGAGGGGGGGGAGGGTGAGGGTGGGGAACAAGGGGTGGGAGATCGGGGAAGGGGGGGGCAAGAGGGGAACACAAATAGGGACCCAAAAGAAAATGGTACTATAAGACCTATATGCTGAACAACAGGCTAAAACATTGTCCTTCAACAGGCCTCTTAGAATAAAACAAGCAGGAGCCCATTGAAAAGGCAATTGAGGGCTGGAGGGATGGCTTAGTGGTTAAGGTGCTTGCCTGCAAAAGCCAAAGGACCCACGTTCAATTCCCCAGGACCCATGTTAGCCAGATGCACAAGAGGACACATGCATCTGGAGTTCATTTGCAGTGGCTGGAGGCTCTGGAATGCCCATATATTCTCTCTCCCCTTTCTCTGTCAAATAAATAAATAAGAAAAATTTTTTTTTAAAAAAAAAGCCGGGCATGGTAGTGCATGCCTTTAATCTCAGCACAGGAGGCAGAGGTAGGAGGATCACCACAAGTTCAAGGCCACCCTGAGACTACATAGTGAATTCCAGGTCAGCCTGAGCTAGAGTGAAACCCTACCTCAAAAAAACCAAACGTGATGCTCACACAAATGCAATAGTGGCACACAGCCATGGTGGATTACCAACTGCTCTTGATTTGGCTAAAGGATTTGTTCAGTGGAACAGAACCCATACCTGGAACTGGAAAACAAGTCAGAACCATATCCAAAAACGAGTTCACCCTCCAATAACAAGCTCCCACCAATAGTGGGATGCCAGAGGGCCTGAACCCATTAAACTCACTCTAAAACAATAATGGCTATGCATGTACCTTGCACTGACCTCACTCTCCGTTGGAGAATTTGCTTCTCTTTTTCAGATGGATGTAGAACCTGAGGAGAGAATCAGCCCATCGCACCTCACCAGGGCACCAGCTGAACCCATAGAATAACTGGGGAAATGAGCAAGAGTGCTGCTTTCCCAGTGAACCTGGTATCAGTAGAGGGGTGAAGGAGATAGACACAGAGAACTCTGAACCCCTACCAAACCAGAGAACCAGAGATCCAGAGACACCCATGACCTTGTCACTGAAATAGACCTAAAATTAGCCCAACATGGCTTAGGGAAACTAGTTGAAGAGGGGGCGGAAAGATTGTTAGAGCCATAAGTTGGGTTATTATGCACAGAGACATTGCCTTTCCCCCATAACTGATGGCTATCCCCACAATGTAAGACCCACAATCCCTGAGGGGGGAGGGCAGGGAGAAGGCTAATGATGGTACCATCATGGCTCTATGCACATTATATAGGTAACTAATTAAAAATTAGGTATAAAAAATAAAAAATATAAAAAAGAAAATGTTCAACATCCCTAATCATCAGGGAAATGCAAATTAAAACAACTATGAGATTCCACCTTACCCCAGTAAGGATGGTTGACATTTAAAAAACAATGAAAACAAAAGCTGGCGAGGCTGTGGAGAAATAGGAACAAGTTTTCACTGCTGGTGGGAATGTAAAATGGTTCAACCATTATGGAAAGCTATATGGAGACTCCTGAAAAGGATGACCATAGACCTACCAACAGACCCAGTTATTCCCTTACTGGGCATTTACCCTAAAGGCTCCAAGCCTCAGATCAGAGAGGTTTGCTCAACCATGTTTATAGCTGCTCGATTCATAATAGCTAAGAGCTGGAATCAACCCAGGTGTCCATCACTAGATGAATGGATAACAAAGATGTGGTATATCTATACTATGGAACTCTACGTAATAGCAAGGAAAGATGAAATAATGAAATTTGAAAAAAAAAAAAGGTCAAGCATGGAACAGATCATCCTCAGTGAGCTCACCCAATCAAAAAAGATAATTGTCTCGTGGTCTCATTCATTTGTGGCTCCTAACCTGAATCCACCTGAGATGCTGCCCAACCTAATAAGTACCCTGAGCACCAGTCAATAGGGAGGTTGGAATGGGGGGTAGGGTGAGGGTGGAAGGGAGGGAGAGGGGGAAGGGAGGGCAAGAGGGGAACACAAATAGGGACCCAAAAGAAAATGGTACTATAAGACCCTATATGCTGAACAACAGGCTAAAACATTGTCCTTCAGCAGGCCCACAGAGGGAACACCTGAACCACAGGAAAGTGGAGAGAACATCATGAAGACCAACCTTAATCTTTTCCTGTTTCTCTCTCTCTCCCTCTCTCTCTCTCTCTCTCTCTATACTCACTTTCTTTTTTATATTACCTATCTTTTTCTTCCTCTACTTTCCTTGGCACTGACTTATAACTCCCAGTACCAGCACAGGGTTAACTTTCACGATGAGCTGTTGATCCGATACACCTACAAGGTTTCCCAAAAAAGACAGATTTCTCTCAGAGCTCTTGATGACCCACCAAATGTTAAGGGTAAGACCCTACTGTCGAAGATAGAATATGCAGGTGAGACAAAACATGGAGAGACCTGGTCGGAATCTGGAAGGAGGTCAGTCCCCAGACAGTTAGCTAGTCTAGTGCCAGAGAGTGCTACACGAGCATCTGGGGGAAAATGACCAACATCTGTCCAAACAACTCACAGTCTAAGCTACCCAGCAGGAAACAACCTGATGTAATGCTCAAACAAGTGCAGTAGTGGCACACAGCCATGGTGGGTAACCAGCTGCTCTTGATTTGGCTAATAGATCCACTCAGTGGAATGGAACTCATTGCTGGAACTGGGAAATAAGTCAAAACCATGTACAAAAAATAAGCCCAGTCTCCAAGATCAAGCTCCCACCAAATGTGGGCTAGAAGAGGGCCTATGCATATAAAAATTCTCCCTAAAATAACTATGGCCATTCCATCTATCTAGTACAAACTTATCTCTCCGTTGGAGAATTTGCTTATGTTTTTCAGATGGAAGACGAACCTGAAGGAAGGATCAGCCAATCACACCTCACCAGGGCCCCAGCTGAAACCATAGAGTAATGTGGGGAAAGGGCAAGAGTACAGCTTTCTTGGTGAACATGACACCAGAAAAAGGCTGAAGGAGATAAACACAGAGAACATCCAACTCCTACTAAGCCAGAGATCCAGAGACACAGAGGCTCCCAAAACCTCACCACTGAAGTAGAACTAAAATGATCCCAATGTGTCTCAGGGAAATTCACGGAAGAGGGAGCAGAAAGAGTGTTAGAGCCACAAGTTGGGTCATTATGCACAGAGACTTGGCCTATCCCCCATAATTCTTGACTACCCCCACAATGCATGACCCACATTCCCCATTGATGAGGGTCGCTTTGGAGGGGGGACGACAGGGAGGAGAATAATGGAGTCATCAATATGAATGTAAAATTAGAATAATATAAACAAAATAATAAACTATAAAAAATAAGAGACTGATTGAGAGGGGGAAGGGGTTTGATGGAGAGTGGGGTTGCAAAGAGGAAAATGGAGGGGAAGATTACTATGGTTTATTTTCTATAATTATGGATGTTGTCAATAAAAAAAAAAAAACATAAGAAGTATAGAAGACCCCTAAACTCTAAACTCCTCTTAACACTGGAGCCCTCCCAGTTCCTTTAACACCCATAATCCCTTTTTTAAATTAATGTGGGATCATTCTTTCATTGATGTGACTAGTTGTTCATATGCGTGTCCAGAATGGCAGTGCCTGTCTAATAGAAAGACTCGGTCTTCCTTCAGCACGGATTCTTTCTCCAAATTCTTTCTGAAACTAACTGCCATGAAAAATAAAACACAGACCATTTTAGAATGCACTGATGGAGAGGTGGTTGTATGGATAAGATATCTGCCATACAAGCAGAAGTACCTGAGCTCAGGTCTCCGGCACGCGCATAAAGCCAGACACTGTAGCAGGAGCATTTAGAGTTCCAGTGCACTTAGGGTAGGAGGGAGGCAGAGACAAGAGGTTTGAGGGCCAACTTTCCCGGTGAACTCAGTGAAATAAGGAGAAATGCAAGGACCCACACCTGAACTTGTCCTATGGCCTCCCCATGCATGCTGCACTATATATATATACATGCACACGCACACGCTCACACACACAAAGTGCTGATGGGCCTATAGATTTGAATAATCCAAGTAAAAATGTCCTTGGGAAGGACATTTTTGAGTTGGGACTTGATTGGTATATAAAAAAATCAGCCATGTGAAGATCAGAGAAGGAAATGGGGATAATCCAAGGCCAAGGAAGGTTTTCAATTCCACAATACTTTTCTTTTGATATCGAAAGGAAGTTGAAATGTCTCTGATAGCATGGGAGACCACACTGAAGTTGAATATGTAAAGCTAATTCCTGGAAGGGGCTCCTTATATGTCATGGTTTGAATAGTAAATGTCCCTTTAGGACTCATGCATTGGGGTCTTAGTTGTCAGCTTATGGGCTTTGGGAAAGTAAGTATGTTTTGAGGGGCTCTGGTCAGGTCACTAGGTGAACTACTTGATGGACTTGTAATATGAGAGCATTATTGGGAGGTGATAGAACTTGGAAGGTGGGGCTTGGTAGGAAGAAATAGGTTACTGGGAGAGTGTCTTTGAAAGGTATATCTAGCCAAGTCTCCCTCTTGGTACTTTCTATACTTCCTGTATGCCATGTTTTGCTTCACCACTTGGTTTCCACCACGGTATTCATCCTTGGCTCAGGCTCAAAGAAATGGATCCAGCTGATCCTACAATGAAACATCTAAAACTCTAAGACAAAATAAAAACTTACTTTTAAGCTCTTCTTTAAGATATCTGTTACAGAGATGAAAAATATGACACACATTATATATGGAAAAGAGATATAGAGAATAGAATAATAAATTCTGATCACCCAGACAATAGCTCATAGAAAACAGTGGGAAGAGAGAGAGTATAGACAATTAAGAACCAATCAAAAACTGAACCAAGGTGCCCGTTGCTGGCGTGTAGACACTCTCCAAGACCACCATGAATCAAGGCCACAAAATGCCGTCATAAAACCTTAGATTAAAAAGGTAGATAGAGAAAAAGCAAACGATTGAACTCCATCTTTGTAGCTGTACTCCTTTAACATCTTCCCTTCCCAATGTCTATTACCATTTTCCCTCCCTCTTCTACCCTTGGCAAACAGCACGCATTGCAGCAGGCCAGTAGGTAAGTGATTGCTGTGCTGAGGCCAGGGTGATGTGCCCTGAGAGAATGGAAGAGAGAAGAGGGGTGCTGAGGGAAACATGGGCAGAGACTGGCTTGGGTGGGAGAACATTTGCGTAGTAACAAAGTTACTTAGTGAAAACATGTGTCAGCTGATGAAGCAAATGAGTAAATGTAACGAAGATAACAGGAGCCATTTATCACTGCCCTGGATTTACACACAGGATCAGAAAGATTAAAAAGAATCCTGAAGTGTTCATCTTGGAATTGGAGATGTTAAAAATTTATAGAACTAAGATGTAGATACAGAGACATAAAATTATTTTAGGTATAAGCACATATATAATTGTGTGTGTGTACAAACACATACACACACACATGCATACATGCACACGTACACACACACACACACACATTTTCCCAACTCTTTTTCTTATTTCTCCAAGCTCTCTTTTCTATTTTTCCTCTATCATTCTTGTTTTATTCCTGGCTATATTTCCTGTTATTCACTTCTTTTTCCTAGAAACAGTGATATAGAAGCCATGAGCACATTGAGCAACCTAATACAGTCTTAAATACCACTGCTCAGGGGAAAATATAAGATTTAAGGCTGAATCCAGAAAATACATGATCACAAGATGAGTTTAACTATCCTTTCATATGAATAAGTAAGGAAGTACAAAGAGAATGCAGGGTAGGTATTTCCAAAGGGGAAAACACAGCTAGTACTTTTCAATCCATAACAATGTAAAAATAAGAAAAATAACAAACACTAAACCAAAAAGAGTACAGGGTTCCATATATTCTACTAAATAAAGTAACAACAATAATAAATAACAATAAATAAATGCTGGAGAAGAATGAAAAGTTCTTTCTCATGGTAGAGTGACAATCTTCAAGCAAAGATAGAATGGTTGAACTATATAATCATCATTTAGCTAAAAGAATAATGATAATTATGCAAACAGAATTCAGCAAGGCCTTTCAAGCTAGAGCAGTTGAGGCTTGACTTAATATGACAATACTCACCCCACAAAATGCTAATTAAATGCAAAGAGAAAATGGCAATGTTATGTTAAGAAACTTGGAGACACTCACCAGAACCCATGTTGGCATTAGAGGTGAGTTGCAGAATCATCAATGTGTACCCCTTAAATTATCCCCAAAAGCATAGAACCACTTCTGAGGGATCCTTGTAAGAGTGCATGACCTGAGTTTGGTCATCAGGAGATACTGGACAAACCTGTGCTAAATGTGTGATGATAGCATGCATAATCCTATGTTAAGGGTAAGATTACAGAATGTAGGCCCGAGTTCTTTAGGATTCTAGAGGATATGAAAGATAGGTATGGAAAGAGGAATGCTATGCCTGATTTAAAAAAAAAAAAAGGCATAGAGGGCTGGAGGGATGGTTTAGTAGATAAGGCATTTGCCTGCAAAGCCAAAGGACCCAGATTTGATTTCCTAGGGCCCATGTTAGCCAGCTGCACAAGGTGGCACATGCATCTGGAGTTCGTTTGCAGTGGCTGGAGGCCCTGGTGTGCCCATTCTCTCTCTTTCTCTCTCAAATAAATAAATAAAAATTTTTAAAAGGCATAAAGACACTACTTCTTGTCTATGGACTCATGTTTTTTTCTACCTTCCTCTTTGGTCATATCTTTCTGTTTTTGAGCCAGCAATAGATCAAAATTAAAACCACATTCACATATCATTTTATATTTCCAAGTCTTAATAAAATTAAAATATCAGATACTACAATGTCTTTCTAGAAATAATTCTTAAGCTCTGCTAGTGGTAAAAAAAAAAAATACCCACAGAAATAACACTTTATAAATTTACCATCATATAAGGAAACTAAAATTTGTGCGTCCACCCCTGAAATCCCACTTCTAATTTATTAATATTTGTCTTTACTATTGACACACTGGAAACTCCTTCCAATGTACTTAGTGATAAAAATACAAAATATTCACTGCATCATTCTTTTTCATAGGATAGCATGACCCATGACCCAAGAGGCCATGTGAGTCACTGTGCACACATGGGATAAGGCATTATGGAGTTGTGTACACATGGATATGACATTATGGAGTTGTGTACACATGGAATATGGCATTATGGAATTGTGTACACATGGTATAAGACATTATGGAATTGTGTACACATGGTATAAGGCATTATGGAGTTGTGTACACATGGTATAAGACATTATGGAGTTGTGTACACATGGATATGACATTATGGAATTGTGTACACATGGTATGTGACATTATGGAGTTGCATACACATGGGATAAGACATTATGGAGTTGTGTACACATGCATGTGACATTATGGAGTTGTGTGCTCATGGGATATGGCATTATGGAGTTGTGTGCCTATGGGATATGGCATTATGGAGTTGTGTACACATGGGATATGGCATTATGGAGTTGTGTACACATGGGATATAGAATTATGGAGTTATGTGCCCATGGGATATGGCATTATGGAGTTGTGTACACATGGGATAAGGCATTATGGTGTTGTGTACACATGGATATGATGTTATGGAGTTGTGTACACATGGATATGACATTATGAAGTTGTGTACACATGGAATATGACATTATGGAGTTGTGTACACATGGATGTGACATTATGGAGTTGTGTACACATGGGATATAGCATTATGGAGTTGTGTACACATGAGATATGGCATTATGGGGTTGTGCACAGCAATGGACAAAATTAATTCATCTACATCAATATACCTCAAAAATTAAGTAAACTGAAGAAGAATAACAGAATAAAGAATAGACTGTGTGAAGCTTTAGGTGAAGTGTTTATAAATGAATATATGTGAAATGATTGCATCAACATATACATTGGAATTAAAAGGCAAAAAATAGAGTAGTGCTTAGCTCAATATGAGGTGGAGGGAATATTTTTAGGACAAAGTATTTCAAAAATTTCCAGTGTAAAACTAGAATTTGAGTACCTTAAAAACTAAAGCAAATAGCCAGGCATGGTGGCGCACACCTTTAATCCCAGCACTTGGGAGGCAAAGATAGGAGGATCTCTGTGAGTTTGAGGGCTCCCTGAGACTACATAGTTAATTCCAGGTCAGCCTGGGCCAGAGTGAGACCCTACTTCAAAAAAAAAAAAAAACAAAAAAAATACACTAAAGCAAATACAGCAAACTATTGAGATTTGATGAGGCTGTGCAGTGCATATGTAAGTATTATATTTTTGCTCTAACTTTCTGCATGTGTCTAGGATTTGGTAGAAAAAAAATCTGAACAAATTTTCTCTAGATAATGCAGCCTATTTCTGAAGAGAATGAACTGCAATCTGAGAAGGTGTTTTAATCCATTAGTCCTCCCAGGGATGGACACATTTGCAGGAGACAACTGGAGAGATCAGGGCTGCTTTTACAACTGTGAAACACTAATGGACACACACAGGGCTCTCGGGACCTTTCACATTTCCCCAGAGAGCAAGGCTGGAGGCATGACTTCCTTGTCCTTCTCCAACCTCTGTTTCAAGAAAGCCCTGTTCTGCTCATGGGTAATTCTAGTCAGGCTTTGTGGAGGCACAATTGTCACTTTAATCACACTAAAGATGAGACCATACCAAAGGTGAAGGAAGCACTATGGTATCGTGAAGAGAATACAAGTGTAGGAGGCAGAAAAGCCTGGATTCACAATTTTATTTAGATAAGTCCCTTCATCATAAAACTTCAGAACTGTCATTTGCAAAATGAGGTTAACATCACTTTACTTTCAGAATATAACAAGGAATAAATGAAATAGCATATATGAAATGTATCACACCTAGCAAACATTCAATAGTTTACTCTCCTGAACTTCTTTCAGGCAAAATTAATGAAAACAAAGATAAAATCTTTCAGAAACCAGGTAAAGATATTCATTTCTCAACAGTGAGACATTTCCATGCATTAATTAACAATGAGACATTTTTTTTTCTGAGAACTATCAGAAGGCATTTTTGTTGTGAAAATATCATATAGTATTACAAAACTAAGAAAGTATTAAGTCTTAATGAAAAAGGAAGTTTTAAGCTCCATTAAAACTTTATAGGACCAGCATCATGTACACAGCCTGTCCTTAACAGAAACACCATTATGTCTGCACATAATAATCACTGAAGTAAAGTGTGTTATGTGATGAATAAAATGAAAGTCTAGACAATATAAGACATCAAATTGTATATGTCTTTGAATCAGTGCTGTGACATTTCTCAATATCAATTCCTCATCTGGGGAAAGGCAATACAAATTTTAACTTGCAGAGATATTGGAAGATTTAGAGACTCCCTAAGCAAAGTGCAAGGCATCAAAATGCATTTAGGTATTCAATAAACAATGGATGCCTAGTCTCATCAGCTTTCATCACTGCGGCAGAATGCCCAAGAAAACAAGCCAAGGATGAGTTGGCTCCATTGCTTTTAGACCTGTAGTGAGGAGAAATTCATGGCAGAAGAGCATGGCCAAAGAAAGTTACTGATGCAGTGGAGCAGGAAGAGAAAAGTAAGGAAACATAGAGAAAAATACAAGAAGGTCCCAAAGACAAGGTACATGTTTCAAGACATATCCCCAATGACTCGTCTCCTTCAACAATGCCATGCCTTCTAAATTCCACTAGCTACAGATAATGTCATAAAAGTATAGAATCCATCAATGGAATCATACTGTGATTAGATCAGAGAGTTGCCCATCTCTTACACAAAACTCCAACTTTGATTACTACATTACTACATTGGAACCAAGCCTAGGAAACATTACATATAGGAAATATAACACTATGATTATTTTTCTTGTCACCAATAATATTATTTTCTTTAAAACACAGGCAAAGGAAACAGAAAGAAAAAGAACAAATTGGGAATTTGTGATCACAGAGTGAGAAATTAACTATAAATTTTAAAACCATAAAAATGTTGTTCAATCTAGTATGTCTCTGCACAAACTTTCAAGGGAATAACAACATCTCATCCTCACTAAAACTTTGCATAACTAAAAACCCTTTATTTCCTCAAAAAATTGACAGACTTACTTCTCAAAATTGTATAGCATATAATAAATATTTAGGTGTTAAGTCAACACATATGATCATAATAAAATCTAAAATTAAGATTTTCAAGTGAGAAGTATTCTTAGAAATTTTAATCAAAATTTTATTGTATATTTAAGCTAGCATTTGTCTCTTTATTAAATGAGATTTTTGTTTGTTTTAAAGCCTCTGGAACAATTCAAAATTGTAGGTTAAACTTTTGGTTCATATAATGTGCCTACACAACTAAGAAGCTATGACATCCACAAGCAAAATGTTTTCAGATCCAAAATAAACTTACAGAATCTACATGACTTCCTTACATCTTAGAAGTGCAAATTCTAAGGCCTCATGACAAATTACTGGATTCAAAATTACAGAGCTGAAGTCCAAAACTAAGTGTCTTAATAGTTTTCTGGGTGATTCTGGTGTACATGAAAATTTGAAAAGCACTAGGTTGTATAATAGAAGATCCACAGTTTCTAAAGAATAGGCCAGTGCTGGAGAGATGGCTTAGCAGTTAAGGCGCCTGCCTCCTAAGCCTAAGAACACTGGTTCCAATCTCCAGCAGTTCCAATCTCCAGGTCCCATGTTTAGCCAGATGCAAAGTGACGCAAGGGCACAATGCCACAGTTGACCACAAGGGGGCACACGCATCTGGATTTCGTTCGCAGCAGCTGAGAAACTGCTGGCGCGCCCATCTCTATCTGCCTTCCTCTCCCTCTCTCTCTCTGTGTCTCAAAAAAAAAAAAAAATAGGCCAGTGATACTCACAATGTTCCAACCATATCTGGCAGTCTAAGGAATTCATATACTGCCCTGAATCCTGCATTCAAAAACTCCTAGGATCCCTTACATCTTAGTAAATGCCTCTGTATCTGGAAAAATTTAATCACAGCACAGGCAGCTCCTCATGACAAAGTACTACTTACTTTCTTACTGCTGTGACCAAATACCTGACAAGAAGCCATGTGAGGAATGGAAGGGCTTTATTTCTATTTATAGTTTCCGGGGCTTGCATTCTATCTTGGTGGGGAAGGAAGGGCAGCAGGAGCAGGAAACAAGCTGTTCACATTGTAGTAGCCATAGTTAGGAAGCAGAGGGTGAGCAGGATATGGATCTAGGCTATAAAACATTGAGGCTCACCCCCAGTGACCCACTTCCTCCAGCAATCCTAACCTCCTAAAGGTTCCACCACCTTCCCAAACTGTGCCACCAGCTGGAGGAATAAGTGTTCAAACATATGAGCTTTACAGGGGGCATTTTACATTCAAAACACAAAAGCCAAATTCTTTCCATTCCAAAAGATCTGTGATAGATGACCATGTACGATATGTTAGGCACCTTCAAATGCAAGCCAATCTTAGTAAATGTTTTTCTGTAAAAACGAAAAAGGAATAAGGCTAAGTTAAGTCTGAGCTGTGAGATTTTTAGATTTTTACATATTTTGCTTCTACTATATTCTTTCAAATCAAAGAAAAGCCTTAAGTAGGAAAAACAATTTTCAAATATGTAATTTAGAAGTCAAAGACATACAAAAGAATCTCACAAGCCAGATAACTGCTTCCAAGTACTTTACCCTGGTTTTGTGAGACTCCAGTATATTGCTGTCACTGACATTGATGGATTCAGTCAGCAATGATATATGTGCAGCTCTATTTGGAGTTAGCACAAAGAAATCTCTTACACAGACATTAATATGATGCAGACTAGAAAACATTTAAGTTTACTTCTTTTTAAAATATTTATTTATTTATTTGAGAGAGAGAGAGAAAGAGGCAGATAGATAGAAAAAGAGAGTGAGAATGGGAACAACAGAGCTTCTAACCAGTACAAACAGACTCCAGACACATGCACCATCCTGTGCATCTAGTTATGTGGGTACTGGGGAATTGAACCTCAGTCCTTAGGCTTCACAGGCAAGTGCCTTAACTGCTAAGCCATCTCTCCAGCCCTAAGTTTACTTCTTAACACTTCACCGTTGACACTAAACCCAGATATATTTGCCTTGTTTTCCCTAAACTGTACACCAAGAAGCTTCTTAGAATGGCACATGGTGCCCATCCCAGGAAGGCTCATCCTCTTTGCTTTAGGAGACAGCATGCCCAAGTCTTCCAAAATATGCTTTGTCTTTTCATCTTTTATACTCTCCTCTACATTTCAAGTACTGGACTGCTTTCCATAAATTTCTAAATAAAACTAAAATCAACTATTATTATATATATATAAATTTCTATCATGGAAGGTCTCCTGCTCTCAGATCCCACTAACAAGATTCAACATTCCCATTCTGTACTCATCCCTACTTCTGTGTGAGTTTTTGAACATAGAAACCCTTTGACCAGTGGCAAAGTCCTTTCCAAACAGGGAAAGAACCTTTCTTGCTAGAAGGTTTATTCCAAATCAAGGTGAATTCATTTATTTTCTTCCAAGTTAGGATGTGTCCATAAGACATCTTAATGTCCATAAGACACCATTAATTCAGCAGTAAGAGCCTTATTCATGAGAAAGAAAATAAGGAAATTGTGTCATATGAAAGCTTTTCAAATATTTCACTTTTGGCCAAGCATTAAGCACTACATATTCTCTATATAACCTATGTGATTACATATAGATCCAGTAGAATATATAACAGATGAAACATCAAGTTTTTAGAATTACTTTATCATTGATATTTATCATACATCAGTAGAATTCAAGAGACAACAGTTGCTAGTAAATTCTGCTGCTGTTCTAAACTTAATGTGAATATCTCAGTGTTGTACAAACATATACAGTGACTCAATGGATGATTTTCTTCTCCACATACCAAGCTATAATTGTATTCTCAATAAATTCTACACAATATGAATAGTTCAGCAATTCTCAACATATAATTATGATGATACCTTTCTCACTTGCACTCTGAATGAATTACTAAGTAATGTTAAAATGGAATCACAGAGTGCTTTTCCATAAAATAAAGGTTTCTATAAATGATTCCCATACTAATTATTTAGCACCAGCCTTATAACTAAATAAAATCAGGCAGGTAGAAGGATATTACTACTGCTTCTGTAATATATAAATTTTATTATCAAATTACTGTAGCAGAAAGTGTTTTCATTTCTTTAATGAAAGAAATGATTGCATTTTCTAGTTATGGCTCTTCCCACATGACACTAAGCAAAAAAGAAGATCTTAAGAGTGGTTTAAAGACATTTGTCTCAGTATCTATGTCTCCTAGGTGGCCACATTCAGGTCCTTATCAGAACAGGCAATGACATGGAAACCTGGTCTCCCAAGCTAACTCATTTTGGATGTTGCCATGGATGACATGAGATTAATCTTGATTAATAACCAACTATCAGAAAGTCTGATGGTCATCCCTGAGCCAAAATCAGATGACACAGGTAACAGGAAAATGTCTATCTCCTATGAGATCAGAGCTCTTCATCAGGCCACCCAAAGTGAGACTAGTGATAAGAATGCTACAAATATTTCTTTTGCATAAGTAGCATATCTTGGGAACTATGTAATATCCCTAGAAATAAGTAGGAACTTTCAGTGAGGCTTCTGAATGTTAAGGGATAACATTGATGGTGGCTGTCATCCTTAACATGGGTGTAAAGTGTTATTTGAAATTTTAGCATGGTTATAGTCAGCTAATTTGAGAAGTATGATAAAGTCATACTCATAGATTACTTATATGCAATCTGGAAAAATAAATGGTGCCCCTTGACTCTGTGTATGCCACACCTCTCCCTAAATATTTCACAATAGGCTAGCACAACATTCCATTCTGTGATTGCTTTTCTGATGTGCCTTTCTGATCTCCTCCTTTCTAATATGAAAACCTACAAAGTAAAAAAGAGTTTGTATTTGGACAATCTTTTCTATTTGTCTCAATTATGCTTTTGTGATTAAAAGTGTCTATAGGGCAAATATGTGAAATGGCATACAAAATCTTGTTACAAAGCTTATCTAAAATAAGCATGCTTCTTTCTGCCAAACTGTGAAATATATTTCCCCAGATACTGCACAGTTGGAAAGAAAAAAAAATTCCTCACTTATCATGATTTCTTGTCCTTCTCTAGAGCAGAATTTATGACTGAGATCAAGGCTATATCCTTACCCCACCTACACTATGCATAGTTATTCCCACTATTCTCACCTTTGGTTAAGCTGTGCATCACTTCAAGAATCCTCCCTAAACTGCCATTCACCTATTCCAATCTTTCAAGCTTAGCATCCATCTTTCCCGTTATCTTTATAGGTACCCAAATTCCTGCTATTGTTGCCCAGCAAGGAAACTGGAAGGAGGCTAGAGGGAAGAAGGAAGAGAGTAGACATCATTCTTCTCACCCTTGGATTTTTATGGTAGCTTCCTGTCTGGTTCCAATTACTGCTAGAAAATTCCTGCCCCATGTTTCTTTAGTATTCAAGATGTGGGACAGCTAAAATTCCTGCTTCTACTAAGAAACCCCAGTTCCTGAACTTGTGCAACACCTTTCCTCCCTTCAGATTTAGGGTATTAACAAATGCTTGCTGTTTTCTTGTAGTTACCTGCCATCTCAAAAACTGTTTGGCTTCGCACTCTTCTATCACCTAGGGTAACCACCCCCTGTATTAAATACTGCTTGAAATACCTAGAATGTGACGAGACTCTGATTAGTGAATCTTTCTCAGAGTCAAGCATGGTCTTGCACACATGTAATCCCAGCACTTGAGAGGCTGAAGCACAAGGATCATGCATTCAAGGCTAATCAATCTCAAAAACAGGAAAATATCCCCAGTTCTCAAAGACTACCCATTTGTGCACAGGAAAGCCACAAGATGTACTCCAGAACTCAACACTATGACAATACATCAGAGAAGCAGCTACCTCAAAACTATGGTGGTGTTCTAGTTCCTATTTTTCCCCTCCTTACCTACTCAAGCAAAAAAAAAAAAAAAAAAAAAAAAAAGCTTAGCAAAGCATGCATCTTTAATATAAAAATAAGGCAGTAAATACTGTACACAAATCAGTAGGTATCTATGGCACTGGGTTTCACATGGGCTCTGTGTTCTGTATGTATCCCTCTTCTTTGGAACTACTTATATCTTGTTTATTAAATTTCACCCCTATATTTATAAAATATAATGGATTCTCCTTAATTTTCTCTTGAATATGAAAATATTTAGTTTAATATTTTCTCTATTTTTACAGTTTAATATGCATGTGATATGGTGATGATGCAAGAGAAAAGAATAACAAGGCAGTCCTCAATACAATTCTACTATGCATGATATGAATATTAATAAAATAAAACTATCATCAGAGATACCTTTAGAGGAAGCTAGGATTCCTCTTGGGAAAAGTAAGTATAATGTTTAGACAGATAATCAAATCCTAACTTTTCTCCCAGGTGTGTGTGTGTGTGTGTGTGTGTGTGTGTGTGTGTGTTAAATCTGTTAAATTAAATAATAAAGAAGAAAGAAATGTCTTAGTTGGAAAAAAACAAAATGAAAGAAACCACTTGATATGAGTTAACAGCTATTTTACTCGATTTCAAGACTGTAATATTTTATAGACAGGCAGCCATACCAGTCCATGCCTGATCAGATTTCATTATTTGGGAGTGAGAGGGGAGCATATTTTGAATAATTACAGCTCACGAAGGATTGTTTGATGCTTTCAAATGAGTTTTCTTGTTCAATTCCTAAAATAAATTTGAGTAATAGATTAGAGTGTAGTCTCATGATGAAAGAAAGAGAATTATAAAGATTCTAAATGACAGGAGACAGAAATTGGCTAGGAAGTCATGGGAAGAGAACCCCTAAGTGATTGTTTTTTCCTTGACTAAAGGCAGGAAATGTCATGAAGCCTACCTGGATTTTTTTTTTCCTTATCTCTTTCCTCCCTGGAAAGTTATACACTCCAGAAAAAAATTTCTAGATTAAGCTTGCACCCTTCCTAGATGACAGACACTCTGAACCTAACCTAAGATTTTTGGAAATATGGCCCCATTTTATATAAACTGGGTCTTTCTCATCTGGAGATGGTGAAATCTGGTCTTTGACACATAGTAAATGTTAATCTGGTCCTTGGCACATAGAAAGTTGTGCCTCTTCCCATAAAAATGCTAAACAAAGTCATCTGATACGTTCTCCCATATAGACAGGAGTCTCCCTGTTATCAAGCACTAATAAGCTTTGTCTAAAATCTATATTTCACCCTCCTGTGGCCTATGAATTTCCTTCATCAAATTCATAACACAAGAGCCCAAAAAGGCCACTGGCTAAGTGGAAGCTCTGTGTTACCGTGAGCATTTGGCATGCTGGCTCCCGAGTCACAGTCCACCTACTAGATGACATAAGGCTACGTTGCTCTCAAAGGCACCACAAAAGTTTCATAGCACAAGTGCCTTGTCCAGGTGAAATAGTGAACGGTCAGGAATGAAAGCCAAAGTGATCCAGTGTCCAATCCTCATGTTTACTTTCCCCAAGTCGTCTGTGATTTGTGTGACAGTTTGCTCCCTTCAGTGAAAGTGTTTTATTATTTTAATAAAAGATTTTTCAAAGAGCATAAAGACATTTATTTTATTGATAGCCTTTATTGATAGTTTTAGGGACAAAGCTCGATTTTTAGGCTCCTTATAATCCTAAAGTACAAACTGGGTTTTTTGTTATGGCATCACCTCTTGAAATTGCCTCACTAAATAATTTTTCTAATTATTGCTTTCTTGCTAGCTAAGATAATATGTGTTAAATGCAAGCCTATCTATGAACTGATACTCATCCAGTTATTATAATTAACCTATCTTTGACCCTCATAATGCAACCAGATTGATAGAGTTGAGATTAATGAGTCAATTATTTTTGGACAAGGTACAAGGAACACAAACTGTTTCATACTGTTAGTACCTCATGGTGTTCTCAACTTCCTTTGTAGCTTTTGACATCTGTAAAATAACCCAGTGCACTATTTTTTTCCAACCTAACAATGATGAATGCTGGTATTTCCCCAAGAACATAGAAATCATTTGGATGAAAAAGGAAGAGATAACACAAGAGGGCAAGCTTTTCTTTAGCAACAATTATCTTTAAATCCTTTTATTTGACAAATGCATACTTCCACAGACTCAGCTGCCTCAGAGTGTCATTTTTATAGTTCAATTAGCCTACTAGGTCCCATTATTGGTAAAGCAGGAGACACTGACAAATTAACCACAAAGTAACATGGAAAAAAAGCACTAGAAATGTCAAGAACTATTGAGAAGCTTGTTCTTGGGACAATAAGTATGAGATGCATTTCAAACCAGCTCAACTAGCTAGCTTCCTTTCATTTCTTCAGATAAAATTAGAAATCATTATTTTCTTTTAGAACAGTAAGGGTTCAAAGAATTGAAGTAACAAGTTAAGAAAGGTTTATTTTTGTTTTTCTTTACCACCTTCATATTTGTGATTCTGTAATGCATGTCTCTAGTTCTGACTGCTAGCCTGAGATCCATACTCACAACCAGTTACTTAGACAACCCCAGATGTGTTATCTGAGGATGTTTCACACTCCTGTATCCCCTATGTATGCTCAGAGCAACACACCTGAGACTTGGCTTTTTGTGTAATCTTCTCATTTCTACAATGAATATGCATTACTTTTAAAATGGAATTCTGTTAAACATGAAATATATGAACTTAGAATAGATTTTAGGCAGACAGAAGGAGTTCAAGTCTTGGCTGTGACACCTCACATCCTGTAACTTTGGCTGATGTGTCTTTAACCCCTTGAAGCTCTGGTTCCTATTTGACAGATGGAAGAAAGTCATGGTTCATATCTCCTATGGCTACTGAGAAAATTATCTGCAAAGGTCTGGGTATCTGTCAAGTGCTCAGTAAGCCAGCGGCACTGATGACAGACACACAAAATAATCATGGTGGCACATACCTCTAACCTAAGTAATAAGGAAGTGAAGGTAGGTGGATCAGAAGTTCAATATCACCCTCAGCTACATAGCAAGTCCAAGTCCAGCTTAGGATGCATAAGAGCTTGTATCAAAATAAAAATAAACATGAATAAGTGAATGGATGAATAAAAAAATAAACAAATAATAAATTGAATAAACAAAAAGTAATAATGTATGTTTCCTTTCTTTCTTAGGGTAACACCACCAACTATTGAATCAGACCAATTAAAATATCTGGATTCAACTCATAAGTTTCCTCTCATTGTCCATAACTTCTCCTGCCCAGTGACTGAACTGACTATAAGCCTCTTAACATACCTTTCCTCTTTCCTCTTCATCCTTCCCATTTTTCCTCAATTAATTATCCACTCAACACCAAAAAGAAGTGCCCTGGAATAAAAGTTGTATCATAATTTTCCTGTGTTTAAAATCCTTTGATAGCCATTAGATTTAGAATTTATTCAAGAAATTTCTCAAGACTGTCCAGGTTCTTTAGACTGTACTTGGAACACCTCCCTTCCTGCTAATCTCTCTGGATTCTGAAGTCTGTCGAGAGAGCATGCCCGTTCTGCTGGTGTCTTTGCTGGTGACAGTGCTCATCTCCTGACTGCTAACCAAGCTGCTTCCATACATCCAGTTCAGGGCTCACCTCCTGCTGCAGTCAGCTTTGCATTGCTGGCAGAAAGCACCTAACCAAGAGCAGGTTGAGGGGGGAAAAGGGTTTATTTTGGCTTATAGACTCAGGGGGCAAGGTGCACGATGGCAGAAGAAAACGACATTAACAGAGAGTGGACATTATCTCCTGACCAACATCAGATGGATGACAGCAACAGGAGATGTGCCAAACACTGGCAAGGGGAAACTGGCTATAACACCCATAAGCCCATCCCCAATAATACACCGCCTCCAGGACGCATTAATCCCCAAATCTCCATCAGCTGGAAATCTAGCATTCAGAACACCTAGTTTATGGGGAACACCTTTCTTGCCCACTGTGCTACTATCCAAGAGAATTGGTAGCTGCTTCTCTGTATTCTTTTACATGCTACAGTTCTAGACTCTCAGTATGCTTCATGCCTATTTTTGTATCTGTGCTTGCTCTACTAAACTTAGTTGTCCTTAAGGCAAAAACCCATGTCATTTCAATTACTATTTCCATACCATAATATAATATCAGGACATAGCTAATTGAGGTGGTTTGATTCAGGTGTTCCCCATAAACTCAGCCATCATTTTGTCCTGACATCATGGAGCTTCCTCTCTAGTCTGTTAACCAAAATTAAACATTTTGTCCCACAAACTGCTCTTGGTCTGGTGTTTTATGCCAGCAATACAAAGCTGACTACAACACTAGCATTCAATAAAAGCTTAGAAAATGCCTCCTGCTGACATGAGACAATGATTTCTTAGCCATTTGAATCTGCTCAGTTATATGTACCTGTCTAGTCTTATTTAATCTCTTTAATGGAAATTATGGTTTAGCCAGAGCAAGCTAAATAGGCTAGGTGATTGTGAGGCTTCAAGGAACCAACAGAGAAAAATATATTGTGAAAGATTTCCACATAGTACCATCAATGGGTTCAAAAGAGCATGGATGATTTCTTGAAAAGTCTTCTCCCTGTACATCCTCCACTTTGAAGGTCAATTGTCTTCTGGGATTGAGGCCTGCTTCTTGCTAGAGAAAGGAAGTAAATGCTAGATTCTGAATCTAAAAGTCCAAAAGTAATGAGTCCAGAGTGAAAAAATACTCTTGAAGGGCAAGGTTTATAGCAAAAGTTCTGTGGCTAGGGATAGAGCTCAATAGTAAAGGGTTTGCATTTGAAGCATCAGGACCTGAATTTTATCCCCAGAACCCCCGTTAAAAAATCCAGACATGGTGGTATATTCTTGTAATCCATGCACTGGTAGGGAAGGCATTGGGATCAAGACCGATGAATCCCCAGGAATCACTGGCCAGCTAGTCTCGCCTATGATGAGCTTCAGAACAATGAGAGGCTCTCTCAAAAAGAAGATGGATGAAGTCTGAGGAGACAACTCAAGGTTGTCTTCTGGCCTCTACATGCATGCTCACACATGTACTCACACCTACACATATATGGATATAAATACACACACACACACACACACACACACACACACCAGTATAAAAAAGTGGGGGAAAATCAGTTCTAATTTTCTAAACATTAGTGTTAAAAAGACCCCTTCCTTTCTATACCAAAAGTAAGCATGCTGAACTTATATCAGAGTCTGAATTTATGACACAGATTGGAGATAAAAGAGATGATACTGCGAAAGTTCCCACCTATCAGGAAGCAGAAGGTTTTCTTCTATTTCTCATTAGCATAATCTAGGAAGACCAAAGCGGGAACCAAGGGGTCGAAGGAAACTTCTTGCCAAAGGCAGTGGAGAGAAGGTAGATGTGGGGGAAGCCCTCACATTTATGAGGAAACCCGGTTTGAAACGATTCAGTCTTTGCTTTACAATGCATAGACCAGAAAAACCTACAGACACCTTTGCTAACCCCTCTG
Organism: Orientallactaga sibirica; assembly: GCA_036365145.1. Lineage (NCBI taxonomy): Eukaryota > Metazoa > Chordata > Mammalia > Rodentia > Dipodidae > Orientallactaga > Orientallactaga sibirica. The sequence continues at coordinate 7,907,370 of JAEOAD010000555.1, read as the reverse complement.
CCCAATATGGCATGGGGACAAAATAATAGTGTCTCAGGGATAATTTAGGGCTACCAGTCAGGGCTTCCCAGGGACTGAAAGAAAAGAAAAACTAAAAAGCCCAAGTCAAAAGAACAATACAAATCAGCAGTGAGTACAAATATGGTTCCCCCCAAAATGCAATTCAAGCCAATTTCCTCTAGCCAGACATCCAGGGCTGGAACAAAATGGCCACAACACATCAGATACAAAGAAAACAAAGAAAGCTGCAAAAGTTAATGTGAGTCTCATAAGTTCCTCCTGTCCCATGGACTCAATCTAGTGAAGGGCATGGAAGAGACAGAAACTCAGGAAAGATGGACACTTAGATCAGAAGAAAGGACTTTAGTAGTAAAGTGATTTAAAAATGAAGAAAGAGCATTAGTAATAGCCATACCATGGAGGACTCTGCTGAGAATTATATTTAGTTCTCAATCAGACATAATTAGCTTTGTATTTTGGAAGATCCATTCATTATAGAGAGTTAAATACAAACAGACCAAGAGGTCAGGAGTGTATACAGAGAGATCTTTGGAAACAATGAAGCTAGCCCAATGTATGAAAACAGAATGGGACTGCAGGGCTTTGGGAACTCATATGCAATATATTTTCAAAGTATAGCTAACAGGACTTTCTAATGGACTGAACAAGAAAGTGAAAGTTTAAGAATAACCCATGCAGTATGTATGGGCCAAGTACCTGGTAATCTGGACACCTTCAGCATGCAGATGTCATTTAAGCTTTAGGATTGGATGGAATCAGCAAAAGTGAGTGTCCTAAAATGAAAGGAGTGGACCAAAACTTGATGCTTGGAAACACCAACATTCAAAGGTCAAGAACTGGTTACAAAAGGGAATTGCAAAGAACAGCTAACTGTTTGGGTTATCCAAAATTTCACGAATGCTGAACTCAACTACAGACTGACGATGGTATCCGAAGGTATAAATTTGCTCTCCCAGTTTTAGGTGAGTTAGGAAGAGAACAGAGAAGCCTGTTCCTACCATCTAAAGTCTTACAAGGTGATTTGACTAATTTGTTCTAACTAATGCAAAAAGCTAAATGGCTTCCCTCAGCAACATAAGCTTAGAGTACCATGGACAGGGGAGGTACACAGGCATCTCCCACAATGAAATCTGCATTTGTGATGAAAACCCATACAGTACTTGGATAGCCTTTCACATACATATTTTGTGAATAAATATGCTTTAAATAATAAAATTATGTTTCCAAGATGTTTTGACTAGCAGGTTTTTTTTTTTCAATTTTTTGTCAGCTCTAAAGTTAGTTTCAAATTCTTAAATTTCATATTTGAAAACAGACCAGCTGAATGTTCTTTTCTCCCCCCCACACACAATGATCTTCTTTCTAATAATGTAATCTGCTGTTTTCTGAAACAAAGATTAAAGAGTACATTCAGAAACTTCCCAAACAACTCTGATGTAATTAGTTTAGTTGCTTTCCTGCAAAGCAAAGATAGAGATATTAATTCTCAATCATTTTTCCTGTTCTTATGCAACTGAAACCTCTGTGTTTTTCTTTCTTTCATCAATATCAGGAAGAGATTCAGTATTTTATGGAACAACACAAATATGTACCTGTCTGTCTTCCTCAGAGCACAGGATGTTCAGGAAGTAGCAAGAGCTTTTCATAAAGAACAAAAAATACCAGTCTTTCATATATCAATTGTTTGTGAGGAAATTGAAGGTTTGTGAGAAAACATTTTAGATATGCTTTCTAACTAAACATGAGGATACTAACATAAATTCTGCTGATAGGATTACTCGTTCCAGATATCATTCAAAAGGTTTCCCACAGGGTGTTGGTGGAGATGGACACACAGAGAAGTTAATTTGCCCAAGGGCTTAATCTATTCCTGACATTAACATAAGACAGATGTAAAAACCAGGTTGTCTTCACAGCTGTAAAACTTAATGGATGCACACTCTGTATCACGGTAATTTGCATCATTAATATTCCTAATTTTGAAGTTTTTCAACACGCATATTAACATTTCCTCTGAGGTATTTAAATAAATAAGGAAAACATGCTTTAGCAATCATGAGAAATATATACCTAATCTCAGTTAAAGAGCTCAAAAAATCAACCCTTCTTTCTCTTTTCATGAATTATAGGAAGCATATCAATTAATGATTTCCCATTTTTATATTTAAAGAGATATTTTACATTGTATTTTTTATAATTTTATGCACATATAAAATGTGTTTGATTATATCAGTCCCCACTACCCTCTCTTGTCCTCCCCCTGCTGCTGGTTCCCTCCCTTCTTCTTCCCAACTCCATCCCCTTTTTTCTACTTTCATGTCTTCTTTTGTGACCCACTATAAGTTAAATTAGGGTTTCCTGCATGAGCATAGGTGAAGGGTATTTTCCAAAGCATGAGCAACTTTCCAGTGGCTACACTACTAAAGAGGATAGTTCCCCCTTCCAAGGTAGCCATTCACTGCCAATAGCTTCTCAGGGTGGAGGTAGGGCCTCATGAGTAGAACATATGTGATATGTCAGTAGAGTGCAGTAATAGTGGAGGGGTTGAAAGTTTAAACAAGGATAGGGACACAGAGAGGAAAAAATGAGGATTGTTGGAGGGTTAATCAAATCTAAGGATGTATGAAAAAGTAATACAGAAACCTATTACCTTATAAGATAATTAAAATATAATTTAAAAGGTGGGGAGATGTCTCCGAGGATAAAGCACTTGCTGGACAAGTGTGAGTACGTGAGTTCTGAACCCTAGAACCCACATAAAGCCAGACTCAGTAGTGCTAGCATCTGTATTCCCACCATATCTATAGCAAGAAGGAAGGCAGAGATGGGAGAATCTGCCAGAAGTTCACAAACTAGCTAGACTGGCCAACACAGTGGTCATAAATGAGAGGGCCTGTCCGCAAACAAGGTAGAAGGTCTTTTGACCTCCCTGCATGTGACACATATATGCCTGCATTCACATATGTGACTTGAACATACATATAAACACACATCAAACACATGTGTGTGTATGTGCTCATTTTTTAAGAGTTTCAAGAGAAACTTGTTTTGTTTTGCTTTATTTCATGGTCTGGAAATTTTCTATAATTTTAAAAGTTTTTTACTTTAAATCTTTGGCTTTATGTGAGTGTGGATTTCTGATAACTAGGAGGTGGCTCAGTATCTTCCAATATACCAGGCCTTCCTCATTTTGAGATGCTTCAGCAGGTCAAGGCAGCCAACAGGCAAATATTTGAATATTCTGGCAAGCTATGTGGTATGTGCTAGCTACATATTAGTCATGGCAATAACTTCAATGGAAAAAAATGCTGATAAGAGCTCTGAATAAGCTACTGAACTCAAAATAGAGAAATGAATCTCAAAACACTATGGTGGTTTAGAAACTCTACCATACATTTTAAACAAGTGAACATTAAGTGATTTGTTTACATTGTGTTAATGGTAAATTTTATTATTTTTAAGAATTAATTTCCAATATCTAAAAAAACACTTCACTCCCAACTTAACTTAAACTCCTTTCATTTCTTTACTCTCACCAAAGGAAAGCCAGTAAACATGAAAAAGAAAGACACTTAATAGTGGTCTCAGTTATTTTACTTGGCCTTTTTGCACATTGCCCGAGCAGAAAACAACCCCTTTTTAGATCAGGCTCTAAATCTGCAGTTTTCACAACTGGAAATAAGGCTTTGAACACCCAAAAGTAAAGTTGCAAAGGGGGACATTTCTAATGATATTCATTCCCAAATCCCTTAAATTATGAGAGACATACTCGAGTCTTATAAGTTTACCCAGTTGAGATTAACCCTAATTATTGTCCTAAATCTCAAATCTAAAAAGCAAAGAAATAAGTCACTAAAAGTACCAAACATCTAACTGTGACAAAAACTTTCCCAAGAAACAATCAAGATCTAAGGGTATAAGTGACCTAAATTTTTGGAGTATTAATTCATATAATTATGATAATCATCTATCACAAACATAGTTCATTAAGAGACTATGAGAAGAATAATCTTCTTTTGTTAATTTGCCTACTAGTACGTATAGATAGAGGCAAAGACAAACAAGGCTAAAATGAACCCATGAGAAGAACATGTCTATGCTTCCAGTGGCAGTGGGGTAGAAGCAAGAGACCATCCTCAGACTGAGGCTCACTGTGTAACCCTGGGCAAGTGACGTGACAGCCTAAGTTTTGTGCCTCAACTATAAACTAAGAAAATTTATATCACAGGGATACTATATGGGTTCATTATATGCTTGATACAAAACAACTAATATTTATTTTAAAGTCATTTTAAATGATTAGAGTTTGGGATATCTAAGGATAAAATGATCAAGGATATTGGAAACTACTATCTTGAATGGATGCATTATTCATGTCAATGTAACTGGAATATGTGTCCAATATTATTTCTATTTGTGTATATGTGGTTGTTTCTAGATGGGGTTATCATTTCTATAGGGAGACTGAACTGAATGAAAATATATATACAAACATTTAATCATAAGCTATTATCTACTTAAATATCCAATAAAGGAGTCTTTTGGGAAAATGAAAAGAGTCAAAATATTTAAAATTAAAAAAATGCATCTATAGTAAAATTCAACCTGGAGAAAGAAAAGCATCACAATATCCTATTGATGGAAACTATTTCCAAATAGTTTAAGGTGATCAGAACTCAAATGACAATGCATTATCTATGTAAGGTGAATACAGCAGGTAAAATAAAAGAATCCCCCCCCCCAATAGGCAATAAAAGTGAAATCTGAGTATTTGGAAAAACATATTCAGAAGATCACTGGGGTTCTAAGTTATTTGTTTGGTTAGGTTTCTCATTTTATTACTTTTTCAGTTGAAGAAATGTTCATTATAGTATGAAGCTAATTTTCTATCTTTTAACTTAATGTACTAAAACAGTTTTACATAAAAAATTTCATTAGTCAAATGCCAAACACGTGCACCCTTGATTCCAGATCTGCTATGGGGACACTGGCTTTCCAGGTGCCATATGTCACAGAGTTTCCTCTAAGCTCGATCATTGTTTATGCACACATGGGCGGTGTGTGTGTGTGTGTGTGTGTGTGTGTGTGTGTGACCATGTACCTGTGAGCTTGTACACAGACGCACAAAGAAAGAAAATGGCATCTGGTGACTAAAGAAAACAAAAGGAGTGGAAGGGATTTGAGAAAAGACAACCAGGTTTAGTTTACATGTGAACATAAACTAACTGCACACGTGACTGCTCATACCACAGACTAATTCTCTGTTGGGTCACACATTAGAGCTTCTACAATAAAAATACTAAGAGATAAAATAAGGGAAGGGAGATGAGAATAATGTTAAAAGGAAATCGGTGTATATTCTATAAATAAAGGTTAAACTAGTATGGCACCAGTAAAATAAATATAATGCATATGTTTCAAACAAAAATAAATTCTAGATAATGGTTTCAGTAAATATATATGCTATATATTATATATGTGTATACATATATGTGTATATATATATATATATATATATATATATATATATATATATATGCTATCCCTGACATTTCACACACACACAAATAAATAAAATAAAATAAAAATAAATAAATTAAAAACTGTGCTTTCCCTCAGGAACTTCCTGGCATTCTATGCCCCTATTAATTTCAATTCCCAGCATGTGTCTCTTGTATTAATGAGTGTTTCATCTTTCTTTTCTAAATTTAAATGAGGCAGCTCCGTAAAGAACAATGGGCTTGGAGTCAGGGGACACATGTTGTGGCCACAGCATGCTTTCTAATTAGGTCTACAACCTGGTTCAGGGTATGGCACACCTGTCTCCTGTAAGACAAGAGTCTCTAAATGTAAGAAGTTGAAGCCCATGTTTTCTGTCTCCATAAACTCCTGCAGGGAAGGGACGCAAGCCAGTGACTCTGCCTCTGCCGCTCAACTACCACAGCCAGCTCCATAGCTAAGGCGGCTAGAAGAGAAAACCAAGAAGAGGAGCCTTGGGCAAAACCATGATGGCTGAACCTCACAGGCATGCAGTCAAAAGTGCTTTGATGATATATCTTGGATCATAACCTTCTCTATATACAGATGTGTGCTGGGAATGCTGGGAGCCTTTTTAACAATGTGAGATGTTCTCTTTGTCCTCACAGAATGTGTAGCCTGTCTTTGCAGAGCTAAGTTAGTGGAGACATTCTAAAATCCATTGAAAAAGGAAACACAGGGAGATACATGCTCAAGTGATAAAGGCCAGAGTGCCCTGAAAAAGAATATCATGGGGATATGAGTAGCTCAGAAGATTGAAAGAGGTAGTGAGAGTGCACTCTATAATCCTTACCGAGTGCATACACTATAGTGTGAAATCAAACATGGTCCTTGCTTTCTTGGAGAACATAAGCCATAGGAGACAGATATTTACAAGGAGGACCATATAACTACATGAGTGTTAAAAAGGGAAAGAAATCTCAAAAGTAAATTCAGAGAGAACCTGCAGATATGACACTCCTGATAGAATCTGAGGACAGGGGAAAAAAGGCAAAACAGAAGAGGCAAGAATACTCCCGTCCACTGCATCTGCATAGACTCTGTGACAACCAGGTATTGGGAGTTTGGAGGGTATGAAACGTTTCCATGTAGGAACAAAGGATGATGCTTGAGAAGATGGCAAACCCGGGAAATGCTGGGACTTGAAGGCCACGTTACCAGTTTCAGTGAGAAGGAACTGCGCAGTCAGATGTATGTATCTAGCAACTGTACCGGGAAGTAAAATAAAGCAGCGCAAGAGTGGCTATGGGGAAATTCTAAAGAGTACCTGACATGCCATATAAAATAACACATTGCATGCATCTGGAGTTCATTTACAGTGGTAGGAGGCCCTGGTATGCCCATACTCTCTCTTTCTCTCCCTCTTTCTTCTATCTCTGTCTCAAATAAATTTAAAAATATATACTTTTTAAAAATTGACACATTGAAGAGGAAATTAGCCATGAAAATGTAGGAGAAAAAAAATGACCATTTTCTCTTGTAAAGGATATAGGCATATGGGTTAAGAAGTGGCCAAGGAAAGTCTCTTAGCTTCAGATTTGCTTAACAGAACAAATGAGAGTGATATTAAATGAGAGACAGGCACAGAAAATGCTGCTTAGAGGAAATGATCATGAGAGCTGCATTTTCTTGAGACATTAAATAATAGGATGACTACATAAACATAGTCATCCTCTTCTTATTGAATACCTCAGTAGTTTTTTTAATTTATTTTAATTTATTTATTTGAGAGAGAGGGAAATAGGCAGACACAGAGAGAGAGAGAGAGACAGACAGACAGACAGACAGACAGACAGGGCGCACCAGTGCCTCCAGCTACTGCAAATGAACTCCAGATGCATGTGCCACCTTGTGCATCTGGATTATGTGGGCCCTGGGGAATCGAACCAAGGTCCTTTAGCTTTGCAGGCAAACGCCTTAACTGCTAAGCTATCTCCCCAACCCTCTCAGTAGTTTTAAATGGAGTGAAGAGTCAGATATATCATGAATGGGCTGAAGATCTGGAGCTCAAGAAATGAAGAAACGCGAGTCAATTGCCTGCCAGTCCCACCTGTTAGCGCATTTGTGCTCCTGCCTTAAGCTGCTGTGTTACAACATACACAAAACACGTACATGCACACATGCAAACACACACACGTACACACATTCACCCACACGTCACTTAGAAATTTTCCCACAATAATCAAAAGTGTAGTAACTGGGCTAAATTCAACCTTTGTAATCTGAAATTAAAAAGCATGAAATGAGTTACAGTTTTGATATTTGATCATCTCTCTTCTCCTTCCCTCCATTTCTCACTCTCTCTTCTCCTCCCTCCCTTCCTCACTCTTGCTTTCTCTTCAGTGTGACTTCTCTAAATATCTCATATAATTAATTGAACTAATTGCTACATCTTTGTTAAGTATCAAGTTTATTTGTAGCTTCCTCTAAAGAGAGAGGCTTGCAAGCTGACCATGGCAGTGGAAGAGCTTCTGCCTTGGTGTCCAACCCAGTGTCTGGAGTTTGGAGGTGCTTCTGAGCCCTCATCAGCCTTGACTAAAGAGTAGAAACAATGTGACCTCAGAGGCTGGCCATCTTGGGGACACTGTGCTATTTCCCCAAATAAGGCTCTATTGTCTAGACAAATTGTTGTCCCAGCCTAGACAGCTGAGCCAGTTTCTTTCTGCTTGCTGCCTAAGGTCCCACATGCTTCTTGCTTTCTGTTTGTATCAAACAGTTCAGGAATATTTATTCATATTTCTCTACTCAGTGCTGACACCATAGAACTGGACACTAGAATAACATACTTTGTTGGAACTGGGCTACTGGGGGGATGGAGCTAAATATATTGCTATCCAGGCCCAGAAAGTTTGATCAAGGTTAAATTTGATTTTTTAAAATCTTCTTAGGTATCCTCTTAAGGATAAGGTGGCCTGATTCCATGTCAGCATTTGAGAGCCATTATGTCAGAAATCCTGAGAAAGACTCACGCTGCCCTTCTAGTAACTGAAGGGTCAATGGCTTCTTGGGATTCTCTTTGTGCTGTGGTCACCATAAGGCCAAAAACTAGTCTCTTGTCATGGAATTATATTGACTACATTAATATTTAGTATATTTTATTTTGCTACCCTCATTTTGATTATCTAATTCTAGGTTTATATTTGTCACTATATGCTCTTCAATATTAAAAGTCAGAAAGAGGGGCTACAGAGATGGCTCAGTGGAGAATGTTCTCGCCATGCTCTTGTGCATACTTGAGTTTAGATTCCCAAAACTCACATAGAAGCTGGATGTAGCTAGCCTCTGTATTCTCAGTGCACCTAGAGCAAGAGGGGAGGTGGAAGTGGTTCAGTCTAATCATGTGACCTCTTAAAAGCAGAGCAGAGACCCTGCCCTCCTCACTGGGTTAGGAGATAAGAAGAAAGATTGGAAGCACATGAGGTATTGGACAGCTGCTATTGCAGACTTGGAGGGCAAAGAAATGGACTGTGAGACTATATATATATATACTGGCTGCCAAAATAAGATAAGACTTTCTGGAAGGAGGCACTAGAAGTACCACAGTATTTCCAACACTGATTTTAGCCCAATGAGTGAGCCTCACAGTGTCTTCTGATCTGAAGATTAATGACACTGGGCTCAGGATCTGGACTGTCCTTCACTGTTAAAGCTTAGTCCCCAGCCTGGCTCTCTTGATCTTGGCTCTGTTTTTGAGCCAGCTGCCATGAGAAAGCAGATTACTCCATCATGAGCAATCACCATGACACACTGCCTCTCTGCAGGCCCAAATTGAACCTGAGGTAGGATCTCAGAAACTTTGAGCCCTAATAAACTTTTCTGCTTTTTGATTCATCATCTTTGGTAATTTGTTCCAGTAACTTAAAGTTGACTAACAAAAGTTAATTAATTTATCTTAAGCTATTAAACTTGTGGTGAATTTTTATAGCCACAGTAGAAAATTATCTTATTTTCCTTTACTTGTTAATATAGTTCATTTATATTTTGTCAACTGTAAACAGGTTTCTTTTCCTTTTCTTTTAAATGGTTGCAAATATCAAAAGTCAAACACTAGACAACAATTTTTAAGGTAAAGAGCTGAGTAGGAAGAAAAAGCAGCTTAAAATTTTCCTTGTGGGCACTGCCTTTTCCTATGTCCTACAAGATTCAGTCAATCCCAAAATAATCAGAAATCTAATATATCTTTTAACAGTTTCATGGCATCCCCAGGCTATCAGAGGTAATCTTTTCTATTGATTATAATATAAAACTAGGTGAATTATATAAATACATCTCTTGTCAGTTCTTTGGCAAAGTAAAGCCTCCCTTAGAAAAATGTAGTAATGAAATATTCTCAAAGTCAGTATGTAGAGTCCCAACTGCTAGAGAGTTAATGAGATGCACAGATTGGGACTTAGCATGCATCTCTAGCACTGTTTCTGCATAAGAAACACAGTTGATTCTGATCTCATCACCTTCTCCATTTTTCACAGACACATCTATCAGCAAAGAGAAGACATTCCATGTATTAAAAGTTTTCACAGTCACCCTTAGCTATCAGAAACAGGACAGCAGGCCATGTATTAGAGTTTGCAAACCCAATAAAATATTTTGCAACTAACATATTTAACCACTCAAACACTGGTTATTTTGTTATATTCAAAATATTGAAGCCTAACCACACTAAATGATTTCTCAACATTCCAAAATGGCCACTTAATAAAAGATGACCTTGGTATTTATGGATTCTATGGATCAAAATTGAGTTCCAGAGACAACCTAACAGAAATTTATCATGTGGATATGAACAAAAAGAGAATCACAGCCTCATAGAATATTAAATAATCAGATGGGTGCTTTTAAATAACAAGAACTCAAATTCCAATATTTAGATAATTGAAAAATACTTTTGGGGTGGAGAGATGGTTTAGTGTTTAAGGCACATGCCTGCAAAGCCTAAGGACCCTGGTTCAATTCTCCAGGTCCCACGGAAGCCATATGCACAAGGGGTGCATGCATCTGGAGTTCATTTGCAGTGGCTGGAGGCCCTGGCATGCCTGTTCTTACTCTCCCTCTCTCTTCCCCTCTCTCTGTCTCTAATAAATAAATAAATAAAAATAAAATCTTTTTTTAAAGTATCTTTATAAAAATAACTATTAAAATTTTTAAAATTTTAAATATTTTATTTATATTTGAGAGAGAAAATGAGAATGGGCATTCCTAAGCCTCTTGTGACTGCAGATGAACTCCAGATGCATGTGAATCTGGCTTTACTTGGGTACTGGGGAATTAAACCTGAGCTGACAAGCTTTGCAAACAAGCACCTTTAAACACTGAGCCATCTCCCCAGTCCATATATCATTTAAAAATATTAAGCAGAGAAGGGAGAACACATGTGTTTAAAGCATTCAAGTCTTGGTTACACCACTGGTTGTCTTTATATCTTTGGTAAAGTTTTAACTTCTTTGCTGAGGTTTTCTCGCATGGAAATGATGATAAATGAAAGCTCGCTCAGCACATTGTTGTAAGGATTATCGGCATTAATGGGTGGAAAATGCTTAGCACACAACGTGTGAGTCACAGGAGAGCCTCAATCATGTTAGCATTGTTTTAATCAGTTTTGGTTATCATGTTCAGGGTAGGGAAAAATTACCATAAAATTTGCTAGAAAATGCAGGCAATGAGCCAGAGTTCATCACACCCATTTTTTCGTCTTGGCCAATTTTCTAATACCAATAGGAACAATTTGAAAGAAGGAACTAAGCCAGATGTCCTTTGTTAGTTTAATTGAAACTCAGAGAAATTTACTCAGGATAGAACTGTTCTAAGTAACTGAAAAAATAAAGACTTTAAACCCTAAGAATATGAAAAATCTCTGGAAAAATAATAAAAATAAACTTTAGGAAATAAAATTCATCAAGAAATTAACTGGCTACAACTAAATCTTTGTGGAGAAAAAAAGAGGAAATAATGGTGTGATGAATAGTAAAATGTAGCTCAGATTTTAAATACAAAGAAGCATGTATCTGAAGTAACAACCAGATTTAGCTAAGGTTTACAGAAAGCCAAAATTTTATAATTTAACATATAAACAGGTAGTCTTAATTTGTTACACTGTAATGGGGAAATTGGGGTTTTGAGGTGATTCCTGGAACCCCAAGCCCTGAGTTAATATCTGCCAGCTAACCAAAGAATTGACAATTCCATATTAAATGCCACATTTTATTCATATTTTACAGAGGAGTCCAGAAAAGGGAAGGCTGCGAGGTAAGGGAAACAAAGTGGGGAGAAGAGAAGTTCACCAAGCCCCTGAGAGCCACATGTGCCTCAGGAGTCCATGTGACCAGATAGGGATCTGGTAAGCCAGGAAAAAGTGTGGAAAGAAAAAAGAAAGTCCAAGGAGCTCCTGCCACATGAGGAGCTGGAGGTGATAAAGAACCCATGCGGAGAGTAAGGGCTAGGGGGGCCTCCTGGCTGGCCCTGGGCTGAGCCCCTTGTGGCTGGGCCTGCAAAAGCCTGGGCCAAGCCCCTCTCTGCTGGGCCTGGGCTAGGGTCTAGCCAGACCTGGTCCAGCCAAGAGAAAAATTCACCCACAGTTCCCAAGTGATCAGAGAGCCTGCCCATCCCTTGCAAAGGTATTTATATCCTTAGGGTTGTATCTTTTGGCCCAGGTGATCCAGAGAGCCACCTGGTTGATGAGGACTCGGGGCTGTCTCTTGCACAGAGTTCTGAGGACTGAACTTGACCAACCACCATGTTTAAATGCTATGAAAGACCTCCCTCCCAGGAGGGTCCTCACTGTTTGTGGAGAAAGTTTTTAGAACTAGGTGAGATAAGAAAAACTTTCCTGCTCTTTTTACACCTTCAGGGGTCTAGTCACCCTAACTCTACCCCCTTCAACATGATACCATAAATGACATTCAGATTTATCACTGCTGGGTTTATACTTCAGGTTTTATGAAAGAAATAATCTAGCTTCATTCATTGTGACTTTTGTTCTTAGAAATGGAAGGAAGTCTCCCCACATTCTGATAAACTATGTCAATTTTTTCAATATCAATTTTTGAGGGGCTCCATTCACAATTCCTTAGTCAAAGTGAGTTAAGAGTTATAAATGAGAGACGACAGCATCACCCTGGTTTCTCTTATCCCAGGCAATATGTTCTGAGACACAATGAAATATGGCCCAATAAGAGACCTCTAAATGAGCTTAGGTTATCCTATGTCCAACTCTTTGTCTTTTACTCACTCCCAAAGACCACCCCCTGCAATTTAGCAATTTAAAGGATTATAGGGAGTGGCGGGATTCTGCTGGACAAGGTGGTTTACACCTTTAAATCTAGCACCAGGGATGATGATGATGATGATGATGATGATGATGATTAGGGGATTATTGAGAGTCACAAAAGCATGCTAGGTACAGTGGCTCACACCTTTAATCCGATCACTTGAGAGGCAGAGGCAGCAAAATCAGTTCAATGTCGCCCTAGCTCTGGGCAATGACAACAGAATTTCTCTTAATTCCTAAGGCTACCCAATTAGCTTTGGGGACATGTGTGATATTTTGCTTTCATTGCTTTTTTAAAAATATATTTATTTATTTATTTATTTGAGAGAAAGAGGCAAAGAGAGAGACAGAGACAGGGAGAGAATGGGCATGCCAGGGGCTCTAGCCACAGCAAACAAACTCCAGATGCATGTGCCCCCTTGTGCATCTGGCTTATGTGGGTCCTGAAGAATTGAACCAGGATCCTTTAGCTTTGTAGGCAAACGCTTTAACTGCTAAGCCATCTCTCCAGCCCTTTCATTGCTTTTTAATGAAAGCATTTCCACATGTCTTAATTTTTTGATATAAAATGTTTTCATATTCTGCCTGTACTTACAGATGTTATATATTTAAAGAAATAAGATATGCCTACATTCTATGTTTCAGATATGGCTTACAATGTCAGTAGGCAACTAGACCTGAATGTTAGACAGAATGACTTTGAGTTTTTGTGCCATTATTTAACTATATCTGTTTTGCTCAAGACAAAAGTGATAGATCTGTTCTGTATCCATACTTTCGCCAAGACTGGAGTAACTTTTGAGTGCTTAATAACCATATATAGACACCAAAGCCAACTGGAGATACCAGAGCTTAAAGGAATATTCAATATTTTGGTTCCTGCTCTAAAGTCAGAAAGGTCATAAGAGATGATGAGATACTCCTAATGTGACCTGCAGCTCTGGTAAGCCACCTCTCTTGTTGGTCAGAGAGGACATAGAAACCAAAGGCTGGATTCCAGATCAATGTGAATCTGCAAGAGGAGAGTCAGAGCAAAGATCCCCAATGCTTCCGAGGGAAGCTACAAGGTCAGCAAGGCCCTGACGCACTCCAGCAGATGGCACAAATGCTGACAACCACAGAACTCCTCCAAGCTCCCTGAAAGTCTTTCACAAAGAGCTGCAATCTCCCCCAAAAATGGAGAGAGAGAGAGAGTCAAATTTTGTCTACCTACTTGGTCTTAAGCACTCAGAAAAAAAGTACCCAGAAAGGAGAGAACCAGCCAAGAGTAACACCTATGCCACTATCAAGACTATACATCTTTACATTCTGCTAATGTCTATGAAATCTACAAGAACAAGTCATAGACAAGCAAGACACCACCATGCCATTTGGCAAGTAGCATTAAAAATAGATTTCTAGATACCTGCAAATCAATAGAACTTATATAGCCCATTTGACAGGATAGATGAGAAATTTCAGTGTTTTTACAAAGAGCCCATTTCTCTTGGCTACCCTCCATCTCTTGGCCTTCATCTCTGGGAAATAAAATTCATCTCAGTCTAAAATCTTCTACATGTTAATGTTCCTCGCACAGATGAAACACATCTCTTCTACATTAAATGACAAAGCAACTAACTAGAAAATATATGTTGTGCACATCTTTTTTGTAAATACCACCCATGTCATGAAAAAAAATAGAATTCAAGTAAGTGTTTATTGGCAGCATATGTTTAATTAGATTCTAGACTTCTTTAAAGAATGGTTGTGGACAGTATTTCACAGAAGAAATTAGAATAAACATGTTCTCTTTGAATAAACATGTTCAGGACTGGAGAGATGGTTTAGCAGTTAAGGTGTCTGCCTGCAAAGCCAAAGCCTAAGGACCAAGGTTCAATTCCTCAGGACCCACATAAGCCATATTCATATGTGCAGGGGTGTATATACTTATTCTTTGAGACAGAGTCTCTCACTCAACCTAGAGCACATTGATTCAATAAGACTAGCTAGCCAGTGAGTGTTGGGGTCCCCCTTAGGCCAGCTCAGGAGGGACGGCAGGGTATCTGCTGAGTTGGAGGTGAGGAGTGCGGAATCATGACACAGACACCAGGAATTGGGTGAAAGCAGGCAGAGGGCGAGCTGCAGCAAACTCGTTTATTCAAGGAAGTGTATGGGGTTTTAAGGGATATGGCTGGCCAATTATTGTATGGGGTGGACCCCTTTTTGTGACCAATGACAGTCTGTCTCCAGACAGATCATCTCGTAGCAGGTTTCTCAGAAGCATGGGACTGTAGCTGTTGTCACGCCAGGGCTGCGAAGGATGCCATGTTCACAGAAGCCACTTCCTGGTTTCTTCTGCCATGGCTGGGGCCAGACCTGCGTTACGCCATACAAGTGAGGTCCAGGGATCCTCATTTCTCTGCCGCTCCAGCGCTGTGATTAGAGGAATCATTCCACTCCACCCAGCTTTTCCTATATGGTGCTGGGGATCAAACCTCAGCTCCTCATGCTT
Organism: Orientallactaga sibirica; assembly: GCA_036365145.1. NCBI lineage: Eukaryota > Metazoa > Chordata > Mammalia > Rodentia > Dipodidae > Orientallactaga > Orientallactaga sibirica. The sequence continues at coordinate 7,892,056 of JAEOAD010000555.1, read as the reverse complement.
GCACAGCAATTACTTTACCCAATGAGACATCTCCCCTGCCATAAATATCCCTAACTTTCTAGGGAAATTAGGGTATCAGAGAAATCTGGGATGCTATCAAAAGTATAACATTCTTCACTCCTGCATGGATCGTGACATCACTTCTAGAATATGTCCCACAAAGGTGTCTGATGTGCGACAGTATGTGCCCTGGAACCTCTTCCCCAGCTTCTCCTAGGACACTAGCTCCCTTCTTTTATTAGCTACGAATGTGTACATTTTATATAGTGCTTGCAACAAACTTAGAATCAGTCTGAGCTACAGTAAAAAATACTTTTGTAGCATGTAATAGATGAATGATATCTTAAGACTCAATTCCTTCATTTGCAAAATGGGGACATGATGCCTATGCTACAAACTGATGTTACAAATATTTTCTTTCTCTGAGGATTCAGTGTGTATGGTGATTCAAAAAGATTTGGAGTATTCATCCTTTAGAGGAGAACCATTAGCCAGGTTGATCACAATACTAGTAGCAGCCCAAACCAATCTTAACGTGGGTCCAAAACTACTCCTAGAAATAAAAAGGACTCTTGCCTTTTGGATGTCAGTATACATGTCTACACACACACACACACACACACACACACACACACACACACACACAATAAGAAAGTATTTGCTGAAACTAAATAGTCTGAAAGTAGATTTGTGAAGGCCAATCTAGATTGGGGTCTCAGTGCCATGGTCTCCATTCCTTCATCCAAGCATCCATCAGAGTATGATGGTCAAAACATCCCTTTGCTATTCAGAGAACAAAAAGTGTGTTGAAATTCCACTTTATAGCTATCAGTGATTCCCCAATTATATGCCTGCTACTTTGCTTTGTCTGAGTGAATTTGGCTTTTATATCTAAATTGAATATGGCTTTATTAGTCTGTATTGCTTTGTTTGGGTTAGAATGAACATTTTTATTAACCTCACCATGAGGCTTAAAATGAGGTGAAGAGGCTTGATCCATGATCTGTCCCTGGCCATTCATGTCTAGATAGATTGGTTGCATTCTCCATAGTGTGGAAATCTGTAGACAAAGTTGAGCTATATAATTGGTATTAAAAAAAAAAAAAGGGAAGGCTCCCATGGTGGCCACTGAGTTTGGAGCTCGTGCTGAGCACCTAGATTGTCTATGCTGTGAACTCCAAGGCTGAAGAAGATCAGAGTAAACTCCTGCCACAAAAAGAGGGAGATCTTGCTGATGTTAAACCCACCAAACTATAGCATAAGCTAGAGACTTGAGTGGTAACAAGAAAGCTGTTATTTACACCTGGGACAACATGTTGTGCCAAATACAACAGAAGAATCTCCATGCCCCTAAGCCACCACCATTCCTACCCCATCCAGCTCCCAGTTGAGCAGGAGATGGAAGAGAGGGTCAAGGATCCTGCCCATGGCAGCCAATCTCACATTCTAGAGGAGTCGTGCCTAGCAACCTCCAGACTGCAAATGGTGATCAAGTAGAGTGAAGTTACCAGGAAGAACTGAAGACATGGAACTGGAACTGAAAAAGTCCAAACAATATAAACTATTTGGGAAAAAATGTTCCAGGTAAATGTATTATTCAGAAAAGTCTGTCATATAAACCACATCGGCTTTCTTTCTAAAAAAAAAAAAAAAAAAAATTGTTGAGCCGGGTGTGGTGGTGCATGCCTTTAATCTCAGCAGTTGGGAGGCAGAGGTAGGAGGATTGCTGTGAGTTCAAGGCCACACTGAGACTACATAGTTAATTCCAGGTCAGCCTGAACCCTACCTAGAAAAGAAATTGTCATTTTAGGGCTGGAAAGATTGTTCATTGGTTAAGGTGCTTGCCTGCAAAGCCTAATAACCTGGCTTTGATTTCCCAGTACCCACCCACAAAATCCAGACAGATGCACAAAGTGGTGAATACATTTAAGTTCATTTGTGGTGCCCGGAGGCCCCGATTGCCCATTCTCTGTTTGTCTTTCTTCTCTCTGTCTCTCTCTGCTTGCAAATAAATAAATAATTTTTTAAATCAAAATCACCATTTTAAACAAACCATCTAATCAAAAGAAGGCTAATTATTTGAATAAGCAATTCTTAAAAAATAAAAGAAAGGGGAAGAAGGAGGGGGTGGAGAAGGAGAAGTAGGAGGAGGAGGGAACTATAGAGATGGCTCAGCAGTTAAAGGCACTTGCTTACAAAGCCTGATGGCCTGGGTTCAGTTCCACAATACCCACATAAAGCCAGATTCCCAAAGTGTTACATACATCTGGAGTTTGTTTGCAGTGGCAGGAAGTCTTGGCATGCTCATATTCACTCTCTCTGTGTCTGCCTCTTTCTCTTTGTCTCTATCTCTCTCATATATATATGAAAGGAAGAGAACTAAGTAGTCAGAGAGAGGGATAGGAGAAAGGGTAATTTTGTATATGTGACATGAAAACAGAAGGAAGAACTATTCAGGGAATGGAACAGAACCAGCAAGAGGAGAGAGGCATCATAGATGGGAATAGGGTATAGTTAAATAAAAACAAAATATAATGATATGTCTGTATGAAAATATCACAGTGAATCAACTAAAAACTATTAACTAAAATTAATAAAAAGAAGGCAATGAAATATACCAGTTGTAAGTGTATTAGATGAAACATATGAAATTATAATTCTCATAATTCAAAATTAGCAAATATTGGTAATTTCCCAGGGTAGCAGATAGCCTCTGGTTGCTGGGATGAACTTCAAACCAGGCACAAGTTATGGGAGGAATGGCATTTATTTGACGCTTACAGAACCAGAGGAAGTTCCATAATGGCAAAAAAAGAGAAAACCTGCCACCAAAGCAAGGGGAACAAACCAGCATCCAAGCCACAGGGAACCCAGGCAGAACTCAGGCACTTTGCTTATCTTAGACTGGAATTCAGATTCGCCCCCAGTGACACTTCTGCCAGTCAGGTATCTGGAAATCCAAGAAGCTTTAATAAAACTCCTGAATCTATTAAGGAACATCTATTCAAACTACCAAATTCAGCCCTAGTCCCCAACAGATTCATAACCATCTCACTTTGTAAATTGTATGAAGTCCAACTTCAAAGGTCCCCATAGTCTTTACCAAATTAAGACAGTTATAAAGCCCCAAGTCTCATCTGAGATTTAAGATCGTCTCTTAACTATGAGTCCTGTAAAATCAAACAAATTATATAATTTCAACATATAAAGGCACAGAGTAAACATTTCAAGCTGCTATAAGGCATATCAAGGAGAGACTGGAACAATACATAGTCAATAACCACCAAGCAAACATCAACTTCTATAGTTCAAGTCCAATATCATGAGTGACTGACAATCTCCAGATTTTCCAATTCCACCCCTCCACCTGGGCTGAGTAGCTAGGGAAAACTTCCATCCCTATCCAACAGCTTCCATGATAGCACTTGCACAGTCCTGGTCTATATAAACATCCTTGGGTCTATATGTTATAATCCATGGTCCATCTTCTACTGCTTCACCTGCCTCTTCATGAGGATCATCACACCCTGCCTATGTGCCACATGTCAGCAGTGGCTCAGCTCCTGAAACCACATGCACGTCATGACCACTCCACACATTTGTCATGCTTCTGAAGCCAACACCAGGTGTGCAAGTCACAGCCATATACTTAATTCAGGGATGAAATGAATCATAACCATGAAAATAAGATTCCTTCTACAGTAGACTCTTTTTCCAAAAGAGTTTGCATTCCTACCATTCAGTCTTTTTGGAGTGAGATTACCTTAGATGTTCTCTCCATTGCTTTTTTTTTTTTTTTTTTTTTTTTTTTGAGGGAGAGAGGGAGGAAAGGAGACAGGGAGGGAGAGAATGGATGCACCAGGGCCTTTGACCACTGCAAACAAACTCCAGATGCATGTGCCACGTTGTGGATCTGGCTTACGTGGGTCCTGGGAAATCAAACCTAGGTTCTTTGGCTTTGCAAGAAAGTTCCTTAACTGCTAAGCCATCTCTCCAGTCCTTTTCTTCCCATTGTTTTAACGTAAAGCAGTTGGTATCTTCCTTCATATTGCTATGTGTTTGACAGTAGCAGCTTCAGTAACCTAAAACCAGTCTCTGTGCCAGTAAATTTAAAAATTGTTTGATTTTTTTTTTCAACTTAAAATCTTAAAATCTTTCTTTAAACACACATCAGTCCATTGAAAATTTAACCTCTATCAAACTCTCTGGGCCTGGGCAGCAGAACACAGCCATCCTGTATGCCAGTTGCCCAGTTCCAACAAGGTTCTCTGCAATCTTTCCTTCCCCTTAAAAAGTTCATAAGAAAATTCTCCAAATACAATTATCTCTGCACTTAGCATTTTTCAAACTCTCATAAGAATAGTCTATAATACTTGGCTTACTGCTCCAGAAGGCATTTTCAGTTGCAAGTCTCAAGTCCATGCTCATTCCTCCAAAAGAAAAATTCCAAAAGACCAAACTCCACATGGTCAGGTTCATCTCAGCAACTCCCACCCTGTGTCTGGTACCAGTTCTGTAGCAGACAGCTTCAAATTGCTGTGATGGACTTACAAACCAGGAACAAGTTGTAGTAGGAATGGTATTCATTTGAAGCGTACAGATCCAGGGGAAGTTCCACAATGGCGAAAAAGAGAAAACCCACCACCAAAAGTCAAAGCAAAAACCAGCAGCCAAAGCATACTGAGAAATCAATCTGGAGCTGAGCTGAAAATATCCTTCCTGTAGATCAGCTGACAGAAGCTGGAAAAAGATACACTGCATACAACCCTATGGGAGACAGAAGTCACCAGGAGAGACAAACAGTGAACACTGCAAGCCTTAAGTTTGGTCAGCCAGGCCAAATGAGCCAACGGGTACAATAGTGGCATGCCTGTTATGGACGATACCAGCCACTACTAACTGGACTGGAGGCCCGCTCCATGAGAAAGAATACATGCCTGATACTGAAAACATAGTCAAAAGCCTATGACAGGGAAGGTCATGAGCCCTAAGAGTGTAATGTCTGTTCTTGTCTCTGCATATATTATGCTCACCAAGCAGCTCTGTAAGCACTGTTCTTAACATTCATACCTATATATTAATGCTATTCTCACTTTTGGTTAGAGAAGCTTCTCTTTCAAATGGCAGTGACCACTGGGATGAGTCAAAAGGCACCATAGTGCTGAGAAGAAGTGACAGAGGAGTGCTCAGCACTAAAACATCTCTAAAACACCTTCCAAGGCTTAGAGACCATTGCAAAAGAGTTGGCGGAAAGAACATAAAAGCAAAAGGAAAGGTAGGACTGCTTACAACACACTCTTCCAGACACAAATGGCCTGGACAGTGCCTAGTACTACCTTCACAAGACCCTCATAATAAGAGGAAAAGATGATGACATCAAAATAAAAGAGACTGATTGAGAAGGGGAAGGGATAAGATGGAAAGTGGATTTGTAAAGGGGAAAGTGAGGGAAGGGAGGGAATTATCATCGTTTATTATCTATAATTATGGAAATTGTCAATTAAAAAAAAACTAAAAGAAAAACCAGCAGCCAACACAGGGAACCCAGGCAGAACTCAGACACTTTGTATATCTTAGACTAGAATTCAGATCCACCCCCGGTGACACTTCCTCCAACCAGGTAGCTGGAAATCCAAGAAGCTCTAATAAAAATCTGAATCCATTGGGGAGCATCTATTCAAACTACCACACCCATCTTTATTATTCTTACAATCACCTGGAAGTTTATTTAATTTTTAAATACAATCTTCATTTACTCTGCTTATATTCCTCATTGGCAACATTCTCTCCTCTCTCTCTCTCTCTCTCTCTCTCTCGACAGATATAGATCAATAGATACCTGAAATCTAATACAGAACTAAATACATATACATTGAGATAAACATATCAAAATAGTGTGAAACATTTTTAATGTTTCAAACAATTTACCCCTAAATATATCATTATATATTTGGTTAAAAGTGGGGTGTCAATATCCTACAGTCATCTTATGTATTCATAGTATAATTATCAAATTCAGGGATGTGACACTGATATGCTGATGATTTCTAATATATCATTTATAATCAACTTAGTCCATTGCTCAAATAATGATCTATAAAGCAATTTTTTCTAATCCAAAATCACACTGTATTTCTTTTGTTAGTTTTAATCCAGAAGTTACTCAGCTGTGTTTTTTTATTTATAGTAACAATATTCTTTAAAAGCCAGTTGTATGTAGAGTATCACTCAAGGTGGTTTTATCTAATGTTTCCTTACGTTTATGGCAAATTAACATAGAAGTTATACTCCATCCTTTCTGGTGCTCACATTAGGAATAAAGCAATATAACTTGCCCCTTTGGTGGGAAAGATGACTTAGATCCTTGGTTAAGACAGTGGCCTCCATAAATTATCATTTTCCTTGAAATTTATACGTAATCTGGCAAAGGAGCTCCCCCTTTTATATATCATCCAGCAACCTGTGCATGTTCCTATCCCGGAAAATGGGAAGAACTAAAAGAAACAGTGAAGAAATCAGACAAAAATCTCTTCCTCCACTGCCCCAGTGTTGGTGAGGGACTACTGACAGAACACAAATAAGACATTTAATATGCTCAAAGGCGACTAGAGACTTTACATGCTTCAGGTTTAACTAGGGTAATCAGAGAAGGCCTCTCTGAAGAGTCGACATTTGAGAAAGCACCCTAAGGACTGAGAGCCGCAATTTTGGAGATTACAAAGTTTGCCAGAGAGAAGACCCAAAACGTTCAAAGGGCCTGGAATGCCTGCTATTTTTAAGAGACAGCAAAGAGAATTCTTTCCTGTATACTGATTAAATACTCCTAAACTACAACAATGAGTTAAAAAGGAGGGAAAAATACATTAGCAGACATTTTGACATCAGCAGCAGGCCTCAATTTAGACTCAGCTGGATGTACAGGCTGGAGGGAGTCCTCGGGAATCTTTCCTTCTCTCTCTCTCTCTCTGCTCTCTTTCTGCCTTTTCCATTCTTCCCTCCCTCACTCCCTTTCTTTTTGTAGCTCTTGCATCTGATTTCAGATGGCTAGCCCAATTCTAGCTTTCCATGGCCATGATAAATGCCAAAACAATTTAAAAGGAGGAAGGATTTGTTTTGCCTCAGAGTTTCAAAGGGTTTACCTCACAGTGAGGCATGCACAGTAAGATGGAGCAGTTCAGAAGCAGAGAAGGAGGAACATCTATTCTCCCTTTATTCTATAGGCGCCCTCAGGCTGTGGGCTAATACTGTCACATTCAGGACAGGCCCTCCTCCCTATGTTAGTCCTCTCTGAAAATGCCTTTATGGACACCTCAAAGTCCCTCAGTCCCCAGGTGACTCTCAGTCCTGTCAGGGAAGCGAGTACTTCTTCCTGAGAGATTGAGGACAAGTTTGAGAGCAAAACTGTTTTACCCTGCCTGGGATTCTAGCCTATTCCTGAGTAAATCCCTACTGGATAGAACATGAAAAGAAGAGGAAGGCAGTGCTGTTTGGCTTGTCAATATCTGCATTACAAATCTGTCCCCCACTCACCCAATCCCACCCCAGGACACAGTAAGGAAAGAGCAAGGGGCAATTCTTCAGAGGTTCTTCCCGAGAAACAAGGAAAAGGATATCCTGAGCAGGAAAAAAAAAGAAGTGTTTACTATCAGTAAATTTAAATAATTACACTGTTTCCTTTAAAAATGGTAATGATCTTAACTTTTCAATGAGATGGTTGGATCATTCTATTTCTTTGTTTCCAAGATCCTGGCTTGGACCTTCTGTCTCCAGTGTTGACAATGGAGGATTGAGAAGAAAAAACCAAACAAAGTATGAAGCACAAAGCTTCTCTGTGGCTTTTACACAACAAATAAGGAAAAATCTTTGAATTCATAAGGGAAGTGTTTAGGGGTTCATTAAAGCTGCTCTCACTAATTCATAAACACTTCTCTTCTGAGACACTAGGGCATGGAGAGCATGAAATTCTGAAAGCACTAAGATGAGAATAGCATGACAGCATGTTTCTTATTGAGCTATAAGTGACTAAATCCAGTCCCCTAAAATCGCCTTATTTTAAAGCCAGTGAACATTACCAAATGAAAAGAAAAATTAGAAGTGAGGAATCAGTAGCATTTTAATGGCTTTAACACCTACATTGAACAATTTCATACAGAGCCTGAAAAACTAAATTAAAACATAAATTGTGTTTTAAGCTAAAAGAAACAAGGAACTATAGTTATTTCCTAGCCCATCCAGGCTTTTGTAGAGCTAAATACAACTCAGCAGCCTTTACCTAAAAGTCATATCCTCTCACTGAAACAAAGCTGACAAATAAGACTAACAAAGCTTAATATTTAGGCAAATTCTACTTTTAATATTTTATTTTTTTTTAGGAGAAAGAGAGAGAGTGGGTGCTCAATGACTTCTAGCCACTGCAACCATGTGCATCTGGCTTACGTGAGTTCTGGGGAGTCAAGTCTGGGTCCTTAGGCAAGCACCTTAACTGCTGAGCCATCTCTCCAGCCTCAAATTCTACTTTTTTTTTTTTTTTTTTTTTTTGGTTTTGCAAGGCAGGGTCTCACTCTGGCCCAGGCTGACCTGGAATTAACTATGAGTCTCAGGGTGGCCTCGAACTCACATAACCTCCTAGCCTTGCTGGGATTAAAGGCATGCGCCACCACGCCCGGCAAATTCTACTTTTAAATAGAAGCATTTGAGGGGTCAGATGACTCCAGTTGTATTTGCTCTAATTTTGGTAGTTTTTTTTGTTTTGTTTTGTTTTGTTTTTCTGTTAAGCTAGTGTTTGGGGAGCTTGACAAGAATGGATGGAAAGTGGAAGTGCAGCATGTCTCTCCACACACAGTGAGGAGGAAAGTTGAGCATTTGGAATAAAACAATCTAAACTCCATTGCTGTGAAAGGGAATGGAAATACTTTGAGAATTCACTGGTGAGTTCTACAATATAGCCATATATAAAATTTAGCAAAAATAATTGTTTTCTTGATATATCAGCATCACCCTATGGAAAATAAAGTTTCCCATTTACCACAATAACAAAATAATTCTCTGGGCATAATTTTCATAAGAAATATTCTAGCCCTATATTTTTTCAAAGTTATAAAACTTTATCGAGCCATAGGATGCAAATGCAAAAATAAATAAATATAATATTCATGTACTTCTCAGTGAATATATAAATTTTTGTTAACACTCTGGAGGGCAATTTGATACTATATACTAAGTCCTACAAAGAGGTATAGATGTTAACAAACTCTTTATAGAAACCTAAGGAAATTATCAAAACTGTAATAAAGAATAAGGCTATCTGTATCAGTGTTATAATTGTCTGCAAAACAGAAAAATCCAAATTTTTCAGAATAGAAAATTGATTATACAATCTCTCTCTCACTCACTCTCTCTCACACACACATGCACACACACAAAGAGGAATCCTATGTAGTTATTAAAAATCATAGTGTTTGGAGTTGGGCGTGGTGGCACACACCTTTAATCCCAGCACTCGGGAGACAGAGGTAGGAGGATCACTGTGAGTTTGAGGCCACTCTGGGACTACAGAGTGAATTCCAGGTCAGCCTGGACTAGAGTGAGACCCCACCTCGAAAAACCAAAAATAAAATAAAATAAAATCATAGTGTTTGGGAAGCGATTGCTCGATGGGTAAAGTGCTTGCTGCTCAATATTCAAGCATGAGGAACTGAGTTCAAACCTCCACCACCCATGTAAATTGCTGGGGGTAGTGGCATGTCCCTATCATCCTAGTAATGGGAAGGGAGAAAGAAAGAATCCCTGGGGCTCACTGTCTACCCAAATCAATGCATTATCAATTCAGCAAGAGAGTCTTACTCAGAGAATAAGCTGGAGAGAGACAAAGGAAGAACTCTGACATCAGTCTCTATCCTTCACACTCATGTGGACACATATGCATGAACACCCACACATATGCACATAGAATCACTCATACATACACTGATGCACACTGTACACATACACACATATCAAATTTCAAATATGCAAGAATATGAAATATCCTTTAAAAAGCTTTAAATAGTGTATTTTTAATGGAGTATGTCAAGTTGGAGGGACAAAGTGGTATCCACCTCAGAAAACATCTTCCCATCACAGACAATATTATCAGGGTATGCTTTCCAATCTCCTCACTCCCCCACATTTGCAAGTGTAACCTAACAGTAATTTTTCCCCATCAAACATAATCAAGTACAATCATACAATGGCATGCCTAACTGGATAAACTCTAAAGAACATAGGATAGAAAAATACTTTGTTCATGGTTCAAGAATCCCAGATCAAAGGCTGAGGTGGAGGAAGATGGATAAACAGTTAAAGATGCTTTCTTGCAAAGCCTGTTGTTCTGGGATTCAATTCCCTAGAACCCACGTAAAGCCGGATGCACAAAGTGGCTCATGTGTCTAGAGCTGGTTTGCAGTGGCAAGAGACTCTGGTGTGCCCATAGTCATCCTTTTCTCTCTCTCTCTCTCTCTCTCAAGTAAATAAATAAGAATATTTTAAAAATGAATCCCACATTCAGTCCTGACATCTGTCTCATGGAAGAAGAACTCCACTTTCATCTAGATGTCCTTTCTTTTTGTCCCTCCAGTGTAAAACTCACCTTTCTGTGTGGTTTTTATGTGTCCTAAATCTTCCAACTAAAGTGATAACAAATTTTGTATTAATCACTTTAAATATAGTGGTTCCTAAATTTGGCCATTTGCTAACCAAATTCATGACATTTATCAAAGTTTTATTTAAATATATCATATATCATATATTATATATATTCCATGAGATCATAAGTTTGATGTCTAATTATTTTTCTAATCCAAATCAGTACCTGTTATGGTACTAAAAATCAAGGAGTGCTGCCTTGGGGAATCTTAGATCAAATTTATCAAAAGCTCACCATCCTTTTGCCTGACTGTCTACAGCAGTTAATTCTAATTCTAGATTAGTGAATTCTATCTATGGTTCTTCTCTACAAAATCAAGTGGTAAAAGCCATTCACTTAGGTAACAAAGGGGGTATGTAGAGTAATATAGATACACTTTCCATTAATTGTCCTGTCAAGCAAGAGTCAAGAGACTCTAATTGTAAAGAGCCAGAGAGTAAATACTTTTGAGTTCAGGAGCCATATTTGTATCATAACTTGAGTGCAAAAATAGCCATTGAATTATAGTCAATAAATGAGCATGACTGTTTCCCAACAAAACTTTATTCATAGTTCACATCCCTTGTGATAAAGTATTATTCTTCACTTGCTCTATTTTCAATTCCCTAGGTTCTATGTTCTAAGAGGATTACAACTGCTCAGCTTGAAGCAGATGGTGAGTCATGCTGGAACTCCTACCCACAGAAGAACAAGCTTTCCCCTGACCACCAGGGGTGGAAATTTCACTGTTGTCATAATCCATAGAAAACAAAGTTTTTGAATATTTGTATAAGAATATTCCTTTGCAAATATACAAAAATACTTACTAAAGCAATTAGAACATGAGCCTACTTTTATAAATAATTGTTAAAGAGTTTTAGGATAGTCCATAATTAGTATCATTTAATGCCATATATACTAATATAATTTTTAGGCTAATCCAGTTGAATATTGCATTAATAAGAGAGTTTTAACCTTCCACCTCTTCCCACTAACAGTGTACTTTCAATTTATATACAAATTAGACATCTTCATTCAGGAAAAAGCAATTCATGCAGCTTATGCAATGGTCATTAAACAATTACTCAAAGGAAATTCTGGCCACGTACAAAGGTGAAATAAGAGCAGAAGAGGAAGGAAGTTCATGACTGGAGGTTCTAGTGTTCAGCACTGGATGATCCTGGAAATTGTAAGGTACAGAGTGAGGAAACTTAAGTTCCCAGTTCCTACTTAGTCATGGCCAAGCTAGGAGAGCAAGCCACAGTGTTACCCTGTTGGGGCAAAATGGTGTCTTGATTCAGGTGTCCCCAATAAACTTAGGTATTCTGAATGCTAGATTCCCAGCTGATGGTGATTGGGAATTAACACTTCCTGGAGAATGTGTATTGTTGGGGGCGGGCTTATGGGTCTCATAGCCAGCTTTCTCTTGCCAGTGTTTGGCACACTCTCCTGTTCCTGTTTTCCACCTGATGTTGGCCAGGAGGTGATGTCCACCCTCTGCTCACATCATCATTTTCCCCGACCACCATGGAGCTTCCCTTCAAGTCTGTAAGTCAAAATAAACCTTTATTCCCTACAAGCTCCTCTTGGGTGGGTGTTTTGTGCCAGCAACAAGAACCTGATTACAACAATAAAGTTGGTACCAAGAAGTGGAGTTATTGTTTCTAGAAACTTGATTCTGTGGCTTTGGCCTTTTGGAACTACTTTTTAGGAGGAATGTGGATGAATTTGAAATCTTGGCTTAAGAGACACCTTGTAGTGCTGTAAGTACAGCTTGATGGACTATTCTAGTCAGTGTTGAAAGACCTGAATGTAGTAAGAACTATGGACTGTGAGGTTTCGAATATGAGGGTGAAAAAGAGCTTTATCCAGACTGGGCTAAAAGCACTTTGTGTGAGAGGCTTGCTGTTATGCCTGTGTCCTGAGAACTTGTACAAGGTTGCATTGTGCAGCAATGGATTGGTGTGTGCAAAGGGATATGACACAGAAAAAATGAAATATTTGGGCTGAACCTGCTGTCCCTTGTGCTACAATTGTTTGAGAGATTACAACCATTGAGATTGGGCCAGCTGACCTGCCTTGGAACAACAGGAAAAATGTAGACTCTTTGGAAGAGACTTGAACACTAAAGGAGTGTTCTATTCTTTGAAGTCTGCTTTATTAACCTCCTGGATTAACAAATTGGCAGCCCACCTGGTATTATGGAATATATCAAATACAGGAAAGAACAAGTCATTGAATTTGCAAAATGGTTTTGTATTTTGGAAATGGCCATGGAAAGTGTGAGCAGGCTTGTTGGACTACCTGTGTGGAGACCCAATGAAATCATGTGAATGAACTCTGTGTTGCAGTGGAGACCAAATGGAGATGCCAGGACTCTGAGATGACTGCCAAGGAGAGCTAAAGGCACTGGATGAAGTTTTTTGGGTCTGTGAATAACCTAGCTTAAGGGGCAGAATTGGAACTCCAGAGACTTTTCACTGGTTAGAATTATCAGACTTGGAGACTTGTCATTGTCTAGAGTTGTTGGACTTGGAGCTACAGAGTTTGATGTTTGCTCTGTTTAAATCTTTTATTGGTTGGATATTTCTTTGCTATGCCCAATGCTATCTTTTGCAGTGTGAATGTTTATTCTGTGCCACTATGGCTTTGGGGGGATCTTTTGGTATTATGGCTCAGTTAAAAGACCCTGGATTATAGGGATCATTAGGATTATATAAGCATTATTAGGAGTGATAAAAACTATGAGACTTTTAAAGTTGGACTGAACACATTGCATTTTACATCATGGATGGTTATCAGTTTATGGAGGTCAGGGGTGGAATGTGGTGGTTTTATTCAGGTGTCCCCAATAAACTTAGGTTCCCAACTGATAGTAATTTGGGAATTAATGCTTCCTGGAGGCAATGTATTGTTGGTGGTGGGCTTATGGGTATTATAGCCAGTTTCCTCTTACCAGTGTTTGGCATAGGCTCCTGTTGCTGTTGCCCATCTGATGTTGGGCAGAAGGTGATGTTCACCCTCTGCTCATGTCACTTTTTCCCCTGCCACATGGAGTTACCCCTCAAGTCTATATGCCAAAATAAATTCCTCCCCCCCCCACAAGCTGCTCTTGGTTGAGTAATTTCTTCCAGCAATGTGAACCCGACTACAACAGGCAAGTTCTTTATATGCAACGTGGGGATCACTTACTCATAAAACTTTTATAAAAACCAAATTTAAGACAGCTTCTGAGAGAAGGCTCAGTGCTTCAAAGCCTAACAACCAGGCTTTGATTCCTCATTACTCATATAAGCCAAATGTCCAAAGTGGCACATGCACCTGAAGTTCCCTCTGCAGTGGCTGGACGCCCTAACATTCCAATTCTCTCTCTGTGTGTGTCTCTCCCCCTCCCTCGTTCTCTTCCTCTCTCTGCTTGCAAGAAAATAAAGTTTATATAAAAATGAAGGCTTCTGTCAAACCTCAAGTTACTAATAATACAGGCAATTTCCAAGGCTCTTAGTTCCTCCCAGGACTAAATGGAAAAATCCTATTGCTGAACAGACCACATGCCTTATTTGCAGAACACTGAGAAATCAAGCTTGACCCAAGGTGGAAGCGTCCTCTCTGATAACTAGATGTCATAGTGCTGGAAAGTGCTATGCTGCCTGCTGGTGGAGAAAAGTCATCAGCAGGCTTAGCCAGCATGGGTATCTATGGTGGTTTGGGTTAGGTGTCCCTCATGAACTCATGTATTCCAAATCCTTGATCCCCAGGTAATGGCAAGTTGGGAGATGGATATTTACTGGAGGAAGTGTATTGCTAGGGGTGGACGTTGATAATTTTTAACCGTAGCTTACCAGTGTTCATTTGGCATACTATCTTTTTTCTGTTGTCCACTTGATATTGGCCAGGAGGTGATGTCCAGCCTCTGCTCATGCCATGTTTTCCCCTGCTATCATGAAGATTATCCTCAAGTCTGTAAGCCAAAATTAACCCTTTCCTCTCATCAGCTGCTTGGGATTGAATGCTTTGTGCTAACAATGAGAAGGTAACCATTATAGATCCTCAAACTATTTGACTGGCCCATCCAGGCATGATGCTCCAACTAATGCAATACTGGTATGTCTGTTCTGTAGGTAACAAACTGTTCTCTGATTGGATTTATGGACTGCTCCACAGGAGGGAGTTCACATATGGAGTTCACATGTTGTACTGAAATCTATTTTAAATGGCTGGGAAGATCTTAAGCCCTAGGGGGAAGCCCACCAAATTGCTCTCTAAGGATTTAAATTTACATCCATGTATTAGTGCTTCTCTCATTCTTGGTTAGAGAAGCTTTTCTTTTCAAGTGGGCATGACCACTGGAGAAACTCAAAACTCAACAACATACCGAGAAGTGACAGTTGAGTGTGTAACACTAAATGAGATAACCCTATCATACCCTCCAAGGCTCAGAGACCACTGAGGAAAAGGTGGCAGAAAGAACGTAAGAGCTCAAAGATGGAGAAGAGTGCTTTGAAATGCTGCCTTCCACACACAGAGTGGTGGTGGAATTCATGCCCTCACAGTGGCAGTCATGCAGAAAAAAACCTGCAAAATACTGGGCTCATCAACATGTCATGGAAGGCGAAAAAGAAAAAACCTGACATCAAAATAGAAGGACTAGTTAGAAAGAAGAAAGAGTTCGGTGGAAAGGAGGTGAGGTGACAAGAATCTAAAAAGAAATTTAAAGAAGACAATGTAAGTTCCTGCTGGCTAAATGTTACCTAGTACTACACAAATGTGTCACCAGATACATGTAAAAATCGTATAAAATTAGTGGAATTTAAAAGAGAAACTTCATGCAGTCAAAAGAAGAGAAATAGACCAATCCTCTTAGTTAAGTACTATAACAAGCAACTTGACTTTGAAGAACATGGCCATTATTTCACACTCTCTCACTGGAAACAACAAAAACAAAAAAATCACTCTCCACTTTTTATTGATTTGTGGAGCATGCTAAAAACAAGACAGAATAGCATGTGAATTGAGCCATGGCATTTTAATAAATATTGTTTGTGATTTTGTAGTTGAAGTTCAAAGTCATGTGAGTTCAAACTTGATATTAGGAGTTAAAAACCTTCAGCTGTCTCCAAACTAATATGAATGTAAATACAATCAAGCCATCTGTCAATTCTGCCTCTGTGTTCCGGTCATCTCAAGGATCACCCATTCTATTTTTCCTTCTCTTGGGAAATGTAAAATATCCATCTTTAAGTTCCTAGCCACTGTGAACTTTGCAGTCACACTGTGAAGCTAATCCAAAGGGTTTGAATGCTCAGCAGTATCTGGAAAATCACAGTTGGTCTGAGGGCAGGTTATATGGTTTTAATTAACAATAATCATAAAAAGAAAGATTATTTGACACATAGGTCAATATTTTTCCATCAAACCAATGTGGCCATACTGGGGAAAAATCATTGTATATTCATCAGAGGGAAGCAAATGGGAGGTGGGACTCAGAAAAGAGAAAGAAATTAACCAGAGGAATAATGTGGTTCATAAGACACACTTTCATCCAATCACATTGTTATTTAATCATGTAAGTCATATGATTTAATAATAGTTATACACATATAAGTTACTGCTGGCTAAATACCAAATAATATTGCTCATTTTATCAGTATACATATGTAAAAAGATTCATATTTTCTCAGTAATGAATACTATGGTTTTAGATTGAAACCATGTTTTAGATAAAACAACGTCAATACAACTGACATTCCAATTTATGGTAGTGACATCAAAGTCAGTCAGACTACATGCTGAAACCTCTGTTTTCCATTTATGCATGACCTATGAAAATAGCCACCACCACCACCACCACCATCATTATCACTGCCACCATCATCATCTATCACCACCATCATCATCATCATCACCCACCATCATCATCTATCACCACCATCACCATCATTATCACTGCCACCATCACCATCATTATCACTGCCACCATCATCATCACTGCCACCATTGTCATCTATCACCACCATCACCATCATTATCACTGCCACCACCATCATTATCACTGCCACCACCATCATGATCACTGCCACCATCATCATCTATCACCACCATCATTATCACTGCCACCATTGTCATCTATAATCACCACTATCATTATCACTGCCACCATTAGCATCTATCATCACCATCATTATCACTGCCACCATTGTCATCTATCACCACCATCACCATGAGTACCATCATCATGCAGCTTAGCCTATGAGTTTTACCTTACAATTACCTCACCAACATTTCAACAGAATTGGGTAAGCTAGAAAATATAAGCATATCTAATACTAGAAAGAATAAGAAAATATAGTCTTATCATCAATTACTGAGTATCAAATCTAATTATCACACTAATTTTTGTGTTATTTTAAATAATCCGCTGGGCATAACACTAAACTTTTCATAACAATTATTTTGCAATGTGTTGACCAATTAGGGAAGAAAAGAAGAAATCCCCATTTTTAAGCTGAAATAATTGGGTGAGCTCAAAATGTGCTCTAGCAAAGTCTGAAGGGCATCAGAATGAGCTTTCAAATCATTGCAAATTTTACAGACAAAGCTACTCTGCAAAATGAATTAATCATGTAAGCCTGATTCACAAAATCCCAAGAAATTAGAGAAATGTTGGTCTCATCAAGCATTTGATTCCTGCTCATTTTATGTGAGTTTAGACTACAGTGGGAACTCGGGTTCTGAATGTAAAACAGAGAACCCCAAATCCAGTACCTACTGGGGCCCAGAGCAAGGGTGCTGGTGGGACTATGAAGCACACACAAGGGCCTATGAAGAAGATGACCACTACTGACCATAGACTGATGACCGCTACGTGAAAACACAGTCCCAGGTACCATTTGTAACATCTCAAAAGAAGCTAGAAATCAGGAAATCTCTTAACGCCTAAAAATTGAAAACCAATTCAAAATTATTCTAAACATTTTAAGCAAATCTTATCTAAAAACTGGATTCCACCACTGAAATGCTCCAAGTTCAACCCTAACATAAGGATATGATTCTTCTTAAAAAATCTATGGAGAGGAGCCGGGCATGGTAATGCACGCCTTTAATCCCAGCACTCAGGAGGCAGAGGTAGGAGGATCAAAGTGAGTTCAGTGCCACCCTGAGACTACATAGTGAATTCCAGGTCAGCCTGAGATACAGTGAAAACTTACCACCAAAAAAAAAAAAAAAGCCAGGTGTGGTAGCGCACGCCTTTAATCCCAGCACTTGGGAGGCAGAGATAGGAGGATCACCGTGAGTTCGAGGCCACCCTGAGAATACAGAGTGAACTCCATGTCAGCCTGAACTAGAGTGAGACCCTACCTCAAAAAACCAAAAAAAAAAAAAAAAAATCTATGAGGGGACTGGAGAAATGGATTAGAGGTTAAGGCTCTTGCAGACAGAGCCAAAGGACCCAAGTTTGATTTTCCAGTACCCATATAAAGCTGGATGCACGAGGAAACACATGCGTCTGGAGTTCATTTACAGTGGCTAGACGCCCTGGTGTGTCCATTCTCTCTCTTTTTCTCTTTCTCCTT
This sequence comes from Orientallactaga sibirica, assembly GCA_036365145.1. Classification (NCBI taxonomy): domain Eukaryota; kingdom Metazoa; phylum Chordata; class Mammalia; order Rodentia; family Dipodidae; genus Orientallactaga; species Orientallactaga sibirica. The sequence goes on along the minus strand of JAEOAD010000555.1, from coordinate 7,873,822 downwards.
CTCATTCTCAAATAAATAAACAAACAAAATATATATGTATATATGAGGGCTGGAGAGATTGCTCAGTGGTTAAAGGTGCTTGCTTGCAAAGCCTGACATCCTAAGTTCAAGTCCCCAGTGTCCATGTAGAGCCAGATGCACAAAGTGGCGTGTGCATTTGGAGCTCATTTGCATGGCGGGAGACCCTGGTATATCTATACTCATTCTTTTTCTCTCTGTGTCTCTTTCTCTCTGTCTGTCTTTCTCAAATAAACAAAAAAGAATATATGAAATATGTTAAGTGAACCACCCTAAGATGTCAGAGGGCAGAGATGTGAAGTAAGAAGGGTGTATAGGGTTGAGAAGATAGATCAGTCAGTACAGTCCTTGCTGTGTAAGAATGCTTGTAATACCAGCACCAAGGAAGCAGAAACTAGAGGATTCCTGAATCTTTCTTAGCTGATGCAGTGATCTCTTAAAAGGTAAGATGGCTGGCCATGACGGTGCACACCTTTAATCCCAGCACTCAGCAAGCAGAGGTAAGAAGATGGATATGGGTTTGAGGACAACCTGAGACTACATAGAGAATTCCAGGTCGCCAGGGCTAGAGGGAGACCCTACCTCAAAAATAAAAAAAAATAAAAAAAAAAGTAAGATGGACAGGGATTGCGTAAGACACCTACTGTCAACCTCTGGCCTGTACATGCATACATGTGACCCACACACATTCAAACACATACACACATGCATTCATACCATGCATACATACTCATGTTTAAAAAAAGGTATAGAACGTTCTTTGTCCTCACCCTCACCTTCCCATGGTGTCCCCTGACAGTTATTTCCCTACCAAGGTCTGAGGTTACCCAAAATGGGAGAAAGGCCATGTCCAACATCTACTTAATGAGCACAGGGGAAATAGAATAAAAACTCTCAACAAAAGAAGATAGATGTTTAGTCTCACGGGGGAAACATTATCATCCAGGCAATTCACCAGGGGAGACCACACTGGAGCAGAACACCATACATCTGAGCCCCTTTCCTATTCCGAGCCTGGCCTAATCTACCTCCATATCATGAGGGAAACTCCTCAGAACGCACTGCATCTCTGACTTCTTTGTAGGTGGTTTCTATTCATTCAACTTCCTTTTACATATGTATGTGTGTGGTATGCATGCATGTGTGCACATGCAGTCGTATGTGTGAGAGCACACACGTATGACTATGGGTTTATATGTGTGTGTGCATGCAAAGGCCAGAGAGTGACAAGTTTCTCTTCTATTGGCTGCTCACTGAACCTCAGGTTCACCAGTGTGGCTAGATAGCTCTCAAGCCCTAGGAATTCTCTGCCTCGGCCTCCTCATTGCTGGAATTACAGTTGCACATCACCATTTGGCATTTTATGGGGCTTCACTCACTGAGCCATCTCCCTAGCACCTCAACTTCTTTTTTTAAGACAACATATGGAATACTTTGAATGCAATGCCCAATAGAGCCTGTCTGTAGGATCCATCAGCTCACATTCACTATGATGCCCATAAAAGATCTTAAATAGTCCATCCCAAGATCTTCACTGGTCCATGGGTTAAGACAAAAACATTGTGTTTCATTTCCTTATCTCCCACACCAGTATGGTGCTATTCCAATTCCTGTCCACAAGAAAGGTGCATTTAAGAGCTAACCATCACTTTTGGTTAGAGAAGCTTCTCTTTTCAGATGGTGGCAACCTTGGGATGATTCAGAAGGCACCATGGTGCTGAGAAAAAGGGATAGAGGAGTGCTCAGCACTGCAGCATCTCAAACACACCTTTCAAGGCTCAGGGTCCATTGCAGAAGAGAGACAGAAAGAATGTAAGAGCCAAAGGAAGAGTAGGACTCCTTACAACGTGCTCCTCCAGTCACAAAATGGCCTGTATATCCATGACCTCACAGTGCCTGACACTACCTACATAAGACCATCGTGACATCAAACTGAAAAGAGAGAATGATTGAGAGGGGGAGGGGATATGATGGAGAGTGAAGTTTCAAAGGGGAAAGTGGGAGGAGTGGGAGGGAAATAACATGGGATATTGTCTTCAATTAAAGTTGTCAATAAAATAATAATAAAAGAGCTAACCATGTTGACCTGAGCATGTAAAAAAGATCATATAAGCCAGGTGTGGTGGCACATGCCTTTAATCCCAGCACTTGGGAGGAAGAGGTTGGAGGATCACTGTGAGTTTGAGGCTAGCCTGGACCTACAGAGTAAATTCCAGATCAGCTTGGGCTAGAGTGAGACCCTATCTCACAAAAAAATCATATAATTCAGCTAAGGTAGAGAGTGCCTAGAAATAACCTCTGTACATTCGTGTGAATATCTTACCAAGTCAGCCTGATCACGGACAAGGCAATGGTCAGCTCCAGTAAGGCATTCTTTTTGAGAAAATACCCATTTCAACAGTTCTAAATCATGTGATAATACCTTAATGCGGTTGCACTCTTCCAGCAAGATGTATGTACAGACACTTTTACGGTAGAGATGGGAGATTAACTAGCAGATGCAGCTTGTAAGCTGGCATAGGTTCCTATGGCTCTCTCCTTTTGTATTTAGAGATCCCATTCATAGTCATATAGAGACGTTTTTAAAGAGATTTCACCTCTATCTGCTCACAGAGAGAACCTAAAACAAATGACTTGGGTCTGCTTTTCATCTCTTCTGGCAGAAGCAATTTCTTTGAAAGACTACTCTCTGTGAAACCCAAAGTTCAGCTTCATTTTCCTTCAGCTGCACTATGTTCCAGGAGAAACTTCCATGGGCCATGAACTCGGGCTGCAGCCCACGATGAAACAAGTGAGAACTAAAACAGAACAGCTTCTGTCACACTCGTCTTCCCTACACGGCAACTATCCAGTGTCCTAAATGAATCCAGCCACTTTTTACCCAGAGCAAAAATAAACAAAATCTTGTCTTTGCATGAATAATAAATAAACTCCTAAGTTCTGGAAGGCAGTTCTCCAAAAAAATAAAGGGTTCTGCTAAGCTGCTGCCTCACACAATGAACAGTCTATCAAGTGGAATTACCTGCTCACCATGCCCACTCTGGGAATACCTTAACAGTGCACTAACCATCCCACCGGGGGCTGGTACTTTTACAATTATTGTCATCACCACCACTCATGATCATCCACTTGAATCTTTCACTCAGACTGAGGCAACACAACCTTAGCTAGTCTCTTTGCCTTCTCCTTCACGTCTTCAGAGAAATATCTACACAAAAGATGAAGCAAGACTTACGCTATCATAAGGTACTTTCTACAGATACAGAATTTCAGGTCCTACTCCAGACCTAGTGTCTTCCTTTAAGCTAGACCCTGCATGATGTCTACACACAATAATATCTGAGGAAGACTCAGTACCAAACCTAGCAAGACCGAGATCCTAGCCCATTCCCAACCTCATATGCTGCCACCCTTGCTCACTGAATTTCCTCAAACACAGCAGACATGTAGACACCTGCTCCAACTCTGCCTAGAACATTCATCCTTCAGAACATTGGGCTGTCTTTTCACTCTTGTCACAACACAGATCACTGCCATATACTTTTACATTTATTTTAATTAAAATGATAATTATACGTGTTTATAGGGCACAGTGTAGTATATGAATATATCTATACAATTTTCCATGATTAAGTCCAGGTAAGTACCTCAATTATTTATCATGAATTTGTGTTGAGAATATTCAAAATCATCTCTGGTAGCTATTTTAGACTCTGTAATAGATTGTAAACTATATTCACACTGCCGAGGTATAGAACACTATAACTTATTTCTCCTTTTGGCCGCATTTTGGTGCCCATCTTTCAGCATCTCACTGTTTTCTCACCCTTCATAATCTTTTTACGCCCTAGTGCTCTATGAGAGCAACTGTCCTGTTCATGGAAGCCTCTCCCTCATCTCCCCACCCCCCTGAGAAACACAGTGCACTCTGGACTCCCAGGTAGCTTTGATTTGATCACAGCATCTGCCCACTTAAATATCACATCATATGATGCTATATGTTCTGAATAAAAATTAGTGTCTCCTCCCTCCAGACACAGGCACCATAACTGCACAGCCCTTGTCCTTCATTTCACTGCTGTATCTGCACAGTCCAGAGTGCAGTAGGTATTCAATAAATATTTGATGAACAAATGAATGTATGAGACCATTGATTCTAATGAGCAGTGGCTTGGGCAAGGATTCAAACTTGTTTTTACAGATCTTGAAAAGTAATCTTAGGCCTATGATGTGGACTTCTGAAAGAATAGCTATAGCTGACAAGTAACCTGATCAAGTTACAGAACAATGGGACAGATCCCAAAAAATCCAGATGACTTTAGGTATCCTTAATTGGAGCCCCGAGCCATAGAATAGTCAAAGCATAAGAGACACGTGTATTTAGGCCTGGGGATCTAGCTCAGTTGAGTGAGTGTTTGCCTAATGTGGTGGTTTGATTCAGGTGCCCCCCCATAAACTTAGGTTTTCTGAATGCTAGGTTCCCAGATGATGGAGATTTGTGAATTAACGCCTCCTGGAAGCAGTGTATTGGTGGGGGTAGGCTTATGGGTATTATAGCCAGTCTCCCCTTGCCAGTGTTGGGCACACTCTCCTGTTGCTATTATATACCTTATGTTGGCCAGAGGGTGATGTCCACTCTCTGCTCATGCCATCATTTTCCTTTGCCATCTTGGAGCTTCCTCTCAAGTTTGTAAGCCAAAATAAATCTTTTTTTTTTTTTTCCAAAAGCTGTTCTTGGTCAAGTGATTTCTGCCAGCAATGTGAACCTGACTGCAACAGTAAAGTTGGTACTGAGAGTGGGGTTGCTGATAGACACCTAACTGTGTGGCTTTGGCCTTTTGGAGCTGATTTTCAAGAGGAATGTGGAAGGATTTGAAACTTTGGCCTAAGAGATGCCTTGCAGTGCTGTAAGAACAGCTTGATGGACTATTCTGGTCAGAGTTGAAAGACCTGAATTCAGTAAGAACTATGGTCTGTGAGGTTTGGCTTGTGAGGGTGACAAAGAGCTTTGCCTGGACTTAGATAGAAGCACTTTGTGTGAGAGGCTTGCTGTTTTATGCCTGTGTCCTAAGAATTTGTGCAAGGTTGCATTGCATAGAAATGGACTGATGTGAGCAGAGGGATATGGCACAGAAAGAATTCTTTAGGCTAAAATTGTTGCCTTTTCAGCTGCAAATGAAGGATTACAGCCTTTGAGATTGGGCCAGCTAACCTGCATTGGGACACCAGAAAGAATGCAGTCTTTTAAAGGGGCCTGAATTCTGAAGGAGTGTCCTATTCTTCAAAATCTGCTTTATTCCTCCCTGGATTAACAAATTGCTCTTGGTCAGGTGATTTCTGCCAGCAATGTGAACCTGACTGCAACACAAAGCATACGTGAGACCATGAATCTGATCAGCAATGCCACACAAACAAAGCTGGCAATACAACAAGCCTGCAATCCCAACAGGAGCATCAAAAGTTCAAGTTCATCTTCAGCTACATAATGAATTTGAGGACATTCTGGGCTTCATGATGCTCTGTCAAAAAAAAAAGACAAAGAAGGGAAGGAGAAAGAGAAGGAAGACAGACAAGGAGAGAAAGAGAGAGGATTTGAATACAGGTGTTTATGATAGGTTATACCAAGTCCACATTTTAATGAGGAAGTAGAGTGACAGTAACACTCATGGCTGGTGGGAGTGTAAATAATATAGCCACTTGGGAAATCACAAGCATTTGTCCAACTGATTTAAAAATATATATCTATAGAAAAACTGCCCATAAAAATTATGGTGACATTATTAATCATAACAAAATCCTAGATGCAACCAACATGTCTTTCAGTAAGTGAAGAGCACACACCTTTACTAAGAAAAGCTATAATGCATACAGTGGCCACCATAAAACCATGAAAAGGAGCAAGCCACTAATCAATGGACGAATCTTACAAGCATACTTAATGCCTGCAAAAAGAAAAAATCCTCAAGGATAGAACAGACAAAAGATTGATTGTAATACAAATGTCTGGCCTAATCTCATTGAACTGAGTGGAGATAAAGTATTGACCTAGTTCATTTTGGAAATGACTGGAAATTGTCAAGCTCAGAGACAAAAGGACTTGCTCATAAGCACTGTGGCACATCAATAAAGTTTTATCCCATGGATAGTTAATAATTCTGAAAACAACATACAGGTGTTCCTACACTGAGAAGGTAAATAAGGGATAGATTCTCACCACTGGTGTGAGAGATCCCAGACATGCAAGAAGAGCCAGAATTAAACATGCTATGACAAAGCAGAAACAGGCATCAGCAGAAAGCCACATTTCATTTAGTATATAGACAATTCATGCATTCCAAACTTTCCTATATCTACCCATAGAAATAGTTTATAAGTTATGACTCTGTGGTAGCATGGGGGATACCCATTATTCAGACCTTGGCCTCTACTTCTAGTTTCCAGTAGAAGGAAACAGAGTGTCTTGAGAAATGGCTGGTTCAAGGACTGGAGTAGGGAGATATACAAGATGGGCTAGAAATGTCTCATATTTCCAGAAGTAAAATAATACTCAAAATCAAAATGATGGATACTTGTCAAAGGCACCTAAGAGCCATCTGAAAGAATATCCAGTGACCAAAGCTGGAAGCTCAGATAGTCATATGAAGTATATCATACATATTCATGAGTGTGTGTTGATATAAACAAATGCTTGAGTAAGTCAATCAGTGGAGGAAAAGAAGCAAGCTTCTAGTGCAAAGAAATTCTAAATAATTTAGGTGACCATTGCTCTTCCCAAGGAGGGGTATACAACTTCCCACCCCTTAAGTTAGGGTAGTGGCTAGTGACCTGTTTCCAAAAAGCAAGAACAGAGGAGAATAAAATGCAACTAGGCTGTGGAGGAACCTGCCCAACACTACCTTAGACAGTTGGCCTCAGTACTATGAACAAGTGAAAAGGTTAATATCAACATATCATGTCCTTGGTATGTGACCTCGAGACGCTCATCTGAGAAGAGCCCTTCTCCTCGGCACTCTTCCTCCCAGAACTCCAGTCTAATCTTTGAAAAGTATCAGGCAAGCCAAAAGTGAAATAGCTTCAGCACAATCTCTGGGATTTTGTCCTAAAGACTGCCAAGGTAATAAAACATAAATAAAGCCTGAGAACAGGTCACCACCCAGCAGATCTTAAGGAGATGACAAGGACAAAATATAAGTTAGTAACATAGGTGGGAACTTGCAATTGGGAAATGACGCTGGAATTAGAATAAATGGTAGAATTTAGTTAATAATAAATAGTGTCTGTCATGAGTTGTGGTAAATATATCTTAGTGGTAGAAGATGCTATCACAAAGGAAACTGGGTGCTGGGCATGCAGAAACATCATGTACTGTGTCTTTCTGAAACTTCTAAAACTATTCTAAAATCAAAAGGTTGTTTTACCATAGAAAACAAGACTGAATAGAATTCACTCCTGTATTCCCTCGCTCAGCTGGGATACCCTAATAATCATGGTCATTATTAAGTCTCCTTTAGCCACATAAAGTACACGTGGAAGGTTGGACAGTCTCCTATAGCAGCTAACCTCATCTTGTGACAGTCCTTGGAGCCAGGGATTACTCTCAGACCTCACAGATGGGTAACAAGAGATTACATGAAGTTTCTAGAGACATGCTGGTAGGACATGGGAAAGATGAAACTCAGTGTTATGTTTTCCTGACTCTAGAGCCTATAGTCTACTTAGGACACCATTTTATTTCCCATGATATGATTTCTAAAAAGACAAAAAGGGGCCTGGAGAGATGGCTTAGCGGCTAAGGCGCCTGCCTGCTAAGCCTAAGAATGCTGGTTCCAATCTCCAGCGGTTCCAATCTCCAGGTCCCACGTTTAGCCAGATGCAAAGTGACGCAAGGGCGCAAGGCCACACTTGCCCACAAGGGGGCGCACGCATCTGGATTTCGTTCACAGCAGCTGAGACACTGCTGGCACACCCATCTCTGTCTTCCTCTCTCTCTCTGTCTATCTCTCTCTGTCTCTCTCTCTCCAAAAATAAATAAAAAATAAAAAAATAAATTTAAAAAGACAAAAAGGAGGGGGTTTAAGAGGGTGAAAAACAATTTAACTCCCTAGTCTTAAAAAACAGCTGCACATTATGGCCTACAGGAGAACAGAGTCAACCTCAGCAATGCTTTGGCCAAGTTGCATTTAGATGTGTTTAACAAGGCCTCAACCACTAGGACATCTCTCCAGCCCCCAAATAAAGCCTTTTCTCCCATCAGCTGAATTAGTTCAGTGTTTTCTTTTGTTCTAGTAATATGAAGGTAACTATATCAGATAGATACGTAGCAAAAAAGATAGAAAATAGACGAGGGATATATAGAGGAGACAGTTAAGAGACAGACTGGTAGATAAATGATCCATAGATAGAGATGATAAACACATAATAGATGATAGATCAATAGATAGGTAGATGAGTATAATATAGAAAGATATAATATCCATTGTTGGTTTTATTTCTATAGAGAACTCTAATACAAACACACAATCTAATTTTTAATTAAATATTAAACAACCAGGTAAAACTTTTCCTTGAATTTCTCATAAAACAGCTACTATGGACATTTAAATTCTAATCCCAAAAGTCCTCTATGTAAAAGCTTCTTCTTGAATTTCATGTAAAGAAGACATTGACTTCTAAAAGTCATATTCCCTTCTTACTGATAACAAGATTTTTGCAACAAAGATAATATGCCTCCTGGTCTTAACTGTCAGGAAATTCAGCATCAAATTTAATACTTAGTCACAGTAATGTATTGGGTTTCAGTATGTGTTTGACTTTATTTTCTTTTCATGATCTTGAGTGCCCACTGTATTAATTTATTATATGCCTACAGAAATTTCAGATGGAACAAATCAAGAGTCTATAAATATGCACATATTTATATTGTAAGTGTAATTAATCCATGAAATACTGAAGATGTTCTTGGATTGTCTATTAAATGTTTTTAAGAATGAACATTTTCCTTGTTTATAGCATGGTCCATAATTTTTATGAAAGCTAATATTTATTATTTTTTAAATAACAGCAATGACTCTGATGGTTATATATGAACTTTACTTGTTGCAAGCATTTTCTTCCTCACATCCCCATCATTAGGTAATAATAAAGGCCAAATAATAATGACAGTGTTAATAATTCATTTGGATATACAGCAAGTGTCCCTTTAAGTGAAATGAAGGGCTCAGACTTCTAAACTCTTCTTTTGCACTTCAGCAGGTGAATTAAATATTTAGTAGGCTGCTTAATATTTCATTGTAGACACATCACAGTAGGTTTTGCCTACTATTGGGTACAAAACAATTATCACATACATACCTATATAAATTTAATGCATAAGTCATATTTAAAGGCATAATAGTCAACAACACACATGTAGGGATGTTTTCAGGACTTCCACAGCAGGCTATCAAAAAAATTTACAGCTCTTTGTTTGCTGGGTCTCTGTTTTTATTTTCTCAGAACAAATGACCCAGGGGCAGGCAGGGACACTTTTTCTGCCTGGTCTGTACATTGCTGAAATCAAGAGAAGCTCTGTTGATTTCTTATTTACAAAGGAAGCTGGTACTTCAGCCAACATATTCTGGCTGTCTCTACAGCATAGCTTTCCTCATTGCCTTCATTGTATACATATTGCTGATGTGTATTTGGAAATGAAAGGAAGTTAATTATTGGAGGATCCATGGGATTATATTGCCTGTGGCTATCCTCACTTATATTTCTGTCAGCCTTGAAAATTCCTCATGATAACAATCGGCACTTTACCCCCATTATGGTTATCCTTATACTTAAAGTGTTTTCCTCATTACCAGCTATTTCTTATTCTGTCTCTAATAATAGGGAGGAATAATCCATCTCTACCCGAGTTACAATGACCTGGGAGGTTTACAAGAATTTGTTTATTAAACAATTATTAACTGTTCAGAAACCACACATGCATTTGTGTCATTGCAACAGCCACTCATTTCCATAGCAGCAGCTCACTAAATATGCATCAGCCATTTCTCTACAATAACAGTTTAAAAGCCACATCTACATTATGCGACCAGAATGAAATAGTATTCTGGTTGAAGATGCTATCATTTCCTTATCTGAAGTCTCCTCTTCACTCCAGCCTTCCATATCACAGCATGTACTAAAATTACTGCCTTCATTTCAGCCATTCAAAACTGTACAATCACACCCAAATCACACCTCAGTCCTCAGACACAACTCCACCAGCTTGTCAATCACATTAAAATACAATTCAAGCCATCCTCCTGACTGTCCAAATGCTCTCATACTTGTCATAGCCTCTTTAATGGGCACTTCCTTTGTTCTGCCCCTTTCCTCCTACTGTAAATGCTAGCCAGAGAATACTGAGACAGAAGGAAATGGATGAACCATGTGGATCATATTTGAAGAAGTGGTCAAGAGCAAAATAAACCTCTGTAGGGAGTTCAGACTAGTACTGCTGTCTACCTCTCTTTCTTGAAATGGATTCCACACCAAGGGTGCCCATCCAATGTGATCTCAAATAATTCTAGATACCTCTAAATATACAAGATGCAAATGTGCTGGCATTGGTCTACACTTCCCTTCATCTGTCATAAGAAATCTTAACAACACAAAAGTTAAGAATTCTTTTAGTTCTAAAATTATTGGTCACAGTATCCCGTTGATCATGTGTGATCTCACTGCAAGTTTCACTACTTGTCTGTCTCAATGTCTCTGCATTCCACGGGATTAATTATTTGGAGAGGCAGCCACAAGCAAACCATCACTACTTAGGACAACTTCTATAAAAGGACACATGTAGGAGAATGCAAGAAAAAAACATTAGTTGGTATCTACCCCCTCTGTAGGAGACAGCTTCAGGTTCCCTGAGATGAACTTCCAGACCAGGCACAGTTATGGAGGAAGGAATTTACTGAAGCTTACAGATCCAGGGGAAGTTCCATAATGGCAGAAGAAACTGGCCTGCTTTCACAGGACCAAACACAGAGAGAAAAGCCACAAGCCAAAAGCCACATAGCACAGCACACTTCAGGAACTCCAGCTCGGCACACTTTTCATATCTTTAGATTAGAATTCTAAACCCACCACCACACCTTAAGATCCACCCACTGACATTGCCTCCAGCCAGGTGGATACAAATGCAAACAACAAACTAATAAAACACTGAATAGATTGGGGGCATCTTTTCCAACTACCACACCCTCTATTTCTTGAGATAGGAAACAAGAAAGAATTATAGATGCCTACACAACTCTCCATCTACTTGAAAAATGGCCCATTTGGACAAATATTTTACTTCTAAATTATAACAATTTCATCCAGCTTGATATAAACCCCACCATATATTATTCTAAACAGTTTCACGTAGTTGAGTGATTAACAGATAAGAACAAGCTTTCTCCCTTGGCCACCAATTTTTCAAGGTTTAAATCAGATCTGGTAGCCACCAGTCATAGTATATTACAATTTGTTCAGTGAAGGAAGAAATCATGGAATATTCACCTACTGACAGACACTGAATATGAGCTTCAGAGAGGCGACAGCCGTGATAAAGATGGAAGCCGATCCAGACAGCCTTACTAAGAGCTTAGGCTCCTTAAGTGGTAACACTGCTGTCCCCCAAAAGAAGGAGGCAGTATCAAAAGTCAGTCCTACAAAATACTTCAGACTCCAAAGACTATAGGATCTAATGTAAGAAATGATGTGAGAATTCAGATACTAATGCAGCCTAGGAAAACTATTGATGAGGTACTAAGGAATTATTTTTGTCACTGATATCAAATAAATAGGCTCTAGTTAATGGCTCCAAATTTTCAAAAAGAAATACTGGTGAGATTTGTGAGACTTATATATTAAAATTATTATTAATTATTATTATTATTATTATTATTATTATTATTATTTAGAGAGAGACACAGAGAGAGATAGAGAGGGAGAGGCAGAGAGAAAGAGAGAATGGGCACACCAGCAGCCTCTCAGCCGCTGTGAACAAACTTCAGATGTGTGTGCCCTCTTGTGGGCAAGTGAGGCATTGTGCCCTTGGGTCACTGCATCTGGCTAAACTTGGGACCTGGAGATTGGAACTGGTGTTCTTGGGCTAAGCAGGCAGCTGCCTTAACCACTAAGCCATCTCTCCAGCCCTAAAATTATTTTTTAAATCTCCCCAAACATTTCCAAAGGCATTTGTTCTAATAATAACATCCCAACACCAACCAACAGCATTTCTTCCCTATGACAATAAATTATTTTTTATTCAGATAGAAGAGGAATGGTAAACACCAACCTTCACAAAGCACACTAGAGAAACAAGTTCTTTCATAAGGGAGAGAGCATCAATCCTTCAAAGGAAGATTTCAGATGAACCCAGAACATCTATGGATTTACCTCTAACTTAGCCACATGGAAGACCAGAAAGCAAGATTCCAAAACATGGTACATGTATTTTTGGGCAAACCTTAAAAGAAGTTAAGAAATCTGAATAGAATATAAAACCCAAAAACATTACCAGCTACTTCTAGTGGGATTTGGTCAATGTTTATGAATTGCAAAAGGAAACTGGGTCAGCAAACAATTCTAGTTTTTTAATGTGTACATGTGCATATGTGTGAATATTTATGTGTGAGCGTATGTGTGTTTGTGTATATGTGCATGTGGTGGTCAGAAGACAATCTCTGGTGTCATTCCTTGGGTACTGTGGTAGTTTGAATATATGGCCCCCAATATATTCAATGTTTTATTAGTTTATAGTTTGCATCTGCAATCACCTTGCTAGAGGCAATGTCACTGAGGGCTGGTCTTAAGGTGTTAATGGTGGGTTTGAGATTCCATTGTAAAGATATGCAAAGTGTGCCCACTAGGAGTTCCTGAAGTGTGCTGTGTGACCTTTTGGCTGTAGTTTTGCTCTGGGTGCTGTGGTGGCTGGTTGGCTTTTGCTCTCTCTGCTTGGCCTTGTGAGAGCAGGTCGCTTCTTCTGCCATTATGGAACTTCCCCTGGATCTGTAAGCTTCAATAAATAATATCCCTTCCTCCATAACTGTGCCTGGTCTGGAAGTTCATCTCAGTGAACCCGAAGCTGTCTGCTACAGTAAAGTGGTACCGAGGAGTGTGGGTTGAGATGAACCTGACCGTGTGGATATTCGTCTTTTGGAACCTTTGTTTTGGAGGAATGGGCATGGACTTGGTGCTTGCAACTGAAGATGCCTTCTGGAGTGGTAAGCCAAGTTTTATGGACTATTCTGATGAGAGTTTGAGAATGCTAAGTGCAGACAGTATTGAACTTCGAGGCTTGGTTTATGAGCTTTCTAAGGGGAAGGAAAGAGTGCAGAGGACTTTGTTGGAACTGGGCTACTGGCATAAGGGATGGCTACGTTCCGCTATCCAGGCCCAGAAAGTTTGATCAAGGTTATATTTGTAATGGACTGATGTGCTTGGCTAAAGATATCGGACTGAGATTTTAAGATTTTAAGTTGGAGAACCTGAAGCAAGTTAAAAATAGAGGCATTGAGACTGGTTTAGCTGCTATTGTCAACACATTAGCAATCTTAAGGAAGGTGGAAGGAAGGTGGCCTGACGACTGCTTTACTTTAAAACAATGGAGAGGATGCCTGAGGAAAGACTGTTAGAAATGCAAACTTTTGGAAAGAGTTGACTGGAGAAGGAACCTGCTTTTCAAGGCTATGATTTATTTTGTCCCTGGATTAAGAATATGGCTGTGTCCTGCACACCTGGTATTAGTTTTGGAAGCATGAAAAATGAATGGAATGGTCATGAATTGCACACGGTTCAAGGAGCTTCTGCTGAGATGCGGCATGAGGCAGGGCATGAAGACCCTCAGGAATAGGCTGGAAGAACCTCTGGAAGATGGACCGTGGTTTGCATGGAGACCTGAAGATGTTTTGGATATACCAGGACTATGCAAGGGCAACCATGGAGTGCAGTGTTGGCGTGGGATGAAAGTTTTCCCTGGCAACTCTGCCCAGCTGGAGGGATGGAACTGGAAAACCTGGAGACTGTCAGTCTCTGGTTATATTGAACTTGAACTGCAGAAGTTTGATGATGGCTGATGGTGGTTGAGTTTGCATTGTTCTAGTCTCTCCTTACTATGCCTTATACAAGTTAAAATGTTTACTCTGTGCCTTTACATGTTGAAGGTATTTAACTTGTTTGATTTTACAGGACTATCTTAAGTTGGTAAGACTGTGAGAACTTTTGAAATTGGACTGAATACAATTTACAATGTGTGATAATTACAAATCTATTGGGGGCCAGGGGCAGAATGTGGTAGTTTGAATATATGGCCCCCAATATATTCAATGTTTTATTACTTTATAGTTTGCATCTGCAATCACCTTGCTAGAGGCAATGTCACTGAGGGCTGGTCTTAAGGTGTTAATGGTGGGTTTGAGATTCCATTGTAAAGATATGCAAATGTGCCCAGTAGGAGTTCCTGAAGTGTACTGTGACTTTTTGGCTGTAGTTTTGCTCTGGGTGCTGGGTGGCCTGACGACTGCTTTACTTTAAAACAATGGAGAGGATGCCTGAGGAAAGACTGTTAGAAATGCAAACTTTTGGAAAGAGTTGACTGGAGAAGGAACCTGCTTTTCAAGGCTATGATTTATTTTGTCCCTGGATTAAGAATATGGCTGTGTCTGCACACCTGGTATTAGTTTTGGAAGCATGAAAAATGAATGGAATGGTCATGAATTGCACACGGTTCAAGGAGCTTCTGCTGAGATGCGGCATGAGGCAGGGCATGAAGACCCTCAGGAATAGGCTGGAAGAACCTCTGGAAGATGGACCGTGGTTTGCATGGAGACCTGAAGATGTTTTGGATATACCAGGACTATGCAAGGGCAACCATGGAGTGCAGTGTTGGCGTGGGATGAAAGTTTTCCCTGGCAACTCTGCCCAGCTGGAGGGATGGAACTGGAAAACCTGGAGACTGTCAGTCTCTGGTTATATTGAACTTGAACTGCAGAAGTTTGATGATGGCTGATGGTGGTTGAGTTTGCATTGTTCTAGTCTCTCCTTACTATGCCTTATACAAGTTAAAATGTTTACTCTGTGCCTTTACATGTTGAAGGTATTTAACTTGTTTGATTTTACAGGACTATCTTAAGTTGGTAAGACTGTGAGAACTTTTGAAATTGGACTGAATACAATTTACAATGTGTGATAATTACAAATCTATTGGGGGCCAGGGGCTAGATGTGTGGTAGTTTGAATATATATGGCCCCAATATATTCAATGTTTTATTACTTTATAGTTTGCATCTGCAATCACCTTGCTAGAGGCAATGTCACTGAGGGCTGGTCTTAAGGTGTTAATGGTGGGTTTGAGATTCCATTGTAAAGATATGCAAATGTGCCCAGTAGGAGTTCCTGAAGTGTACTGTGACTTTTTGGCTGTAGTTTTGCTCTGGGTGCTGTGGTGGCTGGTTGGCTTTTGCTCTCTCTGCTTGGCCTTGTGAGAGCAGGTCGCTTCTTCTGCCATTATGGAACTTCCCCTGGATCTGTAAGCTTCAATAAATAATATCCCTTCCTCCATAACTATGCCTGGTCTGGAAGTTCATCTCAGTGAACCTGAAGCTGTCTGCTACAGGTACCATCCATCTTTTTTGAGAAAAAGTCAGCCATTGTCTTGGAGCTCAACAATTAGGTTAGACTGACTGATTAGCAAGCCCCAGGGATTCTCCTGTCTCTGCCTCCTCAGTGCTGGGATTATATGTATTAGCTACCACACCAGGTATTTTACTTGAGTCCTGGGGATCCAATTCAGGAAAGAGCTTTACTGATGAACCATCTCCCCAGATAGCAATTCTATTGTCTGAGCTACCTCCCACAGAAAAAGAGAGAGGTCACAGCCTGTGTGATGCTGGCTGGGACTGATTTGTAAGCAAATGAGATGTGCACTGGCTAATTTGGTTCTTGCTTTGTTTTGGTTAGTGATTCAGGGGTGTTCTGCAAATATGTACAGGCAGTTTTGCTTGATTGAATGGAAAACTATCATTTAGAAGACAGGAAAGAGTGCAAGGAGGCTAATCATTCTGGATGTCCCACATAGCCTTACACAACAAAAACTGCCCCACCCAAAATACAATTAGGGACTTGTGGTTTGAATGTGATATGTCCCCCATAGGTTCATGTGTGTGAACACTTGGTTCCCAGCTGGAAGCACTGTTGGGAAGGTTGTGGAACTTTTAGGGCTGGAACCTTGTAGGAGGAAGTGGGTAACTGGGGCAGACCTTAAGCTTTATAGCCCATCCCTGCATCCTGTTAGCCCTCTGCGCCCTGACTGTGCTTGCTATGTGACCAACTGTGCCTCATGCTCCTGCTTGAAACTTTAAGCCAGAATAAAGCCTTTACCTCTCTAAGTTGGTTCCGGTTAGATATTTGTTCACAGTAATAAGAAAGGAACTAATACAGGACTTCTTAAAACAACAACAACAATATCTTTCCCCTTTTATAGTAGTCTATCTCCTCACAATGCAATCTACAGGAGTTTAAAGTAATCCTTATAAACTAACAGCACTGTGAAGGAACCAATAAACCAAGCACATGGTTTTGAAAGATTTTCCCCAAGTGGTTAGGAGGCAATCAAATGGAGTCCACTATCAGAAGAAAGTCAGGCATATCCTAGTATTTAAAACAGTGGTTGTCACCCATGGAGTGCAGGAAAGAGAGATCAAGTGAGTGCTGAGGCTGAAGCATCCTTCCTGCTGGATAGCTTTCATAGTGTTGGAAGTTGCTATGCAGGGTGGTGGCAGAGAAGACTCACCTACATTACCATGGTGGATGAGGCCTGCATTCTGCAATACTGACTCTCCAGGTAACATATACCCACTGGTACAACGGTGGCATTGCACTTATAGAGTTAACCAACAGCTCTGCGACAGGATTTAAGGCCTACTCCATGGAGAAGACATACCTACCACTGAAAGCCAGGTAAAAAGCCTATGATTCAGGAGAAAGTGGGCCCTAGGGAAGAATTTACTATTACTATATTACTAAAGAGATGTGTTGTCAAACTAGCTCTAAATATTTATCTTTATTTCCATATGTCAGTTCTGCTTTCAGACTCATCCGAAACCTTTTCCTTCTTTATTTCTTTAGCAGTAATAGTTAATGCAGAGTATAACTGGTAAAGTACTAAAAGTAGGCTATGGATGAGCATTTGGACTCCCTAAATGGCACATATACACCCTCCCCTTCAGGGCTCATGGGACATTTCAGAATATGAGATTAAAAGAATGTGAATGCTGGATAAAGCAAAAAGGAGGGCTGTGGAACTCTGGCATCCAGATATGACAAGGCCATTGCCTCATTAATTTACACCAGGTGTGGTCACCTGCACAAGACCTGAGCATGATAGGGCCAGTCAACATTCTGCTATAGATCGGGGAGGTCCTTGGGAGACCACTCCCCTCCCTAATGTTCTAATGACAGTTAAAGATTGGCAGGGAAGAGGAGTCATTCTTTTCAGTAGCATATCCTCTGGAAGGTGATAAGCAGAAGAGGGTGCATGGGGGACTGGAGGGATAGGAGAGGATGTTGTGGGATACATACAATCAAAATGTAATATATATATATATATATATATATATATATATGAATATAAAAATGTTTTAAAAGGAAATAAATATTTAAATATCATTCAAATATGTTAAAAACTGTAAACAAAATAAATTATTTTCCCATCATTAGTGTTGTAAATACAAAGGAAAAACCAGTCAAATGTGTGGATTAAAAATACTGCTAACAGGGCTGGAGAGATGGCCTAGTGGTTAAGGCGCCTGCCTGCGAAAGGCAAGATCACCCGTTCACATCTCCAGGTCCCATGTTTAGCCAGATGCAAAAGTGAAGCAAGCATTCAATGTCGCACATTCGCACAAGGGGGCGCACGAGTCTGGGGTTCATTCTCTCTCTGCCTCTTCCTCCCTCTCCCTCTCTATCTCTCAAATTTAAAAAAATTGCTAACAATGTATAATTCTGAAAGCTAGTCATAAACAAATATATATTAATCAAAAAATAGTGGTTAGTAGCATGCAACATTTGAGATAGACTTTTTAAAAGATTCTTTTATTTTCCTTTCCTTTTCATTCTCTTTCTCTCTTTTTCTTTCTCGTTCTTTCTTCTTTCTTTCTTTCTTTCTTTCTTTCTTTCTTTCTTTCTTTCTTTCTTTCTGCCTGTGTGTGTTTGTGCACCCATGTGTTTGTGTATAGATGTACCAGAGCCTCTTCTCAGTGTAAATGAACACCAGTCACTTACACCACTTTTTGCATCTGGCTTACATGGGTAGCTTAGGAACTGAGCCCAGGCTCAGCAGCTTTGCAGGAAAGTACATTTAACAGCTGCTGGGCTATCTTCCCAGCCCTAAATGATACCCAGATTTTAATTTATGTTCTCCTAATGAGGGAAGGAACATAGTCAAACTGAGGAAGTCGTTTTCAGGAGGAAAAAAGAGGTAATTTTAGAGCTCAATGTTTTGCATCAGCCAATAGATATCTTTAGGTAGACGCTAAAAAATAATGTAGTCCAAGTAGGACACGGTCACAGAAGACAGCAAGGAGAGAAAGATAAAATGGAATGCGTAACCGTGCTGGCTGTCTATAATTGAAGCAAGCCCTGTCACACCTTTGAAATCATCAAACTCCCTAGTTCTTGCAAGGAAGAGACTACTCTTAGATATAAATCATCTCCAAACATAACTTAGATATATTACATGGCATTTCAAAAAAAATTTACAAGGCCACTTGATAGAAATATGCAATAAACCAAACAAGTTTTGGGTTTAATTGCTTAAGTACTTGCATGTGGTGGGGAAGAATGGGGGTATAATTTTCTTTATGAAAAGAGGTTAACAATGTAAAACATGTGGCAATTACTGTCATGCCAACTGTCTGCTTTGAGTGATAACTAAAGGAGAAAGAATAAAAAGTAAACAATAAAATGTCCCCCTAGATTATGATCAAAATACATTCTAAACCTGTATAAAAGTTGCAATAAAAGATTCAAAAAATTTTTAAGCCTAAAAGATTGTCCTCTTAAAGGTTCAGAAAATCAGAAGTGTCAGCACCCAGTTCAAATGATTAAAATATGTGTAGATGCATTTCTCTCCATCAGACCAGTCTCAGAAAGATCATGAATGAATGGTAGGTCTAACCAGTATTCATCCATCTCAAACACATCAGCAAGCCCACTGCAACTCAGCCTGTCCCTGGCTTTCTATGATGTCCACCCACTCTACTGAGATCTCACCCGCAGACTTTTTCTCTGAGTTGATTCACGGAGATGGATTTGCCTCTGTTAAGATATATGTACTGTCCAGTTGGTTGCAAGTCCATACATTCAAAATACAGAATTGTTATTTAAATAACTTGTGTGTTAGTGACTCATGGCCTGGACAGAGTTAAAGACTGAATTTCAATATTCCTGTTGATGAAGAAGCAGAGGGGATGCTAACTGTGGTGATTTGAATGAAATGTCCTCATAGGCTCATGTGCCATGTATAATTGGTCTTCAGCTGAGGGCAATTTGGTAGGGCCTTTGGGAAGCAGTGCCTTTCATTGAGGATACATTTTGCTGGGAGCCTACTTTGGAGTCATATAGCCTACCTTCATGATGATACAACAAGATCACGTGGTTTTTATAACAACAATGCAGGATTGGTTTCCATCAACCATATCAGCACACACATGATCAAAATACCTTTCCACATCTGGATGCACCAGATGAGGACTAAGCCTTCAGCACATAAGACTTTCTGGAGATACTTCATACCTAAAACAAAACCCTACTACATATCAAAACAATAGCTAAAAGCAAAATTGTGAATAATACAGATATCGGCAAAGATGTAGAAAAGCTGAAAACCTCATATATTACCAGTAAGAATATAAAATATTATTACTACTTTGATAAAAATATGTTTTTAAGTTAAATATATACTGCTATAGGACATATCAATTTATTTCATATAATATTTAGTCAAAAGAAAAGAAGACATCTGCCTACAAAAAAATATGTTCATCCAGGGCTGGAGAGATGGCTTAGCAGTTAAGGCACCTGCCTCCTAAGCCTAAGAATGCCGGTTCCAATCTCCAGTGGTTCCAATCTCCAGGTCCCACGTTTAGCCAGATGCAAAATGACGCAAGGGCGCAATGTCGCACTTGACCACAAGGGGGCGCACGCATCTGGATTCGTTCGCAGCAGCTGAGAGGCTGCTGGCGCGCCCATCTCTATCTGTCTTCCTCCCCCCACCCGTGTCTCTCACATATATATTTGGATGAATATATATATATATTCCAAATTTTTGGAAGCATTGTTCATAGTAGCCTCAAAGAAGAAACAATGCAAAAACTTTCAAATTATAAATGAATGGTCAAAAGGTTGATATATCAATGTAATAATACTATCATAGAACACCACTCAGCAATAAAATAAGGAATTAACTGCTGAAACATGCAATATCATGGACAGATTTTAAAAATTTACTGAAAGCAAAAGAAGCCTAGGACAAAAACTGTTTCTATGCTTCCATTTACATAAAAGTGTTAGATAGGCAGTATAACTATAGCAGTGGGGTAAAGCTCAATGGTCTCTTGGGTTTGGGCAGAAATTTATAATCAACAAGGAAATTAAAGGGAAAATTATCACAAAGAAATCTTAATGTGCTTTAATTTTAGTGTAATTTAAACAAAATTGAAAGGGAAGTAGAGAGACCTAATGTACACTCTGCTTCACACACAGGCTCCCACACTGTCTATATCCTGGGCCACATTAGCCCACGTGTACTATAGTTTAAACACATCCTCCAAAATTTGTTAGAAACTTAATCTCCAAATTCAGCAGCTAATAGCCTGTGGGAAATCAGTAGGGCTTGATGATGTCATGAAAGTAGAATACCCAGGGAGCATGAGGTCTGTATAAATTAACCAGTCTCAGGTGTTCTGTTAGAGCAAAAGAAAACAAGAGGGAGAAAATTTGTTACAGTTGATTTACACTGAAAACACCACCTCTCAAAGTCCAAAGTTCATATTAGGGTTCACACTTGGAGTGGTGCATTCAATGGACTTGACAAGTGTATAGTGGCATGTGTCCACCTCTCATGATGCCATGCGGAACTCTATTACTGCCCTCCAAAGCATCTATGCTATCTATAGAGTCCTCCATCCTCCTTTCTCTGGCCCCTTCACTGTTTTGTCTTTTCCAGACTGCCACACAGTAAGAAGGAAATACTCAGCATATTACCTTTTCAGATGTTCTTCTTTCATTTCATAATATGTACTTGGGTTTTTCTACAAAGTAATTTTGAGAGGTAATAGAAGTATTCTAACCCAATATAGTGAAATGAAAAAACGTTCAGTGTTCTCAGTGATCACGAAAATGCAAATGAAATTCACAATGAGATTCCACTTGGTTCCCACTAGGGGCAAAACCACAGATACTAACAAAGTGGAATCTCACTGTGAATTTCATTTTCAAGGACACAGAATAACCGAAATTCTTATACATTTCAGATGGGAATGCAAAATGGTAACTGGAAAACAGCCTGCAAATTCCTCAAAAGGTTAAAATATTTGCATATGATGTAGTAATACCACTGGTAGTTCTATGCATAAGAGAAATGAAAACATGCCTACAAAAACCATTATACAAATGTTTGTACTGGGATTATTCATAATAGCCAAAACATAAGAACACTAAATATCAGATAAAATGTGGTACATCCACACAATTGAATATTAGTAGAAAATAAAAATAAACGAAGCAAACAGATACATAATGATGAATATAGGTAACTCTGAAAACATTTTAAGTGAAAAAAGATTAGAAATTGTACAGTTGTATTTATATGGCATATCCAAAGTTGATAAATAGAGGGACAGAAATATGAGGTTTGCCTAAGGCTGGGGAAGGTGGAGGGGCTTCAAGAGTAGGGCCATGACTGGGGTTCCTTCTTAGGAGCAATGGGAACTCTCTAAAATGTATTGTGATTACAGAAGCACAACTTTGTGACTATGCTAAAAAGATTGAATGTGCAGTTAAATGAGTATATTATATAGGGAAGTTCCTCTCAATAATGTTGCTATCTTTAATAGCCTTCTGTTTCTGTTTTGATGCAACTACGATAAAGCTGAGTTGTAAAGATGACTACATGCATTATTAGTTTGTTAGGATTCCTGATAGACACTGCCTATTAGAGTGACAGAGTATACTACTTTATTTCTGTTTTGGGTGTTGGAGAGTACGCTGGGAGTCCTGGAACTTAATCCCTATCTATCTATCTATCCATTTATCTATATATTGGTTTTTCCATTTATCTATATTTGGTTTTGGGAGGTAGAGTTTCACTCTGGTCCAGGCTGACCTGGAATTAACTATGTAGTCTCAGGGTGACCTTGAACTCATGGCAATCCTTCTACCTCTGCCTCCCAAGTGCTGGGATTAAAGGCGTGCACCACCACGCCCAGCTAAGCCATATGTTTTTACTTATTTTTGTTGTTGTTGTTGAACATGGAGGATCCTTCACTTTCCCTTTTCTCCTTTCTTTCCCATTAACATCAAGTCTCAATGTTGCCCCCCCCCGTGTCAAGCAGCCCTTCTCCAGCCAGCTATAACACATGCCATGTCACATCCCACACCCACTCAACCCATTTCCTGTGAGTTTCCCAGTAGCCAACATCAGTCAATGTATGCATTAAGCCTTACACTGCCTCCTCAACCCTCGACATATGTATTATATTTCCTCTTGTGTTTTCTGTTTACAAGAGCCCTCCATTTTCCCGTCACCTGACTCTCCCTTTCTCTAACTTTACACAGTTTCCTGGGTCTCTTAAGTGTGATGTGATTTTCCTTGCACTCTTTGTCAATCTGTATTCCCTCTTTGAAATACATGTGGACAGATAGGTTTAGGTAAGTGCATGATCGAAGGTGCACCTAGCAGGCAGAACTAATATTTTTACTACTGTCAATATGCTAACCAACATAGTGGAAATATGTGTCAATTATACTCCTTGAATTCTCCAAGGTCTTTTCATTTTTTCAAAGGGAAAATGTTTTAATACAATGGGAAACAAGATGCGGGCAATGTGTAATGGAAAGTTCTATTACCTGCAGAAACTGTAAATGTTACAGGTATTTGTAACAAAAGTAGAGATCACTATCACTTAAATTATTGATAAAAGCTTCAGAAATAAGCCAGGTTATACTTTAACTTCCACAGACAAATGATTTCTTAGAGAATTAAAGTCTGGGTCTTTTTAACAGTACCTAGTTTAATATATATGGTTATATACTATTTTAATATTTTTGAGACATTAAAAAGATTTTCCCCTCCCTAAGTTTATATATTCTCTACTTTTTTCCATTCAGTCAGAGGGAGTTTATTATCAGTGGAAAAATATAGGTGATGAAAAACAAGGCTGTTAGGAGGTGAAAGTCAAAAACCTTATCTTAAAAAAAATGTAAATAGGGCTGGAGAGATGGCTTAGCAGTTAAGGCGCCTGCCTCCTAAGCCTAAGAATGCTGGTTCCAATCTCCAGCGGTTCCAATCTCCAGGTCTCACATTTAGCCAGATGCAAACTGACACAAGGGCGCAATGCCGCACTTGACCACAAGGGGGCACATGCGTCTAGATTCATTCATAGCAGCTGAGAGGCTGCTGGTGCGCCCATCTCTATCTGTCTTCCTCTCCCTCTCCCTCTCTCTCTGTCTCTCTCCAAAAAAATAAAATTAAAATTAAGAAATGGAAATAGAATGTATAACTCAGGGTATGAAAGACCCAGTGGTAGACAGAGTTAGATCTAAAGGTGAACTTAGAAATTGGTCCTGACAACAAAGTACATTCCCCCAAGGCATTAAAGCTCTTTCATGGGTCTGGGGATTAAAAGCACATATGAAACCAGAGTGGTGGCGCATGCCTTTAATCACAGCACTCGGGAGGCAGAGGTAGGTGGATTGCTGTGAGTTTGAGGCCACCCTGAGACTACATAGGTCATCCTGGGCTACAGCAAGACCCTACTTCAAAAAACCAAAAAGAAAAAGGAAAAGCACATATTGATACCACTGTAGAGTGTCCTAGCCTTTCTACTCCTTACAACTAATGGAGAAAAATAAATGAGCATGTAGTTTTCTCTCTAAAATATCCCTGAAACATTCTAATCATGCCATATTAACTATGCTTATTTACAAAAGGTAATCTTGTAAATATGATCAATTCTCATAGCATTTATTCATCATTTCTAATTCCTCATAAAAGAATCAATTACTCACACATCATGATACCTCATCATTTTCACATATCAAGCTGCCCATGCTTATTTTCCAAGAATCTATCTCCTTGAGTAGATTGCAAGACTGTTGAGAGGAAAGAGCAAATTTTTTATCTTTGTGCCACTGTATCAGTTACGTTCTCATTGCTGGGACAGAACACCTGACTAGAAGCAGCTCCTGGAAGGAAGCTTACAGTGTGAGGAAAAGTCCATCATGTCAGGGTAATCACAGCAAGAGCAGGAAGCCAGAGTCACACTGTCACATTCACAGGGAGGACACAGAGTGTGGTGAGTGCTGGAACTCAGTCAGCTTTCTCCTTTCTATATCGTCTGTGACTCCAGCCCTTGAAACAGTGTCACCCACAGTTAAGGTGGATCCCAACTTAAAAAGTCCCCTCACAGACATGCTAAGAGATGTTCCCATGGTGATTCTAAATCCTGTCAAGTAGACAACCAAAGATTAACCATCATGGTTATCTACTTAGCATGTGACCAACATACAGTAAGTAAATAGTGAATTATACTATAATTACATATTCAAGATAAAAACAGTGCAGCAATCATCAACTCTTTAGAGTGGAAAAATTCACATTCATCTTTTTTGTATGATTTTTTTTTTTTTTTTTTTTTTTTAAAGACTGAAATATACAAAGAAAGGACCTGGAACAATTTCAAGAACTTTAAAATCAAAACTGTTACAACTTTAATTAGTTAATTTCACCAATAATCTCTCTTTAAATAGTGATTTTAAATTTAATTACATGTCTATGAACCTAGTTTTGTACTGAATGTGCAAATCTAGAGATCATTTCATTTAATAAACTCATACTTCCTAATCAAATGCATACTAATAAAGGTAACCTAAAGGATAAATTTCAATTATAAATTATAGACCCTCAGATGTTTCGTGATTGCCTAAAAAAAACCTATGTCTGAAAATTTTCAAATGAAACAGAAATGACTGTAGAAAAGAATATACTTTTGAAGATCGTTTCTCTTCAACCAGGTATGGTGAAAAATGTTTCTGACAGGTTCGTGTGTTGAACATTTGGTCCCTAGATGGTAGTGTTTTCCAGGAAGATTGTAGTACATTTCGGAGGTAGAATCTCACTGGAGGAAGTGTGTCACTCTGGACAAACCTTGAGGTTTTATAGCCTGGCCCTATTTCCTGTTCTCACTCTCTGCTTTCAATTGTGGATTCAATGTGACCAGTTGACCTCCCACTGCTGATACTATGCCTTCCCCCACCATAATGCACTGGATCCTTTTAAACTATAAACCAAAATAAACTCTTTCCTTTCCTAGATGACTCTTGCCAGATATTTGGTCACAGAAACAAGTTAAGTAACTAATACAGACATGTTTCAAAATCTTAGTTTTTGTATACATCTCTTTATGTAAGAGAATGAGAAATAACTAGTAGGTAGCAGGGCTAACTGATGCACGCTGTACAGGTTTGGATGCTTAAACTCAGCCACAAAACATAAGAAGCCCGAGGATTGTAATTAAGACACCTACTTCAGCAGGAGTATTTATCCTGCTTCAATTGTGAGAAATTAATTTGAATTGAGGAGAGAATGGTTTCTCCTCTCAACTGCTAGCTCTCACAGTTTAGTCTAAGTATTTTTTCTCCCAAGGAAAAAAAAAATTATACAAGCTTCTTTCCCCTAAACTAAGTAAGATATACATCATCTGACATTTATATTTCATTTAAAAATTAATTTGTATGACTATAAAAGCAACAGATTGTGTCATTTAACACTGTGACATTGCTATTTGAATAACTACCACAAATAGCCTATCTGGAAGAAAAATAATTTAAAAGTCCCAGCCTGCTTTGAGTTAATTGTTCTCTCAGACCAGGAATATTAACATCCAAGTAGAACTATGATTCAAACAGAGGATCTTCTGCCTCACTGGCAAGCATGTAACTTCTAGGGTCAGGCATTTACAGAATCTCCCAGTGGGAACTTGATGTGATTCTTGTCTGGCAGCCTCAGTCATTCAATCACAGAGCAGAAATCAAACCCTGGTGCCTTCAATTATGCTATGAAAAATTGTCCAACTAAAGGTCTAAATCTCACCTTCTCATCTGCTTCATACATCCAAATTCTCTTTCTCTTCTCTACCAGTACACTGACAACAGCAAGGTTCATTTCTAACACATGCTACACATCCATTGCAGAGCTGAGAGTCCAGGTGACAGAGGCCAAACCATGACTATAATCACACAAAGCTCTTGAAATTTCTGCCTGAAAGTACTACCTATGACTTCTCATGTTTTCTTGACCAAAGCAAGTCCCAAGGCTACATAATGTGGGGGAGATATCCAGGACAAGGGACTGTGCACTTCTAACAACACAACCACAATAAAGCAGTAATATAATAACACCATCGATCATGCCCTCTAAAACCACACTGTCGAGGAAAAGTGGAGATTGCATTACAAATCTTCAAAGTATTCTGAATCTTGACATGGAGGAGGGGAAAAATTGCTTCATAGATTCCCTTTGTAAGCATACACTCCAGGCACATTTTACAAAGCCACTTCTTCTTCAAAAAAAAAAAAAAAAAAAAAAAACAGACTTTGAAAGTCTTTAAGAAACCAGAACCATCCAATCCTACCAGCAACCTCAGAGTCACTGTGCCAGAGCTTAGGGTAACCTACTCCTAGCAAACAGAGATGAATAATTCACACCTGAAAAGTTGAACAAAGAAGGCATAGGAAAAAGACTGTCAGAATTCATAAAATTCTTGTTCTTAATCAGAAATCGACTCTATAGATACAATGAGGAAAAAATACTAAATGAAGAACTCCATTGACTAAAAAGACATTCTGCATTATTTTATTTTTCAAGGTATGGTCTCACTCTAGCCCAGGCTGACCTGGAATTCACTATGTAGTCTCAGGGTAGCCTTGAACTCACGGTGATCCTCCTACCTCTGCCTCCCAAGTGCTGGGATTAAAGGCGTGTGCCACCATGCCCAGCTATTCTGCATCACTGTGATAAAGCTTCTTTGGCTTCATTCATAAGGGGCTTATATGCTTCTAGTAACTCTGTGTCATGAATTCTATCATTTTCCAAATGTTATCTTACCCTTTATCCTCACCCCAGAGACAAACTCACAGAAACCTTTTGTTAAAAGTCACCTAGTCCTTTCTTCTTAATTTTAGGTCCAGTAACCCTATGTGCTTGGACCACAAAGATATGTCTTGCATAAGACTCCTAAAATCTGCATACCTCCCTAACCTGTACAGAAGCACAGAGAAGTTCCTTTTACACAGTGTGCTATGCCCAGACCTATCCCCACAATAAACTTGACCATCTCTTTTCATCCAAACTAACAGTATTCATTTCAATAGGAGCTAAAACTATGAGATCATGGTTGACAAAAAGTCAGATATTTATATAATGTCCAAACCCCTGCATACATTATGTTCTAATCAGAAGAGGAAATGTACATCCATGCAAAGAAAGTCAGCACTCACCCAGCCATCCTTCTGAAATCAGCAAGGTTGTGCATCTTCCCATCTGATACAATTGAAATATGTCCAATCACCACAGAAAAATCCTTGCCAGAATATCTGTTCACAAGCATTTTATATTAAGCATCCACAGATAAAAGAGGGGAGAAAGAGGGAGGGGGAGAGAGGGAAAAGGGAAGAGAAGCTTGGAGAAACAATCAGACAAATCCAGAAGGTGAGGCAATAGATGAAACTTTTCAACAAGCCAACACTATTTTAAAAAATAACCATCTCCTAAGGCTTAGAAAAGGATATAATATATGGTCCTTTTAGGATGCTGGTTGAGAAAAACAACAGTCAAAGGTATTTTGGGGACAACTAGAAAAAGATCACATGTTCTATCATACTAAATGGGATAAAAACTTATTTAAGAATTAAGTGTGTGCGTGTGTGTGTGTGTGTGTGTGTGTGTGTGTGTGCAGAAAAAGATCAAGGAAGGTGTTAGAAGTAGTGTCCTCTACACATTGAAGGACAATGAGTGTTCTCTCTTGTTACTGCGCAGCCATCTTGTCTAATTTTCTACACTGTATACATGTAATAACACAAGACTGCTTTGTAATGGCTTTGCCTCAACATGGTTATATGGATAATACTTTGAATTACAACTTTGAGTTGGTTTTCTAATTTTATTTGATCTTTGTGTGTCTGCTTTATTTAAAACTTTTTCTACCTCTAAGCTGTTAAAGAGAAGGGAGGGAAAGGACTAATTTTTTTTTTTTTTACTGGTAACTGCAATAATGTATTAAATGGTGATTAAAAAAAAAAAAAAAAAACATACAAGCAGAACACTATAATTCCCCCTTAGAGTTAGGAAAATAGGCTCCCAGGAGTTACACACTGTGGTTTACAAAAGTGCACTGGAAAATGATTGAGATACCCCCACCCAGGTTTTATTGAATTTCTTGACTGGGTCCTAAGGTCTTTATCACCAATCCCGAGGCAGTCCACTGAATTGCTCATGTTTCACAGTGACATCTATGAAAATAAGAAAGCATAAATCTCCAGTTATTGATTATCTGGTTTACAAATTGGGTTTTTATGTGTATTTGAAACACTACAGACATATTGAAAGGGAAATAAGCTAGATGTCACTTAAGTTGCAAAGAAAGGGAGTACTGAGGAATAATCAGACTCCAGGAGCTTCATCCTAGTTTCTTTCTGGGGCCGTAAGTAAAGGCGGGTGTCCTTACCCCACATCTCACTGTGCTGGTGCGGCCACTGCCCAGGGCACAGACATCACAGTCTGGTGGGTGGGGAGGCACTACCTCACAGAGCTCCCTGCATAGCTGATGGAGCAGGGCAACGAGTTTTAATACACAGGGAAAATAACACCTCTCCTATGATGCTGTGAGCCAATGAAGACATGGCAAGTGGAAACTAGTATTGCATAGCCAGTGTGAGGCAAGTTTGACAATTCCCAGAGATTAGCAAACACATCTTATGGGGTTACAGCCTAGACCATGGCAGACCCCTGAGAGTCACACCCAGAGTGGTGCCATCCAGGACAGAGAGGTAAGAGGGAGATCTAAAATTACATGGGAAGCAAGGAGTCATGTAGTTAATCCACCACTAGCTCAGACTGCTGCATTTGGGCTGCAGCATTATGAAAATAGAGATGATGGACTTACAAGAGGAAAACAGAGATGGGCCTGCAGGAGGAAAAAGAGTGAAGAAATGCACTTCTTTGTTCTCTTAGATATGTAACTTAAAAATAGCATTTCTAGGGGCTAGAGGGATGGCTTACCAGTTAAAGTGCTTGCTTGCAAAACCAAAGGACCCAGGTTTGATTCCCCAAGACCCATGTAATCCAGATAAACTAGGTGGTGCATGTCTCTGGAGTTCATTTGCAGTAGCTGGAGGCTACTAAATAATAAAACATATTAAAATATCATCTCTATCATATTTTACCCTGTTTACAGAGCCTGTGGATGTCACTGTAACCTGCCCTTTAAACTGCACTTCACATTAATACCAACAGGGAAAGGTTAACAAATATCTCATCTTAATGACAACTTCATAATCTGAGAACAATAAAAAAAAGTTGTGGGGGCTGGAGAGATGGCTTAGCTGTTAAGGCACTTGCCTGCAAAGCCAAAGGACCCAGGTTCAATTCCCCAGGATCTATGTAAGCCAGATGCACAAGGGGGCGCATGCATCTGGAGTTCATTTGCAGTGGCTGGAGGCCCTGACATGCCCATTCTTTCTCCCTCCCTCTCTCTCCTGTCTCTCTGCCTATTTCCCTCTTTCTCTGATAAATAAATAAATATTAAATATTAAAACAAAGTTGTGTTTATTATGCCTTTCAAATTAGGAACTAAATATTACCAGAAGTAAAAAATAATCAATAGTTTTGGAAATTTAAGTTTTATTAAAATTAAGTTACATTTCGTATTATGCTAAGTCTGCCTCCTTGAGAAAAGGAATTAACCACATATTTTAAAGTTTACTTGCGTTTAAATTTTCCCCCTGTGATGGTTAAGTTTGTGTCAACTTGATTTGTTTAGGAATCCACAGACATTCCTCATAAGTGTGTTTCTGAGGCTGCCTCTAGGAAGGATTAACTAAAGGAAGAATCCTGCCCCCAGGGGTAAGCCTTCCCCCAGAGTGGGCGGCCCAGAGTGGGCGGCCCCTCTTGGAGGAGGGGGCTGGTTGATAAAAAGGAGCTCTGGGAAGAAAGGTTCTCTCTCTCCCACCTGGCTGCCGGTGCTACTAGCTGCTTGGTGTTTTCTGCTTGGTACCTGCTGCTTGGTGTTGCTGCTCTCCAGTGTGGACTGAAGACCAGGGTGGACTGAAGAGCAGCGTCTCTCCAGGAAGCCTCCAGGCCTTCAGTGCCGGATTGGGACTGCTGAGGCCTCCAGCCTTTGAGCAGCTACCGGGTTTCTTCACTCTCGGACCTGCAACCTGCTATTGCTGGACTGTGTAAGCTAATCCAATAAATCCCCTTTTAATACAATTCATTCTGTCCATTCTGTTCCTCTAGAGAACCCTGACTAATACACCCCCTATTCACATGTTTTACAAAATACCAAAACAAAGCATGGATCCTGCTGTGGTAGTTTGAATAGATGGTCCCCAATATATTCAATGTTTTATTAGTTTGTTGCTTGGATCTGCAGCAACCTGGCTGGAGGAAATGCCACTGGGCTGAACTTAGGGTCCAGGCCTAAGGTGTGGGAGTGGACTTGAAATTACAGTCTAAATATATGCAAAGTGTGCCGAGCTGGAGTTCCTAAAGTGTGCTGTGTAATGTGGCTTTGGGCTTGTGGCTTCTCTCTCTCTGCTTGGACCTGTGAAAACAGGCCAGCTTCTTCTACCATTATGGAACTTCCCCTGGATCTGTAAGGTCCAATAAATTCCTTCTTCCATAACTGTGCCTGGTCTGGAAGTTCACCTCAGCGAACCTGAAGCTGTCTACAATACCTACCAATAAATATTGTCTTTTTAGTAGAGAGAGAAAGAAAGAAAAACCTGAGGCAGCCATTTTGGCAGCATAGAACACAGTTGTGCAAAGTGAGTAGATCAAATAAAAATGCAGCCCAAGTAGAAAGAATGTTCCAGATCTCACAGAAAAGCTATACTCAGAAATCATTATTGGTAAAATCTCTGGTTTGATTACTTTTGTTTTCTCCAGAGGTGTACTTAGTATACAATTGTAAGAATAATTTGTGGATGGCAATATTTCCCATAATCTGCAAAGACAGTAGGAGAGGATAAAGTTGAGGATGGCCACACTGCTGCTTGGGGGAAAGGGAAAGAGAAGCTTCATTCTGTAAACAGGTTTTCACATTATACCTCACCCAGAGACATTTCCTTGTAGTATATATTGCATCCCTCTGCTTCATTAGATCTGTGCAGCCTACACTTAGCATTTTTTACCATAAACAATTTATTAAACAGTAAATTTTCTCAAGGAAATTTTAATTAAAGTCCCAATTGTCATGTTTCTTAGCAAGCTGATGAAGACTCCTTCAGCAATTCATAAGGCAGAGCTGAACAACTGACAATGAGACCATAACCAGAGGGACCACATGGATTATTGCCCCATGACTCAACACCTAAGCCTTGGGCTCACTCCTGCTCTCCTTTGTGAGGAAGGAATTCATGAGAACCCCACTTCTTTTTTTTTTTGTTCTTTTTTTTTTTTGGTTTCTCGAGGTAGGGTCTCACTCTAGCCCAGGCTGACCTGGAATTCACTATGTGGTCTCAGGGTGTCTTTGAACTCATGGCGACCCTCCTACTTCTGCCTCCTGAGTGCTGGGATTAAAGGCGTGCGCCACCACACCCAGCTCTGTTATTTTTTATTATTATTATTATTATTATTATTATTATTATTATTATTATTTTTGGTTTTTCGAGGTAGGGTCTCACTCTAGTCCAGGCTGACCTGGAATTCACTATGTAGTCTCAGGGTGGCCTCAAACTCTCGGCGATCCTCCTGCCTCTGCCTCCTGAGTACTGGGATTAAAGGCGTGCACCACCACTCCCAGCTAGAACTCCACTTCTTATACTCCCTTGACAACTGGCTGAAGGGGTGGAAAGAAGGAGAAATGTGTCTTTCTGATTATAAGCAATGGCTGTGGCTTCTTCATACTTCCAGGTGTATCCAGGCTCCTCCACTCCCACAATGCACCCTGCATTGGTACTTCTAGCCCTTAGCGAAATATTGGCATCAGTAGCCGAGTGTGCTGCGGTTGGTTTATACTGATTGTCAACCTGACATAAGCTAGAATCACCTGTGAGGGGTTCTCTGGATTAACTTAGCCGCTGGGCAAGCCTGGGAGGGACAGTATTAACTAGGTTAATTGAGGCAGAAAGACCTACTGTAACTGTGGGTGGCACCATTTCATGGGCTTCGGTCCTGAGATTGCTGGCTGGGCACCAATTTTATCTCCCTCTGCTTCACTTCCTCATTGTGGACTGAAAGTGTACAGCGGCCTCAAGCTCCTACTGCCCTGCCTTCTCCACCATAATGAGCTATAACCTGGAACGGTAACCTAAAATTAACCTTTCCTCTCTTATACTGATTTTTGTCAAGTATTTTGTCATAGCAATGAAACATGAATTGATACAGTGGCTAAGCTCTTAGTTATCATATAATTCTCTGTTTACATTCCCATCGTCAAAAATACCTTTGTTAATATTCTTTAAAAAATTTTATTGACAACTTCCTTAATTGTAGACAATATCCCATGGTACTTCCTTCCCTCCCCCCACTTTTCCCTTTGAAACTCTACTCTCCATCATATCCCCTCCCCCTCTCAATCAGTCTCTCTTTTCATTTTGATGTCATCATCTTTCCCTCCTATTATGATGGTACCTTTGGAGGCTACAAAGATGGCTCAGTAGATAAAGTGCTGGCCTTACAAGCGAGAAGACCTTAGCTGCGATCCTTGCAACACCCAGATAAAAGCGGTATCCTCTGCAGCTGACATCTGTAATCCCATTGCTAGGAGCAAGAAGACAGAGGCTCCATGGACAAATTATTGAACTCCAAAAAGAAGGTGGGAGCCATCACGGAAGACAACGGATGTCAACCTCTGACCTACACACACACACACACACACACACACACACACACACACGTATGTACACTACATATGCAAAATACAACTTTTGAACAAGTACCTCTCTTAAATTCCTCCATGGAGAAACATGCCATATGCTTTTTTTTTTTGAAGCACAGTTCTGCCTGATAAAGAGACCACATGGAGAATTCATGAAGAATACCCCAATTTTGCTCTTACCACCCAAATTAGCCATTAACCCTTTCTTTCACAGGACATATAACCGGCATCAGGAAACTGAGTAAGCACAAGAAGTGTGCTAAAAGATCCATCCATTCATTATTAATGTGTGTCTATCCAACCAGACAGTGCACCAGGTAATAGAACTGTAAGACAAATGAAAGCAACCCGTCCTGCCTCCAGTGTCTAATCTAATGGAAGGAAAGGCCATTCACAAAAAGTCACATAAATTGACCTAAGCTCACAACGTATAGTCAGATCTGCTATGACGCTGTCTTTGAAAATGTGAAGTTGGTCTTCTAGGGAACCATTTGAGACAACGTGATTCTGTGCTTGCTTATGCAGCGCTCTCACTATGAGCAACACTATGTGAACCCCCAAAATGTGAACATGGGAACAAGGAGATGGCTCCATGCCTGAACAAATCTCCAAAGGAAGTGGGAGTTGCATCAACTCCCATGATCCCACAGTACCTGTGGGGGTGTGATGTCAGGATCTCTGTATACCAAGTCTGAGGATTTCGAGTCCTTTGTATAAAAGCATAGCACTTGCCTGCACACTATGCATATCTTCCTGGATACAGCAAAACATCTCTAGATAACACATAGTACATGCTTTTACAGAAAAGTTACATAAATAGCTATTATATCTTATTATTTAGGGAATAATAACAAGAAAAAAGTCTTTACATGTTCACTATTGCTGAAATATATCTAGTATTTTTCAGTCTAATGACTATGGAATCCATATATACTCAATGATAAAGTGCAAAACAATTTGTTTTGAGCCAACATGAATAGCCATGCCCAAATATACACAGAAACATTTTAATATGTGTACTGAGTTGAAAATGTCTACTTATGAAATTTGAGCTCTTCTTCCTACATATGAACATTTAAAATCACATCACAAGAAATAATACAATGTTTTTATTTATTTTATGTTTAACTTTTTTTTTTTTTTTTTTTTACTTTTTGGAAATAGGGTCTCAGGAAGCCTAGACTGGCCTTAAACTCACTATATAGCTCAGGATGACCATAAATTTTTGATCTTCCCACCTTTACTTCCTGAGTGCTAGGAATACAAATGTGTTCCACATCTGGTTTATGTGGTGCTAGGAATCAAATCTACAACTTTGTGCATTCCAAACACTCTACCAACTGAGACACTCACCCTGCACCAACAGTGATTTCTATTGTTCTCTGTACTCAGCATTTCATAAAGCATTGCAGTCTTCCTGTTTTCTTCTACCTCAGAAGCATTGGTGGCCACTGTTGACCTTCCCAGATGTTGCTCCCTCTTTTTACTTATTTAACTCTAAAAATTTTTTTGAAAATATTTTTATTTATTTGCAAGCAGAAAGAGGTAGAGATAAGAGACAGACACAGAGAGAATGGTATGCCAAGGCCTCCAGCCACTGTAAATAAACTCCAGCTATATGTGCCACTTTGTGCATCTGACTTTATCTGAATACTGAGGAATCGAACTCAGGTCATTAGCCTTTTCAGGAAAGCACTTTAATTGCTAAACCATCTCCCCAGCCCTACTTATTTAACTCTTACTTGTAGCTGGAAATATGATTTTGTATTACACCTCCCTGAAACTGTTACTTGGACTGTTCAGAAAAGAACACGATGGGTGAATTAAGGCCATTAATATACAGAGGTATAACTGTGAGGTTTGATTTAATACCTGCCATATTGTGGTGGATTATGTGGTCTGGCGTTTTTTTGGTCTTTTTTTTTTTTTTTTTTAATGTGGACTACTTCTTGGTTGATTCTTCTGTGTGAAGAATTCCCTGAAGCACTCTCTGTAGGTTTTGCTTTGTGTTTATATACTTGTAAAGATGAGTTTTATCATGGAAAGTTTTTCTTTCCCCATCTATTATGAGGGATACTTTTGCTGGGTAGAGTAGATGGGGTTGGAAGCCATAGGTTCTTAGAGTTTGCAGTGTTCCATTCCAGGCCCTTCTGGCTTTTAGGGTTTCCATTGAGAAGTCTGAGGTAATTCTTATGGGGTTTCCCTTTATATGTAATGTGTTGTTTCTCCCTGGCTGTTTTTAGGATTTTTCTCTTTGTGCTTGATGTTTAGCATCTTAAAGATAATGTGTCTTGGAGAATTTCTCCTTTGGTCCAGTCTGTTTGGAGTTCTGCTACCTTCTTGTAATTTGATGGGAGTTTCTTTTGAGAGAGCAAGAAAGTTTTCTTCAATTATTTTGGTGAATAAGCTTTCCATTCCTTTGGTCTGTGTTTCTTCCCCCTCTGGTATACTCATGATCCTAATGTTTGGACACTTAAGGGTGTCCCACATTTCCCTCATGTTCTGTTCACAGAAATTTTCATCCCTTCTATCTAATACTAACTTCTCTCTCCGTTGGAGAATTTGCTTATCTTTTTCAGATGGACAACGAACCTGAAGGGAGGATCAGCCAATTATACCTCACCAGGGCCCCAGCTGAAACCATAGAGTAATGCAGGGGAAGGGCAAGAATACAGCATTCTTGATGAACATGACACCAGAAAAAGGCTGAAGGAGATAAATACAGAGAACATCCACTCCAACTAAGCCAGATATCCAGAGACACAAAGGCTCCCAAAACCTAATCACTGAATTAGAACTAAAATGACTTCAGTGTGGCTCAGGGAAATTCGTGGAAGAGGGGGCAGAGAATGTTAGAGCCACAAGTTGGGGCATTATGCACAGAGACTTGGCCTACCCCCCAGAACTCTTGACTACCCCCACAATGCATGACCCACATTCCCCATTGATGACAGTCCCTTTGGAACAGGGAGGACAGGGAGGAGGACAATGGAGTCAACACTATGAATGTAAAATCAGAATAATATAAACAAAAATAAATTTTAAAAAAGAACATGAAAGCCACAAATACCTGTAAATTTAAGTGTCATCAAAAGAGATAAAATTTTGGATGAGGAATATAAAAGGTTTGTTTAAACCCTTGATTTGAAAAGCTAAGTATTTGAATGAGAACTTATGGAAAGTTTCTGTAAATGTGTTCTCATTACTCCCAGGAATAATTTGGGAAGTCTTCTTCAAGGAAAACAAAATTAAAGAGAGAGAGAGAGAGAGAGAGGTGATCATTGAAGAAAACTGGATTTTTCTAGCTGTGTAAAGGATGACAGATTCAAATGGGGAGCATAGCTAGAAAGAAGAAGATCAAATATGCATGTGCATGTGTGTGTATGCACACACACCAATCCTATAACATCCATGGTGGTCAGCCCAGCTGAATCCTTTGCCAACTCACTTCTTCAACTCTGAAACTGACATTTTGCCCAATTTCAGACCAGGGTTTTTAAATTTCTTCTCTAATTTCTGCCCATTATGTTCTAAATGCATGACCTGAGAAGGCTTGACATCAGCTCCACAAGATCCGCTTTCATCACTAACTAGTCTCTTTGCAGTCTTCTGTAAGTTTGCTATAAATCGAATGGGCTACCCATATATTTCTTTTTTACAGAAATGTCTTCATTATATGCCAACAATCACAGAAAACTTAAATAAACAGAATCTATAGTCTCATTCAATGGTAATTTTTTTCTTCATGTTTCTGGTAATGCTCCAAGTTTCTAAAGGAACTCTAAGTTATCAAACTAAGATTAATCTAATGCTCAAAGAAGTTTATAAGACTTTTTCTCTTATTCTAATGTGATTAATTTAAGAAATGCATAAATTAACTCTTAAAGTATACACAGCCACACATTCAACACAAAGGAAGAAAAACAAATATAGTACATGGTTTGGGACCTTGAAGCAGTTATAATACTTTGTAGTGAAAATATATAAATTAAGATACACCAAGACAATATTTGTACTAATGCCACATACCAATAAAGATATTTTTCTTTTTATTCTAGGTTATAAATTAGATTATATTTCCCCAAGGAAAATATTATAGATTATAATTAGCAATTCTTTTTCAATATCTTATTTATTTGTTTTCAAGGAGAGACAGACACACAAAAACACAGAGAGAGAGAGAAAGAGAGAGAGAGAGAGAGAGAGAGAGAGAGAGAGAGAATAGGCACACATGGTCCTCCAGCCACTGCAAATGAACTCCAGATACATGTGCCACTTTGTACACCTGGCTCTACTTGGGTACTGGAGAAGTGAACTAGGGTCATTAGGTTTTGTGGTAAGTGCCTTAACCACTGAGAAATCTCTCCAGCCTCTATAATTAGCAATTCTGAGCAACAAAAATAAGGCTAGCAATATCACCACACCGATTGTTTTTTTAATCAAAGATTTGTTATTAAGTAGAAATTATAGACATGCATATCTTCAATACTACATCACAAAACAAATTACAGTTCAAAGAAACTCAGATAGCCATCTAACATAATGTATGTGTGCCCATACAGGAATAAGGAATAATAATAATTTAAAAATCACACAATAGTATTCAGTGTTCTCAACTGTAAACATAGCACAAAATAAAACTATAATGTAAACTCTAATGTATTATAAATTTTACTTAATGTCAGTTCTGATAAGTAAAACAAGTATGTTCTTAACTTTAGTTCTGCTTGACTAGTTGGATCTGAAAGGTGCTTTGGGATGAGTCTGTTATCCTGAGTCTCTTTTAAAACTAAACTGATGTGTTCTTTTTTCCAGATAAATCTCCCCATCGAACATTCAGGCACTCAGAAATGTTCCCTCACCTTAGAGCTGAATGCAGGGCCTGGGGCAGTTGCTCAATAATTGTCTGGTCCTAATAGTGATAGTGGAGTTCGTATTTCTTTTCTCTTTTAAAAGAACAGATCATGCATTTCTCTTTTTAAATTTCTTCTAGCTCTTGAATTTCTTTAAATTAAAATTTTATCTCTAAGTAAGAACAGTGAGGGATCCAGAGTGGCACATACCTGTAATTCTAGCACATGAGATCAGGAGTTGAAAGCCAGTCTGAGCTACACAGCAGGAATCTGGGAAAGAAGGGAAGGAGGGAAGGAAGGAAGGGAATTTGAAAGTAAGAGAGGAGGGGGGGAAAGGATGTGGAAGAGAATAGGAGTGCAGGGGAGAAGCAATGCAAGGAGATCTCGATTAAACTCACAAGGTATACGCAAGTATCTAAAAAGTTGAGAAACCCTAGCAACAATTATTAGATAGGTGACAAAGTTTTTAATTTTATTTTAATCATAATAGGTGTATGAAAACATCTGCACATAACTGTAAGCCCCCACTTTTCCTTGTCTTATTGTCAATTTCTGGACAGGATACTAATGGATTGGTAGGGAAGGCTATGAAGGGTGTGAGGGGTCTGCATCTGGCTCACCCATCTACTACAATGAATAAGACAGAGACAAGAAGAGAAACCTAAACATGTAGCTGGTGTGTGTTTCTGGGCCAGGAGTAGCTGAGCCCAGAAGATCTGCAAGAGAAGACATGGAGAAAATAGAAAACAGAGTATGAGCTCAGAGTATGAGGCTTTGAGTACCAGTCTAATCAGCACAGATCTGGAGTCAGCATTGCGCCATGAGGGGTCTTTAGAGAGCGCAGATCTAATAATGGGCTTGAACAGGAAAGCAAGGTGAAGGAATCAAGTGGACCTGGCAACATGAAGAAGGCAAAGCAAATAAATGTAGAACTATTCAAAGTGGATTACGGATGGAAAACCGACTTCAGTGGCAATGCTGTCAACCAGAATATTCTACAAGCACACCCTTCCCTCTTTTGACACTCTGGATCGATAAACACTGGAGATTCATGGAGCATCGTGTCTGAGGGCATATTTGTCCCTATGCATTCCTTTAAAACTTGCCATCTTTAATGTACTGGCTTCAAATTCCTCTTAAAGTGGAACATGTCTGTGTACCTGGCAACATTTCCCTTACATAGCAAACAATGTTTGCCA
The DNA here is from genome assembly GCA_036365145.1 of Orientallactaga sibirica. Lineage (NCBI taxonomy): Eukaryota > Metazoa > Chordata > Mammalia > Rodentia > Dipodidae > Orientallactaga > Orientallactaga sibirica. Next base: position 7,834,360 of record JAEOAD010000555.1, on the reverse strand, counting down.
TAAAGCATTCTTAATTTTTTGCTAGTAAATCCTAATTGGGTTTGCCTTTACTCAGCCATATCTTACTTAATTGGGGAAAAAAAAATATGTCAGTTTCAACCTCAGTGCAGAGCTTTCTTTCTTGTCAAGGTGCACTAAATTTCAACCCCTTTCAGTTTACTGTCAGTCCAGAATAAACCCATTTTCATGTCTAAATCATCAGCAGTTTACATGGGCAGCTTCAAAAGAATCAAAATGGCAGGGGCACAGGTAACTTGCTAACTCACCCTTCGCTTCTCTGATATGCTAAGATTCCTGTCTTAAAAAAATACATTATTTATTTATTTGCAAGCAGACAGATACAGAGAAAAAGAGTCAGAGAGAAAAAGAGAATAAGGGCCTCCATCCACTACAGATGAACTCCAGACACACGTGCCACCATGTGCATCTGGCTTACATGGGTACTAGAGAATCAAACCTAGGTTCTTATACTTTGCAGGCAAGCACCTTAACTGCTAAGCCATCTCTCCAGCCCTAAGATTCCTCTCTTAATTGTCATAATAAATACAGACTGGAAAGTGTTTGCTAGGTAGAATCTGGGAATCTGTGACTTTGACATGAACTATTTCAGCTATAATCTAGACCAGACAACTTGAAGGGTAAGTCTATATGGAGACATTGAGCAAATTCTACTAGGTGCTGAAGCTATAATTTGAAAAGAAGGTATAACAGGGTAACATGAGAGGGGTTTGTGAGAAGATCCGTGTTTTAAATGGGAAAGACTTGGGCTTATATGTACTATGAATGAATTTATGCTGGTATGTTTTGAACACTGTTACATTCATGGCATTGCTGAGAGTTTTGTTTTAATTTGTATTTTTCTTTTGTTCATAATGTTTCATTTAATCAAAGAAAGTAAATACTCTGGGCTATGCAGATTTTTCCCACATCTGCAATTGGTTCCATCCTTGGATCAGCATGTTTTCTTTCTTTTTACTTTTCTCTTTCTCATTGTTTTTGTTGGATTTAATAAAACAATATTTCTGGAAACATCTAATCCCAACACCTAGGATGCTTCTTCATTTTTAGTTGAACTCTTAGTTATCTTATCTTCATTTATCATCATTGATATGCTCTCTTGTTAATCAAATAGATGGGTGTTTCCTGGGTGTGTGTGTGTGTGTGTGTGTGTGTGTGTGTGTGTGTGTGTGTACCCTACTAAATTCTACCCTCCTCCTTCCACTTCCAGGGGTGTCACTGCATGAATGATTTCATACTATTTTGAGCATGTCGGTTTTCAACTGTTGGAGCTGAATGACTGCTTTGCTATTTCAGGTGCTTTTATCTTGTTGGCATTTATCAAACATGCATGCTTGCCAACCTTATTGCCAGATCAATGGATAATTCTGTCCCAACGTGCATTTCCCTGCCACACATTGACAAATGCCAGGACAAAACTGTTTACCTTAGATTATAAGGATTTAGGTCTCACTTTATTTAGACAGTGAGCATCACAAGTTTGCAAACCACAGGATCTGGGAATGCCACCAGGTTTTGTGTGGACCAGTAAGCAAGGATCAGCCTCTGTGTGCATGGCTAGATAGAAGAAGGACATTGTTACTACTGTCATTTCAAATCAATCTTTAAAGTGTTGTAACCCATTGACTTCAAAACACTATATACAATAAGGTTTCATAGTGAAGAGATCATTAGCAATAAGTCTTAAAGAATATTATATATGTATGTATATATATACATGATTTCAGAATGAGAAATAATGTTGGGAAATTGAAACAAAAACAAATAGGTTGCCAAAGAAGCCAACACCTTCCTCTCCCTGCCAGATCACCTCTTCTGCACAACTTCACCAATGCAACTTTTTTCTTCAAATCAGCCTTTCCTCTCTTCTTCCTACTTCCTCACAAATTCCTTCCTAAATTTTGAGGTATTGCTGTATACCCCAACTGGGAGAAATATAGTATATAGCACACATAAGCATTCACTAAATTTTCTTTGAGTAACACAACAGGCTGGAAAAGATAATTTTGAATTATCACAGTGCACTGAACTCATTGCACGTAAAGCACTAAAGAAACATATTTCTGGTGATTTGAAGCCCTTCCTTCTTTCTTATCTGGTTCAAATAGCCAAAGTAGCAACAGGTTCTATGCACTTGATGCTGTATTCAAGGAGTCAGCATCACAGATTATACAAGTTTGCAATCTTTTAGCTGATTCTTTTCTTGTTCACAAATGTTAAGTATACATGTGTTGTTTAGCATTTACTTCTTCCATATGCATTGGCAGTGCCATGCAGGCATACCGAGATACAGTGCGTGTGTGTGTGTGTGTGTGTGTGTGTGTGTGTGTGCGTGCACACGCGTGTGTGATGTTACTGAAACCCAGCCTTTTAATCATGCTAGGCAATTGAACCACTGAGCTACATCCCCAGCCCCTAGGCATAGTTTTGCTATTGCTCCAACTTTCCACCTTAGGCAATGATGCTGGCAAGGATTACATAGTGTGATTGGATGAAAAGGTTCTTTATACTCTGAAATTTTTTAAATTTTTATTATTATTATTTTTTATTTAGTTTTGGAGAGAGAGACAGAGAGAGATAGACAGAGAGGGAGAGGGAGACAGAGATGGGCGCACCAGCAGTCTCTCAGCTGCTGTGAACGAAATCCAGATGTGTGCGCCCCCTTGTGGGCAAATGCGGCGTTGCGCCCTTGCCTCACTTTGCATCCGGCTAAACGTGGGACCTGGAGATTGGAACCGCTGGACATTGGAACCAGCATTCTTGGGCTTAGCAGGCAGGCGCCTTAACCACTAAGCCATCTCTCCAGCCCTGAATTTTTTTTTAATTCTGAAAACCTCCATACCTGAGTTTAAATCCCACTCACCCTACCATGTTGAAAGCAAGACCCTTGCTCCCTATTCCCTGCTGCTGAAGTCAATCTTTTTCTATTGTAGTTGAGATGCTAGAGTCACTAAATAATAGTTAACATTGCTGAGCCAGTCAGAGTAGTGAGAAAGAAGCTAGATTTTACTTGCTATTATTGAAAAATTGTTTTTTATTTTATTTTTATTTATTTATTTATTTGAGGGGGCATTGAGAATGAGCATGACAGGGCCACTAGCTGCTGCAAACAAATTCAAGACGCATGTGCCACCTTGTGCATCTGGCTTACATGGGACCTGGGGAATTGAACCTGGGCCCTTTGGCTTTGCAGGCAAATGCCTTAACTACTAAGCCATCTATCCAGCCCTATTCATAATTATTTTAAATACAATTTGATTCATTGTCACATTAAATATGCCATTTAGCTCTATATTAAGGCACATGTGGAAATAAAATTATGTGCCTCTTTAATGTATTTTAACACATATATTTTATGCATAATTCTTGATAAGGATCCAAACAATAGCAAGATGCATCATCGTCAGTGGTGTAGATCATACTCGTAACAGAAATATATAAATAAGGTAATTTGGTTTGGCAGAGATAGATGCCCCTTTCCTCAGGTTAACTGTAAACTCCTAGAAATTGGGACTGGTACCCAAGATCACAATACTTGTTTTTCTTTCTTTAAGTGTGTATGTTGTAAGTGTGTATGTGTTTGTATGCATGTTCATGTGTCAATCTGGGTGCACACATGCCTTAATGCATGACTGAAGATCAAAGATAACTTCCAGGTGTCAGTCTTTGCTCTTCCATCTCATTTCATGCAACCTCACTCACCACTCCATGGGACAGGCTGGCTGGTTGTGAGCTTACTGGGATTCTCCTGTTTCCTCCTTCCTTCTCCCCACATGCATGCTAGAACCTTCCACAGCTTTTTGTTTTAGCATGTAACCTTGTGATCTGAATTCAGGTACTGATTCTTGTGCAGCATGTACATTATCCACTGAGCCCTCTCCCTAGCCATCACTTTTTGTGTGTATGCATGTTTGTGTGGTGTGTATGAGTATGTGTATGTGTGTCCAATATCTATGAGCACACATGTGTGTGCACATGAAGATGTGTGCACGTGGGTATGCATTGGTGTGGAGGTTAGAGGTCAATGTCAGGGATCTTCTTCGGTTGTTCTTTGAGATAGCATCTCTTCCTGTTTTGATTAGACTAACTAGCCAGAAAGCCCAAGAATGCTCTGCCTCTACCTCGCCAGCACTGAAGTTACAGGAACACATCACCATGCCCTGCTTGGAGATCCAAACTCAGGTCCTCATGCTTTGGCAGCAAGCACTTTACCCACGGAGCCCTTTGTATGTGCTTTACCCATCCTGTGTCATGGAAACAGCAGGTGCTCAATACACCTCTGAATATAACCATATACATAATAAACATGCATTGTGCATTTCACAACAGGTTGTCTTGTTGTGTGCAAACTACTTAGTTTTTTTAAAACAATGCGTAAGTTTAAGGCGCCTGCCTGCTAAGCCTAAGAACCCGGTTCCAATCTCCAGGTCCCACGTTTAGCCAGATGCAAAATGACACACGGGCGCAATGCCTCACTTGACCACAAGGGGGCACACACATCTGGATTTCATTCACAGCAGCTGAGAGACTGCTTGCGCGCCCATCTCTATGTCTCCCTCTCCCTCTCTGTCTGTCTCTGTGTCTCTCTCCAAAAATAAATCAATAATAATAATAATAATAATAATAATAATAATAATAATAAAATGCTTAAAAAGTGCTTAGATGTGAAATATATTATATCCACAAGCATTATTTAAATTTCACAAGGTCTGTAATGTAATCCAAATGCAGCCTCTAATATGTATGCACACAATATTAAATGAGACAGCTGTAGAGCCTTTTCCACAAGGACATTCCTCTCTGTGAAGTCTAGAATCTTTCAAGCAGCCTTGTTCTCCATATCCTTCTTTTAATAAGTAACTAAAGTCATATGTAAGCTATCTGTGTATTGCCCCCCCTACTGAGAGAGACTTGGAATTATTAAAATGTTTCACATTATCATGTATACCTCAGTAGATATTCCCTCACAAAGAAACATGGGACATTTTTATATGTTCCACAATGAAAGGCATGCCACATTCTGTTTTCTCAATTGAAGCATGTCACAGCCCAGAGGGCCGGTTACTGTCAAAATTTAACTGGAGAAAAGCCCTTTAGATCACGGAGAAGAATGCAACCTGTCAGAAAATGAATCAATCCTACCAAAAATTACTACAATTTCTTCAGAAATATCACTTTGGTGGGCTGCATGTCACTTCTGGCTGCAGCCATCATAATAAGGACATCAGAAAAGCAGGCAAAGAAATACACATCAGGTGCAGAGCAGGAAACAGGCGAGGCTCACTCTTAAAGTTTATTGTCTCCCTTTTGGTCCTTACAGCTGGGAAGATTCTGGGCTGAGCCAGATGAAAACCCAAGAGACTAAAATAAATTGGAATGATTTAGCTGGGGAAAAGGTGATTGGCTGATTTTGTAATGTGTACAAATAGCTGTCGAGTGGAAGCCAAGCAAATATGTTTAATTTTTACCAGGAAATGCGCATGGGATTCAACCCTTTACAGAGAAGAGACACAGAAATCTTCCTGTCTTACAGGTTGCCAAATGTGTTCCTAAGAGAAGTCATGGAAGTGATTTAAGGTTTATGTTATGCAAGAGTTTATTTGTAGTGGTATGTAAGGGGAAATTTGATAAACAGATGAATGAACTAACCTATATGAGCTGGAGGTCCATGCTGTTGAAGTCAGCCTGACAGCTGACTCGGGCAGTCACTTGGGAGTTTCATGAGAACAGGGTCTAGGCAAGACAAGTCCATCACAGTGGCAGCTCCTGAGCTCTTGAAACACATTTAGTCTCCGTGAAGACATGCTTTTAAGTGTAAAATACAGATGGGATTTTAAGACACGATATATCAAAAATGTAAAGCCTTGCATTAATAACTATTTAATAAGCACTATATGTTAAAATGAAAATTCTAGACATGCAGGGTTAATAATATTTTCATTTGTATATGTGTGAGTGCATGTGAGTGTGCAAGTCACATGCATGTAAGTATAAGTATGTGGAGGCCAGACCCAGAAATATATATATCCATTTTACTTTTTTTCTTTTATGTGGGTAGTAGATGGTGCAAAAGTGTGTTTGTGGACTCTGTTTGTGCATCAAATTCTATTTGTAATGGGCAGCTCTGTTCTAGAGGCAAAATGACCTGCCATAAGTCATGTACTATTACTGTATCTATAAAACTGGTAAAATCAGAGCATAACCAACTTTACAAGCTTTTTCAGAGGATTTTATAAGCTAATGCTTGTAGAGCTTTGTTACAGTTCCCTTCTCATTGACAGGACAAAACACCCGCCAGAAACAACTTATGGAAGACAAGGGTTTGTTTCTGCTTGCAGTTTTGAAGGGAAGTTTATCATGGTGGTGAGAGCATGGCAGAACAGATGGCATGCTAGGCATCGTATCTCCATGGAACCAGGAAGGGAGTAGGCTGGGTGAGCTCCTAGCACATCCAGTGGGCTGGTGTAAGAAACCTCAAGGCTCATCCACCCCCCTGCCAGTGACACACCTTCTCTAGCAAGTCTCCAGCAATCTGTGCATTAAGTAAGTGACTTAATAGCAAACACAGAAGGCTACAAGGGACATTTCACATTGAAACCACCACAAGCAGCATACAGTACTTAACATGTGTTCAATATACCTTTGGTGAATGTATCCTTTCTGCAGAAAACCTGGACATTATGACTACTTATCCTTTGCTTGAATACCTTCAAAGCAGAGAACTCAGATTTTCTTGAGACAGCCTATCACACATCCAGACAGTTCTGAATGTGAAAAAGTGCATTCCTGGAACAAGTAAAAATCTTTTTGCAACTTCAAGTCTTTTCCACTTCTTGATATATGGCTCTGTTCAAGGAAAAGAGAGAAGCTGGGCATATGCCAACATTATATTTCTGTAGAAAAAGATTAAAAGACATTGGTATTGGAAATGGGCTTATTATACAATCCCACAGAATTTTATGTCAAGAAACCTTATGTTGATCCATCAAAATACCTTCATTAAAGAGATCTTCAAAAACACAATTTCTCACATCTGCTTGATGTTTAACAGTAGGTCTTTCACTTTTCAGCAGTCATCTGCTTGAACCTGGAATACCATCACCAGGATGCCAATGAAACAGACAACTGACCAGATCTCTCAGCCAAATCCCAGGAGTGACCAATGTCACTGCAAACTCCGTTTACACATCTGAAGATAGTACACCCTTTTCCTACTCTTCATATTAATTTCAAAATTAAGACTTTGCACCATTGTAAGAACAGTTGTATATTAATAAGTCACTAATAAAATGAATATGAATATGATATGGATTTTCTACATATGAATTTCTTGAATCTAGTTCTTGACTCTGGTTCCTGAGGAAGCCAATACTTTTATGTGTGAAAGTTTCAAGCTCTTTGCAACTTTAAAATATAATCTTCAGGCACAAGTTCTGTGCCAAAGCAAAAGAGCCTTTTCCCACGTTCCAAATGGCAGGAGTGGCTCAGCTCTGCAGTCCTCTCTTCCTGTCAGTCACCTCCACCATCAGCAGAGGATCCGGAGGTGGGTAAGTGTAAGTGTTCTTACTTTTTAGAGAAATTCTAGCAGAGGTTAAAACTAAATGTGCTATGCAAAGTGTCAGGCTCTAGAGCAGCCTGGTGAATCAGAGCTGAATGGGCCTTGCCTTGCAGTGCAACAGATTAAGATGCAATTGATGGTCCTGTGGTTTTCCAGTTGTGCTGGCCTTAGACAAGATGCCACCGGTCCCTAGCCTCTGAGACCTGGTATGAAAAATGAGACTACATTAGTTACTCTTTCCTTGCTGTGACAAGAAGCCACTTAAGGAAGGAACAATTTATTTTGTCTTACAGTTTGAGGTTACCATCCATCATGGTGGGGAACACATAGAGGCAAGAGCTGAAGGCACTGGTCACATTGCATGCACAGGAAGAAAGCTGAGAGTAACGAATGCTGGGGCTCAGCTCACTTTTTCCTTTTCTACCCAGTCCAGAACACCAGTCATGGAATGGTGTTACCCATCATTAAGGTGCTTCTTTCCATCTCAGCTAACTTAAAACAACCCCTCACAGGCACATCCAGATCACAACATAAGAATCTAGATCCATTTTCAAGGTGATTGTAGTTAAAAACCAAGTCTAGTCAAGTTAAAAATCAAAATAAGTCATCACAAAGACTAAAACAGTTTTCTTTTGGCAATAGTATACATGAAGGTTGGGAATACTGAGTGACTCTAATACACTGATCCTAGTGTGCAGTATGTCTTATGTGCTCAATAATTGGAAGCCATTCTTATTGCCTACTGAGATATTGTTATAGCTTTCCTTATAGACTCTCATCCAGATCTTTCTATCACAGTCTCCTCTATAACGTTTTCCAGAATTCTCAGTAGATGTTGGCACCCTTTCCCATTCAAATCTTTTGACATTATACTCCACAAGTGGCAACTAACAAGGAAAAAGATTCAATCAAACAATAAAATTAGATTTTACCCCTCCCCGGAATTGCTTGGACAGAGAGAAGGACAGAGAGTTAGCACCTTGAAAATATAATTAAAATTGGTTCTTAAATAAGTGGTAAAATTTGTACAACTAAGAGGAGCCATGGTGGAGGAATTAAGTATCCAGGGCCATGCTACACAGGTGTGAGTCCTGTAGATTACTTAAAGGAGACAAGCTTGATAGAAGAAGGTAGCTAATAGGAAATAAAAGACTGGCAAGAGTTAAACTTGATGAACAATCTAGAATACTTATTTTTCTTTAATTCAAGAAGACTTGTGTTTTTCAGGACTTATCTAACAGTCTTTGAGTTTAGTTTTAGCAACAAGAAACTCAGAAGAAAAATATCAAAGAATTTTCCTCAAAGAATCTTCAAAGTCACTAACATCTCTCACCACTTTTGTTTAACCAGGTGACATCCCAGCTCCTAGAATGGGGTAAAATAAAGCCCCAAATGGAAAAGAAGTAAATATGAAATCAACTAATTTAATTCTAAAGACTAGAAATGGAAGAGATGGAAAAAAATCATATCTTTTTCCCTAAAAAAAAAAGAGCTTCATTGAGTTACTCCCCTATACATACATTTTGATTAAGTAGTCTGAGACAGCTGTGAGGAGATGACTGTAACAGACGACCCTGGTTAGGAATTTGGTTTTGTCTCTGACTAAGGATATTCTTACGTTTTATATGTAAGTATTGTTACCTTATGTTTTCTAAGAAAACATATGTTGAAAGTAGAGTGGTTGCATATAATTGATAAGCTAGCTGAAAGGCGGTAGATACCTTTAATTTAAATGTTTAAGTAGATACAAATATTAGACACAAAAATAATCGATGTAAAAAGACTTTAAGTTCAACTATATTTGGTGACAACAATTGCATTTATTCTTGTTATGAATAAAAATATCCAGAGTCAAATTAAAAAATATTTACCAACTGCTAGGACTCAGGAACAAATCAGTCAGAAGACTCTGGCAATAACCCAGAAGTGGCTTCTCAGTTTCCCTTATCATACCAAGTGAGTGCCAGTCTTAGGGACTGTATGAAGACATGACTCGGAGGAGTGGCTTCTAAGACGCCTTGGTGGTTAAGTCTTCAGCGTGTCTGGAAAGGACCCATTTACCTACTATCACAGAAATGTTTCAATATTTTTACATCCTGTAGGTTGTATCAATTCACACTGGCCAAATCACCCAAGTATGTCTAACATAAGCAAAAAAGGGATAGAAATCAATAGAAGAGGGCCCAAAAGCAAACTCTGCAAGCCATTACTGCAAGCCTTACTCTTACTATAATTAAAATCCTTCATTTATGCATACTACATGGAATGCTTTTAAAAATAGCCATCTGAAAGAACCCAAATTTAAAATATGCATTACTACAAAACGACAGTCCAAGACCAAAGCAATCGTGTCTAACTGCCGTGAAGCTGAGAGCTCTTCTCAATGTTGTGATTCTTCCAGAAGTAATGAACTGTTTGGTAACATAACACCAGGGCACTTCTGCAGCCAGCCCTCATGTAGGCAAATGGAACAAAGCAAGGAACTTCTTCCCCGTTGAGGCATTGGAGAATTCTCTGTGCATTACTTGGGATTCTGTTTTAGCTAAGCATGTTTAATTACAAGAAGCTCATAATTAAAATATACCTAGAGAGGCAAAATCAAAAGCAAGCATTGTGACCCTTGTTGCAAAATACTGACGTTCAACAATGATAGCCTTTTGTTCCACCCAGGGGACATTTCCACGCTCACCTTGATCCACATCTAGATCAATATCTAACCTTTTCTGCTATGAGGACCTCTTTTTTTGTCTTCAAAATGTCTACAGATGCCCACATTTCAGCAAAGGATTGTACTTTTAGAATTTATTTCTTATGAAAATACCTAATGACCAGTAGCTCATAGGAATTTTGTGAAGTTTTAAAATGTACTGCATTGTATTCAGCACAACAGCTACTCACATTCTTGAAATATAGTAGTTCTTAGGGGGTGAAAAGATCGCTCAGAGGATAAAGTGTTTGCCACATAGGCTTGAGGATCTAAGTTCAGAATCCCCAATAGCCATTCGACTGCCTGGTGGGTACGGCAGCCACCTGTAATCGCAGTGCTCCAGTGGGTCAGAGTTAAGTTGGTTAGCTAGACTAGTCAAAGGAGTGAGCTCTGGCTTCATGAGACCTTGTCTCTGTAAGTAAGGTGGAGGGTGATGAAGGAAGCAGCCTGATGACAATATCTAGCCTCTACACATATGTGCACACACATTTGCCCACACATACATGTGAGCATGTATGTACACATGCGTGCACACCACACCACATATATACACATATATATATATATATACACACACACACACATATATATATAATATACCCAGATAAATACTGTATATTTAATTAAATTAGTTCTTATAGGTATCCCTGGTTTAATTAATTAATTACTCATTTTACAAACCAAACTTGGGTACACCTCTCCACCATATGCAATAGCCCCCTTGGCAAGCAGTAAAACTATTCTATAGCATCTCTGGAGTTTTCTTCAGAATTTTACCAAAAGGTGGGAAGTAATTGTTCTTCACTAATAGGCTGCTTTCTTTTTCAAATTAAACACCTGATGCAGTAGATAGAGAATGCTCATTACAAATCACCAGTAGACTATAAACTAGAAAATAACTGTGCATCTATGTTCTGTACTAGTGGACTACTTTAGGGATCATGACTCAGATTGCAAGTTCAATCTTAAAACAATCAGTGACAAGGCTTCCTACTTCATCCTCAGTCAAGAAGTATGTAGAAGATGAGCAGGAATGGACTTAATCCTCCTTGCTTGACCTTATTGGCTTCCCCTTTTTTTTATTGTGAACAACCAGCAATATTGTTAGCCATTGGTGCTGTCCTACTAAAAACACCAACAAAATAATATCAATTAATAGAGAAAATTTAAAGGGTGAATTAAATGATTATAATCTTGACACAAGGATGGCAAAGATTTCAGATCTGCTGAACCACAGATCCTAACTAAACTCCCAATATTAAATTTATAGCATTAAAAGCAAAGCTAAAAAAAAAAAAAAATCCTCCCACTTTCACAGGTTTAATGTGTTAATTATCACTTAGTTATTAATTCTGTTAACAACTCTAAATTAAAGAGCCATGGTGTATATAGAGAGCTGCCTGGTGCTAAACTGATTACAGCTGTGTCTTTGAGCATTCTATACCAGGAAATATCTTCATTTGAAAACACAAAGAATTCCTGTGCAATTCCGACTCAGAAAGCCATAAACATACAGGAGGTGCTCAGGTAAATACTTTTGTTACTGTAATACCTTATTCAAAGTTCCACCCTTACACTTCATCTGTAGGATACCTCACAAGCTTTGTTAATGATGCTGTTCTTTTTTCCCCACCAACTTGTATAGTTGTTACTACTTAAAATACTTTATTTATCTAAATTATACATTTACTATATCATATCATTTGCCATTTTGACAGCTAACCATTCTTCATAATTCTATTCAAACTTTTCCAATAAATATTATAACTTTAATGCTTAATCTTTACAATGGTGTGTGGAACATCCAAATTGCAGCGTTGGTGAGATTGTAGAGGCATGGTATGACTCCAGCCTCAACTTGTAAAGTACAATTAAAATGAGTTGACATGTCAGTTCTAAGACTGGTCCTGTTGGGACATTCTCGTTCCATTAATTTCACTCCCATGTTTTCATTCTGTTCATTTAGTTAATAATTTAAAAACAAACTACATTTATAGATATCAATAAAAAGAAGTACTTCTTCAGAAATAGGACCTGCAGCAAGTAGACAGTTTTATATCACCTTTCCAAAGAAGAGCATCTTAGCCATAATATTTTCCTTTCCCTCCTCTGATTTCTCTTAAAAGGCACACTCAGCAGAAAAAGAACAGCGTGTCTTCTACTCAAATTATTAATATCAGTCCTCAAACAGTACAGTCTGTGTTTATAGGGCTTTCATGATTAGCAATTATTTTCTACCTAACTATATGCCTGCCTTTCAAGCTTTTAACAAGCTATAACTTTGTGGAAACCAATGGAGGAGAATTAAGAAACATCTCAAAGATCATTTTTGAAGTATTTTCAAGTGATTTAAATATTAAGAGAGACATCAAATGATTCCACACCACAAACTATCAAAGTCTATCAGCAGCAGGCAGCCCTATCCTGGGACACACATCTCCTAACCTTTCAGATTAACCTTCCATCTTCAAAACCCTGGGTGGGTGATAAGTATTCAGTGTTTCTGAAGCTCTCTGTGTGATAGCACACAAGACTAACCCACGTTTTAAGCCAGCAGTTATATCCACAATTATTCAGAAATATTTGTGCACGCTGTTTTATAGGGTCAGAGCAATTGTTTTCATAATACTTTTTTTTTTCATTTAAATGTGCATGGAGGAAAGAAAGGAAGAGCCAGTCTTCAACTCCCAGAAGGTAAATGTGAACTACACCATGGCCAAGGAGAGTAGCAGAAATTCCAAGGACTCTTTCCCCTGTGTTCATCAACCCTCTGAACACAGATAACTGGCCACATTAAGTTTCTAAAGAAGACTCATGTTAGTAATGGCATTGAGGTCTAAAAACAGGAGTGCATCAAAGAGAAGCCTCAAGACAGAGAGTTTATATAGCTTTTAACCCACAAAGACGTGAGTAGTCACACTGAGAAAGACTTTTTGATTTGGTTAGTAACATCCTAAGTGGTTTTCAGAAAGCCTCAACCAGCGGCTGAGCATGGTCAAAGTGCAAAACGGCTTCGCTGGATATCACTTCCTCCACGGACCCACCACAGTCAGACTGCCTTCCCAGTGCAGGGGAATCGGAGCCTAACCCTGACATCCACACAGGGCCTGTCAAATGGAAACTCCAGTTTCAGAGTCTCATATTCTCCCTGTCCTTGCTCTCTTATCTCCCCTCTCTCTTCCCCTCTCCTTGTCATCCTTCTCTTCTTCCTCTCCACCCTTCTCTCGCTCTCTCCCCCAGCCCAAAGGCTGGCTGCTTGGTTTGCCTCTTCTATAATAATTAAGCAATCACAGGTGTGCTGAGAAAACACCAGGCATGTGACTTCTGCAGACTATCATGTAGAAGAGGTGGGAAGCTCCACACTACCCACTGACTCTCTAGTAATAAAAAAGAGGACCATTGAACCCTGACCCATCAGCGCGGAACTCCACAGACTGGACAGAACGGAACTGCAAGAGCTCCTGAGGGAGGCTCATATACTTCACTGATTTCAAAAAATAAAGGGAGATCATATTAAGATTATATCAAATGCTGTTACCTATAAATAAAGGTCTGGGGTTTTTTAATTTAAATAGAGATATAGCCAGAGCACATTTATTACACCCTTTCTCCAACACACACACACACACACACACACACACACACACACACACTCCAAGCTTTCCAACTTCAAGGCTCAATAGAGTGTACACCAAAGAGCTGAAGATGCAGTTCATATTCTAATGACTTTAACGCTGTGGGAAGAGTGAAATGAACAGTGGGAGGAAGCACGCTTCTTCTCCCCCTTGCCCCTCACTCTGACAGGCTGCTCCGTTTTTTTCCTTTGAAAGCCATGGTGTCTCCTTTGAACTGGAGTCCCATTCTTCCCAGCACTCCCCTCTCCCCCTGCAGGGACCTTGGGCTTGTAAACTGTAGCCGCAGCCCTGACACTCCACGGATAAATCAGAGGAAGCTGCAAAACTTCTTGGTTTGCTCGGTTATCCTCCGGGGCCTGGAAAGCTCACTGGAAGGTTTTGCAGTCTGGGTTACCCAAAGGACGACGACCTGTTTGCAAAAACCTACTGAACTCCCCACCCTCAGATCTTAAGCTCCCAGGCTCCCTGCGCAGGATGGGGAAGGCAGGGCACCTTCCTCCTTCCCAACTCTAGCTGGAGGTAGAGAGAACCGAGCTACCTTGCGGCTCCTTCCAAGGCTAAGTCCTGTTGGACGAGATCTGGGCTCAAGTCGCTCATGGGGTGTCAATGCCTGCTCAGCCAGCTGGCTAGCGGTCCCCGCGCTCTGCTCTGGGGTAGCCTACTCTTCCCGTAGCCCCAACCCCAAGCCTTGGTCCCAAGTTCCCAAGTCTGGCAGGGAGAAGGGGCGAGAGAAGCTGCCTGGAGAGGAAAGAACAAAGTCTGTGCGGTGGCGCGCCCCTGACCAGGGTAGCTGTCACCTCTAGCCCGCAGCTGGGCAGGGGCCAGCATCCATCTGGCTCTCCGGCTCCGGCTCGGGCTCCGGCTCCCGGCGCAGCGCCACTCACTCACCCGCCTCGCGCGAGCTGCAGCTGCAGCCTCAGCCTCCGCCTCCGGGAGCTGCCGAGCTCCGAGCTTCCCGAGCGCAGGAAAGATGGTGGTGTGTGTCGGGAGACCACCCATTCCAGCGTCTGGCAACCCGGCGGCACTCTGGCTTCTCAGCACTGGAGGAGGAGGAGGAGGAGGAGGAGGAGGAGGAGGGGAGGGGAGGGGGAGGAAGGAACGGCGCAGTCGGACGCCATCTGCTGTACACCTCTGCGCAGCCATTGGCTGCCTGGTGCGTCCCCCAGAGCGGCGGGCGCGGGCCTTGGGGAGCCACCCTGAGCCTCGCCTCCTGCAGCAGCTGCTCCCATGCCCGCCCTCCTTCCCCCTCCTTTCTCCCCTTTCCTAATCCTGCACCCGCCAGACCAGGGGTTCAGCGCGCTCCCCTTGGCCAGCAGCCCAGGGCGCAGTGGCCTCAACCCTGGCTCCTCTCCTCCCCGCAACTGTTTTCCGCAACTTTAAAGCTTCGTGGCCTGGGTGGTCTGGGTGGTCTGGGTGAGGAAGAGTCTCCAGCCCTGTGGCGCCGGGGTTATCCCACCCACTGAGTGCTGCAGAGAACTTCAAGCACTTTGAGACCTGACGTGGTCGTGGGCTGGGCGTGTGTGTGTGGGGGGGTCACAATAAATGATACAGTTCAAAGAGAAAAGGGAGTGGGGCTGCTCTTGGCCTCCTTTGATCACCCCCTGCAACATTTACAGAAGCCAGCACCCAGTGCACTCTCTAAAGCCCACACCCTCACAGAGCCAATACTGAGCCCAGCCTGGATGCCCCAGAGTCCCCTGCAAGAGACGCTTCTGTGTCACTAGGCAAAAGACAAAGAAGATCCTAGCAGGGTGTGTGCGAGAGAGAAAGAGACACCCTGGGGGACCCTCTGGGAACCTGTCTGGAAGCTTCCCTGCTGTCAAGTTCCCAGCCACTGTCCACCCTCTTAGACCAGAGTCTGGGGAAAGCCTGGTCTAAGAAGATTTGCAGTCCTGGAGGAGGGTACTAACAATGCGGGTGGGGATGGGATGGAATGGGGTGGGGTGGGGTGGGGTGGGAGTGCTCGCTTGCCTCCTGGGTAGGAAATGCCTAAGGGGCCGAGGAGCCAGCCGCCAAGGTGAGGTTGGAGTGAGAGCACAAGGCACTTGGGCGGACAGGAAGCAGTCACAGCTCCCAAAGTCATTTGCCTTTTTTGACACTTGTTCCAAACCTCCTGGTTTTTGACACCTTTGATCCAGGGAACTTCTTAAGCTTATTCAGGGAGAGGAAGTTGCTTCAAAAGAGAGAAGAAGAGGGGGAAAAGCATGAGGACCATCTACTGCCAATTACGGTATATTTTGCCTGTCATATCTCTTTAAAAGTGTGAGCCCAGTGACAGCAGGGAATGTACCTTTTCTAGTGTAGCCTGTGCCTGGCACACCATGGGTGCTTTAAAAGAAACAAAATAATAATGATAAAATTAAAGCTTGATGTCATAGAGTAAATTAGATTAAAGAGATAAATAGAGCAGCTAGGACCTGTCACAGGGGAATAATCAAAAGAACAGAAGTGATATTGTAAAGAGAAATGTGAATATTTCGGTGAGGAACTTGCTGTCAGACAGGTTCTGGACATGGGAAAGCCTTGGTGCTTTAAACAGCAATCATTATGATCCCAGGCAGCCCTTCAATAGCACCCAGGGTTCTATCTTTCTTTCTGAATCATTGTCTTAAAAATATACCAGCCACAATTCAGATCCCAGGCTATTTCCCCAAATCCAAGACCAGGATTTGTTACTCCCAAGAGGTAAAATGCCAAACCTGAGTGTCAAGGGAAAGAGAAATAGGCCCATTACATTTTATTGTAATCTCGATATATACAGATCAATAGTCAATGAGTCTCATTTAAGTAACTTGAAGAACAGCAGCCAAATAAAATTATTTCTGCTTTCGCAGAGTTACACTCAGGCTTCCTGGGTTTTGGTCTTCCCAGAATCAATTCTGCATTCTCAGGCCACATCCCATGCACACACATTGGGACTGAAAAAGCTTTCTTCTTAAAGGGACCATCACAAAGACCAAAACCACATGTTCTCTCTGATATGCAGATCCTAGCTTGTAATATTTGTAAGTATGCATATATGGTGGAGGAAATGTGGGCAAAACCTGTCAGTATGGAATGGTAATCAGGAACAAGTATAAGGAGATGAGGAGAAAAGGGGTGAGGAAAGAAGGACACAAGTGGAATGTACACAGAAGGGGGATATTCAGGGAGAGAGGAATTGGGGAGGACATGGGGGTGGACGAGAACCAACTAAATTTTTTTAAATTTCAAAATCCCACAAAGTGTGTGAGACCTGAATCTGCACGCTGACCAAAAAGAACAAAAAAAAAAAAAAAAAAAAAAAAATTAAATTAAAATGAGAAAAAAAGAAAGGACAACCATTTTTTTCTGAATATATTATTTGTGGACATCTTAGTACTTGTGCTCTGTCCCTCTTCAGAAGCAAAGAATGTCAATTTTTCTTTAGGCTAGCAATTTCATTTCAACATGCATTCTAAATTTCATATGCTAGCTCATTCTAACTAATGCCTTATACTACCTCAGCAGCCACTTATAATACTTTGATTTTAAAGCATCTTTAAGTGAACACTTTGATTTTAAAGCACAGCTTTTCTCCTCTGTCATTTGTATATAGCCTCCTGGTTTTGTAATATAGAATACAGATAATAGGTATATGCCAATTTTCCTATACACTGGACTTAGACTAAAACAAGAGCAATTTCTGAGTGAAATATAAGTGATTTAATATCTACTGATGTTAAACAGTAGCATTTCTTTCTCCTCTAAGCTTCAGACTCACTTGTCTTTAAGGTGTTGTGCTGACCCTAGCTATTCTGGGTAAAGCAGAGAATAAGATGTCAGTACTGGGGCTGAGGAGATGGGTCAGTGGCTAAAGCATTCCCCACACAAGCAGGAGGACCAGAGACCAGCATTCACGTAACCAGACAGAAGATTCCTTCCAACTCTTCCTTATTCTTTACACTTCTGGTCCCAAACCATAGTTTATGATTTTAACAGACTTTAGTTATTACTTTCTTAGCAAGCTTCAGTCCTTATAGAAGCATGAATCCTAAAAATCTAGATTAGATTGGAAACATTTGAAGCATAACCTAAGCAGGAAGAGATGTTGGTGATGAAAACTGTAAGCAAGGAACAGAAATTTTACAAAATAAGGAAAGGCTTTGGAGGCTGTAGCCTTGAAAATAGGTGGCATCCTTATCTGTAGGGAACAGATCAATAAGAGTGGAAAATAAGCTGAAGGTTAAAAATTCCCATAGCCCTGCATACACATGTGCCAAAAGGCCCCGCTCACCACCATTTCTAACAAGCAACAAAAGAAACAATAGAACTATGGAAGAGGAGGGCTGGGGGAAGTCTGTTGGGATTAAGTCCCTGGTGAAAACCTAAGGTAGAGCGCAGAGAAAAGTAACCCTTACCATCCAAGGACTGAGAATTTAACTTTTTGTGTATGTTTGCCCTTGCTATTTCTGAACATGATATTCTCCATACAATCTAACAAGCTTTGGGTTGGAAAGCACTGCCTAAATGTAAAAAAAAAAAAAAAAAAAAAAAAAGCAGTGACATTAAATAAGTGATAAAGAAGGCATGTAGATAACTAAGGCCAATTTAAAATAGGAGGAAGAGATACAACGCTGAGCCAGTATCTTGGGCTCACCACTCAGGTATGTAACAACATATCTACTCCAATTCCCAGTCATTTTGGGGAGCAGAACAGGAAGAGGGAAGGAGAAAAAGGACTGTGATTGTGTCATTTACACAATTCATTCAAGCCAATTCCACATTGGATGAGAGCCTGTGGCAAATCTGAACTTTTTTTTTTTTTCCTGCCAAAAAAAGAGCATTTAATCTTGGCATAGTGTGTAAGCTTTGAGCTTGGTCCAGTAATTTGATTTTAATATGTCAACATCTTAAGAAAGGTAATGTCTTGAAAAATAGTATAGTGGAACTTCATTGGCCTCTGGTCTGCTTGTTCTCTCCGAGGCATCAACATTTTCCCAGCAGACTCGGCATTCTCATAGTCCTAGGACATTGGTTTCAATCACTAACTCACTAACATATTTGGTGACTGGAAAGATAACTCAGTAGGGAAAATGCTTGCCTCCCAAGTATGAGGACCTAAATTTGGTCACCAGTACTCATAAAAATGAAGTTCTGGTCATGGTGGCATGTGTCCAAATCCCATCATTGGGAAGCAGGAAGATCCATGGGGGCTCACTGGCCAGCTAGTCTTGCCTAATTGGTGAGCCCCAGGCCAATGAGAGACCCTGTCTCAAAGGAAGTAAATAATATTCTTGAGCATGACACTTGAGTTGTTCTCTGGCCTCCACATGCATGCTCATACATATGTACACACACCCCACACATATTTACCTTTACACACATGAACACACACACACACACACAAACACCCATATTGGTTGGATCTCTAGTATGTGCTAACACTGCACTATGTGTTAGTCAGTGATATAGTTGCCCTCATAGAATTTATAGTCTAATTAGGTACAATAGATACACAGGTGTACAAATGGTTATAAATAGAAAATAGTAAAGAAAGAATCCTGTGGGAAAGGAAAGGAATGTGTGAGGATGGAAAGAAAGGGTTAATATTAGTCAAAATCTCTTAGAAGAAGTGATAATTAGGTGCAAACCCAAAAAATAATGAAAATGGCATTTAATACGTATTCCTAGATTTAAGGTGTTGGGCTAAATCCTTTACAGGTATCATATAATCTTTCTATGTATTCCTATTGTCAGCTCTCTTTCACAATACAGTCACAAAGGAGATAAGCAACTTATTCAAAGTCACACAGCTGATAAGTGGAAAAGCTCAGATTCAGCCAGGCAATCTGATGCTTATGTGTGCATTTTTAACCACCAAGCAATACTGAATTTTATATAATAATTCATCAGTCAAGAATAGTAGAGAAAAGAGACACCATGGCCAAGATTCCCGTGGCTGGAAACATGGATCTATTAGGAGTTGGACTGGCAAGACAGTTCAGTGACTAAATGTCTTGTGCAAACATTAGGACCTGGTTTGGATCTCTAGTACCATGTAAATGCCAGGTGAGCATGGTGGCCTACCTATAATCCCAGTGATTGGGAGGTGGAGATAGGTGATCCCCAGGGTAAATTAGCTAACCAGACTAGCTGAATCAGTGAGCTCTGTGTTCCAGCAAGAGGCCCAGCCTCAGTAAATAAAGAGGAGACCAATTAAGAAAACCCTTTTATCACCCTCTGGCCTCCACATGCCATACATGCGCATGTACACGCACACACACACACACACACACACACACACACACACAGAAAGAGAGAGAGAGAGAGGTAACACATGCAAAAATAAATAAATAAGAAGGAAGGAAGGAAGGAAGGAAGGAAGGAAGGAAGGAAGGAAGGAAGGAAGGAAGGAAGAAAGAAAGGAAAGAAAGAATACACCAGGAGCCAGGGTAGTGAGCCTCGTGAGGGCCACAAGACAAGCTGGAAGAGACAAAGCGCAGACTGGGCAGGGTGGCTTAAGCTCTTTGAGTGATAGGATCTAATTTAGATTTTAAAAATCACCAGGGTGCTATGCAGGAGCTAAGCAAACAGCAAGAGTAATAGGGTAACTATGTGTCCAGGAAGGGATAGTGGAGGTCAGGCAAGGGAAGAAGGCAGAGTTGGTGGGTACTGCGAAGGCATTGTCCATCTCTTCAGCTCTGCTTCTGTCTTCCCAGCTCCCTTCAGGACTGACATCCAGTTTAATTCAAAATCTAAAAATGCTAAAAACAAACCCAAAACAAAATTTCTTATTTCTACATCTCAAACACTAGCTCTTGGGTCCATTTTCTTGTCATAGGCTAATACTGTAGAGGATCCAGAGCAATAAGTCCTCCTACAATCAACTCTGCCCTTTGCTTCTCTGCCCAATCTCGGATGCCTTCTACACTCCAAACCCAACAGTATCTGAGCTCTTTTTCTGGCAGCTCATCTCCCAGTACTATTTACTGGGAAAGAGGTATCTGGAGGTCAATAGTCTCCTCTTCTGTGCTCCAGCATCACAGAACCAGGGCAGTCAGGAGAGAAAGAAATCCCATCTGCACTAACTAAAGGGCTATAGGCAGGCAGTGCCCGTGCATGTAAGAAATATCTCCAACTAGTACAGAAATAACAAAACCCCAAGTGACAACTTGGACCACATTCATAATGACTTGGGTTGTAAGGACCAGGTGTTTTGTAGATTGGAACTTGTCATTATCCAGAGATTTGGCAACCTAAATCCTTTTTTACTGGGCACCAAGCCATGCAATACACATAGGCCTAACTCTGATGACATAGGCAAGAAAACACGTATCTTCTACTTTGCTGCTTTTAAAGACATGAGCATCTGCGATGGACTGCAGATCCCTCATAGGTAGGAAGGATAAAAAAAAATTGGATAAATGTCAACAGATGACAACTACCACGCACGCGTGGTGTAAAATAAGGAGGTAACAAAGCATTGGCTTTTCCTTTTCATTCATGCCCTGTAATTTAAAACTTTAGGGCCCAACTATCTAGGGAAAAATAACAATGCATTTAATTTTGAAATGAAATTAAATAAAAGAAACCCTTGTAGCTAATACTTCCTAATACATTCTTCCCAGATTCCTTGCTTCCAACTACTTTATTGGCTTTACACCATTCTCTGTACTGTGTTATTTCCTCAGATACTCTGTTTTATCACTTTGATTTCCAGAAACCCACTATAGCCTTCATATTGTCACTTTATATGAATCACTTCATAAATATCAGCTTTCTAGGAGAGAGCCTTCTCTGACCTTTGCCTATAGATAATAGCACATACATATCTTTATATCTCTTTATCTTGACTACTTTTTTATTCATAGCTCTTATCTTAACCTGAAATTTCGCTACATAACTGTTTCAATGTTTAGTATCTACTCTTCCAACAAAAATGGAAGCCAAAACCAGGCTTGGTGTCATATACTCAGAATTCTAGCCCTGGAGAAGTGGAGGCAGAAGGAGCTCTGGGGCTCTTTAGCTAGCCAGTCTAGCAAAAGTGGTGAGTTCAAGTCCAAACATAGACCCTGGCTCAAAAGAGGAGGACAGTGCCTGAGTAACAACACTCAAAGGCCATCCTTTGGACTGCAGATGCATGTACAAACACCTGTACACGCACACACACACACACCCACACACACACACACCCTACATGAACATGCACATACATACATACCCATGAGAGTGGGGCCTATACCCACTGACCATACACATAACTCTATCTGAAACATAGAAATGCCTTAATAAACATTTCCTAAATGAGTAGATGGGGAGAAAGGGCCCCAGAGGCTTTTGGTAGCCTTCTGAAACTGGCTCTGCTTTCCATTGTACTCGTATCTGCTCCTGGTGCCTACCACAGACCACTTCCTGTACGCTCAAGGGACTCCTGGCCTTCCCCTCACAGACAGGGAAGCTCTGATTCAGGGCCCCTGCATATCTCCCTCTCCAGCACTAGAAGTCCTACCTACTCAAGGAAATTATCCTAGACCTACTGTCATTTCATATTTATCTAGTATTTCTCTTTACCAACTCCCATAATGTACATTCCCTGTGACAGTCCATTCCTTGGTTAACTGTACACTGTCTCACACTGTTCTCTAATGGATTCACTGTACACTGTCTCACACTGTTCTCTAATGGTTTGACTGTGCACTGTCTCACACCGTTCTCTAATGGTTTGACTGTGCACTGTCTCACACCGCAATGGTTTGACTGTCTCACACCATTCTCTAATGGTGACTTCTCTAATGGTTTGATTGTGCACTGTCTCACACTGTTCTCTAATGGATTCACTGTACACTGTCTCACACTGTTCTCTAATGGTGTGACTGTGCACTGTCTCACACCATTCTCTAATGGCTTGACTGTGAACTGTCTCACACCATTCTCTAATAGTTTGATTGTGCACTGTCTCACACCGTTCTCTAATGGTTTGATTGTGCACTGTCTCACACCGTTCTCTAATGGCTTGACTGTGCACTGTCTCACACTGTTCTCTAATGGCTTGACTGTGCACTGTCTCACACCATTCTCTAATGGCTTCACTGTGCACTGTCTCACACCGTTCTCTAATGGTTTGATTGTGCACTGTCTCACACTGTTCTCTAATGGTTTGACTGTGCACTGTCTCACACCGTTCTCTAATGGTTTGATTGTGCACTGTCTCACACCATTCATTCTCTAATTGTTTTAGAACCACTGACCTACTCCCCTCCTCAGCATTGTTACATCCTTGATGGTAGAGACTGAAGGACATTGTTCCTTCTCCTTCAGGCTAGAGGCTAAAGGAGATTGTCTGTTCCTTTTGTCCTTCTGTGCAGTTTTTGGTACAAACAGCACTTGGTAAATACCTGTTGATGGACTAAGATGTGTGAAGACTGAGCAGGAGTTTTAGGCTTCCTTTGGTCATGTGATGTTAATAGAAACACCACTTTATGTCAGTAACAGCTCGCACCCTTATCACCTTATGTTTGTGGGAGCTGATCTTGCTAGGTAACAAGCTTGATGGTTCATTCATTGAACAAATACAGAGAATCTGCTTGTGGCAGACAGTGTTGCAAGCCCTGGGGAAAGTCCTGAGGAGATGATTATCTGAAGAAACAGACATTTACTGGTAACATAGCCAGCCTGACAGGCATCCTGTGAACACAGTGCAAACTCCAAGAAGGAGCGTCTAACACAGTCTGATTATTGAATCTCTATCTGCATCCACACAGATTCAGAGCTAGGAAAGAAAACACTCCAATTATTGTGATTTGCTGACTTTATCACTACAGTATTTTTAGTGTGTTGTGCTCCCATCATGACTCAATGCAAAGAAATGGCAGCATGGGCTCTCTCATGACGAAGCACTGGGGAAACCACTGCTGCCTTTGCAGTGTCTAGCATGCCACATGCAACATCATCCCGCTGCCCCAGTGCTAAGCATGTCAGCTGTGCTTTTATCAAGCACACAACCCTTGCTTTCGCTTCCACTCCACCCACACATGTTAGGGTACGCTAGCATTCTGGACTAGATCCCTTTTCTTCTCCATTTATCCTCTTTCTTAAGTAATGTGTCTACCCCACGATTTAAGATAGGATCTGTGAAGGCCAATCTTGTCATCTTGATGGGATTTAGAATCACAATGGAAACAAACCTCTAGTCTTGTCTGTGAGAGAACTTCTATACTACATCGATTGCGGTGGGCTGGGGTCCCAGACGGAATCAAAAGGAGAACTCTAGCTCTGCACCAGCCCTCATCGCTCTCTGCTTCTTGGTGGTAGATGGATTGTGAACAGCTGATTTATGTTTCCAGATCCTATGACTTTCCTGCCTTATATAATGGACATTCCTGCCTTATGTAATGGTCTAGAACATCTCACTGTAAGCCAAAGCAAGCCCTTCTTTCTTTAAGTTACTTTGCCAGGTCTTTTGTCATAGCAAAGAGAATAGTAAGTAAGAAGGGATCCTTTTGCTAACAATACCAAGGGGTTGGGAAGATGGCTCATCAGGTAAGAGCACTTGCTGCTTAAGCATAAAGACCTGAGTTTGAACCCATCACCCGCATAAAAACCTGGGCATAGGGCTGGAGAGATGGCTTAGCAGTTAAGGTGCCTGCCTCCTAAGCCTAAGAAGCTGGTTACAATCTCCAGTGGTTCCAATCTCCAGGCCCCACGTTTAGACAGATGCAAAATGATGCAAGGGCGCAATGCTGCACTTGACCACAAGGGGCACACACATCTGGATTTCATTCACAGTGGCTGAGAGGTTGATGGCACACCTATCTCTATCTGTCTTCCTCTCCCTCTCTCTCTCTGCCTCTCTCTGTGTCTCTCTCCAAAAAATAAAACCTGGGCATAGACAGACTTGACCGGAGACCCAGCACTAAGTAGGAGTGGTCACAAGAGGATCACTAACTGAAAGACAGGAAGGTAAAGGTTTGAGGAGTGACTCCCAATCAAGAAAATAAGGACACCTGACATCTTCCTCTGGCCTCTGTAGTGAGTGCATGGGGCACAAGCACTTGCACACACATGCATGTTTACACACACACCACTCCATTTTTAAAGCATTGTGCTAATCAATTTTTATGGGTATAGTCAGTATGAGTTAAGTTGTGCTACAGTAGCAAATTAACCCTAAAGTCTCAGTAGCTTTACACAACGGAGATCTTGGTCTATGGCCAGTAAAGGTTAGAGGTAATGACGAGTGAAACTCACATGACCCACTCAGGGACCCAGATGAAAGAGCTCTGCCATCCAGTCTTTATGTCAGTAGGAAAGACCATAGAAGAAATAATGGTATATCTTTGATGTTCTAGAGGAAGTAACATTGCTCATTGGCCAGAATTAGTCATGTAACTCTACCAAAGTTAGGGTGGTCAAAAAGTTTGGGCAAGTACATTAACAAGTAATGAATATGGCGCTCTCTCTCTCTCTCTCTCTCTCTCTCTAGAATTCCAACTCCACAAAGGGCTGGGCTGACATCAAACTTGTGCTTCAAACTGAACACTGATTTTGCTCAAACTCCTACTCCAGGAATTGTGCTTTATTTATGCTCTCTCTCAATTTGCTCCTATGAACAACTAGTTCTGTTAGATCTGCTAACATAAATTCCACATGCATTTATTTCTTGCCATGTCTGCTCCCACCACCTTAATGTGTCTCACTGTGCGTGGTGACAGCGGCTTTGTAACTGACTTCCTTTACTATATTCCGGTCCATATAAATCCATTTTCCACAGGCATGCAGAGTAATCTATTCAAAAGGTTGATGGGAGGGTACTGGGGAAGTGTCTTATGAGATAAGAGGATCCATGAGGGCCTGAGAGGGCCTGAGCTCAATCCAATCCCCAGGACCCATGTCAAAACCCAGACAGGTCATGTATGCTCATAATGCCAGTCTTATGGGGGCATGGAACACAAACAGAAGGATAACTGGAGCTAAAATATCTGCCCATCTGATCCCACCCCTCCACACACCCCTTGCAGCCCCAAGATCTGTGAGAGACTCCCTCTCAAAGAAACTGTGCAGAAGAGCAACAGAGGAGGGCAACTGGCATTCCTTGGCTTCTACATGTATGTACAGATCTGCACACCCATGTGCATACACTATATGTACACATACCACACAAAATATCATACACGCTACACATACACCAAAATGAGCATCTAAGGTACATTGTATAAAACAATTTCCCTGCTTAAACCCTCCAATGATTTCCTAATAACAGAATAAATTCCAAATTCCTCATGAGACCTGACTCTCATTTTCCCATGAGATCTAGCTACCTCCTGCTCTCTGCTTTGTCCTCCACAAATGCAGCCATGAGTGCTGATCTCAGTGCTGCTCTAAAGACTTTGAATTAACATGTTCTAGGCACATAAATCACTTACCCTTACCCCTGACTCCAGTCTCTCTCTCTCTCCATCTCTCTCTTCTCATCATTAGGACTTCAGTAATGATGAGAGTTCTGAGTCCCTCTGGAAGCTTAAAGTAGCTGCCAGTCACCCCCTGAGTGACTCCTTGACTCTGCAGAGTATTCATCTCTGTGTGGTAGTTGGTCACCTCTGCACTTGTTTGTCCATTGGAATGTAAGCTCAATTAAATATGAACTTGGTATATTTACTCATCACACCCTAGTGCCCAGAGGAACAGGGCCAAGCACCAAGCAGGTGCTCAATAAACTTGAACAAAAGAAATGGTTTTCCTGTTCACTTACAAGCCTTGGTACTTTGGTACTTGGCATCAGTAACAGACAGCTTTAGGTTTGCTGAGATGAACTTCCAGACCAGGCACAGTTATGGAGGAAGGGATTTATTATACCTTAGAGATCCAGGGGAAGTTCCATAATGGCAGAAGAAGCTGGCCTGCTCTTCACAGGACCAAGTACAGAGAGCAAAGTCACAAGCCAAAAGCCACACAGCACAGCACACCTCAAGAACTGCAGCTAGACACACTTTGCATATCTTTAGATTGAAATCTCAAACCCACCACCACACCTTAAGATCTGCCCAGGTGGCTGCATATGCAAAGTATAAACTAATAAAACACTGAATATATTGGGGACCATCTAGTCACACTACCATATTCCACCCCTGGCCCCCAATAGATTTATAACTATCACACATTGTAAATTGTATTCAGTCCAGTTTCAAAGGCCCCCTTGGTCTTGACCAACTTAAGATAGTAAGTCCTGTAAAAATCAAACAAGTTAAATACTTTCAACATATAAAGGCATAGAATAAACATTTTCAACTGATATAAGGCATAGCAAGGAGAGACTAGAACAATTCAAACTCAGCCACCATCAGCAATCATCAAACTTCTGCAGTTCAAGTTCAATATAACCAGAGACTGACAGTCTCCAGATTTTCCAATTCCGTCCCTCCAGCTGGGCAGAGTAGCCAGAGAAAATTTCCATCCCAGGCCAACATGGTAGCCCTTGCACAGTCCTGCTATATCCAAAATGTCTTCAAATCTCCATGCAAACCACGGTCCATCTTCCAAAGGCTCTTCTAGCCCATCAGGGCATCATGCCCTGCCTCATTCCACATTTCAGCAGTGGCTCCTGGAACAGTGTCCAATTCAGGACCACTCCATGCATATTTCATGCTTCCAAAACTAATACCAGGTGTGCAGGACACAGCCATATTCTTAATTTAGGGATGAAATAAATCATAACCTTGAAAAGCTGGTTCCTTTTCCAGTCAACTCTTTCCAAAAGAGTTTGCATTTCTAACAGTCTTTTCTCAGGCATCTTCTCCATTGTTTTAATGTAAAGCAGCCAGGCCACCTTCCTTAAGATTGCTAATGTGCTGACAATAGCATCTCCAACAACCTAAAACCAGTCTCAGTTCTTCTAATTTTAACTTGTTTGAGGTTTTCCAACTTAAAATCTTAAATCTCTCAGCCCAATATCTTTAGCCAAGCACATCAGTCCATTACAAATTTAACCTTGATCAAACTCTGTGGGCCTGGGCAGCAGGACACAGCCATCCCTTATGCCAGTAGCCCAGTTCCAACAAAGTCCTCTGCCATCTTTCCTTCCCCTTAGAAAGCTCATAAGCCAAACCTCGAGGTTCAATACTTAGCATTCTCAAACTCTCATCAGAATAGTCCATAATACTTGGGTTACCACTCCAGAAGGCATCTTCAGTTGCAAGCACCAAGTCCATGCCTGTTCCTCCAAAACAAAGGTTCCAAAAGATGAAAATCCACATGGGCAGGTTCATCTACAGCCCACTCTCAGTACCACTTTCTGTAATAGACAGCTTTAGGTTCACTGAAATGAACTTCCAGACCAGACACAGTTATAGAGGAAGGGATTTATTATAGCTTACAGATCCAGGGGAAGTTCCATAATGGCAGAAGAAACTGGCCTGCTCTTCCAGGACCAAACACAGAAAACAAAGCCACAAGCCAAAAGCCACAGCACAGGAACTCCAGCTAGGCTCACTTTGCATATCTTTAGATTGAAATCCAAACCCACCACACACACCTTAAGATCCGCCCAGTGACACTGCCTCCAGCAAGGTGGCTGCAGATGCAAACTATAAACTAATAAAACACTGAATATATTGGGGACCATCTATTCAAAGGTACCACGCATCGCTGCTCACTCTCACCTTCATCTTAAAAGCAAGCATGGGAAAATATATATTCAGAGCATTAGGAATTTATAACAGCTTTCTCCTTGATAATCAGAAGGAAGAAGTTAACTAAGGAGGCAGTTATTTTGGCCCTAGAGATTAAAATGATGCACATGATATGGTGAACATTTAGATTATGTTTTCAAAACTATGACTATAGCCCTTTTGTTGTAATGAGTTCTCAGTTGTGGTGATGGCTGTCACTGTTCTGGAAATGCAGTATGGGAGATAGGATTGACGTGAAGGTCCCTTTCCAAGCCCACTGAAACAAATAGAAAGTGCAGGTACCATAATGTACAGCTATCTCACAGCATCATATCACAGGTCTGCACCATAGGCCCAGTTCTAGAAACTCAAGGAAGGAAAGACTTTCATATCCTTAGTAGCCCTTTCCCTGACAGAGACTGCCTGGAGCACTGAAGGCATTGTGTGTTTCAGAATCTGGCCCACCTGTAGAGCGGTTAGCTTCTCACTGCTAGGACCAACACACAGCGAGAAATAGCATTTGGAAAGACAGGGTTTATTTCAGGCTTTCAGTGAGGGGAGCTTCATCATGCAGAGAAAAGCAACTGGCTCATAATGTCACACATTTGCATCAGTGAGCAAATGTATCTGAACATCCAGTAGGCCTAGATTCAATGTCTGCCCCTAGTGACACCCCTTTACCATCTGAGATCCATCTGATAGGGTTAAACAAGCTTAAACCAGACACTTGAGAGGATGGATGACATTTTATATGCAAACCAGCACAGCCTGGCACAGCACAACTATCAGTGTGAGTAGTTGAGGCCACATATAGAAAAAAATCCAAGAATGTCCCAATCTTTGGTCAGAGCTGCTTTCCCTGAAAATTATATTTCACCTTGTATCTCAACTTGACCAGGATTGACTCTTTTATTTCTCTTTCTGTTTGTGGTACCCTTTTACCCTCTGAGCATGGGTGGCATTGGCCTGCTTCTATTTGGAAAACATACTTGGTTACCCATGATTTTTTTCCATATCTTGGGATGCTACTGGTGGTGTCTGGATGTTTCCAGGTTCTTGGCATTTTGTTCAAAGAATTTGAAATGACACACACAAAGAGTAAAACAGTGAGAAACTTTATTAGAGAGTAAAACAGAAGTTCAAAAACAGAGAAAGTATGCTGCAAGAGAGCATTGGGCTCCTTGAGCTATATTGCCTAAGAGCAGTGGGTTACTGTTTGAGACTTCTTTTATGGGGTACAGGAGAAGGAGGAGCTAGTTATTTAATAAGGAGTCTAAAAGAAGGAGGAGATGGTTAATAAAGGGATCTAGGAGGAGGGACTAGTTACCAAGGGATGTTGTTTGCATGCTTTTCTGTTGTAATCGACAGACTATATTTATATAACCTAACCTTTACTGTGCATGTGCCTTCACATGATATATCTGATTTTACTCATGATTACACTCAATTATGCAGAAGCGTAAGATGGTAAATAGGGGATTCTCCTGAGCATGCACCCAAAACCAGCCCAGACTAGAGGACCCCCATTGTATTATCCCAGGTATATCTTAGAACATATCTGAATAAAAACTAACAACAAGGGCTGCAGAGATGGCTAAGAGGTTAAGGCATTTGCCTGAAAATCCACAGGACCCAGGTTTGATTCCCCAGTACCCACATAAGCCAGATGCACAAGGTGATATATGCATCTGGAGTTCTTTTACAGTGGCTTAAGGCCCTTGTGTGCCCTTTCTCTCTCTTGTTCTTTCTCTCTCTCAAATAAATAAATAAATAAATAAATAAATAAATAAATAAAATAAACTGATGACAAAAGGGAAATTCCTAAAAGTTTCTAAGTGTGGGAGACTTACTCCATTGTTTGAAGTGGGGTGTATTCACAGCTCCATGAAAATGAGAGTCTTAAGTTGCTAACAGATACCTAGGTACGTGCATTCTTAGGAAAGGGGTGTGTTTATTGCCCAAGCCAAGTGCTGTCCCACAGTTGCTAATATATTTCCCTAAGCTTGCCTCCCTCAAGGTAACATTGTTGTTAGTTGTTCGAGAATGATACTCTACC
Source organism: Orientallactaga sibirica (assembly GCA_036365145.1). Lineage (NCBI taxonomy): Eukaryota > Metazoa > Chordata > Mammalia > Rodentia > Dipodidae > Orientallactaga > Orientallactaga sibirica. The sequence goes on along the minus strand of JAEOAD010000555.1, from coordinate 7,803,762 downwards.
CACTGTAGTCTACTAACCAAGCCTTTGACAAAGCAAATACTCTAGCTCGGTTTATGCCCTGGAAGTTGTAGCTCAAAGCTACAACTTCCCCAACAAGCCAGTTACTTACTGGTCTTAAAAGTCTGTACATTTCCCAAAGAACATATTCTATTACCTGGTAACCTTTAGAGTCAGCTAAAGGAAAGAGGGAGATCTCCTAGATCTCTAGTCTAAATTTCTCAGGACTTAATTTAATTAGAGCTCATACCAAAATGGAAATTTTGACCTTGTTGGGAAAAAAAAAAAACTTTTGATTTCATTCCTATAAAGAGATTTTTTTTCAATCTTTGAGGAACCCTTATTGCAATGGTATTTGAACTATCCATGATTATACAATTATTAGCCTTTTGGTGATCTAACCAATGACATTTAAATGGCATTTATGTGCAAAGCCTGAATTATGGAATCACAATACTTTTGAGCTGAAAGGAACTTCAGAGAAAATATAGTCCAATTCCTATATTTTAAAGATAAGACAAGTTGAGTCCCTGATAGCTGAGATGTCTTGTACAAGGTCACACAGGTTGTCAAGAAATATAAGAGAAAAAAACATATGAGGCAAGATTCTGACCATCATACATGTAATTGAAGAAAAGAATTTAAAAAGATTAAAAGGAAGAGAAATAGTTTTAGAGTCTTACAGAATAATGACAAATCAGATGCCTTCTAATTTACTTTACCACACTTCAAATAAGGTATGCCATTAATAGAGAAAAATTCTTCATAAGGTAACACTATGATAATTCTGAAAAGAAAGCTTGATTATCAGATGGTTGGGGCAAGGGGTTATAGGAATCAGTGGAAGGATATTATCAGATAACTTAGGAATTCCAACCAAGGATTGAGGGGATGTTTCAGTGGATAAAGTGCTTGCCACGTAAGTGTGAATATCTGAGTTCTGATCTCCAGAATCCACCTAAAAACCAGCTGTTGTGGCAGGTGCCTGTAATTCCAACATGCCTACTGTAAGAAGCGTGTTGGAGACAAGAGCGTTTATGGAAGCCCACAGGTCAGGTGGTAAACATAGTTGGGAATGGAAGAACCTTCTTCAAATAAGATTGAAGGCAAGGACCATCTAAAAGTTGTCTTCTGACCACCACATGTGTACTGTGGCACAAAGGCAACACACACACACACACACACACACACACACACACACACACACAAAACCCCAAGAATTCAAACCTAATAATTGTACTCCCTAGGACCTGATCCTACTGCTCTATCCAACTGAGAGTCTTTTGTAAGCAAAATCTGGAAATTTCCACAGCACAGAGATTGCTTTACTTTACAGACCATATCAGAACAACAGCACGAACACCATGTTCTCTTGTAATCTGAAGCTTGATTATCTCATTTCGTCTTTTTGGTTCTCCTCCACCAGCAACCACCTGCTAAATGACCAGGACAGACATGACTACTTCGTTAATGGTACATGGTCCCTCAGTGTTCTCACACTGCACACAATTTCAAAGCTCCCTCCACTCCATAGTTCCATCTGGAGGGGTCTATACTCTATCTTCAGTTCCATTCTCTGCCCTGAGGTGACCCAAACAGTGAAAACAAAGCAAGTCAAAAGCTAAGCATGTTACTTCTTCTTCATGAGCCCAACTTGGTCTCCTTCAAAGCAATCTAGGCTAATCAGATTATTGGCATTAATTCAGTACCTGAAGCATCCCTGACCTTTCCTTCTGCCTCACACACCAATCCCACTTGATCATCATACTTTCTGTCCACCTCTTAGATGACTCTAAACATGTTCCTGGCTCTATACCCTCATCATTATCAGCCCAAAGTCTGGAGTCCACCACCACTTTTATAGACTATCGTAATAATTGTCTAATAAGATAACAATCTTATCTTATTTTTCCTACCTTTTCCAAATCCAATAGAGTCTTGTTTAAAAGCCTTTCTGTGGCTTACTACTATCTAAAGAATACATTCCAAGCTCTTAAGATAGAAAATAATAACCTTAGATTTACTTATTTAAAGTTTAGAAATACTTTACATAAATATAGGAAAATATAGGACATCATCCTGTAGCTTTTACCCATTAGTGGTAGATCTGCTTGGAGGGGTTGTACAGAGAAAGAATCAATGTAAGCTTTCAGTCACAAGGGACTGTGAATTCTGGTAGAGAGAATGGATCTGAAAATGGATGGAAATGGTTTGAATATTGGCTCCAACATGAAGTGTCACTGTGAGCTTAGCACAGGTTTGGAGCCTCTAGAATTGAAGGAACTTATCTATAAAATGGGGATAATAATGAGACATGGGGATGATAACAGGCTATGTGGGATTTCAGGAGATGGTATACAATGAGTTAAACAGTGAAGGTACCAATCAAGAGTAAGTATTATTGTTAATGTCATTATTAATATGACAGATTTAGGATCATTGTGATAGAACCCCCCCCAATCATTCTCTACTTCAATCCAAACATCCCCTCCTTAACACTAGGTGCCAGAATCATAGTGACTGAGAACTGCTCCCCATCCAGGTTAACTCCTCTGGCCCTTAAGAAGCTAACTTCACTGCACACTTGAGGATAGAAAGAACTCGTCCTTTCCAACAGTTTAATGGTGATTAATGTATGCAACGTCTTTTTTCCAGAGGTGTTTTCTCCTTTAATCATTACAGCTTCAAAGGATCCATCCAGAACGTCTTTATTTTCATGTGTACTTTCCCTTCCTAATTGGTGCTTTCGAGGAAATCTTAGTGAATGCCTCAAACCACAAACTAGTCTCTCCTTTAAAAAAAGGAAAAAAAAAATCACCCTCTAGGTTTTGGTTGGAGACTATTGGCAGGAAGCGAGGGGAAGATTTACACTTCCTTTCCATGGCTTTCTAAAGCAAGGCTATCAATCTGTCACTCTCACCAGCTGTGGACACACAGTCACTTAATAAGTAAAAGAGGGTAGTGGGTAGCGTAGCAAATTGCTTTTCTCTTGCTATGACAATAAAAACAAATAGCAAGCATAGTGTTCTATTAGAGAAGGATAAGTGCTTAAAGAAATCAAGGTATTGTTAGACATGTTTTCAACATGTCAGTAGATGAGATTGGGCAATGTGCCAGTGATATACAAGCAGAATGTATTCATTTCTGTTATATAAATTGAGTTATCCCACAACCAAAAATATCAGGGAATTTTCATTTAAAACATTCAGAATGAGGTTGGCAGATCTAAATCTTTTAAAATTAAATTACTGCATCAGCCTTGTAGGGGGAGCATCCTTGCTCCTAGGCAAGAGCTCTGAAGTCTAAGTATTTCACTCCTAAGGCTGTATTTGCAATTTCCTTGCCCTGTAACTCTGCATGAGATGTTAAGTCTCTCTAGGCCACCACTCATTTAGCCATAAAATGAGAACAGGCAACTATGAGCACATTGCATTGCAATTAGGGCCAAATCAAGATGATGCATTCACTGCACCTAACACAGTGCCTAGCGCATGGTGCACGCTTAGGTTTTGGCCCTACATGCTTATCCTACTGCTGTGAATCTCACTAAATTTTGATTACATATCCAATGCTAAGTGAAAAATTTGATCAGGAAAGTTGTTTGGCCTCTTGCTTAATTTGTTTCTGATTTACATTCAGACAACTACCAGTAAACTTTTCCCACTGAGACTACTGGCTATTCTCTACCCAGAATTGCTCTAAGAATAAACAGCAGTACTTATGCTGTCCTGTCCCTATACTCTTAGCTAGTTCAGAGGCCAGTAAACTCTAAAGCAAACGTATTGAAACTGAGTGCAAAGGAAGAGGTAGGATACAATCGAAAAAGAAACACAAAACAAAACAAAAACTAACCTGGCTGAGAGTATTCTCCAAGGCAAACTATGATATTCCACAACTGCATGGTTGATGGCAGGAAGGAGAGTCCTCCTAAAAATCCCACCAATGAAAAGGCCACAGTGGTGGTGTTGCCCATAGCCTCATATGTTTGTGATTAGGCCCCATACTTGACACCCAGCTGGTGGTAATTCGGGAGGTGGAACTTTGTTGGAGGTGTGTCACTCCGGGCAGACCTTGAGGTTTATTAACCTAGTTCCATGCTAAGTAAGGAAACAACTCACTCCCATATGTGATAGCTTCCTGCTCATGTCATGCTTTCCCCACCATAATTAGCTTCCCCTCATGACTATAAGCCAAAACAAACCCTTTCTGCCCCTCGTATGCTTTTGGTCAGGTGTTTTCTCCTAGCAGCAAAATGGCACCTACAACAAATCCCAAGTAGGTATTGAACATGGGATCATGACTGACTAAAGTCGGATCTCCACGAATCTGGAATATATTGTTATATTTATTGTTACCAGAGGTGTGCCCATAGAATAGTCCTGTGGACGGACTTTTCAGGGATTCACACTTAGCAGGGGCTACTCAGCTCTATCTGAGGAAGGGAGTATCAAAGCCCAGACCAATAGGTTTCTGCTCATAGGAATGATTAATCTACACTAAAGCACCCAAATAGTTGTGATGACTTGTTCTAGGTGTGTTAAGGGCCAGAGACCCTTCAGAGGCATATGTGAGACTAAAATCCAGCTAACATAGCATCTAGTTATGTTATGACTACCCTGTGTCCTACATAGGGCTTTTTTTAAATATGTTTTTATTTATTTATTTATTTATTTGAGAGAGAAAAAGGGTGGCAGGGAGGGAGAGAGAGAGATAGAAAATGGGTGTGCCAGGGCCTCCAGCCACTGCAAATGAACTCCAGAGTTATGTGCCCTTTTGTGTATCTGGCTTATGTGGGACCTGGATAATTGAACTCGGATCCTTTGACTTTACAGGCAAACATCTTAACAGCTAAGCCATCTCTTCAGCCCCGTACATAGGGTTTTATGATTCAGATAAGCCTACACACCAAGCTTCTATAGTTTGAAGTTGCATGTTCAGTAAGTGGGATTTTTATCCCCAGCTACCAATCCAACTATCCCTTGGCCATCACTAACTAATTTTAATGCCACTGTAGCAAGAACATATGGTTGATTTTTTTTTAAATACTAGCTGCCCCACCAACATAGCAATAATCAACCAAATACATATTAAAATGCTAAACTCTAACATTTCAAAGAATTTACTAATGCCCAATCATAGAAGGTTGGGGAGCTATGGGACCAGTTCTCATAATTCGTTGGGTTGGATGGAGACCAGATTATCTGCGGTTCTGTTATAAAGCAGAATGTTAAACATTCTTTACCTTCCCACTTCCATTGCTATGTAAGGCTCAAGTGGAATTAATTAGGTATTATACTCAGGACCATAATTAACTTAGGCAACTAAATACAGAATGCCAAGATGTATTTTTGAATGGCTGTTTTTCCATTCTTATTTTTGACAGATAAATTAACTATATTATTAGTTCAAGAACATATAAAATATATTTTATTTCAGTAAATTAGTATCTTGTAATCAAAATGCCAATATAGAGAAAAATAGTAGTGATATTTAGTAATATTTGTTGGTTTCCAGAAGTCATACATATATGAGTGTATATATTTTTGGAAAGAGAATTGGCATGCCAGGGCCTCAGCCAATGAAATCAAACTCCAGATGCACAGCATAAGTACTTAATCATTTGATAATGAATATCTAATTAGATATTATTTTCCCAATTTACAGAAAAGTGATGTACAGAGAAGTGAATTTTCCACAGCAAAACAAAACAATGCCACTCATTCACCTTATTGATAAGTCACAATGTGCATCAAGCATTTTAATCCAGTGCCTTTGGTAATAACATCTACACTAGTGTTTCTTGACCTGTGGTGATTTTACTTCTGGAGGATATTTGGCAATGTCTGAAAATCACTTCTATCTAACACCTAGGACAGGTAAATGCCACTGTACCTACTGAGTAGAAGCCAGAGATACAGCAACATCCCAGCATGCACAGGACAGCCTCTGACAGCACAGACTTATCTAGCCCTGCTGTCAGTAAGGCAGAGGTTGAAATTCCTACTATAGGTTACATTAGCTCTGGGACCAGTTATACTCATACTATGAAAAATGGGCTGGCCAATCAGCAACAGAGGTGAACAAGAGACCCCAATTTTACTTTATACAAGGGAGAAAGTGAGGACTGACATCCAAGGTTGTCCTCTAACCTTAACACATGAGCTGAAGCATACATGTGCACACCCACTCTCTCAAAACACATATTCACATATGGATTAAGTTTTCTTTATAAAGCATAGCGTGAGTCTAAGAAAGAGGGACAAAAGCACCATTTCAACTCTATCCTCAAGACCAAGATATAAGAAGAAGGCATGGAGGCCTAGTAAAACAGACTCCAAGCCTGTACAGGTTCAGGTGTCCAGTACAGGTGTCCAGTACAGGTGTCCAGTACAGGTGTCAGGAGGGAACACAACCAGGCTGTGAGAAACACAGTTGTCAAAAGCAAACAAACCAGCAGGTCTGCAAAACTCTGCATATGGGTAATGGGAATTGGTATCATTTAAAGAGCTAAGGCTGCCTCCCTGTTGAGATCTGTGTGTGTGTTCCCTCTGTTAGGTTTCAAGGTGGGCACACCACCAAGACAGACAGTTTCTCAGCTCTAAAATTACTCTAACAGAGGAAAGGGAGGGAAGAAAGGGAGAAAGGGAGGGAAGGGAGGGAAAGAGAGAGAGAAATGAGAAAAAGGGGGTGCATGCACCAGAGAGGGGGATATAAAGGGTAGAAAAGGGAGAGAGCACATACCTGAAGCAGGAGAACCAAAAAAAAAACAAAAAACAAAAAACAAAAAAAAGAGTGTGTGAGTGCCAGAAAGATGGTTTCATGGAGAGGAGAAAAACTTCTCTGTGAGAGAGGGGTCTTGTGCAGTAGGCAGAGGTATGAAGCTACAGGAAAGTGTCCATTCTTCCTCTTAGCCCAGAAGTATCTTCAATTTCCAACCCAGGAGGTAGCCCCACAGTCCAAGATCTAGCATGGCTAGGTGACAGAGGAGAGGGGGGGAGATGAATAGAAACTCTAGAATTCTCATAACCCTAAAACAAGACTTCCTTCTAACAGTCAGTAAAGCAAAAGCACTGATATTTTTAAAGCAACTATAATGCCTTTAAAAAAAAAAAAAAAAACCAAACTCCCATCCTTTTAAGAAACGCATGCCCATCAGCTAATATAAAGAGATGCAGAAAGAGTTCTACTCCCAAGTGGTGCACAGAGGTGACCACAATGTTCTTTAGAACCAACGCTCTCAGGTGCATAAGCCATTACACAATTTCACACTTGGAGATTTAAGACAATACTTCCATCAAACATGCCTCCTCCCCCACAAGTCTTTCCAAAGCAATAAGCAAAATAACAGTGCTGCATGAGCTTTACCAAATGTTAACTGGGAAACCCTACTGATTTTAATTGTGCTTGAATAAACGCAGAGCAGGATCTGCGAGTGCAAGTAGAGTGGCTTCTCATTCCTCTCTGTCTCCCAATCAGCTTTGCACTGATGGGTAGCCATTCCCAGGGGCAAAGGTTAGATATAGCAAGATTGAGGCAAAATCTTGTGACCAACCACTGTGACAACCATTTCACAGCAAACTAATAACTTAAGGATACTATGGTTGTGGTTATCCAAATAAATTCCCTGTCAATCATTTTCTATTCTTCAAATATCACATTTTGCATTAAAATATTAGGATTTGTGGAATAGATTGAAACCTAAAACATGATTTTCAATATTTTCCAATCATGGGGCTCACAATTCTAGGGAGAAAGGCAATAGGAGATTCATCCAAAGAAATTTTTAAACTCACATATATTAGGCTGAGGAGATGGTTCAGAAATGGCACAAGCAAGCATAAGGAGCTGAATTTAATCTCTAGCACCCACATAAAAACCAAGGCATGGCCACAGACACCTTTAACCCCAATCCTGAGTGGGGCAGAGACAGGAAAATCTCTGGAACTCGCTGGTTAAACAGACCAACTGAACAGATGGTCGCTTCAGGTCTAGTGAAACACTCTGGCTCAGGAAGCAACACAGAAGAGTGATAGAAAAGGACACCCAACATTGTATTCTGACCACCACATGCACGCTCACAGGGCACTCACAACTGTATACGCATGTACATTCATATAACACACCCACAGAGAGAGAGAGAGAGAGAGAGAGAGAGAGAGAGAAGGATAAAAATATAATCGCATTTTGGACCTTGCACTTGGACCTGTTCCACCTGTGTGTGTGTGTGTGTGTGTGTGTGTGTGTGTGTGTGTGTGTGTGTGTTCATGTATTTCAGCATGCTGTGTGAGAGTGCAGAGGTACATGTATTGAGATCAGAAGATGCCTTTGGGTGTCATTAATCATCTTCTGCCTTGTTTGAGTCCAGGTCGTCTCTCATCATTGTTGTCCACCACTGCATTCACTGGGATAACTGGTCTGCAAGGTTCTAGAATCCTTCTGTCTCTGCTTTTCATCCTACAATGCATTCACCGAGATTACAGATGACTGCTATAGTATCTGGCTTTATGTGAGTGATAAGGATCCAAACGTGGGTGTTCACATTCATCAGCAAGAACATTACCTATTAAGCCATCTCCCTAGTCCCTCTTGTAATAATTCTGATTCCAAGGAATCTGTGGTCAAGGGATCTGTGCTTCACCATCCTTCACAGAATTCTTTTGCTGTTGAGCATGCATATGAAGAACACTACCAAGTTCATGTCTCTCACTTTATAGGTGAAAAGACCCTGAGAACCAGATAGTAGTTCACAGTAATGCCAGAGCTACCATCCTAATTTCCATGCTTCATTGATTTTTTATGACACAATCCTATTAATGTTTTCATTTGATCAGTAACACAGAAAATAGCATAGGGCCTCAGAGTACATGCCCACCTAATACAGATGAATCCACTCTCCAATCATGATCATTTTAATCTACGTAAACATGAAATTGTTTCTTAACATTCCTGAATATCCACCTCCTAGGCTTGTCAACAGAAGATAGGAAATGACTCAGTCTGAAATTAGTGTGTAATCAATATCATCCTATAATTATGCTTTCTCCCTTTTAATTTTTCACATCTTTATTATTTTTGCACTCTCATGAAATTTCTAGTTACACTCCTGATAGAATAATCACATTAGGGCTAGAGATATGACTCAGAGGTTAAGGTACTTGTCTGCAAAGCCTAAAGATCAGAGTTCAATTCCCCAGTACCCACATAAAGCCAGATGCACTAAGTGCTGTATACATCTGGAATTCATTTCCAGTGACAGAAAGCCATACATACTCACTCTCTTTGTGTCTGCCTCTCTCTCTATCTCTCTCACACAAATAAATAAAATTTTTTAAAAGATTAAATAAGAAAACTCACATCATTATAATTCAGGAGCGTCAACATGCAGCTTGAGTGGCTTTATTGACTCGTCACTGTCAACTAATATCATCCCCATTATACCAACATATGTATGTGGTTTTGAAGAGGACAATGGTTATAAAAACACACTAGCTGTTTCACCTAGGTAACCCTTGTTTTCCCTCCAGCTCATTTCTAACTAATTTATTCACCAAAAAAAGCAGCAGTAAGAAAGAAAAAAAGTACAACCCTTAAGGCAGTGATATTACCTTGTTTTGATTATTTTGAAGGGCAAAAGATAACAGAATTAATCATAAAGATGTTAATTTACTTTTCAAAGAAAACCCACTCCCATTTGGAGGAAAATAGTGAAATCCTGCCTGAATTCTAGCTTGCTGTTGCTCCTAGGAGCTTCATGTATGCGTCCATAGTGTCAGTGCAAGTTTTCAGTCTTCCAAAATAAAACTTATCTCTCATTGAAAAATTAGAGAAACTTATTTCTAATTGAAAAGAGAAATTATAAGGAAAGAACAGAAATAGTAAAAGACATGATTTAGTACAGAAAACTAATGCTCCTTTTTTTTGGAGAGAGACACAGAGAAAGACAGAGAGAGAGGGAGAGGAAGACAGATAGGGATGGGCACACCAGCAGCCTCTCAGCTGCTGTGAATGAAATCCAGATGCGTGTGCCCCCTTGTGGTCAAGTGTGTCATTGTGCCCTTGTGTCACTTTGCATCTGACTCAACGTGGGACCTGGAGATTGGAACTGGCATTCTTAGGCTTAAGAGGCAGGCACCTTAACCGCTAAGCCATCTCTCCAGCCGTAATGCTCCTTTTTTTGATGTCTTAACGCCCACATCCTTTTCCTTGGTATATCAACTTAACAATTATGTTTCCATCAGAGTTTTCAAACTATATTATACAATGTCTCCTAAAAGCTTTATGGCTCACCTCATGCCCCACTTCCCCAGGAAAACCCTTAGAATAACCTAAGACCTTTCTTCCTACATGTAAAACCTCATATTCCTCTATCTCCAGGGTAGTCAATATGTGGTGCTTATACCAACACCATCAGGATCACATGGAATGCAGAATATAGGGTGGAGAGATTAAAGTACTTACTCTGCAAGCATGAAGACCTGAATATGACCCCAAGTACCCATGTTTAAAACAGGACACAGTGGCATATGACTATAATCCTAGCAGTAGGGAAGCAGAGACAGGAGGATCTTTGGAGTTCACTGTCTAGCCAGTTTAGCCCAACTGTTGAGCTCCAGTTAAGTAAACTGATGAAAAAGACCCTGCCTCAGAAACGTAATCAGATGGCCTTCCTGAGAAATGGCACCTGAGGGTATCCTCTGACTGCCTGACATGTGCACACATTTAAAAAGAAAAAAGTTCAGAATCTCAGTACTAACACATACTGCTGTATTGAAATTTACACTTTGGTAAGATCTCCCAAGGGATTCATAAAGATAATAAAGTTTGAGAACTTTACATTATGCTGTATCAGACTATTGAGTTTGCTTCAAGCCTTATCCCCTCCAACTCAATTCCTATAGCCCACAAGTAGCAACTTTCTGTTCTCTCAGCATTTGGTGCCATGAGAAGACCATGATGGAGTTTAAGAAAATAATTGTGTCACAGACTACATTGGTTACTTGTCTAACAACCATTTCTATTTACATCTTGCTAATTAGGCAGGCAACTTAAGGTATTATATAGGAACTGGGATCAGACAAATCTACCCTCACTAGCACAGAAGAGAAATCATGATCGGTCTATGGTACTTATAGTGATGCCACCCCTCTGCTCAGTGACTGGAAAGTGTAGAGGGGACAAGTATGGGATGCAATTCTAACCAAGTTACCCATAAGCTACAGATGGCCCATGCTCTCATTTCCTGACTGTATACATTTCTTCTTGATGAAGACAGGATACCTGAAATTAAACAGACTATCAATACCTATGAAGAGATTGATCCCAAGAATGGAAAGTGAAAAAGACTTGCCTCTCACGGACATGATCATGCCATTTAATTGCCAGCCTTGGACAAGATCTAACTCCAGACTTCTTGTTATATGACATGTAAATCATCTTATTAAGTTATGCAAATCAGATTTTCATGACTTACAGAATACATATATGCACACATACACATACATACACCCCCCCCACACACACACACACATACCTTTGGTTTTTTGAAGAAAGGGTCTCACCCTTGCCCAGGCTAACCTGGAATTCACTATGTAGTCTCAGGCTGGTTTCAAATTCACAGCAATCCTCCCACCTCAGCCTTCTGAGTGCTGAGATTAAAGGAAGGCATATGCCATCACAATTAGCAAAGAATATTTTTTAAATTTATTTTTTTCCTTAAAATGTCCCAGTTTACTAAATGCCCCAAACTCCTTGCTTTTATGCTTTATTCTCAATATCTTTATCCAGGATTGTCTTCCTATACACAACTGTGGTTGTTTGAATAGATGTTCCCCCAATATATTCAGTGTTTTATTAGTTTGTACTTTGCATCTGCAGCACCTGGCTGGAGGCAGTGTCCCTAGGCAGATCTTAAGGTGTGGTGGTAGGTTTGAGATTTCAATCTAAACATATACAAAGTGTGCCTAGCTGGAGTTCCTGAGGTGTGCTGTACTGTGTGTGTGTTTGGTCCTTGAAAGCAGGCCAGCTTCTTCTGCCATTTTGGAGCTTCCCCTGAATCTGTAAGCTTCAATGAATATCCCTTCCTCCACAACTGTACCTGCTCTGGAAGTTCATCTCAGCGAACCTAAAACTGACCGCTACAGAAGTACCAGAAGTGGGGTGAGATGAACCTGACCATGTATATTTTGGTCTTTTGGAACCTTTGTTTTGGAGGAACGGGCATGGACTTGATGCTTGCAACTGAAGATGCTTTCTGGAGTGGTAAGCCAAGTTTTATGGACTATTCTGATGAGAGTTTGAGAATGCTAAGTACAGACAGTATTGAACTTTGAAGCTTGGCTTATGAGCTTTCTAAGGGGAAGGAAAGACTGCAGAGGACTTTGTTGGAACTGGGCTACTGGCATAAGGAATGGCTGTGTTCTGCTGCCCAGGCCCAGAGAGTTTGCTCAAGGTTAAATTTGTAATGGACTGATTAGCTTGGATAAAGACATTGGAATGAGATTTTAAGATTTAAGTGGGAAAACCTCAAGCAAGTTAAAATTATGGGCATTGAGACTGGTTTTAGGTTACTGAAATGCTATTGTGAAACACATTAGCAATCTTAAGGAGGATGGCCAAACTGCTTTACATTAAAACAATGGAGAAGATACCTGAGGAAAGACTGTTAGAAATGCAAACTCTTTTGGCAAGAATTGACTGGAGAAAGAACCTGCTTTTCAAGGTTATGATTTATTTCCTCCCTGAATTAAGAATATGGCTTTGTCCTGATATTAGTTTTGGAAGCATGAAAAATGTGTGTAGTGGTCATGAATTGCATATGGTTCCAGGAGCCACAGCTGAGATGTGGAATGAGGCAGGGCGTGGGGCCCTGATAGGCTGGAAGAGCCTTTGGAAGATGGACCGTGGTTTACATGGAGACCTGAAGACGTTTTAGATATACCAGGACTGTGCAAGGGCTGCCATAGAACACACTGTTGGCCTGGGATGGAAGTTTTCCCTTGCTACTCTGTCCAGCTGGAGGGGTGGAATTGGAAAACCTGGAGATTGTCAGTCTCTGGTTTTATTGAACTGGAACTGCAGAAGTTTGATTATTGCTTGATGGTGGTTGAGTTTGCATTGTTCTAGTCTCTCCTTGCTATGCCTTAAACCAGTTGAAAATGTTAGTCTGTGCCTTTATATGTCGAAAGTATATAACTTGTTTGATTTTACAGGATTCACAGCTAAGAGACAATCTTAAATCTCAGATGAGACTTTGGACTTTAGAACTATCTTAAGTTGGTAAAGACTGTGGTACCTTTGAAATTAGACTGAGCACAATTTAGAATGTGTGATGGTTATGAATCTATTGGGGGCTGGGGTGGAATGTGGTAGTTTGAATAAATGGCCCCCAATTTATTCAGTGTTTTATTAGTTTGTAGTTTGCATCTGCAGCACCTGGCTGGAGGCAGTGTCCCTGGGCGGATCTTAAGGTGTGGTGGTGAACAAACCTAAAGCTTATGCTACAACAACCAAAGCACTTTCAAGATCCCTCAGATAGGCCCACTGGAGATGTTTCTCAAGAAGTTTGCCATACATGGAAACTCCATACAGCTCAAAGAAGCCAGATCAGTCATCACCCCAATTTCCCAAGAGTTAATGTTGTCTCTTCAGAGCGTGTTGGAGGCAGTTGAGAATGACTGGAACTCAAAACTAAAAGCAGGGACTGTCCTTGAGCCTGCCCTTGCAGTCTTTACTTTGCTACCGGTCAGAGAAGGATAGGGCTTATTTTTAGTTCTTGGTGCCTAAAGGAGATCCCTAGATCAGTTTTTTTCATAAACTCAACCTGAGTCCCCGCCTCCCGCCTAGGAAGGAGTTCTCCTTTCTAGAATTAACAGTCCTGGAAAGATGAAATCTGAACCTGGCATTATAGCTGGTAAGCTCACCACACCCCCCCTGCAAAAAAAAAAAAAAAAAAAAAAAAACTTGGTGTCAGGGCTGGTTAGCTCAGCCTCATTCAAAACCTATAAATAAGCCAGACATGGTGGCTCACACCTTTCATCCCAGCACTAAGGAAGCAGAGGTAGGAGGATCGCCAAGAGTTCAAGGCCACTCTGAGACTACAGAGTGAATTCCAGGTCAGCCTGAGCCAGAGTGAGACCCTACCTGGGGAAAAAAAAAAAGCAACTATAAATGACCCCAAATATGTCTCTAGGTGAGCTTTATTTTCTCCTGCCTTCTCATGGGCAGGAGCTCTTCATGTATTCTCTTCCCTCAATCTAATAAAATCTCCTTGAACCTTTACATTCATTTATTTATTTATTTATTTATTTATTTATTTATTTATTTATTTATTTATTTATTGTGTGTGTGTGTGTGTGTGTGTGTGTGGTGTCAGTATCTCTTGCCACTGTAAATGAATGCCCATTTGGCTTTATGTAAGTGGCTAAGAAGTTGAACTTGGGTTGACAGGCTTTTCAATGAGCACTTTTAACCACTAAGCCATCTCTCCAGCCCCACCAAAAGTATTCTAAGTTATAAAATTGTTGGATGAACTATCCACAAATAGTTGATGGCTGAACATCACTCTTTACCTGTTCTACCTCCTGTAGTACTCTGTCAGTTCTGCAAAGAAGCATCTGTGGATCCCATTTTCCTGAGGCAGAAAGTACAGTTAAGAAAGATTAATATTTCCATGACTTACATGACTTAGGATTTAAATCCCCCCTCCCCCCAATTTACTCTCAGGCATCTTTCTCCACTTTCCTTCTATAGTTTGACTGGTTAACAGCCATGATAATTTACTTACACTATTTTGTTGGGCCTGGTGACAGTGGCTCTTTTGGAGGGCTCTGCTCCTGCCTGGGTTGGAGAGTGCTGCCTTTTATAGGTTTCCTTGAGAATGGTTTATTATTTGCTTATCTGATGATATTGCATGAACAGATGCATGGGTTATTGAAAATAGGACGGCTCATCCTGAAAACTAACTATTCCCAAAGAATCCTAAAGCATGCCAAGCAGGCTGGAGATAGATGAAATAATGAAGCTTCCGGTTTGCAGAACTATTCGTTGTAAAGAGATGCTGTGTTATAAAATTAATGAATCCTTCCAAGAGAGTTGATAACAATGAGATGATAACCAATTCCTGACACGTACACATGGGTCTGAAGGGAGATGAATCTTCTACAAGGAGTGCCAGAGGAAAACATAATACTGTACTTCTTTTAATCTTTGAGTTCACTTTGAAAGTATGAGGCTCAGCTTTTAGATTTGTGCAATTTAAGAGAGCAACTGCATTCATTTGTTCAGATGTTTTGTCTGAAAAAGGAGATTAAAAAATACCAAAATATGTGGAGGTCTCCAAACACACCATCTAAATCTTTCATTTTCTATCCTCTCATGATGTGTGATGTGTGTGACAGACATGACTCTTGAAATGAGGCCAATAGTTTACTCAGACTGGACTCCAAAATTGGAGGAGATGAAAGGCTTTTGACCAATCTTATCTCCTGGGGGAGTATTATTCTTATTCTTAGAAAAGTCATTTCCCAGGTGTTCTGAGGTATATAACAAGCAGTGATAATTCTGAAATAAAAGGAGAACACAGCTTAGACACAATTAGCAACATTAAAGGAAATAAGCTGGCTTTCTGCTAGAATAGGGTCATGGAATGAATGTCTCAGGACACTAGCTTTCCACTCTATATGTGTGGACTATGTTTGGAAGGTCACTGCATGGAGACAGAATTCTAAACCCAGTTGTTAATTAGTTCATTTGGTCAATACAGTGGAAAGTTTAGTGTCAGTGATTATGTAATGCATGCAAACAATGCTTGTCCCTTTTTGCTTTGACCTTAAAAGTCTCTCAAATCTCTTGTTGAAAGGGACCAATTATTTCAGTTAAAAGATGAAATAACAACTCAGAGCAGATGCAGGAACTGCTGAGTAACTTTATAAGTAACATTAATTTACTCAGCATTTCATCTAGAACATTCTACTTCATCTATTTAAGGACCCTGACACTGTATCAAAAAACTATTCCTCATTCTCAAGCTAACATAAAAACAGAGACAAAAGATTTAGTATTTAGGGGGGCTGGAGAGATGGCTTAATGGTTAAGCGCTTGTCTATGAAGCCTAAGGACCCTGGTTCAAGGCTCGATTCCCCAATACCCACATAAGCCAGATGCACAAGGTGGTGCATGCATCTGGAGTTTGTTTGCAGTGGCTGGAGGCCCTGGTGCATCCATTCTCTCTCTCTCTCTCTCTCTCTCTGCCTCTTTCTCTATCTGTCGCTCTCAATTAATAAATAAAAATAAACAAATTAAAAAAAAAATACAGGAGATTTTCTATTGCTCGTCTTACGTATGTATCTGTCCATTCTTGTTCCCGGAACGGAAAAAAAAAAAAAAAAAAAAATTTACTATTTAACTTCAGTGTATTATCTTCTAATTTTACCTCTGAATTTCATAAAGTCTTTCTGATAACTAAAAGGTAAACAAAAGAGGCCTGAACATGACAAACTCCAACTGCTAAAATTAGGAATCCACCAGTTGGCCTCCAGCACCACTATGGACATTCAAAAGTAACTTTAAACCTATGTTTGTGTTTGTTTGACTGATTGTTTTTAATAGGGTCTCTCTGTGTAGCTGAAGCTAGACTCAAATTCTGTAGATGGCTGAGGCTAGCCTTGAACTCATAATCATACCGACTCATCCTGCTCAGGTGAGTATTGGGTGTGGTGTGCCACAAACTAGGGCTTCAAACCCATCTTCTTTTGAGAGTAATCCCTCGTGTTAATCAAAGTAAACCTATAACGTAATTGATGATTTTTACATTTTTCTGGACTGGAATCTTATGATGGAAAATCCTTTTTTTTTTTTTTACAAAGAAATATTTTATTTATTTGCAAGCAGAAAGAGAAAAGGGGTAGAAAGACAAACAGAGAGAAAGAATGGGCATGCCAGGTCATCTAGTCACTGCAAATGAACTCCAGGTGTGTGCCCCTCTTTGTGCATCTTGCTTTACGTGGATACTAGGGAATTGAACCCAGGTCATTAGGCTTTGCAGGCAAGTGCCTTAACTGATGAGCAAGTTCTTCAGCCCCAGAAAATCCTTTTAAACTATAGACATTTAGGAAAAATTAGAATCTTGACCCATACTAAGATTAAAACAGGAAAGCAACATATTAGTGCAGAGGTAATACTTATAGTTTCATCAAAATAAGTACATAAAATTTTAAATTTCAAATTAAATGCTGTAACAAGTAAGGCATATTTTTTTCTTTAACATACATTCATATGACATTTTGATGTAAATAAAGTCAAAACCAGTGACATATGAGGAAAAAAACAAGAATTTGAAATCTGAAATCACAGTTTCCTTTCCTTTTGTGTAGTTTATATCATAAAGTCCTTTGAATTGTAACTATTTTTAGTCAATCCTGAGCTCTTAAATTCTAACTATGTGGTTAAGAACCATCACTTATGAATTTTAATGAAATAACAACAGGTAGTGATTTCATAATTGTTTAGGTTATATATACTACTTACTCAGAGGTGCAAGGCAATGTACCTGACTTCATTTTGAACCACGTGCAAATCTTACTGTATGCAGTATTCAAAACAAACCATAATGACATATGAATGACAATCTCAAAATTTTCCTCATGGTGAGTGTTACTTCCAAAAGCCATAGATTTTGCCAGTGCACTTAGCTGAGCTCTTAGACATGCAGAAATGCTTTGTAGTAGCTTACCAGGAAACCTACTAAGGTTATTAGCACATTCATTATTCTTACAGGTGAAGAAAAGTTTCCTTTGGAGAGGACAAACACTGTTATAAATATGAATTCTAGGAGACTAGGGGGTGGCTCAGTGGGAAAAAGCATTTGTTGCACAATCATGAGGTACTGAGTTCAATTCCTGGCACCCATGTAAAAACCAGGCATGGTCTCTCTCTCTCTCTCTCTCTCTCTCTCTCTCTCTCTCTCACACACACACACACACACACACACACACACACACACACAAACTGCTGATGCTCCAGTCTAGAAGAAAAAAGAGGAGTTCCAGGTTCAATAAAAGACTCTGTCTCATGGAAATGGGTAGATGACTAAAAACCCTTCTCTGGCCTCTGTATGAATGAGAGTAGGGTATGCATACCTGCACACACATGTTCATACCCCACATGCATACATACATCCCACACTACCCACAAAAACACGATTTTTAATGTGAATTTCTATAGTTATAGGAGTAGAGAATCCGAGGTATCTGTGTCTTTTTAAACTTAGTTTCCACCAGTCAGCAAAGATTAAAAGATCGTTCAGTTCAAAACAATGGTTAGAAGGGCTTTCTTCTGAATATAGTTATAATTTAGGACAACTATATTTCATTTTTCTCCTCCAGATAAAGATTTGCTGACCACCCTAAGTCCGAACACTTCCATTTTTGGAGTTCTGCTCCAGCAAAATGATGTACACAATATTAGAAAATGGAAAGGGCTGGCAAAATGATCTACTCCCTGCGTTTTTATTGCATTTCAGTTGGGAACCTTTTCTGTTTGCTTTTATTTCCCCAAACCCCAACAGTTGATACAATGTGAGAAGAGAGTTCAAAGGGCGTTCAGCAGACGAAACAAGTGTGCCCAAGCAGCCCATGAGCCTCACTTGAAATTTAACCTTTAATCCCTTTAAATGCATTTTATAATTTGTAGGAGTGCGTCATCCTTCCAAATTAGCAGACATTGTGATGCTTCATCTTCTCCAGTTTGCAGTCCTCCAGTCTATTGGACACTCCCATGAAGCCATGCATCCATATTCTCCTGACTTCATTCCTTGCTTGAGCTCTACTGTGACAACTGTTCTGATCAAATGGCTTCATTCTATGGCCATGTGACAAGCACCCCACAAACCTGAACTCCAGCCCTGCTCCAGTCCCAGCCCCAGCTGAGGGTCCTCGCCACTCCTGGGGGTCATTGGCCACCGTCGTCCTGGGTGCAGGAGGAGCTGAAGGGAGCAGCTCTCTTGGAGCGGGTGGGTGCCGCAGGCAATGAACCACCTGGGAGACCATCTGATGGACAGCACTTGTTTATTCAAAAGGGGAGTGGGCTTATAAACACTTGAGAAAGGCTGAGAAGGCACGCACAGATCATAGGTTCATGGGTTGCTATCTAATTGGCTGGTGTTGGAAGGCAGAAGTCACGAGGAAGAAGCTACAGCTGCAGGGAGACTGTTTACTGCCATATAAGGGTCGCTTGGGCAGCTGGCCACAAGGTCAAGGGATTGTGGGGAAAGCAGAACCTTAGGGAATGTCCAGATGCTCTGGGAGAGGGCCAGCAGCCCATTGGTCCTGGTTCCATTTCCAGAGGAGCCTCTGCCTGCTGCAACCTCCACAATTCAAGCCCTCGCCCCACCCCATGTTCAACAGCCCAGGCCCTCTTCCTCACAGTTGCAGCCCATGTTTAGCAATGAGGGACACCCAGCTAGTTTTTCCCCATCACGACTGAGTATCAGTAAATAAATACTTCCATTTTTTTCAATTTCTAGTTGAAATTTTGAATTTTATTTTGAGTTCGGTTGTGGAGTTGAAAGCTGAGGATCAAACACAGGACTTTACACCTGGCACGGGCAAGCACTCTGCCACCAAGCTACATCCTAGACACAACTGCTTTGAATTACAAAGTATTGTGTGTCTTTGTTTTTCAGGTTTACAATCTAGCAATCACATTAAGAGAGTCGTAAGTCACCCTAACTGCTCATGGAGATAGACACATCACATTTTTTGACAATAAAATAGGTAAGCAAGTTGTTTGTATATTATTAATATTAGTTTGAGGTGATTGAAAATACTGCTCTTTTTTACTGTTTATAAGGTAATCTTTTTTATTAATAATGGACATACTTAGTATGGGTATATCATGTGTTGGCACCATCCTTTCCCTCGTCCCTGCCCCCATTCTGCTGGGGGCCCACCTCAGTGGGGTACCAGGTTTTTCCTGTGGGGTTGTGGGTTATGCATTGTGGGAACAGCAGTCAGTTATTGGGGCGAGGCAGTGCCTCTAGACATGATGTCCAAACTTACGGCTCTAACAATCCTTCTGCCCCGCCCCCACTCCACAAAATTCCCTGAGCCATGTTGGGTGAGTTTTAAGTCCACTTCAGAGATGAGCTCTTAAGAGCCACTGGATCTCTGCTTTGGTAGGTATTAAGTGTCCTCAGTGTCTGTCTCCTTCACTCTGGAGCTGATTGTCACCATGGAAACTGCATTGTTGCTCATCTCCCCAATTCCTCTGTGGTTTCAGCTGGGGCTTGGCTGAAGTGTGAGGGGTGGTTTATCTCCTCTGGTCTTGTAGCCTTCTGAAAAAGCAAAACAGATTCTCCAGCAGACAGTGAAGTCAGCACAGGTTGAATGGGGAAAGGGTTATTAATTTAAAGAAAATTTGATGGATGCATTCACTCTTTTAACCCAAGATTAGTTAGAACTTGACATTGGAGAGCATAATCATTGTCTCCATAGGATTTAGATCTGGTTCCCAGTTCCAGATATGGGTTATTTTCCACTGAGTGGATCTCTTAGCCAATCAGAAAGCCATTGGTTATTCACCAAGGCTGTGTGCCACCATTGCACTAGTGTGTACATTTGTCAGGGTGTTTGCTTCTGAATAGCTTAGACCTCTGAATGCTCAATTATTGACCACTGTGGTAGTTTGAATATATGGTCCCCAATATATTCAGTGTTTTGTTAGTTTGTAGATTTGATCTGCAGCCACCTGGCTGTAGGAGGTGTCACTGGGCAATACAAGATTTAAACAGGGCAAACATCAAACTAAGTAGTTCCAAGTCCAACAACTCTAGTCAGTGACAAATCTCTAAGTCCAATAATTCTAACCAATGACAAGTCTGGAGTTCCTATTCCACCACTCCAGCTAGGCTCCTCACAGTCCCAGAAAACTTCATCCAGTGCCAGCAGCTCTTATTGGCAGCCATCCCATAGTCCTGGCATCTTCATTGGGTCTCCATTGCAACCAATGGTCCATCCACATGGCTCCATTGAGACTACACACAGGTAATCAACAAGCCTGCTTCACACTGCCCATGACCATTTCCAAAATACAAAACTCTCTTTCCTGAATTTGTTATACTCCAGGTAGGCTTCCAATTTACTAATCCAGAGGGGAATAAAGCAGAGTTTGAAGAACATGACACTCATTCAGCATTCAGGCCCCTTCCAAAAAGTTTGTATTCTTCTTCTTGTCCCAGTGCAGACCAGCTGTCCTAATTTCAGTGGTTGTAATCTCTCAAATAGCTGAATGGGCAGCAGTTTTGACCAAAAGATTTCATTTTTTTCTGAGCCATATCCCTCTGTGCACACAAGTCCATTTCTACACAATGCAACCCTGCACAAGTTCTCAGGACATGGGCATTGCAGCAAGCCTCTCATACAAACTGCTTCTAGCCCAGTCCAAGGAAATCTCTTTCTCACCTTCATAAGCCAAACTTCACAGTCCATATTCTTACTGCATTCAGGTCTTTCAGCTCTGACCATAATAGTCCATCAAGCTGTACTTACAGCACTGCAAGGCATCTCTTAGGCCAAGATTTCAAATCCTTCCACATTCCTCTCAAAAATTAATTCCAAAAGGCCAAAAGCCACACAGCCCAGGGTCTAGTAGCAATAATCCCACTCTTTACTGTTGCAGTCAGGTTCTCATTGCTGGTAGAAACATCTGACCAAGAGCATCTTGTGGGAAAAAAAGTTTTATTTTGGCTTACAGACTTGAAGGGAAGCTCCATGATGGCAGAGAAAAATGATGGCTTGACCAGAGGGTGGACATTACCTCCTGGGCAACATCAGATGGACAATATCAAAAGGGGAGTGTGCCAAACACTGGCAAGGAGAAGCTGTCTATAATACTCATAAGCCTGCCCCCAAAAATACACTGCCTCAAGGAGGATTCAATTCCTAAACTGCCATCAACTGAGGACCTAGCATTCAGAATACCTAAGTTCATGGGGGACACCTGAATCAAACCATCACACCCTCTTAGATTTTGATTAACCCTCCCATATCTTTCCTTTACTCACTCTCTTCCCCTGACCTCACTTAGGCCTTTTCACCCCTAGTAATCTGTTCTTCTACTTACATATATACAATACCATCCCCTTAAGTCTCCCCTCTCCTCCCTCCCTTTTATCCCCTTTCTAGCTTACTGTCCTCTGCTCCTAGTTTTCTATTAGCTTCTGGTATCTTATTGGGACTCTCTTTTGAGGAGGTGGGAAAGTTTTCTTTGATAATTTTGTTGCGTAAGTTATCCATTCCTTTGGTCTGAATTTCTTCCCCTTCTGGTATACCCATGATCCATATGTTGGAAGTTTTAGGGTATCCCAGAGTTCCCTCATGTTCTGTTCACAAGAATTTTTGAATTTATTAAGGTTTTTGGACTCCTAAACTGTTTCTTTTGTTTTGTCTTCCAGCTTTGAGGTTCTGTCCTCCACATGATTAACTCTGTTCTTGAGGGATTCTAGAGAGATTTGCACTAGTTCAATTTGTTTTGTATTTTCTATTGCCTTTTTCTGTATAGTATCCATCCCTTTGTTAAGTTCCAATTTCAGTTCATTTTTTTATTTTCTTAATGCTTCTTGGAATTCATTCTTTGATTTGCTTATGACTTCATTAGCCTACTGTAGCAGACAGCTTCAGGTTCGCTGAGATGAACTTCCAGACCAGGCAAAGTTATGGAGGAAGGGATTTATTTATTGAAGCTTACAGATCCAGGTGAAGTTTCATAATGGCAGAAGAAGTTGGGCTGATTTTACAGGACCAGGCAAGAGAGAGAGAGACAAAAGCCACACAGCACAGCACACCTCAGGAACTCCTACTGGGCACACTTTGCATATCTTTACAATGGGATCTCAAGCCCACCACCACATCTTAAGATCTGCCCAGAGACACTGCCTCCAGCCAAGTGGCTGCAGATGCAAACTATAAACTAATAAAACACTGAATATATTGGGGGCCATCAATTCAAACTACCACACTACCCTGCTGGTTATTGAGATCCTCTATTTCTTGGCTAACCTTCAGTTCACTTAACGCTCTTTTGAAGTCTCTCTGGGTTTTGTCTATTAGATACAGCCTAGTGAGGACAGCTATGTGGATTTCCTTTGTGCGATTGTTGTTTTTTTATTGATTTGCTTCCAGTTCTCCCATTTGCTTGGTTAGGGTCACATATCTTGTGTCTCCTTTATGGAGTTCTATTCCTGTTGTCTCTTCTATGTTTTCATTGGAGGCCTCCATTGTGAGACTAGGCAACTTCGTTGGGGTTCCTTCCATTTCATGTGTCATGTTGTTTCCTTTCCACTGTGGTCTGCCCATCACAGTGTGGGAAATTGTTCCCCCTGGCAGGTCATTGCTTGCTTTTCCTGTTACCCTTCTGGGGCTGACGTGATGTCCCAAGCGATCACTGGGAGTGGGTCATACTTCCCTTTTTTCTGTGTGTGTGCATGTATGTGTTCATGCAGGCACACGTGTGCTGTGGGCTGATGGATGTGGAGATAGTGTCTTCCTCAACCACGCTCCAGTTTATCATTGAGCAGAGTCTTTCACCTGAACCCAGTGCTCACCAATTGGACTGTGGCCTAGCTTGTCAACTTGTACCCATTGATCCCTGTCTCTGCCTCCTTAGTGCTGGAACTACAGAAGGTCCACTGTGTACTCCCAGCATTTACTGGGATACTGGGGTGGACTTAGCTCTTTACACTTGTGTGGCAAATGTTGCATTGTCTAAGCCATCTCCCCAGCTCCCAACACTTACTTTTTTTCACAAATGTGAGAAATAATTTATATAGTT
Organism: Orientallactaga sibirica; assembly: GCA_036365145.1. Lineage (NCBI taxonomy): Eukaryota > Metazoa > Chordata > Mammalia > Rodentia > Dipodidae > Orientallactaga > Orientallactaga sibirica. The sequence goes on along the minus strand of JAEOAD010000555.1, from coordinate 7,779,942 downwards.
GTCTAGAAATGTCTGACAAGAGAGAACATGTCTTCTGCGATAGATCAATTCACTCACTTTTGTATTTTTCCTGCTCTTTGTAGTCCAGGTTCCCAGCCTCCATTCTTCATCCCTGGGGTCACTTTACCAATCATTTTACCCATGTTTGATACTCTTGCTCTGCTGGGAAGATGACCCAGCCTAAGACACTGAGAATAAAATAATCATCATGGGAGTTTCCTATGAGTGCCAGCCTGTCCTGACTCAAGTCCTTTGTGAAGAAAACTTATAATCGTAGTAAGAAAATTTACCTGAAGTTATGCACTGAGAATGTAAATGTGATTCAGATGCAGGTATACTAGAAACTGCACCACTCCTCTCCCACTTGGTGATGTTCACACAACACTCTGAAGCATTTTAATAATAGCAACAGGACCTGGCATTGCAGAGTATGTTTGGGCCATGTAGATACTTCCCAAAACCAGCACTAATCACTGCTGTTTATTAAGGGCTTTCTCTGTGCCAGGCTCTGTGAATATTGGTGATCTTATTTCATCTTTTCAACAAACCTGCAAAATAAGCCAGACCCCATCTTCCTACTTTTAGTAGTGATGTATTTCTTCCTACCACAGTGCCTCCCAAATAAACAGACTCTTTACTGTACTTATTTATTGAAATAATTGAATTAAAATAAATTTTGGAAACCATAGATCTGTCCTATCATCTGTCCAGAAAAATATGAAATGGGACACATGCTGACAGATTTCCTAAAAAATTCTACTTTATTTTCTGAAGGCCCAAAAGGAACATATTTTCAATGCAGAATTGGTGGTATTTTCAAAGGAGGAATAAAAATTTTGGATTTATTCAAGGAGATTAGTATAATAGATTTATTGATTTATAAAGACCATTGGGGAGTATCTATTTTATAATATTTTCTCCAGACAGAACTACAATGAAACTATCATGAATACATTCCTAGACAAATCATATTATAATCTGTGATAATTTAGATTTCCAAATGATGAGTCCTCTGACATAGACCCTGGCCAGTTTCTTGATATTGCAAAAATTCTAACCAAAAAGAAATATTTTAGTGGTCCAGAACACAAAGGCTTAAACAAGAGGAAAATTTCAAAAAGCTATGTAAAGGCTGAAAACTCAGTAGATTTGCATCAGGATGCTTTTACTGTTTTTTGAGACTGAACACCTGAAACTCTGGAAGGAATTAAAGAGCAAAGAAATTCTCAAATAAAATAAAGTCCTATTTCTTAAAGGTCAGAAGTAAATGATCATCATTATATACCCTTCTTTATTGGATTAATAAACATGTTCTTGTTCTATAGCCCTCGGGAAAATGTACAATAAAACATGGCCAAGGAAAGGAAGTGAAAGATAATATCTTCAGGCACCTTCTAACCCAACAAGTGAGTTTTTATGTACACTTTTTCCATTTAAAATCTGAAGATCATTTATGAAAATAGAATGATAATGATGCTTAAAGTGCTCACACTAGAGCTCTGTTTTAATCTAGTTTGTTATCAGATGTGGGTTTGTGCACAGTATAGGTCAGAACACCCTCTTGAAGGCGTCTTAGCTCTGTTCAGCAAAATACAGCCTCAGGTTCATTAAAACAATCTCTGGGCTGGGAGACAGCTCAGTGGGGAAAGCACTTGCTGCAGGAGCACTATAATTTGAGTCTGGATCCCAAGAAACCATAAAAACTTGTACACAAAGTAGCCTAAGCAGCTATAGTCAATCCCAGAAATCTATAGCAAGAAGGAAGATGAAGTCAGGAGAACTCCTAGAAGCTCTTGGGCCACCTAGCCTGGTGTACACAGCAGCAATCAACAAGAAATCCTGCCTCCCAAGGTTGTCCTCTGACCTCCACATGTGTGCCATGACACACATATGCCTTCACTCACAAATGCTCACACATTCACACATAAATACACAAATAATATTTTTTTTTTTAAAAAAAAAGCAGTCAAAAAGCTTCAGGGGTAGGGAGATGACTCAGAGGTTAAGATTGAGGGTTTTGCTGCTTACTGATAAGGGTCTGGATGGGTCTGAGACCACTTGAGTTCAACTTCCCAGAGCCCACAAAGATAGGTGGTCAATGGGCATGCATTGCTGTAACCTCAGTCCACTGGGTGGGGTTAGCGAAGGGAGAATCGTAGGGCTTGCTGACCAAAAGATGGCTACTTGGGACTGAGGGAGAGACCTCAGCTCAAGGAAGTACATGACTGAGAGATAGAGAAGGGCACTGAAGCTCTCCTCTGGCCTTGGCACACACATGCACAGTGCTTGCATCTACACACACGTGTGAACACACACACAGACACATGCACAGTGCTTGCATCTACACACATGTGTGAACACACACAGAGACAGACACATGCACAGTGCTTGCATCTACACAAACATGTGAACACACACACACATGCACAGTGCTTGCATCTACAAAAACATGTGAACACACACACACACACATGCACAGTGCTTGCATCTACAAAAACATGTGAACACACACACACACACATGCACCTGTGCACAACAAAAGCTTCACAACAAATGAATGAATATAACAATTGTCCACAATTAAATTGCTATTTAATTAAAGATATTTTAAAAGCACCTGCTGTGTTGCCAACTGAGGATAATGATGCTGATTTTTGTGGAGATATTGAATTTTCCACAAGTTTATAGGCAAAGAAAACATATAAAGAGCATTAATTTCTCCCTTGTTCCTCCTGTCTTGTTCCTCTGAACTCTTTCAAGTCTGCAAAACTCTTACTTGACCAAGGCACAAGCATATTTAGCAGTGTAGATTTTCTCTCTCCATAGACTGTGCCATTTTGAGCCTGGTCATCTTTACCTGAGCTACAGATCAAATTAATGCCCAGTACAGGTACCAGAGCTATCCTTGACTTATTAATCTGGAAGAATATACTAAATATTTACTTATGTGTCAGGTAGGAACTGCTAGCTTCTGGAACAAGCAAATCCTGAAGGCTTTAACAAAAGATTCTTCATCACTAGTGCCCCATCACTGCCCACATAAAATGGGGAGGGAACCAGACACCTTCCAACTTGTGCCATGCTGCCGTGAGCTCCCGCCAGTTGAAAAGGAAAGGGGTATACCAGATTGTTTCAAGTCCTGGGTCAGAGATGGCATGTGCTACCTCCATCCTCATGCTAGTTTGTGATTGGTCCAGCTTGAGGACCATTCATAGATTCAAGGAAGGTTTGGAAATTCTGTCCTTTGTAGAGCAACCATTTTCCAGCTAAAATTCCCTGATGTGGATAATGCTAACAGAATTGTGTGGGCAGTTGGCTCTCTCAGCCAGTGTTATTTTCCCTCTAAAGCATACCCTCTGAGGTCTTTAGTCTTACGCTTTCCTGAGCTTGCCTTCAAATAGGTGAAATTTGCTATGTAGCCAAAGTGTAAGATCCTTGATGAAAGACTAAACTCCACCCTTGATACACTTATTTTATTCGTAGCCCAATAAGTCTCCCATTCCTCTTCACCCTGGACAGGATCTTTGGCAGATATCTAAGTGGCTACTCTTCTTGCTTCTGGCTCACTAACCACAGGATACCAAATTGTGGATGTTAATGTTTTCAGAGTAAGCTAGTTATCAAATGTGGGGTTTTATGGAGACCTCTTTCTCTCTAGTAAAGGCTGTGACTCCCTGACCAAGCCCATTATAGATTTTACTACTGAAGCAGTGTTCTTTGTATTAAATGCTGTGGAGTCCACCTAACAGGAAATGAAAGAAATTCTGACAAGATCTTTACCTTATTAACAGACACTTACTGAGCAAGACTTAGTGACTTCTGGACTACCTAAAATACAGTCCCACCACCTAGAATTGTTAACTAGATAAGAAATAGAATCTTCTCTAGATTTTTCTCTACCTTTTTCTTTTCCTTTAAATAAGAATATTGTTTAATTTTGCTACTTATTTAGAAATAAAGTCCAGTAGAGGGCAGCACACACACACACACACACACACACACACACACACACACACTTTCAGTAGCAACCCTTCAGAACTAATCATTCTGCCTAAGTCAATGGACATAACAAAGTGAGGAAACAGTGATTCCATTTTCTGCCCAGTTCTAGCACAAGGCAGGTATAAAACAATAACATATCATGGCAAGGGAGCAAACATTCACAAACAGACAAAAGTAAAATGAGTATTCTGAGAGACAGCAAGGACCAATCTAATTTATTCCTTATGCCTGAGTAATTGTTTCAAAAACAATGTACACAGAAAGCAGTAAAAATCCACTTGTGGTGAAAATGCTCTATAATTCAGCTCTATTATCATATTACTGTGTTTGATTTGTTTTCTATGAACTCTGATACAGCTCTGAAAATGAGAAAATCAAGCGTAACATTTTTTTTCTATCAGTGAAAATAGAGATAGATGGAGTCTAATTATTAAAACTGTCGTGTACTTTAGTCACCCACATGCTTAGATAAATTGTCCACTTCTCCAGCACATTTTAACCATAAAAAGGAGCAAGAGATAAGCCCTAACTCATTAACACTGTATAAAATTGTTCGCTTTATTAATAAAAAACTATAATAACAAAGCCTTGTGGATACATAAGGAAGATTTATAACCAGCATTTGCAGAGAAAAATGTGTACATTGGCTGCTAATAAATTGAGAGCAAAGTTCTCCCCCGTGCGAAAAGCTTATATACATACACAAGTTGTGTATTGTGTTGTAATTATGGCCTTTAAGCCAGAGAACTGCTAGATTAGCACATATAATGAAATCAATACATTGTGAGGTTTACAAGGAAAACTATTTAGCATGGCAGAGCTACCCTTTGATTCTCTGTAGTGCTGAGTCATCACCTTTAAGTAGTCACCTAATGATTGAATGTCTATTACTGAGAGAACAAGTAATGTACAATATTAACAGGTTTGGTCATTTCTACTTAAATGAAAAGAAAAAATACATTTTTATTGGCAGGAAGCAAAGTTTTGTTGACAGCATTAAGATTTCACCCTCCACTTTCCTAGATAAGTATGATAAAGGTAGATAAATAAGGAGAAGAAAATGGCTAAAAGATAAATAAGGCATTTGTGGGAACCATGAGATACATAAGATAATTTATCCTTCCTTCCATTAAGGTTATATGCCATCAGGTTTTCATCTTGACATCTGGGTTTTTCTTTAAATATTGTATTGGGTGTTGGAGTAAACATTTGTCATACTTTCATATCAATTTTGAAAAGAAGAATCAATACGTTAAAATAATACATGTCAAATGACCCTGCCCCTTTTTCCACTTTAAAATTTTTCAAGCTTTGAAAAGTTTCATTCAATTTCTTGCCTCTGAAATCTGTTTCTTTTTCTCCTGCTTCATCAATTCTTGAAAATGAAAAATAAATAAATAAAAGATTCAACCCAGCTTTGCTGATAAAGGAAAGAAAATAGGTTTCCATTGCTTGTTCTCTCTGGTAATGGCAATTTCCCAAGTGGTAATTCTTGCAAATATATGCATTTTCATAAAAGGTACTATCTCAAAGGTAGCAGCTTAGGAGAAGTACAAATTCTGCCAGGAGGATCACAGGAACAACTGACCTCTTTCCTAGTGAAGAAGGGGGAAATTGCAAGAACTGCTACCCCAGTAATAACTGCCTTTTTTCTTTAATTGACTTTAATTTTATGGAAGGACTTTTAATAATATATTTTCAAAAATCTTTCAAAACTCAAAATTTCACTGCTCCTGAGTCTGAAATGTTCTTATTTGTGTGAGAAGTTCAAGGCTGTTAAGTGAACTGCCCTCTCTGAGATGGGAAAATGTCAGTATTTGCCACCAGAGATTACCCCACGGTTTTTGGGTTTTTTATTTTTTATTTTTTTTGGAGAGAGAGACAGAGAGAGAGGGAGAGGAAGACAGATAGAGATGGGTGCGCCAGCAGCCTCTCAGCTGCTGCAAATGAAATCCAGTTGTGTCTGCCCCCTTGTGGTCAAGTGTGGCATTGCACCCCTTTGCATCTGGCTAAACATGGGACCTGGAGATTGGAACCAGTGTTCTTAGGCTTAGGAGGCAGGTGCCTTAACTGCTAAGCCATCTCTCCAGCCCTACCCCACAGTTTTAATTTAATTAGTTCTAAAGGTTTCATATTCATGTTTATTTAGCTTGTAATTCTTAGCTTATAATACAATCATTAGAAGTATATGTTAATTATACAATCATTTATCCTACCACTTCCAGACAGTGAAAAATGTTTGAATAGCACTTTACAGTATGTCAAAATGTTGCTGTGTGACAGGTTCTGTAAAGCACAGAAAAGTGATGCAGACAATGCTTTCTGCCTCTGTTGAACATGGAACCCACAAGATACTAAAACCAAAACCAGATGGCGTGTGAGTTATTTACTGGCTACTCACAACCCACTGTGTTATTTAACTGGGTATTTTGTACATGGATGATATTTTTTCCTCTCACTCTCCTATCTGTGAATGTTTCCCCAAAAAAATCATACCATATATTTGATTTATGCACAAGACAGAATAGAAAAGTTCAATAAATACTTGAAAGAATGAATCAATAAATTATTGAACAAAGAATGACTTTTGAGGTAAAAAGTCTATATCATTTATTGTGACAACTTTAAAGCCAGAACTTTTGAGTACAAGAACTGTGGTTTTAGGAGATAGTTCAAGGAGAACTTAAGTACTTGCCACCCAAGCATGAGTACCTGCGTTCATGCCCCAGCACTCACATAAATGCCAGACATGGTGGTGCACACCTGCAGCACTAGTGCAGAAGAAATGGAAACAGGATAACCTTCGGAGCTTACTCACCTGACATCTAGTTTAGCCTAATTAGTGAGCTCTTGTTCAAAGAATCTGTCTCAAAAAACAAGGTATAGCCTGATTAAGGAAGACACTAATGTTGACATATGAACATGTTCCCCACACACATGAGCCCACATACACATTAACATGTACACACACACATGTATACCACATACATATACATGCAAAAATATGAAAAATTTAAAAAGTACAAATGTAGCTCCACATCAAGGCTGATCTCAACCATTTTCCACGTTCGGCAGACAAAAGAGACAGAGAGTGAGAGTGAGTATGGGCACTCCAGGGCCTCCTGCTACTGCAAATGGACTGCAGAGGCATGGGCCACTTAGTGTATCTGGTTTTACATGGGTGCTGGGGTATCAAACCCAGGCTGTCAGGCTTTGCAAGCAAGTATCTTTAACTGCTGAGTCATCTCTTCAGCCCCTGAAGTCTCTTTATTGGGAGTACCCTGTTGATGACTGCTTGATTTGAGTCTGAGATGACTCCAGAATGTTCTTCCTTCTGTTCATCAAGAGATAGACCTAATTATCATACTGTTCCAGGATTTATTCTACTCTGGATACATATTCCTAAAACAGAAGTAATGAAAATTTAACAATGACTTTTTGTTGTAGGACAAAGAATATCAAGTCGCACGTTAGTTGTTTAAATAACTAAATGGTGGCTAGTTTTGAAAACCTATAATACAATATAGGAATTAATTGCCCAACAATAGCTGTTTCTCCTAAATAATCTGCTTATTTACATCTACCACAATCGGTAGTTTAATGGATTTTTAAAAATAAATGTTTAAGGGGCTGGAGAAATGGCTTAGCAGTTAAGGCATTTGCCTGCGAAGTCAAAGGATCCCGGTTCGATTCTCCAGGACCCACGTAGGCCAGATGCACAAAGGGCACATGCAGTTGGAGTTCGTTTGCAGTGGCTAGAAGCTCTGGCGTGCCAATTCTCTCTGTGTCTGCCTCTCTTCTCTCTCTCTCTCTGCTGGCAAATAAATAAATAAAAATTTTAAAAAAATAAATAAATGTTTAAAATTTTAACAATTTTTATGGTTTGCTTTGCTGCTTATATGATCCTTTTTTATGCCAAGAGATAATATAAAATCACATAATCTGTAATTAGACCCTATCCACAAATGAATTCTGAGATCCCACTTTTCTAGGCACTAAAAAAAAAAAAAAAAAAAAATTCATGTAATTCCAGGCTTCAGTGTCAAAATAGGCACTAATTTAACATGCAAACATTTTTATTAGGACATTGTCTAGAAAGCTACCATTTAATAACTTGTTTTATATGCTAAAGACATCTGGATGATGGATTTATTATTAAATTAGAAGGTACAATATTATGGGGTAATGGTTTGTTCTACAAAGCCAGAATTAAGGCATTTTGTAATACTTTATGTAATTTTTAGTGACCTGAGATTTAGGTATGAACCCTTTAGCACACTTGATTTCCAAAAATCTTCTGATTCAGTTTATTCCTCCTTTGCTCAGTGATCAGCCACTGCTTTAAAAATATTTTTTTCATTTATTTCCAGCAGAGAAAGATAGAATAAAGACAGAGAGAGCGAGAGAGAATGGCATGCCAGGGTCTCTAGACACTGCAAACTGCAAACGCATGTGCCACTTTGTGTCTGTGGCTTTATGAGGGTCCTGGGGAATCAAATTTGAATCCTTAGGCTTTGCAGGCAAGCACCTTAACTGCTGAGCCATATCTCCAGTCCCAGCCACTAGTGACAATAAGTTTAGATTAGCCTTTATGGCTTCTAGAGTAATATTAACTGCTTCTGTCAGATTTAATGACAAATCTATTACATCTTTTCTATTTGCATATTTCATACCAATGGAAACACTGCTATGATTGTTTGCATGGATAAAAAGATGTTGATTTTCCCAAAAAGAGTGCCAAAATATTCAACAGTGAGCTTCATCTCGGAGCTTCCAGCTGAGTTGGAAGTTCTGGTCTTAGTGATCTTTAGAATGAAATTCTCTGTATACAGATGAGTGTCAGACCGCTATTCCCAGCATGCATAGAGTGTTAGTCTGAGGAATCTTGACTACAAAGGAAGTTTTTACCCTTTAGGAGTGTCAGGAATAGGGGAACCTGCATTACCCATTTGTATCTCTTACACGTATGAATTATGTTGTGTGTCATCTAGAAAGATTATTGAATCCAAATTCAGAATGATCTAAAATCTAATCAATGTCTTGCAATAAATGGTGATCTTTTTTTCTTGGAAAGAGAGAGATATTAGCTAAGTCACAGGTTGACTTGATTAAGATCCTTTTTTTATACATGTAGGCACAAGAGGAGGAGGTTACATTAGCTCTGTTCTGGGTAGCTTTACATGGTGAGACTGGAATGTCTCACATGGATTGTTTGGGGGGGCTTTCAAGATAGGGTCTCACTGTAGCCCAGGCTGACGTGGAATTCACTATATCGTCTCAAGGTGGCCTTGAACTCATGGTGATCCTCCTACCTATGCCTCCTGAGTGCTGGGATTAAAGGTGTGCACCACCATGCCCAACTCAGATGGAATTACATATATAGAGAGAGAAGGTCTGGAATCCGTGGCTTATTAGCAATCAGTAAAATCAGCTGCTATTTGGGATGAATAACTAATGTCTTAGGATGAGTGTGTTCTGACAACTGCAATAAAGAAGGAAGAAGAAAAGAAAAATGGGGAATGAGGAAATGGCTCAGTTGATATAAACACTTGCCATGCAAATCTGAGGATTTGAGTTCAAATCCTCAGTACGTGTTTAAAATACAGATGTGGTGGTTTGCATGTGGAATGTTCTCTCATAGACCTATGGGTCTGTTTGAATGCTTGATACCCAGTTGGTGGAGCTGTTTGGGAAGTTGGTGTTGCCTTTAGGAGGTGGAGTCTTGCTAGAGGAGGTGCGTTGCTGGGCATCCCCATCCTTGAGGTGTTATAGTCTCGCTCCAGCTGGTGCTCTGGCACTTTCTGCTTCTTCCCTGCTGATGTGGTGTGATGCTGTCTGTCCCTGCTATGCGTTCTCTGCCATGACAGATTTCCCCTTGAAAGTGTAAATCAAAGCTTCTTCTGGTTGGGTATTATGTGCCAGCAATGAGAAAGTAAGTGATGGTCTAGGAATGGTGGCATGTGCCTCTATCCCAACAATGGGGAGTCAGAGACAGAAAGATTCCTAGGGCTTCCTGGCTAGCTAGTGTAGCTGAACTGGTAAGCACTAGATTCAGTGAGAGGCTCTGTCTTGAAAAGTAAGGTGTAGAGTGATTGAGAAAAACACCCAATTTTTATTTCTGGCCTCTACACATATGCATATATGTGTATGCACAAACACACACACACATATGCTAACACAATATGAGCGCGTGAATGCACGCACGCGCACACACACACACACACACGCACAAAACAAAGAGAAAGTGAAGAGGTCCATTATGGGTAGATGACAACTAGAAATTTATAGAAGATTAGAAAATATGAGGTTTAAACAAATAAAAGAGGGCTGGAGAGATTGCTTAGTGGTTAGGGCGTCATGTCTCATTCTCACTGGCTTGGAGTATGGGTCTCTGTCGTTCGTCATGTCTCATTCTCACTGGCTTGGAGTATGGGTTCTCTGTCATTTGTCATGTCTACCACATGATACAATGTAGTCCTGTTGTCCTAAGGTAAAGGCAGTAAGCTTTTGCAACAGGATCAAGGGGAAACTTGTGGTAGACAACAGTTTTTATTTATCTTTTTTTGCATGTGCATTTGTGTGTGGTGTGCATGCTTATGTTTATCTATGTTTGTACATGTGGAATTACATGTGTGCATATGCAACTGCATGCATGTGGAGGCCAGAAGTTGATGTCGAGTATTTTCCTCTCACTGAACTTAGAGCTTCCTGATTGGGCTAGACTAGTTAGGCTGTCAGCCTCAGGGACCCTCCTGTCCTAGCCTCCCCAGCGGTGGGGTCATAGGTGATCACACTACACCCACTTTTTATGTGGGTGCTGGTATCTGAATTCAGGTCCTCATACTTGTGTGGTAGGTGCTTTAACCTTTTTGGACCCAGAAATCATTTTTTAAATATTTTGCTTATTTATTTGAGAGAGAGGCAGACAGAGAAAGAGAGGAAGATAGAGAATGGACATGCCAGAGTCTCCAGCCACTGCAAAGGAACTCCAGATGCATGCACCACTTTAAGCATCTGGCTTTACATGGGTACGGGAGAATTGAACCCAGGCCTTCAGGCTTTGCAAGCAAGTGCTTTAACCACTGAGAAATCTCTCCAGTCCCAGCAATAGGTTTCTGAGGCTCTCATGAAGTTGATTGAAAACCTCCATGACTTGTTCAAATTACAAATGTTCGAGTAGAAAAAAAAAAAAAAAAAAACTCTTCTGTCTAGATATGTATCTGTCTGCTTAACTTCCCCATCATACTTCTGACCGTGGTCATTCTAGAGATTTGCCTTTTCGTGTCTGGCTCCTATGACTAGATGTAAACTTCCATAAAGGCAATGACTTTGTTCTGTTTTCTCCTTGAGCTTTCTGCTCAGAACAGTTCCTGGACACAGGTTAGGCATTCAACAACATTTATAAAAATGAACCAATAAAAGCATTATCTAAAGAAAATGATTTAATAAGTTCAAGGCTGTGACTCTGCTAAATGCTCTGCTGATAAGTCCAAAGACAGCAGATGTGCAACCGAGGCAGGGAGACTCCAAAAACCTGAACAGTAAATTAAAAAGACTAGGGACTACTGATTAGTGCTGACCCATCTGCATGTGCTGTAGAAATTCAGAGAAATACCTGGAGGCCTAGTCAAGGAAGACTTCATGGAGCCAGAGAAACATCAAAAGCAGGTGTCATAGAGTTGAGGAAGATGATCCCACCCAGACAGAAGATCTGCCATGCCAAGCCAGATTGCAGAAAGCAATCAAGGCATAGAAAGGGATGGGCAGAAATCATCTCAACCATGTGCACACATATGAACACACACACACATATATATATGTGACAGATCTACGTATGGTGCCTGTTAAGATTCCCCAGTCTAACTGCTGCAGACAGGCACCCTTTGCTCCTAAAGTAATGAGATTGTCTTCAGCACTAGGGACAGAGGCACTTTCGTTATTAACAAAATATAGTCATGATAGCAATTAAATAAAATGTTATGTATTATTTAAAAAGCCTGGAATAAAAGATTCTGTTGTGCTTATTTTATATATGAAAAAATAGGAGGCAAAAAGATGAGTCATTTCATCACTGCCCAGAAAGGAGGAAGTTATTTAGCTCAAATCAGCGGTCCACACTACTTTCGTCACCACAGAAGAGAAAGTCAATATAAACAGAACAGATCTTCAAAAAATCTTAAATGTTGATGTCAAAAGAAGGCATTATTCAATGTATCCATGCCGTTTGGTTCTTTTCAGAAAATCAAATAATTATTTAGGGATGTATCATATATACATTAAATTTTAATACATGTCATACTCCTCAGGACTCAGGACCATACAGAGATGCTTTTAGGCAATCCCCCATCCTCAAATAAAGGGTAAAACAGTGTGATTGCGGATACACAGGTCATGGATGCAGTAAACTGAGATGATGAAGGGAAAAGGGTTCAAGCACTTTTAAAGGTAAACAAGATTGGACATTTTAGAGTAAATCAAAGCAGGAAACACAAGACATTTGAGTTTTGGGGCCTGGAGAGATGGCTTAGTGGTTAAGCAGTTGCCTCAAACATCTGGAGTTCGTTTGCAGTGGCTAGAGGCCCTGGCGAGCCCATTATGTATCTATCTGCCTCTTTCTCTCTTAGTCTGTCTATTGCTCTCAAATAAATAAGTAAACAAAATAAACAAAATAAAATATTTGAGTTTTGAAGATATACTACCAGCAGAACTTCAAAAGTAAGTTTTTGGGCTGGAGAGATTGCTTAGCAGTTAAGGCACTTGCCAGCAAAGCCAAAGGACCCAGGTGTGACTCCCCAGTAGCCATGTAAAGCCAGATGCACAAGGCAGCACATCTGCCTGGTGTGCCCATTCTCATTCTCTCTCTCTCCATATATATATATATATATATATATATATATAATAAAATTTTTTGAGGTAGGGTCTCACTCTAGCCTAGGCTGACCTGGAACTCACTCTATTCTCAGGGTAGCCTGGAAGTCATGGTAATCCTTTACCTCTGCCTCCCCAGCACTGGGATTAAAGGTGTGCGCCACCACGCCTGGCATAAAATAAATATTTTTAAAGTAAGTTTCTCGGGCTGTGGTTAAGGTGCTTGCCTGCAAAGCCAAAGGACCCACATAAGCCAGATATACAAAGCGTTGCATGCATCTGCAGTTCATTTGAAATAGACAGAGGACCTGAAGCACTCGCTTTCTCTCTCTCTCTCTCTCTCTCATAAATAAATAAATATTAAAAAGTAAGTTTCTTGCTCTCTGTGGTCTGGCTTGGGTCACAGCGACATGGCCCAACGAGCTGAGAAGGTCGGCATCTTGGGTAAGTACACCCCACTGTGGTGCCTCCCTCCGGGAGATGGTGAAGAAGATTGAAGTCAGCCAGCACGCCCAGTACACTTGCTCCTTCTATGGCAAAGCCAAGATGAAGCGACGGGCTGTGGGCATCTGGCACTGCGGTTCCTGCATGAATATGGTGACGGGCAGGGCCTGGATATGAATTCTGCTGTCACAGTCAAGTCTGCTATCAGAAGACTGAAAGAACTGAAGGACCAGTAGAAGCCCTATCATTTGAGACATCCCTAGCCTGCAATAAATGGGTTAATTTATGTAACAACACTTATAAGTCTCTCATCACAGTATGTGATGGTTCTCATATCCATCTTCTCTGGCCACCTAGAGGAAGTCTTCTTCTATGAGGGAAAACATCCAGATAAAAAGTTCTTGACCCCCTAGCAACACCCAGGCCTTGCTGCTAAATGTACACATGTGCAGTATTTGACCAATAAATTTCCTTTTATAATTATCAAGTCTAAATTGTGTTTGCTTATTTGTTTGCAGTTTTTTAACAAAAAATATGCTAACTATTAAATTAGTACAACAAATTGAAAAATATTCAGACATCAAGAAGCTTCTGATTAAAAGGTCAAGTAGGAATAATAATAATTACAGTTATGAATAACAAATGGTATAATAATTTTGGCACATGATCTATCCTAATACAGAGAAAGACCACCTTATCTTGATTTAGAAACATGGAGCTCCTGCCACGGAAAGTTAGGGATTTATTAGCCTTTATCCTCTCCAGTCATTTCCCTATATTATAAATGATCTGAACATTTAAATCAATCAATGTATGTTTTCTAAACAAATAGCATTAAACATAACAAATGGGCACGGAAAACACCAAAAAGACAGATGCACATCTGACTTTATCTACTTGATTTATTAATGATGTCATGATTAACAGGGAATTTTAAATAAGACCTTTCTTAGCTAGAGAAACATCTTTAAACAACATTAAAAGTGCTCCTTGTATTCTCTTAAATTCCTCCCCTCTCTAGTTAAATAGAAAAGTGCCAAATTCAATGAGAATCTTAGACCATATGAAGACAGGTAAATGTTCATCAAAAATTTTATATCTTGTTTGAAGCCTTGAGATGCATGCCTAAGAACGGAGCTCAAAATCAGGAAGGAGAGCCCAGAAGCAGACAATTTGAACCTAATCATGAAAATGACCGTCACAGAGGGGCCTCACTGACCACGTCTCTAAGTGATTCCAGTTCAGAGACAGATATCAGCCCTGCAGGACTAACGTGAGTTTGTATAGAAGTTTCAAAGAGAAAGAACACTGATGTTAGGTAGGTATCAAGATAATTCACGATAAGTGAGAATTGTACAATGTAAGAGAAAATAAGAGCAAATTGTAAATTTATATCCTCTTAAAGTCCTCTACCCTCCAGTTAAACTGACAATTCCTGATCTGATGAGGGTCTTGGGACTAGAAACCTTCTGAAGTCAGATAAACATTCATCAAAGAATTGTTATGTCTTTGTTTTTTTTTAAAAAAAAAAACTTTAAAGCTTATAACTAAGACCAGCGATAGCACAAAAATGAAAGTTTCATAGACTAGCTGGGATAATTCACTATGTAGAGAAAATGATAAGTATAACTTCCTGATGTGATTTTCTACTTGCGAATTCCATGATTTTATGAAAACATAAGACATTTGGGGCTACCTGAACTTAAGCAAGAGAGCACCATCAACTTGTAGTCCAACTAAATAAAACTCCTTCAAAAGCTTTTATAGTGAATTTCTTCCTGCAGAAGGTTGGGTGGAAGGACAGAGGAAAATACTCCTGCTTACAGTGTATTAATATTCCTGTTTCTGTAAGGCAAGTCAGAGAAGACTGCACAGTAGATCGTGAGCTCAGTCGGGATGGGCATTTCCCTCCATCTTCTCCCTCCCTCCCTCCCTCCCTTCCTCCCTGCTCGTAGCTCAGTGCATTGCAGAGAAGGTTTGACATAGATAAAACTAACTCCTGCGGATTAATTAATATTCAACAGAATAAGCAAAGGGAAGATTAACTGCTTGTGTTTTTGTTTGTTGTTTGTTTGTTTGTTTTACTGAAATAACTGGCCCTGGGAGTCTTCGTTCTTAGCACAATTCGTCCTTCAATGTAGACTGTCTAAGGAATTGACATTCAAATGAATGAATGTAGTAGATTTAAATGGTTGGATTGGCTCCCTCATTAGGCTTCTTTTTTCATTTTAGTTGTGTGTGTGCACGCGCACACATATTTATGTTCGCTTGGGCACACATGTATTCACGTGTGTATGCACATGTGTATGTAAGTGTGTGGAAGCCACAGGGCAGTGTTGGGTGTCTTCCTCCGTTTCTCTCCACCTTATCTTTTTGAGACAAGATCTCTCACTGAACCTAGGGCTCGTCAACCTTTCTGGCCACTGAGCCCTGGAATCCTGTGTCTCCCCCTCCTCCATGCTAGCATTACAGCTATGTACCACTGCGTGGGGGTGCTAGGGACCTGAAATTAGAACCCCATGATGGTGTGGGAAATATGCAACGCACTGAGCCATCTCCCAGCCCTCCGCCTACTTTATATACAAATCACTAATGCAGCATTCAATTCAAAAAGACACTACGCGGGCTGGAGAAATGGCTTAGCGGTTAAGGCATTTGCCTGCGAAGCCAAAGGACCCAGGTTCAATTCCCCAGGACCCACGTAAGCCAGCTGCCCAAGGGGCACATGCATCTGGAATTCGTTTGCAGTGGCTAGAAGTCCTGGCGTGCCCATTCTCTCTGTGTCTGTCTCTCCTCGATCTATCTCTGCTTGCAAATAAGTAAATAAATTTAAAAAAAAAAAAGACACCACGCATTGGGCGGCTCCTCCATGTCCTGGTCTCAGGTCTTAGAACAGAGGAACTCTAGACACAACTGCCTTAAATTGTCGTTTCCACAGAAAATTTCTGCAATTTCAAAAATGCTCCCCAGGTCCTCAAACAAAGTTCATGGAGACATAGCTTCTAACCTTGAGAAAAGGTATTTGTTTTCCTCTTTGTGCTTGTTTAAAAGCTGGGCTCAAGTTTGCAACTCTGAGGTTTGTTTACAGAAGAGCTTCTGCATGCAACTGTTCTGTCTGTTTGGAAAGTACTGTGTGCCCAGCTTTGGAAGACTGCTCCCCATTTGACCAGGAGATTTATATCCATGGTTACATGAATGTCTCTCTCATTTTATTACGCTTGAGGAGAAGGAACCACACAGGATATTTTCCACGTGGCTGACCCTGGGTTTTCTCCCCAGCAAGCCTTGAAGTGTGAGAGGTCCCAGTTAGGGAAAATGTATTTATACATAGGTTATAAGTTAACCCAGTTGTTAAAATCGATCTGCAAATTTCTTCAAGGCAGGAAATAAAACAAGGTGAGCCTTCAAGGTTCTGTATTGGTCCAACAAAAATACAAAATATCTTGCAAATGATTGTGTTTAGGGCCATGCTGTGCCTGATAGCCCACGTCAACAGAAGTACCCTGAACTGCTGATCGGGAAGAAATATCAACTTGGACCATAATCCCATGGAGGCTACACCCTGAAACTACCTATTAGGCAAGGGCAGAAATAATTTTCTTTGAGTATAAATGTGGTAAAAAAAAATCCCCAAAGGGAAAAGTTTAAAATTGAACTGGGGCTACTTCCTAGGGGGAGGCTTATTGGAATGCATTTCTCTACCACGTTCCTGTTCCTTCTTAAAACAGAGTCCCTGGGTGAATTTTGAGAACATTATAAAAGCTTCTGTGTCTCTCCCCCAAAAACACACATACAGAAAATTAACATATAAATTTTAGGTGCATCACCACAGAACTTCATGAAACTCATTCATAAAATTGCTATGAAATACATGGGTCCCAGTTTAAAAGGGATTGCTCCAAATTTTGCTTTATTTTCTGTGTCTTCTGTACTGATTAAAATAGGGGAAATGTAGTCTTAAAAAGTAACAGAAGGAGAAGGAGGAAGAGAAGGAAGCCTTTAAAAATGTTAAATGAAAGCACTGCCACACTAAATATCTGAGCTCAACCCTTAATTCCTAATGATGGCTGCAGAGTATTGGAGGAAATGTGGCCTGATATATTCTGTTTGTGAAGTACTGAAAACTTCTCCAGTAACATGTACCGAGGTAACCACTAAGGTTAGAGATGGTCAGTGTTCTTCCAATCTATGTCTATATATAAACAAGATATATGCATATGTAAATACAAATAATGTACTACAGTACAATATGATAAGTACTGATATAGGGTGAAAGTTTATGGAAGAACAAAGGGTGAATGAGTTCAGGATATGACTAAAAAGCAACAAGATAGCCCCAGTACAGAAGATAAAGCCAGGTAACAATCATGAACAAATAGGAGCCTTGGAAAAAAGGAGACGAGCATGGTAGCCATAATATATACATTGGCGTAGATGTTAGAGAAAATCTGGTCCTTTCTGAGAATAACAAACAATGTTATATCTGAACATAGCACATGGTCAAAAGGAAAGCTGGAAGGGCAGACAGGACAGGACATTTTTTCTTAGATAGCCTAGTATAGCATGCTAAAAACCTTGGGGTTCATTGACAAACACAAAATGCAACCAAGGAGTTTAAGATTATATATACCATTCCATTAGAAGTTTACCAAGATTGAATGTAAATATTTTTATTTGGTGGATTGACTAACAGCTCTAAGATCTCACAGAAGGGTCAGTCATTCTAACTCTGGAAGATTCCAAAGCAAAAAGCAATCAGAGATGTAGATAAGATACCTAAAGATTCTTAGTTTTCGGGAGACCAGAAGCATTTAACACTGCTGCAAGTCCTTCTAGATCTAGAGACTGCATGGTCAAGATGAAGAGGGGTCTTTGGTATCCAATGACTAGCTTTCTACTGATGATAACAAATCACCACCGAGCTAGTGGCTTAAAACATCACAAATTTCTTATTTTACAGTAGGTCAGAAATCTGACACAAGTCTCATTTGGCTGTAACATAAGAGCTGCAATTTGTTCTAGTGGTTTGATAGGATAATTTGTTTCCTTGCCTTTTCTGTTTTCTAAAGGACACCCAAAATCTTAGTCCATAGCTTCCTTCCCCCTTCCTGAAGCCAGAAAGTTGAGTCCAGCCATTCCTCCATACTGATATCACCTTCTGAACAAAGCTGGGAGAAGACTCTCCATTTTAACTACTTCTGTGATTATATTGGGTCCATTTGGGTGAACTCCAAGCACTCTCACTCCAAGGTCTATACCCTTTACCGTATCCACAAGAAATACATCTTAAGGCTCAAGGATGATTCTGACCAACACAAAGACCTTAGCAACTTCTGCCTTCGGTTGCACTTCTTAACCAGAGAAATGAACTCTAGCTTCATTTGTTCTGGGACATCACTGACTCTTAAAGAACTTGGCAAGATACATAATTAGGTTTAAATACATTTCCTATTTTAAAAGCATCAGTTGTTTTCATTCCTCATTTGAGGAATGTGTTAAGCCTAGAATGTGCTCTCAAAAAGTCAAACACTGCACAGAAGGGGAAATAAGAAAAGGAGTTAGTCCAGGTTAACCAGACAAATTTTGTGTGAGGAATTGGGCCAGATGGAAGGGAAAAGACAAGGCCAGGGCCTAAAGAAGAATTTAAAGGATCACCTGAGTTACAGGATTCCCCTGAGATGAGAAAAACATGCAAAGATGAACACAAAAATAAATGACAGACAGGGGCTTGGGAGATGGCTCTGTGGATAAAGTGCTTGTCCTGTGTAGCTGGACTATCTGAATCAGTGAGCTCTGAGTTCCATTGAAAGGCCTGCCTCAGTAAATGAGGTAGAAGCCTGAAATCAATATCTAGCCTCCATGCCCACACATACACAGAAACACTCACACAGAGAATAAAAAATAAACAAAAGACAATAAAGTTCAAATATACATGTGTTTTTTAATGCTATCTAATCAACCTTGTTAACAAGTCTCCATCTACCATCTGTGTTCCAAAGGCATGGTTAATATATGTCTGTATTTTACGTGGCCATAGCCTATTGTCTGTTCCAATAGTAATAGCTGAAAGCAAGTCTTCTACTAAGTAGTTGTGAAAAGACGTTTTGATTTCAAAGGCCTAGTGTTGCCTGTCCTTCCTGCCCGCCCTTTATCCATATTAGAAAGCGACACATTTCCTCAGAACAGCCTCATCTGCTTCAAAGGACATTGCCTTTTCAGAATTCAATCGGAAGATAAAGGAGCTGACCACGCTTATTAATCAAATGTTATGCCTCAGTAATCCACCTATATTCAATATGTTTCCAAAGTACCCCAGAGAATGACCATATTCCAAATCCATTACTAGTTGAACCTTATTACTTTTATACATGCTGTGTTGTGTTGATATACTGACTGTCTTTCAGACTGACTCAAAGAAAAATTGAAGACATAATGCTTTGAGAAACAGATGGCTGCAGAAGAAGTGATGATGTGAGAGGTTCTGACCTATGAAGAGTGGGTAAAGGCAAAAGGTGAACTCTTCCAAAGCTGAGATGCAATGATTCAATAATGTACATCATGTCGTAATGTTTTAGAGTGTTCTGCCTATTGTTGACCTGGGCTGCAAGTTAAGGTACCCTAGAAATATCTTCTGCAGGTTCTACTCCCCATCTGGGGACCCTGAATGAAGACATTCTGTCCAATATTCAGACCAAGCAGATAGTCAGATCTGGAGATGCACCAAAAGTTGCCCCTTGGGCGTGGAGAGCAAAGGGGGATTTGAGAAATCCAGCAGTGCTGGCATCAGCTGGAAGTACTGGGAAGAAAAGGCCAAGAGCAGACGAGAACGGTCCGTTTAGAACCTAGTAGAATAGTCCTGATGGGAAAGTCTTGTAGATAAGGGACGTCCTCTACTTCACTTCTCTTCATAAGTGCTTGAAATACACTCAGAGCAGAGAAGAGACTAAATAAAGGCTGTAGAATCTGGGCTCAGGTCTGAAGGCAACAGCTGTTAAACTGGCACTGGGCAGGGGGTGGGGGCTTGAATTATAGCTCCATTAGTAATTTTCAATGTTCCTCACAAGCATGCGAACCTGCACTCAATCTCTGGTCTTCACACAGAAAAGCAATGTCAAACACTGAGATACATACTTGTAATCCCAGCTCTGGGGAGGCTGAGACAGGAAGATAGGGTGTGCTGGCCAACCAGTCTAACCGACTTGGAAAACTCCAGGCCAGTGAGAGATGCCTAAGAGAAATGACACACAGGTTTTTCTCTGGCCTCCACTTATACACATGGACAGAGAACCCACAAACACATGTGTGTATCACACACACACACACACACACACACACAAAATAGGCATGGGGAAAAAATAGAGGAACCACTCTGAAGCCACCCCAGGTGATAGTTTTCTAAAAAAGATTGATAAAAAGGGGAGACGTTGTACATTAAATGATGACTAGAAAAAAATTAGATATTCTCGTTGACTTTGATAATTTGGTGTTTATTTCATTTTATGTTCATTGAAGAAATGTCACTATTGAAAAAAACTTGCAGCCTCACCTATTCGTGCTGAGTAGAAATGGAAATAAATTGTGTTGGGTGCATATGTTTGTATGCGTGGCCTAAGCGTGCCTGCGTCAGGGAGGCTTTCATGTTCATTCATATGTTTGTATACGTGGCCTAAGCGTACCTGCGTCAGGGAGGCTTTCATGTTCATTCATATGTTTGTACGTGTGGCCTAAGCGTGCCTGAGTCAGGGAGGCTTTCATGTTCATTCATATGTTTGTACGTGTGGCCTAAGCGTGCCTGAGTCAGGGAGGCTTTCATGCTCATTCATATGTTTGTACACGTGGCCTAAGCGTGCCTGAGTCAGGGAGGCTTTCATGTTCATTCATATGTTTGTATGCGTGGTCTAAGCGTGCCTGCGTCAGGGAGGCTTTCATGTTCATTCATATGTTTGTACACGTGGCCTAAGCGTGCCTGCATTGGGGAGGCTTTCATGTTCATTCATATGTTTGTATGCGTGGCCTAAGCATGCCTGCGTCAGGGAGGCTTTCATGCTCATTCATGTTTGTACGCGTGGCCTAAGCGTGCCTGCGTCGGGGAGGCTTTCATGTTCATTCATGTTTGTACGCGTGGTCTAAGCGTGCCTGAGTCAGGGAGGCTTTCATGTTCATTCATGTTTGTATGTGTGGCCTAAGCGTGCCTGCGTCAGGGAGGCTTTCATGCTCATTCATGGTTGTACGCGTGGCCTAAGCGTGCCTGCATCGGGGAGGCCTTCATGTTCATTCATATGTTTGTACGCGTGGCCTAAGCGTGCCTGCGTTGGGGAGGCGTTCATGCTCATTCATATGTTTGTACACGTGGCCTAAGCGTGCCTGCGTCAGGGAGGCTTTCATGTTCATTCATATGTTTGTACACGTGGCCTAAGCATGCCTGCGTCAGGGAGGCTTTCATGTTCATTCATGTTTGTACGCGTGGCCTAAGCATGCCTGCGTCAGGGAGGCTTTCATGTTCATTCATGTTTGTACATGTGGCCTAAGCATGCCTGCGTCAGGGAGGCTTTCATGTTCATTCATGTTTGTACACGTGGCCTAAGCATGCCTGCGTCAGGGAGGCTTTCATGTTCATTCATGTTTGTACACGTGGCCTAAGCGTGCCTGCATCAGGGAGGCTTTCATGTTCATTCATATGTTTGTACGCGTGGCCTAAGCGTGCCTGCGTCAGGGAGGCTTTCATGCTCATTCATATGTTTGTACGCATGGCCTAAGCGTGCCTGCGTCAGGGAGGCTTTCATGCTCATTCATATGTTTGTATGCGTGGCCTAAGCGTGCCTGCGTCAGGGAGGCTTTCATGCTCATTCATATGTTTGTATGCGTGGCCTAAGCGTGCCTGCGTCAGGGAGGCTTTCATGCTCATTCATGTTTGTACACGTGGCCTAAGCGTGCCTGCGTCAGGGCAGTTTTCATGTTCATTCATGTTTGTACACGTGGCCTAAGCATGCCTGCCTCAGGGAGGCTTTCATGCTCATGAACATGCCCAAGGCAGACAACTCAGTGCCTGGTGAAGGGATAAAAAGAACATGGAAGATTCCAGAACCTTATTATTTTAAGCTCATTTGTTTCCAGATGCCTTTTCAGGGAGTATCTTTGACAATCATGAGAATTAGAATAAAAAGGTATGAAAGGAGACATAATAAAGTGACAGTTAGGTCAGAATGCTTAATATGCAGGAGAAGATATATAGAAAGGCTAGATGGAAGGTGATGCGATTTTCTTTTGTTCCCAGTCTGATCTCACATGGTCCTGTCCACAGGCGCAGTGGGGGCTGATGTTGCTAACTCTTCATGCTAGGGACAGGGAAAATTTAGGAGCACAAGTATCAGCTGGAACATGGACTGTGGTAGTTTGAATATATGTCCCCCAATATATTCAGTATTTTATTAGTTATAGTTTGCATCTGCAATCATCTTGCTAGAGGCAATGTCACTGGGGGCCGGTCTTAAGGTGTGGTGGTGGGTTTGAGATTTCATTGTAAAGATATGCAAAGTGTGCCTAGCAGGAGTTCCTGAAGTGTGCTGTGGCTTTTTGACCGTAGTTTTGCTCTGTGTGCTGTGGTGGCTGGTTGGATTTTTTCTTTCTCTTGCCTGGTCCTGTGAGAGCAGGCCCCTTCTCTTGCCATTATGGAACTTCCCCTGGATCTGTAAGCTTCAATAAATAATATCCCTTCCTCCATAACTGCCTGGTCTGGAAGTTCATCTCAGCGAACCTGAAGCTGCCTGCTACATGGACCATAGGTGTCTTATTCATTCATTCTTTCAGTAATGATGTCTGAGCAAATATCTCAAAAGCCAATATATTTGCAAATTACAACAAAACATACTGCAGTAGTTTGAATGTAAAATGTCCCCCAAATCCTTATGTGTGTTGCTTTTTTCTTATGTGTTTTGAATACTTGGTTCCCAGCCGGTGGTAATTTGGGAAAGTTGTGGGGTCTCTGGGAGGTGGAACATTGCTAGAGGAGGTGCGACACTGGGCAGGCCTTAGACATTCCCAGTCTGGATCACCGGTGTTCAGCCACGGCTCACTCAGACGACTCCGTCCTGCTGTATGACAAAACGAGATTCCCCAGTTGTATGTTCTCCTCTGCCTTCCTGCCATGACGACACTTCCTGTGACACTATAGTTTAAAATGAGCCCTTTCCTCTCATGAGCTGCTTCTGGCAGGTTGTTTTGTCCCAGCACAGAGACTGTAAATGTTGCACATACCCATATGCAATCAAAAGCCAATATCTCTAAAATATAATAGAAATGAGATAGACAGGGATAAAGTGAGTAATCAGTGGTTAAAGATATTGGCTTGCAAAGACTGACAACCTGGGTTCAATTGCCCATGTAAAACCCAGAGTCTGCATGCATCTGGGATTTGTTTGTAGTATGAGGCAGTCCTGGCACACTCCTTCTCTCTATCCTTCTCTTTCTCTCGCTCAAATAAATAAACAAACATTAAAATATTAATAAACAATGAATGGGATAAACTATATTTTTAAAAGTAAAATTTATATGCCATATTGTACACAGTTTTAGTACAGTAAACGTCATTTAATGTTTATATCCGATCTCCAATTCAGATAGGGAAATTGAAGTACAGTGGACAGAATATTTTGTGTTCTTCTGTATTGTTTAGATTTTCATTGCTGTGATAAAATAACTGACAAGAAGCAGCTTAAGGAAAGAAAGGGTTTATTTTAGCTTAAATTTGTGGGTATAGAGTTTATTATGGCAGGGAAGATACGACTGGGTGGATTTTGTTTCTGTCAGGAGCCAGAGGGTAAACAGGAAGTGAGAAGTGAGGCCAGGCTATAAAAAGCCAGCTAGGGACCCAACTTCCTCGAGTGACCGTCCAGCTCCCAAAGTTTCCACAACCTTCCTAAAATGTGCCACCACCTAGGGAACAAGTACTTAAACACATGAACAAACAGAAGAGATTTTATATTCAAACCATGGCATTCTTCCCCTGGCCTTCAAAATTCATGCTGAAATTTAATCCCTATTGAGGTTATAGGAGGGGAGGTAGGGCCTGCAGGATAGTGACTCTGCCCTGAGTAATAGTGTCATGTCCTTAGAAAAGAGCCTTCAGAAAGCTCTCTGACACGTCTTCTCCTCCCAGAATGTGAGGACACAGTGCTCATCCTTTTTTGTCCTTTAGTCATTAGGGTACAAGAAGGAAGGCCATCATGGAAGCAGAGAGTAAGCTCTCTCCAGACATCAATTCTGCAAGCTCCTTGATCCTCAAATTCCCAGACTATGGAATTATGAGAAATCAACGTCAGCTATTTCTAAATTACCAACTCTAACGGTACTTTGTTATCAAAGTATGCAACTATGTTAGAAATGTTAGAAATTAACTATGAGAAATGGAGTGCTGTTGTTGATGATAGCTTAAAAATGTAGACATGGGGCTGGAGAGGTGGCTTCGCAGTTAAGGCACTTGCCTGCAAAGCCTAGGAACTCCTCTTTAATCCTCCAGACCCACATATAGCCAAATGCAAGTGATGCAAGTGTGCAATGCCATGCATGCCCACAAGGGGGCGAATGCATCTGGAGTTCATTCACAGTGGCTGAAAGGCCCTGGCGTGCCCATTCTCTCTCTCACTCTCCATCTCTCTCTCTCTCTCTCTCTCTCTGTCTCTCCTTCTTTCTCTCTGTTTCTCAAAAAAAATGTAGACATTTCTCTGAAGTCTTGACCATAAAAAACTTCTATGGTGGAAGCTCAGAAGAAAAAGGCTGTAGAGAGCAGCTCAATTTTCTGATTTTATGTAGTTGTGATCAGAATATGGATAGACATTTGGACAGTAAAGAACTTTCAAATGAGAACTTAGGTGAAAATGAGTGAGATGTTATTGGAACCAGGATAATTCATCATATGACATCACTGAATTATGCTCATGTTCTAGTGTTTTGAGAAGAGCAGAGTGTTGATTTTAGATCTTTGGCAAAGGATATCTCTAAGGAAATTGTTGAAGACACAGTATAGATTCTCTTGACTGCTCAGAGTAAAATGCAAAAGAAGAAAAACAAATTGCAGATGGCATTTATAAGCAAAATGGAGAGAGAATTTTAAAACTTAGAAAAGTTGCCATCTGTTTTAAAAGAAAAAGAGAAAACTGTTCTGCAGCATATACCAAGGGCATAAAGGAAGCTACATATCACTCACTGAGACAGTGGAAGAGGGGAGCTAAATGGCACCCACGGAGACAGTGAGAGAATGACCCCAGACATTCAGAGATTACCAGAGGCTGCCATTCCCACTGCAGGGCCAGAGTTCCGAGGCTTTGGGGGAAGAATGGTGTTAAAGAGAAGTTTCTGAAAACCATGAGGTCTTGAATCTCACTCATGTGTCACTCAGACCAGCACCCCCTGGGCTCTGGTACAGTGGTCCTTGGCCATCTTGAGCAAGATCCCAGTGTGTCCAATTGTACCATAGGCTGCAGTTCCCACATGTGCATGAAGATGCAGAGGGCATGGCTGTGAGACCTTGGCTGCCTCCAGATAGGTTTCAGAAGAGGCTCTGGGGAGGTTCAGGTCCCAGGCAACAAAGAATCAGAGTCTGAGCCACAACACACAGCCCCTGTGAGGGTGTCACCCAACTGAGTCACAGAGGAAAAGCCACCCCCATGATCCCAGAAGCATGTAGACACCAATATGCAGCTACAGCCTTGAAGAGCCACAGGCAGATGACTCTGTCATGGGATCTGCTTCATGGAAGCAACCCCAGCTCTTCCCCAAGGCCTTGGGTGCAGCCTCCAAACATGGACCACAGGATCTAAAAAAATTATTTTGAAACCTAAAGATTTAATGATTTCCTTGTTGGATTTGGGAGTTATTTTCCTCTTATCTTTTCTTTGTTAAACGGGAATGTCTATCCTATGTTAATCTCACCACTATATTTTAGAAACATATAATTCACTTGATTTCAGAGGGATTAAATTTCCTCACAATGAGTTGCACCTGGGATCTCATCCACAGCTAAGTTAATGATACTTAGACGGGGCTTTGAACTTACACCTCAAAGTCAATGCAAGAAGAGGTAAGCCACTGGAGGGGCTTCTTGATATGCAATGAATGTATTTTATGTGTGAGAACATGAATGTGCTGTTCCAAGGGATGATTTACATATTTGCATGTCTCCAAACTTCATATTGAAATTAATCCCTGTTATGATAGTCGTTGCAGTCAGGTTCACATTGCTGGCAGCAAGCACCCAACCAAGAGTAGCTTGTGGGAAAAATGGTTTATGTTGGCTTACAGACTCAAGGGGAAGCTCCATGATGGCAGGGGAAAAGGATGGCATGAGCAGAAGGTGGACATCACTGCCTCAGCAACATCAGGCAGTAGGAGGGTGTGCCAAACACTAGAAAGGGGAATCTGGCTATAACCCCAATACGCCGCCTCCAGGAGGCGTTAATTCCCAAATCTCCATCAGCTGGGAGCCTAGCATTCAGAACACCTAAGTTTATGGGAGACACCTGAATCAAACCACCACAATAGTATTAGAAGCTGAAGGCTTTAAAAGGCTCTGCTCTCAGGGCTGGAATGTGACCATGTGAATGGTCTGGAGGAAGTTTGTCTGGCACCTTTAGTCCCTTCTTCTTCCAAGTAAGAAGTGCTATCTTTGGGGCTGGAAAGATGATGTGGTTGTTAAGCCACTTGCCTGCAAAGTCTAACAACCCAGTGCCCACATAAAGCCAGATGCACAAAGTGACACATATTTCTGGAGTTTGATTGCAACAGCTGGATACCCTGTCTTCTCTCTCTCTCTCTCTCTGTCCTTGAAAATAAATAAAAATACAAAAAAGAGGGTTGGAGAAGCTTAGCGGTTAAGGCGTTTGCCTGCAAAACCAAAGGATCCTGGTTCAACTCTCCAGGCCCCATGTAAGCCAGATGCACAAGGGGGCGCACATGTCTAGAGTTCGTTTGCAGTGGCTGGAGGCCCTGGCATGCCCATTATCTCTCTCTCTCTCTCTCTCTCTCTCTCTCTGCCTCTTTCTCTCTTTCAAATAAATAAAATATATTTTAAAAATACAAAAAAGCTTTTTAAAAAGTGCTGTCTTTGAAGCAGATCACTCTACTCACAATATCATAGCCTTTTAAATTTCAACTCTCTAGAACCTTAAGAAACTTCTGTTGTTATAAATTTCCCAAAGGCAATTCTGTACAAGCCTAAGAGTGCAAATAAGTAACTCCTACAAGGTCACAGAGTGGCTAAGGGCAGAGATTTCATGCACAGTAACATCTGAGTTCTAACCTCTGCACTACACGGCCACCTCTGCACGTCTCGTTGCAGTGACTGCTGTGATGGCATTGGATAACTTTTGGAGGCATGACATGCACTTTGGGAAAGGTTAGTCATTAATGATGGTGTCTGGAAATCCATATTTCTGCCAGACTTTTTAGTGATTCTGTCTGATTAGATTGTCATTACATGTTAGCACTCAAAATAGTTGAGCTATGAGCAAGCAGGACAAGGGCCAGTATGGACACTTTCTTTGGCTCTCTCGTGGATATCCCATTGATGGCACCATCATCAATTCATGTGTTCTTTATAGATAGCTATTGAAATGCCTTGCCTATTTCGTTAGGTGAAATTTAAACAAGCTCATTGGCCCTTGAGGACATTTTCCCTGGAGTATGCACCTTACTACACCACAGTAAACTGAACTCAAACCCATGCCCATTCCTACTCAATTCTGTAGATTTTGTGCAGGAAATGAAGAGCTGACTGACCATCACACAGGTCCACTGAGGACACCGCTACAAAGCTCAACAACATTCTCTGGGGCCAGGGAGATGGCTCAGCAATTAAGTGCTTCTTCCTGCACAAACATGAGGGCCTGAGGGTGACTGAGTTCAAATTGCAAATTTCCAGAACTCATGTAACACAGCTGGGTGTGGCCATGCATGTCTGCAATCCCCTCCTGTGGGGAGTGGATGAAGGGACTCACTGGGCTGGCAAACAGCAAACTCTGGAATTAGTAAAGGAATCTGTTGCACAAGGAAAACCAGAGGGTGAGTGATGGAGGGGGTCCTGATGTTGTTCACCGGCGACTACAGGCACACCCACAGGAAAACCACACATGAGTGCACGAGATGCCACACAGCACATATACATGCATACACACCACACCAGACACACTAAGCACATGCGAAAAACCCCTTCTTATTTGTTGAGATAAGTATAACTACAGATTCTAAAGTGTCTTCCACGCCATAAAAGACTGTCCTCTGGAGCAGTGCTGTGCATGCTGTGTGCTGGAGATGACCTCTCTAACAGAGTAGTTTTCAAAGCGGGTTCCTTAGATCATCTATATCAGAAACAACAAGCCTCTTTAAAAAGGGGGGTCCTGGAGTGATGGCTTAGCGGTTAACACATTTATCTGCAAAGCCAAAGGATCCTGGTTCAATTATCCAGGACCCACATAAGCACATGCACAAGGTGGTGCATGCATCTGGAGTTTGTTTGCAGTGGCTGGAGGCGCTGGTGTGTTCATTCTCTCTCTCTCTCTCTCTCTCTTTCTTTCCTCTTTCTCTCAAATAAATAAATAAAATATATTTTTAAAAATAAAAATAAAATCTGGAGTTCTCAGTATAAATTCATATTTATTCAGTGGGTGAGGGCTCAGGGAATCTGCATTTTAAATTAGCTCTGGCTGGAGACATAGTAGAGCCGGCTGAGTGCTTGACTAGCATGCACAAAGCATGGTGATACCTGTAATTCCAGCACTTGGGAAGTTCAAGGCCATCCTCACCTACACAGGCAGTTCCAGGCCAGCCTGCACTACATAAGACCCTATCTCAAAAAGATAAAAACTTGAAGTTTTTTAGATAACACTTACACATCCTAATGCTGTTGGTCACTGCTTTAGGGATGCCTGGTTCTTGAAATAACAGTAGCTTGAAATAACAGGAGCTTTTCAGTGTTATCTGACTGGTGGTAATTCATTTTGTCATCTAGGATGGGCCTTGGGGAACCTACATCAAACATCGACTCTGGATGTGTCTGAGCAGGTGCTTCTGGTAGAGATTAGCACTTAAATAGTAAGCTCAGTAAAGTTAGTTGCCCTCCTCTATGTGGTTAGGCATCATCCAGTCCACTGAGAGCCTATTCAAGCAAAAACCTCCAGGAGAGAAGGAAGGATTCAATGTGAGTCAAAACATCTCATCTCACCTTTGGCTCTCAGACTGTGATTTGCTTCACTAATCCCTGAGTTCTCAGAGCTTAGGACTCAGGCTGCACTACCTCACCAGCCTTCCTGGGACTCAAGCTCATATATAGCAAATCACGAAATTTAGAATCCTCCATAATTGTATAAGCCAATATTTCATTAGAGGTACGTGTAAGTGAGTGTGTGTGTGTGTGTGTGTGTGTGTGTGTGTGTGTGTTTATAGTTCTTTGGAGAAACTATTGTTCCTGGTTCTGTGGAGAAGCCTGAGTAGTAACAATACCAATTATCCAGTTCATACTTGAATATCAGGGAAAAGAATCAAATACAGCAACAGAATCTACTTTTTTTCCACAGAATAGTACCTTCAGATGACTCATATTTATTTTTTTATCCACTATAACTATACACAGCCTAGGAAGTAAATGTTTCCTTTTCCATAATAATAATAATAATGATGATAAGGTGATATCTACAGTTTCTGATTCATCAGTAGGTCACAGTAAGTCATAACCAATGAATGTTTACTCACATGGAATTTTGTTACATCTGAGTGCTACAGCAGTGCTCTGTGGACAAGAATTCTGGGGACGGAATTGGGCCACAGTCATTAATCAGTTACGAGACATGGAGACAACGTCATGAGACAGCAACTCGGAGCAATGCATGCATGCAGCAACATGTGTACACTGAGTCATAGTATATTCTTGAAATTAATAAATGTGGAAAAATTCTCAAGGCTGAGTAGCCTGATAGAGAAATAATCAGACACAAGAAGCAGAGCATTCTGTTTTAAGCTAAATAATGTAGAATGATTGTGGAATTTCATCTCATCTAGGCCACAGTTGGAAAAACTGAGCAATACTCACAGGGATGGAGCTGGGGAGATTGCTTAGTGGGTAAAAGCCTTTGTCACACAAGCATGCAGGCCTGATTTGTTCTGCGTTTGCTATCCCAGCATCTACATAAATAGCTGCTCATGGCTATACACATCCGTAACCCCAGTCCTGTGGGCAGTGGTGACTGGAGAATCACTGGGGCTTGCTGGTCAGTCATTCTAACTGAAAATGGCAGCTATGAGGTCAGTGAAAACTCCACCTTAAACACATGGATGAGAAATGGAGGACACTCAACATTTTCTTTTTGCCTCTATATATGCATGCACATGGGATGCATGCATCTGTACACACAAACCACACCACACACACTACACATGTACACATGCAAAAGGAAAGAATACATGGGGCTGGGGTGATGGCTCAAGGAGTAAAGTGCTTGGTTCACAAACATGAAGACCTGAATTTGGACCCCAGCACCTACATAAAATGCCAAGCACCGTGGTGCATGCTTACCATCCCAGTTTTGAAGAGCTAGACACAGGAAGTGCTCAGAGCCCAGCTAGGCTAGCCCAACCAGTGAGCTCTGAGTTCAGCCAGAGGCTCTGTCTAAAAGGTTAGGTCAAGAGGGAGCAAAGAAGACATCAAATGTCAATTCTAGCCTCCACATGCACATACGCACATGTGAAAACTCACTCACACAATGTGAACATGCCCACACACATACACACACACACACACACCAATATACATGTGCATATGAAAATAAGAATCTCAAAGTATCAAAATGAGACTCTTTATATCAGCATCATAGATTCAAGAAAGCAAGAATGTTCAACAAAAAGGGCTTATGGAAGAGCTCCCTCATTCTTGTTATTATTAGGAAGCTCAATACAGCTCTCCTTGTTCTTCAGAAGGATAATTCAAGAGGAGAAAGTATCTTTTGCTTTTAGATAGTATGCTTTAATTCCTCCCGCTGACAAATAGTTATTGGTTGAGTTATAAAAATCTAGAACCAAAAATTTAGCTTTAACTGGCCACTTGTGAGTTTTGTCGTTAATGCATTGTCAATGCCCAACCAGATCTGAGAAAGAAGAGTCCTCTCTTCATCACGCTGCTTTGAAAGAGAAAGTGAAGCTTCGGCTAGGGAGCTGCTCGGCGGAGAAAGCTCTTGCTTTCAGGAAGTTTGATAACCAGCGTTCAGATCTCTGGCATCCACACAAAGTCAAAAGCAATAGCAAGCATCTGCAGCCCAAGCCTTCCAACTGTAAGGTGGGAGACAAGAGAATCCCAGATGCTTCTAGATCAGCTAGTCTGCTGTTCACATAAGCAGACAAGAGACCCTGCCTCTAAGCAGGCAGAAGCTGCGGACAGACACTTTGGGATTGTCTTCAGACCTCCACATGCACACGATGGTAGGTGTGCTTCCACGCTCACACCAAAGATGATGTGTGAAAGTGAATCTGCACTAGAAAATCTTCCACAGCCTTAATTGCTCTAAGCATCACTAAAGAGGCCACTGCACAAAAAGCAACTTTAACAATAAAATAAAATAAAAGTACACTGGGTCACATTAAGATTTACCCCTAGAACAACGGTGTTGCATGGAGAACACCTCTTTCTTAAGGTAAGCCAAGCAAGAACAGGGAAATAACTTAGAACCCTAGGACATCACTTGGGTTGGGCAGAAAACACACCCCTTTCCTAACAATAAGCTTAGCAACCTGTTGGGCAGCTTGGGAAAACAAGAAGTGAGGGTCCACAGCCTGCTACCAACCCACACCCACCTTCTTACTGTGACCACTGGCTGGTGCCAAAACAAAAAACTATGAACATCTGGCCTCGGGGTTTGAAACAACACTCTCCAACATGGAGGTGGCCGTCACAGTCTCTGATCTTTCTGCTGACATGTATTAGTTGACTGGATTTTGAGAGCAGTAGTTTTTGTCCATGAAAAGGTGAAGTGTTCTTGCAAGAACAGTCAATAAACAAGTCATCATCATTAAACTCATATAGATTTCTATTATTGTGAAAATACAATGATTTCTCCACCACATGGCTTTCTAGAGGCCAGAGAAATCTCTCGCTCACCCACTTCCAGGAGGTGTCTGGGGAGGTTAATATCCCGTCTTGCCCTCCATGCAAAGGAGGAAGACTATCTTCCTCAAAGGTAATGCCTCACAGGTAATGTTCATGCCACCTTAAGAATGAGGAAGTTAATTTTCAAAAATGAACCACAATCTCACAGAAAGACACTTCCCTTGAGATGGGGCTGACAGGGGAAGCTGGGCATGAAACACCATCATCTGTCCAGGCATAGCTGTTCTACTTGTAATGGCATCTGAAGAGAGCCAGTTCAACCCTATGTGTTATCTGAAAGCTTGACAGGAGTCGTTAATAATTAGAATACTCATTAGTTGACCCCTCC
This sequence comes from Orientallactaga sibirica, assembly GCA_036365145.1. Classification (NCBI taxonomy): domain Eukaryota; kingdom Metazoa; phylum Chordata; class Mammalia; order Rodentia; family Dipodidae; genus Orientallactaga; species Orientallactaga sibirica. The sequence continues at coordinate 7,747,156 of JAEOAD010000555.1, read as the reverse complement.
ACAAGTTTCCTTTTTTAATTTTCACTTGCCTTTTGTGTTAAAAAAGAGAAAAAAAGACAAAGTGGCAGACAGAACAGAATAACACTCTGTTCATAAACAAGCTCCTGTCTGTCACAATAACGACACCTTAAATGCATGTTGCCTTGTATCCCCACACCAATAATGTTAATGAAATCTGCTTGCATTTACATTCAAAACACTTTCCCTAGTAATTAGACTGACTTACTTGAAACTTGCCTCCACTCTGTCTGTATTCCAACACAGACACCGCGTATCTGCCACAAGTCATATATGTTCCTAGAACAAGTCATATATGTTCCTAGAGCTAAACATTTCATGGGATTTGCCTCTGAATCAGACCCTGGGACATAGAAGGGTGAAAATTCCAAAAGATTCTTTTGCACCGTGACTGAAAGAGGTATGCAGTGTTGTCCTCATTTTGGTTTTAAGTAAGCCAAAGTTTCCTATCATTGCTGGCTTTAATTCTATCACCATCCATTAAGTTCCTCCTTGTGTTCCACTTTGGGGCAAGTTGGTAAAGAGGATGGAATCTACACAGTTTACAGTACAGGTTATGTGTGGAGGGTGAGGGATGTAACAGAACCCATACTTTCACCTGCAACAATGAATTCACATTACCTATAATATCAAAGACAAAAGTTTTAGTTTCCCACAACTGATCTGCACCCACTAACTGGCCCAGTAAACCTTCCAGTTCCTAACATAGCAGAATCTTCAGTAAATTCTCTGTAGAATCTGCCTACTTTTGTTTGCATAACATTTGTGACATCTCCACTTCTTGTTAGCAACCACAGTTTGCTTCATGTCTGTAAAACATAGTATTGTATAAGTATATTAGCATGCATCCATCCAATGTTGGTAAATGTGGGCTGCTTCATACTTTAGGTGCTGCTGTGATATATATGCTCCCATGTGGCTTTGGAACATAAATAGACACATTTTGCTGACTTGCAGCATCTGTTGCCACCTCCCCCAGATCCTCTTAGAACTCAGCAGTTCCTTATGCTTTGCCATACTTTCACATTTGAAGGATCTCCGGCCACAAAGTCCTCTCTACCTATGTACCAAGAAATCTGGAAGTGATCAGGAATCTTGAAATCCCAGAAAAACACTTATGTCTGCCCTTTGGAAAAGTCTAATGTCTTTGTTCTACCTCAGTAGCTGATTTTTCACAGGAGGAAGTTCCAAGTGCTTCTAGAATACATTTCTTAGAGTTTCTCTTCATGAGGCACCATTCCTATCCATTTCCTTTCCTCCTGTTCTCCACTGATATTTACTGAGATTGACTCCCATAAACCACTTTGGGTTCTGAGACAACCCAAAGTCCTTGATTATCTCTTCTATTCACTACTATTTAAGTAGTTTTCCTGGTGATTAAAATTTGAGTCCTTAATTTATTAAAGTCCTATAGAATTAACAGATATACAGTATCTCAAAGATCTCAGGGAACTTGTGAAATTTTTGCTTCACGTACCCCTTCTTCTTTTGGGACTTTATTGACATTTTAAAATATACTTGAGGGGCTGGAGAAATGGCTCTCTCTGCAGCCCCTCAAGTTAAGTTAAGGTGCTTAAATTAAGGCTCAAGTTAAGGTGGTTAAGACACTTTCCTGTGAAGCCTAAGGACCCATGTTCAACTCTTCAGATTCCAAGTAAGCCAGATGCACAAGGTGATGCAAATGCGCAAGGTTGCATGTGCGCACGCAGGTCTGGAGTTCTGTTACAGTGGCTGGAGGCCCTAGCGTGCCATTTCTCTCTCACTCTTGCTCTTACTCTCTCACATTAAAAAGATCAGTCTGTTGGGTTTGCCTCAAAAAATAAAATAAAATACACTTGAGTGTGTATATGATGTGTGTATAAGTATGGGTACATGTATGAAAATCAGAGGACAACTTTGGGGTGTCTGTCTTGGGCACTGTGGACACCTGATTAGCTGGCCTATGAGTTTCAGGGTTCTCCTGTCTCCACCTCCCCTTGCAGTAGGTACATTCCGGAAATAGATGCATGCACCACTGCAGTTGCATTCTGAACTCAAGCCATCAGGCTTGCACAGCAAGCACTTTTAACCACTGAGCCATGTAGATGTGCTCATACACTGACTTCACCACGCTCTCCACCAATGATGTTGTTGGAACAATCAGTTTACAGTCTGCACAATGATGTCCCCATGCCTTGTGTACATGTCACACTGTCACAAAGCACCAAAGTTGGACTACTTTGCTCTAAGGAAACAGCTTCTGCTATTTCCCCACCGCCTCCTTTTTCTCAGAAGGTAATTCAGACACCTCAGGAAGGGCTGATGTGTATAGACTTTTAGAGGCTCCGTTCCTCACAGGATTAGCAGGAAGTATTTACACTTAGATGATCTGATTACAGCTATTTGAGAGACGTGGAGGAAGCAATGTCAGCAGAGAGAAAGAACCAGGAAGAAAACGAATATTTACCAGGAGCCTCCTCCAGCCCTAGTCTGCCTTCTCCAGAGGGAGGACTCAGAAAGAAACATCTCATTTGGAAAACAAGCAAAGAAGGAAGAAGCCTGCCATGCACCAAGCCCACTGCTCCTACCCAAGACACATCACCATGGTCCAGACTAACTTAAGGTTCACCTGGCTCCTGTTACTACTTTCTTTTCCCTCCAGCCAAGTATCATCCACTCCTCCAAAAAGCAAAAAGAAAACGTTGCATGAGGATAGCTTCAGTAGAAATCACCCACCTGCCTGAGGAAGAAAGTGCAAATTGAAGGAGCCAGGCAGAGAGTGCGAGGCCAGATCTGCTCTTGCCCCTGGTTATGAAACCGTTCAAGGGCTCACGGACTAGAGTGCTCTTTCTCACAATCCCCAATTAGTCCTCCTACAGCAGAATGGGGGTTACAAATAGAAATGGGTCACTTGTGAAACAGATCAAACTCAGAGACTATAAGTGCAATTCCATTATGATATGCCCAAGATGCAGAAGCTTACCATGGACTGAGATCTGTAGAGCTTTGAAGGGAGCTATTGATCTGAAGATCCTTCCAGAATCCATGGTCAGAGGTGTGATATTGTTTTGTGGACAAAAAGTAGACTACCCCCACAATGCACGACCCACATTCCCCAACGAGGAGGGTCCCTTCGGAGGGGGGAGAACAGGGAGGAGGCTATTGATGGTACCAGTATGACTATACACACGAACTACATAACTAATAAAAAAAGTAGACTCGGGGCCTGGAGAGATGTATAATGGTTAAGCACTTGCCTGTGAAGCCTAAGGACCCTGGTTTGAGGCTTGATTCCCCAGGACCCACATAAGCCAGATGCACAAGGTGGTGCATGCATCTGGAGTTCGTTTGCATGGCTGGAGGCCCTGGCGTGCCCATTCCTCCCTCTCTCTCTCTCTCTCTTCCTCTCTCTCTTCCTCTCTCTCTCTCTCTCTCTCTCTGCCGCTCTTAAATTAATTAATTTATTTCTTAATTTTGAAAAGTAGACTCACAGTTGGAGAGAGCTGGAGGAGTATTTACAGAGATTCCCTTATGAAGTCAGAGTCTGACACAAATTTTAAAAGAATGGAAGCCTTTCCATTTCTCTAGGCTGTTTCCTTTTATTGGATTCTCTTAGTGAGCTGGCTGTCAGGATTGTAATAGCAAAATGTTTTAGACCTGCCATCATGTAAGAACAAAGAGCATTTAAAACATTTTCATACTTTAGGGCATCACTGGCAGCAAAAATCAAATAGCACAAATACACACTACTTTCTTCCAGGTTTGTGAGACAGGGTCTCACCTTATGGCCCAAGCTATCTCGAACTCACTCTGGAGACCAGGCTGACCTTGAACTCATGGTGATCTGCCTGCCTCAGTCTCCCAAGTGCTGCGATTATAGGTGTAGGTCACAACGCCCATTTTTGGTTTTGTTATGTTTTTTTTCCTTTGGTTCATATTTCTTTTTTTGTAAAAAGAAAATAATACTTTTCAACTGGGCTTCCTAAATAAAACTTCTCTCTTCATATTTTACTTTATCATTTTCCCATCCTGAAAGTGGAATCTTTCATTGAAGTTGACACTTGTTAACGAAGTAGCCATTTTGCCATAACTTCTCATGTCTTATAAATTGATTCATGCTCTCTTCCCATAGCAAGGGCATTAGGAAGGAGATTATGAAAAAGAGACCAAGGGCTGCCTGAGGCCACTTGACTTTCTTTGTATTAACAGTATCATTAAATGATCTGGTTTGAACATACAGTGTAAAGGGATATTTGGAAGCTATCACTGTCTGTCATATTATCACTAAAAAGCCTCTCATTATTTCTATTGCATGTGATTTTGTATCTAGTCTTGCCAAAGTAGTGATTATATGATTAATCTATGACACTATCAAATAATGCAATGTAGTTTCTAGTAAATACATCAGGTACTTTAGCAAAACAATTTGTCTAAATGGAAATATATGTGTATAAATTTTAGCACATATATTAAATTGCATACAAGGTTCTCAAAGAAACAGACACACATATTTGATTATATATCATAGATACTCTTAACAAGGACACATAATAAATAGCAAAAGGTAGGCTTTCTTTTAAAAAATATTTGAGAGATACAGGCAGAGATAGAGAGAGTTTGGGCACACCAGAGACTCTTGTTGCTGCAAGCACCAGACATGTGTGCCCACTTTGTGCATGGTGTTACATGGGTACTGGGGAACTGAACCCAGGCTGTCAGGCTTTATGAGCAAGCACCTTTAATCTCTGAGCCATCTCTCCAACCCCTAGACTTACTTTTCACAATACATAGTTTGGTAAATTTTGAATATCCTCCTATCCATAAAAAGAAAATCAATGAGGTGGGAATGGAGTTCAGTAGGTAGAATGTCTGCTTCCCATGTTTGAGTCCCTATAAACTAAGCATGGTGGTACATGCCTGCAATCCTAGCATCTGGGAAATGAAGGAAGGAGAATCACAAGTTCTAGGTCATCCTTTACTATATATCAGGTTTAAGGGCAGCCTGGGCTACATGAGAACCTCTCTCAAAAAAAATCAATCAATTAATTAACATAAAAAATTAAAAATAAAGTAGTATCACTTAGTTTAAAGTACAGTGATATTTTTAAAGTATCATATTATGAAGATAAAAGATTAAGATACTGAAGTGAGTGGAGACTGAGCAAATGATGTGTCTGAGGCTGAGGTGCCCTCCTTCAATGAATGCTGACTGATGGATATCATAGGGAAATAAGGACCTAAAGCAATGGGGTGGAACAGTCTATATATGCTTATTGGAAAATGTTGGATTCAGGAGCTCAAATTTAGAAAACAACATATAACCTGAAAGGTTGGTATAAAGGGTAAAGTGTTAGGTGATATATTCTCATTTGAGTAATGTAATAGTTACTCATTCCTGGGGGCAAATACTAGAGTAGAAGCAGTGTAAGGAAGGAAATGATTTGTTCTGGCTTACAATTTTTTTGAGAGAGAGAGGGACAGTGAGAAACACTCAGAGAGAGAGAATGGGCATGCCAGGGCTATTTCAGCAACTGTGGATGAACTCCAGACATGTGTGCCCCCTTGTGGACAAGTGTGGCATTGTATCCTTGCTTCACTTTTGCGTCTGACTGGAGAATCAAATGGGCTTTCTTAGGCTTGGCAGGCAGGCGCCTTAACCATTAAGCCACCTCTCCAGCCCCTGGCTTACAATTTTAAGGAGCTACTTTCCAATATGGAAGGCATGACAGCAGGAGGTTAGCTAGTCACATTGCATCTGCAGTTGGGAAGCAGAGGGTGAACAGGAATTGGGGTTGGGCTATAAAAATTTAAGGCTTGTCCCAGGACCCACTTCCTCTAGTAAAGCTCTACCTCCTAAAAGTTCTAGAACCTTCCTATAAAGAACAACCATCTTGGGGGAAAGTGTTCAAACACAGAAGTCTATGGGGGCATTTCACATTGAAACCACAACTAGCAACTAAATTCATTATATTACCTGCTGCAAAAATAAATTTCTCACTGTACTCAACGCGTATCAAATGAACACATAATAATATATACTTGTATATATGTTTGCCAAAATTTTTCAGTCATTGGCACAGCAGGATACTGGCAACTCTCCTGTCTGCGTGAAGCTCTACAGATGGTCTCAGGAGTTTTTACTGAGAAATCTGAATCAAAAAAGACCAAGGTTTGAACTGTAATTCTGCTACTTTCTTGTTGGGCAAGTTGGGGAAAATTGTGTGTAGGAGCCTGTTTCCTAATGAAAGCTGGGAATCAAAGCTCTGGCACTTCCACTTTGCTATAGGCATTAAGTGGATGTGCAGTGAGAGAGTGCATCTCTTGTTACTATGCTAGCATGCAGTGGCACTCAGTGAACAATGCCATTATGTCTGTGGTTATTATCAATAAAACAGTCATAGAAGGTGAGAAATATTTGAGAGTAATGTTTAATTTATCACAGAAAGATAAACTCATAAAGAATAAAGTAAACCAGAACAAATGGCAAAATAGCTGCTCTACTTATGAGCATACTTCTGCCTCCTCATGTTTTATGAAGCTCACGATTACCTCTGGTAGCTGGGTTATGCAGATAAGTGCACTATATTAAACAATAGGCCTATTCAATGCAAAGCAATCAATAAAATATTGACTGCATAAGTGGTAGTAGTGTGACAACTGTTTAATGTAACCTGTTTATCTCTCTGTTCCTGGACCACCTGTCACAACAGTACCAGAAGCATTTCACCCAACCCCAGGAGAATCAATGTTTAGAGAGGGAAGGAAGATCCAGGCCAGCTGTGGGCACTGATGGGCTATCCCTGGCTTGGGAATTCCCTTTAAGTAGAGTCTGAGCACTATAGATGTTTTAGTTGTAATTATCTATTAGGATACAGGACCCTACTTATAGGACATTAAAGTACCAGGAGAAAGAGAAAATGTTCTATCATCCAGGGTTAAATATGTCTCATTCTTGCAGTGTACCTTTGGCCCTGAGCTATGACCTCCACATGTATTTCTTGGCATTGGTCCCTGGGGTGAGGCAGGAGGATTATAAGAGGCTGGCATTTATTTCCCTAGCCCCATGGTGGTTAGACTCTGGTACAACACACTCTCACCACCAACACTCTAGTAAAATACATTTCATTGAGACTTAACCTTTGTTAAGGAGAACAGAATGTTTTGGGTGCACATTGGTCATTACTCTTCCTTTCCCCATAAAGGAAATAGCAGGTGACACTTCTCCATCTTCACCTTGAGAATCTAGGCCCCACACACTTTATTTTCTTCTTCCTCTTAAATTTCATTGTGCATGTATTTGTTATAAAGTCTATCCTCCATTTAAACACAAGTGAAATTCTAGAACCTTTCTACTTTGCTGCCCATGATAGCCTCAGTATCTGGAAGTGCTGGCCAACACAGGGAATGCTCAGAACATTTCCTCAGTGAGTACTTGAAAACCTGGCTGCCTGGATTGATTCCAGTGACTGACCTGAGGAAGAACCTTTGGCTTTCTTACCAATGACAGTGGTGCTCCCCGGCTTGTCTTCTGTTGAAAATAAATACCGTTTCCCCAGCCCATTCTTTCCTTATCAGACACTCACATGGCACAAACATGTGTTTGCACATACATGCGTGCACACGTGTATGCACACACACACACACACACACACAAAAGCCCACCCCACACACATACATCCTCTGCAGGAGTCCTGTTCCACCTAGAAACCTTCATGTAAGCTCACAATGCCTCTTCTACTGTCTTATCTGACACATACCACACAAGTGTCAACATTCTTATCCAATCTTACAAACACAGTCGGGGAAAAACGGAAGAGCAACTGTCTCAAAATGAAGCGATCATTAATTTGTTTCTTTCTAGTTCTATTTATTTTCAGCCTTGTGTGTAAGATGAATAATGCTTTAAACACATTAGATCATGCAGCTGGGAGGATGAGAATTATTATCAGCAATAATGAATATCCCTGCATTTTTATATAACAATTATTGATCGTCTGGAAGAGTTTAGAGCTCAAGGTAAGTCTACCATTAAATAGCCAGTTAAAAACTCCAAAAGATTCATTATTGCTCTTTAAATATATATTATGAGAAAAATGGTATTGCATATTCTGTGTCATAAAATGAAAGACCTAACGATGGAAGATCCTCAATAAGCCTATACTGTGCTGAAAAAGAGAATGAACACTTCAGAGGAAATATTGGCTGAGATGAAATGAGAAAAGGGCAAACTGGTTTAAAAATTCAGTAATACTTTAGCAATTCAAACTTCTAGTACCTTATTAATATTTAGTCATCAGATAAAGCTGGGTTTTTAACTTGTAATTTGAACAGTCATTATATCCACATGGCCATCCCATTTCCCTATTGCCTCCACTTGGCTTCTGGTCTGAAACTTCTAGGGAGCTGAGCTTTTATTCTTAAATGAGTCCGTCCATGCCACATTCCATGAGCTATCTTCTATAGCCAGTCCTGACACAGCATGGCTCAGGAAAACAAAACTGCCCACTATCTTTGTCTTCCCTAGAGACACCTGAGACATTCCTTCTTAGCACCTGGAAGGCCTCTCTAGATTCGGCTGTGCTGTGACAAAATGAAACTTAAGGGGACACTTATGGGAGGAAAGATTTATTTTGTCTTACAGTCTCAGAGCTGTTAGCCCATCTCAGTAAGGAGGGAGCAGAAGAAAAGAGAAACTCAAATCATGATGACCATGAACCAGAGAAATGGGAAAAGGGGGGGTGGAGAATATTATAGCCACAAGGACGTGCTCCTGGTAATCTATTTCCTGCAGCTAGGGATCACTTCCTTTCATTCCTCACAACCTTCCAAGACAACACTACCAGCCGGGAATCCAGACTTTAACACACAAGACTGTGTGGGACATTTCATATTCAAACCACAACACATGCTTAGCCAAAGGAGCCGAATGCAGAACTCAAATTCCACTTTCTCTAAGGTATATAATGAATATAGTTATATAATGTGGTGAGACACTTTTGTGTCAGGGTAGAAGTCAGGTTTGCTGTCACACATCTTTTCCTACCCAGAACAAGCCCTCCCTACCAAAGGTTTGTCAACCCCACAGGTTGACATGGTGAAAACCAGTCCTAAAAGGAAGAAAATGTTAATACTCTGGCACCAAGACAGCCCCGACCACTCCTTTGGTTGCTGTTGTGGACATTAAAGGACCATTGATTTCTTTTTTTTTTTTTTTTCAATGCTGCTGCAGGTAATAACATTCTTGGTTTGGGGTCTGTGTAGTATAAAGGAATGGCATTAAGGTTATGCCTGGCATCGATGTAGCCCTGAGCAAAAGGTCTGGCAGCCTCTTATTTTAATACCAGCTCTGAGAAGTCAAAACCATTATAATACCTGCTATCTCCCATCAAAGGATCCATGGGAATATGTGGCTTTGTATCCTAAAGCCCTCTCCCGTTAGTCCCCTCTGTGCCTCTTTGCTTCTCTCCAATCTGTATTCACAAGTCTCTCTTTGTCCCGTACTTCTGCTTTTGTCTTTCTCCTGCATCCTCCCCAGCATGGACCAGATCACACCTTCAGTTCACCTATGAAGAAGGACATCAAGGACCTTTTCCAGCCACAGAATTTCTCATCTACCTCATATCACCACCCATATCACACCACCTTATCTGTGCAGTAGCAAGGTTTGGGACTAGAACTATTTAATGTCTGTATTCCAGGTTTATTAGAATTCCTTGAAAACACATCTTTTATGTAAGGCCTCACATTTAGATTTCTTTTTTATTCATTTTAATTTTTTCCATATGTATGTATGTGTATGCATGTTGGTGCATGTGAGTGTAGATGCACACAGAGGCTGAAGGGTGACATTGGTTGTCCTCCTTGATCACTGTCTTCCTTATTTATTAATAGAAGGACTCTCACTTGAACCCAGGGACCAATGATTCAGCTAGTCTAGCTAGTCAGCTTGTCTCAGGGATCCCTTGTCCCTGCTTTCCAAGCACTGGTATTATGGTTGGCTGCCACACCCTTGGCATTAATGCCTGGGTGCTGTGGATCTGGACTCTAGTCCTTACACCTTCATAAGTGATTATCCACTGAGATAGTTCTCAGCCCCTCACAATGTTTTCAAATCTCTCGTTGTACTCATGAATCTGGCTCTACAGTCCAGACCACAGCAGAGAAAGTACCATTGTCATAGCAGTACAAGACAATTAACACATTAGTGCAAGTACCACTATGAATGTATTTTATGATGATATGCTCATTAAATCCATTTTGCATAAATGGAACCATGTAGTCTTACATATGCATGTGAAAATAACACCCTTGGTCTGAGTATTGTTAGGGAAGTTAATGCTTTGAGTGATAAGATTTTATATAAAAAAATAAACTAAAACATCCAGAGAACAGAGCCTTAAATAATGTGTGGAGGTAGTAACTGAAAAGATCTCTGGATTCTATGCAAACCCCAAGTGAAAATTACACATCTCTTTCTTTTCCCCATAAAACACACTCTACAATAGAATATTTCACCTTTCATCTAAAAACATCTCTCTTCTCCTTGCCTCTGCCTCATAAATAACAGTAGTGAAGGAGAAAAATTAAGTTGGTACCCACATTTTCTGAGATGTATTTCAGCAGACAATTACTTTCTATAGCAGTTTCCAGATCAAAATGGTATCACGTTTGCTCCTGACTTAGGTCAAGGAGCCTGAGTCACTACTTGAAAAATGTTGTAAGACAAAGTGTCGCTCCTTGTAGCACACAGCTCTCTAACGTAGTAATCTCAGAACTTTTGAAATACCAGCATATAAGACCTTAACACATCAAGGATAGGGAGCCACTGATAACAAGCAGCAGGGTAGAGGAGGAGGCACATCTGGCCCTGCTATGTGATTGCTAGAATCTTGTAATGCCTCTGGGTATTCCTTTCACTCTGCAATCCTGGTTGGACAGGCTGGAGGAAGACATGCGCATGACAGAGGGAAACCAGAACAGAAAAGCCTTCACCATCTGTATAGATGAGGTTTACTTTAGCAAAGAAATTTAGTAAAATTAAGCAAATACATGGCAGACACAGGATATACTTCAGCGTCTTCCTATAACACAGGGTAGATAGACATGCAAGCGTGCATGGCACAATGCAGGTCGGGCCTTAGCCAGACCACATGCTAAAAGAAACCAGGCCACACCCCTCGGGGTTTCTCACCAGGATGGCGGGTAGTCAATGACAGGTAACACCCCATGAGACGGGGCAACCTAAGACAGGCACTGTCACATGTGATGATCCCTTGGGGTCTGGGGTCAACAATGGCTTGGCAAAGAACCATGCCTCCCAGGGTCGCCAATAATAAAAACAAAAAGGAGGATATGTATGGCACAATGCAGGTTGGCCCTAGCCAGACTGCATGTCAAAAGAAGCCAGAAAGTGGCTTCTGTGGATGTGGCATTCTGCACAGGCCTGGCCTGACAACAGCTACAGTCCCATATTCGCGAGAAACCTGCTGAGAGATGATCTGCCCGGAGACAGGCTGCCATTGGTCACAAGAAGGGGACTACCCCACACAATGATTGGCCAGCCAAACCCTTTACACTCCCTACACTTCCTTGAATAAACAAGTTTGCAGCAGCTCGCCCTCTGCCTGCTTCCACCCAGCTCCCGGAGTCTGTGTCATGACTCCACACCTCTCACCCCCAACCCGGCGAAGACCCTGCCGTCCCTCCTGGGCTGGCCCTAGGAGGGACCCCAACACAAGCTAACATCTGCTATTAAGTCTAATAAGCAATAGACTAAACACAGAGCAGGAAGGAAGATTCTCCAGGGTGAAGTTCAGATGCAGGACTGGTTCACCAATGTGAATGCACACCAGTACAAAAGACAACACTCCTTTAGCCTGGAAATGCCTGACACATTTCAGAAGGGCAAGTTAGAAGGGCACTAGTGGAAAATATGATACTTAGCAAGAGATTGCAGATACCCACTGGACATAGAAATGTGAAGCAGAAAATAAAAACAGAAAAAAAATGTGAAAAACAAGAAACATACAATGAGAAGTAGCAGATGCTGAGCCAACATGCAGAGCCCAGAGGATACTGGCAGGAGAGCACAGGAGTCTTCCCAGCTCATTCTGACTCCCAGATCATAAGACTTCAGGGCCCTACTTATTCTTCATACGGAATTGTGAACATGTAATAAGTAGGGTCAATGATACCAATGATACAATGATACTAATGGAATCATATGTACACCTACAAGCTAGTAATGTCTGGGGTGTCTGGAGTTATATCTGCTCAAGATTGAAATGGGCCAATGTGGCATTGGCTCTTGTGAAGCAAGAAAGCTGGCATCAGAGGTTGTAAATATGGCAACTCACGTTCTATAGAAACAAAACACCTGGCCACACTTTTCATTTGGTGAATCGGGAGGCATCGATCCCTGGTCTGAGGCCCCAAGAGTAGATATTTCAAAGTGTTAATTATGTGTAGGATGATTTGGGAGAAGGAGCTACATGAAACTTTGTATGTTTGACCCTATACACAAACACATGTGAATTCAAAGAATAAAAACCTCTTCCCATTGATTAAAGTGGCTCAGGGCAAGGATTATATTAAATTATATCTTCTCACTTTCATCTCCAGAGCACATTAAGTTGACGGTTGTTAGGTTGAGACAAAAGAGAGGAGAAGAATCAGAGAAAATCAGCTAGTTTCAAGTATATCCATAACCCTTGAGCACCCTCAAGGGCAGCTGGAACTGACGAGAACTAAGTAGATCAGAAAAATCACCCTTTTTAAAGTGCTTGCATGTATATGCATATGATTCACAAGCATATGTGTATGTATGCTTTTATGTGTGGAGGCATGTGTGTGTATGTATGCATGCATGTGCATGTGTGTGCACAACATGTGGAGGCCAGGTATTTTCATCAGTCACTCTCTACCTTAATTTTTGAGAAAAGGTCTCCCACTGATCTCAGAACCCATTAATTTGGCTAAAATAACTAGCTAGCAAGCCCTGGTAAGCCTACTGTCTCTGTCTTCCCACCGCTAGGATGGCAGATGCATGCCGCTGGACTCAGCTTTTAGGTGGGTGCTAGGTAACTGAATTTGGGAACTCATGTTTGCACAGCAAACAATTTACTGATGGAATCATTTTTCAGAAACCTTAAGTTTGGAAGAAGCACTATTTAGTGTAAAACAGCAGCCTTGACTCTTCTAGCAGTCCAGAAATCGGGGTGTCCCCTCACATGCGTGAGCAGGAAGGACGGGTGGCGCTGTATGGTCCTTCAGGACACCTTCTTCAGGTGTGCCCAAGAAAGGCTTCACAAGGAAGAAGAAAAAGCTCCCATCATAGAGTCAGTCAGGGGCTAAGGAAGGTAGTGGATGGGGAGGATCTCCACAAGAGAGCAGTATCAGGGCTAAGTCAGGAAAATGTTCTATGTCAAAGTAAAAGCCTTTAAAATGCTTGTGATTCCCTAACTCTTAAGGACCCATGACAGCCATGGCTGGCATCCTTCTTGTTCCCAAACTGGAGTCTGTCCTGAATTACCCCATATCTGCTTCATGACAGCAGGCTGGACTCAGGAATCACTAATTACAGTGAATGGACAACTGACAATCAGCCTCTGCGGAGAGAAGAATGAATTGTGTGTTGTGAGAGAGTCCAGAACTATACGGATATCTAGAGATAAGAGGTACACACAATAGAAGGAATATCTTGCTCATTACTGCAAGTTTATAGGTGAAGTTTGGACTAGGAAGAAGCCATGACTATATTTTCCAGCCCCTCAGCAGCTAACTGGGTCACATGGGCAGTTTGGGCCAGCGAAAGGTAGTCAGAAATGAAATGTGTCTTTTGGGTCTCTGGTAGTTGCTAGTAAGTATTCAGTGTGCCTTTCTTCTTCATGATCTTTTTCCTATATGTTAGCATCATTGAGGGCACATACTGAAAGCACTTCAGGACAGAAGGAGCCTAGACCCCAAAATAGCTACTTCAAAGAAGGACACCAAGGTAAAGGTACTCAGAAAACCCTACATGTGAGCACTGCTAATTCCACTGGGCCTTCAGTAGAATGAGGGTATTACCTTATGGGACTATGGCCAATATGAAATGTGTTCACATAATAAATATCTCAATTAATAAAAATAAAATGTCACTGATAGTAAAAAGGAAATGTATTTGGTCATCTTAAGTCACCATGATTTTGTTATTGTTGATACAGCATCTTGCATTATTTAGCTAGTTGTATGGAGGTAGGAAATGTCATATTGAAGTGAGGAAAATAAAAAATAATTTGATACTATTAAAATATAAGGCAAGGGGCTAGGAGATGGCTCAGGGGTAATAGCCCTTGCTATAGTGGCATGAGGACCTGAATTCAATCCCAAGTTCCTATGTGAAGAGCCAGGTATGGTCAGGTATGTCTGTAACCAGAGAGCTGAGAGGGTTAGGGTTAGACTAGACAGGTGTATCACTGGGGCTTGTGGTCATGCATTCTAGCCAACAAATGATGTAAGCTCCAGGTTCCGTGAAACACCCCGACTCAAGGAAACAAGGTGGAAGAGTAATTAGGGACACCTGACATCTGCCTCTGGCCTCCATGGGAGACATGTACATCTGCAAAACATGTGCACACACTACACATGCACACATAACACATACTACAGACACAAAACACACCAAAAAATAAAGTGTAAGATAAATAGAGAAACAGGGTAGAAGGTGAGTCACTAAGGTAAGCAAAGAATAGTAAGTGTTTCTCAAGGTGTGGCTCATAATGATGTAAAAAGCACTTGGGAATTTTATTAAAAGGCTGACTTTGGGGCTATTCCCTAGCCTTTGAATCTTTTAAAAAAATGCACACCCTGTGTTTTTTTCTTATTTTTTTATTAACAACTTCTATACTTACATACAAAAAAATTGCATGATATTTCCCTCCCCTGCCCCCATACCCCTTTAAAACTCCAATCTCCATCATATCCCTTCCCTCTCTCCATTAGTCTCTCTTTTAATTTGATGGCATCATCTTTTTCTTCTATTATGAGGGTCTTGTGAAGGTATTGCTAGGCACTGCAAGGTCATAGATATTAAGGGCAAATTCTGTCTGGACAGTTGCATTGTAAGGAGTCATACCCTTCCTTTGGCTCAAGATTCAAAGTAATTAAAATGTACACAATAAGGTAAGCATTATCTGGCTGGATCACCATAAAAGTGATCTATTGTATTTTACCAGTCTGACTACAAGCGGCTGTAGAAGGTTAGACTTAGGGAAGCAATATGATCCTCTCTCAATGGGTTGTAAGCTCTGTGAGGGCAATAAATGTTTTGTTCACTACCATATCCTTAGTACTTTAAAAGGTATCTGGAGTTTAATGGCTGCTCAATAACTATTTATTGAATAAATGAATCAAATTTGAGCTTCAGAATGGGAATTGCCAAGCAGGTGTGGTTAATGAATGCAGGGGAAGATAATGTCTGCTGAGCAACCTGCGAGGAGGCTATTAAACTGCCCAGGTGTGAGGTGATGCATGTGTAAGCTAAGCAATGTCAGTGATAAGAGAGGAAAGGGTGATTTTGAAATATATGTAAAAAGATAAAGTTGGTAGGACAGTGAATTATTTGGGTAAGTGGAGGAGGAAAATGAGAGAATTTTAAAATACTACTTTCCTTATCAAATGAAATTGATAATTTTATTATTCACAGATTCAAAACTCAAATTAGTTTTCAGGGGAAAATGGTAAGTTCAACATTGTCTAAGCTGAATTTGAGTTTTTAACAAGATATCCAGATATTAAATACACATTTAGCTATATGTTAAGAGATTTCATTAAAATAAACTGGGTTAGAGAGAGAGATTTGGAAGCTATCCATTCATTTATTGATTCACTCATTAAATTAGCATGTGGTGAATGTCTCCCTGATAAAGGGTTAGTCACAAAAAGACATCTTCAAACATCTTAGCGTTTCAGCAAGCACAAAAGAGTAAAAAAGCACCCTGAAAATGACATGCCCTGTGAGGGCAAATAGGGATACCCAACCAGCCAGGGAGGTCAAAAATATCATGGCAGAGGCTATAAGAAAAAGTCTGCCCTCTCAACAGAAGCATGACATGAACAGAAGTCAGCTGCAATGGATTTTGTGAGCGAGAAGCCAGGTTGTAAAGTGTTAAGTGAAAGGGAGAAGAGGGAGTAAAGACAATGAGTGCAAAGCAGCTCTGTCATATGATTTTCATGAGAAGAGAAGAGAAATCGGTCAATAACTAGAGGGGGCATAAAGAGGTCCAAAAACTCTATTTAGGAAAAAGAGAGGGAGTTGAACATGTTTTCTTAAATGAGGGCAGAAAGGCTGAAGTTATAAGACAAGACACACAGAAAATCAGTGAAGCAAAATTACAGAGGAGAAAGGATACAATGAAATTCATATGACAGAATGAGCTGTGGACAGGAGGTGGGAGACCTCCCCCACTGCTCAGGGTGGGAAGGAAGTGGGAAGATGGAGGTTATGCCATCAGATGGGAGGCAAGGCCTGGGAAGGAGTGTGTGTGTGGCCAGCATCACCATCAGGTTTAAAGGTGGGGGACTGTGCAATCCAGCAGGGAGTACTTTTCTGAGTTTAAATGAGAAGAGGCAAAGAAAGAGAGAGTTAAAACCTGTAAGAGGTCAAAGTCAATTCTGAAAATGTCCCATAAAATATACATTATGCCCAGGAATTATATTTACTTTTCTAAAGACATATTTGTTCCAAAATTATGAGAATTCCACAGTATTCTGTATGTTCAAACCATGACAGGCATTCAAAACTGCTTCCTTCATCTGCTTAATACCTCTAGGGCTTTTTAAGTCCTATTTTTAATAGTCATAAATTTTGATTATAATGAAACTAATACACTAATTAATTCTAATCACTGACAATTAAAAATAATAGTCAACCATATTAGTGAAACAGCTTCTCCTAAGAGCACTGGACCAATGAAGATGACAAGTGTCAACTTCAATCAGCCTGCACACGGTTTAATGCAATCAAGGAAGAAAATCTCTGCGACTCAGGACACCTCTTCTGCCTTCTCAGTGCTTTGAAGGTGTCTTTATATTCAGAAAAGATTCTTTTGGATTTAGAGTAAGATTTAAATAATCTCCTAAAACAACATATGCTCAACTCATAACTGTTACCAAACATATGCCCAGAATGAGCAAGCCAGCAGTTATGATTTATGCAAGAGACAGTGTGCATATCTATCCTTCCTGCACATTCAGCCTCTCTACAGATTCTGTATGAAAATGAAAAGTCACGATGAGCCTGTCATTTTAAAACCTAAATAACAAAATTAAATCCATGATGTTTTTATTGTTAGCGCCACACCTACCCCAACACTATTTCTGGCAGGAGTAGCTTCAAAAGCTAGTAAGTGTATCTACAGAAGGGTGTAGTGCCAGAGATCTTCAGTGCCTTGGGATGCTTCTCAAGGTCAGCGACAACTGGAGCAACTTCTGACTAGATGCACTGCCTCCCAAGCCACGATGCATTACCTAGTTCATCATCTGGGCCAGAAATTATCAACTATGTTCACATATTGGAATCATGCAAGCTTAAAAATCTAGAAGCATACAAACTTTACTCCAACTTTATTAAAATAAGAAACAGAGGCTGGGTTAGGAGATCCAAGAAATAATTTTTTCAAAGGTTATTGGATTCTTTTCAAAAAAAATTTTTTTTACTTTGAGATAGTTGTAGATTTGTATGCAGTTGTATAAAAAAAAAGGTAACTTCCCTGTATCCTTTGCCAACTTTCCTCTTATGGTAGCATTTTAAAACCACAGCACAGTCTCACAACAGAATGTGGAGACAGATGAAGCGTGACCCCAATGTTCTGGTCACGAGTCCCTTAGACCACTCTTTCCAAGTCACACCACTTTGATCTTCTCAGTAGCTTTGGGTACCAGCAACCTGTTCTCCATTTTTCTGGTGTGTAGTATCAAGAATGTTGTGAAAATATACCAGACGTTATGTGAACATTTGGAATTTTCTGTTTCCCACTAAGGATACTTTGTGTAAGGCTTAGCTTAATGGTGCATGCATCAATATTTTGTTTCTTTTATCACTTAGTACTCTTCTCCAGTGCAACTATGCATCTGTTGAAGAACGTCGGCATTTTTTTCACGTTTAAGCTATTATGAATAAAGCTGCTCTGAACATTTGTGTGCGCACTTTTGTATGAACATAAGTTTCCATTCCTTTGAATTCCTTAAAGTTAATTGGGGTGAGTCATATGGAAGTTGTAGGTTTACTTTTATAAAACATTGCCAAATAGTCTCCCAGAGTGGCCTACCATTTCACATTCATGCTGGTAACTTCATTCCACCATTTGTTACTGTCACTGTTTCTTGTTTTAGCTTTTCTATATTACATTTTGTTTTAAAGTTGCATACCTAATAACTACTGGTGTTGGGGATGTATTCATATGTTTATTTGTCATCTGCATAGCCACTTTGGTTCTTTACCCATTTTCAAATTGAACACTTTTTTAAATGTTGGTATTGAAATGGTTCCTCCCCACTTACACATATATTCCAGATGGGACTTTTGATGGATATGGTTTACAAACATTTTTCTCTCAGATTGTAAATGGCCTTTTTATCCTCTTACCAGTCTTTTGGAGAGCAAGAGTTTTTTAATTTGAAGAAGGGAAGCATAATTTTTCCCTTTGTGAATCATGTTTTTGTTTACAAACCAAAAAACTTCCTAACTTCAGATTTTTCTCCTGTTTTTTTCTCTAGGTTTTTTTTTTCTTGGAGAGAGACAGAGAGAGAGGGAGAGGAAGAGGAAGACAGATAGAGATAGGCACCCAACAGCCTCTCAGCTGCTGTGAACGAAATCCAGATGCATGCCCCCCCTTGTGGTCAAGTGCGGCATTGCACCCTTGCGTCACTTTGTATCTGGCTAAACGTGGGACCTGGAGCTTGGAACCAGTGTTCTTAGGCTTAAGAGGCATGCGCCTTAACCGCTAAGTCATCTCTCCAGCCCATTTTTTCCCCTAAATTTTTCATAGGGGCTGGAGAGATTGCTTAGCCATTAATGCACTTGCTTATGAAACTTAAGGACCCAGGTTCAATTCCCCAGTATGCACATAGCCAAATGTACAAGGTGGCACATGTGCCTGGAGTTCATTTGCAGTGGCTAGCAACCCTGGTGTGCCCACTCCCCCTCCTCTGTCTCTGCCAGTCTCTCTCTTTCTCAAATAAATAAATAAATAATGTAGCTTTAAAAAATAATAAATTTTGCATAGTTTATCTTTTATTTTCATCTATGTATATATTAAGTATACAAAGTAACGAGTTTCATTATGACATTTTATTCATGTACATGAATTACTTTGATTCTAGCTATTATACAGCTCATTATTCAAACTTATCCCCACTCTCCCCTCACCTTCCTAGTCTCTCCTGAGAGTCTCCATTCAATGTTTTAAGATCCCACATAGGGAAGAAAGCATGGATACTTATTTGAATATCTGACTTATTTATGATGATCTTCCCTTAGAGCTATTTTCCTGCAAAAGACACGAGTTTGTTCTTCTTATGGTTGAATAATATTCCATTGTGTATGTATGTCACATTGTCTATGCATCTGGTTGTAGATACCAGCCTGATTCCGTAACCTAACTTGTGAATAGTGTCACAGTAGACATGGGTGTGCAGGGATCCAGCTGTCTTGCCTGAGAGGCAAGGACACTGAGAAAGCAAGCTGGTGCTGAGCAGAAAACCCTTCTCCCTGTAGACCAGCCAACTGAGAGCTGGAAAAAGCTTCAGAATCAACAGTGAAAATAGTGGATGTTGAATATTCCCCAGGACTGGTATAGCTAGATCTTTGGGTACTTCCACATTGAGATTTTTAAGAAATCACCACATTGATTTGCATAACAACTGCACTTAAAGTTTGCTTCACATTTAAGTCCACAATTCATGGTGATGTTAATATCTCTAGAAGCTGTGAGGTTTAAATGAGCTTTTGTTTTTAGGATCTGTGGCTGGGATGTCACATCATCCAACACCATCTATAGAAATGCCTGTCATTCCTCGTTGAATAACCTAACTTGTGAATAGTGTCACAGTAAACATGGGTGCAGGGATCCAGCTGTCTTGCTCTGATTTATCCCCCTCAGAAAACTGTCTCTGCCAGTCTCTCTCTTTCTCAAATAAATTTGTTCCTTTCTCAGAAACCACTTGGAATATTTGTGCAGACCAGTCCTGGGTTCCCTGTTCTGTTCTATTGCACTACACAGCTAGTCCTCTACCAGGACTATCTTCCCAATTACAGAAATTATATAACCAGCTTTAATGCCAGGAAAAGTGGTTTCTTATACTTCATTCTTTGCCAAAATTGCTTTACCTAATCTAAGACATTTCCATTTCCATACACATTTTAGAATCAACCTGTCTATGCAAACTCTTGCTGGGATTCTAAAAGGAAGTCCATAAACCCATCTTGCAATCTCCATTTTGAAGAAGAAATGACATCTTTGACATGCTGAAGCTCTTAGTACAAGCACGGCATGTGTACTTTCACTTGGGTTCTTTGATTCCCTTCATCAAAGTCTTATAATTTGAAGTAGACATATCCTGTACATATTTTGTCTAGTTCATAATTATTAATTCATTTTAAGTGATTATAAATGTTTATCAGTCTTTCATTTCAGTTCCCCATGTTCATTGCTAGACTGGATACAATCATCACACAATACACATTTGTTTTGTGTTAATCTTGTTTTAAGTAGCATTGCTGAACTCACCTTTTTCTACTTATTCTAGATTTTTCAGTTTTTTAAAAAGTAAATAATCATTTAATTTGCATACTAACTTCTTCATTTTGAATTCACATATCTCTTACCTCTTTATTTAGTTATTAGTATTTATTTATTTGCAAGGAGACAGGGATAGAAAGAAGAGAGCCAGATAGAGAGAATGGGCACACCAGGGCCTCCAGCCACTGAAAAGGAATTCAAGACACATGTACCACCTGTACACCTGGCTATGTGGGTGCTGAGGAATTGAACCTGGGTCCTTAGGCTTCACAGGCAAGTGCTTTAACCACTAGGCCATCTCTCCAGTTCCCTGAAGTAAATTTTGATGTGAATTCTTTATCAAGTTGAGGAAATTTCCCTCTATGTGAATTCTTTTCTGAGAGTTTATTATCTTCCATAGAGACTTGAGTTTATTAAATGCTTTTACTGTGCCAGCTGCTATATCAGTTTGGTTTTCTTCTTTCATATGATTAATATTTTGGTCTCAGCTGACTGATTTTTAAATCATCAAACTGTGTTGCATAACTGCACTAATTCCTTTCATACACTGTGAGATTTGATTTACTAATATTGTGTTGAGAATTTATGTAACCAAGTTTATGTTTGATAATACTATTTTTATTCTTTTTTGTCTTGCCTTTGGTGTTGATCTCAGCATAGTACTGATACATATTCATTTTCTCTATCATTCTCTCTCTCATTATTTCTCTTTCTCTCACACACTCACACACAAACATACACACAGAGAGAAAGAGAGAGAGAGAGAGATTGAACACAGGGCTTTGTGAAT
This sequence comes from Orientallactaga sibirica, assembly GCA_036365145.1. Classification (NCBI taxonomy): domain Eukaryota; kingdom Metazoa; phylum Chordata; class Mammalia; order Rodentia; family Dipodidae; genus Orientallactaga; species Orientallactaga sibirica. Next base: position 7,725,589 of record JAEOAD010000555.1, on the reverse strand, counting down.
GCTAAACATACTCTACCACTGAGTTATACACTCAGACCTCATTCTCATATATTTTCTGTAAAAGATTTCATAGATTGCAATAGCATTAATGTTAATTCTTCCCTAAATTCTTGGGAGAATTCCTCTAATAAAAACATCTCAGTAAGTTCCAGATCAGCGTGGGCTAAAGCAAGACCTTACCTCAAAAAAAAAAAAAAAAAAAAAAAAAAAAAGAAAAAAATCTGGGAGTTGATATTTCTTTTCCTATAATTTTTAAATTACAAACTAAATGTCTGTAACCACTTCAGAACTACTGAGATTGCTCTATTTTATCTTGGTGTAGTACTTCATGCCTAGCACTGGCCCAGTCCTTCTAATTTGTCAACTCTATTATTAGTGTTAAAGTTGGTGGCAGTGCTCCTTCTAAAATTTATTTATTTGCATGTGTTTATATATGGGCACACCAGGGTCCACTGCTGCTTCAAATGAACTCCAGAAGCATGTGCCTCTTATTTCTGACTTCATGTTTGGGTGCTGGGTAGTAGAACCCAGGCAGGCAGACATGGTAAGCAAGTGGCTTTAACTGCTGGGCCATCTCCCCAACCCCAACAGTGTACCTTGTTGACTGTAGTATGCTTAGTGATATTCTTGTTTCATTTGTGGTCTTGGTGTCATTTTGTCTTCTTTCTATATTTATTAGTCTAATCAGAGCTTTATCAAGTATATTAATTTTTTAAATAATTCCCTCTTTTTTCCTGTGATTTTCCTTTTGGATCTTATTCATTTCTGCTTTGGTCCTTACTAATTCCTATTTACTATAAATTTTCATGGTTCTTAGGTTAGCAACTTAAATTCTTTACTTGGAAAACTTCTTTTCTAATATAAACATTTAATGTCATAAATCTTCCTCTTTGCCCTACTGGAGCTGTGTCTGATATAATTTGAGATGTTTTTATTTTCATTCAGTTCTATTTCCCTTGAGACATAAATACTACATAGATTATTTAGAGCATTACTTAATTTCTAAGTGTCTGGAAATTTTCCTGTTAATGATTTCTAGTCTGATCCCTTATGGTCAGAGAACATAATCTATATGATTTCATTTCCCTCAAATCTGCTAAGGTTTTTGTGGCTGAGATGTGGTCTATTTTGATGAATATTACATGGACACCCCAAAAAAATGTATATCCTGCTGTTTTGAGATTGGATGGTTTATACATGTCAATTAGGTGTTGTTGATTAAATTTGCCATTCAGTTTTATATTCTCACTGTGGGATATGATTTTCTGTCTAGTGTTTGATTGTTGGGAGTTGAGCATTGCAGCTCCCAGACACCATGACAGACTTGTATGTCCCTCCTTGGCTCTATCATTATTTCCTTCCTGAATTTTGAGAAATTGTTGCTTGATGCATGCACATTGAGAAATGCTATGCTTTCCTGTTGGTATTATTTTAATATTTTGTAAGGCCTATTTTCCTCTCTGGTAATTTTCTTTGCAACAAAGTCTATCTATCTGATATTAACATAACTGCTCCTACTTTGTTTATTAGTGTTTGCATGGTATATTGTTTATCCATACTTTTATTTTCAGTCTATATGTGTTATGTTCAGATACATTTTTGTATGCAGTGAGGAATTACGGCATGTTTTATGATCCATTTACTACCAATTTCTGGGTTTTTTTTTTTTTTCGGTTTTTGCTTTTGTTTTATTGAAGCAGAGTCTCATTCTAGCCAAGGCTGACCTGAATGAAATTCATTTAATAATGCTTTAAAGCTTCTGTTTCTTTGTTGAAATTTTCTTTCTTTCTTTCTTTCTTTTTTTTTTTTTTTTTTTTTTTGCATTTTTTCAAAGGAAATGATCACTCATTGAAGGGTTTTATAACAGATGCCTTAAAACTCTTGTTAAATAATTCCACTATCTGATTCCACTTTGTGTTGGCACTTTTTTGGTCTTCCTGTCCCATTCATACTGTGACTTCCCTGGTTCTCCCAATGACACATTATTTACCTGAACAGTTTAACTATCACACTAGAAGAGCTTGGGTTTGTTTATGATTTGAAGACCTAGTCATGCCATATAGCTTAGGTATCCCTTGAATTCATTACGTGGCCTAGGCTGCAACCCTCCTTCCTCAGCCTTCTGAGTGGTGGGATTATAAGCATGCACCACAACACCCAGTGACAGTCTGAGATCATGCTCAGTCTTTTTATTAGCAGGTCCCTTGTTGAGATACAGCTTGAAAGCTGGCTATCCATGTGTGTTAGTGTCTCATTGGTCCCAGGCACTGCCCACAAAAGCAGGCAGTGATCCATGTTGCTTGTTGCTCTCCACTGAGTATGCCTGACACTGGAAGACAGAGGGATGACTCACGCTCCCTGTGTCTGCAAGTGGGGGTGGTCATCCAGCTCTTCATGGCGTCACTCTGATATCAGAAGTCAGTAAGACAGAAGATCATCTACCCTACCTCTCACCACCTTGTTCCAGGTGAGGAAGTTTAACCCATGGCTGAATTCTCCAAATACCACCATGACAGGGGAATCAAAGAACCACCTGATTCTTCCTGCAGGGAAAGAAGAGGAACTCTGTTCCCTGAGGATACTTAATGCAATGTTGCCAAAAGATGGTTTTTACCCACCCTTTTGCTGCTCTTTTCAGCCAGGAGGGATGGCTTTTTCTTGAAGGGTTTACAGTCTGTGCCCCCTGACAGTTCCTGCCTAGTACATGAGAGCAAATCACTGCTTTCCACATCTCACCTGTAAGAGGTTTATTAGGCTTTTCTGCTGTAACAGGGATGGCCACTCTCCCCCATCATGGAGGAACCATTCCCTGGAGTATTTTCCATGTGTATTCAAGATCAAGAATTTGTGGTATGAACTTAATGATTATTCTAGAAGGTATGTTTCTCTTTGTAATTAATTTACTGTTTGCATAAAATGATGAAATTATGGATTGATTAAATAAGCTTTAATTGATTGCTTGCTCCATGTCAGGCAATTAATTATCTAATTGCTGAGAATTAGGGCGCTATCAATGAGCGCTTTCCTTTGCTGAACTCACCTTCAGTGACGAGGGCAGAAAGGATGTTGGAAAATGCTTGGAAGGCAGACGTTTCACCTCCTATGCACTCCCTACTTTCCTATGAACGCTCTTGCAACAATCTCCTAAGTAACACGTCCTTCGTATGCCCTCCTAAGTAACATGTTCTGCTGATGCCACTCCTAGGTAATATGTCCTTCTGTGTATCCCCTTCCCTGCAGCTTCTCGTTCATGTGAGTTAATGGATGGCCAACTCCGTCTCTTATTTTTGTTTTTTCACAACATGGTCTCTACATAGCCAAGACTGGCCTCAAACTCCCTAAGGGATTGAGCTCCTGATCCTCCTCCCTCAGTCTTCCAGGTGCTAGGATTTCAGTCATGCACCACCACATCAGGCTCCAAATCAGTCTCTTAAGTGACACATCAATAAACTGTAGGACAATATCTAATTCAGGACTTGGAGCATCTTCATGACCCTCACCCCTAAGCAGACCCCATACAACTTTCCAAGATTTTAACACTACATGATACCCCATATCTTGCCTTCTTCATATGCTGTTTTTATGCACTACCCACACTCACCATCTTGACTTCACTTTCCTATGGCCATATTTCTATAGTCATTTCATAACTTATGTCCTTAAAATAATGGGCAATCTATTTCACAGAAACTTAAAGACTGTTATTCAGAAGGTGCTACAGAAAGCATGTTGGTCAGTAAGCTAACTCCTGATCAAATGTCCGCATGGTTTGAAGTACCTTACAGAAGCACAAGAAATTCATTTTCAGAGTCCTGGGATTACTGCCTTTCTCCTGCTCTAAAAGCCTTTCAACACAGCATGTTAAACATCTGCAGCAGTGTGATGGAGGTGGATGAAGCATTTGCAGAAGATGAGATGAATCATTTCACAACTGAAACCTTCACTCTCCTTCCTGGGAGAGCTCTCACATAATTTCTAAAGAGTTTTCATCAGCTGTGTCATCCACCCACAGCACAGATGTATCCCTGCTTTTAAGAAATGTTGATCTGGGTTCCTTCCCTGTGCCAGTTGCTGTAAGCCTTCTGGTAACATACATCAAACATATCAACTACAGGAGAGTTTCCATGGAAAAGTGGACATGGGCTACTTTGTCTATGAAACAAAGCCTGTAAGAGCCATTCAACCTAAGATAGTTTCCAGCTTCCCTAGGCCAACAACCCGGACTAGGACCGGAATGACCTAAAGAATTTGTTAGAAATACATTTCCACATGTTTCCCCAGAAGATTGAATGCAGTTAGTTTTACATTTAAAAAATAGAACAGTTGCCAGGCATGGTGGCTCATGCCTTTAATCCCAGCACTTTGGAGGCAGAGGTAGGAGGATCATCATGAGTTGGGCTAGAGTGGGATCCTCCCTTGAAAAAAAAAAAGAAAGAAAGAAAGAACAGGTGTCTGAGGAGATGGTTCAGCAGGTAAGAGCACTTGTACAAGCGTGAGTTTTTGAGTTCAATTCCCAACACCCATGTAAAAAGCCAGGCATGGCCACACACTCAACCCAGCACTGAGCTAGTGAAAACAGGAAAAAACAGGAAGCTTTCTAAGGCTTGCAGACCACTCCAGTTCAGTGAGAGACGATCTCAAGAAATCAGGCAGAAGAAGCACAGTCGAGTGGGACCCTTGACATCATCCTCTGTTCTTTGCATGCATACATATAGGGAACATATGCACACATGCATATACCACATACTATGCTTGCATGCACATGCACACTCACATCAAAACTAGAACAGGTGCAATTTTAAAATATGCAAATGAATCAAAAGTAGTAGGACCAGGGGGCTGGGGAATTAGTCAAGTGCTTGACCTGAAAGCATAAAGACCTGGGTTTGATTCCCAGAACTCATGCAAAAGATGTAAGAATGGTGGCGTATGCTTACATTCCTAATCCTGGGGAGGCAGAGACAGGGGCCCTGGAGCTTGCTTACAACCCACCCCCTGGAGCTTACTACCCACCCCATTTAGCCAAATTAGGTAAATTCCAGGTGAGTTAGGGACCCTATCTCAATAAAGGTTGATGATGCCTGAGAAATGAAACCCAAGGTTGTCTGCCGGTTTCCACAAGCTGTTGTATATACATTCATCCATATGTGCACTAGAAGCACACACAATAACACACATAAAAATAATTGTTCCTGGATATATTTCTATGAATGTGTATGTTCACACATGCACACACACGTGCCACAATGAAAAATATATTTTTTCCTGAGGATGAAAGTCAAAAGTTTGAAAACACTGAAAATATAGAGTACAGAAAGTCAGAGGGGAGGAATGCCTTCAGTTTATAGCAGTGAGGACTTCTCATTTTAGTAATAATGTGCGCAGCCCAGGCTGTGTCCTTGGCTCTAATTAGAGACACTCATTCCAGAAATCACCTCTTCTGGGGTGTCCTCCCTGGCCTCTCTGCCCAGGCAGAATTCATCCTGACCTTTTCGGAGCTCTCTCTCACTGGCCCTGTTGCACTTGCCTCTCTGGCTGCAATGCATTTACTTACGTGTCTGTTTTCTCTAATGGACTGAGGTTACAATGTGAGATGATATCCGTGTGTCTAACTCAGGAGTTGAAATTTAGAAGATTGCCACTCAATTGTCATTCAAACATAAAGAAGACAAGAATCATCAATGGATGCAAAGACTAGTGAGTATAATTCTAATAAAATTATGATATTTATATTTATAGTTATGTTATAGGATATTCTTGGTGCTTGAAAATTTATGCTAAGGACTGGGAAGATGGTTCAGTCAGTTAAGTACTTGCTCCAGAAGCATAAAGACCTGAGTGTAGATTCCAAGCACCCATGTAAAAATCTGAGTTCAGCAGCACACATTTGTAATATCACCATGGGAGATGCAAATATAGGAGGATCCCTGGACTTTGCTGACCAGCCAGAATGGCCAAATTGGTGAGCACTGGGTTCAACAAGTGATTCTATCTCAAAGAATAAGGTGGAGAGCAACTGAGGAAGATACCTAACAACGACCTCTGTTCTCCACAAGCATGTGCACCTGTACACACATGCATGAACACTCACACATCACAAAAAAGAAAATATTCACTAATATATTTGAAGGGGGGAGAGAGAATATAAATCCAAAATACTTCAAGTACAAAGTTAAAAGGAGCTGAATAAATGAATTTAAGATAGACTCTCGATACGTACAGAGAAAAGTGGTCTGTCTAAATAATCATAGCAGCAGAGGAAAAAATATGCCCAGCAGCAGGTGCATTTAGAAAGAAGTACCTTTCAAGGTTTAAACGCAAGTTTATGTGCATATGCATTCTTACTACATCAGAACTGTATGAGGGCCAGGCTCAGTCTGGGGTCCTGTATGTATCGAAGCCACACAGAACAGCTAGGCCACAGAATCCCATTCCAATGACCAGTTGCTTCATGCACAGTTTAGCCAATCTGGTTTCCATTCAGTGATTTTACCATGTGTCTGACAGAATCGTTTCAACATTGGGCCAGCTTAACTCTACAATGCCAGCATTACCTCTTGGCCTTGGATAACTGCAAGAACACAGCCTTGGGATTGTGGGCAGACAACACCTTTGCTAATTGTATTCTATTGGTAAAAGTTAGGGATATATGTACTACTGCTGGTTGGCTCTAATACTCAGGGTTTGATGGGAAAATTGGAGAGGAAAAGGATATGCTCTTTACTTCCTTGACTGAAGGATGAGGTTCAAAGAGCACCTCAAATTAAACGCAGCTCCAGACTCTGTACCAAACTGAAATTTCCACGTCTCCCACAAGGTTCTCAGTTTTCTGCCTCTGTCTTTCATGTTTCTGAACTGAACACTATGGGTCCTAGAGAATTCAGGGTCAAATATTATCATTCATAATAACTCTCACAATAAAGTGATATGGGAATGATGTGAAACTCCAACTTTAATTACCTTCCTAACCTGTTATACATCCTGGAGATAAAGATGCATGCAAGAAAGAAACAATAGGAGATAGAGAAAGGAACTACAGTAGGAACAAGGAAAGTTAGTCGAAGGCTTCCACCGCACCTGACTCATAAGCCATTGTAAGAGAAGTTAATTCCATAACTTTTATATTCTTAACCAAGAGAAGATAATTTGGATCTAATAAACTCTAAGATAACATCTATGCCTAAATCTCAGTGCTTCTAAATGAATGATTCTTCCTGGTATAAATAACCTCTTCGGGGACTAAATAAGGCAAACTGACTATGTTGTCCACAAACATTTCATATTCAAGGTCATTTTCAGAGGAATTTGTATTGTTAGATTTCAAGACCTGAACCTTAATGCAATGTGTATGTATATGTGTGGATAAAGAAATAGTTTGGTGTTGGGGTCCCCCTAGGGCCAGCCCAGGAGGGACCACAGGGTCTCTGCTGAGTAGGGGGTGACAGGCGCAGAGTCACGACATAGACTCTGGGAGTTGGGTGGAAGCAGGCAGAGGGCAAGCTGCTGCAAACTCGTTTATTCAAGAAAGTGTAGGGGGTTTAAAGGGTTTGGCTGGCCAAGCATTGTATGGGTGGTCCCCTTCTTGTGACCAATGACAGCCTGTCTCCGGGCAGATCTATCTTGCAGCAGGTTGCTCGCGAGCATGGGACTGTAGCTGTTGTCACACCAGGCCTGTGCAGGATGCCACATCCACAGAAGCCATTTGCTGGTTTCTTTTAGCATGTGGTCTGGCTAGGGCCTGACCTGCATTTTGCCATACATATCCTCCTTTTTGTTTTTATTTTTGGTGATCCTGGGAGGCATAGTTCTTTGCCAAGCCATTGTTGACCCCAGGCCCCAAGGGATCATCACATGTGACGGTGCCTGTCTTAGGTTGCCCCATCTCATGGAGTCTTACCCATCATTGACTACCCGCCATCCTGGTGAGAAAACCCGAGGGCTGTGGCCTGGTTTCTTTTAGCATGCGGTCTGGCTAGGGCCTGACCTGCATTGTGCCATACAGTTTGGATGGATGAAGGGATATATAGGTGATAATAGATAGAGATAGATGATAGAGACAGATAAATGATAGGTAGATAGATATGTGTTATAAAGAGGATAGATAATTACATAAATAGATGATGGATGGATAAATAATAGATTATAGAAGGCAATAGATAAATAAATGATAGATTAATAGACAGATAAAAAGATAATATAAATACAGATGAATACATAGGTGGCAGGAAACTAGAGGTTAGAAGGAATATGGATAATAGAAATAGATAAAGTAGAGATGATGGGTATATTATAGATATTTCATACATTAATACATACATATATAGTATATACTTAATGCTACGTCTTCATATATGTTACACTGTATATAATGTATATATACATATATATATATATATATATATAGCTGTGTATGTTAGTGCCCAATTTTATACTGTTCTGCAAACAATAGGAATTATTCCTTATCAGTAAAAGGGATCAATTTAAAACACTGCAAATGTCACATTTACACAAAATATATGGGGCATCACTATAGGCACATTGACAAATCTCAGAGACAGGCCACAGGACCAGCAGAAGTATTCAGAACGGAAGGAGAGGAAACTTCAAGGAAAACATTCTCAAAGGCATCTGCATGCAGACCACACCTGTCTGAGCATATTAAACGAGTGCTCAGACACACAAGACAGAGCTAATGTGGATAAAATATGGATAAGGAGAGCCGAGATAACAACTAAATGAATAAAATTGAGGCATTGGCAAAATGAAACACAGCCCTTTGAGCCAAGTGGTCAACGTCAATATCCAATTCAGAAAAGTTGGGGAAGGTGGTGCACAGACTACAAAGCAGAGCAGAACCTATGATTGACTTCAAGAGTTTGCTAATTCATTGTTCGTTATGGACAGACAGGGAAACAAGGCACTGCAGATGAGCCTATGGGGTCAGAGGAGAATGAGAATAAGGCTGTCAGCAGAAGACCTGGATCCCAGCTTGGCTCGCCATATCATAGAAGTGTGTTCCTTAAATTTCTGTCTGTGTCTTATTCTGAGAAATCCAGCACAGTCAACTCTACCACCTTTGGGGCTGTTGGGAGGACTAAACAAAAGAATGGACAAAAACCCCTTTGCGAGCTGCCTCATCCACTCCAAATACACATGTAAATATTGATGCATTTGTTAAATCACTAGTGCATGTGTGCACTTCAGTATCCAGGGTGGGTCTCGGGATATCGGCAACTCTACTATCTGGGAAGAGTGTGAGCAGGTAACAGACTCCCTCCCAGGGTGTGTGTGGTGTTCTCACTTCCAAGGGTGCACCCTGTATGGAACAGAACATCCCAGCGACCACGTCCCCCAGATCTGCTCTGCCCTTCTGTCCTCCTAAGGTGGAATGTAAGCTAGCACATGTCACGAGGAGTAACTTACATGATGACTGTTACCTGGGACTTGTCCACATCCGTGTCCAGGTCTGTCTTATTGCCCTTGGCTGGTGTGATGGTTTGAACGTAAAATACCCCTCACCCCAGCCCCAGGTGCATGTGATTGAATCTCCTATTCAATTTCCAGCTGGAGTGGAGCCTTGCTGGAGAAGATTGGGGTGTGTGTGTGTGTTGGGGTGTTATAGCCCAGCTGTGCTGGGTGTTCAGAGCTCCCTCTTGCCTACTTCCTGCCTGCCAATGTGGATATTGACCCAGGCATCTTGTTCAGGTCTGTCCTGCCATGATGAAACTTCCCCTCAACACTGCACATCAAAATAAATCCTTGCCTCCCACAAACTGCTTCTGTTCGGGTGTTTTGTTTCAGCAATGAGAAAAAAAGACTGCTGCAGCTAGGGATGAAAACTTCCAAACTTCTATCTGTTTGTAGCCTCTAATATTCTCAATTTATTATAACTTCACTGCCTGGCCTAACTGTCTATGATACTGATGTTGTATACTGCTATGATCAGTATTTGTTATTTTTTAAAACTATAAAAGTAACAGAGTTTTCTTATAATTTTTTCTGTCAATTCAAAATATAAAAAAGGGAAAAATATGTATAAGATTGTTCTTGCTCTTGCCTCAGGGTAAGCTAACGGCATAATTCAGAAAAGGTAGTTTTGCATGTGTTGAGCTAAATGAGGTCTGGTTATAGCTTTTCACTGACTGTACAGGGGCAGATGGGAAAGAATTTATATATCCCTTAAATCTATGGCTTCAAAACTATACTGTATAGGTGATGCAGGGGGAGAGAGGTCTCAGGGACCAGGGAGGGATTCTTTAACTAGATCACCTTTACTTTTCTGTATTTCTTACATGCATGGTCCAGTAAGATGTAACTACAAGAAAAAAAGCCTATTGCAGAGAGGGTAAAGTATGAAGATGATTCCTCTGAGTCTATCTTTCTTAAGCATCTCTTCTCTCAGATTGGATTCTGATAAGGGCTAGAGCACTGACAATTTGTGGTTATTCTCTCTGACAAGTGTCTGGAAGGCAGATGGTCTATGTTATTGATTGAGCAAAGATTGATATGTTTTAAATACAAGCCAAAGAAGTGGTTGGTTTAATATTCTGTTATGAAGTCTTCAAAATGGTACTGTGAGGTCCCTAGGGAAAAGAATGGTGTCTTACATGCCTCCTATATGCCCCACAATCATCCTAACCACTAGCTTGAAGATAGGATAAGAGATGCTGACAACCAATTCAACTGCATGGGGTCCATTTCATGCAATTCCCAACTGGCTTTTTGTCAAGTTTGATGTGTGTTTTCAGGACCATTGATGTCAAAAGTTGACATATGCTAGCGTACCTTACACATTTTCCAGAAGAAAGAGCCATATAAAAATTGAAATAGGGCTGGAGAGATGGCTTAGCGGTTAAGGCACCTGCCTGCTAAGCCTAAGGACCCGGTTCCAATCTCCAGGTCCCACGTTTAGCCAGATGCAAAGTGACACAAGTGCGCAATGCCGCACTTGACCACAAGGGGGCGCATGCATCTGGGTTTCGTTCACAGCCGCTAAGAGGCTGCTGGCATGCCCATCTCTATCTGTCTCCCTCTCCCTCTCTCTCTGTCTGTCTCTCTCTCTGTGTCTCTCTCCAAAAAATAAAAAAAAATTAAAAATTGAAATATTGTCAGACCTCTCTCATCCTATTTTTCCTTGGTGTGTGTGTGTGTGTGTCATTTGAGTGTGAGCACATGTGGTGTGCAAGTGCAGGTATATATATGTGTGTCCATTTGGGTGTGATCACGTGTAGCGTGCAGTTGCAAGTTGATGTGTTTGCATGTGCTGTACAGGCTAGACGTACATGTCAGTTGTTGAGCATATTTATTGAGACAGGATCTCTTACTGAACCCAGGGCTCAACAAGCTGGTCAGTGTACCCCACGGATTCCTTGACTCCACTTCCAGGCACTGGGATTACAGGAATGCACTGTCACACCTGGCACTTACATGGGTTCTGGAGAATCCCCCAAACAAGAACTCATGTTTGTTTGTATAGCAAGAGTTCTACCAAATGAGCAACCCCCTCTGCCCCTCTCCTGATTCTTCAGTAATCTCTCAGAGGTGTTCTGCCCAGGTCTGCCCCTCCATCATGACTACAGGATCATCGGTTGACTTGTAGTCCCATGAAGCCACCTTCCTTCATGTTTACCCCACACAGAGGATGAATAGAAGAGACCTACTTTTCCTTGCCTTTACCAAAACTTAGCTATTATGCATCACGGGTCCACATGCTTCTTGATTTGACAGAATGTGAGAGATAACAACTCCATGGAAGTTCATGGTTTATAAATGAATCACCAAATAAACATAATAAACATTTTCATACCAGCAGAAGCTAGTACTAATGTAAAGAGTTCAAAGGTGACATTTTCAGGCCATAAAAACCTTTAAAGCAGAATAAGTAGGTAACATCATAATCCTTTCCTCTGTCCAGGTCTTGCTATACTGGTATACAAAAATAACAAGCTGGTTTAATCCCTTCATGAGAATAAAAAGAAATGAAAGACTCTCCCACAGCCTCATACAACACACTCTAAACTTGGCCCCATTTACTGAATATGATGGATGTTTTTTATTTATGCAAAAAATTGTTTAAACAGAATGAAGCCATCTCTTACACATTTTACGTTTTATGGGCCAGGGCCTATGCTAAGCACTAGGCTTGAGAACAGGACATTGACACAGAGTATAGTGATAAAGATGCATTACAGAATAGCAGAGGCTCTTATTGGCAAAGAATGAGTGGACCATAGCAAGAGAACACATCCAAGTCTAGAATATCTACTGCAGGTTTCTAAGCTTCCTGTTGTAATGCTGCCATCAGCTCCACCAACACTTTCTCATCTATACCCGCCTCCAAATTCATGGAAAATGCTTGACTTTTGTAATGATAAATACTTCTCTTTTTCAAACTTGTTATAGAAAACTTCCATACATATAGACAATATACCATGATCCTAAACCTCTCCCATTACTCCCCTTTTCCTCCTTTCAACCCCCTTCACTGAATCCCTTCTTTCCAACTAGTCTTCTATTTTGATTTTGATCCCATAACTTCCCCTTATATTATATACAATATGTCTTATGTAGGTAGCATCAGCCACTATGAACAGCAAGACCAGTTTGTGTTGGGAGACAGTATGGTAAGCCCTTTTCCCTTCCCTTTGGCTCTTACATTCTTTCTGCCCCTTCTTCCGCAATGCTCTCTGAGCCTTGGACAGTGTGATAGAAATGTTTCAGTGCCTAACACTAAACGTTCGCTTCTTATAAGTACTATGATGATTTCTGAATCACCACAGTGGTCACCGCCATCTGAAAAGAGAAGCTTCTCTAACCAAAAGTGAGAATAGTATTAGTATATGGACAGAAACATAAATATTTAGAGTGCAGTTTGGTGGACATAATACATACATTTAGCCAGACAACAGTAGTAGTTTCCCCACTAGGGTTTATGACCTCCCAAGTCAGGCTTTTCACTTGGTTTTCGGTATCAGGCAGGAATTACCTCCTGTGGAGCTGGCCTCAAGACCAATCAGAGAGCAGCTGTTTTCCCTCATAACAATCCTATTACCATTGTACCAGTTGGTATATTGGCTTGGACGGCCAGCCATACAGCTGGCAGGATCCATTGCTGGTCATCACTGTTGACGACTTTTCTCCCCCAACAGGCTGCATAGGTCCTCCTACATCCTGACATAGTCAACAGGGAAGAGCTCAGCTCTAGTTTGATTTCTCAGTGCCTGCAGCCAAAGCATGCAGAGTCTTCAGCAACAGGGTCTTACCATCTAGTGCCAGTGGGCACCCAAGAGTCATTGCAATAACTTGTAATATTTGGGAGGCATTAGGGGCCTCCCTGGCCAGCAACCCATTGGAAGGTTGGTACTGAAATTTTTCTAATAGCAATCTATGGCTTTTAGGCACAACATTATCTACCTCCACAGGATTCTTCTGCTTAAACTCTTTCTTTTTTAACATATATATTGTTAGCTAGTGAAGTAAGTTACCATAAACACTTCTAACCCACGCCTTCTAGGTATGAACAGACTCTAGAAAAATGCTTGTGTCTACTGCCCAATTAATACATGCTGTCTTTAATACTGGTATTAGTGGGGAAAAGTCTAACACATACAAAATTCAGTGTTACCTGCTGTGAGCTGCCTCTCCTCTAAAGCCATAAAACTGATATCCACAGTCACACTAACGATCTCCATCCAGAAATTCAACTCTATAAGGAAGTTGGTGTATGTACGTGGAGAGGGTGTGTGTGTTCATGTTAGTGTAGATGCACACGTGCCTCAGCCTGTGTGTGGAGGTCAGAAGACAATTGTGTATCAGTCTTTCCTGTGCCTTACTAGAGGCAGGATCTCTCGTTGTTCACAACTGTGTTTACATACTAGCTGGCCTATGAGCCTCCAAGAAATTCTGTCTCCACCTTCCTTATCACTTAAGCACGCTGGGAGTGCAGACACTAGTTCTACAGTATCTGACTTTAATCAGCTTACAGGGTTTGATCTTAAGTGTTTGCCTTGCCCGCTGTGGTAGTTTGGATGGATGTTCTCCAATAGATTCAGTTGTATTCAAGCTTATAATCTGGTGTCACTTCGGGTGGGTCCAAGGTCCCAGCCCTAAGTTGTGTTTGGGGACAATCTGCAATTCCAGCCTAACAGTATTGCAGAGTGCTTGAGCTCACTGCCTGAGGTTCCTGTAATGTGCTTTCCTGTGTGCTGGTAGTGGTATTTCTCTCTGTGTAGACTTGTGAAAAGGGGCCAGCTTCTTCCTCCATTATAAAACTTCTACCAGATCTGTAAACTTCAATAAATCCTGTTCTTCCCATAAACTGTGTCTGGTTTGGAAGTTCATCCCAGCAAAGTGAAGCTGACTACCACACCCAGCAAGAGCTTTATCCACTGATTGTCTCCCCAGCCCTATAAGGAAATTTGTTCTGCTTTTTTCTATCATCATTCTATTTTTTCCATTCATAAATGTTATATTGCAAACCCTCAGCCCCCACTTCTACCATCTAAACCAGGCTCAAAGGAAGATATGCACTAGGCCATAGATGCACCATCTGGAGCTGTCATATTGGGCAGGCTGCACGGACCTTCCTGTTGCTGTACTGGGCAGATGACTGCATGTGTCTTCCTGTTGGAGGGCTGGAATGAAGGTCACCTGATCTTACTTGTTCTCTTGTGATGTATTTAGGGCTGGGAGATGCTTTCAAAGGTTCCCTCAGGCTAGGAGGGCCAGGTAGAAACTGAAGTATAATCCAAAACAGAAACATGTATAAGACTAGTCACCTCTAGACTTTAGGTGAAAAGACCAAAAAAGAGGAAATTCCAAGTTCACAAGTTCAAATTTCAAAAATTCAGCCCACCTAACCAGAGCAGAAGTATAAGATTTTGTGTAGAAACTACCAAAGCAACGAGTTATTTGCCTGGAGTAGTCTCTCTTGTGTCATTTTTTTGTTCTTCAAAGTAGTTGGATAATACACTTGAGAAACCAGAGACACATCAGTGTTCATTTAGGGAATAAGACCAAACTAGAGGAATTGGAGGCAAGAATGGAAAATTCCAGACGAAAGAAGTGGAAAGCATAAGAGGTGTTGTTAGCGTTGTGTGATGCTTCCTCTCCTACCGTAACCACCTCTGATCACTTGCCGCCTAAGGCTTTCACTTTCTTCCGATTTTCTAGAGAAATCAGTTCCATTCAGAAATGTCTGCTGGATGCCAGGTGCTGTGGCAAGCAACGGGAATACAAACACGAAAACATGTTTACAAGACAGAAATATTCATCTCCTGTTAACCCAAATGTTATAATACAGTGGGGGAGGGGGTATAGGAACTAATAACTGCAATGTAGTATTGTAATGCTAACAAAACGTGAACCAGACCCTTTGGGACATGGAGTGATAGTCCTGCTTAGGTGAAGTTGCAGATATTTTGAGTCTGCCCTTTCAAATTCATTCCTCATACTTCATTTTACTCTGTTTCCGAGAGCTTATCTATGGTTAAAGTTCTCACTCTCCCCTCCCCCTTCCCCCTTCTCTCTTTGTCTCTATCTTCATCTCCTTTCTCTGCCCCTCTTGGTCACAGTCAATAGTAAGTGATAGCAGAAGATTTCAAGAAAAGCCAAGAGCAAGGAGAAGGTATTTGCCTCTTTAGCTCTCTTCCTACGGAAAGGTAGCTAGGGTGTTCGGTAGGTGCTGCCTTTAGATTCCAACAATACCTTCCTGGCCCAAGGAGAAGGCAGATCACACCCTCTGTTTTGGCCTTGGGGTAATTACCAATTTTTCATTTATGGTTTTCCCACATTCTTTTTATATCATTGTTGGTGATCTGTTCATTGGGCCCTCCTTAAGTTACTCATACTCAATGACTATGACCTAACCTAAGGTGACCAGCATGTGATTTAAGAAAAGTTAGACAGAAATTAAGTTGAAGGGTCTTGGTAGAGAAATTAGAGGAGATTAGACATCAGGTTGCAGGCAGACCATGTGCATAGATAAGAAGAGAATCTTCAAGTCATATATGATGATGAATGCCAGATGCATAGACCCAGGAAAGGGACAGGATGAAAAAGTTGGAGCAGAAAGTGGAGCCACATGACAAGAATCTTTCTATACTCACCAAGAACTTTTGAGTTGGTTTATGCCAGTGAAATGTGAACACAGTGAGTTGTACAACCCTGGTGTCATGGTTGTTCTCATTTTCAACTTGATAAGATTTAGATTTACTGTGGAAACAACTATCTAGGCGTGTCTGTGATGGAGTTTCTAATGAGGTTAATTGGCATTGGAAGAGCCACCCTGAATGCGGGTGGTGCTGCCTCATTGGCTGGTGTTCTGAATTGTAAAAAGGGAAAGCAGGCTGAGTACCAGCATTCATCTCTGCTTCCTGATGGAAGAAGCAAAGCAACCAGCTGCTTCATGCTCCTTCCACCATACCTTGGATGACATGAGGGACTGTATCCTGTCAAACTGTAAGCCAAAACAAGCTCTTCCTCTCTGAAGTTGCTTTCTGTCATGTACTTTGTTGTAGCAGAGAGAATTAGTGCAGCTAGAATGGAAACAAGAGCCGAAAAGCCAGGCGATGGGCTTCCACAAAAGTCCAGCAATGTTTTGAAATACAATATTAAAATGATTTTTCTCAACTGAGTATCCATCTATATGCAAAGCCACAAAGGCAATAAGAAAGAGATGCAAACCTAAAATTAAAGGGATGGAAATAACGACGACAAATTAGAACAACAAAGCAAAATGACAAGTATGGGTTAACTCCCAGATTTCTCAGAAACGAAGATAATGGGTCCATTAAGACTGTGAATCCAGGAAGAGAAATCTGAAAAGGAAAACAGATAGTTCTGTGTATCTACTTCTTCCAGTAGGTAGCATATGTATAAAAATAATAACAACCTAGAAATAATATAACCATCTTTCATTTAACACACCCTGAAGAAGTTGATTCAGCCTAAGTGATCCATTCTTAGTCAGACAAGACTATCAGAAAAGCAGTATGGTCATCTCAAGGGCTCCTCACTCATGTGCTTCTCCTCAATTACTAATGATCCCAATATGAATTCGGTGCATATTTGGGTAAGGGAGCCTTTTGATGTTACGGTTGTCAACTGTAAAGTCTGTAGAGACTGTAATGGCAAAATAGGAAGGAAGATGATCTTATTTTCCATATGAAATTTGTAATGTTTACTTATACGATGTGATACAATTAATTTTAATGAATTGGAAACCAAGATGTTTTTAAATCCATTTCTCAGTGATAGTATGTTGGTGAACACACACAAGACTGTAGGACAGAAGAAATGTAGATGACTCTAGATTGTAAATCTCACCCTCCAACTTCCTTCCCATAAAGGAGAGGGTGATGTTTGGGAAGACATAAACTGTTTCAATTTTTTTATTTTTATTTATTTATTTATTTATTTATTTATAAGAAAAGACAGAGAGAGAAATAGAATAGGTATACCAGGGCCTTTAACCACTGCAAAGGAACTCCAGATGCATGTACAACTTTGTGCCATCTGGCTTTATATGGGTACTGAGGAATAGAACCTAGGTCCTTAGGCTTTGCAGCAAGCACCTTACCTACTAAGCCATCTCTCCAGCCCTCTAAATGTTGCTCTAACATTTCTCTTAGAAAAATGAAGCTCTGAATAATAAAGAGTTTGGACTTGATATGCAGCAGGCTCTCAGTGTGGCCAGAAGATCATCACAGATCCAAATTAAGAATCAAATATGGGCTGGAGAGATTGCTTAGTGGTTAAGTCACTTGCCTGTGAAGACTAAGGATCTAGGTTTGATTCCTCAGTACCCACATAAGCCAGATGCATAAGTATAGCATGCATCTGGAGTTTGTTTGCAGTGGGTGAAGGCCCTGGCATGCCTACTCTCTATCTTCCTCTTCCTCTCTCTCTCTCTCCCTCTCTCTCTTTCTCTCTCTCTCATAAATAAATAAATATTTGTGAATCCAATCTAAACTCCAGCTTTGGGGACAAGCCAATGGCTCATAAATTGCAACACACACAGCTCTATAGATTTCATCAAGGAAGCTTCCAAAAGAGGAGAGATTCTCCAGTTTGATTTTTCCTTTAGACACACAACTTTTTCCAAACAGATTAGGAAATACTCCAGGGTTATACATCTCATGGCCAAATCACGGAGGAAAGGGATTCATTTGGTAAAGTATTTGCTGCATAAGAATGCAGACACGAGTTCAGATTCCCAGAATCCATCTAAAAGCCGGGCTTTGTGGCACATACCTTTAATCCCAGTACTGGGGAGGCAGTGACAGGAGGACCATCACTGCTCAGTCTTGCTAGGCTAGCTGAATCAATCAGTGAGCTCTGGGTTTAGTGAGAGACTTTGTGCTTAGCAGTTAAGCACTTGCCTGTGAAGCCTAAGGACCCTGGTTTGAGGCTCAATTCCCCAGTACCCACGTAAGCCAGATGCACATGGTAGCACATGCATGTGGAGTTTGTTTGCAGTGGCTAGAGGCCCTGGAGCACCCATTCTCTCTTTCTCTCTCTCTCCCTCCCTTTCTCTAATAAGTAAATAAATTAAAAAAATTTTTTTAAGTGGAAAACAACTGAGAAAGGGACCCAGTGTCAACCCCTGGCCTCCATACACACCCACACACATGCAGGTACACACATAAACACCTGGGCACCTGTACACATACAAATATACATAAACATATGCATACACATCACACACAGCACATTAAAAACCCCAAAGGGATTTAAAATGTGGGCATATTTTCCTCCTGGATATTTCATTCTATACTTGTGTTCTTCAGCCTTTCCCTCATCCCTTACACTCCTACAATCCAATTCCTAGTCACTTTAAAAACCTAGCACAGGGCCTGGAGAGGTGGCTTAGTGGTTAAGCACTTGCCTGTGAAGCCAAAGGACCCCAGTTTGAGGTTCAATTCCCTCCCCAGGACCCATATAAGCCAGATGCACAAGGGGGCGCATGTATCTGGAGTTTGTTTGCAATGGCTGGAGGCCCTGGTGCACCCATTCTGTATCTATCTGCCTCTTTCTCTCTGTCTGTCTGTTGCCCTCAAATAAATTTTAAAAAATTTAAAAGAGGTTATTTTCTCTTTATTTACAAAAAAAAAAAAAAAAAAAAAAAAAAAAAAACCTAGTATAGGGCTGGAGAGATGGCTTAGAGGTTAAGACATATGCCTGTGAAGCCTAAGAACCCCAGTTCGATTCTCCAGGTCCCATGTAAGCCAGATGCACATGGTGGCGCATGCATCTGGAGTTTGTTTGCAGTGGCTAGAGGCCCTGGTGTGCCCATTCACACACACACACTCTCTCTCTCTCTGTTTCTCTCTCTAATAAATAAATAAAATAAAATCTTTCAAAAAACACAAAACAAAAAGAAACCCAACACAGTAGCTGAAACCTATCTAAAGCATTTCCTTCATAAACCCTATAAATTAGAACCACAGCTCCCTCGAGTCTAATACTTTCAGAATTTTCTAACCGATTCTGCTATGCCTTTCATCATACAGATTTTGTCCTATCATTTACATATGTCACTTTCACTACAGTTGGATTTCCCCAAGGCACAGAAGATGTTTTATTTATCTGTGTATTGATGCCAGGCTGAGGATCTGGCTCATAAGAGTTCACAGGTGGAGACAGAATGCCAGGGTGTGAATGCAGACACAATGAGTGCTGCTGGCCAGACACAACCTGTGGGAGAGGAAGACTGGGCCTGATGTGCCACGTGATTCCTGAGAGAGAGAATATTAGCATCCCCTGTTGCACAGCAGGAATGCCTCAGTTGGTAAAACTGTCCTACAGGCATTAAAACCTTGAGTTCAATTCCAGAACCCATGTACAAAATGCCAGGCATGGTGGCATTTGTTTATAATTCTGGTCCTAGAGAGACAGGAAGCTCCCTGGGGCTTCTGGCCAGCCAACCTAACCTACCTGGCAAGTTCCAGACCAATGAAGAACCCTGTCTCAAAAAAAAAAAAAAAAAAACGGATGGCACCTAACGTTGAACACACACACGATTCCCATTCACAAATGAGGAAACTGAGTCACAGTTTTGAAACTAAAACGTCTATACCGAAGCCTGTGCCATGCTGCTCCTCAGTCAAAGCTGCCAGGCGTGTGCATCTGTCGAGCACGCTGGACTTCAGCAGACATGCTGGGTGTGTTTTTCTCTTCCAGTTAACCTTGGCCAATAACCAGCGGCCTGCATTAATCCAGCAGGCTTAGCCTCCTTCTGGACTCTGAAGCACTCATTTAGCCACATGCTATTTTTCTCTGGGTCTTTTCTATAGCTTTGCTTGCCTTAAGGGCTGCCTCACCCTTTCAGTCAGGCTGGGTGCAGGAAAGCTCACATCTGTTTCTAAGACTATAGTGAGGCCTCTGGAATGTGCCACCCTAGGCCTTCTTGGAGAGAACAGACACACAGTTCCTTGGCCTGGTGTTTGTTTGCTTTGCAGTACTGACAGTATTATCCACTAAAGATGGAAGAGATAGTAATGTGTGGCTTTAATTCAAATCTGGGTCAAAAAATATCACAGTGTAGCAAAGAAAACATTCATTTTCAAACATCTATATTAATGAATTTAATCACATTTATTCCACCCTATCAGATGTATGATTCAATATGCAAATTAAACATTTAGATAATAGTCTGTGGAGACTACTGTGTTTGCTTAATAAATTAGTATTTTCTAAAATATTGCAGAAATGGAAGATCATAAGAAAGAATTACCATGATCAGCCTGTGAGGCAAATAATTAGTCACAAGTGTCCACAAAAGACATTCAAAATGCTAAGAAAGTCTGCATGAGTTTTAATTTTAACATCAAACTAGGGTTCCCAAGGATTAACCTGTCTTATCTCAGTTAATGAATGCTGGACCTGTAGTTGATGTTTGTTCTCAGCTTCAAGATCAAGAGTGAGGCCCAAACACTAATAACTCTAACAAAAGGCAGTGAAGGGAAGAATGAAAGTTGATGTAATATCTCCCTTTCTGAGTGTTGGCTTGTGCTTCTGGAAAAATTTTAATGAAAATAAATCCCTCAGGTCAGACTGACCTTCTACAGATGGTTCCTGGTTGGGGGAGATGGTGCTGCCAGTTATAGCAATGATTCCAGGGAGCCACAACAGGACTTGGTTAGCCCCAGCTAGGTCCCTGGCAGTACTGACAGCTGGATACTCCCAAGTGGCGGCCTTAAGTGAATATTTACACTTCCACTAGCATCTTCCCCCAGCTCATTGCTGTTCAGAACAGTCAGCTTCTTGCACATCAGGCATGAATTCCTTTCCATGGAGCAGGTCTCAGATCCAATCAGAAAGCAGTTAGTTTCATATGGAGACATTATATTCCACAGCCATACTTTCAGTTTAAGCTGAGTGAGTTTATTAGGGGTTGAGTAGCCGATAAAGAATAAAACATCAAGCCAGGCCCTGGACAACATCCATCGTAATGATCAGAGGAGCCCTGCTGAAAGGGGGAAGAGACAAGTGACAAGCCACAGTGAAGTCACAGAACATGAGTTCCGGGTTTGTAGCATCCAGTAGGAGTGGCTGGAGTAGCCCCAAACCTCCTGACTGAGGCTGAGAGCAGAGCCTCTTCTCTTCAGGCGACCCTCAGTTAGCAGTTCCTACCACCAACATTTGTTTGTTTGTTTGTTTGTTTGTTTGTTTGTTTGTTTGTTTGTTTGTTTTGCGAGGTAGGGTCTCACTCTGGTCCAGGCTGACCTGGAATTCACTATGTAGTCTCAGGGTGGCCTCGAACTCACGGCGATCCTCCTACCTCTGCCTCCCGAGTGCTGGGATTAAAGGTGTGCACCACCACGCCTGCACCACCAACATTTTTAATGCATGGATGAACAATAGTGACCTGTGTTCAAGTCTTGAAATTTGGGGGAGGTGTCAGGCAGTCTGGGAAATAAGTTACCTTCTAGCTCTTCTCAAGGGCAAAATCTTTTGAACCCTTGAAGTACACACATCTTGGGTCTGAGCTGTAGAGGGGCTTCCCTGTCACCAGAGTCCGCTCTCTGTAACAGCGTGTGGCAGTTGACTAATAGGACTGATGATCTACTGGGGTATCCCTACAACAGTGACCCCACTATTGCATTGCTGGCTGACTGGGGCAGAGCTCACAAAGTCTACTGATAAACAACACTGTTGATGACTTTTCTCGCCCAGAAGCCTGAATACACCTTTCAGCACTATAACAGCTGAATAATATGGAGACCATATTGCAGACCAGTTCCAGTTTGAATACTCAGTACCCTGCAAGTGAAGAGCGTGGTGTCTTCAGAAATAAGATCTCAAATCTAATTCTGGTGGGCAACCAAGAATAATAGCAATAGTCTATATTGTGTGGGTTTGTTTTTTTTTCTGGGGGGGGATGCTTACAGGCCTCCCTGATCAACAACTCATAGGGAGTTATCCCACTCCTGGTGCTAGAATTTTTGTTGAATAACCTATGGCTTCTGTGAACAGCATTATCCACCCACACAGGGTACTTCTGTTCAAACTCTCTTTTTAATTATTTTTTTTAATTAGCTAGCAATGAAGTAGGTTTCCATATGGCTTTTTCAAATTCACAGAAGATTTCTGAGCTAGGGATGCAAAATAGAAAATTGTCAGCATAAATATGGTATGAAGGAAACACAGGCTTATAAAATGACTTGGAAAGAAAAAAAAAAGACAGCCCAGGATCAGTCAGAATGTATTACTCTCTTCATATAGCTCCAGATTTATTTTGGACCTCTTTGATGAGGATTTCCACATACATGTTCATGTGCTTAAGTAACCAACCTGAAATGTTCATTTCTGTGTGCTACTGGAGTACTGTCTCAAACAGCTCATTTTCTCTACCAGTTCTAGGACTCTTGCACCTATCATGAGTTTGAATGTTGCTTTTCTATCATCCTATCTTTTCACTCGGGGAATTTAATTGGATAAATGTGTCCAGAATCTTTTCACTCTCTGTATCCTGAAGCTCTATTTCCCTTCACTTTGTCTCTAAACTGCCTTCAAGATAATTCTTTCAAATGCATTTTCTATAGCATTCCAGAATATATTCACACTTTGTGTTTAATTTGGTATTTAGTTGTACATTTAAAAATTTAATTTGTTAGCCAAATCAAGAGCAGTTGGTTACCCACCATGGCTGTGTGCCACTATTGCACTTGTTTGAGCATCACATCAGGTTTTTTACTGCTGAGTAGTTTAGACTATGAGTAGTTTGGATCTACTCAGAGGAATGGAACTTGTAGCTGGAAATGGGAAATAAGTCAAAACCATGTCCAAAAAATGAGCCCATTCTCCAATATCAAGCTCCCACCAATTGTGGGCTATAAGAAGGCATACACATAAAGAATTCTCTCTAAAATAACAATGGCCTTCCCATCTATCTGGTGCTGACTTATCTCTCTGTTAAAGAATGTGCTTCTCTTTTTTAGATGGACGCCAAACTTGAGAGGAGGATCAGCCTATCGTACCTCACCAGGGCCCCAGCTGAAACCATAGAGTAACAGGGGAAATGGGCAAGAGTGCAGCTTTCTTGGTGAACCTGACACCAGCACAAGGCTGAAGGAGACAGACACAGAGAACATCCAACTCCTACTCGGCCAGATATCCAGAGACACAGAGTAGAACTAAAATGAACCCAACATGGCTCGGGGAAATTCGTGGAAGAGGAGGCAGGAAGAGTATCAGAGCCACAAGTTGGGTCATTATGCATAGAGATGTTGCCTCTTCCCCGTAGCTGTTGACTACCCCCATAATGCACAACCCACATTCCCCCATGAGGAGGGTCCCTTTGGAGGGGGGAGGACAGAGAGGAGGCTACCGAAGGCACCAACATGAATGTAAAATTAAAATAAATAAAATATATATTTAAAAAATTTAATTTGGAGCTGAAGAGATGCCTTAGTTGTTAAGGCACTTGCCAGTGAAGCCTGAGGGCTGAGGTTCAATTCCCCAGAACTCATGTAAGCCATATGCACATGGTGGCACATGCATCTAGAGTTCATTTGAAGTGGCTAGAGGCCCTGACATGCCCATTTTATCTGCCTTTTCTCTCTAATAAATAAATAAACTAAAATATTTTAACATTTTAATTTCATAAGCTATTCTTTTTTCACTTCTAAGTGTTGTTGGTGGGGGTTAAGGAGATAGTGGTTAGAGTCCTTGATGCATAAGCATGAGTACCTGAGTTCAAATCCCCAGCACCCATGTAAAGCTGGATGCTGCAGTTAGCATCTGTAATCTCAGCACACGTAGGGCAAGAAGGGAGACGGAGATAGGAGAACTCTCCCAGGAGCTTGTGGGCTAATTATCCTAGAGAATGCAATGTGAGTAATGACAGAATCTGCCTCAAACTATGTAGAAGGTGAGGATGAGACCTGAAGTCATTCACTGATCTCTATATGTATGCTGTGGCATGTTTCTGCCCTCACTGACACACATGAAAACACATAAACAAACACATAAACACACACCTCAAAAATATTTTTTCCTTTTACCCAAGTCTTCCTGTCCTGTGCTTGGTAGCTTTTCATCTTCCTCTTAACTTTTGTTAAACATATGAAACAGAGATGTTACTTAGATTCCTTATCAAGTTATTGTAATATTTGCATTCTTTTGAACCTGACTCTATAGTTTATTTTTATTGACTCTCAGCGAACACCACTTTTTTATCTTGTATACTTGGTAGGTTTTCACTGCATTCTTCAAACTTTATCTGGAGGAATTTGAAGACCTGTTTTATGGTGTGTTTCATCATAGAAAATTTATATTTGCTTTTGCAAAGCTCTTGTGGACACCATAAATCCATGGGTCCTTATGTCTTGTTTTGCTTTGAATTACACAGAGAGCCAAGAACCACACACTCCCATCTGGAAATTGGGTAGGGATAGAATATGGGGTAGGAATTCTTGGTGAAGTTTACTTTCTTTAGGGAAAATTGTGTTCTAGGTCACACATCACCTGTAGGATGCTAGCTTTGTAAAAGCGTCTCTGAGACAACTTCTGAACCCCAAGGCCCCTAGCTTTATCATCTACATACCACATATCCCTGTGGTGCCAGAAACCCATGCTTCAGGATACTGGAGCTCTGAGATCTTATTTAATATGCATGGGTAAGTGAAGTCTGCAGGTAGGTGCCTTTGACAATGTCCTTCTGGAAGCACATGCCCTTAGCACCATGCTTACTCATCCTCACAAAACAACATATTCTTATCATGTACAGTCATTAATGGCTCCCCTTACTTTACTATGAACTCAACCATGCTTTACAACTTAATGTTGAAGCCTTTTATCTGGCATTTTTATCTGTTATATACCTAGCATGGTTTATCTGCCCATTGTGTATCATATTGTTGAAGATGAAATCCATTCCCTTATAATCTAACTTTTATAACACATATCTGAGCCACCCATCAGTCTACCCTTGCAGGCTATTTCTCCACCTGCATGAAGACTGCGAGGAGCCCCCAAGGAACAGAGCCTCGGCCCCAGACCATAAGGAAGAACTGCAGAGAACTGG
This sequence comes from Orientallactaga sibirica, assembly GCA_036365145.1. Lineage (NCBI taxonomy): Eukaryota > Metazoa > Chordata > Mammalia > Rodentia > Dipodidae > Orientallactaga > Orientallactaga sibirica. The sequence continues at coordinate 7,700,061 of JAEOAD010000555.1, read as the reverse complement.
TATTGGGCTCCTAGCCTCTCCTCACCAGCTTGGCTGGCACTCTGCCTAATGCCAATGTGTCTGCATGCCTCTGAGTCTCCTCCCCTGTCATTCTATCCCTGCCTACACAAGGCTCTGCTGGTCTTAGATATATGCTGGGAATACAGAAATAGCAGGAAAGCCAACCAATAGCAGTATTTCCAAAGATTAATTATCCTTCACTTTTAGAAAGTCAATTTTCTTTAAACTAGGGATGCAAATGAGAAAACAAATGAAAAATGGATTTGCTGGAGAACCACATTTCCTGCTATTCAGCAGAACCATCCCCAAACACTGATTAAAATATTGGGATTGCTTCATATCTTGTTAATCTCCAGTGAAGTGGCAATGCCATTTTAAATTAGCAAAATCTCTGTGATATGAGAGAAAACCCAAAACAGAGAGCTTATGAATGTTAACTTCCTAAATAGATTTTTACTAAGTCAGTTTTAGTTGGCAACATTGTAGCCCACCACTTACATGAGATAATTTGAAAGTTGGCCTAGAGGGCCAGTATTACCTCTTGCTAATTCCTTCGCTAACTGGTCTTTAGAATATTAAACTCCAACATCATTTTGGATGAAGTGTTTCTCCCTTTCCCATGATATTTACTTTTCCATTTCGAACTCACCGTGTAGTGGATCACAGGTAATGAAAATGAAATCAGTAGCCAAAGGCACACTAGAACTTTGAAGATAATCAATGGACAAAGAAAAGAGTTCTAAAATGTACGGACTACGGAACAAAGGTGCCCACATATCTGCCCTGGGAACAAAGGACTTAAGATGTATGTACACACCCCAACAATGGGCACGAGATAGCAAGGTCTCCTTTCGGAGGGGTATAGTCTTGGTTGTCAACAACTTGGAAGAGAATCCCAGGACCTAGAGAACATGGCATCAGTGGACAAAGACCAGGCAGAACACCAGTGTCTTGGTCCCAGTCCGGGGTCCACACCAACACAACTGCTCTATCTCCTTTTCTTGTTTCCTGAGGGTACTTCTTTAAGACTCCAAAGCTTCCTCACCCTGGCTGAGCAAGCTGAAAATAGCAGAACCTGCAGATGTTCCGAATCAGCACAAAGAGAGAGAGTGTTGCAGAAAGAAAGTAACAAATGCATTCTACCTGCTCTTCTAGGTTCCCTCTAGCCCCCTCCACCCACACACTTTACTTGTCTTTTAATTTCTTATTCATGCAGAATTGATTGAGTATGGGCCAGAAGGGCAATTGACTGCCCATTTATTATTGGTACACTATGATGGCCCTGACCCACCTCTTTTCATGTGATGTGGATATACTGTCTAAAATCTAGGAAGTAATAAGGTCCAGTTGTTCTCTGTGGTGATCATGTGTAGCCAAGGCATCTGGATCAGTGCCCTGTGCAAGCAGGGATTGGTTCAGAGCAAGGCCAAACCACCTTTAAACCTCTGCCAAGTGGTGCATGGTCAGATCTACTGACATTGGTGCTTTTCTTTGCCTGCTCAGCAATTCTTTCTAAACTGTTCAGTGGGTCTGTACTCACCTGTTTTCTTTTTAACAAAGTTTGCATTTCTTGCTTAGAAGGAATTAGGAAAAGGTAAGAGGATTTATGCCTGACTAAAAAACAATATAGCACTATTTATCTCCAGCTTGAGAACGACTTAGTTAGAAGCTGTCCACTCACAGGTAACCTCCCTGAATGTAGCCCTTGCTACATTGTGGTCACTAAAGAGAACCCTTACAAAGAGGCTCTGTCAGCTAGATTTCGACTATCAACTTGATCAGATCAGCAATCAAGTAAGAAATATTTATTTTGGACAGATCTGTGAGGGAGTTTCTAGGGAGGATTAACTGAGCGGGGAAGATTCTCCCACAGAGAATCTGTGGCAACCTATGTATAAAGAGCTTCCAGAAAAAAAAAGTGTCCCTTGCCTGGCTGACCTTGCTACTTTCTGGTGACTATATCTACCCACTGTTGCTGCCACCCTTTGGGGACATTCGAGCCCAGCTTCATCAGCCTTCCAACATGGAATGAAGACCAGAAGCTCTCTAGGAATCTTCTAGGCCTTCAGCACTGAATTAGGACTGTGCATGTTTCCAGCAAGAAGTGCTGAGCAGCTACCAAGTTCCCAGACTCTGCAGCCTGCAGCCTGCAGCCAGCATGGTTAAACTTCCAGCCCATATCACATAAGTCACTCTGATAAGCCCCCTTCATAATATGGATTCACTCTATTGCTACTGCTCCTCTGAAGAACTCTGACACAGAAGCCCAGGTTGCATTGGCATTGCGTTATAGATTTTTTATTTTCTATTCAGTGTATCCCTACATGAGAAGCTACTGTTTGTACTGCAATAGCCTTCATGCATTATTTTCTTCATTTCCTTGAAGCCTCACCAACCACTGAGTGCAATGAGAACAAAATTAACCTCAATCAATAGATGTGGGATCTGAGATTCAGAGGGATTTGGGCTTTTGCATAATGTCACAGAACAAGTTAGATAAACTCTGGAACTTGTGGTAGGTAACAAAGACCTCTGCCCTCAACAACCTGGAAATCCACTAAAGCAAAACAGAACCCAGATGGACATGAACAATAAAGGACCATCAGCGGCATAGCAATACTTCCTGTACTGGGCAGAACGGGGCACTGAGGTCTGAGGACTGCATTCTGGGAGGCAGGAGTCCAAAGGCACTGAAGAGCATATAGCTTGACTGGAAAGGTGATTGGATATTCTCATCGCTGTATGAGCTAGGCACTGGTGTTGTTCGTCAGTAAGAAGTAGTTACATTGACAATCAGGTTGTGGTGAAAAGGGATAGAGGAGAAATTTATCAAACACCTTAGTCTTGCCTTCTAGTATAATTACACATTGAATTTCACAACTTACACCCACTAACACCATTCTCTATTATTTCCTTTTATCTTTCTTTTCTACGTATTTGAAAGTGTGCGTGTTTATATGTGTGGGCGCATGTGTGGGGGGCGTATTGTTCCCTCAGGAACACTGTCTGCCTCTTTATGAGACAGAGTTTCTCCTTGTCTTACGACTCACCAATTACGATACACTAGCTAGCTAGAGAACTCCAGGGATCCCTCTATGTCCATCTACCCACGGTTGGGATTACCCAGTGTGCACCCCACTCAGAATTTTAACACAGGGTCTTTGGACGGAAGTCATGCTTGGAAGGCTGTTGCCACAGTCCCTAATATTTTTTGTGTGCTTATTTTTTTATTTTATTTGTAGAGTGAGCAAGAGAAAGAGAGTTGGCATGCGATGGACCCCAGCCACTGTAATCCAACTACAGACACTTGCGCCACCTAGTGGGCATGTGTGACCTTGCACTTGCCTCAATTTTGTGCATCTGGCTTATGTAGAGAGTCAAGCATGGGTCCCTAGGCTTTGCAGGCAAGCGCCTTAGCCACTAAGCCATCTCTCCAGCCATGTGCTTATCATTTGAGCCAAAACCAAATGATAAACTTATACTAGGCTATAGTCATAACTAGGATTAGTAAAAGTTCCTAATATGGTTATGGACTTAGTAAAAACTGTAAAATAATTACTGGTTCCATGGTGAGATGCAGAGGCCAGGAGTTCTGATTATGAACATTTGAGAAGCAACAAGGACCTTCAGAAGGGTTACTCCATTTCTGACACACCAGCAACAGCCGAAGACACTCAGTCAGCTTGATTTTGGAGAGGATGAGAAAAAGAGAACTTTCTTGATATTTGTTTGTCTCCTCTTAATGTTCTGAGCTTCTAGGATTTATGCATCTCTTGTCCTTTACAGAAGCCACTAGTTATCAAAGGACCATAGAGTGTGACACAGAGGACTCCATACACCACCACAGGAAAACAGACTCAAGGTGTCAGAACACAGATGTGGTCGCATGTGAGTGTGTGTGTGCCCACGCGCGCGGGCATGTGCATACCATGGGGTGCATGTGGTGATCAGAGGACAACCCCTCACTTGAGACAAGATCTCTGTCACTTATCTACCTATTGTCTGTCCCTCTCTTGCTAATGTCATTGACTGCCGTGCCTGCTGCAAGCTAACACGCTTCTAAGAAATTCTCCTGTTTCTGCCTTCTCCTATCTCACCATTAGTGTGTTGATCTTTTTTTGATTTTTTTCCCTTGTTCCAACATCCATATCAAAATGTTGTTAGAACAAATAGTGTTCATGTCTGGTGCATGTAGTGACAGCTTTGGAGTGGCTCATAAATGCAATGGCCACTTTGTAGCCATAAGATAGTATTCCAAAGCATTCTCTCCCACCCTCCGTCTCTTACATTCTTTCTAACCCTCTTCTACAATATTTCCTGAGCCTTGTACAGCATATTAGAAATGGCTCATTCAATGCTGAGCATGCAATAGCCACTTATTCTCAGGACTTTGACTCATTTTGAATCTCATTAGTCATTGCCATCTCCAAAAAGCTTCTCCACTAAAAGGTGAGAATAAATAAATATTTAGAAGGCATTTTTATGGGCATAACACATCAATTTAGCCAAACAAGTACAAGCTTTCCCCCTACAGTCTATGATAGTTCCAGCCATATGCTTTTAATTACGTTTTCAATACCAGGCACAAGTTCCTTCCCGTGGAGTGGACCTCAAATCCAGTCAGGGAGCAGCTGATGTCCCCATAACAGTCATGTCACCATTCCAGCCTTGCTTGCCTGGTTGGTTAAGATGCATGGTGAAGCCATTGCTAAGCAAGACGGTTGATGACTTTTCTCCCCCAGCAGGCTAAGGAGGGTTCCAACTCAGCTCTGCCTTGATCCTGCACTAAAGCATGTGCTGTCTTCAGCAGGAAGGATTTACCATCTAGTTCTGGTTGGTAGGAAAGTGTCTTTGCAGTGCTTATATTGTTTGGGGACCTAAGAGACCTCCCTCACCAAAACACACAGGGAGATGTCCTCCTCTTGGCACTGGGGTTTTCCTTAACAGCTGATGGCTCTTGCATGCAGCATTATCTACCCCACAGGTAGATAATTTCATTCTTTTCTTTAATTGTATATTTTAAAAATTATTTATTTCTTTGCAACCAGAGAGAGAGAGAGAGAGGCAGACACAGAGAACGAATGGGCATGCCAGGGCCTCCAGCCACTGCAAATGAACTCCAGATGCATGTGCCCCTTGTGCATCTGGCTTACGTGAGTCCTGGAGACTCGAACCAGGATCCTTTGGCTTTGCAGACAAACGCCTTAACCGCTAAACCATTTCTCCAGCCCTAATTGTATATTTTTGATTAGCTACTAAAGAAGTATGCTTCCCCATACATTTTTCACACTTTTTTCAATTTTTTTTATTGTTAAATAATTTTAAAACTATATTTCCCAAGTAGGTATGTGGAAGAGAATTACCAATTCAATTAGATAAAATTCTTCATGAAATTATATATTCTTAGGAAGAAATTAATAGGTATTTATTCAAATATTTGAGCTAAAGATATAACTCTGTGATTCCTGATAGCATATGAAATAAACATTTAGATTTGGATAACAATTGCTCCACCTACTACTTCCCTCTACCCCCTCCCATGACCACATTTACACCCTTCACCAACAATATTCCATCCCTCTACTTACATGTCTACTATCCCCTCCCATTAAGCCCTCCCTCCACCATTCATCATTCCTTTCTAGCTTCCTGGCCTCTACTGACTCTTACTTTAACTTACATCAAAATCTCGATATTTGAAGTGGGATGCACAGATGAGAGAGCACATGCAGTGTTTCTCTTTCTGAACCCAGATTATCTTACTTAGTGTATTTTCTAGATCCATCTATGTTCCTTCAAATTTCAGTACTTCAGTTTTCTTTACAGTTGAGTAAAGTTTCTTGGTGCATATGCACTGCACTGCTGAAATTCAATCTTGGAGGTATTTGGCAGTGCTTCATGGATGTGGTAGCTGAGGTGGTCTCTGCTCATTTTCAGCTGTGTCCCAGCTCACCTGGGACACATGATCCACTGGCAGGAACTTTGGCTGGCTGGCTGGCTGGCTGGCTACCCACCGAAGGCCACTAGAACTGGTGACCCATCTAACACAGCCCAGGTCCTCCAGGTGCAATTGCAGAATCTGTATCTGCTGGAGGAGGAGAAAGGAGAGTGGCTCAGGGAGCTGTGTGCCCGAACTAATAAGGACTAGGTCCTCCAGCTCTACTGCCCAAGCTGGGGAGGGGGAATGGAGCCCCCGAACTCCAATGGCAAAAATCCTGGCCAGCTGTCCTGGGCATGGAAGAGAGAATGCTTCCTGGGAACTGTGTCCCTGAACTAAGGCAGCCCAGGTCCCTCAGCTCCAGTGCCTGGGTACAGAAGGGAGAATGGCCCAGGGGACTAAGTGGCAGTACATATATGGTTACTTCTACCTTTTTTTAATTTTATTTATTCTTATGTATATTAGTCTGTTTTACATTCATAGTGGTGACTCCATTATTCTCCTCCCTGTCCTCCCTCTTCCATAGGGACCCTCATCAATGGGGAATGTGGGTCATGCATTGTGGGGGTAGTCAAGAGTTCTGGGGGGTAGGCCAAGTCTCTGTGCATAATGCCCCAACTTGTGGCTCTAACATTCTTTCAGCCCCCTCTTCCGCAAATTTCCCTGAGCCACATTGGGGTCATTTTAGTTCTACTTCAGTAATGAGGTTTAGGGAGCCTCTGTGTCTCTGGATACACATCTTAGGAATCAAAGCTTTGATCTCTGGCTTTGGGATGGTATCATACTGCCAGTGGCATAATGGTAACAACCCCACTAGTAAAGTTCCAATTCTAAGGGAGAAGCTTGCTTCAGTACCTTTCTCATACTAGTCTGCACTCCCTCTGTAATGCCTATCAAGGTCACAACAAGGGATACAAAATACACACTTGAGAAATGAAAACATCCCTGGGCTTTCTTCAGCTAATATAGTGATTATGGGAAGAACGTGTCTTCGTTTTTTTTATTCTTTATTGTAATGAACTGCTTCTCTGTACTTCTTCCTGCCTGCAAAGTGCATGAGTTTTTAACAATTCTTTAGCAGGCATGCTACACAAAAGGTGAATTCAGGATGTTCAAAGAAAAAGATGATGGGCTGGGAATGTTGGGAAATGTGATCCCTAAACTGGACAAAAAGGCTCCAAGCCTCAGATCAGAGACATTTGCTCAACCATGTTTATAGCTGCTGAATTCATAATAGCAAAGAGATGGAATCAACCCAGATGTCCATCATTAGATGAATGGATAACAAAGATGTGGTATATCTGTACTATGGAATTCTATGTAGCAGTAAGGAAAGATGAAATAATGAAATTTGAAAAAAAAAGGTCAAACATGGAACAGATCATCCTCAGTGAGCTCACCCAATCACAAAAAGATAATCATCACATGGTCTTGTTTATCTGTCGCTCCTAACCTGAATCCGCCAGAGATGCTGCCAAACCTAATAAGCACTCTGAGGACCAGACAATAGGGAGGGTAGGATACAGGGAGGGTAAGGGTGGAAGGGAGCTAGAGGATGGGAGGGAGGATAAAGGTGGGGGGATACAAATAGGGACCCAAAAGGAAATGATAGCATAAAACTCTATATTCTGAACAACAAGCTAAAACATTGATCCTTCAGCAGGCCCACAGAGGGAACATTTGAACCACAGGAAACTGGAGAAAACATCATGAAGACCAACCTTAATTTGCTCCTGCTTTACTCTCTCTTCTCTTTCCCTCTCTCTCTTTCTCTCCATCACCTCTCTATACTCACTTTCTCTTTTATATTTTCTGTCTTTTTCTTCCCTCACCTTCTTAGGTGCTGACTTATAACTCCCAGCACCAGCACAGTGTTAACTTTCACAATGAGCTGTAGATCCGAGACACCTACAAGGTTTCCCAAAAAAGACAGATTTCTGTCAGAGCTATTGATGACCCACCAAAGGTTAATGGTAAGACCCTACTGTCAAAGATAGCATACATGTGTAAGACCAAACTTGGAGAGACCTGGCCAGAACCTGGAAGAGGGTCAGTCCCCAGACAGTTAGCTAGTCTAGTGCCAGAGGGTGCTACACGAGCAACTGGGGGAAAATGGCCTACATCGGTCCAAACAACTTCCAATCTAAGATACCCAGCAAGAAACAACCTGAGGTAATGCTCAAACAAGTGCAGCAGTGGCACACAGCCATGGTGGGTAACAACTGCTCTTGAATTGGTTATTTGATCCACTCAGTGGAATGGAACTCATTGCTGGAACTGGGAAATAAGTCAAAACCAAGTACAAAAACTGAGCACAGTCTCCAATCAAGATACCACCAAATGTGGGCTAGAAGAGGGCCTACCCATATAAAATTCCCTCCAAGATATCTATGGCCATCCCATATATCTAGTACTAACTTCTCTCTCCATTGGAGAATTTGCTTATCTTTTCCAGATGGACAACGAACCTGAAGGGAGGATCAGCCAATCACACCTCACCAGGGCTCCAGCTGAAACCATAGAGTAATGTGGAGGAAGGGCAAGAGTTCAGGGCTCTTGGTGAACATGACACCAGAACAAGGCTGAAGGAGATAAACACAGAGAACATCCAACTCCAACTAAGCCAGATATCCAGAGACACAGAGGCTCCCAAGACCTCATCACTGCAGTAGAACTAAAATGACCCCAATGTGGCTCAGGGAAATTAGCGGAAGAGGGGGCTGAAAGAATGTTAGAGTCACAAGTTGGGGCATTATGCACAGAGACTTGGCCTACCCCCCAGAACTCTTGACTACCCCCACAATGCGTGAACCACATTCCCCATTGATGAGGGTCCCTATGGAAGAGGGAGGACAGGGAGGAGGATAATGGAGAGACCACTATGAATGTAAAACCAGAATAATATACATAAAAATAAATAAAATTTTTGAAAAAGACAGAGAAACCTACATCAGTCAGGTCATGAGCTGTGGACAGCAGGTAGAATGCTTCTCTCCTGAGAGCAGCGGCCAAGGAGCAGACCTAGAGAAGCTGGAACAAGTAAAACCGATTGTGTTCTTTTCTCTCCTAGTGAGTGTGTGTGTGCATGTCCACAAGTGTGTGAGTGCTCATGCACATGTATGTGGAGATCAGAGAACAACCCCTGGTATATGCTTAGGAACATCAACCACCTTTGTGGAGACAGGGTTCCTCATTGGCCTGAAGCTCACCAAGTAGACCAGACTGGGTAGTTCCAGGGATACTCCTGTTTCTGCCTCCCCAGCACGAGGATTATAAGGATGGGCCACCATGCCTAGCATTTTTAAAAGCATCTTTTTTAAAAAAATTATTTATTTATTTGAGAGAGAAAGAGGCAGACAGAGAGAGAGAGAGAGAATGGGCACACGAGGGCCTCCATCTACTGCAAACAAACTCCAGACGCATGTGTCACCTTGTGCACCTGGCTTACATGGATCCTGGGGAATCAAACCGAGGTCCTTTGGCTTTGCAGGCAAACGCCTTAATTGCTAAGCCATCTCTCCAGCCCCATGCCTAGCATTTCATATGAGTTCTGGAGATTGAACACAAGTCCTCATATTTATGAGGCAAGCATTTTGCCAGCTAAGCTATCTCCTCAGCATCCACGCAAGACCATGTTCTTTTCAGACTAAATTAACCAGGACAGAGTTTTAGTTTCATTCGAACTCACCCAGCCTGCAGATGGGCTGTCTTTATTTATTTTATAAGATCATTCTAGGATCCAGCATCAGAAGTTAATAGAAGATAGAACAAACTACTCTGCTAAAGCATTTTAGATGGCACATTACCTCTAACCCTGTGAGTGCAACATCCACAGGCTTAGAGAAGGGCTGCTAATAAGCTGGCATTGTGTCAGGAGCCTTCACAGGAGACAGTTGCCAAAAAAAAAAAAAAAAAAAAAAAAACAGATCCTGATACTAGGATTAAGACTGCATATATTTCTGTTTTTTAAATGAGTCACTTGGTTTCACCAGGTGAATAATTTCCCATGGCACACACCGGTGATGAGAAAATATGCTTCAATTGGAAAGGTACCAGTTGACAACTGGATGTCCTCTTTCTCAGAACCACGTAGCCTACCCAAAAGTCCTGCACTGGATGAGGTTAGCATCTCCCTTCAATGGACCATCATCATTCCTTCCTCCGAGATAGAGACCATTTCATATTGACATTTGCACTTCGAAGTATAAACAAAACAGTCAAAATTTTTAAAAGACTATACTTTGGGAACCAGAAATAAACTTATATCTCATTTTCCAAGCTGATTTCCATAACCATTCATGAAAGTATGGAAAAGGTCTACGTCTGTGAATCTGTAACAGAGTGTCATAGTCCACATGAGCACACTGAGGACTGTAACTAACGCCTGAATGGCTGAGTCAGCAGAGCGTGTGGCTCTTGAAGACTATTAGATTTGCAGGAAAATGGAGGGACTTGGACAAGATCATCTTAAGTGAGGTCACGTGGTGTAAGAAAGTTAAATGCCACGTGTTTTCTCCCATATGTAGCTCCCAAAATGGGCCAGCTGAAGAGGAGGGCACAAGGAAGTAAGCCTATGGGCAGATAACCAGCATGAGACAAGGAAAAAATGAAAACAGGAAGAAAGAGAGGAGGGGATCACAGAGAAACTGATAAAGGGAAAGAATGTTGGGGGTTGGGGAACAGGGGAGCACCAGGGGAAGGGAAAGCGAGGAGGAGCGCTACACACAACTGAAGTCTAACATAGTTAGCATATCAGGAAACCCCTTCTGGGACACAGAATACAAGCTACAACTCCCAACTAAGGAGGTGGGCAGAGCAGGCGGAGAATGCTGAACCCTAAAAGCGTAGGCTTGGGCTTGTGAATCCCAGGAGCAGAACTGGATAACCTCCCACAGTGAGCTGTTGGACAAGGAGATTCATGCGGTCCCCAAATGAACGTAGGCCATTGCCAAGCCCTTGTTTACCCAACAGAGCTAAATGATAAGACCCCCATTGCTGGAGAAGCCACAGGCTGCCATCCCAGGACACCAAGAGATATGGGAAACTAGAGGAAAACCAGTCCTCTCCTGATAGATCCTCATGGCACTAGAAAGTGCTACGGGACCTAGCAAGTGACAGTGATCACCGACAGAACGAATGAGCTGGACACCCTGCAAATCCACAGCCCATCAGATGGGCAAGAAGCACTTTTGTACAACAGTAGCACACAGCTCATGAGGGTGAGCCACTGCCCTCTGACTGGATGCAGGCCCACTCAGTGGAAGAGAGCTCATGTCTGGTACTGTGAACCAAGTCTGTGCCCCACAGACAGTAAACTCAGAACCCCAGAGAAAATCCCCCATTGTTCTCTGGACAAGTTGAGTGGATATTTCTCACCAAAATATCTCAAAATTATACACATACTGTCCATAATCAAAGGTACTCTCACTCTTGGTTGGAGAATCTGTTTTATTTTACAGATGGTAGAAAGTACTGAGGAAATCCAATATCAACCAATTCAAAAAGAAAAGATAGGGATGGAGAGATGGCTCAGCAGTTAAGACACTTGCTACAAAACCTAATGACCTGGGTTTGATTCCCCAGTAACCACATGAAGCCAGATACACAAAATGGTGCATACATCTGGAGTTCCTTTGCAGTGGCTAAGGTCATGGCATGCCCATTCTCTCTGTATCTCTTCTCTTCTCTTCTCTTCTCTTCTCTTCTCTTCTCTCTTCTCTCTCTCTTACTTGCAAATAAATAAATAAAAATATTTTTAACAATTAAAATATTTTTTTAAAAGATAGCAAACTGCTCACTATGAGAAGAGCCACCTCTACTACATTTACCAGGGTCCAGGAAAAACCCACAGAGGAAACAGAAACATGGGCATTGCTCATAATGCTAGCCTGACAACCACCTCCTGGGAAACAGCAACAAACACAGAAATGAAAAGAAACACATCAAAACAGAAATACAGAGGCTACAGAGAACTCAACACTAAAAAAAAAAAAAAAAAAATCGCTAACACACTCACACGGGATTGCCGTGGAAGAGGGGGCAGGAAGGATATAAGAGCCACAGGGTGGGTAGAAATATCCTGAGGTACAGCCCCCCCCCCAAGAAACAGAGGCCCTAACTACCCCACAGTGAACACCAAGGACTTTAATGAGGAGAGCCTTCAGGGAAATGGGGACCAGAGGTGAAGGGATGTAAAACTATAACCTATGTAAAAAAACAAACAAACAGGGCTGGAGAGATGGCTTAGCGGTTAAGGCGCCTGCCTCCTAAGCCTAAGAACGCTGGTTCCAATCTCCAGCGGTTCCAATCTCCAGGTCCCACGTTTAGCCAGATGCAAAGTGACGCAAGGGCGCAATGCTGCACTTGACCACAAGGGGGCGCACACATCTGGATTTTGTTCACAGCAGCTGAGAGACTGCTGGCACGCCCATCTCTATCTGTCTTCCTCTCCCTCTCTCTCTGTCTGTCGCTCTCATGTCTGTCTCCAAAAATAATAAATAAATAAATAAATAGTTTCCCAATAGAAACACTTAAAAAAAACAAATAATATATACATATACATATATATACATACATCCATACAAAAAAGAAGGGACAATAAAAGAAATATCAACATTAAATATATAGAGAGAGACTATAAGAAAGAAGTCCTAATAAAAGTAAAATTCTATTTACCCTAAGTGCTCTTCAAACTTATTGACTACTAGACACTTTTTTGTATGTGTTGTGTGTGTACTGTGTGTATGCATGTTCACATGTGTGAATGCACGTGGCTGTATAATTTCACAGGTATGTGTGTGCATGCAGAGGCCAGAGGTTGATATGAAGGGTCTTCTTCATCACTAGCCATCTTACTCCTGGAGATAAGATCTCCCACTTGAACCCCAAGACCACTGATTTGGCTAGTGGTTATCCAGCTTGTTCTAGGAACCCCTCTCTCTGTCCAGTGGGTTCTGGGATTATAGTCAGGCTGCCATGCCCACCCAGTGTTTCCATGGGTGCTGGGCATCTGAACTCAGGCCCTCACATATGTGCAGCAAGCCATTTATCCAATGAGCCATCTCCCCAGCCCCTAAAAACTTCTTTTGATATAAATTTTAGAAAGTGGGAATCCAGCAAAAAGCTCCCCCAACACAGAAACTGAGATCCACACAGGGGAATGGCTTGTATAATGTTATGCCGCTTGAAGTACCAACGCAGAGACGGGAGCTATGTCCTAAATGTGGTCCTGGGTTCTTTCAGTCTCATCCTAATATCTTAACTTGAGGTCACACAATATGGGAAAATATGACCTTGAATTGATTCCAGGTCTCATCATGGAAGGTCATAATTTGGGGACCTCTCAGCTGTGAAGCTGATTCTAGCAGCAGGAGTATTGGCAGCTTTGAGGTCTTGGAGTTCTGCCTGAGGCAGAGGGTCAACAGAGAGCACAGCCTCAGGCGTAGCTTCATAAATTGTCCCTAAAGACACAAGAAGGTGAAAGGCAGGCAAAGAAAGACTGGCTCTCAGGTTAGCAGCAGCCAAAACTTTCCACTCAGGCAGGCCTCCGCCATTAGGCTGGAATAGTGGGTTAGACATCTAAACATGAGAGCTGGCAATAAGCCTGGCTCCTCGGGGAGGACGACTGGGTCAGGCCTGCTGTTGTGTAGCTGTTTTCTCTGAACTGTTACTCTGTTAAAACTCAGGAAGTAAACAAAATGTAAAAATCTTGGGAAGTTCCTGAAATGTAGTAGACCTTTCCCCAAAGTTATTCATAATAATTGCTGAGGAGAAATACCCTCCGGGTTGGCTGATCTGCCTACAAGTTTTGAAGGAAGCGCCAGTGACATAGCTTTCATAGGTTGTCACCAGTTGTCACTCATACCGGGATGGGCTTTTCGATTATTTTGGTGCCTTGAAGTCACCCATGTTCCTATAAGTAATCAGAATAAACTCACTGGTTCACCAAACTAGACTTATTGGAAGTATTTCATTGGTCTGTCATTGGTGCTGTATTTGTGTGTAAAGACATTTGTTTATGTTTTCTTAGGAAAAGTCATACACCTACTACAGAGACACCAAGAGCATTTTCAGATCAGACCACAGATAAATGGATCAGATTGTGAGAAGATTAGAGAGTAAGCTCAGGCCTAGGAATCATGGGATAGAGAGAAGTCTGCTCCAGAATGCTCTTGTCCTGGATAAGCTATTCAAACAAAGACACAACTGTCCATGAGCCACACAATGCTAAGGCTGAGCTGGAAGTGGTCTAATACTGGGATTGAAACACTCTGTTATTTGATGCCTCAAGACAGCCCCATGGGCACTGTGAATGGAGGCCAGTGCCTGCCCCAAACCCCAATTTTACTCATCTTCAATAGACCCTGAACCTTCCATGGCCAAGTCACAAAGTGAATTCCACCTCCAAATACTCTCACTCCTCACTCAATGTTATTGATCATGATAACATAGGCTGGACACCATGCTTAGGGTTAGAATGGTGATTCATGGGCTTTATGACCTAGTGGAATAACGAGACACTGATAAAATGGCTTACATAATCAGACAGAAGCTGCAGTAGTTATAAGAACTATGAAAGTAAAATGCCTTGTGTTCTGAGAATTACTATTGAGGGATTCTATTTGAAGGTGATACAGTGCTAAGCTAGAAAGTGGGAGCATGTACATGGGAGTGACACACAGGGGGCTGAGGGCAAGAGTGTATTTTGAAAGAGTAATCCTAGAAGATCATCAAAGAAAGGACCACACAGGAAATTTAGTTTTTATTAAATAATTTCATCATTATACTCTAAAAAACAGGAAGACAGTAGGTGTCTTAAACAAGAAGGTATCATGTCTGCATTTGTGTGTGGATGTTCTATTATGAAAAATTTCAAAAATCCAACAAAATAACAGGAAAGTGAACCCTCTTTCTGCACATAACCCATCTTCAATGATAAGTGACGTTTTGCCTGTCTTGTGTGATCTTCCTTCTGCCTTTTATTTTTCTGAAACACTTGAAAGTAAACCCCAAGGACACAATTTATTCTACAAATGTTTCACTATGCATTTCCAGCTGATAGAGACATGTTTTCTGTTCAGATTTCTGTTTTTGAAATAATCACTCCAGTAATATTCTGGAAAAAATGGCACAGGATCCAAAGTAGATTGGGTAAACTTGTTGATTCAGTTCAGAGGAGGTGAACTTAGGACACTGGTGATGCGGCACTGGGGACACTGGGCGGAGTCCAGAAACACTCATGGAGTAAAGCCAACTGGATCTGGTGATAGACGAGACATGGAAGGTGGAAATAGGACGTGTCTAGGATAACACCAGTATCCTGGATGGATGAACAATGGAGCCATCCACTGACAGGAGCCCCATTAGTGGATTAAACCTGGGCAGGAAGCTACAGTTTGGATCTGGATGCACTGAGAATGTGGTAACTTAGAAATCTTGACTTCCAGCAAGCTGCTAAGCATGGGCCCGCAGCTAGAGAAGTCTTGGCTCCAGGTGTGCATGCATGAGTACCCATCGTGGAGGCCAAGGGCATGACTGAAACCAAATAAGGAAACTAGATAAAGTGAAAAAGAGGAGAGAGCCCAGGTCTGAGGAATTCTGCATTTAATGGCTGAGAAAAGGAAAATATTCTTGGGAATAAATTTAAAAGGAGTCATCTCAGAAATGGAAGAAAAAATTAAAAAACTTGGAAACTTGTGGGGGAAATTACTAAGAATTCATCTCATGTTCTGGTTTAGTATACAGAGGCATTCAATCGCAATCAACTTTACTGCTCAAACCCAAAAGAGAATTAACTGAAACTTGGAATGTCTTGGTGTCCCTAGCCTCATATCTACAGGACACTCATAGGTCTGAATTGCCTCTGAATCTTCAGACCCAGTGCCCTACCACATGAAGGCTTTACACTGAAAGTGGGTTGAGCAAGCATAGGAGGGAGGCAGAACTCCACCTTTACAAGAACTGAAAGATGATTCAATTGGTAAAGCGCTAGATATACACGTACGGGGACCGGAGTTCAGCTCCCCAGTGTTCATGTGCACATTGGACATGATCCACACCGAAAATCCCAATGCTGGCTAGCTGGGGATCAGAAGATTCCATGGATGTGCTGGCTAGCTAGTGTGGCTGAACAGGTGAACTCTGTGTTCAGGTACAGATCTTGTGTCATAAAATTAAAAGAGTAATTGATAAAGACATCCAATATTGGCCTTTGGCCTCCACCTTCACATGCATATATATGTGCATCCATACACACATATGAATATGACTATATGCACATATTCCACAAACACACAGATGGCAGGAAAAAAAAAAAAAAGAACAGAGCTCTTAACCACAGTACATGTGTCCCAGTGGTCTCTTCAGGGTTAGTCTTAACGCCTCTCAGCTACCTACAGAAACCTCTACCTGTCTTCTGAGCCCCCAGTCACTCAAATCCCCTCACAGGCGAAGCAAAATTAAATTCAACTGACATTTGGATTATCCACACCACTGCCCTCCTCCATTAATATGAATAGAAAGTTAACCGAGTTCCCTTATTAAAATTTTCTTTGCCAGAAATATTGTTAATGGCATTTTTAATCTGTATTAACTTTCAGGTTTTTTCGGCAGTATTGGACAGCTTTGGTTGCTGGGCACAGGCCTATGTGACTGACTCCTGTCATTTTAGTCAGAGATGGGGAGAAATATATAAATTAATCCAGAAAGATAGAGTGACTCTTCAGCAAAGAATTCATAGAGCTGCTGTAACTCACCTTGGCAACACCAGCAACAGAGCAAAGCAGATGGGCTTGCTGGACTTCAAATAAAAACAAAAATAAAGTGCATTGTGGGGGAGCAAAAGCAGTGGGATATTCTGATGGATAAAACAATAGAGAAATAGCAGATGAATGGAGGTTCCATTCAAAAGCTCCTGACTGGTAAGAGATCAGCCCTAAGTGGGACATCTATATCACCCCTCTAAGATCCAGAGAACATTGCAGAAAAGAGAGCAAAAAGAATTTAAGAGCCAAAGGATGGTGATGAGTGTCATGGGGCACTATCTTATGAACATAACATGGTTGACATGGCTGTTACACTCACAAACTCATAGCAAATATGGTTTCCTGAACAAGACTGGGTCCTTTAACTTCAGTTCATAGACGAGGGAAGAGCCAATGAGGCCTTTATCCTCCCAAAGGAGCTATTAGCTGTTAAAGCTTGCTGGGGAAGGGGAGCCATGTTCTTAATTGGTGCAGGCCACTAGCAAGCTGTCCATGTTCTAGCAATAACCCCCAACCCATGCTCACACAAGCAACCCTAACTAAACCCCGGGCACACACACACACACACACACACACACACACACACACACACACACACAAGTGTAAGGGGGCTTTGGGAAGAATAGGTTCAGCAAGGTGGAAAGAGGATAAAAGACTATAATGGGAGATAAATACAATAAAAATATATTACATATATACATAAACTTGTCCAAAACAGCTACCCCTGCTTTTCATAGTATCATATAAGCAGAGATTTCTGAATGTTCTCGTCCTTTTTGTATGCTCACATTAGGAGCAGAAGTATATGTATGCAAGCCCCATGGTCCTAATGTGAGCATACAAATAGGACAATTTCTGATTAGCTTTGAAATGGAGATCCATGCCTTTGCATCCAGAGCTCCTGGAATTCACAAATCATCGCAGACCTAATGAAGAATGTGGTCCAGCTTCTTCCAATAGGGCCCAACTTCTCCCTGCTGCACGGAGGACAGACAGACGGAGCCTCCTTTCTCAGGCTGATGCAAGGCACCTGACTTTGCATGGTGAGGTTTCTTGCCATATGATCAGTTACTTGGTTCAATTATTCTCTTCCTTCCTATATCAGCTACTTTACTTTATCTGACCAGAAGCAACTTAAGTAAGGAAAGGTTTATTTGGTTCATAGTTCGAGGGTACAGCCCATCAGAGCAGGGAAGATGGGGAAGCAGAGTTGGTCTGGTCACATCGTATCCAAAGTCAGGAAGTAGAGAGCAATGAACGCTTACACTCAGCTATGACCTGGTGCCATGCGTAGTTACGGGGGGTCTCCCCATCACAACTAACATAGTCTGGAAAATTCCTTACAGATATCTTCAGATATCTATTTCCACGGTAATTATATATCCTGTCAAGTTGACAATCAGAGATTAACCATCACACTTCAATTTCCTTCCCTTCAGTGTACTTCACTGTTAACTCTTAAGGGGGATTTTTCTGTATGAAAGAGTTATTTGCTTCTCTGTCTCCTTGGAGGCACTGACCATGTCTGTTTACTTCTAAAGCTTGAGATCATCACGCAGCTCCTGGATTATGACTGTAATCCATCGCGTATTTTTGAATAAATGAGAAAAGCTAAATGAAAGGTGCAAAAATGACTCAATGATTCATCTTTCACTTGACTTGGGAAGTTCTCACAAATTTACATCTTCAAGGGATCCTAAACTCCTCTGGCTCCATTCTCTAAATTCATAGAGAAGGAAACTAAAGCCCATGGAGTTTACCTCACGGAACCTGACCATGGTAGTTTCTGTCCGGTGGTAGTATTTTACAGATACATAGCAGCAACCATGCTTGTTGTCTCTTCGCATCCACCTTGACAAGGAGTCAGGTAAACGAGGAAGGCACCTTTGTTCCCCTAGGAGACTCCTCAGCAGTTCTAGACCATGACACTTTTCCACCTGAGAGACTTGCAGGTCTCCACAAACCATAAAGAGTTTGGTGATTTTCCAGCCCCACTAGTTCACAACAGAGACTACTCCTAGCTAGAGACAAAGACAAGAACACCTCAAAACAGATATCTATGTCACCCCCTTCCTTGCAAACCTTAGAATTTATATTCCAATTTTGTACCTTCCCATCTTCAAAGACTCTCTAGAGTCCATGACCCAAGAATCTGGAAGAAAATTTGTACTGACTCACTCACCAACACAAATATACAGCTGAAGCTGCCTTGTAGTCCTGTAATAAAAATCTCTGCCCATGGCAGCTGCCATTTATAGTACAACTGCTGTGCGCCCCTCTGACCCCATCGCCCTCTTTTCCCCTAGGATGTCTAGATGGAGATTTCCTGACTCTCTGTCTTACCTGATGTACTTGAATTCTTGAACTTCATTTCTGTTGTCCTGCACTTCTCTCCAAGTGTTGTAATTATGTTATTTCAAGCAGAGCTGGTCTCTCCCAAGTCAGCCATGGGAGGTCATCTTAGTGACACACAGCAAACTAAGAATGTTGAGACTCTAGTTTCTAATGCTAGTAATGAGTTTTCACAGAGTAGACCAGCATTATGAGTGCTCATCCAGTAAGTGTAAATTCCACAGATGCTTTTATCTGGCTTCTGTAAATCTGAAAATGTGAGGGGAATGGCTTGAATCAAAATAGGGTAATGTTGAGATAGGATGACTAATAGTCTCTGCCAGGGGTCTTTGCCAAAAGTTCTCTTTAAATATTTTATTTACTTATTTGAGAAACAGAGAAAAGAAAGAAAGAAAGAAAGAAAGAAAGAAAGAAAGAAAGAAAGAAAGAAAGAGAGAGAGGGAAAGGAGGGAGGGAGGGAGGGAAGGAGGGAGGGAGGATACCAGGGTCTCTAGCCACTGCAAATGAACTCCAGATGCATGTGCCACCTTGTGCATCTGGCTTATGTGGGTCCTGCAGAATAGAACTTGGGTCCTCACGCTTTGCAGACAAGTGTTTTAAGTGGTTAACACTGAACCATCTCTCCAGCCCTGAAGCTTCCTTTATTTATTTTCTTTCTTTTTCTTTTCTTTGCATGTGTATGTGTATAAGCATCCATATATGTGTATGCTCAGGTGCATGTGGATGCCAGAGATGGACGCTGGGTATCTTTCTCCATCACCCTTCAACTTATTTTTTGAAACAGGGTCTCTCACTGAATATAGTGCTCACTGATTCAACTAGGCTAGCTGGCCTGCAATCCCTAGGGAGTCTCCTGTGTCTGCCTTCTGAGTGCTGGAATTCCAGACACATACCACCACGCTTGGCTTTTATGTGGGTGCTGGGGATCAAACTCCGGTTCTCGTGCTTTTGTGGCCTGCACTTTACCACTGAGCATCTCCCCAGCAGAAAGGCTCTTCCTTTTCTGCTGGGAACAGACCCTTCCCCAAGAGAAAACGTATTCAACACAGACATCTTCCTTTTCTTGGAAATGTCTAACACTGTCAGTGTGAGTAAAAATCTGCAGGCTTAGAAATTCATCTGAGAATGTCTCTGAAGGTGATTATTATATTGAAATTACATGAATCACTACTCCAGAAACAGTAGCTACAAAACTAAACTTAGAATAGAGTATCTCTCCATCCAGAACACCAAAGGGATTATCTTAATCCTGCACACTGAGTCTACTCACAGTGTAGTGTGCTACACTGAACTTGGCTTTTAATTACCTCAATTAAAGATTAACACACTGTTTGCAGTAATTGCCTACCCTGTAAAAGTAACTCTTTAGTCAGAGTTCCAAAGTGGTTCATGTATCTGGACTTGGTTTCAAGGACTCATTAGCTAGTTTGTCATAATGGCTATAGTACTGAGTCGGGCAAGCACAGGGAAGAGCATAGAAATACGGGTGCTGCTTGGCTTGGGCAGTAAATATATCCCTTTCCTAGCAATGCACCTAAAAACCTGTTGGGACTTGGGACCCCACTTGAATCAAATTGGACATATACCTGCTTTAAACGCTATAAGTTATTCCCTTAGTACCCTCAGTAATGACCCATTTCTGTTCAAACATGTCCTGATAAACATCTTGAAACCAAGGGAGATGAGCCAATCAAATGTAGACTGGCTTGGGGTGCGTGAGTAGTAAGGCAAACTGTGTCCTTTGAGTGAACTTTTAGGGAGAATGCCCTGTTTATAATCTTATGCCTATACATGATTGGGCACACGTATGGTTGAAATTACATGTGTCATGTGAAAGGATAGGCATGGTAAAGTTTGCATAAGCCAAGCCTGTCAATCAAATAGAGAACCACCCAAACCATGTCTCCTAGTAAGCAGCTTCTCCTTCTGCTAGACCTCATAAGCAGGAGCCCCAAACCATAACTAAGGCCCTTGAGTACCTCACTCAAGTAGCCACTGACTCTTAGTCTCTACTCGACCCTTCCTTGTACTTCTGCCTTGCCTTCAAATAAAACTTCTCACTGTTTCACTATCAGTGTGCATCTTTCCCAATTTTCTGAAATAGATACCAAGAACCTGGGAAATACCCAGACAGAGGCCGTAGATAACAGTACTAGATTACTGAGACCAGTGTCAGGGGCTCAAATCCCGAGTCCTTTTCCATGGCCAAAGATGGATATTTTAACTTCCTGATGAGTGCATGTGAAGGCCACGGGAAGGGTAGATACTAGAAGGAAAAAGAAGATTATTTCAAATAGCAAATTTACCACAATACAAGATAAACAAGTCAAAGTATGTGTGGATAATTGACATTGTTGTAAAGGGGATATTTCAAAAGGAAGTTACTTCTCATATACCTTTTCCCCATATATTGAAGAAGCACACACAAAATCTGCTAGTTTATGTGGATCTCATTCCGTTCCTGATCCCCTGGGTTGTTGGCCACTGACGTCCCGGGCGAGGGAGAGCGGAGTTGGGAGGGAAGCAGCAGGGTCCTTCCTGGCTGAGCGGGTGAGTGCGATGCAAGGACACGCGAACACATGACGGGCAATGAGCACCCGGGAGACCGTCCGATGGACAGTACTCGTTTATTCAGAAGGGAAGTGGGTTTATAAACACTTGGGGAAGGCTGAGATGGCACCTACAGACTATATGGCAACCGGATGCATAGTTTATGGGCTGTTATCTAGATAGAGGAAGGACTAGTAACTTCAAAGCTATGGGGAAAGGATAAGGGAAGGTAGGGGGAAGGGCAGAAGAGGAGATTAACAGAAGGCTGTGACTTCAAAACTGTGGGGGGGTGGGAAGGCTACATGACTTTAGCCACATGAGGGTCTCTTGGGCAGCTAGCCACAGGTCAGGAACTGTGGGGGCAAAGTCTGACTTATGGAATGGTCAGAGCCTTTTGGGGTCTGGGGGAGCACCTGGCCAGTTCTGCCCACTCTGGGCAATGACAGCTCACTACACCCTACAACAACATAGGGAAGGCCATTACCGTTGCCAGGGACTTCCTGACAGAGGGCCAGCTGCAACCCCACAGCCCAGGGCCCCTGGCCATGTCCAATAGTTCAGGCCAGCCTCCTCACAGGTCCAGTCTATTACTAGCAAGGCCCAACAAGTTTATATGAAAACAATAAGGGCACAGGTGTTGCTTCATCAGTCAGACATGGCTCAGCTTCTGTGTTCAAAGCACTGTCCTATGATCTGTGAGTACAGAGATAAACAAAACAAAGCCTCAGCCCTCTCTGCTGGAAGGGAACAGAAACAAGCATGGAAACACACACACACACACACACACACACACACACCTGTAGATGGTGTTGTGTAGAAACAGATGTGTAGTGGATGGTTATGTGGCTAGAGGCCCTGGTGTGCCCATCCTCCCCACCTCTTTCTCCCTCTCTCTCTCTGTTACTAATAAACAAACCAAATTTTTAAGAAAGAAAGAAAGAAAGAAAGAAAGAAAGAAAGAAAGAAGGAGAGAGAGAGAAAACCTAGTGTCTCAACTCCAGCTTTGAAGGTGTAGGCAAGTTCTTTGAGTCATGTTAAACTTGACCTGGATGGTAAGAAGTCTCCACTAAAATTTGGGGAGGATGACTCAAGGTCATTCGAAGGTTGGCAATGGGGTCAAGCTGTTCTGAAGATATAAAAACCGTGCAGGCGGAGCCAAGAGGAAGAGCATAATAATTCAGTCAGGGGTTTGCTTCCTATTCCAGTCACAGGTCAACGCTGCCAGTAAGGTGCGGTGCCTGGGTGGCCTCTTTGGAACCCCTCTTCTGCGGACTTGTGCCTTTGTGCTGACCCTTTTCACATGGTATCAGAAAACAGGTATCTACATGAACATGTGCATGTAAAAGCTGTGAAAACAGGTGACTTCTGAGGCTATATGATCCTTCCTGGACATGACACTGTGAATATTTGCACCAAGTAATTCTTTGCTTAGGAAACATTATAGGATCGTTGGCAAAATGCTAGACTTCCACCCTAGATCCTCATAAGAACCTTCTGTTAGAGGCTGGATGTGGAATGTCCCCCAGAGGCTCACATAGTTAAACACTTGAACCCCAGATGGTGGCACTGTTAGGAAGGTTGTGAAACCTTTGGGAGATGGAGACTTGCGGGAGGAAGTGAGACTGTGGGTTGACCTTGAGATTCTGGAGCCCAGCCTCACTTCCTGTTCTTTCTTGTGGCTTCCTGGCTGTGGATGGAATGGGAAAAGCTGGCCTCATTCTCCTGCTGTCATGATGAATGCATCCCTTCAAAACTTAGCTTTTTCTGGTCTGGTATTTGATCACATTAATGAATAAAGTGACTAAAATCCGTGCCTGGGAATCACTGAGTTAGGTCATAAACAACACTATACACACACACACACACACACACACACACACACACACAGACCCTCTACATATTGGGGAAAAAAAGTAAATAAAAGAGAGATAGAAGATTTCTAAATACTGCAAAGACTTGAAATAAGCATATTTAAATGTTGCAGAGAGGAAAGAAACCAGTAAAGGAAAATAAGATTGAGTCAAGTAAAAGTAGAAGGACAAAGAGAAAGGTTGTGCCTGAGAAGTTAGAGTAAAAATTTTTAAAGGACCAAGTGGCTAAGGGAGACCTCAGTGTGTGTGATGTTGACAGTGGCCAGTGCTGTGCATTCATCAAAGGACAAACAATCCTTAGTCAATGCAGAAATGAGGGAACAGAGAACAGCAAGATGCATGCTGGGATCTTGATGTATTAGACATTATTATAAGATTTTTACATATGTTAACTCAGTTAGTCCTCATCAGAACCACATAAAGTAGAAACTGTAATCCCTACTTCAAGATGAAAGAGCTGAGGTCCAGAGAGGTTAAATGATCTCCCTAGAGTAATACTGTGATACAAAAGGCTAAAAATTGTGCCTGGCAAAAAAAGCTAATAAATGAATGAGATAACAGTAGTTTTAAAAGAAAACTTTTGTGTGAATTTGGAATATGTTGAATTATTGGGTTGACTTCTAAATATTATCCTGCCTGTGATGGTTAATCTCTTGTCCAGTTGCCAAGATTTAGACTCTCCTTGGAAAAAAAATCACTGGACATGTGTGTGAGAGAGTTTTTAGATTGAGCTATTTGAGATGGGAAGACTCACACTAAATGTGGGCTGGATTCCCAGATTAAATAAAAAGGAGCAGGTGTGACGGCATATGACTCTAATTCCAGCACTCCGGAGGCAGAGGCGGAGGCAGGAGGATGCTGTGAGTTCAAGGCCATGCTGAGACTACATAGTGAATTCCAGGTCAGCCTGGGCTAGAGCGAGACACTTGAAAAACAAAATTTAAAAAAAAAAATTTAAAGGCGACAAAGAGCTGAGCACCAGCATCCATCGCTCTCTGAGTCCTGAGTGTGATTGAACGTGACCAGCTGCTGTTCGCTTCTGCCATCATGCCCTGACCCTGCAGATGGACCACAGCCTCACACTGAAAGATGGAATAAACTTTCCTCCTTCAATGCCTTGGTCAGGCATTTTGTTGCAGCAATATGTAAGACACATTTCCCAAGCTTTGCTTTCCACAAATCAGTCCATCCAGATGAGGAGATGGGACATTGGCAGGAAATGGTCTTTTGCTCAGTTGAGACCATATATGGTGGCAAATGCAATATCATTGTGCCAGAAACATAGTCCAACCAAGACTGTGCCCATGACAGTACCATATATTTTCTTTTCTTCTCTTTTTATTTTTTATTTTTATTTTTTTATTTTTTTGGAGAGAGACACAGAGAGAGACAGAGAGAGAGAGAGGGAGAGGAAGACAGATAGAGATGGGCGCACCAGCAGCCTCTCAGCTGCTGCAGACGAAATCCAGATGTGTGTGCCCCCTTGTGGTCAAGTGCAGCATTGTGCCCTTGCATCACTTTGCATCTGACTAAACGTGGGACCTGGAGATTGGAACTGGCGTTCTTAGGCTTAGGAGGCAGGCGCCGTAACTGCTAAGCCATCTCTCCAGCCCTTGTTTTTGTTTTTGTTTTTGTTTGGTTTTTCAAGGTGGTTCTCACTATGGCCAGGCTGCCCTGGAACCACTATGTAGTCTCAGGGTTGCCCTAAATTCATGGCAATCCTCCTACCTCTGCCTCCCAAGTGTTGGGATTAAAGGTGTGCGCCACCACACCCAGCTCCAATTATTTTTTAAAATTATTTTATTTTTATTTATTTCTTTATTTGACATGAGAGAGAGAGAGAGAGAGAATGGGCACTCCAGGGCCTCCAGCCACTGCAAATGAACTCCAGAAGCATGTACCCCCTTGTGCATCTGGCTAACTTGGGTCCTGGGGAATCAAACCTGGGTCCTTTGGCTTTGCAGGCAAACATCTTAACTGCTAAGCCATCCCTCCAGTCCCCAGATCCAATTATTTTATTTTCTGTAGAAGAATCTATCCTCGGAGCCTCATAGGTATTTCAAATTCCTGTCTTTTTTTTTTTTTTTTTTTTTTTGCCCCAGCCACTCAATTTCCTCCCTTTGGTCTGTGGGCTTCTTTCATGTGCCATTATATCCTGCCAGGTCACCATCTTAGCTGTTTCCATGGCAGGCAGGTGCAGGCAGGTGTGACCTCAGAGGGCCTTACTTCGGTTGCACCCTACATCTCTTGTTGTCTGTGCACAGTTTCTCTGAGCCACAATGGGGGAGGAGCATGGAAGCCCACTCAGCTACACTGGCCTATGCCCATATCCACAAGCACAAAGAAGCTGACGCTAGGGATGGAGAAATGTCTCACAGGTTAAAGGCACTTGCTTGCAAAGCCTGATGGCTGGATTTGATTCCACAATACCCATGTAAAGCCAGACACACAAAGTAGCACATGTGTCTGGAGTTCATTTGCAGTGGCACAAGACCCTAGCATACCCATACTCATTGTCTCTCTGCCTACACACCTCTTTCTCTCTCTCAAATAAAGAAATATACATATTTTTAAAACTTTTAAAAAGAGGTTGGCACTATGTTAGGTCTTTGACCAATGTGGAAGAGTTTTCCCCTTCACTGGCTCTGATGGACATCTCCCAAGAGCCACCCATGCCTTAGAGGCTTGCAGAAGTCAACCCCTCGCTGCCCACAGCAACATCCTCTGTAACACACCCTTAGCTTGGCTTTCTCTCATCTCCGATTTACTTCCTAAACCCTCATGTCAGTTCCTGGAGGTCACTTCTCAAAATAAAGTGCACACGTCAAGTTTTCAGCCGAGCCTCCACTTTTTGAGGGACTCACATCAAGGTCAACACAATCTCACACTGAATGGACTCTGCAGAGAGCATGAGGCTGAGTGCCACTCAGGAGACTCACGACCCCTTCACCCCCTTTAGCCCCAGTAATTTGGAAACTAGCCTGGACTGAACCTTGGTTCATCTGCTCACTGAATAAGAAAGCTTAAACAAAGCACGTAACCTCTGTGACTCAGTTTTCTCATCTATAGAACAGGAAGAACCAGAACACTATGCTCCAGTGTGTTGGGAGATGCAGATGATGATAAGGTGATGATATGTGTAGACATGGTAGATAGAATTTTCATTTAAAAGTTACATACAGGGCTGGATAGATGGCCTAGCGGTAAAGGCGCCTGCCTGCTAAGCCTAAGAACCCAGTTCCAATCTCCAGGTCCCACGTTTAGCCAGATGCAAAGTGACGCAAGGGCACAATGCCGCACTTGACCACAAGGGGGCGCACACATCTGGATTTCGTTCACAGCAGCTGAGAGACTGCTGGCACGCCCATCTCTATGTGTCTCCCTCTCCCTCTCTGTCTGTCTCTCTATGTACCTCTCTCCAAAAATAAATAAAATAATTTAAAAGTTATATTATAGTATGTTCTTTTTCTAGCCATTTTCCCCATGTCATGTGATTATTTGCTTATACATAAACAGTCCATCCTTGCTACTCAGCTTCTTACCCTAGCAGGTGTGTGGCAGGATTAGACAATTCAAATGTGAGAGTGTTTCTAAAATCCCAGCATTTGAAGGCTAAGGCAGATGGATCTTGTGTTTGAGACCTGCCTTGGCTACATAGTACGACCTTGTCTCAAAATAAAAATTCAAACCCTCAGTCACATTAACTCATCTCAGGTGTCCAATACCTGAATGTGGCCAGTGGTTATTATATCATTGGATGGTGCCAATACAGGACATTTTCAATAACATAAAAAGTCCTGTTGGACAGCACTGCTATTTAAGATTCTCCCCACAGAGAAAGATGAACAGAGTGATGGGAGGTCATGTCCTGACTTCTCTAATGCTCTGTCCGTTAGCCAACTACCAAGGAATATTTCTCCCTGATTTTTTTCTATCCAGCTAGGAATCCAAGCCCATCCTGATTTAGGTAAGTGCCCGGAGTCAGGATGTTCAGACCTCTGCTACCACAGTTTCAAAGCTGGTACCTGACTATGGAAGTTGTTCCATGAACAATTTGTCCTCCTGCCTCACTTGGCACTAAGTGTCCACATCTCTCAAACAGACAAGGGTCCCACCTATACAGGGCCAGCCTGGGTCTGCAATGACTCAACAGGTTACTAGATTAGATGGTTTTATGCCTATTATATTCCTACTTTCAAAATTTAGCAATATGTCTGAGTAATCCATGCTAATGTAAAAAGTGAGTAAAGATGTTTTTATCCCCAGGAGATCTAAAGTTAACAAAAATATTCTTGAGATGCAAAAATCTTAAGTCAATACTTCCCCAAGAGGAAATCTATTTCTTGATCAGAAAATGGTTAGTACCCATCAGCAACAGCTCTTCTTTTCACAGCCACCTCCATACCACATCATACCCACTCACGCACAGAGTCACGATCTCAGAGCTTGGGGAAATTTTAAAAAATAGATCCCTGTGAGGATAATGTAGATTTGTTGACCCTTGTCTTAACCAACTCTTCCACAAAACTAGCTCAAGCACCCAACTCATCTGATAGCCAGAGTGGAAGGGAGACTAGAGATTGCTTGCTCAGTTTTCTGATACTCGCAGCGGGAGACTGGAAATGTTCTTGTTCAAATCTCTATCTGATATCCACAATAGAAGAGACACTGGAGATGTGCCTGGTCAGTTCTCTGACTCTGTCTTGCATCATTGTCCTCATGGCTCACCTGGTTACATACTGGACCCCAGACACCCTCGTGGACATGGGCTCTTTTACCTCCTGCCGTTCTTAGCTCTGCATTACCACATAGCTTCACAATCTATAAGTACGGAGACTGTGCCTAGCACGTGCCCAAACACCCATCCTAGCTAACCACTAAGACCAAGGAAGTAGGTTTGAGATTCATTCTAGAAAAGGTGGTACATCAAACAGCGGAGAATACAATAGGAGAGTCTGACCTGGATCACGGTACCTTTCATATCATACACAAACCTAATGTGGTTTAGACATTAACCCTTTTGTCTTTGAAGTCAGAGTGCCTGTGTTCAAATTATAGACATACTACATCTTGCTCGCAGAACACATGTGAGTTTTTAACTTCCTTACATCTCACTTCAACTATGAAAAGTGACCATTATATCCTCTTTGGAATAGGATTTTAAAAGGATTAAAAATGTGGGTTTTTTTGTTTTGTTTTTGTTGTTGTTGTTTTTCAAGGTAGAGTATCTCTCTAGCCCAGGCTGACCTGGAATTTACTATGCAGGCTAAGACTGGCCTCAAACTCACAGTGACCCTCCTCCCTCTGCCTCACAAGTGCTGAGATTCAAGGCATGTGTCACCACATCCAGCCAAGAGGATTAAAAATGGAATAAAGTATAAAAAGCATTTAGTATAGTGTCTTCCCTAGGGTCGGTGATTAATTTTATGGTGATGAATAGTACTATTACCTTGTACATATATTTATCATCATCATTATAATCCATTTAATGATTATCAGGCCTCTCAGATCATTGATTAGGGTCAGTCGAAGGAATACAAGCAAGAAAGCCAAGATATGGGTCACCATAAGGGTGAACTCTGGAGCTGGGAAGATTGCTCAATAGGTAAAGCACCTGCCCGGCAAAAATCTTAAATCCCTAAGACTCTGTAAAAGCCAGGTGTGCTATGTACACCAGTGATCCCAGTGCTGGGGGCGTGGAAAGTGGGAAGCCCGTGGGCTCATTGGCTAGCTAGCTAGTCCAGCAAAATGTATCCAGGATCAGTGAGAGCCCCTGTCTCAAAGAAAAAGGTAGAGAGTGATTGAAAAAGACTCCCTTTGTCAACCTCTGCCCCCCCACATACGTATGTATGTATGTATATATATACAATCACATACATATATGAAATAAAAGAGAGAATATTTAAAAACAGAATAAATTCTGCCTTCCTGACTCTCAGAAATTCCCAGACTCCAGGACACAGTTGCTACCTAGAGAAATGATTAGATTTAAGTGTCTGTTTATTTTGCCATTTTTCCTATTCTCTTGATTTCTGTAAAAGAAATAGACATTTATTTAATCAGCTAGTCAAGGAAAATTTTCCCTTGTTACTCTCACAGAACTGAGGCACATAAAGAATGCGATCTTTTACAAAACCAGGTGAAATGGCTCATTTTCCCTTAATTTTCACCACATGCTTAAGGTGATATTTTCATGAACATAGCAAAAAGAATAAACAGAAGTATGATTCACTATTTTCTCAAAGAGATTTTTTGCAGTGACATTTTGCAACAAGATAGAAATTATTTCTCAGGGAAAAAAAAAATCTCATCTTCACACACAAACAAAAGAAAGAAAAAAACTCACAAAAGTGACATTTTTCTTCCCTAGAGAACGTCGTTCTTTCTGTGAGACCTGCCTTTCACCTCCACAGTCAGTGGCAGGTGTTAATAGAAAATGCTTTGGTGTGTCTAACTCCTGCAAACCATGAATCATTTCCAATCCCTGAAGAAATGAAAATTAACATCCCGTGTTGATGGGCTTGGCATTCACCTAAAAAAAAATCAAACCTCACATTTGAATATAAATATTTCAAGATGAAAAGCAAGGCTTTATGAAGAGAATCCCAAAGTTCTCGCACAGTACACATCCCTGTTCCTCCTGCTCAGCCTTTAAAAACAGGTAAAAAGACCCTTTGTACTGGTTCAAAACTGCCTGGCTCCCCAGCAATCAAACAGCAAAGTAATTTGCTCCAACCAAATCCCTTTCAGCAGGAGCAATTCACAAGCTGTACCTTTGTCCTTCCATTTTAATAGCCAGGCCAGAGGTATGTGGGCCATAAATAATTATTTGAGGGTGAGGGACAAAGGAGGGAAGAAGAGAGGAGTCATTCCAAATGAAAAGTTGTATACCACTTCAAGATCTGCAGCCACAAATGAAAATGAATTTGCTGTGGCCTTTGGGGCCAGGGAATGGATGCCCTATTCTTTAGCTGAGGCTATAGACACTGGTATTTTTCCAACTTAGTGAGTATGAAGGAGGGGAAAGTAAGAATAAACACAAACACTTCTATTTACTTAGATTATACAATTACCAAGTCTGGAATCATACTGTAGAGTGATTTCAGGGACAGCTTGGCCACAGTTGTTCCTGGGCATCATTTAAAATTAAAAAGTCTCTAGCACTTTCCACCACCTTTTTTACTGACAGTTTAACAAGAAAGCCAGTGCTCAGGGGCCGTTAGGACAGTTTGTCTTGCCTCTTAAAGTAATGAATGATGGGGTACTTTTTGCACAATCTGGTCAGTTATGTAGTCCATTCCTTTGACCTTGTGAAGAGCCACCTATTCATTTAAAACTAGACTCTTCAAATGAAATATAGTACATCATTTGAATTTGAACCTCAGAGAATAAATAATTGTCTTTAGTATAATTATGCCCTATGTGATTTTTGCAGTATAGTTATACAAAAATATTTGATGTTTATCTGAAATTCATATTTGCATTTGTGTTAGTCAGCTTGCTGTTACTATAACAAAAAATGGTGATAATCAGTTTATAAAAATGAAAGGTTTGGGCTGGAGAGATGGCTTAGCGGTTAAGGAACCTGCCTCCTAAGCCTAAAAAGAATGCAGGTTCCAATCTCCAGCAGTTCCAATCTCCAGGTCCCACGTTTAGCCAGATGCAAAGTGACACAAGGGCACAATGCCGCACTTGACCACAAGGGGGCGCACACATCTGGATTTCGTTCGCAGCAGCTGAGAGACTGCTGGTGTGCCCATCTCTGTCTCCGTGTGTGTGTGTGTGTGTGTGTGTGTGTGTGTGTGTGTGTGTGTGTGTGTGTCTCAAAAAAAAAAAAAAAAAAAAAAAAGGTTTATTCTGGCTCAGTCCATGGTCAGATGGACGCAGCGTCACTTTGAGGACTGTGAATAGGCGCTGTATCATGCCAAAGGCTATGCAAGGAAGCAAACTATTCACCCATGGCAGCCAGGAAGCTAAAAGAGGAAGAGAAAGGAGATGTCTCCTTAAGAGAATGCCCCTAAAGAACAGACCTCCTACCAGACCCTGCCTCTTAAAAATTCCACCAGCACCATATAGCAGAAAGCTAGGCACCAGACCTTTTACATATGGGCTTCTGGGTGTGTGGTATGCATGCATGTGTACATGTATGATTATGTATGTGTGTGCACACAGGTGGAGGCCGGAGGAAAACCTGAGGTGTTATTCTCAGGAATACTGGTCACCTTTTTTGAGACAGGTTTTCTCAACGTTATGGATCTCATCAGTTCGCCTAGACAGGCTGACCAACCAGCGAGCTCCAGAGATTTGCCTGTCTCCACCTCCACCATGCTATGATTATATACACACTGTCACACTCAGCATTTACGTGGGTATTGGTGGTCAAACTCAGGTCCTCACGCTGGTAAGAAAAGCACCATATGCACCGAGCTATCTTTCCATCCTTGGCCTTGTATTCTCATCCTTCTCCCACTACCGTGTTCCCAAGGCATCATGGGTCTCAGTACAAATATGTGAGCCCATCCTACTGTGAAGAGCTGAGCACAATTAGACTCCTTTGAGTTGATAAAAAGCCACCTAGCCAACCCTAGAACAAATCAGGCAGCTCCAAAACAAGCTGAATTGCTTGCTTTAAGCTTTAAAATGTCAGAGCTGTTTGCTAATGCAGTTCTATCTTTGCAATAGCTAATGAGATAAGTTTTAATCATATGTAAAGTGTCTTTATTTCCTTAAACAGTTTCTCAAGATAGCCAAGACTTTTCTTCACTTCATACCCAAGACAGAGGTAGTGATCCTAAGTGTTAAAGGTGATCCATTCTGACTCTGCAAAGTATGGAGCTAAGCTTCTGATCACAGGTAAAGAGAAGAAGCCCCGGATGTGACTCCTCACTGGGATATGAACATAATTTCTAATTACTAAATTTAAAATCATGAAACAATGAACCAATGTGTTGAGTGGTTTTGGCAAACTGTAAAGATCTGAAAAGCTCTATGTGCAAAGCATTTTAAAACATCCTTGCATATAGTAATTATGATTTAGTTATCTGTTAAGTAAATATATACTATACAGTCATATTTATTCTACAATAGTCTGGGTATGTACGTTATGATAAGCCCAGAAAATAACTGCTGAGTTCTCTGATAGGAAGGTCAGGAAAAGCTTTCCAGAAGAAAATTATGAAATATTTTTATTGCAGGCCACACTGGTACTGCAATCTCTCTCACTCCCATGCATAGACATGTACCCCACAAATGCTGCCACAGAATTATTTCTCAGGATGTTAGGCATTCGTTTAGAGAATGACAACCTCTCACTCAAACCCCTACAGATAGTTAGACTTTCCTAGCATAAACATACATGAATTGATGGAGCTGAAGGAAAGGAAGCGAAAGAGACACAAAAGCCCTTTGGAAACGCTATAAATCAACTTGACTGAAGCTGTCATTTTCAAGAAAACTAGATTCATTTTTTTCTTATTTCTTTGGGTTTTGATGGCATGAAGCCAATTTTTCATGCAAAAGATTTGAACTTTTCTATTTATATTATCTTTGATAAAGTCTAAATACATGCTTTTATCTCCCAAAGCAAAGAATCATTAATATATTTTTCAATCAAAATCTATTAATGTAACTATTGTCACATTAAGCAGCAGATGTAGGAAATGCATTTTTCAAAGAATGACCAGAGATTGGGCTTGTCAACACCCCATCATACCTGGGGAGGCGCTCATGAGGTCTCATCCTACCCTGAAAAGTAATGGTTGCTGGGGGAAAATAAACACATCTTTTTAGTGTTATAGCCATTGATAAGTTACCCATACTTCAGTAAATAATGATCTACCCATGCTCATGCAAGCAACTCTAACTAATCTCAGTGAATCAAAAAAAAAAAAAAAAAAAGACATGAAAGTTGAATGGGGACTAGTTGTGAAGAAGGGGTTGGGCAGAGGAAGTGGGGCATCAAGAAGTAATAGGGTGGATGTGATCACATTGCATGATATGCATGTATAAAATTGCAACAAAACTAATTTAAAAAAACGTGACCAGAGATGTGCAAAATTC
Source organism: Orientallactaga sibirica (assembly GCA_036365145.1). Lineage (NCBI taxonomy): Eukaryota > Metazoa > Chordata > Mammalia > Rodentia > Dipodidae > Orientallactaga > Orientallactaga sibirica. The sequence goes on along the minus strand of JAEOAD010000555.1, from coordinate 7,666,528 downwards.
AAACAAGGAAATCAAAATACTAATAACATCACTAATGATCTTAATAAATACAGAACATCAGAAAACTAATAAAGAGATATAACAAGAGAAAAAATAGATTTAATGACAGTTACACAGAGATTCAATCTGCAAACATATAGAACTTAATTGTCTTAATGAAGATAGAAAATCAGAAGTATAAGAGATGGATATAAAGAATGAAAGTGAAAAGAAAGGGAAAACGTTGATTTGACAACTGATATACACGAAATAATCAAGAAACTTTCATTGTAAACTGTGTACATTAAATGTTGGACTTTTCTGCACAAATAAAACATGGGTCCCGTCCTCAAGAAGTTCACAGTCCCATGTAGGAGAAGGAGAAATGCATGCACAGCTTTGATACATGAACAGAAACTCAGGAAACACACAGGCAGAACATGGAAGAACTGTACAAATGGGGTATTTACACACATTCAATCACATACGATACCATCGGGGTGGGGGTGTCTTCAAGCAGAGGTTGATTGTTTGGGAATCTGTTCTGCCTCCGACAGGAAACATGGGCCAGCAAAAAGGGATACTGGAAGCTGAGACCAATTAAAAGACTATTCTATAATCATTTTGCTAAATCCCTTGTTCCCAATAGTAGTCCTTTCTGCTTTACTATACATAAATACGTACATACATACATACATACATACATACATGTGTGCGTATGTGTGTGTATGTATACATTCCATTAGGTGAGTGCAACTTTCTGGGATTTGTCCTGTGGCTTTTTCTGGACTCCCAATCTCCAGCTGATAAGAGGTCTTTGTCATGTAAAGCCTTATCTCAGAATGTAATTTGCTTGGCTATACCATCAGCATTCACTTGGGGAAATCTGCTGCTCCACTTTGCAGGAACGAGTGCATAAAAAGCAACAAAACAAATCACACAAACAAAAACCGAGAGTGATTCAAAGCTGAACCCTGTTTCCTTAAGAGAAGTGAGAAGGCTTAGCAAGACAAAAATGAAAACACCGGCATGCAGACTGCAGGGGGTTGTGTTCCTGCACAGGTTGTTGTTTGTGAACTATTCTACGGAGATGAACTGTCATCTCTTGTCCTTCATCACCAGTTGCCCTACCTAGGCAATGTGAATGTGAGAGAAACATCCTCAGCCATTTCAAATTCTAAAAGGTTTAGTGACTCTACAATGAGAAAGCTAATATTCTTTTGTGGGCGGTGTAGCGTGTGTGTGTGTGTGTGTGTGTGTGTGTGTGTGTGTGTGTGTGTGTGTGTACATGGAGCATGCACATGTGTGATGCAGATGTGTGTGCCCTGTGTACAGTCCTACTCTTACTCTTCCACCTGTTTCTAGATCACAGGGTTTCTCTCTGAACCTGGAGCTTGTTGTTTTCTAGATTGCTTACCCATAGAGATGCTGCTACCGTCTTCCTAAATTCTGGGTTGGAAGGCATGCACAGCTGTACCCAGCTTTCTGGCTGGGAGCTAGGGATTGAACTCTGGTCCTCATGCTTGTGTAGCAAGAGCTCTTGCCCAGTAAATCATGTCCTAGGTTTGTATTCTAAAATGTAATTGATATTTGAGATACCAATCATATAAAAACCATACTGTATTGTCTTAAATCGGCACCTAGAAATGTAAGATTAAAAGTGGAGGGCTGGAGAGATGGCTTAGCAGTTAAGGTGCCTGCCTCCTAAGCCTAAGAACACTAGTTCCAATCTCCAGGTTCCACGTTTAGCCAGATGCAAAGTGATGCAAGAGCACAATGCCACACTTGACCACAAGGGGGCGCACGCATCTGGATTTCATTCACAGCAGCTGAGAGGCTGCTGGCACGCCCATCTCTATCTGTCTTCCTCTCCCTCTCTTTCTGTCTCTCTCCAAAAAAAAAAAAAAATTAAAAAGTGGAGCGGCTATTTGTCTAATGATAGCAGGCATTTTATGGCTTCATTTTGTGCTCTTTGCAAACATTCTTCCATATTGGACATCTGATTTATGGGAGCCTTATACCATGCTCTCCTTTCCAAATATTGTTATGCGTATTTTTGCTGCAAATCCTTACAAATAATGTGTGGCTATATCATGTGTTAGTCAAAGGTATTACTTTCATAGAGTTTCTTTTTTATATAAATAACTCTGCCAAACATCTTTTAGATTGATTTTTGGAAGATGATTTACATGGGCTATAACATATTTTCCTGTGGCATAGATTACTAATACTCCTTGACATTTAAAAAATGTTTCAGCAATTCACCCTCCAACAGGTACTCCATAAAAATGACTATTTAATGTAATCTTGCTGACATCCTGTTTTTTACATCTTCAACCATTATCATCAAAGTATCTTACTTTCTATTTTCTTTGATTCTGAAAGAAGCTGGATGTGCTTTTTATGTTTATTAGTGATCTTGATTTCCTGTTTGATGAATAGGTTGTCGGCTACTTTTCTGTTTGTCAGTAAGATGTCAGCATCCTACTTGTGTCAATGTATGTGGTATCCTTATAGGCCAGTTTCTTATATTTCAGGCTTGTCAGTTGACATCTCTCCCCAAACACCTCCAATATGAGAATTTTTTTCTGTCTTTCTCACTAGAGAACATAAATGTGAACATACACACACACACACACACACACACACACACACACACACACACTAGATAAGCAGGAGTCCTATGTGGAAAAACTGGCACAAAAGATTTCTTTATAAATCAATCTCGATCTGCCTGTACCATGGTGACCAGAGGCTGCAATGCAGGTGATTAAGTTTTAAGTTTGTTCATTAAGGTTTCCTGGAATCACCTGTAAGTCTCCATGACATCAAGGCGATCACACTCCCTGTGGGAATTAGTGACTGCAAGTCATTTGCAAGCAAGAGGGCAACTATCTTCACAGGAGAGAATTAAAACTCTAGGTCCCTGCCTTCTACACCTACTCACTAGCCACAGAGATAGGAAAAATTTCTCTTCATCCCACCTATATAATGTAGCCCACTAACTTGTCCTGATATTTGTGTTTTGGGGTGCTGTCACAGTCAGTTTCAGTTGCTGGGATGAACCTCCAGACCAGACACACTTACGGGAGGAGGGGAATCTGAAGCTTACAGATTCAGGGGAAGTTACATAATGGTGGAAGAAGTTGGGCTCCTTTCACAGGTCCAACCACAGAGAAAAACCACCACAAACACACAATCCAGTACAGTCCGTGAATCCCAGACAAAGTTCAAGCATGTTGCATATCTTTAGACTGGAATTTCAGATCTTCCTCCAGTAACAAACACCTTAGGGCTGGACCTCAGGCTCCACCCAGTGACACCTCCTCTAGCCGGGCAACTAGAGATCTCAATTACAAGCTTTAATAAACTCTTAATCAATTGGGGACATCCATTCAAACCACCATAGGTGCCTTAACCTTAATCAGTGAACACAAACACCACTCATTCTTTTGTTCATTCTTTCAGAAAAATGATTTACTGAACATCAGTTATGTGACTGCACTGTGCTCGAAACTGAAGATAAAATAAGTTTTTTTAAAAAAAAAAAAAAAAAAAAAGGAAACAGGATCCCTGACGTCATGGATTTCTAGTGAGAAGACCCTTATGTAATCTCACCAATCAAGGTGGTAGGATCCAGTCCCACAGAATCATAGGAAAAATTAAAATTAGCAAAGGAGACTTGAGTACATCATACAAGAACTTGGACAATAAGAAGCCAGTGAAGGCTGGGCGTAGTGATGCACACATTTAATCCCAGCACTGGGAGGCAGAGGTAGGAGGATCACTAAGAGTTCGAGGCTACCCTGAGACTACATAGTGAATTCCAGGTCAGTCTGGGCTAGAAAGAGACCCTACCTCAAAAACCAAAGCCAAAAAAAAAAAAAAAAAGGACCAGTGAGATTGAGGAAGAACTCTCCCATGTCTTGGAACTGTATAGTTAGCTGGTAAACTACGTAGTTCACTGGAGACAGGCTGGCATTGTGGGAGCCCAGGGCTCTGGGAGTTCAGTCAGAAACACTGTGGTTCACTAGAGGCAATTAGGAATGTCTCCTGTCAGGCAGATCACCTTATTCTTTTAATTCGATACTGCTAAACTTTGAATAGATACACAATGAGTTTAAGACACCTTCAATTATAGGTAGAGACAGCCCCAATATACTTAAACCACCTAAATTCAGTCTTCAGGTGAGTTTCCTATTTTCAGGGGCTCCCAACCATATTAGTGGATGCTTTCATTGCTTGCAATAAAAGTCTGCTATTTCTGCCTTTGCTGTGTCTCTGAATCCTGTTTAACAAATCCCATTACAATCATTCCTCTCTCCCACTGGCCTCATGCTTGTCTCTTGGCCAAAGAAAAGTTAATTATTTACTATTTCCTGGGTAAGAATTCATTACAGAAGAGCTCACCAAGATCAGATCTGCTTCCTCCCATTGCAAGATCTCCCAACCAGATTTAGGCGTTGAGAAAGATCTTCCTGGCCAAGGACTGAGAACCAGTTTGGGAATGGGGACAGTGTAAGATATGGAGCCTCTTACTGTCCAGGAGAAATAACTGAGAAGCCCCTAGAAGAGGAGAACTGGAGATGAAGAGGACTTAGGCAAGCTTTTCCCCAAAGGTTTTACTACTCATTACCCCTGGCTTACTTCTCACTCATCTTAATTATTGAATCAGGTGCCTCAAATGATCAGTGGGCAAGAAAAACCCACATACATTATGAAAGAGTGGGACTTATCACAAAAGATTTGCCGAAATTGAAGAAGAAAATCCATCTGATATGCCCTTTTCCTGGAGTGAAATGGTGGTAAGAAGTCAGGTATTGAACGCATTAAAGCTGGTAAATTTCCACTTCTTTTACTCAGACTGGTCATTTTATTTTTACTTTATACATGCAAACAGAAAAGTAACATCATGCTGGGAATTAATGCTGTCATTCTAAAAAATCTCCTTGGGTTTTTAATATATTTTTATTATTTGTTTTAATTTTACATTCATGTTGATGCCTCCGGTAGCCTCCTCCCTCACTGATTTCTGTCAGAGTTCTCGATGACCCACCAAAGGTTAATGGTAAGAACCCACTGCCGAAGACACCATATGCTGTTGAGATGAAACATGGAGTGACCTGGTCGGAATCTGGAAGAGGATCAGTCCCCAGGCAGCTTGTCTAGTGCCAGAGGGTGCTGCACAAGTGACTGGGGGAAAATGACCAACATCTGTCCAAAAACTCACAGTCTAAGCTACTCAACAATAAACAGCCTGATGTGATGCTCAAACAAGTGTAATAGTGGTGAGTAACCAACAGCTCCTGATTTGGTTAACAGATCCACTCCATGGAATGGAACTCATAGCTAGAACTGGGAAATAAGTCAAAACCATGTACAAAAAATGAGCCTATTCTCCAATATCAAGCTCCCACCAAATGTGGGCTATTAGATGGTATACGCATACACAATTCTCTCTCTAAAATAACTATGGCCATTCCTTCTATCTGGTACTAACTTCTCTCTCCGTTGGAGAATTTGCTTCTCTTTTCCAGATGGACAACAAACCTGAAGGGAGGATCAGCCTATCACACTTCACAAAGGGCCCCAGCTGAAACTTAGAGTAATGGGGGAAATGGGCAAGAGTGCAGCTTTCTTGATGAACCTGACACCAGAACAAGGCTAAAGGAGATAAACACAGAGAACATTCAACCCCTACTAAGCCAGATATCCAGAGACTCCCAAGACCTCATTACTGAAGTAGAACTAAAATGAACCCAATGTGACCCAGGGAAATTCACAGAAGAGGGAGCAGAAAGACTGTTAGAGCCACAATTGGGTCATTATGCACAGAGACTTTGCCTCTCCCCCATAACTGTTGGCTAGCCCCATAATACATGATCCTTGGGTTCTTTTTAAAATGTCTTCATTCATTCAAAGAGGTTTTTGTTCCTATGTTCCTGGTGCTTTTCCAAGCATTGGGGAAATAGTGATGAATAAGACAGACAGGATTGACACCCTGAGAGCACTTAAAAACTCTCTCAGGGAAAATAGACATGCATGTACAATGGAAAGATCAATAACCAAAGATAAGTCTATAATTATATTCACATTTATAAACCAGGTAGTGAGTGATAAGTACCAGGAACAATGTAAAGAGAACCATTGGATAGAGTTCCTGTTAGTTTCAAGTAAAGAACCATCTAGGGCTCTTCTCATCAAGATAGTGAAACATGTTCAGTTCATTACATGAACAACTTGCCCATAGATTGGATGTGTGAAAATCATGACATTTCATCAAATTTGCTATCCTACAACATAAATGGAATATATAGAGTACAAAAGGTCAAAGGCTGATGGATTTGCTAAAGGAACTACGAAGTCACTTATAACAGCCACTATTCTTGATGAAGAAAGACCACCATCCATCATCTGAGATTGAGGCTTGTCCGCACTGGAGCAGGAACTGTGTGTAGAGAGCAATACGGTCTTGAAATCAGAAGGAAAAGGGCTGCTCTGTGGAGGCACAGTGCGTGTATTTCTCCCAGCCTTGGTGTTTCTGGGAGCCTGCCTGGCAAAGCAGAGGACACAGGTGAGATCCCCTGAGTGGGGATGCCCTCAGGCAAGGCTCAGTGGCTTGAGTGCAGGCACAGAGCAGGATGTTTGCATTGTACCAGGTCAGTTATGAGTGTGTGTGCATTCTCATATGTAGGTAGGTCTGTGTGGAGATACATGTGTGTGCTGGTGTGCACGTGAGTGTGGAGGGCAGAGAACAACCTCAGGCTGTTACTCCTCAAGAGCCACCCTCCTTTGTGAAGACACAGTCTTTCATCATCCTGGAGCTCACCAATTCGGGTAGCTGGCAAACCCAATCGGTTCACTTGTCTCTGCCTCCCCAGCACTGGGATTACAACCATGTACTACCAAGCAAGCTTTTACATTTGGGTTCCTGAGACCAAATTCAAGTCCTCAGGCTTGCAAAACCATATTTTATACACTGAGCTATCTCCCCAATCCTCAGGTTTAAATCAAGTGAATTAAATAAGTGCAATGGGCAGAGAAGGATGAATATGCTGAGTAATAAGGAATTCAGCTTTACTCAAAGAGAAGTCTGGCATCTGGCCTTTGTGCTGCTATGAAATAACCTCTACTCACACTTCCTTAGTGATAGGAGAGGTGTTTTCATTCCTGGCGAGACCCTCAGACCACACCTGATAGTTTACGCACATGAGATGTATCATTTGGGACTGGCCATACCTAAAAAAGTGGGTGTGTGTATCAGGAAAACTAAGCATGTGTTTAGAAAGTGGGTATTTTTCTTCCTGTAGTAGCCATCTGCCTCTAGCTGACGTCAGCAATACAGGAAGTCAATCAATCAATCAGTCAGTCAGTCATACCTCATAATTGAGCTCCAGTAAAAGCTTGGAGCACCAGAATTTGCACAAGCTACCAGAGAAAGCAATATTTTGTATCACTACACATCAGTCCTGGAGGGGAATGTGAGCCAAGCTTTGCCTCTGGAAATATCTTGGCCTCTGTCCTCTATACAGCTTCCCTTGGCTGATTTAATATTTTCTTTCCTGAGAATAAACACATCATAAACATAAAAGCTTTCATTGGGTTCTATAAGTCTTTCTAGCAAGTTGTGAAGCTGGGGGATCATACTTTCCAACAGCTTGGAATATACTGCTGAGAAAGACATTTATGGGGTGAATCATGTTCCTCCTTCTCCAAACTCATAACTCAGAATGTGACATCTGGAAATAAGGTTCTTTCAGAAATAATTAGTTAAAATGAGGTATGCTGGAGAAGGGGTACTCTAATCTGATATAACATGTATCTTTCTAAAACAGAGGGACTAGGGAAATGGCTCAGTGGGTGTTTATCACACAAGCATGAGAAGCTGAGTTTTGATCCCCAGAACTCACATTCTTCCCTGTTACATCATTATATTCTGGCTGAAAAGATGTGAATAGAAGTTACACACATTACTCCCCAGCTTCCTAAGAAGTTATAGGACCCAGTGTGTGGTCAGCACACTGTCGTTTCCTCTTCCAAAAACCCAGCAACATTCCAGTCAGGTGCAACTCCAACCATAGGAGAACCAGAGAAAGACAATCCAGGACACAGACTCGGCCAATGGCAAGTGGCAATAACCTGTTGGTTATTGAAGCCTCAGAAACTTTGGAGTATCTGTTGCTGCTATAGAACCAGCCTATGCAGGAGTCCTTGAGCTCTCCCAGTCTCCCTCTCTCCCCTCTCTCCCTCTCTGTGTAATAAGGAATAAGGAATCTCTCCCTCTCTCCCTCTTTCCTTCTCTCCCCTCCCCTTCTCCCCCCTCTCCTCTCTCTCCCTGTGTAATAAGGAATAAGGAATCTCTCCCTCTCTCCCCCCTCTCTCTCCCCTCTCTCCCCCCCCCTCTCTCTCTCCCCCTCTGTAATAAGTGAATAAGGAATAAGGAATCTCTCCCTCTCTCTTCTCTCTTCTCCCTCCTCCCTCCCTCCTCTCCTCTCCCCTCTCTCCCCCTCCCTCTTTCCTTCTCTCCTTCTCTCCCTCCCTCCCCTTCTCCCCTCTCTGTGTAATAAGGAATAAGGAATCTCTCCCTCTTTCCTTTTCTCCTTCTCTCCCTCCCTTCCTTTCTCCCCTCCCTCCTCTCTCTCCCCCTCTCCTTCTCTCCTTCTCTCCCCTCAACCAGCAACCTCATGTGATTGCCTATCATCTCACAATCATGATTGACTAGATCTTTCTGCACCTGAGCTGAGAGGAAAAACAATACCTGTTAACTCTCCCCCAAAAGAGTTCAACAGGGGGTCCAGCCAAGCTGGCTAGTAGAGACTCCGATCAATCCTCCTCCCTGACTCCCCATACAGCGTAATCCAGGACCTTCCCCTTTTCCTTCTTTCCCCCAAGGACTTCTCCCAAATGACTAGAGCCCCTGCCTTTGCTCTGCCCATTTCCTCCTTGCTCCTGGTTTGGACTCCACTTCCCTCTGGCTCCAAACCCCACCACCCTTGATATTAAATAAACCTTGGGTCCAAGAAACTGTCTGTCTCAGAGTCATCTGTTGAGAACCCTGAATCTGATAGCTTATCCTGATTGACATAGAGAAAAATATAGTATTACTTAAGGTTTCAAAGTTGAGTGCTCAGGTATATGAAAATACCATTAACAAGCAAGCAAATAAAGAAGAGTCTACATAGCTCACCCCATAATTCTGTTTCTCCCAGCCTGAGCCTTCTGTAATCACGTCCAACCTGGTCCATAACTTAGTCTCTCTGACAATGAGCTCTGCAGTAACAATCCTCCATGCTTAAAGCAGTCCCAGGCTTTCCCCTTGCATAGTATTCCAAAGGCAGCTCTCCTGAGACTGAAGGAAGAGGGAGGAGGGGGGACATGTTCAAACCCAAAGATCATAAGAAAATGCTTTATTACTGACCAGAGGATCTTTCACAATGTCCACTAAACAAAAGGGTTCCAGCTTCGCAGTAATATACACAGAATATACCAATGACCTGGAACAAGTCATTTTAAGACCAGTATTGTTTAGATTACAAATTCTGAACAACATTGCTCTTTTCTATTAGACTTTACTAGTTTATTCCTGCTCAACAGCTATAAAAATAATGTGAACAGAACAATGGCTCATTTCACCGAGAATTATATCCTTTCTTCAGTTTTTCCCAGCAACCATTTTCTTGTATCCTTCAGGCAAGAGTTGACTGAGATAACAGCCTTGCGCATAGAACCTTGGCAGTTTGAACATCACCCCATGTCCTTCTCCGAGCCCAGCAAGAAATGGTTCCTTTGTTAAACTTGTCTCCAGGAAACAGGGAGGCACCTGGCCATTTGTTCAGTGTGAACCCCTGTCAGCCTCCCTTTCTTTTGTTCCTTCATCACATGCAGGCTGGGGCAGTCGAACAAGGCAGCGTGATTGCTAACAGTAAGTTTTCCTTCCTCTTAAAGCAGCTCTCCAGACACCAACACCTTAGCAGCAGACGCAGAGAGGGACCCGCTCGCAGTGCTCCTCAAGCCTCAGCAAGCGGCTCCCTGAGGCCCCTTCAGGAGTAAGCGCCATGGTGAGCTCAGGTGGGACTCCTTCTGCCACCGCTCTCTTCCACTGAACATGTGCCCGAGCTACTTCCGGATCCCTTCTGATCCCTGTCTCACCTGATCTGATATTCACACTTCCCAGGGAGAGTGCTTCAAAATGCAGATCCGACCACGCCTCTTTCCTGCTCACACACTGGCAGTGCTCACTCATGAGCCCTCACATAGACCCTCACCACGTGACATGAGCTTTCTTTCCTGAGCTTTCTCCTTCTGGGTATAGTTTAGGTCTTTTCTGTCACCGAAACTCCTTTTGTATCGTTCCAATTTGACACCCAGGGTGATAACCTCTTCTGTTGTCCATCTGGAAATGCTGCCTTCCACCATGACCTCACTCCATCCCTCACCACTGTACACGAAAAGGCTTGTTGTTCTCATGAAGAGTTAGTGGTGTGTGGGCTGGAGAGATGGCTTAGCCGTTAAGGCACTTGCCTAAGAAACCTAAGGACCCAGGTTCAATTCCCCAGTACCCATGTAAGCCAGATACACAAGGTGGCACATGCTTCTGGAGTTCATTTGCAATGGCTCTGGTGTCCCCATTCTCTTTCTCTCTTTCTTTCTCTCTGTGCCTCTTTCCCTCTCTCTGTTCTCTCTCTTAAATAAATAATTAAAATATTTTTTTAAAAAGTTAGTGGTGTGCTATTGCTACACTGGATAGTGTTGCTGTTTACTTAAATAATGTTTTCTCTACTCCATTTCTAACATTCATAAGAAATGGAGTTGTTTTACCATATATGCAACTAGCACTGTGTCTACACAAAAGCAGATTTCATTTCTGTTTGACACATATTTATCATGCTATGTTGGGGTTCAAAGGTAGGAGAGACCCAGTTCTTAACATATAGGAGCATACAGGAAATTTCAGGAAAATCAAAAATATTGACAATTCTATTATACTGGAAAGTATTACTACAAGAGGTTCATGAATGTGTTTTAAAAGGAAAAGAAAAAACATGAGCTAGAAAACATGGCTGGTTGAGGTATTCATTGCTGGCCTGTATTAGTTACTTTTCTCATTGCTGTGATAAAATATTTCACAAAAGCAATCTAAGGAAGGAAATGTTTGTTTTGGTTTAGGTTCTAAGGATTACAGTCTATAACGTTGAGGAAGGTACAGAAGCAGGAGCAAGAGACAACTCCATCACACTGCTTCCATAATCAGGAAGGAGAGAGAATGAACAGGAAGTGGCACACCCCCCAGTGGCACACTTCCTCTAGCAAGTCTCCACCTCCTAAAAGTTCTACAACCTTCCTAAACAGTTTGACTATCCAGGGACCAAATGTTCAAACATATGAACCCGTGGGGGCCATTTTCCCACGTTCAAACCACAGCTTGCCCTGCATCAGCTCTACTGCAGCGATAATAATCAAGTCAGCATTGCTTAGCCATAACATGAGCCCTTCCAAGAGAGAACACGGATACAATCCCAGCTCTACCAATGATTGGCCCTAAGGCCCTGTGAAATTTGTTCAACGACCTTAAGGCCTGATTTACTTATCTCCAAAAATGGGGATAATACTGGTGCGTGCGTCTTGAGGCTGTGAGGAATGAATTAAATGAGGAGACACACAAAAGCATCAGAGAACAACTATCAGCACTCACTGAACACAGGATAAATGCTAGTGGTTACTCTATGCAGTCATCAACATTTATTGTTGACTTAATAAAATGCCAGTGAGAGTCCATATGTTGGACAATTGAGTCTTCATAATACACTGCAGAGGTGCACTAGTTAATTACATTAGCCACCTAACAGTATCAAGGCAGGGCTGAGGAAATGGTTCGGTTGCTAAAGTGCTTGTCTTGCAAGCATAAGAACCTGAATTTGATCCCCAGAACCAACATAAAATTACATGCTGTGGCGTCATGCTTGTAGTACCAGAGCTGGTGAGGCAGAAACAGGGCGATCCCCAGGGCTCACTGTCTAGCCAATCTGGCCTAATTGGCAAGTTTCTGGCCACTGAGAGATCCTGTCTCAAAAAAAAAGGAAGGGGGCGCGGAGACTGGAGAGACGGCTTAGCAGTTACAGCACTTGCCTGCAAGGCCTAAGGGCCCAGGTTCAACTCGCCAGATCCCACATAAGATAGATGCACGAGGGTACACATGTGCAAGGACTCGCCAGATCCCACATAAGATAGATGACGAGGGTACACATGTGCAAGGACTCGCCAGATCCCACATAAGATAGATGCACGAGGGTACACATGTGCAAGGACTCGCCAGATCCCACATAAGATAGATGCACGAGGGTACACATGTGCAAGGACTCGCCAGATCCCACATAAGATAGATGACGAGGGTACACATGTGCAAGGACTCGCCAGATCCCACATAAGATAGATGACGAGGGTACACATGTGCAAGGACTCGCCAGATCCCACATAAGATAGATGCACGAGGGTACACATGTGCAAGGACTCGCCAGATCCCACATAAGATAGATGCACGAGGGTACACATGTGCAAGGACTCGCCAGATCCCACATAAGATAGATGGACGAGGGTACACATGTGCAAGGACTCGCCAGATCCCACATAAGATAGATGACGAGGGTACACATGTGCAAGGTTGCACAAGCACACAAGGTAGCACAGGTCTGAGTTCGATTACAGTGACTGGAGGCCCTGGCATACAAATTCATTCTCTCTCTGTCTATCTCTCTCTCTCACTCTCACTCTCGCTGTCTCTCATTTTAAAAAAGGCATCTGTTGGGCTTGATTTTATAAAGGGTTTTGAAAGATAATATAAGATTTAAAAAAAAAAAACATATATTGCATGTCACATACAAAATATTCCACAAATGTGTAAGATTTTATTTCTACTAAGATATTATTTCTTAATTAGTATTATTATTAAGAGGATAAGTCCTCAGTGACACAGGAGCTGAGACCTGAGACTCACTGCCTAACTCAAGCCGAGTACCTAACCCCACTCGGTTCTCTCACTCACAGCAGCTCTTTCAGCCCCAAGGGCTGAGGCCTGGGACTGGGTGACAGCCTTACAGGGGCTGTGGCAGCGGGAAGGGAGAGAGAATCGAATGTGAAATGAACATGTCGAAGGCTGACTTTTGCCATTGCAATCCTGGCTAATTAAGATCCAACACCTTTTTTCCTCTGTCCCCTTTCATTTTCACAGTTTGCATTCACAGTAGAAGTCAGCATTAATGTTTCTTAACATGTTCCAATTACTTTTCCTTTGTGAAACTAAAAAGACAAATTAAACACACCCTGCCAAAGATATCCTTCATTGTTTGTTCTTTGTGGACCACCTATACATTTTGTTTCCTTCAGGAATGAGAAAAACAAGAGCATTCTCTGAGCAGCCCCTCTGGGCATGCTCAATCTCTGATGTCAGCTTCTCCAGAATGGCTGTTTCTTCACGATGCTCTCTGGGTGGCCCTTGAAAGAAGCAAGCGGAGGATGGGGTTTTCCAGAAGCTACAAGGCAAGAAGAGGCTAGGCTGGCCTGAGCATCATGGCAATAGCTGGATCCCACACACGTCCTCTGCAAAAGCCTTCAAAGTGCTTTTCTCAGGTCTATTTTAAGAGCCTCTCTCCCTACTCTGCTATGACTCTGACCTTGCAGCCTTGGAACACCAGTGCTGAGCTATTCTTACGTCCACGATGCTGGCTTTCTGCTGAGGCACAAACTTGTCACTTGAGCCGGTCCTCTCTGGCGCAGCACAGACGTATGGGTGGTGGGGGTGCAGTGTAGGCAGTCCAAGGGTGGCCCTCAGCACTGGATCCTTGTCTGATTAGCTGGGTTCTCCTCACACAGGCAGGGACTGCAGGGCTGCGTTGTGACACTCTTATTTGCCTTCTCCCCAGCAGCTTTTTCCTCCCTTGCTCTCTTCTGGATCCTTGGGATCCTCTGTTCTGCTTTTTCACTTCCCCAAATGCTACTTGCAAGAGTAATTCCCTGGAAGCCACTCTTCCACCTTCCGGTTAGCACAGCTTTGTTTCAGGTTTTAAACCTGGACATGATCTTTAAGAATTTCTTGGAAGGGAGCAGGAAAAGAACACAGTCAGAAAAGCACTTGCCTTGCAGGAATGAGTACTTGAGTTTAATTCCAAGAATTCACATTAATTAAAAAAAAAAAAAAAAAAACCAACAGGCGTTAGCAAGATCCTGTAATCCCAGTATGTGGGAGAAATGGAGACAGGCAGATCTCTAGAACTCGCTAACCAGCCAGTCTAGCCTACAGGCCAGTGGGAAACTTTCTCAAAAGAAAGATGGATGGCACCTGAGGAATGCCACCCGAGGTTTTTCTGTGTACACATGCATCCACACATACACATACAAACACATAAACACACACACACAGGATTTGCCTTTTTGCTAACACACTCGCTAAAGGACTTTAAAAAAGTTTTCGTGTCCACTCATGAATTTTTAAGCATATATCTAAAAGGCTAGTCATGTGTTTGCTAGTCTAAAAGCATCTGGGGGGCTGAGGGTTTAGCTCAATCATAGAACACTTCCCTAAAAGCATCTGATTTCTAGGCTGCATTGGGTATATGTCTTTTAAAAACTACACATTTTCACTAAATTCTTGGTGCCTGTTTCAGCCATAGAAATGTCAGTTATACAACCTAATAAGCAAGGGAATCTTGGCCAGTCAGATGCATTCTAACAAAAAATATCATTTTTTTAAAGAAAACTCAGTCCAACAAGTAAATAAGTGACCCTGTGACCAAAAAAAAAAAAAAAAAAAAAAAAAAAAAACTTTTTTGTGAGTTTTATGTTTAATGTAGATGAAATAGATGAGACAGGCAGATTGGTCCATCCACTGATCGATTGGTCATGGAAGTTTGTGATCACAGTTCATGACGAGCTTCCTTCAATACTTCAGAGAGAATTTCTCTCCCAAGATTCTTGTTCAGGGCTATTCACTTTCAACAGATAGGAGACATGGAGTGTTCAAAACTGCCTCTGTGAGATGAGGAGAGTAAGAAGACTCAGGAACAGAAAGAGGAGGCTCTATTCCCAAAGGAAAAACCATGGAAGAGCATCAGAAATCAC
This sequence comes from Orientallactaga sibirica, assembly GCA_036365145.1. Lineage (NCBI taxonomy): Eukaryota > Metazoa > Chordata > Mammalia > Rodentia > Dipodidae > Orientallactaga > Orientallactaga sibirica. The sequence goes on along the minus strand of JAEOAD010000555.1, from coordinate 7,651,438 downwards.
AAAAGGAGTGGTAGGACAGCCGAAAAGTGCAAAGAAAGACAAGGGAGACCCAGCAAAAGAGAGCAGGGAGCACAGGGCTGCAGTGCAGGCTCTTCCCACGAGGCAGGCCTACCATTTTCACAAGCCTCGGGTTCAGAGGGAGTTTCTAGTCAGACAGTGAGTTGTCCAATGATGGGCCATTCATGCCCAGGAGGCCATTCGTCACACTCCAAAGTCTTACCAGAGAAATAAGACAAAAGGAAGAAATTAAAAGAATATAAATAGGAAGGAAGATGTTATCCTATTTAAAGATAACATAATCTTATATTTAAAAGACCCCAAAGATACCAGATACTTCTTAAATCTAATAAAAACTTTTAGAAAATTAGCAGGAAATAAAACCAACATACAAAAATCAATAGCTTGTCTATATAACAATATCATATTTGCTGAGACAGAAATAAGAAATATTCTATTCACAATAACTTAAAAACAAAATAAGTGGGGCTGGAGAAATGGCTCAGAGGTTAAGGCATTGCTCACAAAGTCTGCCAGCCTGTGCTCAATTGCCAAGCCACTCACATAAGCTGGCAAAAAGAGACCCAAGCATCTACTGTTTGTAGCAGCAAGTGGCCAGAGTGTGTGTGTGTGTGTGTGTGTGTGTGTGTGTGTGTACACACACACATATGCATGTGCAAATAAATAAATAAAAATTTAAAAAATAAAATACCTGGAAGTAAGCCTAATCATAGAGGCAAAAGACACCTACAAAGAAATTCTAAAACAATGAAGGCACCATAAAAAGAAAAGACCTTCCCACACTCGTGGGTTAGCAAAATTAATATTGTGAAAATGGCTATATTACTAAAAGAAATCTACAGATTTGACACAATCCCCATCAAAATTCCAATGATATTCATAACCAGACTAGAAAAAAATCATAAAAATGATACATAAACACAAAAGAAAATAGTGAAATAGAGAAAGCAATCCTGAGTAGAAAGAGTACAGCTGAAGCTATCACAACACCTGACCTCAAATCAGAACACAGAGCCATACTCACAGTGAAAGCAGAGCACTGGCACAGTAACACATAGGGATGCATGGAACAGAACACAAGATCAGGAAATACAGCTGTGAGTTCAAGGCCACCCTGAGACTACATAGTGAATTCCAGGTCAGCCTGAGCTAGAGTGAGACCCTACCTCGAAAAACCAAATAAATAAACAAATAATAATAAATTCACATGATCACATCCACCTTATATATTTGACAGAGATGTCAACAGCATCCCTTGGAGAAATAACAGCCTCTTCAACAATGGTGCTGGGAAAACGGGAGAGCCACATGGAGATGAATAAAACTTCACCCTTTCACCCTTTGCAGAAATCACTTCAAAATGGAGCAAAGGCTGTCGTTTAAGACTTGAAACTCTGAAACTGGTGAAGGAAAATATAGATGAAACACTTCAAGATATAATTATAGAGAAGGACACCAATAGCTAAAATCATTGTAAAAATTGATGAATTTCATGAAATTTAAAACCTTCTGCACAGGAAAGAAGACTATCAACAGAGTGAAGAGACAGTCTACAGGGTGGTATAAAATATTTGCCAACTACAGATTAGGCAGGGGATTAATATCTATAATCTATAAAGAACTCAAAAGAAACAAATCATCTTATCCATAAAGGGCAAATAACTCAGCTCTCAAAAGAAGAAAATCAAATGGGCAACAGATATAGTAAAATTGCAACTTGCTTTGAACTGTAAAAAGGAGCCTTACAAACGGGTGAGTTATCAACCCTGATAGGGCCATCACATAGTTACAGCAGACATAGAAGCAAGACCCGGATGAAACTTCCCGTCACTCGAGGTCCCTGCATTCAGTGGGCAGAACAACCCTTGTGGATGGTGTTGGACATTTGGCAAACTGATCATTGTTTTATTTCCTAAAATTCTGGGGATGTGTGTCTGTCCCACTGACTCTCATGATTAATAGTACTAAGGAAAGTGATGCTCATATTGAGTTCCTACCAGTTTCCATGTCTATTTTTCAGTTTATCAGTCTATTTGAAACATGACAGTTTGAAAAAAAGAATTTATTGTCCAATACACCCCAATATTCTTTATCTGCCCAAATTTCACCTATGTGCATGACTCCAATTGCCCATATTTGTTTTAATATGTTCCTTTGATCCCGCCTCTTAGTGTCCTTTTTCTCCTGTGGACTGGGTATTCACCTGAAGACATGGCTCCAGTCACTAAGGAGTCAGGTAGGTAGCCAACACACAATATTAAAAAAAAAACTATAGAAAATTTTGCTTCAGAGAAATCCCAATTTAATTTTTTAAAAAGGGAAAATGTACTGTGCAAGGCAAATAAATATAAGTTCAGGTCTCCCAGGTTGTGACCTTTGTAGAATTTTTAAGAAATTGACTTGTTTTCTTGGTGTTTATTTTAAGATTTTACTTTACCTTTTTATCCTATGGCATAAATCAGAAGCAAAATATATAGTAATAGATAAAATGTTTCACTGTGACACAGCTTCATACAAGTATGGAAGTTCCTTGCAGGCAAGGATCAGATGGGAATAAATTAATTCCTATCAAAATTCTGGTTCAGTGATTTTGTAAATTTTTATATAATCTATTTTGAGATCACATATGGGACTGGAAGTTGAATGATAACTTATTTTTAATTAGTATTATATGCCACAGTATATTTTGTTTAGTATTCCTTAGACACTGTTTATTTCTCTGCTTTTATCAACCCATGCCACAGAAAAGAACTGTCCAGCATCAGATATATAGTTATTCTCCATAGATATTACTGTGTTTACCTCCAGGTTTCTGGAGTGAGGTCCAGGCAGGTTGATGCAAAGGTTCTGGGGGAAGAACTTTCTGTGGCACCAATTTCCTTGAGATGCCGCTGAGCACTCATTGGCATGGCACACACTTCCACCTGGCTGAGAAACAGGGGACAACATATAATTGTTTAGAAATAAGAGCCCTGTGTCAGTCCTTCAGAACTGCCTCCAACTGTACTCAGGGTTACAAAAACCCTTATGTTACAGAGGCTTGGAAAGTTAACTTCTGTCTTATTGTTTTTAATTCTTGAAATTCAATAACTCATAACTTATTCAATTCATTCATTTTTTTAAAATATTTATTTTTATTTATTTATTTGAGAGAGAGAGAGAGATACAGAAATAGGCAGGGAGAGAGACAGAGAATGAGAGAGAGAATGGGTGCGCCAGGGCTTCCAGCCACTGCAAACAAACTCCAGATGCATGTGCCCCCTTGTGCATCTGGCTTATGTGGGTCCTGGAGAATACAGCCTTGAACCGGGGTCCTTAGGCTTCACAGGCAAGCGTTTAACTGCTAAGCCATCTCTCCAGCCCTCAATTCATTCATTTTTATATATTAACAATACCTAATTGCATATAAAGCATCCATCAATGCAAAATATATTTTTACAAAAATAAGCATCACTCAAGCCAGTTTTGCCCCCATAAAACATAATAGCAATTTCCTGCCAGGACATGTCTACCCTCAACAAGATTCTCCAGTACTGCTCCACATTATTTTAATTTCACAAAGTTTGCTAACCTAGAAGAAAATAACAAAGTTCAACAGAACTTTTCTGTGACTCTTGGTAGAGCAGCATTGCATCCCATTATTACAAATTCAAAGTAAGTTTCATTCTGATTGCTAACAGGCAATCTTGATTGTCAACTTGATTGTGTTAAAAGAAATGTCTAAGAAATTAGTGAAGTGGACCTCTGGATGTGTCTGTGAGTCTTTGGGGAATTTTCTAGAGATGAATAATTAAGAGGAAAGGACCTGCCCTGAATGTGAATGGCACCATCGTATTGGTAGGGTGTCCAGATGGAATAGAGAGGAAAGGAGAAGTCAGATAGCATAATCTCCCTCCCTCCATCCCTTCCTCCCGGGATCACTATGAGCCACTCTGCCACTTGTTTCTATCATCTGTCCCAGTATCAGTCCAAAGCAATGAGTCAAATCAACTATGGACTTATACTTCTGACACAATTATCCCAAACAAATACTCCTTCTTTTAACTTGCTTCTCTTGGTTCTGCCATGGTAATGGAAAACGAACACACCCTACTCTTATTCATTCTCATCTGCAGTTAAACATGTGTGCTATTCAGCCATAGACCTTGGGATACCCACATTCTCACAGCATCCGAGGTATCACCACTATCTTCATCATACATTTTCCCTCTATTGGAAATTAGAATCCAATTTCACCCAAGATCTACTCACTTACTGATCCCTGCTATGGATGGAAGTCATATTCCTGTTGCTAATGAGCTGGTCTGTTACTCAGTGATTACATTTAAGTGGGTACCTTGTGTGCCCCCAACCCAGCTTGCATCTCTGGCCCCTTTTGCTCCAGAACCACTATCTGGGTTCAGGAATCTTCACCAATTTTTGGCTTCAGTTAACTGCTGGTAATGTCTGCATTTCCCTTTCATAGGTTATCTTCTAGGACTTATTTTTAGAACTTCATGAATTTTATATCATGAATAAACCCCTCAGTCCTATGACTCTGTCCTCTGAGGCAGAGATAATCATCTTTCTTTCTCAAGTTCTGTGCATTTGCAATTCATGCTATTCCTCTGTCTGAAACATTCATGGGAGACATCCCTTATACACCCTCTCCATGGTGTACAGAAGATGGGCCAGGTAGACCAAGCCTCTATCATGCCTTCCTGACTAATTCTTGCCACTCTCTAGGACAATAAGATACTCCTTGTCTATATCACCCCATCCTCAATCCTTCCTTCAGCCTTGTAATTGGCTTTTCTTTTGTGACCCTCTTCTCTTCTGCACCAGACTGTAAACTACTTGAGAATTCTATTCATTATTTATCTTTACATCCCAGATCCTTCGTTGAATGAAGAAATAAGTGACTGAAAGTCTAATGATTTAAGGAAAGTTTCTGCCTTCTTAGCCTACCTAAACATCATGACATCTGATTCTCTGTGACTTTTAAAACAGTATTTTGAAAATCCACCTGAAAATGAAACAAGTGAAAATATAAAACACTTTATAAAAGAAGAATTGGTAAATGATTAAGATCCATTGCATGTTTATACTTAAGGGTCATTTCAGTTGGAAATTGTGTGAGGTGTGTGTGTGTATATGTGTATGAGAGTATGTGTATGTGCAGGCATGTGTGTGCATACCAGGACATGCATATGGAGGTCAGAGTACAACTTCAGATGTTGGTTCTGATCTTCCATGCTGTTTGAAACAAAGGACTCTCATTGTTCACAGCTGCATTCATCAGACTAGCTGGCTTGTGGATTTCTGGGGATTTGCCTGTCTCCAACCCCCATCCCATGGCAGGAAAGTTCAGATAACAGATCCTTGTCACTGAGTCCAGCTTTACATGGTTCTGGGGATTCCAATCAGGTCCTCATTCCTACGCAATATGTGATTTATCCACTGAGCCATCTCACGGCTCCAAATAGAGCTTTCCTCATGCAGAACAAAACACTTAGTGCCTAGGGCCAGGGGTCTGACAGGCTGTGACACCACAGAGAATACCACCTTTGAGAAAATCTATTACTGGGTGGAAATCACATGGTCTTTAAAAGTCAGAATCAACAATGCAGAGTGCTGCTCATAAATCTTAGCAGTCTGATGATCCAGCACGTGAACCACAGTGAGTTTTAGACACTGAGATCCAGAAAAAGGGAAGAACACACACCTATTTAACTGTTACTCTTCAAGTAAAGAAAAAAAGATTTTACTTCGTTTTAAGATAGTCTAGACATACAATTGCATTTAGAAGGCATTGTCCGTGGCTCTCCTAGAGCAACCGCATCCCCAGAAAGCTATAGGCTAGAGTTGTGGGCAGCCTAATTAATGGAAATAGCCTCTAACTGCAACCCAAGACCACGAGATGCCCACCTACACTTCACCATTAGCATCCATTTAATTAAAGAGCTACTCCCTTGGGAGACAAGACAGAGTTGAAGCAAGGCTGCTTTCAGCTTGTATCATAGGTGGAGGGTGTGGCTCGGGGGAGGCAGGCGTTGTAAGGATTTGAGAAGCTCTTTCCGTATCTGGTATAGCATATTATCCAAAGCCGCAGTACAGAACCTGCTGTAATGGGATTTGACTCTATTCAAGAATCTTTGCCTTGCCAAACCCATGTTTTATAGTGATGAGGGTAAAGTGTGGCAGTCTCTACTACCAAAGAGATCGCAACAGACCAGCTAAGCTGTTAAAATAATTGTTAACAATAAACATAACATTGCAAATCCCAAATGGTGTTCCCAGTAAGACGTGATGACTGGAAGAATGCTCAGTGGGTAACGTGCTTGCCACGCAAGCATGAGGACCTAAGTTCGCATTCCCATCACCCACATGAAATACCTGACACGGTGGATTGCGCCTGTAATCCCAGAACGAGAGAAGCAAAGATGCAAAATCCCTGGGGCTTGCTGACCAGCCGCTCCCTGCCTGAGTTGATTTGATTATAGACAGGCAGGTGGGAGCTCAGGTTCTGTGCTCTGGTTTTGATTTTTTTAATATTTTATTTCTATTTAGTTATTTATTCGAGAGGGAGAGAGAGAGCACACCGGGAAATCCAGCCACAAACTGCCAAATGCATGCTTGTACAGCTGGCTTATATGGGTCCTGGGGAATTGAACCTGGGTCCTTTGGCTTTACAGGCAAGTGCCTCAACCACTAAGCTATCTATCCAGTCCTTGATTTTTTTAAAAGAAAAATTAGAGACTTCTGTGAATTTTTTCAGTATGGGAAATCAATTCTTTTATAAAACTTTCTTGAGACAGGATCTCATGTTTCCCAGGCTGGCCTCAAATATACTATGAACTTGAGCTTCTGACCCTTTTTCCTGCCTCACCCTCCCGAGTGCTGAATTACCAGACTGTGCCATTACACCCAGTTTATGTAGTGCTAGGGATTGAACACAGGGCTTCATGCATACTAGGCAAACTATATTATCTGAGCTGCACCACCAGCCCCTAGGAAATTATTTAACATTAAAATTTTAAAATAGCCAGGTGTGGTGGCACACAACTTTAATCCTAGCCCTTGGAAAGCAGAGGTAGGAGGATCACTGTGAGTTCAAGGTCAGCCTGGGCTAGAGCAAGACCCTACCTCAAAAAAAAATACAAATGAAGGGGGTGGCTGGAGGGATGGCTTAGCATTAAGGTGCTTACCTATAAAGCCAAAGGACACAGGTTCAGCTCTCTAGCACCCACGTAAGCCAGATGCACAAGGTAGTATGTGTGTGGAGTTCGTTTGCAGTGGCTGGAAGCCTGGCATTACCTCATTCATTCATTCATTCATTCTTTCATTCTCTCTCTGCCTCTCTCTCAAAAATAAATTTTAAAACGTTTAAAAAAGAGTTTTACACTTTTTTCAAATAATATATGGGCTATATTTTGTGGTCAATGTCTATGGGCAAAATTATGCCCAGGTGTTGCCATTGTGAGTGGCTCACAGTGGAGCAGAGCTACTGCAGACCCCAGAGCTGCCATAGGCAGAATAAAATTAGGACTTACTCCAAAATGTGAGTACAGAAAATGCTGAGGGTGTCCCAGCAGGAAGACTTTTTTTATGAAGACATTGCTCTTTATATGATATTAACATAAAATATTGATCCTACCTTAAATAAATAATTGAACTTCAAAATATCCAGGGAAAACTATTTATTCTGTTATTCATGGGTCCCATGACCTGTGACTGGCTTAAAGGTAAGACCACTTTAATAATGAAGTCTTTCAGCACCTCACTAAACAAATCCCCTTTAGGAAAGGATTTATACTTTACTGATTTCCACTTTGGAGTGCTACAGTGAAATTCCTGTGTAAATAGTGAAATCGGGTTCAAACAGATTGCTTTTTCTAGGCAGAATGGCTAATGAGAGGAGTCATTTCTTAAGACAACCACATTCTTAGCAGTCTAAACATTTCATAATTCATAAAATATGGAGCTTGGTAGTCACTGGCAAAGCCAAGTCCAAAGGATCCCATATCATGGGATGAGGCAACATAACCAGGTGGGGTTTTGCTTGGAGGGAGATGTAACTGGGTCCAAGGGAGAGACAGAAGCCAGAGTGACATCTGGTGACCATCACTTTGTTCCTAATGCCCCCTTTTAGGGCTCCAGCCCTTTGGAGGGTCTTCACAAGACCTAGGTACAGCCATCAAGCTGTAGCATCTTAGAGCAGAGTCATTATTTAAGTGCCTGGAAGACTTCTGGTGTAAAGAAACATAGAGAATAACACTTAATGGATAAATACCTGATAAATCAAATAAAAAGACAGTGGGGAGATTCAATAAGGGGTAGTTGGATTAGCAAGTGGGTAGAGTGAGGTGACAGTCAGTTTGCAGCTGGAGATGTGGGGAGACCTGAGTCTGTAGACAGGAATGACAAATGAAGGGCACACCCTTACTTTGGGGAAGCCAAGTAGATTATTAAGGCAGGAACTTGTGTAGAAAGAAACTGTTGTGCAGTGCTGTCCTCCGAGAAAAACAGCTATTGCCATCTTTAGAAGAAGCAGTTGACTGTGACTGCTCACGGGACACTCTTGAATTGGGCCTGTTTACATTTTTCCACAGAAAGGGCAGGTGGGGAGGTGGTTTGACCCTGAGATGCCAGCTGTGTGCAATGATACATGAGGTTTTGTGGTCTTTGGGGGTATATGGAGTATTTAAAGCTTTATCTATCCAGCTATGGGGAAAGTCATCTAGCCCAACACAAGTTTAACATTTATTATTTTCTTAATAAAAATATCTACCATACTTTATTTATTCATGCTACCTTCCAGTTTTCTAAAACATTTCTATTGCTGTTGCTTGTCTATAATGACTTAGTAGCTGAATATGCATCCATTTATTCAATCTTCAAAATCACCTATCCATGGAGATACAGAGATATTAAGAAGCTTGTTTAATATTAATCTGCAAGTAGTCAAATCAAGATGCAAAACTGTATGTGATAGAATCCAAAGAACCATTTTCTTGCCATAATACATTCTCTGTTCATTCAAACCACATGTGGCTGTGTGGTAGTTTGAATAGATGGCCCCCCAATATATTCAGTGTTTTAGTAGTTTATACTTTGCAGTTGCAGCCACCTGACTAGAGGCAGTGTCACTGGGTGGATCTTAAGGTGTGGTGGTGGGTTTGAAATTTCAATCTAAAGATATGCAAAGTGTGCCTAGCTGGAGTGCCTGAGGTGTGCTGTGCTATGTGGCTTTTGGCTTGTGCTTCTCTCTGTGTGTTTGATTCTGTGAAGGCAGGCCAGCTTCTTCTGCCATTCTGGAACTTCCCCTGGATCTTTAAGCTTCAATAAATCCCTTCCTCCATAACTGTGCCTGGTCTGGAAGTTCATCTCAGCGAACTTGAAGCTGTCTGCTACAGGCTGTAAAGGTGTGTCTTGGATAAACACCCTCCATGCCAGCCTTGAAATGGCCTTTGTTTCTGACACTGATATTTGGACCCGTTATACCAAGACCACGGGTTCTAATTTTTCCAAAGGAGACCCGCAAACATTCAAGTCACATTGCATGCTGTTCCCACTGAGTTCATTTGGTCTTGTTGAAGCAGCTCTGCAGCATCTATATAGATTTTTCTCCACAGTATGCTCCTGTAAATAAGAAGTTTATCAAATAAAACCTTCCACATAGAGCAGGAAGACCTGCCATATTGACGGCCCTCACTGAGAGCTAGTTCCTTCCAGGGATCTGGACAGGCAAAGTCCACTTCTCATACAATAGCTGCGCTTCCTACAAATCTTAATGGTCAGTGGTTTGGGGTAAATTTGGACTTGCAATTCTTTGGAACAATCCAAGTCTACCAGTTTCGTCCCGAGGAATGATTCCTTGGAATTTAATATGTATTATAGAACATGATATACAACCATTTCCTTGGCTTTTCCTTTAATTATCTTTGGAAGATAAATCTCATATGTATGGGAAGGCAAGGCTATAGGATAAATGTGATGGTATTTATTTGTTCTGGCATTTGGGGGGAGTAGTAGCTATAAACTTCATTTATAGAACACTTGAGCAGTGCCACGTATAGCAAGGATAATAGAGTGGCTATGTCTCTACTTTGCACTTTGCATTTCTGTATCCCTGGCCATATCTGCTGGGCCAAGGATGGTACCTTGATATAATTTCAATGTACTCTCAGAAGGGAATGCTAACTGTGATTGATAGTCAGTGACTATTAATTATTGAACTTTGAAGACAATATTCAGGGTGGGGAGAAAAAGCATCTTCTGCCACCAAAGGTCACGGCCATAGGAGGGGCTGAGGACCAGAAGTAGGTAAAAGTCAGAACATGTATAATTCTACAGAGAAGGGACAGAGCTGACCAAACTATCACCTTGTGTCCTGAAAGCATTATTAGCCCCATAGGATCTTCAAATGTATGGGTAGCTCTTGAAGCTTCCATGGTTGTAAAAATAAATTCTCTTCTTTGTTTAACCAAATCTGAGCAATTATTTACTTTTCTTAAACAATTTCTGATTTAAAAAAATTAGACTCTTTCAATACTCCATCTCATTTAAACCTTATATCAACCCTTAATATAGGTATGATCTTTGTTATAAATGAAGAAATGGATATGAAGACCTATTAAAATTCTCCAGGGTCACACAGATGACAAATGGCAAAGACATGAAAGACACTAAAATTCCTTTATTGGCCTCTGTCTACCTAGTCATGCCATAACCCTGCTTATGAAAGCTCCACTCCCCTTTGCCTTCCCATCCCTCTGCCCATGCATACCTGAACCCTTGCCTGTGAATTCTCTCTGCCACCTAGTTACACCTTTTCTCTAGCAACCTCCACACTTGAGCCTGAAGATTCTCCCTGCCTGCCTAGCCATACCATGACACTATCTGTGAACCCCTATCTTTAGAACCCCTCTGTAGCAGACAGTTTCAGGTTCACTGACATGAACTTCCAGACCAGGCACAGTTATAGAGGAAGGGATTTATAATAGCTTCAGATCCACGGGAAGTTCCATAATGGCAGAAGAAGCTGGCCTGCTTTCATAGGACCAAACACAGAGAGAAAAGCCATAAGCCAAAAGCCACAGAGCACAGCATACTTCAGAAACTCCAACTAGGCACACTTTGCATATCTTTAGATTTAAATCCTAAAGCCACCACCACACCTTAAGATCCACCCAGAGACACTGCCTCCAGCCAGGTGGCTGCAGATGCAAACAACAAACTAATAAAACACTGAATATATTGGGGGCCATCTATTCAAACTACTACATTACACCCCTGGCCCCCAATAGATTAATAACCAGCAGACATTGTAAATTTTATTTAGTCCAATTTCAAAAGTCCCCACGGTCTTGACCAACTTAAGATAGTGAGTCCTGTAAAATCAAACAAGTTAAATACTTTAAACATATAAAGGCACAGAGTAAACATTTTTAACTGGTATAAGGCACAGCATGGAGAAACTAGAACAATGCAAACTCAGCCACCATCAAGCAATCATCAAACTTCTGCAGTTCAAGGTCAATATAACCAGAGATTGATATTCTCCAGATTTTCCAATTTCACCCCTCCAGGTGGGAAGAGTAGCCAGGGAAAACTTCCATCTCAGGCCAGCAGTTCATTCCATGGTAGCCCTTGCACAGTCCTGGTATATCCAAAACATCTTCAAGTCTCCATGCAAACCATGGTCCATCTTCCAAAGGCTTCAGCCTATCAGGGCATCATGCCCTACCTCATGCCACATCTCAGCAGCGGCTTCTGGAATTGTGTGCAACTCATGACACTCCTCACATTTTTCATGGCTCTAAAACTAATACTAGGTGTGCAGGACACAGCCATAATCTTAATTTAGGGATGAAAAAAAAAATCATAACCTTGAAAAGCAGGTTCCTTTTCCAGTCAACTCTTTCCAAAAGAGTTTGCATTTCTAACAGTCTTTTCTCCGGCATCTTCTCCATTGTTTTAATGTAAAGCAGTTGAGCCATCTTCCTTAAGATTGTTAATATGTTGACAATAGCAGCTTCAGTAACTTAAAACCAGTCTCAGTGCCTCTAATTTTAACTTGCTTGAGGTTTTCCAACTTAAAATCTTAAATCTCTCAGTCCAATATCTTTAGCTAAGCACGTAAGTCCATTACAAATTTAACCTTGATCAAACTCTATGGGCCTGGGCAGCAGAACACAGTCATCCCTTATGCCAGTAGCCCAGTTCTAACAAAGTCCTTTGCAGTCTTTCCTTCCCCTTAGAAAGCTCATTAGCCAAGCCTCAAGTTCAATAGTTAGCATTCTCAAACTCTCATCAGAATGGGTGATAATACTTGGATTACCACTCCAGAAGGCATCATCAGTTGCAAGCACCAAGTCCATGCTGGTTTCTCCAAAACAAAGGTTCTGAAAGACCAAAATCCATATGGTTAGGTTCATCTCACCCCACTCTTGGTACCAACTTCTGTAGAAGACAGCTTCAGGTTTGCTGAAATGAACTTCCAGACCATGCACAGCTATGGAGGAAGGGATTTATTATAGCTATCAGATCCAGGGGAAGTTCCATAATGGCAGAAGAAGCTGGCCTGCTTTTACAGGACCAAACAGAGAGAAAAACCATAAGCCAAAAGCTACACAGCACAGCACACTTCAGAAACTCCAACTAGGCATACTTTGCATATCTTTAGATTGAAATCCTAAAGCCACCCCACACCTTAAGATCCACCCAGAGACACTGCCTCCAGCCAGGTGGCTGCAGATGCAAACAACAAACTAATAAAACACTGAATACATTGGGGGCCATCTATTCAAACTACCACACCCTCATCTTGCAAAACTGAGATTCTGAGTTCAGTAAGCAATGACTCTGCATTTCTTCTTTCTCTCCCCAGCCCTTGGCAATTACCACTTTAGTTTCTATATCCCATTCTGACTAAGCTAACTCCCCCTATGAATGGAACTGTGTATTCCTCATCTGCTTGTGGCTGGCTTACTTCAACTTACCTAATGTGCTAAAGTTTATACATGTTGCAACCTAGGTCAGGATTTCCTTTCCTTTTATGTCTTATGATAAGAAAGGTATTTACTCTGATATTTATATTTTTCTAAATGCCTTCTTGCTCTTAATAGGTTTCTAATTTCTTATGTTACTTTTTTCTCTTGTGTTTGACTTTTAGTAAACCATTTAAATCTTATTTTCTTTATTATTCTATAATAATTTTTGTGTTTACTACATGGATAATATACTTAAAATCCTGCAGTTATAATTCTGTGATTGAAATTGACAGGAGTTAAGCTTCAACAACAAACACAAACTCTGCCCTTTCATATATTCACCCCTACTGTTTGGGTGTTGATGACTCAAAATTATATCTGTATAACTTGTATGCCTGAAAACATACAAATAATTTTAAGAAATACATTTTCTCTTAAAGTATATGGAAAATAAAATATGGCTATAATTATGCTAGCTGTTAGAGTAATAGCTGTTTTGTAGGCTTGGCTTTGCTTTTCTTATTATAAAGTCAGTTAATCATCATTATCTTCACCTAAACCTTGGCACTGATTGCCTGTAAAAACAGACAACACATCTCACAAACATTCTAAGATATGTTTTTGCAGTACAACACGAAACCCTCAAAATATGTGGATTGACCTAACTAAAACACCAAAGTAACTCAAACAAATGGGCTAAAATTTAGCCTTGTCTCAATTTCTCTTTTATGATGATGTTCATTTTTTTAAATAGAAGAGTGCAATTGTGGCAGTCATAAATAAATAACTGATGGTATTTCCCTAGTCTTTAGTCTTCCAGGAGGTGGCTGTTAATATAAAAGTAAAGGAAAACAGAACAATATAGAAGCATGAGTTATAGTGGGCAGTCTTGATTTTTTTTCTTTCTAAAAGTTTTCTGAAAAATAATGCATATAATTTTTAGGAAACTCTTTAGGTTGGGGGGCAGGCTAAGTTATTCTTTTTGTCTTTTGAAATATACCTTGTTATTTGGTGAGATTTTTCCATTACCATTTTCTACTTCATGAAAAATAAACCAATTGCACCTTTTGTCTACACAACTCCCTTGAAAGTACAATTCTGGGATTCAATAACAATCCTACCAACTCTTGTAAGATTTCATGAGATAGAAATTGGGTTCTGTGGCTAATAAGAATAAGAGGCAATTAATTAGAAATACAGCATACATTTTGTAATTTCACAAAGAAAGATTCACTGTCCAGAAGACTGCCTTACTCACAGATACTAAGGAAACTTTATAAAGAACACATCAAGTAATTTAGAATATATGCTATTATATCCTAGATTAGTAAAAGCAATTTTCACTGTCCTTTATTTATTAAACTCAAGCCTATGTTAAAAGAGGAAGTGGTGATGGATGTAGATTTGCTTTTGCTGCCAATTTCAGGCACCACATCTTTTTGGTACCCAGTAAAGGTGATAATAAAAATAATTCTATCTAGTGGAAAATGTATGCTTGCAGGTATTCTGCATTGTTAGCCGTGGAAGTGTGTGTTTTAGTACACATGCACATGCATTAGGATAGAATTCCTGTCACAGGGTCATCTTATTGTCTCTGCTACTGCAGACAAATCTCAAGTTTCCTGTCACCAAGATAATAATGGTAAGTTGCTGATTCCCTACTCAGGTGTCAGCACTCTGTGATTATGTTTTCTGAGTGAGGTACAGTGCACATATCTTCATAGAAGTAGTACAATGGCTAAAGAAAATGATTAAAATAAAGTATTTATTACAGTGTATATAGTCCAATTGATCAGAGAACCCATGTAATCTTAAGAAAACTTGAATTATTTCTGTGTATAAGAGTGGCTCGGGAACATGCCTGTGTGAGAGAGAACAAGAGAGAGTTAGGTACGCGTGCATGTGTGCCTGGGTACAAATGCATGTGGAGGCCAGAGGAGGACATTGGGTTCCTCTCCTGTCTAATCTGCTCCTGAGATAAGAATCGGTTTCAGTTTATACCCGAGTCTTTCACCTCTGTAATCAGAGCTTGTTGGAATGAATTCTCCCCACACTCATCTCAGTCCACTTGGATGCTATTCAATTGACTATCCCAATGTAATAATGAAGGAAATATAGTGGGAGCTCAGGAGACAAAAATGACATGCGAAAATGGAACACAGGAGCTACCTGGTAAGATGAGAATGGAAGTCCAGATCACAACAAACTCAACCAATGGAAGGAAAGGTAAGAGATTGGGCCATTCATCCACTAGTTTCCTTCCCTAGTGTTTGGTGGTTATTGCCCAGGGGCAACACCTGCCCTGGTCTTTCTGGCTGTAGCAACTTAGCAAGCTCCCATAACTCTAAGTAGGGGAGGCAGGGAAACTGGAGCAGGAAACTTTTCTCTGCTAAGGTGGGATACCAGCTTTAATAGCTGTCCACCATTACTGGTTCTAAACTAAGGTGCTGGCAGGGTATTGACATAGGTACCACAAGTTTCCTCATTCCAAAAAATGGTTTTTAGTAGCCTACAAATGCATATGCACCAGCATGCAATTATATATCTATTATATAATATACTTAATGTATAGTGAGGGAAAAATGAAAAGATAGTAACAAAGTATTTGTGGTGGTTTGAATGTCAAATGCCCCCAACTCATAGGCACAGGTGTTTGAACACTTACTCCCCAGCTGGCGGAACTGTTCTGAGAGGTGGTGAAACCTTTAGGAAATTGATCTTTGCTAGAGGAAGTGTGTCACTTGGAGAAGAACCTTGAGGTGAACTAGCAGAGTCCCACATGCTTCCCACCCTCTCTCTCATTGTCTCTCTCCCTCTCTCCCTTCCTCTTTGTTCCTCTCTCTCTTCGTGTCCTTTTTGATGTGATAATGTGGCATCAAGTTCCTGCTCTGACCTGCCATGCCTTCCCACAGTTAATGGTCTCTGCCTTCTGGAACTGTGAGCTGAATAACCCTTTTCCTTATATGAGCTGCTTCTGGTTGGGCATTTTGTCTTAGAAATGAGAAAGTAGCTGGTTCAGTATTATAAGGGCAGATGTCATTTAATCCTATTTGCTTCTTACATTTGAAACTCAAATAAAAATTTTGAACTTTGATCAGCCAACATGAAGAGAGAAGCCTGACAGAGTACAAGTTTTAATGACTGAGAGGCAAAAAATGATCCAGGCATTCAGTAGAAGCATACCACTTTCTGGTACTGATACCAGATAGGTACTCAGAGAAAATGAAGGAGTGTAATGAATTATGTCTTTGTCAAAATCTTTAATGCAAAATTTGATGTGAGCCTCGTTGTGCTCTTTCTAATGTTTGAATGCAGGTAAATGGCTTCTCTAAGCATGATTACTAAAAGCACAAGTAAGGCAAGGGACAGAGAACCCTTTCTCTGCTGATAAGATATGGCTCAGACTGATGCTTCTCACTGAACAATGGGTGTTTTAGAGACTTAGGGAATGGGCCAACTACATTTGGGATTTACGCCTTGCTGTGCATGTGTTTTTTTTCCTGACTCACTTTTTCTTTTTTTTCAACTGTCCTGCCATGCTCATTTTCTTTTGTCCTTAGGTATCAGAAGGTCATTGGTTTTGAGGTACAATTAATGATGAAAGTTCAATGTATTCATCAATCACTAATACAGTTTTAAAAGAATATATTAATCTTTGCTGTCAAATTTGCTACTTACAGCTGTGTGACTTTGGCCAAGTGTGTAAGTTAGGTTACTAGTTGCTGTGACCAAATATCTGGCAAGAAGTAGCTTCAAGAAGGAAAGAAAGAAAGGGGTTAGTTTCAGCTTACAGTCTAGGAGCACAGCCCATCATGAAGGCATGGCAGCAGGAGGAAGAGGCCCGGCAATCATATTGCATCCACAGTCAAGAAGCAGAGGGTCCACAGGAAATAGGGCCTGGCATAGAATCTTAAGGCCCATCCCAGTCACCCACTTCCTTCAGTGAGTCTCCATCCTCTAGTGATTTCACAACCTTCCCAAACATCACCATTAGGTGAGGACCAAGACTTCAAATCCATGAGTGGAGGGGTCTATTTCCCATGCAAACCATCGCAACAGCAAGTACTTTATCTTCATCAGCCAAGGGAGCAAGAGAAGTGAAAGATGGCTTGCGAGGTTTCAGCCTGGATCCACCGGACACAGTGTTGGTACTACTACATAATTTAGAAAAATAGACAAAGTAAATTTAGAGGCAAGGAAGTAAAATTTGGTTTTGAAAACACCTGTGCGGAAACCTTGTGAAACTTCCAGGAGCAGGTGTCTGGCTGTAATATAAGGCTTCAGGTATAAATTTGGGAATCATCATTCATTTTTAGAGAGTAGTTAGAGTTTTGAATGCATAAGGTGACTGAGAAAAATGGAGTGGAATAAGAAAAGTAGTGGACTGGAGATGGAGCTGGGGCCATTGATATTTGAAGTAGAGAAAGGAGACCCACAAAGGAGAAGAGAATAAATCGAGAAGTGCAAAGGGAAGCGGAAGTGCAGGTCCATCAATAAGAAGAAGGTGAAGCTTTTCAAGAAAGGGGGCACTCTAAAAAGGGCCAAGTGTAATTTTAAATAAAAGATTGAAATAATCTGATGGAATAGAACTTCCATTTCTTACAATGATTTCAATATTGTACCCTCACATCATAGATCTTCTTTCCCTACCTCACTTTCAGTTCCCTCACTCCCCTGTCTAGACTCCCTTCCCAAATAAACTGCCTGTGCCCAGGGCCTATCCCATGCCCCTGCTTTCATAGGAAATCAAACTGAAAAGAAAAAAAGGAAAGAATAAAGGAAGGAAGGAAAGTAGGGAGAGGGAAGAAAGAGAGAAAATGGGAGGGTGGAGGAGGTAGGGGAAGAAGAGAAGGAAGGGAAGAAGGAAAGGAAAATAGGGAGGGAAGGAAGAAATTAAATTTACGTGATGGAAATAAGTTCACAAGGAATAATTCTTTCTTCCCACATTCCCAAGTCCCTTGTCTTCTGATACCTATAAGGTGATCCCCTTGCCTGCCACACACCACTCTCCCCTCAGATAATAATTTCTAGCCCTTTGAGCAAATAGCAGATAAAATCTGATATTTGACCACAAACACAGTACTGATATGCCACGGATATCCCAAATCCACTTTTAATATTTCAGGCATCAGATGAAGGTGACCCTTTGCTAGACATAATGCCTCCTTTGGATGCTTATGGTAAGCAGGAAATCAAGGCTCCAAAGAGTACAACAAAAGTAGCAGAGATGGAAGGGAATGGTTCCTATCTAAAGCCACCCAGAACGGCCACTGTCACATAGGGTAAGGAGAGGTCCAGAGGTCACAGGAAGTCATTCAGTCACATTCCATGTGTCTAAGAGAACGACACTGAGGGCTTCATGGAGTTCTTTAGCCTTTGTACACAATACACCTCATACTTTGGAAGTGCTTCTTATTGCCTTTAACATCCCTTAGTTAGTAGGCATTGAATCAAAGTCAGATGAATCAAATCAGATCACTATGCAGTTCAGCTTGTACAATTGTGGTTATGGTGGTGCCAGTAACAATGGGTACCACTTACTAAATTTTTGCTCTCTAGTTTCCTCTTTGACAACGGTGAAAGTTAATCTTTATTGTCAACTAGGATGAATCTTGAATTAAATAAGGGACATATGTTTGGGTAGGTCTGTGAGGGCATTTCCAGGAATGGTTAACTAACAAGGGAGATTCCCCATCCGGAGTGAGCAGCACCTTTGAGTGTGAGCCAGATATAAAGAGGTCTAAGGATAATGCAATGTCGCTTGCTCACCTGCCTTCCTTCACTCCTTGATAGTGAGTAAATTTACCCTGTTGCTGCCATTCGTTACTGACATTGGAACCCAGCTTCCTCAGTCTTCCACTGTGGACTAAGGACCAGTGGCTTTCCAGGAATTCAGACTCTCAGCACCATATTGGGACTATAGAGGCATCCATCTTATGGACTGAGTAGGTCCTGGGTTCTCAGCCTCCCTGGCATGCAGATAACCATTGTCAGACTTCCCAGCCTGTATTCTGTAAACCAATCTAATAAATCCCCCATGTTCATTGTATCTGGAGAACGCTGGCACATCCAACAACTAAGGAAAGAAAGCCAGATAGATGAAGTGTCCTGTCCAAGTCAATAGCTAGCTACTGGCAAGGTTGGAGTTGTCTGCTGAGCCAGTGTTTATTCCATTCTTATTCTTGCTGCTCTTCTTGCTAATGTGCAAGTTAGATTAGAATTTAAACTTGGACATTTCCCAAGATCCATGCTATCTGAAGACAATTAGATATGGATAGTAAAAGCTATCTTCTCTCCCATAAAATGAGGAATTCCCTCTGGTCAGTCTGAATTACACTATGTAAAATAATGTTTCAACCCATAGATTAACCTTTTATAAAAGTCTGAAGCAGGAACAAGCATCTGGAGATCCCTCACCAGGCTCCTCTGGTAACTTCTAGGAACCATCAGACTTCTATGCTTGTCTCAGTATGTCTTACAAGTGGATTTATCATGTATATTTTGTTGTAACATGAAAACATGGGGAAAGGCCAATGTGCTTGGCTTGTTTAGAGAAAGTCCCAGTGGATTCCAAGTACCAACGTGTTTTATTTTCCTCCTCAACTTCTCCGTCTGCCACATCAGTGTTTGGTGGCAGTATGTTTTGAGCAGATCCGATCACTTTCAGATGCCAATGAACAAGTCCCATTTTTTACTTCCCCTTTGGCTTTGAAAATACAGTTCAGTGTAAACCAAAATTTAAATCTCAGAGCTGGGGAGATGCAGCATTTAAAATCACTTGTATGCAAAGCCTGGCAACCCAGCCCTGATGCCCCAGTGCATACATAAAGGCAAATGCACAATGCAGTACATGCTCTGGACTTTGCAGTAGCAAGAGGCCCTGGCACACCTACATCTTCTGTCTCTCTATCTCTGTCTCTCTTTTTCTCTATTTCTTTTCCTCCCTCTCTCAAATAAATAAATTTTTTTTTGTTGTTGTTGTTGGTTTTTCAAGGTAGGGTCTCACTCTGGCCCAGGCTGACCTGGAATTAACTATGTAGTCTCAGGGTGGCCTCGAACTCACGGGATCCTCCTCCTACCTCTGCCTCCCAAGTGCTGGGATTAAAGGCGTGCACCACCACCCCAAACTCAAATAAATAAAAACATTTTTTATAAAATTATGAATCTCACTTGCACCTTCATTTTTCTCTTACATGATGAAACACTCTGAAACTGGCCTTTTGAGAACCTCCCTTCACTCCCACTCCTGATGGATATCCAGAGTGCCTTACCCAGGTCACACAATCTGGCAGGGTACACTAAGAAAACACAATTCAGAATTTTTTACAATCAGCACTGGAACCACAGAAAACACCCTCACCCTTGTGGAGGCAACAATCATGTGTAGGCTTGTCCATTTCTGGAATCTCCTCTGCCAAGGGCCTGGTTCATCTAGATGCCACGCAACCCCCGGTAACCAGGAGACATGACATTCTGAACTCGCATGACCCCAAACTCCTAAGACTCAGGGTATAGAGGTCTTTCTCACTGTTTTCTTCTCTCCCCAGATCAGCTCAGAGCAGATCCGTGAATTCTGTGGCTGCATATGTTCTCAGGCAGGTTGGAAGGGAAGGGATAGACTTCCCGTCTTATAGGCACACACCAATCTCTAGAAATAGAGCTCACGTTAGACTGGAAAGAAAACACCTTGGAAGGTTAAGGGTAAACCCCCCTCTGGGTCGACAACCCATAACTCACATGTTTCCTAATTTCAAGATTTCTTTGGATATTGGCTAAGAGGTGCTCAGGATTCTGTTGTTTTTGAGGTTGTCCCTGAAGTTCAGAGGATAGCATTCACCACCCTCTTTGGAACATGATGCTGTTTATTGCCTGTTATTCTCAATGTTGAAGCCTTATGTAAAATTCTGTTATGAAGATAATGCCATCTTTAAATCCTGCTAGCAGAAAATTTTTTTTCTTGTTATTTATTTATTTTTATTTTTAATTTTTTATTGACAACTTCCTTAATTGTAGACAATATCCCATGGTACTTCCCTCCCTCCCCCAATTTCCCCTTTGAAATACCACTCTCCATCACATCCCCTCCCCCTTGTCTCTCTTTTAAATTTGATGTCATCATCTTTTCCTCCTATTATGATGGTCTTGTGTAGGTAGTTTCAGGCACTGTGAGGTCATGGATATCCAGGCCATTTTGTGTCTGGAGGAGCACATTGTAAGGAGTCCTACCCTTCCTTTGGCTCTTACAGAAAATTTATATTTACAAATATAGAAAAGGGAACATGTACTCAAGGTTTTACTCTTTAAGTAAAAACTAAAAAAATAAAATGAAATAATTTCAAACCAGATAAACATTCTGTTAAATGCATCCCAGGTGCTTCCTATAAAGCCAAGCTGTCTAGGAGAGCACAAACTGGCTGCCCACAAGCCCTGCTACAAAAGTGGCCCAGAATTCTGACCCCAGTGGGTCAGAATTCACCAAAACAGCTTGCCTTCACTTTTCTTTCCACATTACAGACACCCATAGGCACCACAGCTCATCTTCCAATATATCATCCAGGGGCCGCAACATTTGACAGTCCACTGTGCATACCTTTCTGCAGCTCAGTGCTGGCAACCTTCTTCAGTTCTCTTTGTCCTCATCTCTCATGCATCTCTGTGTAACTAGTCCAGATACCCACTCTTCCTCACCTTCTCATCACAGAACCCTCTACAAGATACTTCACTCTCAACTTCCTGCCAGTATCAGTGTAAGGAACAGCAATGCTGGGAACATCAGACATACTAGTAGCCAACAAAACAGATTTGACCTAAAATACTGTCACTAAGTAGAATGACCAAGAAGAAAACAGGGTACTAAAATCCACCAACCAAACCAGACACCCCTACATATTTGCTCTGTGGTTCTTTCCACTGAGGTTAGGAGATGATTTTCATGGCTAGTTTGCTCTTACTGAATCTGACTGGCTATTTATCTATTCTTAGTCTCAAAGAATTCTTGGTTCCAATGCATGTGAGGGAAAAATAGCCTATTTTGTGGCATCATCTTGTTGCCAGAACTGCCCTGAGCATCTGGAATGCTCTCTCACAGGGGCTAGAATGAGGGGGAAAATTCTTCTTTTTGGAACCTTCTCAAAGCCATTTTCATCATGCCAGTGTTTTAAGTTCTTGATACTTGTGCTCAGCCATATCACTAACCCAATGCCAATTCTAATTTTTTGGTTATTGAACCCAGAGCCTGGAGAAAGTCACAAGAGTGGCTGAGAAGCATGTTTTATTTATGCAGAGGAATAAAAATACATTCCTGCAAGTGAAGGGTGCGATGCAGCAGGAAGAGGTGCATTACAAGGCACGTGGAAGCCTTGACTTACTCCCTGGTTACTAAAACTTTACAGCTTCCTCATCAAAAGAGACAGGCTGCTTTCTGCCTCGTGTATGTTTAATATGGTTAATGTGCTGAGAGGTGGGCTGTTTATTAGGAACAGAGTTATTTAGGGAATTTTTATTTATTACATAAATGAGTCACTGAGAGATTGCTGAAGACCACAGAAATGATGGTCAGCCAAGAGTGTTACTGTCTGGGGTCATACTGAGTAACCATGGATGCAAAAAAAGGGGGGGTATAAAGGACACCCTTCATTTTCTGGAATCTTTATTATTGTAGCAGTATCATGTTAAGAATTATAATGGGAAATAGGGTGATTAATCACTTAAACTTATTAAAAATTCTCCGAGTCCACACTGGAGCAAAAGTAGTGAAAAGAATAAGGAAGTGGCTTGGGCTCTTACAAGCAAGTAATTATATTATTAGTGATGCTTAGGCCAGTTAAGTTGAGGTTTGGAATAAGTAGACCCAAGGCACGTAGAGCAAGCAGAGTTCTGGTGTCCTTACTTTAGAGGACAGTGCTGTACAACAGAAGCAGAATGTGTGTTACACACCAACTATAACTTTTTTTTAATAACCATATTGAAGAAAGTAAAAGATACAGTTTTTTTAAAATATTTTATTATTTATTTATTTGAGAGAGAAAGAGAGAGAGAAAGAATCAGATATAGAGAAAGAGAGAATGGGCATGCCAGGGCCTCCAGCCACTGCAAATGAACATCAGATGCATGCTCCCCCTTGTGCATCTGGCATACTTGGGTCCTGGGGAATCGAACCAGGGTCCTTAGGCTTCACAGGCAAATTCCTTAACCACTAAGCCATTTCTTCAACCCAAAGATACAGTTTTAATAAGATATTGTATTTAATACTGATATCATATCAACAGATAGTCAATAATTATTTATTAGATGGCATCTACCCTCTCCTACAAAAAGTACTTAAAACATGGCACATATGTGCCAAGGAAATAGCTCTGTCAATAAAGTGCATGCCTGTAAGCATGGAGACCTAAGTTTAAACCATAGAACCTACATAAACAAGTCAGGAATGATAGCAATCCTGGCTTTTAATCCTAGTTCTGGGGAGACCATGACAAGCAGATCCCTAAGGCTTAATGCTCAGCCATCTAGCCTACTTGGTGAGCTCTAGGCCATATGAATTCAGACAGGCCCCATTTTTGTTTTTAATTTATTTATTTGAGAAAGAGAGAGAGAGAAGAAATGGGCAGTGACAGAGAGAATGGGCACGCCAGGGCTTCTAGCCACTGAAAATAAACTCCAGATGCCTGCACCCCCTGTGCAACTGGCTTCCATGGGTCCTGGGGAATCGAACCTGGGTTCTTTGGCTTTTCAGGCAAGCACTTTAACCACTAAGCCATCTCTCTAGCCCCCAAACAGGCCCCATTTTTAATGCTCAATAGCCACATGTGGCTAACAAACAAGTTAAAATGGGGTTGAGGAGACAGCTTAATAGATAAAGCACTTGCCACGCAAGCATGAGTTCAGATAGCGAGAACCTACATACAAGCCAGCAGCTCCTTAACTTCTGTGATCCCAGGGCACCTATGGCAAGACAGGAAGCAGCAGCGGCAGCAGCAGAATTCCCAGAATCTTGAAGACCAGCCAACCTGATGAACAGAACAGTGAGCAACGAGAGGCCCTGCCTCAAATGAGGTGGAAGGAAAGGACCAACAGTGAAGGCTGACCTACGCATGTGCATTGTGGCACTTGCATACCCACACTCACACACTTAAACACACTACACAAACATACACATGGGCCAGAATTGGGCCTGAGGCTTTGCATTCCTGGAAGCTCTGAGGTGATGCTGGTGTTGATGGCTAGTGGATTACGCCTTGAACGGCAGGAACCAGAAACCCCGCCAAGAGAGTTGCAGCCCTGGCTTGCAAGAGCCAGCAATGCATCTGGTTCTGAGTCCACATTCAGTGATAAGGTACTGACAGCTTGCAATCAGTCATATGATTATTTACACAACGGAAGTTAATAAATCACTTCTTTATTTTCTGGAAAGCCAGGTGCTGAAATCTCAGCAACATATCCAATGGGGATTCCCACAAGTTTGTGGCTCTCCTCTCAGTAATGTGACAATGGCAATTCTTTTCTCCTCTTTGTTTTTTTCAATTATGTTTCTGCCTCTTTTGGGTGGTGATTTTTATAATTAACACTTACTATTTATGTAATTGAGCGCATGTACTTTTACTTTTCTGTATACATACTAGGCTGTGATTGACCCTCTGCCTGCCTCTCCTCCTTTCATCTTCCCTGCCCTTTCTTCACGTTTGCCCTCACACACACAGTACCCCCCCTGTGTCTTTCATATCACTTAATATCTACTATCTTCACTATCACTCTCTTAAGTCTCTTTCCCCCTCTTGCATGGGCTCCTTTCTAGGTTCCTGGCACCTATGTAAACATGTTCACTGTCATAATAATACACACACATACACACAAAAAGTGCTAAGCTAGGTTCCACATGTCAGAAGATGCAGTATTTTCCTCTCTGTACTTGGCTTATCTTATGTAATATATTTTCCAACTCAAACCATTTTTCAGCAAATTGCATTTTCTTTATCAATCAATAAAAAGAAACCAATATTGAAAAAGAAGGCAATTGTTAAGCCACAAAATAATCTTGTAACCTTAACAAGTCTTCGAATTTTACTCATCATGGTCCAAACCTACATAATGGGCAAAAGGACATTTGTTCCCCCTGTTTTAAGGACATGTTTGAAGTATAGAGATTATATATTTGACTCCCAAGGTGACTTGACTGAAATCCAAGGAAAACAGTCAAACTAACTAGCTACCTCAGTCACCAAGTTTCAGTGTAGTCAGCTTCTCCTTCGAACCAGAGCAATACAAAGTCCAAGAGAAGGTTTTCAGTTCTGAAGAGAGCCAGATATGTTGCTATCAATTTTCTGAACTCATATTCCCGTACATGCCTAGCTCTCCTTGCAGATTAATAAAGGCTTATCCTCTAAAGTAATCATAAAAGAACAAAGCTATAGAATGGAAGCTTCCTGAATTTTATGACTTACTACAGAGCTTATAGTATTAGAAATGGTGATACCAGCAAAGGAATGTGAGTGGAGTCCAGGATGAAATGCACATGTCAGTGGCCAGCTGGTTTTGATGAAGGTCAAGACCATTCGATGGTGAAAGAAGGGACTATCTAACAAGCCATATACGACAATGACATAGCCAAATATGAAATAAGAATCTGAACACCTACCTCACAATGTACACAAAAAGTAATCAAATGAGTCAGAAATCTAAATGTAAGAGCTAAAACTAAAAATATTAAACAGTTTTAATTGTTTGTGAGAGTAGGGTAGGCAAAAGTTTCTTTAAAATGGTAACTTGAACATAAGAAAACAAAGAAAATGTATAAATTAAACTTTTTCAAAATCAGAAGTTTTTTGCATCAAAGGACATTTTCAAGAAAATCAAAAGGCCACCTAACAGATCAAAACCCCTACAGAATAGGAGAAAATACTTATAAATCTGTCAAGGAACTAATTATCCAGAACATATAAAGAAACCTACAATAAACAAAGGACTTAGATATTTTTCCAAGACAGATGCATAAATCCCCAATAAGCATATGAACAGTTACTTAACATCACTGATCTCTGGGGAAATACAGAACAAAACCACAATGAGATATCACATCCACCAGGATGGTGAATTAAAAAATACATAAAACAACAACTGTGGGCAGGGCAGGGCAGTGGGGAAAGTGGAATGGGAATCCTCATATTTCTAATGAGAAAAGTAAATGTCACAAAAAATAAAGAAAACTATTTGGCTGATCTCCAAAACCTAACATGTAGATTACTATATAATGTACCAATTCCAAGTACATGCTCAGGAGAATACTTATATGTGAAAGTTCACAAAAAAACTTGTGTATGAATGGTCATGACATCATTATTTATAATAGGCCAAAAATTGAAACCCAATTATTTATCAACTGATGAATGGATCAACAAAATATGGTGTGTCCATTCAATAGAATATGATTCAGCTCTGAAAATGGAATGCAGCACTGAGACCTGCTGCAGTATGGATGGACCTTGAAAATGTGCAACATGAATAAGAAAACAAAATGCATAATTTTCTCCATTTACATGGAGTTAGGTAAATCCACTGGGGGGTGAAAACTAACTGCTGAGTGAGCACAGGACTTCATTTTAAAGTCATACTAATTTCACTGCCCACACTATTATTCACTCAATAGAAAGGCCAGCTGTGAGCTGCACACTAGGTAGGTGCTGAGGAGAAAATGTCAAGTAGGGATGGGGAAATGGCTCAGTGGACAAAGTGCTTGTCACACAAGTGTAAGGACCTGAGTTCAGATCCCCAGCACTTATGCAAAAAGCTGAGCATACTAGTGTGCCCACAAATATTCAAACATATATGCATGTACACATGCACACAAACACTTGTGTAAAATTATTTTTCGAATGTCAAGTATAACTATTGCAGTTCCTATCCTTAAGGATCTTACTATTGAGTCAATACATCTATGAACTGAGCTTGATCACTCAAACAACTCCACACTTGCTTTGGCCAGGTTTATATGAGTTCAAAATACCACTGAGTCTACTGAGTCTTAAAGGTTCCAGTGATACAATAATATCATCGTGTGCGTGTGTGTGTTTGTAGACAGTTATTGGCACATGTTGTATCAGCTTGCTAGGGCTAGAGCTCTGTTTTTACAAAGACCCACAAACTAAGTGGCTTAACGCAAAGAAATGAACTCCCTTATAGCTCTGAAGGCTGGAAGACTGAGAGGGAGGGATTAGTAGAACTGTGTTCCTCTGAAGATGATAGGGTAGCATCCTCCAGCCTAGCTCTAACTTTTGGCTGCCCCTGGAATTTGGGAAATAACTCATCATCATCTTGCTTTCCCTCAGCCTGAGTGTCTAAGTCAATCTTTCTATTCTTCATAAGGGCAGCATTGATAACATAAGGTCTACTTTACTGCATTGCATTGCAAACTAATCTTCTCTCTAGTAGTTTCCCTCTAAACCATGGTTCTATTTTCTGTGATTTCAATTACATACAGTCAACAGCACTCTGAAAATGTTGATGGTAAATAGTAAGTTCCAGAAATAAACAACTCACAAGTTTTAAATTACGCACAATTCTGCTACAATTATGAAATCTTACACCATCCCACTATGGCCTGTCTAGGTGTGAAGTACTTCTTTGTCTAGTACACCCAGGCTGTATAGGATACTCACCCAGTAGTCAGGTCGTAGCCATCTCAGGTTATAGTTCTGCTGTA
Source organism: Orientallactaga sibirica (assembly GCA_036365145.1). Classification (NCBI taxonomy): domain Eukaryota; kingdom Metazoa; phylum Chordata; class Mammalia; order Rodentia; family Dipodidae; genus Orientallactaga; species Orientallactaga sibirica. The sequence continues at coordinate 7,623,751 of JAEOAD010000555.1, read as the reverse complement.
ACAGCACCACAGTTCTTGAACACAGGTTTTGGTACTAATCCTGGTTTCAGGAATCCTCTAGAGATCTTGGAACATATTCCCATGAATAATAGTGACCAGAATAGTTAAATCTGTAGCAACCCTATTTACAAATATGGCCACCTTCTGAATGCACACAATTCATCCCAGAGAATACCCCTGTACTGGATCAGACGTCAGCACAAAGCCAAACACTGTTCTTGTGAGCAGGTCTCAGTGTCCCTGCCTGGGAAGCACAGTGCCACCAGCAGCAGGTTGAGTGTGAAGTGTCCTCCACCTTTCAGCATCTTATTAGTAATGAAAATGCTCAGTCTATCTCTACAATGCATGAGCTTGTGTAGAATTGATTTTCATGTGAGCAATGGGTGAGAAATATTACCACACACACCAAATTTCAGGACACATGAGAGGAGGTTTGAGGAGGCATTGGAAGAATGCATACTTGGCAATGCATCCGTTATGCAAACTATTCAGCAAGTTAGAGAAGTCAGCCAGTGGAAGGAAATAAAAATGAGCCCTCTGAACCATGTTATGAACCAGAATTTATACTAGGTGGGTTTTTTGTTTTTTTACTTTTGGAGGAATTTTTGTATGTGCACGTGTGTATGGTTTGTGTGTATGTATTTGTATTTACATTCATATTGTATGGGTGCACATGTGTGTGCAGGTATGCATATACATTTGTGTGGAAGCCAGAGATTGACATTAGGAGCCTTCTTTGGTCACTCTCTACTTCATATTTTGAGACAACATCTTTCATTGGCCTAAAGCTCACAGATAAGACAAGGCTCCCTGGAGTGTATATCCCAGGGATTCTCTTATCTCCACCTCCCCGTGCAGGGACTGCAAGTGCATATTATCACATTCAGCTTTTATATGGGTACTGGGGATCCAAACGGTCCTCATTCTTACATGTCCAGCTCTTGACTGAACCATCTCCCCAGCCCCTATACTAGGTGCTGTTCAGTTATATCATGAACATACTTAAAACACCTATAGAAAAGACTTTTTATCACCATTGAACAGATGATACACTGAAGGTCCCCAAAACAAACATTTGATATGCGACCTGGGTCTCTCCAGGTATTAAAAGTCAAATCGAGGGCTCAAATCATGCTTATTCAAGTTTGATGTGGTGTCCACTGTGCTATGCTTTCTCCACATATTCCCCCTAACAAAATGCCAAGAAAAGGGCTGTTTATAGGGGGAAATCGAAGGACTTCAATCCAAAAAATGATGTTTTCTGGAGTTTAGGCTTTTACCAAATATTTCATACCTTTAATAGATTACAATTAACTATTGATAAACTATTAGGAGATTAGGTGAAATAACCAATGAACTGAGAGATTCATTTCAGTAAAATGAAAAAGTTACATGGTTATGAGCCGATCTAATAGTATTTCATTTTTGTAAGGCATAATAAAATAGCCAATGATGTTGGGACAAACAGAAAACCCTAAGGGAATGTATCATCAATTTCATATCTACATTTCACCTGGGAACTATCAATTCTATTTATTAAAGTACAAAGTATTATTCATATAGTTGAGGTCATGTGTGAATTTTCTGTGATGGGCAGATTAGCATCAAATTGAAATGCCCCTAGCTTGTGAGTCTTAGCTGGTTTCCCCTAGACCGGCTTCTCATTAAACACAAAAAATTGGGTCTCTGGAAACCAGCCTCATTTGGGTTATGATGGCTATTTTGCTAATTTCATAGACAGTGCTTCTCAACAGTTTTTATAGTTTTTTAAAAAATTTATTCTTCATTTGGTAAACAACATTTTCATGCAGTTCACATCAAAACTAAGAATAAAAATGATTGTAGATTAGCCCCTGCTATCGATAATGTCTATTACTCCTGAGACAAAACCAATCTTGAGAATATTTTCACACAGCCATGAATATTCAAGGAAACCTGGTTAATCTAAGTTTTCTGCATTTTTATTTTAGACAATAAGAGTCTTTTGCTCAAGTTCATATAATTTTGTCTTAACATTGTGTTATAACAGTGAATATGCTTTTCAAATTGCACATGATCTACCTACTTCTTCCTCAAAAAATTCTGACACCTCCCCCTTCAAGGATATACAGAGACCTAACTGATAATCACAGTTCTGATGATTAATTAACTCCAAATATAGGAGCAGAAACTGTTCATAGACTGCTCATCCTCACTTCTTCTCCATGCTGAGGAAATGGGCCAAGTCCTCATTTATGAGAGAAAGGGATTTATAAGAGAGGCAGACAAAAGAGGGGAAATGATGACACTAATAGGAACAAAAACTTGTAAAGGGATAAGAATACAGAATAGAAGAGATAAAACAACCAATGGTAGCATCCAGGAAATTTAGAACATAGAGAACAGGAGAGATCATTACAATAACAATGTTTGAATTGGTAATAACAGCTATCACTTATTAGGCTCAGATATGGATAGATGGGAGAATGGATAATGTATAAATGGGTAAAAAGTATACACATATAAATGTGCACACATACTTTTAGTTAAGTTTAACTTATTGGTTTAACCATAATAAAAACTTATAAAAATGGATAGCCCCATCATATTTGACCTGAAGAATCTGAGAAGTCATGGCTAATAACTTTTCCTGAGTAGTAGAACCTGAAACTAAACCCAGTTCATCAGGCTCCACTTATTTGGAATAAATGCCAAAGTTTTATGCTTTCTTGTTCAGATTTGTCATCTGATGCTTGTTGTTCCAATGATGCTGCTATTAATGGAAATAACTTCAAGAACATCTTTTGAAAATTACTTCCAAGTTTCAAACACTCTTTTGATTATCTTCAATCATCACACATCTTCATGATGTTAGAGTGGAGCTTTCTTACAGAACAGCTATGAATCACCAGTTCCTAGTTGGTACCTCTGCCAGCAATATCATCCCAGGCTTAAGAGAAAGTAGCATGGGTATTTTGTGTGCTATATCAAGTGTTTCAGAGAAATTCCCAAAGGTGGGTTGCTAGAGGATTATGACAAGAGGTTTCCTTGCTACAATAAATACAGAGACCTGAAATACCCCTTCACACTTCGATATTGAACTAATATATTCAAAGCAGCAGACTTGTGACAATAACATTATGTGCTATTTATCCTTCAAAGAAAATCAATTGAATGCTTAATTAAATATTCCATAAAAAGAGAATAACTAGGTAAGGACCTAAAAGCCTTGGAAGTTAATGTTCTTTAGAACATATTGTGTCCTAACTTGTTATTGAGAAGTCTAAAGAGAAATGACAATGACCTTGGGACATTATTGCCTCCAAAGCCAAACTTCTGACTGTTGTACCAAGCTGATGAATGACTGTGTATTTGGGACAGAATTTCCCCATGTCTTGTGCTCTGAAAGTGACTGACCTACTCGAAAGGTGGCATCATATTGAGGCTGAAGAGAAGGCTCTGCCATTCACAGTCCATGTGCTTGCCTTTGAATGACTACTGTTTTTTCTTAAGAGTTGTTAATCTTCAGTTTAGAAATGTATTAGATAAGTACTGAATTGTCATAAGAAAACAAAATTACTGAGAACCCCCCTTTCTCCCTGTTAGAAATTTGGAAAGCTGAGGTAGGAGAGGGCAGACAAGATAATGACAGGGTTACAGAGGCATTTATTTCCTTTTTTTTTTTTCTTTGAGAAAGTGTTAATAAAATTAACAGAGTTCTAATAACAGCAAGGATTATAAAAGATACATTTATCAACAGTGTACAACTTTCCAATGTGAATCTTCTATCAATGGGCATACAAAGGGGCAAGACAAAGAAGGGAAAAAAATGACATGAAGCTAATTTCCCATCATCACTGGAAGCTGGATTAAAATTCTCTATGTTAACTGGTAAATCCCCTCAAACTTAAATTTAAACTTCTACTCAGTGTCCTCTCTGTCAAGGCTCTAGTCAAAGCTTCTTACAAGGAACCATGCTAATTCTTTTGAATTTCAGAGATTGGGTCAAATTCACCAATGTCTTTTCATCATCTACCGGACAAAGCCAAACATCCTCTTATCTGTCTTTTCAATAGTCAAAGCTGTCTCTAATCCAGCCTTCTCTGTCTCCCCACACTTATTTTGCCTAATTTTCTATCACACAACCCAAGCTGAAAACATTAAAAGCTTATGATGCTTTTTCTACTACCTAAAATCTGTCCAAATCCTCTCCTTCCTCTGAATCCTTTACAACTTAAATGCTTCTTGTTCTCAGCTTTCCTTCCCAGGCTTCACCAAGCTCCCATCCCTCTTGTGTAGTCTGAACCAGCCGCTCAGCTCCTGGTAGCAGGATGGAGCATGTTTTCATTGAAACCATCTGTGATGATTAATAGTGATTATCAACCTGATATGATCTGAAATAAACTAGGAGACAAAGCTCTGGGTTTGTCTGTCGAGAGAATTTATAAGCTTGGTTAATTGAGGCAAGAGGGCCCACCCTGACTGAGGGTAGCACCATTCCATTGGCTGGGGTATTGGACTTAATAAAAAGGAAAAACAGCAGCATTCATCTTTCGGTGTTTCTTGACTGATGACATAATATGACCAACTGTCTCACGCTTCTGCTGCCATGCCTTCCCCAACATAAGGGACTGTGCTCACAAACTGTGAACCAAAATAAACCCTCCCTTCCTTAAATTGCTTCTTATCAGGTATTTCTGTCACAAAAAAACAATTAAAACACTACCTCACTGGGAGAACAGTGTGTTCCCATAAAGCAGAAACTGATGAACAAAATATATATGATGGACATTTATGAATTAAATGATAAAATCCATAGTCCAATTCTTTTTTCTATGGAGGTATAAACAGATTTTTAAAATAATCAAAATTTAAAAAATAATCAAAGACAGTAAAAAGGAAAAGGAGAAGTATGGAACCTACCAACTCCAGAAACTTGACAATAAATATTTAAATAGTGAAAATTTGACTACATACATAAAGGAAAGACCAACATATGGTCCATGCAACTTACATTAAATGTTTGATAACTACAATGACTTGCTAAAGGCCGACTCAAAAAGACTTAGTGTAAAAGTTACTTTTGAGTCTATATTTCCTGAATTCAAACTCTTAAGTCATAAATATGCTAAAGAAGAATTTCTCCCCCAAGTCACTCTAAGCTCAGAAGAGTAGATTAAATTCTCTATTGAGATATTCAGGCTCACTGGTGGTGCTGATCACCCCTGCTGGTAATAAATGAAAACACCGAAGCCTTCCAGGAACATGACGAGTATCATTTTCATTCAACCATTTGAAGTCTCCATCTGTCTTTCAAAAGGCTAAAGCTGTCCTGTGTCCTTCATAGAAACCCAAGGAGACACTGCCTGTGGTAAGAATGATGCAAAAATTTCTACCAAACAATAGTGATTTGGAAGTGCCAAGTTATCATGTTAGAAAGTTGGACTGGTATTAATAATCTGGAAATAGTGAAATGCATGACATTTTGTATAATGTAACACTATCCAAGTATCCACACAATGGAAGCATGCCCCAGGAACACAGTGTGTTTTCTCACCTAATTCTCTTTGTGGCTGCGGTTTCATAAACAGAGGGGCTGAGATTCATCCCATGACACGTCACCAAGAGTGATTCTATAGCTAAAACATGTGACAGGTCTACCAAATTTTTTATCTTTTACTCAGATTTTTTACTCAGCAATATTTCTGAAAACACCAATGACTTGGGATGGTTATAAATCTCAACATGGAATGCTTCTAGAAAATTAAGAATCAAAATAGTATATAGAGTATCTCTCTAATCTATTCCCATCGCCAAAATCATCCTTACGTGTTCCTATGTATTGGCTTGGAAAAAAAAAGGAAATAGAGAAAAATTACATGATTTTTAACCTACTAAAACAAAAAGCAAATTGCAAAAGATGACTGCATTTTCATCTCCACCTAAATAAAAATGCCCCCCAAAGGATTGGTGTAGAATGTCTAATTGAAACCTAACAACTTTTTCACCCAGGGAACAGATACCACACTCAAGTAAAATATATACCCACAGATCACTTATGTTTAGAAATTCACTTTGGAAGCAAATTAGAATTTCTCAAGGATCTTCATATCTCCCTGATGAGACATGTATAAGGGTGAGCAGTCGATGTTATGATTCCTCTTGCCTGAAGTATTGACCAGGATATTCTGTGTCCCAGGTCCTGTGAACATGACAGAGCCAGCCTATCTTCTTGGAGCCCATACCTAACAAATTTGAACTATCTATGAAAAGTGAGGTTTGTGTTACTCAAAGTATAGTATTTTCTAAGAGCTTAAGCCAAGACATTCCACTGTGGACAGTGGATAGGGAAGAGTCCACTGGAAGAAGTGACATGTAAGCTGCATCTTAGGAGAGTAGTCATTCACAACAAAAGGGGAAAAGGAGGGGGAAGAGAAAGTATTCCTAGAAGATAAAAGGACCAAGGTCCACAAGGACTGTTTCTCACAGGCTGCTGCAAGAAATATTTAGGAAGCAGGAGCAACTGTGTAGTGGATTGGAGGAAAGTCCTAAGACAGAGGACAGCCACGGTCTACTCATAAGCTATTGGCATAAGAATCCAGGTTAGTGGCAGTTCCACATGCTAAGATGTGAGCACTTGGAAGAAAACCAAAGTTTAGGCTGAGGAGATGGCTCACTGTTATAAAGCCCTTTTTGCACAAGCTTGATGACCAGCGTCCAGATACCCCATGTAAACCAGACACAAGCAGTGCATAGGTATGTAATTCCAATGTGCCTACAACAAAAGGAGGCTGAATGAAGAGAATCTCAAAGTTCATGTGTTTCAAAGTGGCAAACAACAAGAGAAACCTTATCTCAAACAAGGTGGAAGGCAAGAACTAACACCCACAGGTTGCCCTCTGACCTCCACATGCACATTGTGGTATGGATGCTGTGGTGATTTGAATATAAAATGTCCCCCCATAGGCTCATATGTTTGAATATTTAATCCCCAGCTGGTGGTCTGGTGGCTGTTTGGGAATGTTGTGGAACCTTCAGGGGTGAAGCATAGCTAAAGGAAGTATGTCCCTGGTGACAAACCTTGATGTACTATAGCCGAGTCTCTCTCTGTCTCTCTCTCCCTCCCCGCTTCTCTCCTCCTTCCTCCCTGCCAAGTTTCCAGCTTCTACCATGCCTTCCCCACCATGATGCCACCATGATGGACTCTGTCCTCTAAAACTATAAGCCAAATTAAACCCTTGTTCTTCCACAAGTTGTTTCTGGTCAGGTATATTGTCCCAGAAATGAGAAGGAAATTATATGTGTGTCCATGGGTGTTCCCTCTCTCTCTCTCTCTCTCTCTCTCGCTCTCTCTCTCTACTCCATATATATATATACACACAAACACACACAAAAAATAAGTTCTAAGTAACAGATAAAGGTTACAATACTAAGCATCAAGTTTAAAGTCCCACTAACAGGACAAGTTTTTAGTTCACTGAGACCTAGAAACAAGCTGGCAAAGAAAACTGGAAACTTCCCCATCAATCAGCCACCTGCATCGTTTTAGAATAGTAAGGGACAATGCATATATTCAAGCTGAATAGCATCTTTATGAGAACCAGCCACTCCAAACTTGAAGGTAGAATATTAATTCCAGTATTTTTTGAATTGTCATGGACACCATTAATACTTCTAGAAACAAGAAATGCAGTTACCTATGGTTGGGGCATATGCCACAAAATCTTTGAATGTAGTATTCATGGGTCTGGGGAGATGACTTACAGGGCAATAATGTTGCTCTACAAGTATGAGGACCTGAACGCAATTCCCAGTACCCATGTAAAAAGGCTGGTTTGTCCACATGTGCCTGCAACACCAGTCTGAATGGAGCAAGGACAAGAGAATCACTGGGGCTCACTGGTCAGCCAGTCTGACTGGGTTCAGTGAGAGACTCTGTTCCAAGAAATAAGCCAGAAGAGTGATAGTAGATGATACCTAATGTTTTCTTCTAGGCCTCTACATGTATGTGCATAGGGTAAACATGTGTATACATACACACACACATCTCATACTATACACACATACTCTACACTATACATAAATAAAAATTTCATGCTCACAATGAATGCCCATGTTGTAGAACAAACTCATCAGTTGCTATAGAATTTATGTTAAGATTTCAAAAAGCAGCCCTGCCTGTAAGAATTCCAGAGGGTCTTTGGAATATCTTTACTGAACAGGGACCCCTGAGGGTTGCATTGATTGGACAAGACCAAACACAGGGCTATCATTTTCCCCACATGTCTACTGCTGTGCCATGTTAGTTAAAAGATAACTCTATTAATCACTTTACCCCTACTAAAAAGTAGATGATGGTTAAAAAATCTAATTGCATGTTCCTGAACAATTCTTTCACATAAAAATAATTCACAAAGCTCTTGAATTCCACTTTCACTGGTGCCCCAGGCCTGTTATCTGCAGGAGCACTTTTCTCTCAGCCACCACAAAGCTCAATAGTCACCCTGCTGCAGGCCTTGCTCAGCATAGAGCTTTTTTTTAATTTTGTTTTTAATAATGTCATGGGCTTCAATTCCAAAAAGGACTGGCAAATCCCCCTCTTCCCCAACATAATCTCCTCTTTCCTGTTTGGATGAGTGTTTTTCTCCTGGGCCTATTAAAAGTAACATAGGGAACAGCTGGGAGAGAGCAATGGGTGCTTTAGAGATGATTTGGAAATTCAGAGGAACACACAAAAATTCTGGGCAGATAGAGATGAGGATGCAGAAGAGAGATTAGTAATGCAGGGCAGGGCTCACTATATCCAGTCTTAATGTTTCTGTGACACATAATTTCCTAGAAACAGAGTTGAATAAATTCAGGACAAATGGATAAGAGCCCAGATTTCAGTTACCAGATCTACTGCTCTGCTAAAATGCACCTTGCCCGTGGGGAAGGCAAGGCTGGGTACAGATTGACAATGCTTTCCAATGGAGCCACAAAGATCAATGGGACAGCAAGGCCAAGAGAACTCTGTTTAATGGAATAAATACAAGAATATCCCCCTGTCACAAACCAATCTGACTGTTTCAGTGCTTGGAATTAGTTCTTTGGAAGCAGCCTGCTCTCTTCTGCCAGTATTCAGGGACTCATGTAGGAAAGAAAAAGTGTTTTGTCCCTCTGCTATCAAGCCCTTGGCTTTCATAGGCATGCAGAAGGGATCAAGGGGCATTTTTTTTTTCTGTTCCCACTAAAGAGATTTAAATAATTTTTTGTCCACAGTTCAGCAATTTAACAACTAAATTGTCATTGAGCTCCAGAGGAACCAAGGATGCCTGATTCTAATCAATTCATAAATGTTACATTGGCTGAAAGAGTTAAATAGAGAAAGTTAGGTTATTCTTATCTCAACGTTTGTCCCTGCAACACTCAGCTCTTCTTAGTGCTGGATCAGTGACTCTAATGTAGAGATATGGGTCCATGGAAACATTGGGAGCTTTGTGGCAAAACTTAAAATCAAGCCCTGTGCATGGGGGAATTGCTCAGTCAGTAAAGTGCTTTCCTTGCAAATTTGAGGACCTGAGTTTTAAATCCCCAGTGCTCATGTGAAAATACTTGGAGTGCTGTATCATGCTTGAAATGCCAGCACTGGGAAGGAAGAGATAGGTGGATCCTAGAGGCTTGCTAACCAGCCAGTCTAGCCTAATTGTTGAGCTCCAGGACAATGAAGATCATTTGTCAAAGGAAATGTACAGCAATGACACCTGAGGTTGTCCTCTGGCTTCCACATGTATGTGCAAATTTATACAGACACATGTGCACCTGCACATACAAACATGCATGCATGCACAAATATATGTGACTATAAATAAATAAATAAATAAATAAATAAATAAATAAATAAGTAAAACCAACCTCTTGCTCTTGGTTCTGGCAACAGAGTCCTTGCTGACCCACCTTTGATAACCTGTCCAATGTCCTAGAGCACAGAAACCTATTTTTCATGATCAGTGAATCCACAGAGTCCATTTCCCCACCAATGACTGACATCTTGTTTATTTTCTGATGTGCAGAGGGTGGAAATATATGAAAGATACAATTAGAGGCTATATTTATATAACATAAATCTCCAGCATACAGAGCATCTTCTACATCCATATTCTTTTCCAAACACTATGGATATGTTCATGAACAGTCATGGACTTGTATTCTCATAGGAAAAAAAAAAAAACAAATAAAAAAGAGATTTAGGGTATATTTAATGGTCATGGTCATAGAAGTAGCACAAAAAGAAAAAGAACTCTCACGTGTAAAATACAATCCCCAAGTTCATGTAGGAATGTATAGCCAGTGGCATCACCCATCATGAGGGGATGCCAGAAAATACCATGCCTCCTTTGTGTTCACATGGCCACCATGCTGACTATAGGATCTAGCCCCAAGAAGAGGGACTATCTGAGAATAAGAAGGGGTTCGGTGAAAGGGAGTAAGGATAGTGGTCAAATGAATGTAAAGGGAGGGTATGTGATCAAAATACACGCATAAATTTTTTAAAGAAATAAAATTTCAGTTTTCCGACCTAACATCTCTCACAATACCCTAATATCAAGCCTGATTATAAGTCTCTCCTAAAAAAGGGATATTCTTTATTTTATAATTTTTTATTTATTTGAGAGAGAGAGAAAAAAAGAGGCAGAGAGAGACAGAGAGAGGGGGTGTGAGCCAGGGTCTTCAGCCACTACAAACAAACTCCAGACTCATGCACTCCCTTGTGTGCGTGTGCTACATTGTACACTTGCGTCACTGTGAATCTGGCTTATGTAGGACCTGGAGATTTGAACATGAGTTCTAGGCTTTGCAGGCAAGCACCTTAGCTGCTAAGCCATCTCTCCAGCACCAAAGGGAGATTCTTAATAATTTTTGATCATCTCCAGTAGACCTTCAGGAAGAAGAAAACAGGTATCACTCTGCTTGATGGCATTTTTCAGTGACAACTGTGATGATGCCTCACTGCTAAAGTAATACTGCTCTTGTTAGCTTTAGATCTTGGGTGTGGTTTAAATCATTCAAAGAATCAGAGAATATCAGTGAGACTCAGCTAGAAATAAGGTTGATTTCTAGTACTGATTAAATGCTTTTCCAAGTAAGATAAACTGGCTAACACAATCATTATTATTACTTTGTCTTAGGAGCAAATAAGCTAATGAAAAAGCTTATTTGTGGTCTGAGGATGTAACTCATTAAATAAAGCACTTACTGCACAAGTGTGATGACGTGAGTTCAGATCTTCAGCACCCATGTAAATGCAGAGCAGGTATGGCAGCCAGCCTGTAAACCCAGCTCCGGGAAGGCAGAGATAGAGGATCCCTAGAGGAACCTATCTAGCTAGACTATTCCAATCGACAAGCTCTGGGTTCAAGCGAGAGATCAATAGATAAGATTGAGATCTCTCAATAAATACAATGGAGAGTGATCAGGGAGGACACCCAGCATCCAACTCTAGCCTCCACACATGCATGCATGCACACCCACACACGTGTTCCCACACATATGTGAATGTACAAACACACATACATGCATACCACATATACATGCAAAAATGAGAAAAAGGAGCTTAGTTTTGAGGAGCAAAAGATCAGATGTATTTTAAAGCAGGCATCAGGGATCAATTCATGCCAGACTTCAAGGTGGCATTTCTCTTGGGTGGCACTCTTGTAGAAGCATATGGATGGCCTTGGCCAACCTGGACTGTTCCATGTGACATAAAACGTTTGGATAAAACGTACTGAGAACAATATCCTGAGATGAGGAGAAATGTCTAAAATAATCTGACCTCTGTATTTTCCCTTTTAGAAAAGGATGTTCTTTAGTGCTTAGCCTGAGCAAGCAATTCTTCATCCAGGTATACACAGAAATGATCCCATCTGCACTGAGCAGCTTTTCTGAGCTGTCAGAGACCCTAAGCTTTTGTTTGCCTGTGCTTCTATCTATGACTATCTGCTCTATTCTGCCTAACTTGTCTGAGTGTCCATTTCATATACGCAGTCGGGAAGGAAACATTGAAACTCTGGGATTCCTGCAACATCTCCAAGCTCTTCCCTAAACAACAGACTTGTCACGAGTCCAACGCAGTCAAGCTGAAGTCCATAGGTAATCACATATCATTGGTTACAAGAAACCCCAGGGAAAAAAGTTTCATATAATAAGTTTCCTTTCCCAAAAAGGAAAAGAGGAGAATGGAAATTGTGTGGCCCCTTTTTATTTGAAAATATTAATAAATCCTCTCTTGCTTGGCAAAATGTCTAATGCCATGAGTGCTCACTATGAGCCCTCACATCCTTCAGTGGATGACTAGATAAACAAAATGTGGTGTAGTCACGTAATGGAATATAATTCAGCCAAAAACGATAGCAAAATGCTGTCATTTTCAGGAACATGGATGAAACTGGAGGTCACCATGTTAAGTGAAACAAGCCAGCCACAAAAAATAAATGTCACTTGTTCTCATTCATTTGTGCAAAGCAATAGAATGGGATGGAACAGTTGTCATTAGAGACTGGGAAGGGCAGGAGGAAGGAGAGAATAGGAAGTTCACAAAGGAACAAAACAGAGAGGAGTTATTCCCTCTTTCAAACATTTGTGTAACTGTTGGTTTAAACAACCTGTAGTATATTTTTAAATGACTAAAAAAGTAGGGCTGGAGAAATTGCTTAGCCATTAAGGTGCTTGCCTGCAATGTCAAACGACCCAGGTTCAATACCCCAGGACTCATGTAAACCAGATGCAAAAAGTGGCACATGCATCTGGGGTTCATTTGCAGCAACTGGAGACCTTGGTGTGCCCATTCTCTCTGTGTCTACCTCTCTCTCTCTCTCTATCTCTCTTTCTCTCTCTCTCAAATAAATAAATAAATTTTAAAACTATTTTTAAAAAGTATAAAATTCCCAACACAAAATAAATCAATTAATGGTTGATGATGTTATGCATTGTATACCTATGTTTAATTATCAAGATATACCCCATAAATACATAAACTTGAAAGAGTGCTCAATATGGTCAATGCAAGGTACTAAGTTATACCCAGGCCACCAATCCCATGAATCCTCACGTGGCTTGACCTTGGTCCCTGACAATCCTACCCATCTGCCCTCGTATCTTGGCAGGACTCTTGTTAATACTCTGACCTGAAATCCCTTGGCCCACGTGCAGTTGTACAAAACTCTTACTTATGATGTTTAAATTGGGCTATTTCCTGACATACACAGCCACATCTCCTCTGCACCTGCCTGCATCTCCCCATTCTAGGTACGTGCTGGCTCCACCTATGTCAGCCATATTACTGATCACAACAGTATCCCTGTACATCTGAATTCCTATATCCAGGCTATCTCTATCACTCATTTATTTTTTTGAGACATAATCTCACTCTAGTCCCAACTGACCTGGAACTCACTCTGAATCCCAGGCTGGCCTTAAATTCATGGCAATTTTTCTACTTCAACCTCCTGAGTGCTGGTATTATAGGCATGAGTCACCACACCCATGTTAATCCATTTTCTAATTTGCTTCTATTACTTCACACTCTTTTATTTCTATATCTGTGTACACACATGAACACAAACACCTTTCTTCTCCAGTGACAGCCACACTTCTTAAGAGCAGGGACCATAATTCATGTTGTATTTCCTTAATGTCTTATATGATACTTCCTACATTAAACGCCCATGATAACATTTCCTATCAGTGGTGATAAGGAGAAAGTTTTGTCAGAACTATCTCAGTGCACAATAAGCACAGAGACAGCTGCACCTGTAGCATGAGTAAGTTTCACAGATGAAGGAAAGAAATTAAACCACCTGTATCCTTAATCAACATTATAAGCAATCAGACAAAAATCAGCTGTGATGAGGACCTGTGACAAGATGAAGAATACCTTTGGTGTGCTGGAGAGAAGGCACAGCAGTTAAGAGCACTTCCTGGGGAAACATGAGGTTCTGGACCCACATAAACAGCTGAGTGTGACCAGATGCTTCTGTAACCCCTGTCTTGTGGCGGAGCAGAGACCCAAGAATTGCCAGAGCTCATGAATAAACAGCAAGTTCTCGGATCAGCAATAGATTCTGGATCAGAGAAGAATGGGCAAAGAGCAATAAAGCAGGATACCTAGTGTCTCACTCTGACCACCACAAGAGAGCGCACCCTGCTGCAGGAGAGTACACAGGGCACCACATGGGCACACGCATATACCACACATAACACACCATTCACCCTTTCCCCACACACACCTTATTATGCTCACATACACACACACAAAAACCCCAAATACCCTTGGTTTACTTATTTTAGACATATATCTTGAAGTAAGATTGTTGGAATCATTTGGTCCTGTTTTAAATATTTTTTAAATATTTTATTTATTTATTTGAGAGAGAGAAAGGGCATGCCTGAGCTTCTGCAAATGAGCTCCAGACACATGTGCCACCTTGTGCATCTAGCGTTATGTGGGTTCTGGGGAATCAAACCCAGGTCCTTGGGCTTTTCAGGCAAGCACGCTTAACCACAGAACCATCTCTCCAGCCCTGTTTTAAATATTTTGAAGAACACCCATACTATTTTCCATAATGGCTATACCAATTAACATTCCACCAATAATGTGCAAAGATCCTCTTTCCTCCACATCCTCACCAGCACTTGCTTTCTTCTGTCTTTTTAACCATCATAACTATTTCAATAAAGGTAAAGAGACATCTCGTTGTGGTTTCAATGTACATTTTTCCTAATTATCAAGAAAGCTGATGACTTTTCCATATTCCTCATTTGCCCTTTGAATATTTTCTGTTAAGAAATATCTGTTCAGAGCCAGGCATGGTGGCACACGCCTTTAATCCCAGCACTCAGGAGGCAGAGGTAGGAGGATTGCTGTGAGTTCAAGGCCACCCTAAGACTACATAGTGAATTCCATGTCAGCCTGAGCTAGAGTGAGAGCCTACCTTGGAAAAACAAAAAACAAAACAGAAAAAAAGAAATATCTGTTCAGTTATTTTGTCCATGTTAAAGCAGGTATCTTATATATTTTGGATATTAACACTTTATCAGATATATTGTTTGCAAGTATTTTTCACAGTTGTAGGTCATATCTTCTCCCATGTTCATTGTATAACTCTTCATAACAGCCAAAAAAGGCAATAACCTGAGTATCTATGAACGAATGTATGGCAAAAAAAATCAGATGGTAGATAAGCACAACAGAATAATGTTCAGCCTTATAAAAGGAAGTCTTGTCAATTGTGACAAAAGAATGACCGAAAGGACATTTACATCAAGTAAAATAAGCCAGGTACTGAAAGACACATAAAACATGATCTCACATGTGTGAAATCTAAAACAGTTGAATATACATAGGCAGAGAATAGAAGGACAGTTACTAGGACTGGGGACGAAAGTTGTTCAAAAGGTACAACATGTTAATTAACAAGAGAGTATTGTATGTTTGCAATTTGCTAAAAGACTACATATTAGTGATTCTAAGCATTCCTCCCTAAAGATAACCATGTACAGTT
Organism: Orientallactaga sibirica; assembly: GCA_036365145.1. Lineage (NCBI taxonomy): Eukaryota > Metazoa > Chordata > Mammalia > Rodentia > Dipodidae > Orientallactaga > Orientallactaga sibirica. The sequence continues at coordinate 7,608,233 of JAEOAD010000555.1, read as the reverse complement.
ATGAATATGTTAATTCCATCCTGGTACATTTTGCAACACGCATATTTAACAAAACATCATGGTGTGATTCTAAAATGCATACTTTTAAAATCTATCAGTTAAGCCGGGCGTGGTGGTGCACGCCTTTAATCCCAGCACTCGGGAGGCAGAGGTAGGAGGATCGCCGAGAGTTCAAGGCTACCCTGAGACTACATAGTTAATTCCAGGTCAGCCTGAATCAGTGTGAGACCCTACCTCGCAAAACAAACAACAACAAAAAAATTTTTTAAATCTATCAGTTATATCTCAATAAAGCTTGAAAATAAGAATTTCTGGAGCCACGAGTGGTGGCGCACACCTTTAATCCCAGCACTTGGGAGGCAGAGGAAGGAGGGTCACCGTGAGTTCAAGACCAGCCTGAGAGTGAATTCCAGGTCAGCCTGGACTAAAGTGAGACCCTACCTTGAAAAAAGAAGAAGAAGAGGAGGAGGAGGAAGAAGGAGGAAAAAGAAGAAAAGAAAAGAAAAGAAAAGAAAAGAAAAGAAAAGAAAAGAAAAGAAAAGAAAAGAAAAGAAAAGAAAAGAAAAGAAAAGAAAAGAAAAGAAAAGAAAAGAAAAGAAAAGAATTTCTGGCTGTTTGGCTGAAGAGACAAATGCAAGGTATAGTTAATGCTACGTCAAGGGCTCTCCAGTGAACAAGCCACCAGATGGACCAATGACCTCTGTTTTCTCAACAGAACACAGGGCTAAATTTTTCTTGGGGCAAAATTCAGGCATGTGACTACTGGGCTACTTTGAGATAGATAACTAGGATTCTGAGGCAACCACAGTTGGTTGAATTTGTTTCTTAGCCTAGTAACTATTTTACAAGCCATTGAAATTATATAGCTAAATATTATATGCACTAATGAAAAAAGTTAAATGAAAAGTCAGATTGAATGCTTTGGAAGTTCCAAAATTGTATACTAGTAAGGTTAACAGAACTCTAAAAGTCTGAAGGAATGATCACAAATATCTAGAAGGTTCTATGTGTGTATATTTTTTTAACAAAGGTCCAAGTTTCCTTTCCATATCAACAGAGAAACCAGACATTACTGGCAGCATATATACTAGAGTATCTTATCCTTCCAAATGTCTCACCCTAAAACCCTTGACCATATATGGAAATATTAGGAAAAGAGTATGCATTCACAAATTTTTAATTTGAAATGAAATAGTTGAACTATAGATGAATAGTTTTCAAATTCCATTTAACTAACCTTTGTATTAAAACAATTGCCAATTCTATGGCATCAGATAAAAAGTTGCTCACCATCACGACAGCCTCCCTTATCTACAGGACTGAACTCAGGTAGCCAGAAACTGTGGGGATTTGAACTTGAATTATGACAGGAAAAGTAATAAGAGGATAAGATAATTGATGGGATAGAGAGTTTGCACACAAGCCCGAGGACCTGAATTCAGTTCCCCAGAACCCATCTAAAAGCCGTGGCAGTACACATCTGTAATCCCAGCACTGGAGAAGCCGAGAAGAACAGCCTAGCTGAATCAGTGAGCTAGAGGTTCACTGAAAGACTTCCAACACACACATAGGCAGGCAAAGCAATTGTAATTTTAAAAAAGGTAACACAGAGAACAGTGCAAGGATTGTCTTGATCTGATTTTCTTTTTTTTTAATTATTATTTTTTATTGACTTTTAATCTTACATACCAAAAAAACCCCACCTGATATTTCCCTCCCCTCCCCCATTCCACTTTAGAACTCCAGTCTCCATCATATCTCCTCCCTCTCTCCATTAGTCTCTCTTTTAATTTGATGACATCATCTTTTTCTTCTGTTTTTGAGGGTCTTGTGAAGGTATTGCTAGGCACTGCAAGATCATGGATATTGAGGCCAATTTCTGTCTGGGCAGTTGCATTGTAAGAGGTCATATCCTTCCTTTGGCTCTTCCATTCTATCCGCCCCTCTTCCGCAATGGTCCCTGAGCCATTGGAGGGTGTTCTGATTTTCAAACACACCACACACACACACACACACACATCCTGTTGTGATCTTGAAACTTTATGGGTCCAAGTAGAGTATCAACAGGAATATAGTGCAAAATTAAAATCAATAGTAACCAGTAGGAATCATAAATTACACCTGCCAAACCAAGCAGTGCACCTTCAGCAGGTCACCACACAGATTCAGCACCATTAAGTTCAAGTTCTGAGATAATCTGAGCAAATGGCATATTAGGACCTGGATACACATGGCAGGTTAGACACAGCCTCTTTCCCTGGGAAGTTTATACCAGCAACCAAAGTAGAGCCGTAAGGCTACTTTGAGTCCTTTATACAGACAGTAAGGAAGGGTTCAGGTGGAGAGAAAAAATCCAAATTTTTGCTTCCTTCCTACAGTAACTCCATGTTTTCTGCAGAAAAGATATTGGGAAATAAAAGGCATAAGGGCAGAAATATTTTATGGAATATGAGTGTAGAAACATTTTTCTTTGACTTACAAAATGGGAGATATTAGAGATATTTTGTTTAATTGCCTTATGTTACAAATATTGAGATCAAAGTGAGAAAAGTAATCAAGTAAGGTGATGTGAGTTAGGAGCAGGGTTGAGACAAGAAATCAGGTTCCGTGTCTGCTCGCTTTGGTTAGCCTTTTATCACTTGCTTTACATTCCAGAACCATCCAGAACACTCAGAACTATTCAGACCATAGGAAATTCTTTTCTTAAAAATGTCAGAATTCCTGTGTAAGTCAGTTTGAAAATCTTAGCAAGTTGAAGGAAAGTTTTAACAGGTTGGAGAAAATGTCAATTTACACAGAATTACATGCCAATCATGTGGTTTTGTGTAGACAAAATATGTAAATTTATGAAATATTTATTCACTGAACTATCTATCCAACTTTAGAACAAAGACTTAATTATGTGGAAGAAAATCTAGTCAGAAAGTGATCTAAATTTCTTTCAGCCAGCAAACATGCTCTCTCCTGCACAAGAGGGCAAACCTCAATAGAATTATCACAAGAATCCCCATGCTTTCTGTGATGCTGGCCTCCAAATAATTTAATCCAGCAACTGTTTCATGAATGTTTACTGTTTGTGAGGCATGAAATGAACACCCACTGTGTACAAGGCTGGTGACCAAGCAAAAGACCTCAAATTTCATGGAGCTCTCAGCCTAGCACTGGCAGCTGTGACCCAGCAGTAACCATAGACTGGATGGAAGTAAAGGATGCAAAGGAGGAAAGAATGACCCAGAAGCACAGTGAGGCAATGGGATATAGAGGAGGGCTGTTATACATAGTATTATATTTGACATGTGTCTCATAGAAGGAGACTCCACTATGAAGAACACACACACAGACTTATCTTGACGGAATAGGCCACTGTGTGTGTGTGTGTGTGTGTGTGTGTGTGTGTGTGTGTGTATATGTGTGCATAGGCACATGTTTAGAAGTCAGACAACAATTTCAATAATGTGGTGGTCTACAAAATATCTCAACAAGTCACATCTCCTCTCAGGATCTTCAGTTCTACGCAAACTCTAATTCTTAGTCTTTCATACCTCTGTGCCTTTTTAATTCTCACAACCATAGATGATTTTATATATATAGTGTGTGAAATTGCCATCCTCAAACTATTAAATTACATCGGTGACAATCTATAAACCAGTAACAGATCCGACTTCAAATTCTGATTCCAGAACTTATTATGCAGTCATGTGACCTTAGGAGCTTATCTTTCCTTGGTTATAAATATCTACCTTTGCGGGTGACTATCCAGACACTGGCCTCATGCAAGAAAGGCCAACTCCATGAATGTCACCCTACCCCTCTCCTTCTCTGGACTACCAGACTCTAAGATCTTTAATAAAAAAGCACAGATGGGCTCGAGAGATGGCTTAGCTGTTAAGGTGCATTCCTGCAAAGCCTAAGGACCCAGGTTCAATTTTCCAGGTCCCACGTAAGCCAGATGCACATGGTGGCACATGCATCTGGAGTTTGTTTTTAATGGCTAGAGGCCCTAGTGTGCCCATTTTCACTCTCTGTCTCTGTCTCTAATAAATGAATAAATAAAAATAAAAAATAAATTTTAAAAAAAGCACAGACTTGGACTGTAGAGATGGCTTAGAGGTTAAGGCACTTTCCTGTGAAGCCTACGGATACAAGTTCAATTTCCCAGAACCCACATAAGCCATATGCACAGATGGTGCATGTGTCTGGAGTTCTGCTCACTCACTCTCTCTCTTTCTTTCTCTGTCAAATAAATAAACTAATTATTTTTTTAAAACACAGACTCCAGCACCACCCACATGCACTCATATGTATTCATAATGCCATTAAGACTAAAGCCAGCTCAGCCTTTAACTTCAAAGCTCAGGATCTTGAACTGGTGTCACTGGAAAAATCATGGTACCATTAAGATCAGAGACAAAATTGTGAAAAACTCAGTGCAGGGTACATTAACTTTTAAAGAGCCGATGGCAGACATCCAGCAACAAATCAGGGGTATGTTGGAAAGAAGGGAGTGGACCCATTTCATTAACAGAAGGATGGATCAAAGAAAATGGGGAGGGATATAGGACCAGTGCAGTGATAAAGAAACGTACGAAGGAATTCCAAGAAGAAAACCCAATCCATGAAGCTGAATATAAAGTACAAGTTCCTAGAACTGAAACAAGAAGAAACAAAAAGCTCTGAGGCTTTGGTTAAGGGGTAGAAAATAGTTGTTTTGTGTATGGGTATGTTGGTGTGTACATGTGTGTGCAGAAGTTACAGAACAATTTTATATGTCCATCCTGGTATCTGGCTTTACATGGGTTCTGGTGATTCAAACTCAGGAACTATTGATTAGGTAGCAAGTGTTTCTTTATCCAGTGAACCGTCTCCCCAGCTTGAAAATACCTTTCATAAAAAAGTGAAGTCAAGGGCTGGAGGAATGGCTTGGAGCTTAAGGTGCTTGCCTACAAAGCCAAAGGACCCAGGTTCAAATCCCCATGACCCACCTAAGGCAGATGTACAAGGTAGCACATGCATCTGGAACTCGTTTGCAGCCATTGTGGGCCCTGGCACTCCCATTCTCTGTCTCTCTCGCGTACTCGCTCGCTCTCTCTCAAATAAATAAAAATTTTGAAGAGTATAACATTTAGTTTAAAAAAAAAAGTGAAATCAAAACAGATGACAAGGGGTTAAGGAGAAAGTGGGTAAGAACTGAGGTGAAATCCCCAGGGTGACTACATTCTGGTCTATGTGTGCTGTGTGTTCAAATGTGCTAAACTTTTGGGTCTAACATGGAATTTTATCAACAGCAAAGCTAAGGCTAGAACTTGGGTTTACAGCCTCATTCCTAGTTGTCAGGATTCTCCCGTATGACACTACAACAGGCAAGTGTCCTTTTGTGTCCTTTATTCTCCCCAGCCATACCCCGCTGCAGCTACAGGGCTACGTGACTATCTAGACTCTGGCCTACAGCTGCATTCCTGAGACTCTGATGGATTCCTGCTGGCCATCCTTGACAGTTTCATCACTCAGAAGCTGAGAAAGCAACCAGAGGAGCAGCTTTTCCACAATTCATTTCAATCAACACTCAGCCTTCAATGATGGAGTAGAAGTGAACTTTGAGGAATTTTGAGGGTAAAGTGCTGAAACTGTCTTGTTAAAAAGGTGGGGGGAGTATTTAAAGTCAGACAAGAATCAGGGTATTCATTTAGTAAAGTAGATTTTGGCATTTGACTCCCCACCCTATATCCCTGAGGCACAGAGTTCCTAAATGAAACACAGACCCTTAAACTGAGCTCTGATTGTTTATTTTCTTAATTAATGACTTGGCTGGATTTATGCATACAAAATTGAAGATGGCACAAAATAAGAACAGAATTACTGGGGTCAGGACCTGAGGACCATCAACAGACAGCAGGATGATTAAACTAGTGAGATCACTTCTAACTGGGAAAATAAAAAGCCGTGTGCTTAGGGTAAGTCAAAATGTAGAAGAAAGTACAGAATGTGAATATAACAATATTAAATCAACTTAGGGAATTGGGAAGATGGCTCAGCAGCTAAAGGCATTTGGTTGCAAAGCTGGCTAACCAGGGTTCAATTCCCAAGCCACTCATATAAGCCATCATTGATTTTCATTGGCAAGAGACCCTGCCATGCCCATACATGTGTGCGTGTGTACTTGTGTGTGCACACACACACACACACACACACACATAAACATGTAAATAACTTTTTTAAATCAACTTGGGTTTTAAAAAAAGAAGAAAACTAGGGCTGGAGGGATGGCTTAGCGGTTAAGGCATTTGGCTGCAAAGCCAAAGGACCCAGGTTTGGTTTCCCAGGGCCCCGTTAGCCAGGTGCATAAAGGGATGCACGCGTCTGGAGTTCGTTAGCAGTGGCTGGAGGCCCTGGCACGCCCATTCCCTCCTTCTCTCCCCCTCTTTCTCTGTCAAATAAATTAAAATAAAATATTTTAAAAAAGAAAAACTAAAATCTTAAACATAAACACTTAAAAAGTAGAGGAATCTGTAACTTGCAAATAGAGAAGAGAATAAGAACATTTAAAATCAAGTAAACAACAGGAACAGAGAAAAAATGAATGATAAAATAAAAATGAATGATAAAATAAAAATAAAACTAGATGGCATGAATAAATCTAATTACCTTAGGTTTAAACAAATTTAAAAAAAGAATAGCTTTAGGGATTAGAGAGAAGGGTCACTGGGTAGAGTGCTTGCTATGCCAACATAAGGTCCAGAACCTGGGCATGGTGGCATGCACCCAACACTGGGGCAGCAGAGACAAGAGCATCCCCAGGACTTGCTAGTTTGTTGAGTCAAATGGGTGTTCTCTGGGTTCAGTGAGAGACCCTGTCTCATAAAACTAAGATTGAGGGCTGGAGAGATGGCTTAGTGGTTGAGTGCTTGCCTGTGAAGCCTAAGGACCCCATTTAAAGGCTCAATTTACCAGGACCCAGGTAAGCCAGATGCATATGGTGTCACATGCATCTGGAGTTAGTTTGCAGTGGCTGGAGGACCTGGTGCAGCCATTCTCTCCCCCCACCCTCTCTGCCTCTTTCTCTATCTGTCTCTCATAAATAAATAAATAAATAAATAAATAAATAAGCAAGCTAAGATTGAGAGCAATAGAGGAAGACATGCAATGTCAACCTCTAGCCTCTACAAGCATTTGTTCACACATGCCCACACACACATGTGCTCTCACACACAACAAACACATATACACATATACCACATACACACATACACATGCAAAGAAAGAGAATAGGTGCACCTATTTAAATTCAAAGTGTGTTGCAGTCAGGTTCGCATTGCTGGCAGAAATCACCCGACTAAAATCAGCTTGTGGGAAAAAAGAGGTTTATTTTGGCTTACAGGCTCGAGGGGGAAGCTCCATGATGGCAGGAAAAACGATGGCATGAGCAGAGGGTGGACATCACTCTCTGGTCAACATAAGGTGGACAACAGCAACAGGAGAGTGTGCCAAACACTGGCAAGGGGAAGCTGACTATAATACCCATAAGCCCGCCCCCAACAATACTCTGCCTCCAGGAGGTGTTAATTCCCAAGTTGCCATCAGCTGGGGAGACTAGCATTCAGAACACTTGAAGTTTATGGGGGACACCTGAATCAAACCACCACATTCCGCCCCTGGCCCCCATAAACTGATAACCGTACATGATGTAAAATGCAATGCATTCATGCAAACTTAAAAGTCCCCATAGTTTTTATCAATTCCAATGATGTTCATACATCCCCATAATCCAAGGTCTTTTAACTGAGCCATAATACCAAAAATAATCCCCCAAAAAACCCATAATGGCACAGAATAAAACATTCACACTGCAAAGGATGCCACTGGGCAAAGCAAAGAAATATTCAACCAATACAAGATTTAAAACAAACAGGGCAAACGTCATACTCTGTAATTCCAATCCAACAACTACTTAGTGACAAATCTCCAAGTCTGATAACTCTAACCAGCAAACAAGTCTCTGGAGTTCCAATTCCGCCCCTCCAGTTAGGCTACTCACAGTCCTGGAAAACTTCATCCAGGGCCGGCAGCTCTCCTTGGCAGCCATCTCATAGTCCCGGCATCTCCACTGGGTCTCCACTGCAACCCACAGTCCATCCTCATGGCCCCACGGGATTTCCATGCAGGCATCCAGCAAACCTGCTTCACACTGCCCATGGCCATTTCCAAAACACAAGACCGTGTTGCAAACTCAATGACCCTCTCTTTCCTGCATTTCTTATACTCCACAATACCAGGTAGAGTGCCAATTTGTTAATCCAGGGGAGAATAAATCAGACTTTGAAGAACAGGACACTCCTTCAGCATTCAAGCCCCTTCAAAAGAGTCTGCATTCTTCCTGTTGCCCCAGTGCAGGTCAGCTGGCTCAATCTCAAAGGTTGTAATCTCTCAATTGCAGCTAAATGGGCAGAGTTCGCCCAAAGATTTCATTTTTTTCTGTGCCACATCCCTCTGCTCACACCAGTTCATTTCTATGCAAAGCAACCCTGCACAACTTCTCAGGACACAGGCATAACAGCAAACTTGTCACACAAATTGCTAGCCCAGTCCAAGTATAGCTCTTTCTCACCCTCATAAGCCAAACCTCACAGTCCATAGTTCTCCCTCTTGAAAATCAGCTCCAAAAGGCCAAAGCCACACAGTCAGGTGTCTAGCAGCAATCCCACTCCTCGGTACCACTTTACTGTTGCAGTCAGGTTCACACTGCTGGCAGAAATCACCCGACTAAGAGCAGCTTGTGGGAAAAAAGAGGTTTATTTTGGCTTACAGGCTCGAGGGGGAAGCTCCATGATGGCAGGAAAAACGATGGCATGAGCAGAGGGTGGACATCACTCTCTGGTCAACATAAGGTGGACAACAGCAACAGGAGAGTGTGCCAAACACTGGCAAGGGGAAGCTGGCTATAATACCCATAAGCCCGCCCCCAACAATACTCTGCCTCCAGGAGGTGTTAATTCCCAAGTTGCCATCAGCTGGGGAGACTAGCATTCAGAACACTTGAAGTTTATGGGGACACCTGAATCAAACCACCACAAAGTGTCAAACAAAATTTCTGTTAATTTATATTTGGGGGAAGTGTCTAAATGTGAGAATATCAGCATACACATTCCAGTGTGCATGCATACTATGATGCATGTGTGGAGGTCAGAGGATAACTTTCAGGTGTTGGTCCTCACCTTTCACCTTGTTAAAAACAGGGTCTCAGCTGGGTGTGGTGGCACACACCTTTAATCCCAGCACTCAGGAGGCAGGTAGGGGGATTGCCATGAGTTCAAGGCCACCCTGAGACTACATAGTTAATTCCAGGTCAGTCTGAGCTGGAGTGAGACCCTACCTCAACCCCCCAAAAAAAAAAAAAAAAACAAAGCAGGGTCTTTATCCACTTTATCCACTAAGCCATTTCCACAGCCCTCCACAGCAGTTTTAATGATCCAGATACATGCTAAGTATGAGACACCCTTAAAATAAAATAGTATAGAAAATTGAAGATAAGTACAATAATATATGCAGGGAAAATATCTTAGCAGAAAATTTCCAATACCACAATATTTTTACAAGGCAAAATAGATTTTAAGATTAAAAAAATATTTAAATAGGAAAAATAAGGCCACCACATATTAATAAAAGAACAGATAGCAATCATCAAACTGCATGCAGACGTGTAGACTGGAAGAGACCTTATTTGGTAATAAATTATATGAAAATAACAGCACCTTGCGTTCATAAGTACAATGAGAGTCAAGATGTCAGCAGGTTTCCCCAAGAGTCACGGCACTCTGTTAGCATCAAGTGGGAGGAAGAGGTCAGGTTCCAGCCTGATTTCTCTGTCCTGTGAAAATTTATCTGGAGGCTGGGAGGGCGGCTCAGTGGCTAAAGCACTTGCTGTGTAAGCATAAGGACCTGGGTTTAGATCCTGAGACTCATGTCAAGCTGCATGCTACAGCACTCGTACCTCTAATCCCTAAAGGAATTTATGGTAGAAAAGAGGGCATGGACAGGAGAATCATCAGAAGAGAGGAGGCCAACTAGTGTGGGGAAGGCAGTGCTGTGAACAATAAGAAACTGCCTCAAAGAAGGTGAAAAGTGAAGACCAACACCCAAAATTGTACTCTGACCTCCACAAATTTGCTGTGGCACATGCATGTCCATACAACACACACACACACACACACACACACACACACACACACACCAAAATAAAGTATCTGGAGTGAAGAGTTCTTGCCTGGACATGTCATCCTGAGACAGATGGTGCCAAACTGAAGACTTCAAACTAAGATCAACCAGGATGAAAAATATCACTTACGATGCACTTGAAGAATAGTAGGGATCAGGCAAGAAAAGAAAGTTTGGAGGCATATGCAAAGAAGGTATGTGCAATAGCAAGGGGCAAAGCCAGGCCGGGGACAGAGCAGATCACTACAGCCAGCAACCCAGCTACTCTTATACACTCCCCCGCCCCAGTGATCTATAAAGACTACCAAAAGAGGGCTAGAGAGATGGCTCAGTGATTAAATGCACTTGTTCCAAAGGCCTGATGGCTGGAGTTTGGGTCTCCAACATCCATGCAAAGTCAGACCCAAAGTGGCACATGGGTCTGTGATCCCAATATGCCCATGACGGTGAAAGGCCAGTTGTAGGCCAGTGGCAAACAAGAGAGACCCTGTCTCAAACAAGGTGGAAGGAGAGGGACAACACCCTGAGGCTGTCCCCGACTTCCACGGGCTATGTCGCATGCGCGCGCGCGCACACACACACACACACACACACACTGAAAGTAAAATATTTTCATAATGTAACAGTGAAAAGGCTTTAGAATCCACAGCATGAAGGTTCTCACCATAAATCAAAATTCAACGGACTTTTTTAAAAGTAAATTTTAAAAGTTTGCGTAGTGAATTTAGTGACAAAAGTTTTTTTTGTTTTTAAGGACTGGAGAGACAGTTCAGTGTATAGGTGTGCCTCTTGCACAAACATGAGGGCCTGAGGGGTCCAGAAACCACCAAGTCTGAATCTCCAAACCCCATGTAAACAGCTAGGAGTGCTCTCCCCCCGCCCCACAACACACACACCTGAAACCCAAGCTCCACAAAGGAGAGCAGAGACCATGGGACTGCCCAGGCTCATGAAAAACAGCAAGCTCCAGTATCAGTTTGCTGACCAGTATCCAGTATCCAGTATCAAGAAACTCCAGCTAAACGAGAACAGGCAGAAGAGCAATGAAGAGGTGCCGATAACATTCCGCTCTGGTCACCTCAGGAGAGCACCGTCCCCCACCAAAGCTGTGTATGGGGTGCTACAAAGGCACACACACACACATGCACACACAGACACACACACACACACACACACATGGCAAAAAATAAATGCAATAATACCACCAAAAGCTGGCATACATGCTGAGAAATCGGAATAGTTATACAGCAGTGGTAAGAATGTAAAATGGGGGTTGGAGAGATTGCTCATTGGTTAAGGCGCTTGTTTGCAAAGCCTAAAAGCCTGGGTTTGAATCCTCAGTACCCATGTAAAGCTAGATACACCACGTGGTGCATGCATCTGGAGTTTGTAGTGGCAAGAGGCCCTGGTACACCTTTTCTCTCCCTCTGTCTCCTTAAAAATAAATAAATAAAAATATTTTTTGCTAGGCATGGTGGCACACACCTTTATGAGAGAGCAAGAAAGCAAGAGAGAGAAAATTGGTGTGCCAAGGCATCCATCCACTGCAATCAAACTCCAGATGTGGGTGCCACCTTGTGTGCATCACCTTGTGTGTCTGCCTTACATGGGATCTGAAGTTGAACATGGGTCCTTAGGCTTCTCAGGCAAGCACCTCAATCACTAAGCTATCTCTCCAGCCCTAAAAATATTTTTTTAAAAAAATAGAATGTATAACTCCAGGCATGGTGGCGCATGCCTTTAATACCAGAACTCAGGAGGCAGAGGTAGGAGGATTGTTGTGAGTTCAAGGCCACCTTGAGACTACATAGTGAATTCCAGGTCACACTGGGCCTGAGCAAAACCCTACCTCTAAAAAAAAAAAAAAAGCAAACAAAAAAAAAAACCCAAAAATGTATAATAGAAAGCAATTTGGCAGTGTGCTTTTAATTTTTATTTATTTATTTGAGAGACAGAAAGAGGCAGAGAGGGTGAGTATGGGTGCACCTGGGCTTCCTACCATTGCAAACAAACCCCAGATGCACCACTTTGGGCTTCTTGGCTTTACATGGGTGCTAGGAAGCAGAATCCAGGCCGTCAGGCTTTGCAAAGAAGCTCCTTTAACTGCTAAGCCATCTCTCCAGCCCAATCGGGCAGCGTTTTTGAAACTAAACACCTAAACAGTATATAATCTGGTAGTCACATTTATCCTGGAGAAGGAGAGCTATTTTCACATAAAAACATGTACATGGGGGCTGGAGAGATGGCTCACAGTTAAGGTACTTCCCTGTAAGGCCTAAGGACCCAGATTCAATTCCCCAGTACCCATGTAAAGCCAAATGCACAAGGTGGTGCATGCATCTGGAATTTGTTTATACTGGCTAGAAGCCCTGGTGTGCCCATTCTCTCTCTCTCTCTCTCTCTCTCTCTCTCTCTCTCTCTCTCCTCTCTCTTTCTATGTTCCTCTTTCTCTCTTACTCTTTCTCACATAAATAAAATAAATTTTAGAAAACATGTACATGAACATTTATCACAGCACTGTTCATAATAGTTAGAAACTGAAAAGGCTCTATCTTGTTCAATGACTGAATGTTTACACAAACAAAAGTCCAACCTAGGTTGGAGTGATGGCTTAGCAGGTGAAGGATTTGCCTGTGAAGCCTAACAACCCAGGTTCAATTCCCCAGAACCTACACACAAATGCACAAGGTGGCATATACATCTGGAGTTCATTGGCAGTGGCTGGAGGCCCTAGTATGTCATTCTTTCATCTTCTCTCCACACCTCCTTCCCCCTTTCTTTCTCAAATAAATAAGATATAAAAAAGTACAACCCTACCAGGAAACACTACTCAACGATGACTACGGATACAAATAACTTGGATAAATATTCAGAGAATTATTCTGAATGAAAAATAAATTCATCTCTAAGTAGTACTTAGTGTTTGATTACATTCATATGACATTTTTGAAATTATAAAATTTTAGAAATGGAAAACAAATTAGTGAGTTCTGGTCTTCAGGGAGGTAGAAAACAGAAAGGAGGTGAGTGTGGCTATAAAAGGGCAATGTGACGGCACTGTGGGGACAGAACTGTTTACTGCCTTAACTAGTGCTTGGGAAGCACTGTACCCCTCAAACATTGCTGATATGATTGTAAAAGGTTGAAGCCACTTGTAAATAGTCAAGGAGTTCTTCAAAATTTGAACGTAAAATTGCTTATTACCCAGCACCTGCAATCAAGTACAATAAGATCAAGTCCACACAGGGCTCAGGAGGTGATTCAACATGAGGGCGTCAGTTCAGATCCCCAGAACCTACGAATAAAGATGGGGATGGAGGCGCACACCTGTAATCCCAGCAAAGGGGAGGTGGAGACAGAGGATTCCTAAAGCTTGCTGGATAGTTTGTGTAACTGAATTGGTGAGCTCCAGGTTCATGGAGAGATGCTCAAAGAACAAGGTAGAGAGTGAGGAAAACACCTGACATTGACCCCTGGAACACCACATGCACACACATATGCATCCCACCCACATGCGTACACACACACATACACATACAAAAGCAGAACCAAAAGAACATATCACACAAAACCTACTTATTTCTAGTTTTAATAGTAGCACTATGTACATAATATCCCCCAAAGTGAAATCAAACCAAATATCATCATCTGATGAGTGAATAAAATAATGCATCCATCCTGGATTATCATCTTGTAACACAAATGAATGAAGAATTGAAACACATCCCAACTTGAGCAATCCTTGAAAATGCTACAATAAGTGAAAAAATAAGAAAACACATGTTACTTGATTTTATTTATATAAAATCTTCACAGTAGAAAAATTTCTATTTTGTATTTATTTGTATGGGGTTGAGGTACACCAGGATCTCTTGCTGCTGCAAACAAATGTCCTTCTAGCTTTAGGTGGGAGGATGGGGACTTGGATCTGGGTCTACAGCTTTGCAAGCAGGCATCTTTAACTATTGAGCCATATTCCCAGCTCCATAATAAGCAAATTCTTTTAAAAATAGCAGATTAGTAGTTACCTAGTGCTGACAAAAGTAGTGGAGAATACCTACAAATGGATAAAGAATTTCTTTGGAGATGATAAAAATGTTCGAGAATTGGTCAGGTTTCTGTCACTATAACAAATCCATTAGATGATCCGTTTATAAAATATTATGGATCACACTTTCCATTGGGCCTTTTGTAAGCAGAAACACCTTGATGGGTACAAGTGACAAACCAAAGTCACTCACTTCCCAGCCAAGACTGAAAGAGAATAAGGAGAGATCTGGAGTCCCAGTGTGCCCTGCAAGGACACACCCCCAATGACCTAAGGACTTCCCACTAGACCCTACCTCTTAAAGGTTCCACCATCTCCCCACAGCACCAAGCTAGGACCAAGCTTTTAACACATGGTCTATGGAGAACAGTGAAGATCCAAATAATAACAACTACATACTATCTAATACTGGGCTGGGTATGGTGGCGCACGTCTTTAATCCCAGCACTTGTGAGGCAGAGGTAGGAGGATCACTGTGAGTTTGAGGCCACCCTGAGACTACATAGTGACTTCCAGGTCAGCCTGAGCTAGAATGAGACTATCTAATACTAATGAAGATTGCACAATTCTGTGAATACTCTAGGAACCATGGCATATACACCTTAAATAGGGAATTGTTTAGGTGATGATTTATATTCCAATAAATAAGTAACTATATTTATATATAGTTATATATCTGTGTATATATATCTGTGTTTTATTAGTAAAACTGAAGCACCCAAAGTAGGGTATGTTAATTGGATTATTGCCAGTATCTTAATTGTTATACTACTGTTTCACAACATGTTGTCATTGAAGGAAACTGTAAAATGCATGTTTTCTCTGTATTACTCCTTCTATTGTGACTCTTCAGAAACCACTGTAAAAATTTATATATATATTACATGTAAATCCCACAAACTCATCTGCCAACACTGCCTCCTGCTTCTTCCTGGGTTCTAATCACTTATGAGTCCCCTCAATAAGAGAACCTTGCTGGTGGTGGACTCTGGGAAAAATATGCCAGGTTTCCAACCTCTCTAACACAAGAAGATCCTAGGATGAAAAAAGGGAGACTTCACAGGTCTGAAGTCAACTTCTCAGAGAAGATAGGTTGGGACTTTGCAGGAGTGGGTTAACAGATATTCTGAAAGTTGTCAATGAATGTTTGTGGAATTGAACTCAGATGTATCACATTATAAGAGGCAATGTCAACAAAAGCATCAAGACAGCAAGGTGCAGGCTCAGTTCTGCAGGTTAGTCATCCCCATTTTGTGGAGATTTTATCAGTGGAAGAAGCTGACAAGGTATAAGGAATAAAATTGACATTCATATACATGTTCTTGCCCTGATGAATGCTTTGTCCTTTCATATTTTTATTACAAAAATCATATAAAAGAAGGCTCTCTGATATCATGGCTTAAAAGTTCAGTCAGAATGTCATGCACCAGAACAAATGACTCTAGCATGCTTATGGCTCAGAACAGGAATGGTTCATCTTTTGCTCATTGTACATGCCTAATATAGACAGTTGTTGCTAAGTCTATGGTATCTTTACTGCAGAACGCAGCTTCTGTCCGGCATGGTCACCATGGCAGTCTTCTGTTCAGAAGGGACATCCCTTCCACTCTCCTCTAAGTGCTCTAAGTCATTGATAAGCCATGCCCAAGGTCAAGAGAATAGAGAAGGACAATCACATGGGTGGCTAGAAAAATAAGCCACCTTGGGACCCTACTACTTAAAAACTTTTGACAAAGTGGTTTATATTACTTAAGTTTACGGTCTTCATCTATCAATATGGGGGCAAGTCTTCCTATGGCATAAAATTATAGTGAAAATTAAATTAAATAGCATAAGTAAAGTACTTCGCGCATGCCAGGCACCCAGTAACTAATCAATGAAACAAACTTTTCCATCAGAGGGTCAGTTCCTTAGGATCAGGCACTCTTCCTGCTGCTTGCCTTAGCACAGCACCTTACACACTGCAAGAACTCCAACAGACGCTTAGTAACAGAATGAATCAGTGAGTGAGGCTCATTTGGAAAAATCTAGGAGCACAAAAAATGTACTCAAGAAAATTCACTCTCTCTCTCATTAAGGGCCAATGCACAAGGAACGAGGTCCTCTTCATAGCACTGAGAAGCAGTCAGGCCTCTTCAGTTCGTGCCCTTTCTTGTCGTGGCTCACACTAATGCTGAACTCCGAGCGTGTCTGCCTGGCTTTGGGATAACTGGGCACTATTCCTGAAGTGCCTTTCTAGGTCAGTAGAGGGTCCTGTGGAGCGCCAGGACCTAGACAAAGTCCTGGATTGTATTGCAAGGTCTCCAAATGGTGAGAGCCAGAGAACAGGGAGTTAAAATGACCATCCAAGTTGGTGCTTCCTTAACAGACTCTCCAAAGAATGAAACCTTCCTAGCCAGGATCCCATCTCCTCATCAGCTCATAACAAAGAGGCTCTTGTTGACATTTGTTAACTTTTCATTTATAGATTCCTAATTAGGCCTGTAGAGATGGCTTAGTGGTTAAGGCACTTCGCCTGCAAAGCCAAAGAACCCAGGTTAAATTCCCCAGGACCCATATAAGCCAGAAGCACAAGGGGACACATGCCTCTGGAGTTTGTCTACAGTGACTGGAGGCCCTGGCGTGCTCATTCTCTCCATCCCCCCCGCCCACTCATAAATAAATAAAGATAAATATTTTAACTAAATAAAGATTCATAATTAAAATTTTAACCAGGCATATAGAAAATAAGAAATTCAAATAAACACAATTAAAGCCTACTTTCACTAGATGTAAAAAATCATATCTACTTCTTTGTTTATGTGTTTTATTGAAACACATGGACTACATGTTGAAGTTGCTTAAGTAGTATAAATATTCTACTACTTATAGACCCTCCCAGTTGCCATGGCCTATTATTACAAAGGTTTGCTACAAGGTAAGATAATGTCTTCAGTACACACACACAAACACACACACCCATCCATATACACATACTCATAACCAACTATGGTGAGTTAAAGAGTTCCACGTACCTTCATGCGTTTTGCTACTTGGCCTTCAGCTGGGGGCAACTTGGGGTGTGGAGCTTTAGAAGAGGAGGTATGCTTGCTGGAGGTGGGTTTTAGGGTGTGATAGGCCAGCTTCCCATTGCAAAGCTAGCTCACACTCTCGATGCTTCCTGCAATGCTCTCCCAACCAAGACGAAGCCATAAATGACCCTTTCTTTCTGAAAGCTGCTTTGGGTTGGGTGTTTTGTCCCAGCGATGAGCAGGGACCTGTTGTATCCATACTACACATACAAGAGAAGGCATAATGGTCACCTACTCTTAGGACTTCTCTAAGGAGCAGAAATTATTGTTCCTTGTATACTAATTGGTACACATCACAGGGCAGCATTTCTCCAGTTAAATGGGATATTTTTCAACAGATGGTCTTATATAAAATTATTATATAAATATAATATAAATATAATGTAAATTATATATATTTATATACATAATATATTTATATTTTATATATAAATATAATTATATAAAATTATTATATTTATTGAGGGAAGTACAGAGCCAAGGAAAGGCACCTGTGTGGCTAAAGATCTCCACGTGGAGGGATCTTTAACCTTTAACCCTGAGACATGATAATGGTGGGAATAGCCCAATTTAACCTGGAGAAGTGAGGGGAAAATTGTTCAATTGTATTTATGGTTGTTGTTTTTATTGTTGTTGTTATTATTCTCTGTGGGTCTAGCGACCAATGCATAGGAGTTCTTGTGCTCTGCAGCCTCTCTGCTGGGAGTGACAAGAGACACGGGCTGAGGATTCCAGGCCCTCCTTCAGAGGTCACGGCAGACAAATGATGGGATGGAAAGTCCAGTGATTGGCCAATAACGACAGGCTCTCTCTCCATGTCACAGGAGAAGTGAGCGATTACCAAGACAAGCACCATAGATAACCAGCACTGTGGAAGTTCGGCAGAGAAATGGACACATACATAACATGTCATGACCACTTCCTAATTTACTGCCGATGGCTGTGTTATAAGTAACACAGTGTGACAGGGTGCTCGGGGCTCAGGAAAGTCCTTGAACCCCAAACCCCAGGTCCATTTTTTACTTTAACCAAAGAACTGAATAAAAAAGACTGTGAAGAATAATCGTCAGATTATTATATTTATTGAGGGAAGTACAGAGCCAAGGAAAGGAACCTGTGTGGCTAAAGATCCCACATGGAAGGCCTGGAAAAACCGTGGAAAGAAAAGAGAGAAAAGAAAGCTTAAGGCCATGTGCCATGTGGGGAGCTGGAAGGGATAAAGAACCCCTTGGAGAGTAAGGGCTGAGGGGCCCTCCGCCCTGCCCCCCCCCCACCCCACCCCCGCTGGGCTTGGGCCAAACCAGCCCAGGCCCAGCTGAAGGAAAAACTCACTGACAGCTGGAAGTTTCCAAGTGGTCAGAGAGCCTGCCCTCCCTTTACAAAGGTATTTATAACCTTATAGTGGTGGGCTGTTGTGGTAGTTTGAATAGATGGCACCCAATATATTCTGTGTTTTATTAGTTTATAGTTTGCATCTGCAGCCACCTGGCTGGAGACAGTGTCTCTGGGCGGATCTTAAGGTGTGGTGGTGGGTTTAGGATTTCAATCTAAAGATATGCAAAGTGTGCCTAGCTGGAGTTCCTGAGGTGTGCTGTGCTGTGTGGCTTTTGGCTTCTCTCTCTCTGCTTGGACCTGTGAAGGCAGACCAGCTTCTTCTGCCATTATGGAACTTCCCCTGGATCTGTAAGCTTTAATAAATATCCCTTCCTCTATAACCGTGCCTGGTCTGGAAGTTCATCTCAGTGAACCTGAAGCTGTCTGCTTTTGGCTCAGGTGAACCAGAGGGACAGCTGGTTGGTTAGGGCTAGGGACTGTCTCAGGAAGAGGCTAGCCCTGACACCAAGTTCCAGGGGCTGAACTTGACCAACCACAATCTTTACATCCTACTAAAGACCCTTCCAGGAGGGGTCCTGGTTGTTTGTGGAGAAGCAGGTCTAAGGAACGAGATGATGAGATGATGAGAAGTCAGATCATCTTTGATTTCTAGCAGGTGCAGACTTTTCTATCTCTTTACTTTCAGAGGTCCATTCACCCTAATTGCACTCCCTCTCGAGAGTTTTCAGATTCAGTGGAACCCCCATGGAAGCAGTTGTTTCTGCTTCACAGACCATGTTCTCCAGATGTAACAAGCCTCATGTCACACTTCAAACAGACTTCATATGTTGACAGTACCTGGATGCCCTATGACTGCTGCTCCAGATGATGAGAGCCACTGGAGATTTTTCATAAAGGAAAGTGGAATTCCCAGAATCTCTGGAAAATAGTGGAACAGGAATGTGGGTGTGGCTTAGACCTGAGGCAGAATCCTTTTACACTGCAGCGGTTCTGACAGGAGACACCTTGGTCAAAGCCTGAAAAGTGATAGTGAGAGAGGCACGAACACAGGAGCACAGACCAGGTCTGAGGAGATGAAGCCAGGGAACAGGAGCACCCACAGGGGAAAGGTCTGTGCTGGGCTCGGCTTTCAGCCACAATTTGCTGTGTGCCTTTGGGGATCATCCTAAGCTTTATTTTCCTGTGACACATAGGAGAGATAAAATTGCCTATCCTTCAGTACTGTTTTAAAAATTTGTCATAGTTTATACAAATCACATAAAAATTCTTACCAGAGGGCCTGCTATACAGTAAGCATTCACAAAGCATGATAGAATGTTTATGGGGATATTAAAATGCAATGGCATGATTTTATGTATGTGTACGGTGTACTAACAGAATGAGTGTAAGAGAAATACAGGACTCTAAATTATTCTAATAAAAATGTGAGGTGCTGATTTGAAGTAAAGAGAAGTACTTAGAAGTTTTAGATATTTTGTATCAGAAAAAAAAAAAAAAAAAACAGGGCTGGGGAGATAGCTCAATGGAAAACTTGCTTGCCCTACAAGCACGAATAGCTGAGTTCAGATCCCCAGGACTCATAGAAAAGCTGGACGCTGTGGAGGTGTCTGTAATTCCAGTGTGCCTTTAGAAAGATGGGAAGAGGAAACAGAGGAATCCCCCAGAAGCTTGCAGGCCAGCTAGCATGCCAAACGCAGCATTGAACAATGAGGCCCTGCCTCAAATAAGGTGGAAGGGGAGGACCAACAAAAGAAGTTATTCTCTGACCTCCACACACATGCTGTCATGCACATGCCCATACACTTACAAGTGCACTCACATGTACGTGTGCACACACACATGCATGCACGCATACACACACACAGACCAAAAGAAAAATAATGGCTCCTGGGATATAGCAAAGTAAAGTTTTCTAGTTGGAAATGGGCAAGATGTTCATACAAGTAGGATGAAGTTTGACTGAAGCTGCAGATTAACTAGAGAGCCTTGGGCTGCAATGAATTAAGTGCTCAGACTCAACTTGGCTTCAACAATAAGGGAAGTGTCATAGTTCCTATGATGGAAACTTTGTTCAGGATCATTGATGTAAAAGCTCTATAGTGTCATGAAGAATTCTGACTCTGTCCATATCTCCTCCAGCAGCCTATCCATCTCCATGCCTCTGGCACCTTCGTAACTGCAGGCACACCACCTGGCCTGTCACTGAGACAATTCCTTCTTGTGCGGAGACATTTATCAAATGTCCTCCAATATATTTCTCTTCTCTTTTACTTGGATTTGGGACAAATTTCCTTCCTTATCTAGCCATTGGCAAGAAGAATCAGATTCACTCACGTTGGATTAGATTATTCCAGGTTCACCTCTGGGTCAGAAGAGGGAATGGACAGTAGATGAAAAGATGTGTCACTGTGTGCTGAGTGTGAGGCTTTGCCACCTCACACGGCTCACTAGGCCTCAGGGCCCACGTTAACCATGCTATTGCAGAGCTCTTGCCTCAACTATACTAGTGCAGCTGAAGAAAGCTGCTTCTGGCTGCTCACCCTCCACCCCTTTATAGAACCTGGGTATCTGGGTCCTTCCAGGAAAGACAGCTGTTCCCTGATCTTCTCCAACCAGCCAAGACTGAAGTCACTGCCATGAATTAATTAAAGGGACCCAGGAGATCAGTGGTTCCAGTTCTCAGCCCTCTCTTCACACCACCTGCAGCAATCCCTGCTTCAGCTTCGTCTTTGCAGAGCCTGGATGCATTGGTCCAGCTATGTGGACTGCCTGATTGCCCCCAACCAAGGCACAAAGCAAGCAGGAGGTTGGGCTGGCTGGAAGGCTGGCAGATGGTAGCAAGAGGTGGCCGGCAGATGGTGGAAGACTGTCTTGTTGCCAACAGAAGACTAAATCCTGGTTCTAACAGAACATAAGTCCTTTGTCTCACTGAGGCACATGACAAAGTCACTTTCAATCAGACATCCAATTCCTACTGTTTCCTGAAGTCTTCCTTGTTTAATGACTGACCAAGAGATGGCACCCAAACATTGGACAACAGAGCTGACCACCTGCAGTCCTCTGGATGGATCAGAGGAAGAGCCCATTGAAGTTGGACTCCAAATAGGATGTTAATAAGAAAAAATCTAAAAATGCCTGCAGAGAAAGATCAGCATGCCCCTGCCTGTGTCCTACAAGGTCTAAATCGCAGTCACTGGGAACACTGGCATCCTCTTACCTCTTTCATGAACATGTCGCAAACTTTCTGCAGACTCTTGTAACACTCACTTCCCTGGTGAGACAGCTTGTTTTGAAAGTTTAGTTAGTCACTGGCTCTGAAATTTTTTCACAAGTTGTCCTCCAAAGAAATTTTTAATTATTTTTCCCCTTAGTTGGAGCCACAATTTAAAAACAGTTGTCTTACAATTTTTCCAGAATTAAATTTTCTCTTTTCTTTTATTGTCATATGTAGCTTGTGTGAAATAAACTAATAGCTATAATGTAAATTTCCATTAAACATTTTAAGACTAAATTGAAATATAATCCATGGTGGAATGACAGATATATAAAAACAGACTGCTAAGTTCATCTCTACAACTAAGCACATCCCTTTAACCAGCAGCAAGATAAAATAAAATAACCAGTACCATAACTTCCCTTCCACCACTACCTCTTCAAGGGAAGCCCCATCCTAACTTCAATAGCAATGAGTAGTTCTCTATCTTTGGATTTCTTATGAAGGATCTTTACAGTATACTTTTCATGTCTGACTACTTCATTCAACATCGGC
Organism: Orientallactaga sibirica; assembly: GCA_036365145.1. Taxonomy (NCBI): domain Eukaryota; kingdom Metazoa; phylum Chordata; class Mammalia; order Rodentia; family Dipodidae; genus Orientallactaga; species Orientallactaga sibirica. The sequence continues at coordinate 7,585,801 of JAEOAD010000555.1, read as the reverse complement.
TAAGATCCATGTTACACACACTCAACATTCCTTCTCAGTGCCTAATGTGCCTTCAGTTGTATAAATATACTAAATTTATTTATCAGTTCTACTGCTAGTAGGTATATGTATAATTTCCCAGTCACTTTGAGCACTTTGGAATACACCTTTCAGGAATTATATGTAAGCATTTCTGTATCTCACAAGCATGTCCTAAAGAAATTACTGGGCAAAAGAATATGTGTGTGCCCAACTTTAGTAGACAGATTCTACCAAGGTGGTTCCATTTGGCATTTGACAGTTTTTGAAATGTGGAAAATAGTTTACAGACTACTGTTATTGTCTTCATGGGTCCTTAATGGTGTAAGGACATCCTTTAAGAACTAAGGACCCTATTAAGTAGAAATCTAACTCCAGTGAAAAGTGGTAACACTATTCCTCGTGGAGAACACACCAATGGTTGTGAAACCCTAATTAACTTCTGTGATAGTCTTGTATCAGCTTGACTGGGGAAGTGAAGGCTAGATAGCTGGTGTCTCTGGGGGTGCTTCTGGAAGCCCTCAACAATGTAGATCAGAGACTGTCTTCCCTCCTTCTCCCTCTTCTCTTCCTTCCTCCACCCCTCTCTACTTATCTCCTCCTGGAACTGATATGCCCATCTTGTCCATCACCTCCTGATCTCCCACACTGGAATTCCTGTTCTTAGGCCTTCAACTTCAGAATAAATCACACAACCAAGTTTCCTGAGTCTTCAATCTCATGGTGACATATTATGGGGAATTTGTCACCTTCACAAATACATGAGACACTTCCCAAATAAACCTCTTCTAACAAATCCACATACATTCTTTTGGTTCTGTTTCTCTGGAATCATTTTCTTATTTTTTATTTTTGTCTGTGTATGTGTATGTGGTGCCTGTGTATGTGTGTATGCATGTCCATATGTGTGTGAGTGTGTGTATGTATACAATTGTAAGTGCACATGTATACATGTGTGCATATGTGCATGTGCACATGTCTGCTGATGTATATGGAGGCCAGAGATCAACATTAGGTGTCTATTAATTGTCTCTACCTTATTCATTAAGAAAAGATCTCTCGGGCTGGAGAGATGGCTTAGAGGTTAAGGCGCTTGCCTTCCTAAGCCTAAGAACACTGGTTCCAATTTCCAGCAGTTCCAATCTCCAGGTCCCACATTTAGCCAGATGCAATGTGATGCAAGGATGCAATGCCACACTTGCCCACAAGGGGGCACACGCATCTGGATTTCATTCACAGCAGCTGAGAGACTGCTGGCGCGCCCGTCTCTGTCTCCCTCTCTCTCCCTCTCGCTCTGTCTGTCTCTGTGTCTCTCTCCAAAACTAAATAAAATAATAAAAAAAGAAAAGAAAAGAAAAGAAAAGAAAAGAAAAGAAAAGAAAAGAAAAGAAAAGAACTCTCACTGAACTCAGAACTCATTGATCTGGCTAGACTAGCTAGCCAGGAAGCCTAAGTGATCTTTCTGTCTCCACCATCCCAGAGTTCAGTGTATCCCTAGATTTTATGTACATGCCAGAAATCAAAACTCAAGTCCCCATCATTGCGTAGAAGCACATTACCAACTAAGCCTTCGGCCAAGTACCACCTCAGGAGAACACTGAATAATATAGTCAGTCTCTGTGTCCTGTTTCCCTCATGCCACTAAACTTTTCCTCCCAGAAAAGCTCAAACAAGGGCTTTCTCTTCCACTAAGGTCCCTGTGTGATGAGGACACTAAATCTTTTTTTTTATTAGTTACATAGATAGTGTGTGCACAGTCATGCTGGTACCATCGTTAGCCTCTTCCCTGTCCTCCCTCCTCCAAAGGGACTCTCCTCGTTGGGGAATGTGGGTCGTGCATTGTGGGGGTACCCATCAGTTATGGGAAAGAGGAAATGTCTCTGTGCATAATGACCCTACTTGTGGCTCTAACAACCTTTCCGCCCCCTCTTCCGTGAATTTCCCTGAGCCACATTGGGATCATTTTAGATCTACTTCAGTGATGAGGTCTAGGGAGCCTCTGTGTCTCTGGATATCTGGTTATATAGGAGTTGAGTGTTCTCTGTGTCTATCTCCTTCACCCTTGGGCTTGTACAAGGTTCCCCAAGAGGGCTGGAGAGATGGCTTAGCAGTTAAGGCGCCTGCCTGCTAAGCCTAAGAACTGGGTTCCAATCTCCAGATTCCACATTTAGCCAGATGCAAAGTAATGCAAGGGCGCAATGCCACACTTGACCACAAGGGGGCGCACACATCTGGATTTTGTTCACAGCAGCTGAGAGACTGCTGGCGTGCCCGTTCTCTATCTTACTCCCTCTCCCTCTCAGTCTCTCTGTCTCTCTCCAAAAATAAAAAAAAAATTTTAAAAAATTTTAAAAGGTTCCCCCAAGAAAGCAGCACTCTTGCTCATTTCCCCAATTACTCTATTGTTTCAGATGAGGCCCTGGTGAGGTGCAATGGGCTGATTCTCTCTTCAGGTTCTGCATCCATCTGTAAAAGAGAAACAAATTCTCCAACAGAGAAAATACAGCACCATTTAAATGGGATAACCATTATTATTTTAGAGAGAATTTCACAGGTGTAGACCCTGTTGTAGTCCACGAGTGGTGGGAGCTTGATATTGGAGAGTGGTTCGTTTTTTGGATACAGTTCTGACTTGTTTCCCAGTTCCAGCTATGGGTTCCATTCACTGAGCTGATCTGTTAGCCAAATCAAGAGCAGTTGGTTGCCCACCATGGCTGTGTGCCACTACTGCACTTGCACTTGTGTGAGCATCACGTCAGGTTGTTTCCTACTGAGAAGCTTAGATCACCCATTGCTTGGGCAGTTGTTGGTCACTTTCCCAGTCACTCATGTACTCATGTACCTTCTGGCCTAGACAGGTTCTCTGGGAACTGACTCTCTTCCAGATTTCAGCCAGGTCCATACCAACAGCATATGGTGTCTTTGGCAGTAGGGTCTTACCATTAACCTTTGGTGGGTCATCAAGTACTCTGACAGAAATCTGTCTTCTTTTGGGAAACCTTGTAGGTCTCTCTGATCAACAGTTCATTGTGGATGTTAACTGCATGCTGATACTGGGAGTTACAGGCCAACGCCAAGGGAAAAGAAGGAATAAAAAGATAGGTAATATAAAAGAGAATGAGAGAAGAGAGAGAGAGGGAAATGCAGGAGAAATTTAAGGTTAGTCTTCAACATACCCTCTCCAGCGCCCTGTGAATCAGGTGCTCCCTCTAAGGACTTGATGAAGGTTCAACCTTTTAGTCTGTCTTTCAGGATATAGGATGTTATGGTGCCATTTCCATTTGGGTCCAGGTTTGTGTCTCCTCTCCTCCATACCGCCCCCACTTACCTTCCCTCCCACACCACCCTCCCTATTGTCCGGTCCTTGAGATGCTTATTAGGTATTTCAGCATCTCAGGCAGATTCAGGTTAGAAGCAACAGATGAGTGAGACCATGCGATAATTATCTTTCTGTGATTGGATGAGTTTGCTGAGAATGATCTGTTCCAGGTTCAACCATTTTTCTTCAAATTTCATTGTGTCATTTTTCCTTACTGCTGTGTAGAATTCCATCATGTAGATATACCACATCTTGGTTATCCATTTGTATAATGATGGACATCTGGGTTGATTCCTGCTCTTAGCTATTATGAATTGAGCAGCTATAAACATGGTTGAGCAAATCTCTCTGAACTAAGTTATGGAGCTTTTAGGGTAAATGTCCAGTAAGGGAATAACTGGATCTGTTGGTAATGCTATAGTCAACCTTTTTAGGAGTCTCCATATTGCTTTCCATAGTGGTTGGACCAACTTACATTCCCACCAACAGTGAATGAGGGTTCCTATTTCTCCACACCCTCGCCAGCATTTGTTTTCAATAGATTTTTTAATGTTTGCCATCCTTCCTGGGGTATGGTGGAATCTCATAGCTGTTTTAATTTGCATTTCCCTGTTAATAGCGATGTTGAACATTTTCTTAAGTGTGTGTGTATTTCTTCCTCTGAGAACTCCCTGTACAGTTCTCTGCCCCATTTTGTGAGTGGGTTGTTAGACTTTTTGTTGTTTAGGTTTTTGAGTTCTTTGTAAATTCTAGTAATTAGGTCTCTGTCAGTTGTGTATCTGGAAAAAATTTTCTCCCATTCTGTGGGTAATCTGTTGGCTCTGCTTATTGCATATTTGTCTGTGAAAAAACTTTTCAGCTTCATAAGATCCCAATAGTTGAGTGACTGTTTATTTTCCTGAGCTACTGGGGTTTTGTTCAGGAAGTCTTTTCACACTCCTATATCATGGAAAGTTCCTTCTATTTTTTCTTTCAGTAACAGCAGAGTTTCCAGTCTTATATTGAGATCTTTGATCCATTTGGATTTGATTTTTGTGCATGGCAAGATGTGTGGATAGAATTTCATTTTCCTGCATATTGTTATCCAGTTTGTCCAGCACCATGTGCTGAAGATGCTGTCTTTTTTCCAGTCTACATTGTTAGGGCCTTTGTCAAATATCAAGTAGCTGTAGTTACTTGACCCAAAGTCCTGCTCCTCAATTCTATTCCATTGGTCTATAATCCTGTTTTTATGCAAATACCATGTTTTTTTTTTCTTACTATGGCTTATAGTATAGCTTTAGATCAGGTATGGTGATGCCTCCAGAGGTGGCCTTTCAGGGCTTCTATTGAGAAGTCTGCAGTAATTCTGATGGGGTTACCTTTATATGTAATGTGTTGTTTCTTCTAGCTGCTTTTAGGACTTCCTCTTTTTTATCGATGTTTATAGTCTTAATGATAATATGTCTTGGAGAAATTCTCCTTTGGTCCAGTCTGTTTGGAGTTCTGTTAGCTTCTTGTAACTTGATGGAACTTTCTTTTGAGAGAGTGGGAAAATTTTCCTCAATAATTTTGTTGAATAAGTTCTCCATGCCTTTGGTCTGAATTTCTTCCCCTTCTGGTATCCCCATGATCCAAATGTTGGGACATTTAAGGGTATCCAACAGTTTCTTCATGTTCTGTTCACAAAAATTTTTGAACTTATTGAAACTTTTGGATTCATGAACTCTTTCTTCTGTTTTGGCTTCCAGGTCTGAGTTTCTATCCTCCACATGGCTGACTATTCCTGAGAGTTTCTATAGTGTTTTGGGTTTGTTCAATGTGATTTGTATTTTCTACTTCTTTGTTATGTATAGTTTCCATCCCTCTGTCAAGTTCCCTTTTCACATAATTTTCTGATTTTCTTAATGCTTCTTAGAATTCATCCTTGCATTTATTTATGTCTTCTTTGAGCTAAGCTATCTGGTTATTGAGGTCCTCCCTTTTTGCGCTCTCCTTTAGGTCATTTAACTGTCTTTGGAGCCCTTCCTTGTTCTTTTCTATTAGATTAGTCTAGATTAGTCTAGCAAGAATAGCATTCATACAATTATTGGCCCTTTGTTGATTTTCTGCAAGTTCTGCTATTTCCTTGGCCAGGGTTGCATTGCTTGTATCTTCATTTTTGTGGTTCTGATCCTATTGTCTCTTCTATGTTTTGATTATAGATATCCACTGTGGGACTGGGCAAACTTGTTGGATTTACTTGCATTTGATTTTTTATGTTATTCCTTTTGCACTGCACTCTGCCCATCACAGTGAAGGAATCTTATTAAATTTAGGAGGAAGCTGCGGTTTACCCTTGACCTGGGTCTGCGCATGGGGGGCAGTGGCTAGTGGGATGGCTTTCACACATGGAGTTCCATGGGGGCAGGAAAAACCTAGGTTGGGGCAGGGCAAACGCTAGCCTGTTTGGTGGCAGTGAGTAGGATGGTGTTCACCTTCAGAGCTCTGCAGGGGCAGGAAGCCTAGGTCAGGGTAGGGCAGGGTGAATGCTAGTCTGTTGGCCTGGGCCAGAGTACAAGAGGGGAAGAATGGGGGTGGGGCACAGCTGTGGTGGTGAGTGGGACAGGGTTCGCTCATGATTGTCAATTTGACAGGTTCTAGAATCACCTAGGAGATAAATCCCTGAGAATGTCTATGAGTAATTATCATGATTAGGCTAATTGAGGTGGAAAGACACCCTAACTGTAGACAGCACTATTCCATTGACTAGGGCCCCAGACTGGCTAAAAAGAAGAAAGTTAGCTAAGCACTAGCGTGCATTTATCTGTTTCCTAAGTGTGGATTGTATGTGACCAGCTCCCTCAAGCTCCTGCCACCATGTTTTCTCCACCATGATGAACTATAACTTTAAATTATGACCCAAAATAAAATCTTTCTTCCTTAAGTTGCTTATTGTGAGGCATCTGGTCACAGCAACAAGTAACTAATGCAGATGGATCCTTCCTTTCCCTCCACTAAGCGTCATGTTTTCTCCAGCTTTTGTACTTGCTTTCCCTCTACTCCACTCACTCTCTCCATTGATGTCCACGTGGTTCTCTTTGGTGGTTCAGGTCTCAAAATAGATATCACTTCCTTAGACTGTCTTTCACTGACCACTCCCCTAAGTCAGTATCTCAACCATCTTTAGCCCATTTCATATTTTCTACATGGTGTTTTATCATAGGTCTTCAATTTCTTACGTGTGCATTGACTTCCCACAGCAGAATGATAACTCCATAGGAACAGTGACCATGTTTCTTATTCAACTGCTTCATTCCCAACATCTAGAAAAGTCCTTGCCACATAGTGATGCTCATCAGATGTTTGAAAATTAATAAGGTACAAATTATGAATTGTGCTGGCCCAGCTCTGACCATCAATTGCCTTTGAAAATACAAATAAAAGCTGAGGTCCCACTCCCTTTAGTTCTCAAATTTTCTCCTTGTAAACCTAAGGTCAGCAATTTTGTTGACTTTAAAGAGACTTACCAATGGGCTAGGGAGATAGGTCAGTTGGCAAAGTGCTTTTATTGTAAGCATGAGAACTTTAGTTCAATCTGCAGAGCCAACATAAAATACCCATAATCCCAGTCCTAGGTAAGCAGACACAGGAGGATCCCTGGGGCTTGGTGACCAGCCAGTCTAGCCTACTGGGCACACTGCAGGTCAATGAGATGACTTGTCTCTAAAAAGGTGGATGGCATCTGAAGAATGATACCTGAGGTTATCCTCTGGACTCTGCATGCACATTCATGCAACATACACACACACACACACACACACACACAACACACACACACACAGAGGCTCATCTTAGAGCCAGAATTTCCCTTACCTCATTTCAGCAAATCATTTCTTGAACATTCTGTTCCAACAAACTTGTGCTAATGCCTTGCAGTTACTTAACAATAAACAAAGACAGCTGTTTGTCAAAAAGCAAACTATGAGCTACAAAAAAATATATAAACTTGTAGCCTTAAGGCTCTATCAGGCCATGATGCTATTCCCCCAGTTCCTCTGACTCTCCAGCCAAGACAAGATCAATGGAGAAGTCACCCTACAGAGTGGCCTTCATGCCAACCTTCATGCACACAGGCCTGCCAGCTCAACGAAGCCAAGAAGCAATGGTCTGCTAATTGCGCCTCATGGCCACAGCCAGAAGCTTCAAGTGACTTTTGAGGCTTTGCCAGGAAGAAAAGGGGCTTCACTTGTTAGGACTTCGCAGATTCAAAAACAATATGGATCAGTGGTTTTGTCTTTTCCTGGAAAATATGAATTCCATGGCTATTAGCTAATGCAATTTTTTCCCTTTACTAGTTTCAGTGTTGATCAATGAACATTGCAAAATATGAGATGTTGAGAAGCTATAAATGTTCTCAAACACATCAATATACAGATTTCATTTGACAGAATGTAAACCAAAATGAAGTAATCAAGTCTAACAGACTAAAGATGTTTAAACTTGGCCTTGCTCAGGCCCTTTAAGCTAACATAAAAATCATCCTCTAATATCCTCTCACAGTTCACAGCTTTGTTCCTAAGCAACCTATTCCAACCCATCCATGAACCAGAACCCAAATAGCTTCTGGCATAAGTTCTATCAGAACAGAACTTGCTTCCCCTCTGTGAGTAGGCCTGGAGTCCCCCTCCAACTTCTCTGCCATAGATTCTCCCCTCAGCTATCCAATCCCCAATGCCAGATTGTCCCACTTGTGCCAAACTCAGTGCCAGAGGAGCCTGAACAGATGAAGAATTATCTTCACCCACACTTCTACCTTGAACCAATTGCTCAGAGATGAGGTCTTTTCTCAGAAATTCTTAGTTTGCTGGGTGGCCTTAACAAATCACAAACTTTCCTTCACCATTCTGAAGGCCATGTAGAAAATACAAAATAGGCTAAAGATGGTTGAGATGCAGACACAGGGGAGTAGTCAGTAAAAGACTCACTAAGGAGGTGACATTTATCTCTACACTGGAACCACCAGAGAGAACCATGTGAACATTGATGGAGACAGTGAGTGGAGCACAGGGAGATCAAGTGCAAAAGCCCTGAGAAAACACCACACTTAGTGGAGGTTTAATAATCAGTAGGACTGGGGGCTGGAGAGATAGCTTAGCAGTTAAGGCACTTGCCTGTGAAGCCAAAGGACTCAGGTTCGATTCCCCAGTACCCACATAAACCACATGCACAAGGGGGTGCATGTGTCTGGAGTTTGTTTGCAGTGGCTAGAGGTCCTGACACACCCATTTTCTCTATCTCTCTCTGTGTGTTTGCAAATAAATAAATAAAAATATTTTTTAAAAAGAGAATCAGTGGGACTGGCCTCTTCAAAGGCTTTCTTCTTATATGTAGATGGCTGTTTTCTCCTTGTCTTTACATGTCCCCCTGATTCTTTGTCCTATAAAAGACACCAGGCATATTAGAGTAGGGTCTGACCCAGTGATCTAAGTCTAATTTACCTGATCCATGTTAATAATACAATATTTAAATATATTCACATTTTGAGGTAACAAGGACTCCAATATATGAAGAGAGGGGACACAACTGCTCCCCTAACTAGGTACTTTAGTGCTATTTGACAGTTAGCACCCGTAAAGACAGTTCAGTGTGACTGCATGACTATGCTCATTTTTACCTCAAAGACCCTCAGTGAGGCTGGTCCCCAGAAGGAGCACCACAGGCATGAAGAGAAGAGGGTTGGTATACAGCCCTATGGAAAGCCTGAACTCTGTCAGAGCATCAGTGGGGGCTGGCATCTCAGCTCCTTTCAAAGAAGGTGTCAATCCAAAAGAGCAATCACCACAGAACATGTCATGGTCAGCAGATAGGAAATAAAACTAGAAAAGACAACACGGGGCTGGGAGACATTTCAGGAGATAAAAGTCTTGCTGCACACACAGGATGACCTAAGTTTGGATCACCGGAACTCACACATAAAAAAAAAAGAAAACCAGAGGTGGTATCAAGCATTTGTAATCCCAGACTTCCTAAATGATGAAATGAGAGACAGAGACAGAAAAAGCACAGAAGCCCCAGGGCCAATTAGCCTTACATTTGCAAAATAGATCCTACCTCAAATAAAGTGGAAGGCAAGGACAGACACCTCAAATTGTCCTTTGATTTTCCCACGTGTACTGTGGCATGTGTAGTCCTGCATACGCATGCATGCGTGCACACACATATACACCGAAATGAAATAAGGGAAGGAAAGGAAACAAAAGAAAAGAGAATAAGGAAAGAAAATAAAAATGAGGAACCCAGGATGGGAACCTGGAATTATCACAAAAGCCATAGCAATTACAGTGGTTCCAATAGAGAGCCCATTGGAGTCCCAGGTCACCTCTTGAGTAGCAGTGGCCTTGCAATGGCTCTGTAGAGGCTGCTGGTATATAAGGCCTTTGGTTATGTCCCCAATCCCATGACCATGGGCTATGCTGTTATTACTGTAGGATATCACTCAGCGGCCTGGATGGGCTGAGTCACAGTCCATAAAAATAAAAGATATGCATCCCACAGATGAGAATCTTTTATTAATGTGAAATATTTGCCATCATTTTTATACCAGGAACGTACCAGAAAAATCTACATTTATAATTTCTCCTGAGAAATTTGAAGGTCTAACATAACTGCTCCTGCAGTTCAACGTGGCAATGGCTGGCCAGCACTAAGAAGCAATCTCCTCCTCAGTGGGATTCCAGGCTCGGGCTCATTATGGTCTCTGTCCTACTTTCTCATGTAAGCTCCTGACTAGCCCAGCAGAACCTTCGAGATTCCTGAGCTCAGCGCCAAGTGTATCAAACGTTGGGTGTGATGATTAAACTTGACTTGATGGGACTTGGAATCACCATGAAAACAAAACAAACCTCTGGACGTATCTGTGAAGAAGTTTCTAGATTATGTTCTGAGGCGAGAAGACCTGCCCAAACTATGGCATCATTCTAGAGATTAGGGGTCCTGGATTGCATAAAAAGGAAGAAATGAACTGAGCAACGGAATTCATATCCCTGTCTCCCTCTCTCCCTCCCCCCACCTGTCTTCTTTGAGACAGTGAACTGAATGTGACCGGCTGCATGCTCCTTCCATCACACCTCCCTGCACGATAGACTCCCCATGAACAGGAAGCTGACCCTTCCTCCTTAAGTTACCTTTCCCAGGTATTTCATTACAGCAATGAGAACGAGAACTAATACAGATGGTATCTCCGTCAACAGCAGTTAGCGCTCTGGTGCTCCTGATGTAACCGTTCCTTGTCGTTGTCAAGGATCTGCGGTCATTGCAGACAGGAAGTGCACACATCTTCATGGCCGAAACATTAAACCAATGGATGATTTTGTAAGACATTGAAAAAAATTCAAAGTGACCATGATTGATGGGGCATAGGAGCAGAGGCTTCATAAAAAGAGTAGGAGAACATAAAATTGGAGTTTCATTTTTCACTGTCACACAGGGCATGAAAGATTCTGGCCTACAGCCTCAGCAACACCAAGGGCAGCTTGGCCAACCTCCTGAGTTTCAGCTGCAAAGTCCTGAGATAATAGGAAAAGGAGAACTTCTGCCCCCAGTGTAATTCAGAATGCCCTGGGGGTGGGGTATCCCTGAAGGGGGGCTTCCATTGTGTTAGTGTAACTGGGGAATTGGGGTTCATATCTGCAAACTAACCAAAGAATTGGCAATTTCAGATTCAAGAAAATGAATTTTAAAATACCCCATTTTATTCACATCTCACAAAGAAAGAGGGAAGGGAGAAAACTGGGAAATAAGGGAAGACAAAGTGGAGGGAAGGGAGGTACTTCACGTAGAGCCCAGAAGCCCATGCAGGCCATGTGTAGTCCAGTAGCCCAAGGAGCTGAACATGGACCTTGGGGGAAAAAAACATGAGAAGAGAGTTTTTAAACATTATACACGACCAAGAAGGGTCAAAAGTGAAGACAGTAATAAAAGGGAAAAAGTGCCTCTTCAAAACACATTGCTGCCCGCTCCAGAGAGACAGAGAGAACAGCCCCCTCTCTCCGTGGATCCAGAGGGACAGAGGATTTGCACCGTCCCACCTGGACACACCTTCACCAGATGTCCCAGCCCATCGGCCAGGGCTTGGAGGAGAAATCCACCCACACCTGGGCAGAAGGCTCACTTGAGAGAGATCTAACTAGGTGAGATGGTCAAAAATCAAATGCCAAGACTGGTGTAAGTGGGGCAAGCTGACATAGGCGTGGCAAGGTGTGACTTCCTAACGCCCTCCCTTTAAGGGCCACCCTGATCCTGCCTAACTGTCCACGCTGGCGTGCCCCACATTAGCTCACAGGCAGAGTACATAGCCTTAAGGTGAGATTAGTTAAGCTGGTTGGGTTCAAATACTAGCTCCATGATTTATGACCTGTGTGAATTTGGATATCTAAGCTCTTTATAATTTCTTTGGCCCTACCTACAAAAGAGAAATTAATAATACTTGCCTTGTTGAAATGGATTAAATTTAAGGCTTAGTGTGGTAGCTGGCTTAACAGTAAATGCAGTTGCCCTCTGTATCTGCCGGTCTTGCATCCACAGGTTTAACCACCACAGATTGAAAATATTCAGAAAAAGTTAATAGATCTTTTTCCTTGCAAATATTCCCTAAAAATATAGAGTATAGGGGGCTGGAGAGATGGTTTAGCAGTTAAAGTGTTTCCCTGAAAAACCAAAGGACCCAGGTTCGATTCCAGGACCCACGTAAGCCAAATGCACAAGGTGGCACATGCATCTGGAGCTCGTTTGCAGTGGCTAGAGGCCCTGGCATACCAGTTCTCTCTCTCTCTCTCTCTCTCTCTCTCTCTCTCTCTCTCTCTCTCCTCTCTGCCTTTCTCTTTCTCTCTCTAATAAATCAGTAAAATAAAATATTTAAAAAATATATAGAGTCTAATAAGAACTTACATAACACTTACAATGTGTCAGATAGTATAAGTAATACAGAGCTCATTTAAAGTACATGGGAGTGGACTGAGGATGTAACTCAGCGGGTAGAGTGTTTCCCTAGCATGCTCGAAGCCCTGAGCTTGAACCCCAGCACCACACACACCAGGTGTGTTCTTTGTATACCTGTAATCCCAGCACTTGGAAGGTGAGGCAGAAGGATCAGAAATTCAAGGTCATCCTTGGCTAGGTAGTGAGCTGGAGACAAGCACGTCTCAATCTTTCAATCAGTCAATGAGGAAAATGGGAGATATGTGTAGCTTATGAACAAACACTACACTACGAGGAGCACCCATGGATTTGAGAATCCAAGGGGCATCCTAGAACCAACCCCTGGTGGATATCAAAAGACAGCGAACACAAAAGTTAGCTATTACTATTATTCATAATTCCCACTATATTACCATTCCTACTGAGACTCCTTCCAACAGGTGACACAAATAAGGATCAGAAAGAGTAAGACATTTGCACAAGACTGCCAAAGCATACATAAAAGAACCATTATGAAAACTCACATCCATCCACCCAAGATATATGTGGTTCACATTTTTCCAGTGATGTCTCAGGGCTTCTCAAATATTTAAAATTCCAAATGAGAGAGGGTGAGAGAGGAAGAGTGACCAGAAAGTCTGAGTGATGCCTTAAATATGGCATTAAGTCTTTCCTGAGTCTTTGGACTTTGTTTTCTATCAATCCCATTCTACTATGCACCACCAAGGCCATTTTCCATGCACATGTTAAGCCCAACTTCCGTGGGAAGCACATGCCCTCCATCTGAGCAGAAGTCACGCTTAATGAAGAATGGCAGCCCCGGGTCACCAGCAAAGCTGCCTGGCTCCCCGCCAATCATCCCGCATGGAAGGCTGTAAGCTCACTGCCACTCAACCCCACTGTCCTGGACCTTCTCCAGGAATAAGTGACAGGCACACCATGTGTGCAGCCAACGGCACAGAGGTGGTGAAGATGTACTGGTAGATGGAAGAAACGTGTCAGAGATGAGTGGAAGCCAAGCAGATGGTGTGGCAGCCCTGCGGGCGGCTCAGGCAAGCTGACAACATGGGCATATGTGTGGCCAAGTGGACCAGGAGAGAGGTACAGAAGGTGAGCCCCAAGTGGTCAGCTTGGCAAAGAACAACAGCCAGGAAGCAGAGAAGAGCATTCATGAGCTTGTGAAGAATCAAGCACTAACAGTGGAGGACCTTGGCTGGGATTGGTGGGGTTGGGGTGGAATAATCAGAAGCCCAGCGAGAACAGCAGCAGAAGCCAGCCTGTCAGGCTCAGAACAACAGAAACAGCGGGGTGGATGGTATGGTAGTCAGCCACGTTTCCCTGGGATGAACTTCCAAACCAGGCACAGTTTATGGGAGAAGAGAAATTTATTTAAAACTCACAGATCCAGGGGTCTGCCTATTTCCACCTCCTAAGTGCTGGAATTAGAGGCACAGCACCACACTCAGCATTTTCACATGAGTTCTGGGGACTTAAATCAAGTGTTGATTGTAAGGCAAGCCCCTCACCAACTGAAGTAATTCCCCAGCCCCAACTCAGCCTTTTATGAATCAGCTTCCTGGTTTATCCCCGTTGCTGCCAACTTCTAATTCTGATGAACATGGCCAGCAAGAATGTAGAACCTTAGAGGGTACATTGAACCAAAAAATACTCAAAGAGCTTTTACACATCAAAAAAAAAAAGTCTTTATGCTCTCCCAGTCCACAAAGAGAACTGTAAACAAAATTAAATAGAAGTCTTAGTGATGGAAAGTAAAATAGTATCTGACAAAAAAAAAAACAGAACAGGCAGAGAACATTTATAAACTTGAGACATACAAATCATGACTGGAAATGACACTTATCTCTAAGCATCACGAGAATTAACTAATGTTGAGCTCCTAGAAATATAATGATATATAAATGCTAAGCAATTTACGGTTTGCTGAGCCACTTACGATGCTTATAGAAATGCCATGCAATGCTGATATCCCAGAAGATTAATTCCCCTAAAAAGCAAATGACTTCCAAAGTAGCTTGACAAATGTCAAGTAAATCTCAGTTTTATGAATCTAACACTGATGCCGTATGTGACAATACAACAGACACTAAAGGAGGAGAAGCTACCAATACCTTGAAGATGATGTTTTGGTGTCTGGGTAGTGGTACCCAGCTTCCCAAAGAAGCCATCCCAGCAGTCAGCTTTTCCCAACAGGCACCAGCATATGAAAGATGAGCTAGCTATTGCATGAACACTTAGATTGTAATGCTGTGGTAGGTGCTAGAAATGAAGAAGAGAGATAAATAAAAAGTATGACCTCTGCTCTGAGGTCTAGACTGGCCCTCCACATCTGTGGCTGACACAGGGATGTGCTATAGGGCACCTAAATGTCTGTTCTACCGATTGTGTCAGTCCCAGGGGGCAACAAGGAAAATGATGATAAAGTGAACATTAAATTGAAACATGGTGAGGGTATGCAAATAGAGATGGAAAGAGGAAGAAAGATGGTAGGGGCATGGACAGGAAGAAGTTGGAAAGGGGAAAGGAAGAAGGAACTAGATAGAAGCCAAGGAAGTGGGAGCAGCCAGAACCCAGGACAGCTCCCATCACCTACTTGGGGGGGGGGGGGTGGATGGAGGGTTGATACCACGTTATCACAGAACCAGGTTATCTTTAGAAGCAGAAACCAGGACAGCAGCATTCAGGGACGCAAAGAGAACAGAGCTCTAGAGGCCTCTCTGTTGGAGATGGCTTTTACATAATGGGAGTGAGAGTCGGTAGAGGAAGAAAGCTAGTGAAAATGACACCGAGCTTCTCCGAAACATGCACTCATGTTCTGAACTAAATTCAAGTGTGAAACTTTCAACTCCAAGGAAGAAGAATCCGCAGCATCTTGGCTGGCAAACCTCAGCGGGACCGACAAGCTTACTGCTAAACAGACACGTGTCCTGCACTGGCCTGAGACTCGTGATATGAAGGGATTGTGCAGTGAGTGAGAAGATGCGGGGACGGCCTCACAAAATATGTTTCTTGGTGTTCACTGCTGCCTCAAATGCTAGAGTTTGTACTTGGTAGAAGTAGAAACAATGAATGGTCAGATTGTTTACCTACATTATTTCAATCAGAAGTAAAGATTATTTTTGCATGTATATTTGTGTGTGGTGTGGATGCATGCCTGTGTGTGTGCAGAGGGTACACATGCACACG
The DNA here is from genome assembly GCA_036365145.1 of Orientallactaga sibirica. Classification (NCBI taxonomy): domain Eukaryota; kingdom Metazoa; phylum Chordata; class Mammalia; order Rodentia; family Dipodidae; genus Orientallactaga; species Orientallactaga sibirica. The sequence continues at coordinate 7,570,323 of JAEOAD010000555.1, read as the reverse complement.
TGTGTACCTGTGTATAGAGGCTAGAGGTCGACATGAGGTGTCGACCTTGGGGGCTCATCGCCTTGTTTGTTGAGAAAGGGTTTCACACTGGATCCAAAACTCAATGATGTGGCTAGTTCAGTTAGCCCCAGGGAATCCTCTGGCACCACATCCCCAGCACTGGGATCACAGGTATTCTCTGACACTCCTTGCATTTACAGAGGTGCTGGGGAACAAAACTGAGGCCCTCAGGCTAGGGAGATGTCTTAGGGATAAAGGCACTTGTCTGCAAAGCCTAAGGACCCAGGTTCAGTTCCCCAGTATCCATGTAAGCTAGATGCACAAGGTGGTGCATGCATCTGGAATTCGTTTGCAATGGCTAGAGGTCCTGTCACACCCATATTCTCTCTCTCTCTCTCTCTCCTCCTTCCTCCCTCCCTTCCTTTTTCTCTTTCTAATAAATAAAATATTTTAAAGAACTGAGGCCCTCGTGCTTTGCACAAATGCCTTGCCAACTGAGCCTTTGCCCTAGCTCTAAGGTAAAGATATTCCATCCTCCATTCACAAAAGAGAACATTAGAGCATTAAGGACATTAAACATTAAGAGTGATTAACAAACATGCCTAGCATCACAGAGCTAATAATAGACAGAGTCACACTGATGCTGTAGCTTTCTACTCCAAGTTTCTCAACTTCTTCCATATATATATATGTCCCTGATGGGCTCAATGCTTTATAGCTTGGTAGCAGTGCAATCACCTCCACATAGAATCACACAGTTTTCTGCATCTCAAACTGCTCATTCATTCAATGAACAACGATCCAGAGCCAAGCTGGATTCATTCACTCAGTGTGTATTCATAGAGCTTTGCTATGTTCCAGTATTGTGATAGGCACTGGAAATTGCACAGTGTGTCTTAGTAGGTGAAAGAGACTCAAATCAATTAAGAAAAATAATTGAAAATTACATACTGTGGAATGTACCATGAAGTTAATAAGTAGGAGAGTGGGGCAGAAAGAACCAGGACAAGGTTGGATTGCATTAGGAGACAGTATAAATAATATCTAGGGCCTGGGAAGATAGTTCAGTTGGTAAAGGGCTTACCAGGCAAGCATGGGAACCTGAGTTTACATCTCCAGGAACCGTGTAAAAACTAGGTGGCGGCACATGAATTTAATTCTAGAACTAGAAAGCAGAGATGAGGATCCCCAGGGCTTGATACTGAGCTAGTCTTGACAAACAGGTGAGCTCCAGATTCAATGAGAGAGCCTGTCTCAAAAATGAAGTGGAGAGTGACTGAGGAAGACACCTGGTGTTTATCTCTGAGCTCACCACACTGTCTGTGACGTGAAGATATTTCATCCTCAGCGAGCCCCCCACACGCAGATCTGGATAAATACACACATACACACATACAAGATCTAAAGCATAAGTAGAGTAGATCTGCACCAGATGGCGGGAAATGGGCTTCCAGGCAGTCGAAATAACCACGAGGAGAAGCCCAGGCAAGCAGCAAACTTAAGGGAAGGCTCACCTGCCTGGAGAGAGGGGAGCTCACACAGGCGGGCTTGAGGCAGAACCCAGGCCTGGGGGTCTCTGTGGCTCTTTGTGAAGCTCTGGGTTTATTCCCAGTTCTGGGGAGAGTACAGAGGCAGGAGCATGCCTGAAGTGTAAGCTCTAGATTTATCAAGGAACTCGGTCTCTAAAATATTTCTCAATGAGGGGATGGAGAGATGGCTTAGCAGTTAAGGTGTTTGCCTGTGAAGCCTAAGGACGATCCAGGTTTGATTCCCCAGAACCCAGCTAAGCCAGATGCACAAGGTGGCACATGTGACTATAGTTCATTTGCAGTGGCTAGCGGCCCTGGCACACCCATATTCATTCTCTCTCTCTAATAAATACATAAAAATAAAATATTTGTTAAAAGAGACCCTGTCTCAAAGATTAAGGTGGAAAGTGACTGAGGGAGATACCTGACATCAACCTCTGTCACACACACGTGCATGCACCACACATACATGTAGAAATAAAGTAAAAACTAAGAAAGAAAGAACTAAAGAAAGAGAGAGAGAGAAAGAAAGAAAGAAAGAGAGAGAGAAAGAAAGAAACTAACTAACTTTTCTGGCTACATCTGAAAAGAGAACTGTCAGAGGTCAAGAGTAGATAGGCAGAACAACCAGGAAACAGACAAAAATAGTCTGGATTCCCTTTTTTGGCATTAGAGTTGGGGGGAAGCAGCTGGCTGTGAAATCTTTTGGAGGCTGAACTCAAGAAATAACTTTCTAACTGATGAACTTTGGGGGAGTGAAGGACACTCCTATGTTTCTGCTGAAGAAACTAGGTGCATGGTAAACCCATATATTGAGAATACTTGACAAAGGAAGAAGTGGAACAATAACTTTTTATTTCAGGTGCTTCATTTCTGAAATTTGACTTGTTAATAACATATCTAAACAGAGGTGTTTAGTTAAAAAAAAAACTTTCTATGCAAGTCTGGAGTTCAGAAAACTAGGCTGGATCAGAAGAAATCAATTTTGAAAATTGGATAATAAGCATAGACATGGGAGAGCACCAGGGAAGCGGCTGACGTACAGAGGTCTGGAGGAGAAGATGAATGCAAAGAACACAGAGAGGGGCACCCTGAGCTGGGAGGAGCTCTCGGACAGGAGGGAGCACGTTGTAGAAAGAAGGAGATGATCTGCTACAAGGCTCTAAGGTTACAGAAAGCTAAAGAAAAATGAGAGAGGAAAATGATGAATATGTTAGAATTCCTATTACAGTATTACAGGAGTCATCGCATTCTGACAGAAAGACCAAGATGACTGATGAACAAATCAAAAGCTACTGTGGCATTTATTGAGCACTTGCTTTGTGATGGACTCAAAGCTAAATGATTCACGTGTATTATCATCAAAGCCCCAGGTGAAGTGGGAATTATTATTATCCTCATTTTATAAATGACACCTGGAAAGATTTAGATGCTCACCAAAGGTTGCAGAGCCAGTAAGAAGTGCCAGTATTTAAAGACAAGCAAAGAGATTCTCCAGGAGCCCCTGATACCCACAAAGGCATCTGCCTCATTGGAGACAGAGATGGGGATCACTCCAGTATTAATCTCCTGCGTTCTTTTTTGGCCTGTATTACTCCTGTCTCTTGCTCCCATGTAGAACTGGGCCTGGGTCAGCTCTTCTCTTTGCAGAAACCTTGTTCGACATGGTGATTTTATTCATTATTTTTCTCATTGCTGTGAGGAAATACCTGACAAACGCAACTTAAGGAGAGAAGGGTTTTGTATGTCTCACAGATGGAGGGTATGGACAATCGTGGCAGGGAGGACTTAGTGACGGGAGCAAGAGGTGCTGGTCACATCGCACCTTTGTCAGGAAGCAAACGGTGATGAATGCAGGTGCTCAGCTCACTGTCTCCTGTTTATTCAGTCCATAACCCCATTCTATGAAATGGTGCTGCTCGCCACTTAGAATGGGTCTTTGTGCTTCAATTCACCCATCTGGGAAATGCCCTCACAGGCCTGCCCTAGGGCACATGTCTTTCAATCAAGATGAACCATCCTAGGGGTGGGGCCCAAAGAAGCAGCCACAGCATCAGAGCTCTTACCACACTGAGCCCTAATACCCCCTCCACACCTCACAGCTACAGAACTATCTTCACCAGGACCAGAGATTCTTGCCCATCACTGCTTCAGGCACCTCAACCCTAACCTGCACCATGGATATTTCATTCTTCATTTTGAGCAAGAAGGCAATTAGATCAGTCTTGACAGCAGACCCAATTGAAGAAGCAAAGAGAATAATCATTGCTGATAAAACTGTGAAAAATGGAAGTAAAAGCTATTTTAGCTAAAATTGCTTCTTATAAAACAGTTTAGAAGGTAAAAGGTACTATCTTCTTGTCAGTGTCAACATTTCTCTCATGGAATAAGTGAAATCATGTTTTCTGTCAATGAGTAAATCTCTCCAAGAGGGAAGTGACAGTTTGTTTGGTTTCTAGAAAAGAAAGATTTGATCTGATGAAACTAGTAAGTTTAGTGATGTACAAAAGATATTTGCATAGCATGTGCACGTGTGACCATCACCATATCTCTACTTGCATGCTTAAGAAGCATCAACTCGGGCTGGAGAGATGGCTTAGTGGTTAAGGCGCCTGCCTCCTAAGCCTAAGAACGCTGGTTCCAATCTCCAGCGGTTCCAATCTCCAGGTCCCACATTTAGCCAGATGCAAAGTGACGCAAGGGCGCAATGCTGCACTTGACCACAAGGGGGTGCACGCATCTGGATTTCATTCACAGCAGCTGAGAGGCTGCTGGCACGCCCATCTCTATCTGTCTTCCTCTCCCTCTCTTTCTATCTCTCTCTGTGTGTCTCTCTCCAAAAAAAAAAAAAAAAAAAGAAAGAAAAGAAAAAAGAAAAAGAAGCATAAACTGGGGCCTGGAGGAATGGCTTAGTGGTAAAGGTACTTGCCTGCAAAGCCAAATGACTCAGGTTTGATTCCCCAGGACCCACATAAGCCAGATGCACAAGGTGGTTCATGAGTCTGGAGTTCATTTGCAGTGGGCTGGAGGCACTGGCATACCTCTTCCCTCTGTCTGTCTGTCTGTCTGTCTCTCTCTCTCTCAAATAATTTTTTTAGAAAAAGAAGCATTGATTATCTGTGATGAGTATACTCATACCATTAAATTTTGTCTACATTTATTTGGTTCAATTGATGGGTAAATACTTTCATTTAATTTCTGCTGGTTTGAGTGAAAAAGTCATATACTTTATTACTTCATGTATCTCTCTCTTTCTCTCTTTCCCTCTCTCTTTGTCTATCCTCTCTGTCTCAACTCATCGTCCAATTATCAGCTACATATATCCAGATTGGCACGCTTGCCCTCTCTTCCACAGCCTGCTGAGTCAGCCCATGACAGTCCATCACCTGCCCAACTAGGTTCAGATGCAGATGTGCTACAAAACTAAAACAAGTTTAAGAGATGCCTGGTCCAGCATCGCAACTCATCATTCAAGCCTCCCGACCTGAGGGTGCTAGGCTTTGGGGTTTCCATCTTCACTTCCTCTCCATCTGTGTGATCGATGGCATGCCAACTCAGCCCAGGATGGTTAATGCCCTCGTCTCTAAGTGGAAATGTACAAGCCCTGCAGCTGTAGAAAGGAATGAAAGGAATTGCTCTGAGGGGTTAAAAGCAATTCCCTCCTATGGAAGAGAGCCAAGGACCTTTTATTTCATAGCTGCTGAGCTAAGGCTTGTAGTTGCTCGGCATCTAGCATAAGTATATTCCCAGAGAGCCAGGCTTCAGCCGAGAAAGTGGAAGCAGGAACACAGCACAAAGGACACATGCTGTATGTGGACTGCAGTGACGTCTCTAGGTATTAACAAGCATCTATGGCTCAGGGTAGTGGTTAATCTCAATTGTTGACGTAATTGGATCTAGACTCACCTAGGAGACAATTCTCTTGGCATTCTGTGAAGGAGTTTCTATATTAGGTTAACTAGAGTCAGTGTCACCCCATGGGCTGGGGCTGCCGGACAGTGTAAAGAGGAGCAGCAGCATTCACTCTCTGCTTCCTGTCTGAGGAGCCTCCGCCTGGTCCTGCTGCCCCACCATGATGGACAGCATCCCCTGGAGCAGGCAGTCTAAATAAGCCATTCATCCCTTGAGCTGCTTCTGATTGGTATTGGTCACAGTGACTAATACACCCACCTTCTGGTATAGACTGAGGTGTCCCCATGTCACCACAGATGACTTTCTCAAAGCAACAGCTGGTCTCATGTATGCATACCTTTGGGAAAGCTGTAAATGTGGAACTGCAAAATTCAAAGCACACAAGAAACAGTAAAGGAGTGGGAGAAGGAAGGAAGAGATTAACAATTGTTCTGGGTCTATCTAAAGAACATAAGCAAATGTAACTTTTTTTTTTTTTTTTTTTTGGAGAGAGACACAGAGAGAGAGGGAGAGGAAGACAGAGATGGGCATGCCAGCAGCCTCTCAGCTGCTGAGAACGAAATCCAGATGCGTGCACCCCCTTGTGGTCAAGTGTGGCATTGCGCCTTTGCATCACTTTGCAGCTGGCTAAATGTGGGACCTGGAGATTGGAACCGCTGGAGCTTGGAACCAGTTTTCTTAGGCTTAGCAGGCAGGCACCTTAACTGCTAAGTCATCTCTCCAGCCCAAATGTAACTTTAAAAAAATTTGTTGTTTTTATTTATTTGAGAGTGACAGGCAGAGGAAGAAAGAGGCAGAGAGAGAGAGAGAATGGGCACACCAGGACTTCCAGCCACTGCAAACAAACTCCAGAGGCATGTGCCACCTTGTGCATCTGGCTTAAGTGGGTACTGGGAAATCGGGCCTTGAACCGGGGTCCTTAGGCTTCACAGGCAAGTGCTTAACCACTAAGCCATCTCTCCAGCCCACAAATGTGACTTTTACTACCAAGTAGCTTAGTTCATTCCTGTTATTATCACAAAATACTGAAGGCTGGGTACTTTATAAAGAAATGAGATCCATTTAGTCCCCATATTAGGAGGCTGGAAGTGGCCCCATTGATTTGGCCTCTGGTGAGAGCCCCCTAGCTCAGTCCTATGGCCTCTGGTGAGAGTTCCCCTGGTTCACAACATGGTAGATGGCATTGTGGCAGGTGCAGTGTGCTAAGATGAGATTACATGGTAGCACAAGAGATAAGAGAGATTCAGGAGCCACGCTCCCATTCTCTCAGAGCCCAGCATTAAATTTCTACTGAAGGCAGTGCCCCAATGACCATGTCAGCTCCCTCTAAGCTGTACAGCTTAAAGGTTTCACTATCCATGGGGCCCCCACACTTTAAGCTTCCAAGACAGGGAGGTGAGCCACATCCAAACCATCACATAGCCATGTGAACAAATATAAAAATTAAACTTAATGCCTTAAGTGATACTATCAAGTTTTCTTCTATTACTTTTCTATTCCTCCTTCATGTCTCCCACCACCACCAAATAAATCAAGTTTATACTCTAAGATGTGGCTCATGTGACATCATTTTATGAATCAAGAAATTAAAAAAAGATTTCCAACTCGTACACACAAGTACTTTGGTTTCAAATTTTTTAAAGTAACCATCATAAAATGTATGCACTATAACATACCACACACACACACACACACACACACACACACACACATAGCAGCTGTCAATAAATTTATCTATTAAAGGTAAAAAAAAAAAAAAAAAAAACTGCCATCAAGAACCAATCTAAAACAAACTAGATTTGTGCTGCCCCTACAAAAGGGGAAGGGGGCGTGTAGGAAGTTTGAATTGTATTTTATGGCATACATTTACTGACAGATAATGGAGCACATTTCATGTCTGAAAGATGTGTCTTACTTTTAAAATTGAAAGTAGAGAAACTCATTAGATTTCCTTTCACTCTTCCTCAGAATAGCAGGGTGATTTCCATCACACCTGCCTCTCTTTGTTTTCTTCACTTTTTCTTCCTCTTTCCGTTTTCATTTTCTCACACTCCCTCACTTCCCAAACCTCTCATAAAAATCTCATTTAGTTGTCTTCATAACTCATTACTGTGGCCTGCCTCAAAGGTCCTTAATAATCATTTATTGTCCATTATGCTTGATAGGGAGTAATTTCATCGAAGCCCCTTTTGTCTCCTTGTTGTCAAGTAATCTCATGTGTCTGCCTGTAATCTGCCCTACAAAAGTCGTATTTTTGGTATTATACATGTTTGTTAGAACCATGGACTTTGAGGCTGAAAGGCAGGTAGTGGCTCAGCTCCACAAAACTCTGAGGCTGACAATAATAAAGATGGCTTGTATTTATTGTACATAATGTTCTTGTCATCTAATAGAGGCCATTTTCTCTTCAAAACCAAGGATGTGTTTAGTTCGACTCATCCATGGCACTGATTATTCATTAAAGCTTTAACTAGGTCACTCATATAATAAGTAAATGACAATTTACTAAAATTTACTTGTTAATCAAGTTGACATGTCTGTGTTCAAGCTCTGTCCCGATGCTTAACAGCAAGGATACAGTCCCTGGCTGACACCTCCCACTTAGACCAGCACCGACTGCCTCTAGTCTCCCATCTAATTAGACATTGCCATCTCCTTCTCTCAATTCCCCTTCCTGCAGCTAAGACAGCCCATTCCTACATCTGTGCCATCATCACCTTCCAACTCTATAAGCATCCAGAAGACAAATTCTTAAGAAAGAAAAATAGAAGTTTCTAGAGGAGGCATGTCTTTTCTGTTATGTCCTTTGCTTCATTTCTCCAAGATGTACAAGCAAAAACTAGATCTTGATTCAATTATACTTCAACCATTTGTTGTGGAAGTTTTCAAACATAAACAAAGGAAAAATAGAATATGAATCTCAATTGCTTGTTAACAGCTTAAATACTGACGAACAATTCCAGTTTTATTTCACCTCTGTCCCACCTTGTTTTTCTTCTTGTATTTCAAAGCCAGCTTAGAAGTCCTATCATTTTACTCATGAACACAGTCAACCATTCACACCTGCAGGATTTGCATCCATGGATTCAACCAGTCTCCAAATGAAAATATTTGAGGGAAAAAGTATTTTCACTAGACACATTCAGAGTATTTTTCTTCTCATTCATTATTCTTAATATAGGTTAATAACATGTGTTGTGTATTATATATAGTGTTACATGTAGTCTAGAGACTATTTAAGATGTATGAAATAGTATATTAGGTCACATTAAACACTATAGCATTTTATATAAGAGAATTGACAATTTATAGAATTTTTTGTCCATAAGGGCCCTGGAACCAATCTTCATATCTACTTAGAATGGTTATATAGTAAAAGTATCATTTGGAAAATGGGGCATTTTATTTTATTTGTTTATTTTTTAAACAGAAGCTAACTTTATTTTTTTAAGATTTATTTTTATTTCTTTATTTATTTAGAGACAGAGAAAGAGTTGGGGGAGATAGAGTGAGAGATAGCAAGAGTGAAAATGGGCATGCCAGGGCCTCTAGCCACTGCAAACGAACTACAGACACACACCTCACCATGTGCATCTGGCTTAAGTGGGATCTGAAGAATCGAACCTGGTTCCTTAGGCTTCACAGGCATGTGTCTTAACCACTATGCCATCTATCCGGCCTGAAAATGGGACACTTTTTTCTTTTTGACATTTAATCCAACAAAATTAAAAGGACTTTCTTAGTACAGTGCAATCTAAGAACCTTCCTGAATTTTCTCTAATTGTCCCAACAACAATGTATTTTTGTAGCTAATTTATTCAAATAAGATTCAAGTAAATTCACACATAACCTATATTTGCTTAGACTTTAAAATACCTTTTTCTCTAAACAATTTTGCCTCCCTTTCTTTTCCACATCCTCTGTTTGTTGCAGAAATTAAATCATCCACCCACTGGCTCAATGCATCTGTGTGGTGTTATCCAGCCTACTCCCTTTTCTTCTGCACTTTCTGTAACTGGTAGCTGGGCTAGAGGCTTGATCATACCTAGGCTCAAAATTTTAGAACAAGTTGGCATAACTAAAGCTGCTGTTTGCTGCTGAACTACAGCAGAAGCACAGCATATCTGGATGTCTAACTTTTACTAACTATCTGTGAGTCCCCAAGAGAAAGTCCCCCTCGTGAACTTTCACCCACCATTGAGAATTGGCGAGCATTGCTGATAGCCATGTTTGTACTGGGGACCTGATTCTGATCAGGCAATCCTTTCACATTACAAGTATACTACAAACTAAAATAGTCTACCCTGGAATTGACTCAGCAAATATAAAGTCCATTTTTAAAAGCACTAAGCCCACTTCAGAGTTTTCACCCCCTAAAAAGGACAAAAGTGACATCTTTCAACCTACAGATTCCTCCGCCTCTTTTAGGAATAAGTGGTCTGCTTTATTAACTAAAGTTTTCAGAATCATACTGAATAGTTCTTGTCCTTTTAATTCCTATTGGTTAAGAAAATGTGAGTGATGAAAGCTTCTATAAATTCAGGGACATCTGGTAGATTTCTACCACAGTAAACAATAGCAGCCTACAAAACACTTGAGCTACAAAATACAAAGTGCATAATAGGAATAAAACATGATATTTTAAAATTTTTTTATTTATTTTTGGAGAGAGAGACAGAGAGGGAGAGGGAGACAGAGATGGGCGCGCCAGCAGTCTCTCAGCTGCTGTGAACAAAATCCAGATGCGTGTGCCCCCTTGTGGGCAAGTGCGGCATTGCGCCCTTGCCTCACTTTGCATCTGGCTAAATGTGGGACCTGGAGATTGGAACCGGGTTCTTAGGCTTAGCAGGCGGGCACCTTAACTGCTAAGCCATCTTTCCAGCCCGAAACATTATATTTTAAATCATACAACTCAGAATGTGTCTCCTGTCTCTCTTATATCCCCCAAATTAATCTTCTCCAGACAATAGGAATTCCTACCTGCAGATTCATCCCTGTTCTATTCTGGAGTTCTGATTCTCAGTGTTAAGCTAAGAGGTGGGAACTTCACAAGACTCATACATGTACGTATGTGACATGGTGTTAATTTGATCTGCAGTGTTTCATTACAGATTCTCTATAGTAACACAAGGTAACCCCATTTCCTAGTCTAATGGGGTCTACAGTCCAGAAATCTCACCACAGATATCTGATATTTGAGTTCCTAATATTTTGCCTATAGGCTCTATCTTCATCATAATCATAATAACAATAATCACAATATTAGGATTACACTCTATTAAGTGTTTAGTCTCCTTAAGTATAGGAGGCAAACAACCCCATGCAAAGGTGCTTTTATGCAAGAAACACCAGGTGAACCTCAATGCCAGTGACCAGCAAATGAAAGAACCCAGAACAATGCAAGGAGAACACACAGAAAGGAGAGGAGGGATATCATTTTATTCAAATATATGCAAAGTCAGGAAGGGCAAGTTCCCTCAGCTCTCTGCTTCTGATCGCATGCAACTATTACCTCTATAATTACACTTCATTGATGCCAAAAGCTATATAGCCATCTGTAGCATGCGATTTGTTCACAGACAAGATACTAGGGCAACCAAGTTGGGGACCAAAAGTGATATTTGGAGCATGTGCCCTTGACAGCCCAAATCCAACGCTGCTTCCTCTATTTAACAGGCCCTTTGGTATGTCTGCTGAAACTCTTCATTCTGCTGCAAGCATTTTATTCAAGAATACATAAAGTAAAAATCTGAAGGAATGAAGTGATTGTTGCATGCTGAGATGATCTTATACAAATGCTATGAGGATGGAGTGATGATTCAAGCTATCATTTAGTTAGAATTTGCAAAATATCTTGGACAAGTTGACCCCATGGAAAGACAGTTCAGAAAAGGATGAAGAAGTAGCTGTCCTAAGGAGAAAGAAGAGTTGTGAGCTTAAACAAGAGCTCTAGCTTCAAACCTTTATTTCAGCGAGTTCTTCTAAATATTCAAAATGCAGAGAGATAACATGCCATGACCCCAAAGCCTAAAACACTCTTTTTAAAAAAAAAAATTGATTTGTTGATTTAAGAGAGATAGAAAGAGACAGAGAGAAAGAGAGAGAGAGAATGGGCACACCAGGGCCTCTATAGCCACTGAAAATGAACTCCAGACGCATGTGCCACCTTGTGTATCTGGTTTACATGGGTCCTGGGGAATCAAGCCTGGGTCCTTTAGCTTTTCAGGCAAGTGCTTTAACTGCTAAGCCATCTCCACAGTCCTAAAACACTCTTTTGCAAGCCTCTAGCCAAATATTTTACTCAACTTTTCTTTTAGAATTGCTCACTCATAACTTACTTCTGAAATGCAAATTGGAAAATGATATTGACACTGATTCCAGACTTGAGAAATGAATCTTGACAAGAGCCACATAACATTTCTCTCGGAGAATCATGGTGTCTGCCTGTTTGCCTGTCTCCTCTTCCTGATGGAGCTGGACAGTAACAAAGTCAGACTCAACATTCTTTCAGTATTTCTGCATGTGGGGTGGGGGGTACGTGCATATGTGTGTAGAGATGCTCGGGCACAATATGCACTTGTGTAGAATCCAGAGGAGAATATCAGGTGTCCTTTCCTCATCCACCTGATTTCTTTGAAACGGAATCTCTCACTGAACCTGGAGCTCACAAGTTTCTGGCAAGCTCCAGCAATCCTTGTGTCTCCAGCTCCCTCAGTGTTGGGGCTAAAGGCTTATGCATGGCCATGCCTGGCTTTTTACATGGCTGCTAGGGATCCATCTCAGGTCCTCATGCTTGCACACTAAGAGATCTTACCCACTGAGCCAGCTCCCCGGACCCTCATTCATTATTTCTTTTTTTTTAATATTTTATTTTTATTTATTTATTTACTTGAGAGAGAGGAAGAGGGAGAGAGAGAGATAATGGGTGCACAAACAAACTCCAGACACATGTGCATCTGGCTTACGTGGGCCCTGGAGAATCGAACCTGGGTTCTTTGGCTTTGCAGGCAAGAGCTTTAATCACTAAGCCATCTCTCCAGCCCCATTCATTATTTCTTAAACTTCAGTGTACCCTTAAGAGGCTCAGGAGGAACAAGATAAAGTCTGATCTAATGTGGGAGAGCAATGACTGTGTCATTAACCTCTAAGTCATGCACTTTAATGTGAACAAATAAAAGTCAATGTATGGGGCTATGATTGCACCTTACTGATTTTCAGTGGTGCTACAGTCTGGATATCCAATGTTCTTTAGTGTCCCTCTTATTGATGGATTGTTCTCCAAGGCAGTGCTATGTGGAAGTGGAACCTTTGAGAGTTATGATCTAATGGGAGGTCCTTAGTCACAAGGCACATATCTTTAAAGAGGATTATGGAACTCTGTCCTTTCTTTCTCTATTCCTTGGCCTTGAGGTGAGCAGATTTGCCCCCTACACCCTCTTTACATGATATGCTACCTAATCATGATCCCAAAGCAATGAGCTAAACCTCAAAACCTGAGCCAGATTAAGCCCTTCATATGTTAATTGTCTCAGGCATTTGTTGTTGTGGTAGAAAGCTGAAAACTTAACGTGATGTAAGGATGTGCTTCTGGACTCTTGCTTTCACCTGTCCTAGGGTAAGAACAAGTTAGGCCTTGCTTACCCCATGGGAAATTCTATTTCTCAGCTTTCTGGGTTTTCTGTCACCAACATTCTCATCCAAAAAATGATGATCATACAAGAACAGTTTGTATAAAAGTAGGAGAGCTAGCGAGATGGCTCAGCCATTAAAGACATGTGCTTGCAAAACCTGCCAGCCCAGGTTCAACTCCCCAACACCCACATAAAGCCAAATGCACAATATGGTGCATGTGTCTGAGTTTGTTCACAAACCTGGGTGTATCCATCATTCATTCTCTCACTCTTTCTCTCTCTGTGTCTCTCTTTCTCTCTCTCGTAAATAAATAAAAATAGTTAACTAAGTACATAAAACAAGAGAGCAGCTAAACAAAACTAAGACCCCATCCTCACAGGGTTATAGAGGAAGGAGAAAGAGAAAGGGAGCTCTTAAAAATCCAGTCCACATAGGTGAGGCAAAGATGAGATGAGAAAGGAAAAGTGGAAAATCACCTCTGCTCTTCAACACAGTACCAGAAGTCCTAGCTCAAGCAATAAGACAGGAGAAAAAAATAAAAGGGATACGAGTTGGAAAGGAAGACGTTAACCGTATTTGCAGATGACATGATTCTATACATAAGTGACCTGGAACCTCCAACTCAAAACTCTTAAAGTGATTAACTCCTTCAATAAAGTAGCAGGATGCACAAAAATCAGTAGCCTTTCTATATGTAAAAGACAAAGATACAGAGAAAGAAATAAGAAACATCATCCCATTTTCAATAGCATCAAAAATAAATTAATTAATACCCTGGAAAAACATTAACCAAGGAGGTGAAAGACCTTTACAATGAAAATATAAAAATATACAAGAAAGAAATTGAGGAGGACTTGAGAAAATGGAAAGACCTCCCATGCTCCTGGATAGGGAGAATTAACATTGTGAAAATGGCAATCTTACCAAAAGCAGTATGCAGATTTAATGCAATACCAATAAAAATCCCAACTTCTTTCTTCACAGAAATAGAAAAAATGATCTCAAAATTCATATGGAATGGCAGAAGGCTTCAGATATCCAAGCATATCCTCAGCAAAAGAAATACCTCTGAAGGCATCACCATACCTGATCTAAAGCTATACTACAAAGCTATAGTAAGAAAAACAACATGGTACTGGCATAAAAACAGGATGATAGATCAATGGAACAGAATCAAGGATCCGGACTTTGGGTCAAGTAACTACAGCTACTTGATATTTGACAAAGGCCCCAATTATGTAGACTGGAAAAAAGATAGCATCTTTAGCAAACGGTGCTGGACAAGGATAACCCTATGCAGGAAAATGAAACTCGATCCACACATTTCACCATGCACAAAAATCAAGTTCAAATGGATTAAAGACCTCAATATAAGACTGGAAACACTGCTACTAGTGGAAGAAAAAGTAGGAGGAACTTTCCATGATATAGGAGTGGGAAAAGACTTCCTGAACAAAACCCAAGTAGCTCAGGAAATTAAACAATCACTCAACGATTGGGATCTCATGAAACTGAAAAGCTTTTTCACAGATAAACATACAATAAGCAGAGCCAATAGCTTGCCCACAGAATGGGAGAAAAATTTTGCCAGAAAAACATCAGACAGAGGCCTAATTTCTAAAATCTACAAAGAACTCACAAACCTAAACAAGAAAAAAAAATCAAACAACCCACTCACAAAATGGGGCAGAGAACTGCACAGGGAGTTCTCAGAGGAAAAAATACAAATGGCAAACACACACTTAAGAAAATCTTCAACACCCCTAATCATCAGGGAAATGCAAATTAAAACATCTATGAGATTCCACCATACCCCAGTAAGGATGGTTAACATTTAAAAATCTAATGAAAACAAATGCTGGTGAGGTGTGGAGAAATAGGAACCCTCATTCACTGTTGGTGGGAATGTAAGCTGGTACAACCACTATGGAAAGCAACATGGAGACTCCTAAAAAGGATGACTATAGAGTTACCAACAGACCCAGTTATCCCCTTACTGGGCATTTACCCTAAAAGCTCCAAGCCTCAGTTCAGAGATATTTGCTCAACCATGTTTATAGCTGCTCAATTAATAATAGCTAAGAGCTGGAATCAACCCAGATGTCCATCATTAGATGAATGGATAACTAAAATGTGGTATATCTACACAATGGCATTCTACACAGCAGTAAGGAAAAATGACAATGAAATCTGAAGAAAAATGGTCAAACTTGGAACAGATCATTCTTAGTGAACTCACCCAATCACAGAAAGATAAGTGTTGCATGGTCTCACTCATCTGTGGCTCCTAATTTGTATTTTCCCAAGATGCTGACACACCTAATAAACATCTCGAGGACTGGACAATAGTTATGATGGGGTGGAGGGCAGGCCAAGGGGGGGGGGACAAAAACATTGACCCCAATGGAAATGATACCATCAAATCCTATATCCTGAAAGACATACTAAAAGGTAGAACCTGCATCAGGTGCTTAGAGAGAACACCTGAATCACAGGGGTCTGGGGATGAAATGATGAAGACTAACCTCAATCTTCTCCTGTTTCTCTTTGTATCACTCCCTCTTCTCTCTCTTCTCTCTTCCTCTTTCATATTATCTATATTTTTCCTTCTTTCTTTTCCCTTGGCACTGACCTGTAACTCCCAATACCAGCATGTGGTTAACATCCACAATGAGCTGGTGGTCAGTGAAACCTACAAGGTTTCCCAAAAGAAGACAGGTTTCTGTCAGAGTACTTGATGACCCACCAAAGGTTATTGGTAAGACCCTATTGCTGAAGACACCACATGCTGTTCAGACGGAACATGGAGAGACCTGGCTGGAATCTGGAAGAGAGTCAGTCCCCAGACAGTTAGCTTGTCTAGTGTCAGAAGGCGCTACATAAGTGACTGGGGAAAATGACCAACATCTGTCTAAGCAACTCATAGTTTAAGCTACTCAGCAGCAAACAACCTGACATGATGCTCACACAAGTGCAGTAGTGGCACACAGCCATGGTGGGTTACCAACTGCTCTAGATTTGGCTAACAGATCAGCTCAGTGGAATGGAACCCATACCTGGAAACAGGAAACAAGTCAGAACCATATCCAAAAATGAGCCTGCTCTCTAATATCAAGCTCCCACCAATAGTGGGATACAAGAGGGCCTTCACCTATTAAATTCTCTCTAAAATAATAATGGTTATCTATCCATGTATCTTGCACTGACCTCACTCTCCGTTGGAGAATCTGCTTCTCTCTTTCAGATGGACACAGAACCTGAGGAGAGAATCAGCCCATCGCACCTCACCAGGGCACCAGCTGAAGCCATAGAGCTATAGGGGAAATGAGCAAGAGTGCTGCTTTATTGGTGAACCTGGTACCAGCACAAGGGTGAAGGAGATAGACACAAAGAACACTCAACCCTACCAAATCAGATATCCAGAGACACAGAGACTCACAAAACCTCGTCACTGAAATTGACCTAAAATGAACCCAACACAGCACAGGGAAATTCACGGAAGAGGGGATGGAAAGAGTGTTAGAGCCATGAGTTGGGTCATTATACACAGAGTTATTGCCTCCCCTGCATAACTGATGGCTACCCCCATAAGGCAGGACCCACATTACTCATGGGGAGGACACGGAGAAGGCTAACAATGGTACCATCATGGCTGTATAGATACTATATATATAACTAATAAAAAAAAATTCCAGCACTTGGGAGGCAGAGGTAGGAGGATCACTGTGAATTTGAGGCTGAGACTCCTAGTCTCACCCTGATTCTACATGGTGAATTCCAGGTCAGCTTGGGCTATAGTGAAACCTTCCCTTGAAAAACTTAAAAAAAAAAAAAAAAAAAGATAGTAAAAATATCTGTAATTTTCTTATTAATTATTATAGTCTTTATTGTTTTTTTCTTCTTTACAATCTTTATTACTATTTATTTTCCCCAAGTCTTGCCCTGTTTTCTGCTTTAAACTACTGTGTCTGCTTTTAATTATCAATCCTAATTTCTAAACAGCTTCTCCCGTATTTAAATTTATACTGAAATTAGATGTTCAATATTACTCTAAAAATATCTTGTTATAATTTACATAGATTTTTTTTGAAGAGAGACAGAGAGAGGGGGAGAGGAAGACAGATAGAGATGGGCGTGCCAGCAACCTCTCAGCTGCTGCAAATGAAATCCAGATGTGTGCGCCCCCTTGTGGTCAAGTGTGGCATTGAGCCCTTGCATCACTGCATCTGGCTAAATGTGGGACCTGGAGACTGGAATTGCTGGAGATTGGAACCGGCGTTCTTAGGCTTAGGAGGCAGGCACCTTAACTGCTAAGCTATCTCTCCAGCCAATTTATATAGATTTTTGAGCCATCTAAATGCATATGTATAAATGTATAATAATAGTGTTTTAAAATAAAAATGATTAATATTTTTAAAATTTTTTATTAAGATGATCATAGATCCACATACAAATGCAAGAAATAACAGACCAGTGTACACATACACCAGCTTTTCTGTTCATATTTAGCAAAATGATACTATCACATTCTGGGTATTGACTTTCATATAACCTACTAATCTTAGTCTGATTGCTCAAGTTATATTTGTACTCACCTGTGTGTAGTAAGTTGCATACATTTTTTCTGCCTGTGTAGACTTACGTACTCACCACAGTAATAATAAAAATAAAAAGACTCAACACCCAGGATCCCTAGCAAGGTCATTTGCTTGATACATCTGTTCTGCTTTGTCCCTAACACTCAGAGAACACTAAATAGGCCTTCATTTCTATTATCATTTCTAAAAGTTGTATGGATGCAGTCATATGGTTAAATTTGGGGGATTCTTTTGCTCAGCATAATTTCCTAGCCAATCACCTAAGTGCTGCCTGTATCAAGAGCTTGCTTCTTATTACTGCTGAGGATTCTGCTTAGGGAAAGATGCTTGACTAGTTTCCAGTTTTTACCACCATGAGGAAAGCTTCTACAAATGTCTGCACAGTTTTTTTTTAATGTTCTTGGATATGGCATCTGGAGCCTGCATTCTGGAACAGTCTTCATTACAAGTGTCCTGAAACATGAGGGTCACTCTTCACAGATGAGCTGCCATGGCAACGCACTTCCATCCCTTAACTACTGGGCCAGTTGCCAGGTCCCTGAGCTTCACAGGTCTGTCACCATATGGCCACTGGTCAGGATCAGGATTGGCTTGGGACATCCTCAGCAGAACTGGAAGAAGGTATCACAAGGTATATCCTTCCTGCTCAGTGGACAGTCGAAGTGAGCTCAAGTCCATACTGTCCCTCAGCTTCTCCATAATTGCAGAGGCAGCACTTGAAGAATGAGAACAAAAAAGGTGCTAAGACTCCATCCTAGAAATCCTCACCCAGTCTGTCCAAAGCGATCCAAACAACCTGCATTTACGACAAAATAAGTATGGCATAAAGTCTAGAGTGGCTCTCTGGATCCCGTCCTAGAGTTGACATTCTTGGTGTCCCCTCTCCTTTTCCTAGTGGGACTTTGATGTGTTTCTAACTAATGAGATATAAAAAGGTGATGGAATCTCATGGCTACAATTACGTTATGTTATAAAAGACTCCAGCTGAGAAACGAAGTCTAGAGTCTCTCCTGGTTGCTCTGAAGAAGTACCAGGCTATGTTGAAAAAGTTCATGTTACTGAAGGTGGCCTCCAGGAACTACAAATGTCCTCCAGGCTCCAACTAGAAAGATACCATGGCCTTCAGCTCACCACAAAGGACTTGATTGTGCCAACAACATGATGAAGCTTGAAAGTGGATTTTCCCCAGTTGAATGTCAAGCTGAGAACACCTATGAGTTTCATGTTGCCCACAGCCTCATGAGAAGCTAAGTGGAGAATCCAGCTGGGCTAAGTCCAGGCTCCAGATGTACAGAAATGGTAAGTTAACAAATTTATGTTGCTTAAAGCTACTAACTCTGTAAATCTGTCCTGCAGTAGATGAGTTATATTTCCATAGTAATAGGTCACCAACACACCAAGTGATGTACAGTGGTGGACGCATTACCCTGGAGTGGACCCACACTGGAGAACCACCAGTCACAGTAAGACTGACTCCGGTGCGACTCCACTTGGAACAATAGCCTAGACGTCTTTACAACGTGGACGACGTGCCCTGTCCCTCAGAAAGTCCTTCAAAAGCTCAGGAATCTTCTATCTCCTAGGCTGACATTTAACTCTGCTATGCAGAGGTTGTCCAGAGTCTTAAATTTGGAGAACAAACAGCAGGTACTGTGGAGTTTGTCCATTTCACCACTCTTTGAGGTGGTAAGAAATATCTAGAAGAATCTTTGTGATCTTGGATGCCTCTACTTAGTTTTCTAGTATCTATCTGATGATAGAAGCAGCTTTTACATGGCAAACAAGCCCCGCATATACAAACACAATTACATACACATACATAAACAAATGTTTATGAGGAGAGAGAGAGAGAGAGAGAAGCACCATAACCTGCGGGCAGCAAGTTTTTCTGTTTTGTTAACTGCTGGATCTTCTGAGCTTAGAACTTGGCCTGGAACATAATTGTAAGAAGGAAGGCGAGCAGAGACAAACTACAAGAGACTAGGAAAGGAAAGAAAAGGGGGAAGGAGGGAGGATGGCCAGTGGGATGCTGTGACAATGTTCCTTCTGCCCGTTTCCTCAGGACTTGCCTGGTGACAGAGCTAACCTTATCAGTGAGCTCTCCCTCACATTTCCACAAGTGACCTTCACAGATCATATATGCATATATCATGTGTACATCTTCACATATCAAGGAAGCAGCCAGTAGAAATATCCCAGGCTGTGATATGGTAATTCAGCCAGGAAAATGTTTGAAGATAAACACATCCCAAAGGTAGTTGTCCATTGCAACTTTTCTTAGGGAAAGTGGGTATCTTAACTTCAGATTTATCAGTCATAAGATACCCGTGGTGCCTTCAATCAGGCACAATTTTCAGCCAATCCAAGACATTATACATATTTTTAGAAACTCTTACAGTGACATACTGCTGTTCATCTACGAGACTCCTTCTTATGATAATCCACTTCCTATCAAACAACACAGGCACCCAACAGGACAGCCCATTGGGGAAGGGCCTCATTAATGCACAACAGCCTTAATAGGCCAATCTTTAAGCAGACCGCCCAGTATGGAAGCGGATTAATAGAACCAAGTCTGAGAGTAAAGTTTCCTTTAACTTTCTATTTAACTCTCTGACTGCAGACAGATCTCTAATGTGATCTTAACATGGTATTTTTGCAGCTCCAGATTTCTCTCGCAGAAAGCTAGCTTTGCGGTAATATTTTTCCTCCTTCAACACCAGTCGCCTTACATTGAGGACCTAATTCATTCAAATTTATCTGATGAGCTTCCTGCATTATTTATTCTTGAGTAAAATTAGAAAAGCCATTACTAGCTTGCCGCACATTTCCTGGCAAGTCTAACCACTGGGCACAATGATGTCCTGCTTAGTCAAGTAATTTATTTACACAGAATCAGACTTTCTGCTCATTCACATTAAAAAGAGGCGAACACATTCTCACATGCCTCCAGCCGTTCGTCTCGACCCTGGTTCAGGATCATCCCCTCTATTTGCCTTGGATAAGAGAGTACAGGGAAAGGAAGGTACCAGACCATTTATGAAGCAAATTCTGCCTGGCATGCTGCACATGTGTGAGAGAACATGGAGCTTCTCAGTCTCTCCACACATCTTCACTGCAGCATGAGGTTCACTCAGTCTCCCAGGAAAGACCCAAGGCTCCAAGCAACAGGGAAAGATAACAGTGTTGAGGTTGCCCATCCACCATCAGGGCTTTCCATGTACTCCACCTCGGGTTCTATGGAGTAACCAACAAATAGTAACTGCTTGTTTTTGAGGAAGGCTACCACGGGGCTCAGGCTGCCCTTGAAATTATTATGTAGCTGAGGATGGTCTTCAACTTCTGATCTTCCTGCCTCCACAGCCCAAGTGCTGGCATAACAGGTGTGTGCTACCATGCCTGATTTATGTGGTGTCGGGCACCAACCCAGGGTCTAATGAATGCTAAGCAAGCACTCTATCAACTGCGCTGCATCCCCAGCTCCTTAAATGTTTCCTAGGCTCAAGGTGAAGGCCTTATTAGAGAAGAGTCAATATCCATAGATAACTGGGATGCACACATCTATGTTCATGTCGACATAATGAGGTTTATTATGAGGAACTGGCTGGAAAAAATTTATGGAAATGATCACAGCCGGAGATCTTCAGGGTGAGTTGCCAAGCTGGAGACCCAAGGGTGCTGAGGATTTTCTTCCAGCCCCAGTCCAAAGTCTTGAGTGCCTCACCCGCCCCCTCCTGCCAGAGCCAGCACTCTGGTTCCACTATGAGGGCCAGTACTGGACACCCTGGGTGAGCACATGCTCTAGCTCCATTCCAAGGCAGGAAAAAGGCTGAGGTCCCGGTGTGAAAGCTGTTAAGATGGAAGAATTTTTTTTTTTTACTTTACTATGAGAGTCAGGTTTTGGTTCTATTCGGGCCTTTAACTGGTTTATGCACCACATTAGGGTAGACCATCTACTACACTCAGTCTGCTGAGTTAAATTTTGGAGGGGCGGTGATTTGTGGGGGGGCATGCATATGTACAGCACGTGGAGACCAGAGGACAATCTCGGGTATCAGATGCTGCCCACCAGTTTTTGTGACAGGGTCTCTCATTGGCCTGGAACTCACTGAGTAGGTTTGAGTGGCTGCCAGTGAGCCCCAGGGAGCTTGCTGTCCCCTCCACGTCAAGCACTGAGAGAACAAGTATAACATTATGCCTGGCTTCTTGTGACAAGGATTCTGGGGAAACTCGGGTCCTTATGCTTGAATAGCAAGTATTTGCCAACTGAGTTATCCTCCCAGCCCCTAAAATTAAATGTTAATGTCATCCAAAACACCCTCACTAATACTCAAATAATGTTTGACTAAATGTCCAGGAACCTCATGGCCCACCCACGTTGGTAGATAAAGTTAACTGTCACAAAAGTGTATGTGGAGACAGAAGACCTTTAGGTGGGGAGAAGGGAGTCACCATATGCCACACCCATAGTTAAATACTGACATCTATCTCCTTCAATCCCCACAACATGCCAATGTGTGCCTTCCATTTTACCCAGGCTTGGGGGAGGACATGACTGTCCCTGGTCCGGTCCGGTAGCTGACTCTGCTTCCCTGGAAGTCCACAGCACTTCTTCCTGCTCCATCACAGACGGATGGATCCTTGGCCTGCCGACGAGAAACTCCAGCTCCCCACCTCCCCTTTAAACTTCAGCTTTTCCTTTAAACTCCAGCTCCCCACCTCTCCTTTAAACTTCTTTCCCTGTTCCTAAGAGTCCAAAGCCTGTTAGCAGTTCTTCTTGGTGATTTTTAATATTGTGGGATTAAAGCTATTATTTTCCCAGAAACTTTCCAAAAGGTTTGATATTTTATAATTCTTCAAAGTCACTGATCAACTAGGCCCAATGTGAGGGAAAAGAAAAGATTTATCACTAAAGCATTTAGCATCATCCACTCACCCAGCATAGGGAATGAATCTTCATGCCAGGAGCTCAAGAACAATTTGGGTGGCACAGACTCTTAAGAACGCCACCTTTATTGCTTCAGTAAGGGTTGCTCTTATAATAAGACAGATAATAAACAAACAAATGAATAAAGAGCTTCAGAGGACACACGGATCACAGAGGAACCCTAACAGCCTCTTCCTTTGCTATCAGGAATCAATTCACTCTCCCCTCCCCCACACACTTTGGGGTGTTCTTTGCTCTCTGTGTGCTCCCCTAAGAGCAATGGCATCGCTGATTGCACCCATTCAGTCTAGAGGCGAGGTGGATTGCATTCGCCTTTCCCATTAGCCCAGCAATCCTTCCCTGTATTTTTTCGTGTTAAATTTTCTGAGTCTCAATAGGTTCTAATCAATCTTCCTGGCTTTATTTCTCAGAATCTCACAATCTCCTCAAGGAACATTTCAACCCTGATTTATTATCATTACCAGACCCTAAATATTCACCATATTGTATATTATTTATTACATCTAGTTAATTTCCCTGTTCTGGTCTTATGGGTCGAATTACAAAGCATGTGAAAGATTATCCCCTTGATATGTTATAGAGACTCCACTCTTGGAAGGAAGCACTTAACCCCCCATAGAACAGCTCTGACGAGGAGCGGAGCCCCATCCACTTCCTTTAAACTCGTGGCTCCCCAGATCCAGCACAGACCTACACAGCCCCCATACTGTACATAGCCTTCACCTGAAACAGACACCACTTTTCCGCTCTACCCATCTATCCCAGAAAACACTCACCTCAGCTGCATATTAAAGAGGACAGAGGGGGTGTGGAGGTTGCTCAATCTGTAAGAAGCACTTTCTACACAAGCATGAAGACCTGAGTTTTATCCCCAACGCCCATGTAAAAAGTCAGGAATGATCATGCATGCCTCTAACTGCAGTGTGGAGAGGACAGAGACAGAAGAAGACTGGGGCTCCCTGGACCGCCAATACCACCAAAAACAGGTTGAACAAGAGACCCTGTCTAGGGCTGGAGAGATGGCTTAGCGGTAAAGACACCTGCCTGCTAAGCCTAAGAACGCTGGTTCCAATCTCCAGCGGTTCCAATCTCCAGGTCCCATGTGTAGCCAGATGAAAAGTGACACAAGGGCGCAATGCCGCACCCGACCACAAGGGGGCGCACACATCTGGATTTCGTTCACAGCAGCTGAGAGACTGCTGGCGCGCCCATCTCTATCTGTCTTACTCTCCCTCTGTGTCTCTCTCCAAAAATAAATAAAATAGCAAAAAAAAATTTTTTTTTTAAGTGACCCTGTCTAGAAATAAGGCAAAATAATGACAGAGGAGTGTACCTTCCTCTAGCCTCTGCACACATGTATATGGGGTGTGTGCATCTGCACACATGTGTGTATAAGCCACACTCACAGACACTCACCAAATAATCATCATAAATTTAAAAAGAAAGAGGATGGGCAGGGGCTGGACAGGAGAATTTGGTCCTGGTGCTGTCCTGTGAATGAAGAAGTACCCACGACATCCTAGATGAGATGAAAGTGAACACATCACAAGATCTCCCTTCTATGACAAGAGCACGCTGGGAACATGATCCAGCCTAGAGAACAAAGATTTTCCACGATGACCCTCAGAAGGAGGTGTGTCAGGCCCCTGATCTTCCTACTTCCCCACAGGCTGAAGGTGGATCTGCCATCCAAAATTTCCACCACCTTTCCTTTCTTTGAAAAGGTCAAATCTGACTGCGCATGGCCTGCATTCAGCCTGGGCTTTGACAACATGCCCCCCTGAAAGAAAGCTATGCCATTGCATAGACTAGCCCCTCGCTTGCTCGCCAGCCTCACATGAGCCTGGAGCTTTGTTCAATGTCTCGTGATTTTGTTTTCTTCCAAACTGTCATGATTTACATGCATTTTCCATTGTGCCCAGTGGACATGAGTGTTCAGCAGGGCTGCTTGGATGAAAATGAAGGAAGTTATGAAACTTGTATGTGATCATCTCACACAGACATCCAGTGCAGAGCAAAGGCAGAACCCAGGCTACCTTGCATTCCTGCCCTCAATCATGATGCAGCCTTGAAAAGACTCTTCTCCCAACCTGGCTGCGTGGCTCACACTCAGGGTGTACAGACGGCTGCACTATATGCCTATGATACCTAGAGTTAGGGGCCTCTTCCATGACACAGGTCTGGTCAAAGCTTTTTTTAAATATATTTTTATTTTTAGATTTGACCCAAAATGTACAAGCATAAAAGCAAACAGATAGAGTTAGGGAAATGCTCTGTGAATAAAGCACTCACTGCATGAGCACGAGAGCCTGATTTCAGATCCTCAGGCCCCATGTACAGCCACAGTGTAGTGGTCGTGTCTGTAAGGCTAGTGCTCCTAAGACCAAAAGGAAGGCGGAGAAGAACAGTCCAGAAGCTCACAGGCATGCTAGCCTGGTGCATGCAGCAGTGAACACCATAAATGATCAACTGTCCAAATCTGGCTGGCCTCAGGGGGTTTTCGTTGAGTGGGGTGAGCCAAGCTGAAAGGAGGCTCAGAGAGCACACATTAGCAGACACCAGGTTGCAGGGCAAAGCAGGCATGGTAGAGCAGGACAACACCCTGTTGGGCAGTGTGCCCCCCACAGCCCTGCTTGTGCTGTGCCCAGGCTGTTTATATCAATGATCTGATCCACATGATCTCATCATGCACACACAGGTGAACTTCGTCATCAATATGTGTGTAGACAGGTGTACTCTATAAATCATTATTATACACAAGCTGTGGTCACTTTGTATGCTCCACAGGAAGTCAGGCCTAGAACCATATTTTCTACAGACCTCTACAGAGACCTTGCTTCAAATAGGGTGTAAGATGAGGACCAACACCTGAGATTGTCCTCTGACCTCCCCACATGCGCTATGGCAGGCCTGCATCACCTGCACACGCATGCAGACACACACACACACACACACACACGCACACACACACTTTTCTACACACCCCCAAAAGCAAAATAGATAAATGGGGTTACATCAAAGCTTCTACAAGGAAACAACCTACACAGATATAATTATAAACTATGTATCTGAGAAGGAGTTTTCATCCTGAACACATAAAGAACTTCATAACTCAATAGTAATGAAATAGTCTGATCTAAAAAGGAGCAAAAAAAATCTCTGTAAACATTGGTCAAAAGATGACACACAAGTGGACAACAATTATATGAAAAAAAATCAACATCAAGACAATGCACAATAAATAGCAACCATTAGAGAAATACAACAAATGAGCTATCCCCTCATATGTGACAGACTGCTATATGGAACTGACAAAATAAGGGAAGTGTTGGAAAGCACACGGGGTAAAGGGAATTTATGCATGCTATTGGTGAGAATGCAAATTAACACAGCTACTAAAGAAAACAGTATGAAAGTTTCCAAAAAAAAAAAAAGAAAAAAAAGTAGGGCAGGCGTGGTGGCGCACACCTTTAATCCCAGCACGTGGGAGGCAGAGGTAGGATGATCACCATGAGTTCAAAGCCACCCTGAGACTACATAGTGAATTTGAGGTCAGCCTGGGCTAGAGTGAGACCCTACCTTGAAAAAAAAAATAGAACTACTATATGGTCCATCAATCCCACAGGAAATCAGGATCTCAGAGACACCTGCAGCCCCATGTTGATCGCAGCACATTCCTAAGAGCAAACACAGGGAATTGATGTCAGTGCTCATGACAGAATGGATGAAGATGAAGAGAATGTGACAGAAATGCACAGTGGAATCCCATGGAAATGGGCAATCCCGTCATTTGCTACAATGTGGGTGAGCTCAGAGGACATTAAGTTAAGTAAACATGCCAGTCACAGGCAGATAAATACTGCACAATCTCACCCATGTGTAAAGTACAACTCAGACAAACTCATTGAAAAGTAAAGTAAAATGGCTACTAGAGGCTAAGAGTGGGGGTGAGGAAAGGTTGGTGAACTGACACAAAATTCCAACGAGGCAAGGAATAAGCTCCAGACATCTTCCTAAATCTAGCTAATCACAGAAGTATATAACTTGACAATTAAGGGTGGCTTTTAAGTGTACTGACCACAAACAAGCACATGAGTCTACGCATATGTTAAATGGTCTGCCTTAGCCATTCCACAATGTATATGTACATTAAAGCATCACTTGGACCACCTATATATATATATTTTTACTGTTTGTTAAAATATAAGAAATAGATATCTTACAGATCAAGTCTCCACATTATCCTTTGCAGACAATAGTAGCAAAATATAATTCTTCTTTCCAGTTTCCTCCCCCAAATAACTAGCACACCAATACCAGGTATTCTTTGTATGTCCAAGAAAAGAAACATGACCAATGAACACATGATTTCAATGAGGAATGGGATGAAGCCTTAGCACTTGAGTCTTAGCGCTGGTCACCTAAATCTACAGTGCAAACAAGATTTCCAGGGGAAAGGTTAAAGTAATCGGCAGACCATACGGGTGTTCAGCTGTCATGAGCATTTCCAAAGCAAAGGATTAAATACAAATAATTGATGAGCTCATTGTAAATCATTCATATACACACAGCTTTATTAGATATCTCTTTATCATCTGAGTACTGCATGCACTGGAAAGTGATATAACTTCCCATCTCTTTAAATCTTTTCTAATCAGGGCTGGAGACATGGCTTAGCAGTTAAGATGCTTCCCTGAGAAGCTGAAGAACTCGTGTTCAAACCTCCAGGTCCCACATAGTAAGATGCACAGTGACACAAGCGTGCAATGTTGCACAAAGGGACACATGCATCTGGAGTTCATTTGCAGTGGCTAAAGACCCTGGCGCACCCATTGTTTTTTCCTCTCTCCCTCCCTCTTCTTCTCTCAAAATAAAAATAAATCTTCTGTAATCAAAGCTGCATTGATTCAATATACCTTTTCCCAATTACACAAGATCTGTACGTACTCTGCAAACTGGTGCCTAGGTTGCACATTTTGCACTTATGTTAAGAAGAACTACATTTTCCTTGGCATAAAATGCAGCTGCAACTTGAATTGATTTGCTAACAGGTCCTGCACAGGAGGGAGGTAGATGGGAGGGAAGGGGATTGGGTGAGATGCAGGTTCACCTTAAAGAGGCAACTTATTTAAAGAACAAGGTAAAAGGAAAGATTGCCTAATATAGGCAATCTATAAACTCAGATACTGCCATGTCAAACTAGAATTGAGCGTAGGTCCATTAAACCTAACATTTGAGTGGACAAATTTGGCACCACTACGTACCGACAATCTATCCACCCTTCCTCTTTCTTAGAAAACATACATCTTATAATTAATTATTTAACATTAATAATCTGTTAATCACAAAACGCTGCCCCTCTGAAGGATTTATAGGTAGTTAACAATTACTATAGAGAGGGACTCACAAGGCCTTATCCCCCCTTGAGGAGCCAGCTATTGGAAGGTAAGGGTTTCTTGGCAGAGGGAAGACATTCTCTTTTTTTAAAAAAAAAATATTTATTTATTTGTTTGTTTATTTGAGAGAGAAAAGAATTAGAGACAGAGAGATAGAGAATGGACAAGTCAGGGCATCCAGCCACTGCAAACAAACTCAGATGCATGCTCCCCCTTGTGCATCTGGCTTACGTGGGTCCTGGAGAGTTGAATCAGGGTCCTTTGGCTTTTCGGGTAAATGCCTTAGCCACTAAGCCATTTCTCCAGCCCCGAGGGAAGACATTTACTTTAGTGGTATAGCCACTGATAAGTTGTTCGTGCTCCTGTTTTTACATTGTATACATGTAGGGAAATATTATAATGAAACCCATTACTATGTCTAAATAATATATGCTAATAAAAATATAATCAACTAATATGCAGGTTTGCTGGCTGTTTACAGCTAGTATCCATTCTGATTGGCTTTGGCCACACTGTACTAGATGCAACAAAATGTTTGCTCCTCTCTGCTCTGTGTCTTACAGAATCAATATGAGCCAATCAGAATAATCCTATAATTCTTGTCTGTGATTGGTGTAGGTATCCTGGCATGAACCAATCAATAAAGATCATCCCCCTTCCTGACTTTTATTGGGCCAAGATTGGACCCAAAACCTAACGGTCGCAGTGATACTGAAGAAAAGGAATATACTATTATTGAAGAAGAGGTTTTTCCTGTCATTTTTATGCAATAAAAATGTAAGTTGGAGCTGGAGAGATGGCTTAGCAGTTAAGATGCCTGCCTGCAAAGCCTAAGAACACCCGTTCAAAACTCCAGGTCCTGGGCTGGAGAGATGGCTTAGCAGTTAAGGCGCCTGCCTCCTAACCCTAAGAACACTGGTGAACTACTATATGGTCCATCAATCCCACAGGAAATCAGGATCTCAGAGACACCTGCAGCCCCATGTTAATCGCAGCACATTCCTAAGAGCAGACACAGGGAATTGATGTCAGTGCTCATGACAGAATGGATGAAGATGAAGAGAATGTGACAGAAATGCACAGTGGAATCCCATGGAAATGGGTAATCCCGTCATTTGCTACAATGTGGATGAGCTCAGAGGACATTAAGTTAAGTAAACATGCCAGTCACAGGCAGATAAATACTGCACAATCTCACCCATGTGTAAAGTACAGCTCAGACAAACTCATTGAAAAGTAAAGTAAAATGGCTACTAGAGGCTAAGAGTGGGGGTGAGGAAAGGTTGGTAAACTGACACAAAATTCCAACTAGGCAAGGAATAAGCTCCAGACATCTTCCTAAATCTAGCTAATCACAGAAGTATATAACTTGACAATTAAGGGTGGCTTTTAAGTGTACTGACCACAAGCACATGAGTCTACGCATATGTTAAATGGTCTGCTTTAGCCATTCCACAATGTATATGTACATTAAAGCATCACTTGGACCACCTATATATATATATTTTTACTGTTTGTTAAAATATAAGAAATAGATATCTTACAGATCAAGTCTCCACATTATCCTTTACAGACAATAGTAGCAAAATATAATTCTTCTTTCCAGTTTCCTCCCCCAAATAACTAGCACACCAATACCAGGTATTCTTTGTATGTCCAAGAAAAGAAACATGACCAATGAACACATGATTTCAATGAGGAATGGGATGAAGCCTTAGCACTTGAGTCTTAGCGCTGGTCACCTAAATCTACAGTGCAAACAAGATTTCCAGGGGAAAGGTTAAAGTAATCGGCAGACCATACGGGTGTTCAGCTGTCATGAGCATTTCCAAAGCAAAGGATTAAATACAAATAATTGATGAGCTCATTGTAAATCATTCATATACACACAGCTTTATTAGATATCTCTTTATCATCTGAGTACTGCATGCACTGGAAAGTGATATAACTTCCCATCTCTTTAAATCTTTTCTAATCAGGGCTGGAGACATGGCTTAGCAGTTAAGATGCTTCCCTGAGAAGCTGAAGAACTCGTGTTCAAACCTCCAGGTCCCACATAGTAAGATGCACAGTGACACAAGCGTGCAATGTTGCACAAAGGGACACATGCATCTGGAGTTCATTTGCAGTGGCTAAAGACCCTGGCGCACCCATTGTTTTTTCCTCTCTCTCTCCCTCCCTCTTCTTCTCTCAAAATAAAAATAAATCTTCTGTAATCAAAGCTGCATTGATTCAATATACCTTTTCCCAATTACACAAGATCTGTACGTACTCTGCAAACTGGTGCCTAGGTTGCACATTTTGCACTTATGTTAAGAACTACATTTTCCTTGGCATAAAATGCAGCTGCAACTTGAATTGATTTGCTAACAGGTCCTGCACAGGAGGGAGGTAGATGGGAGGGAAGGGGATTGGGTGAGATGCAGGTTCACCTTAAAGAGGCAACTTATTTAAAGAACAAGGTAAAAGGAAAGATTGCCTAATATAGGCAATCTATAAACTCAGATACTGCCATGTCAAACTAGAATTGAGCGTAGGTCCATTAAACCTAACATTTGAGTGGACAAATTTGGCACCACTACGTACCGACAATCTATCCACCCTTCCTCTTTCTTAGAAAACATACATCTTATAATTAATTATTTAACATTAATAATCTATTAATCACAAAACGCTGCCCCTCTGAAGGATTTATAGGTAGTTAACAATTACTATAGAGAGGGACTCACAAGGCCTTATCCCCCCTTGAGGAGCCAGCTATTGGAAGGTAAGGGTTTCTTGGCAGAGGGAAGACATTCTCTTTTTTTAAAAAAAAAAATATTTATTTATTTGTTTGTTTATTTGAGAGAGAGAAAGAATTAGAGAGACAGAGAGATAGAGAATGGGCAAGTCAGGGCATCCAGCCACTGCAAACAAACTCCAGATGCATGCTCCCCCTTGTGCATCTGGCTTACGTGGGTCCTGGAGAGTTGAATCAGGGTCCTTTGGCTTTTCGGGCAAATGCCTTAACCACTAAGCCATTTCTCCAGCCCCGAGGGAAGACATTTACTTTAGTGGTATAGCCACTGATAAGTTGTTCGTGCTCCTGTTTTTACATTGTATACATGTAGGGAAATATTATAATGAAACCCATTACTATGTCTAAGTAATATATGCTAATAAAAATATAATCAACTAATATGCAATAAACAGGTTTGCTGGCTGTTTACAGCTAGTATCCATTCTGATTGGCTTTGGCCACACTGTACTAGATGAAACAAAATGTTTGCTCCTCTCTGCTCTGTGTCTTACAGAATCAATATGAGCCAATCAGAATAATCCTATAATTCTTGTCTGTGATTGGTGTAGGTATCCTGGCATGAACCAATCAATAAAGATCATCCCCCTTTCTGACTGTTATTGGGCCAAGATTGGACCCAAAACCTAACTGTCGCAGTGATACTGAAGAAAAGGAATATACTATTATTGAAGGAGAGGTTTTTCCTGTCATTTTTATGCAATAAAAATGTAAGTTGGAGCTGGAGAGATGGCTTAGCAGTTAAGATGCCTGCCTGCAAAGCCTAAGAACACCCGTTCAAAACTCCAGGTCCCGGGCTAGAGAGATGGCTTAGCAGTTAAGGCGCCTGCCTCCTAACCCTAAGAACACTGGTTCCAATCTCCAGCGGTTCCAATCTCCAGGTCCTACAAGGGTGCAATGCCGCACTTGACCACAAGGGGGCGCACGCATCTGGATTTCGTTCGCAGCCGCTGAGACACTGCTCGCGTGCCCATCTCTGTCTTCCTCTCTCTCTCTCTCTCTCTCTCTCTCTGTGTGTGTGTGTGTGTGTGTCTGTGTGTGTGTCTGTGTGTCTCTCTCCAAAAAAATAATAAAAAAATTAAAAAGTTTAAAAAACTCCAGGTCCCATGTTTTGCCAGACATAAAAGTGACGCAAGTGCGTAATGTCGCACGTGTGCACAAGGGGGCGCACGCATCTAGAATTCATTCACCGAGGCTGAGAGGCCGCTGGTGCGCCCATTCTCTCTCTCTCTCTCTCTCTCTGACTCTCTCAAATTAAAAAAAAAAAGGAAGTTGACATGCTGTTAATGTCAGCCCTCCCAAAACCCTAAGGGCAGTCCCTTTTAGGACAAAGCCCATATTGAGAGACGGGTGACCAAAGGAAATACAAAGATGTATGGAAAAAGAGAACTACACTCACAAGGATCGGGATGCTGGGTGGAGTCTTCTCTAACTCGTGCCCTCTCTTTAAAAACAAATCAATGTCTTCATTATTTAAACTAGTTTAGGTGGAATTCCTCTTCCTTAAGACCAAATCCATTCTATGTTTGCATGAGCCCATCGAACCAAAGCAGGTTAAAGGGTCTTTCCCTGTGAAACTAGTGTCTTAATCCATCCCCACACTGAATTTTTGAAATCAGAGTACTGAACGATTATTTGAAACTTCAGAAAAAGTTTAAACATTTTTAAAGTGTCCCCTCACTTGCACACATACACACTTATCGTTGGTAAGGAAGGAAGCTAGCTAGCCACGTGGACAAAGTGTGGCTTGAAATGAGACAGGCTTCAGCTCTTCTCAGTTTTGCTATGTGTAAACTGTGGCCAGGAAAGCACCAACTTCCATAACTCATGGGCCTGATGTGTAGCTTCCAGCAGCACAGCGGGAATTCAATTGCATGCAGCATGCAAAGCTAAGAAAAGATAATTTTCCTTCTCCTTTTCCATCTCTTCTTCTAATAAGTCTTCAAAATCTTCTGACCCAAAGTTCCTGACAGTACAATGCCTTCAACTTCTCTTTCAAAGCTTTTCTTCCCTCCCTCCCCCTCCCTCCCAACCCCACATTTGCTTAATTTCTATCCCTGTCACGTTTTGGTGGTGGAATGAATGCTTCTCATTGATTCTACTGGTGCTTCCTGTGGGGCAGGTACACATATGACATTTAATCCTCACCTCCACTGTTCCACAGTGACAATGTGATATGCTTGTTTCATAGTTGACAAAAATGAGGCTTAGAAAAGGGAAATAAATTTGCTCATGATATTTTTAGAGGCAAGCTCCAGAGCAAGGAATTCCAGGCCAAAAACTATGTTCTTAACTGTTTCAATGCTGTCCATCCAAGAATGGACATGAGGGAGTGAGTGTGTGTGTGTGTGTGTGTGTGTGTACACACACACACGTGTCTACAGAATAAGAGCACCCGAAAAGCAGTCACTGCTTGCTAAGGAACATAGGAATGGGACAGTCATCTGCTCTCTAATTCATCGCTAACAACACATACTTCCGTTTGTCTTTGTGTATGCCTTCCTGATACCCCAGATGCACAAAAAGGCATGTGACATTGTTCTTGCTTTCATGATGTCCCAAACCAGAGGAATAGAATGTCTGCAGAGAAAGCAAAATCTTAATTTCCCTAGCGGGAAGCACCAAGCACAAGCGTCATAGGAGATCAAAGGAAGGCGGCAGAGAGGAGCAGGCACTGCAGACCCACCCGTGGAGAGTAAACAGGACCTTACAAGTATGATTCAGTGTGCATTTGGGGGAGGGGAAAGAAGTGAACGCACACAAAACCACAAAACGTAGAAGGTGTCAGACAAACAAAGCCAGACACAGTTACATAAACTTTTCCCGGGGATGTAAACAAACGTCTGCTCCTCCAAGCCGCAGATCAAAGTAACAATTCCATCAGCATCTAACTTGGGGAACCAGTGAGTTTAGTGGGGTTAATTATAGAACATGGGTGAGGGTTACTTACAAGAGTGAGGGTGACCCCAAAGCAGTTACATCAGCAAAGTCTCGCCCCAGCATCGCTGACAATTTCACCATGGCTGAAGCAATGGAGTCCCACCTTCAGTTAACCTCCACACACTGTGTACTCTCGCACCTCCTGAAACCATGTTTTCACATGCAGCTGGGGTAGAATTGCATACAGCTGGTAGCAAGGCAGAGGAGGGTGTGGCTGAGATCTGACGGCCCCTCCTGCCCCTTCATTTCTATGATGGAATGTCATCAAGTCCAACCCCGAGGGTCTCTTAGAAGTAGTCACAGCTGCTCTATATAAGAGTTTGTTCAAGTCTTTTTTTTTTTTTTGGTGGTGTTTGTAAAAAAGTGTCTCACTGTAGCTAAGGTCTGCAACTCAAGACCTTCCTGCCTCAGCCTCCCCAGTGCTGGGATTATAGGCCTGTATCTACATACTAGGCATTATTCAAGTCTTTATAGGCCAAGGTTGAGATCTACTTAAGAAAATGACGTTGAGGAGACTGGTGTTTGATCAAGGAGTCTCTTGGTTGGTCATCAGACCTAGTGAGCTAGCAGAGCCCTGACAGTGCTCTGGCTTGGGCGAGCAGTGGATTAGAGAGATGAAGAGCAGCCAAACACCAGGCCAGTGATGGGACGCGATGCTCCTAGAAGTTCGTGAACTATGAGTCATTAAAGGCTCAAAGCCTGGCTGGTCATTTGGTAGTCATTTTCCTTCCTCTGCTTTGGAAACCTCAGACACGCAGCACTCTGCTTCATGAATTGTTTGAGAATACTGAGGCTTACTGCTAAGTCAGGAGAGCCCAGAGCAGCAGAGCCTAGAGAATGTGCATATAATTATGAAGGCTGACTTAGGAGACCCGCTTATACGATTGGAGGCTGGATAGTTCCACAATGGTTGGCTGCAGAATAAAGCGCTAAGAAAATGAGTAGCTGATCCATCCAAGAAGCTGGAAGCCTCAGAATGAGAAAAACCCAGTGATGCAGCCCCAGTCTAAGGCCCTGAAAGCTCCCTGCAGAGTGGCTGGTGTGAGTCCACACGTACGATTAAGTATGTGGATGTCCGCAGGTCATGACAGCAGCAAACTAAAGAAGAATTCATTTTGATTCCCTCTTCTTCCCTTTTTTCTTCCATCTGGGCCCCCAGCCAATTGGATGGGACCACACACATTCAGTGAGTGTTCCTTGCCCAGTGGGCTGAATCACGTGCCAATCATCTCTGGAAACACCTTCACAGACACAGAAAAGTGTGCCTGTCTCTCTGGACTCAGTCAAGTTGAAAGATAAGATTCAACCTCATACTGCTAGAGATACACTTAAAGAAGATGCAAGAACTTAATCCAGAGGCAGAAGGACTGGGCTCAAATAACAGAGACCCTATGCCTGGAATCTAAATTCCTTAAATCTTAGTTTCCTCATCTATAAAATAGAAACATAAAAATTACCATGCTCAGAGGGATTTTGAGGATATAAATGAGATTATGTATGATAAGTTCTTAATAGGGGGCCTGGAGTGTATTAAGCATTTAGTAAGTAACAGCCGTTGTTATTATTGTAGAGGACTTTTGTGCCATTAAGCATGGAAAGGATGAAAGATTTTATCCATTGTGTTTAAAGGTCAGCATCGTGAAGCATTTCCACTGAGTTAGATTTTCAGGTGAAATAAACAAACATGAGGAATTTGTCACATAAATAGAAGTTGACCCAGGGTCCTTTAGACTTATGTAATGGCCGCTCAGAGCATTCTGGAAAAACAAAGTAGACTACTAAAAAAAACGTACTTGTATTGCCCCTGGGTAGCATCCATCAGAGGCTGAGGCCTAACCCCAGGTTTTATTTTCTGTGTTAGGGGAAGGCCAGGAGAAGGAGAACAAAACCAATTAACAAAAGCATAATCGATTTCAGAAATCCATGAGTGTGTAGCATCATTCTTTTTCCCTTCAAGGAAAGCTTTATCAGCATCAAGTGTGGTTAACAACAAGCTAAAACATTTATTTATTAATGTTTTAAAAAACATGCTCTTTTTTTGAAGTCTAGGGAATGAAGTCTAATCAAATTGCTCTGTAAAATATTGACACTGGGTTATTGCTGCAGCAATAAATATAATCTAAAAGAGTGAAATAATGAGGCAGCTCCTCAGTCCAGGGAGGACCCTGAAAAGGAGATGTGTGAAAGTGATTCAGCTGCTCCCCCAAACATGCAGGTTTCACAAGCCAGGCAACCAGCCTCCATCCAGTCCAAACTTCTCCCTCTGCTTAGACCCAGCAGCGCTGGTTTCACCTCCCTGGCCAGTTTGCTGTGCTCTTTCAATCCAGCCAAGAAGACAGATAAGATTAACCCTCGTACTGCTAGAGATACACTTAAAGAATATGCGAGACTTATTCCAGAGGCAGAAAGACTGGGCTGGAATTGCTATGAGCCTATGCCTTGAACCTAACTTCCTTAAAACTTAATTTTCTCACCTGTAAAATAGAAACATAAACAGTACCTTGCTCAGAAGCATAGTGGTCGATTTAAATGAGATTATATATGAAAAGCCCTCAGCAGGGTACCTAGAATGTATTAAGTGTTTAACAAGAAACTGCTCTTACTGTTATGGCATTATTACTTTGCTATTAAGCATGCACCGAGAAACAAGCACCAAGCTTGATCACTCTAATGACTCAGTTTTCTCCGCTCTGATATGAGAAAGATATTAACCTCTTGCACAAGAGCATTCTGAAGGTCAGCAAGAACATACGTACATGTCAGTGTGGACACACGCTGGGTCTTCAACAGTTTTTCCCTCTTTTCTCTCTGAATTCCCTAGTTCCTGAAACTTTTCTCAAATTCCAAATCATGCTCTCTCCCAGAATTTTGTGAGGCTGTTTTAACCATTATGTCTCACTTCACTGGTACAGGTTTCCCAACCTAACAACAGATAAGTGCAAGGACAGACATGGCTGACTATTGACCGAGTCATAGTAGGTATGTACTGCTGCTGACTGAAATCCTCACAAGCAATTCGAGAATTAACCCTGCCTCACAAAAAAGCTTGTTTTTCCATTTAGATGGGTTTATATGTACAGACACATATATGTCTGTATAAATTCACAATGAACAAGTATATGTATATATACTATAGACATGTGTATATGATATATTATATATGTATAGTTATGTTTAAATTGTACTCCCCAAAATTTCATGTGATTGCCTAACCTCAGAACCTTAGAATGTGAAAGTGCGTGGAGATAGGTCTTTTCAGGGGTTATCAACTTAGCACGAGGTGACTGGAATGAGCCCTTCTCTCCTTGTAAGAAGAAGAAATTGGGACACAGACATTTACCAAAGACAATGCAGAGACCCAGAGAGAAGAAAACTACCTAAAGCCATGGAAAAGGGCCTGGAGTGATCCATTCTGCATGGCTCAGAAGGAATACCCAGAATGATGAGGAAATATGTTTGTTGTTTAAGTCACCAACTTTGTAGCACTCTGTCACATGTTACAACAGCAATACACATACACACACACAGGTACACTCATACATACATGCAAGTATCCACGTATGGGGACAGCAATTCTATCACTAAAGAAGTATCCAAAGCACATTAGTAACAGCATTTAAATCTTTAGTGTGTTATTATATAACATATAATGGTAGATGTTAGGCTAGAAAACATATTAATATTGTAATAATAGCAAATGTGTTGTTTGTCAGAAGGTGCACAATTGTATATTACCTTTTTTTGGGAGAGAGACAGAGAGAGAGGGAGAGGAAGACAGAATGGGAGCATGAACAAAACCCAGATGCGTGCGCCCCCTTGTGGTCAAGTGCAGCATTGTACCCTTGTGTACTTTGCATCTGGCTAAACATGGGACCTGGAGATTGGAATCAGTGTTCTTAGGGTTAGGAGGCAGGCGCCTTAACTGCTAAGCCATCTCTCCAGCCCTGTATATTACCCTTTTTTAAGAAAAATCCAAGGAGTAGGGAGATGGTTCAGTGTATAAGAGCACTCACTGTAAAAACATGTGGGCCTGAGAGGGCCTAAATTCAATCTTCAGTACCCACAGGGGGATAAAAAAATCAGGCATAGCTACGCACACTTGTAAGCCCAGTCCTGCGAGGGGAGGAGAAGGAGAACTGCCAGGGCTTGCTGGTCAGCTGCTCTGACCTAAATCAATAGCTCTTGATTCAGAGAGACTTCATCTGAACCCACACAGAAAAGTGATCAAGGAGGACATCCAACGTTGTCCTCTGACCTCCTCCTGTGTGTGCATGAGGAGCGCGCATCTACACACAGTATACATACATTATATGCACCAAGCAACATAGCACACATACTACAGAGACACATGACCACGCCCCCCTCAAAAAAAAAGGAAGAAAATTCAAGACCCAAGCCAAGCATTTTAGCACTCATCTGTGATCTTTGCATTCAGGAGATCAAGGCAAGAGGATCACAGGTTTAAAGAGAGTCTTGGCTACATAGCAAGAAGCTGTTGAAAGAAAGAGAAAGAGAACAGAAACAGAAGAGAAGGAGGAAGGGAGTACAGAACAGAGGGAGGGAAAGGGAGAGAGGGAAAGAATAAAGGATGGAGGGAGAAAGTGAAGGAGGAAGGGTTATAGCAGCCCACATACATGTCAATCAAATTGCAAGCCATCCAGGCTCATCTCTTCCCGTGTAGATCCAACCGTGGCAGCTGCAAAAAGACAATAGCAGTAACTCTTGCAGCTTATTCAGTCCTTACTGCTCCTCTGGCTCTCCCAAGTAAAATCAAGTTATATATATATATATATATATTCCCACTGAGTTAGTTTTCAGATAAATATTTCCTCCTGTTCCACTTTTTGGTTTCCAAGTGAGTTTAATGGAAAAATGTGTGAGACATTGTAACACTATGACAAAGTAAGAGACATAAACAATTCAAAGGGAGACAGACTTATTTGTGGCTCATATTTTCTGGTTTAAGTTCATAGTCTTAGCCCATGGTGAGAAGGAACATCATGATGCCAGGAGCATGCAGTGGAGGGTCTCACCTGGTGGGAGACTGGAAGCAGTGAGGGAGAATGTCTGCTCCTGTAGGCATTCTCCCTTTTCCCCCTGCCTGAGGGGAAGAGTCTCGGGAAGAGTCTTCTGTAGTTAGCCTCTGGGAACACCTCAGACACACAGAAATGTGCTTTGCTGATCTCCTAGGTGCTTTCCAGGCAAGGTGACAATCAAGATTAACTGTCACAGAAACACACTCTGTTTTATCAAAGTCACACAGAAAAGTTACATTTCACAACTACCTGTCTGCAAGACTTGCCTCAATTTATGCAATCAAATCACAATGTCAGTGTGAGATCTGGGGCTGATGTAAGATTACAATTTCATCCATAACCCTGTCCTCCATGTTTTTGTATTCACTAATGCAAGGTAATATTCCCTCATTGACTATTCCAAGAAAATTATAAATTTCAATTCTTGATGTCATATGTTATACTAATATAGAATATTAATTCAGCTTTGTCACAAGTCAGAAAACTACAGAAGATTATGCAAGAAAAAGATAAATGTTGTGTTAGTTTTTTTGGACCACACGGTGCCCAGATATTTAGTTAAACTTGATTGGGGGTGTATCTGTGAGGGAATTTTGGACGAGGAATACATTAGCATTATATATAAATATAATTTTATATGTATTTATTTATGTTTCTCTGGAGAATCCTGATAGTCTAATAGAGAGTCATCCATCACCTGATAGTTTCTGAAACATCTCCATATCCTCTTATCATTATTTTTTAACTGTAAGCTCAACAGGCAGATATATTGGCTTATCTCCTCCTGCCCAGGTTCCTGAAAGACAAAACAAAGCAATTACTGTTAAAGGAAAGAATTACAAAAATCATGCATCTTTAATGAAAGGCACAAGAATAGAAACAGTATTACCTAGCTCAGATGGTTCTCCCAGCTTGGACCTGTCACGGGGCTGTCCTGCCAGGAACCCCAAGTGGAGTGTAAAAGAACTTTGGACTTAGGAGTCATAATCCTGGAGTCAAGTCCTGATCCTGCGTTTAAACAGCTAGATGATCTTGATCTTGAGTGATCTGGTGCAGAGCTGGCCAGCCAAGGTAACCTTGGGTAAGTCACCCATCTGTCTGCTGCACAGGCTTCTTGAAAAATTCCTTGTAAGATGTCACCACATTGGTTCAAGGAGAGTGCTAGGAATAGTGGCTGGTCCTCTCTGCATGTAGTGTGATGAAACTCTCAAAGGTGCCTTACAACTTGAAGTCATAAACTCTGTGACTCTGATACTTTGCGCAAATAGTTAAGCTTTTTTTTTTTTTTTTTTTTTTTTTTTTTTTTTTTTGGAGAGAGACACAGAGAGAGACAGACAGAGAGGGAGAGGAAGACAGATAGAGATGGGATTACCAGCAGTCTCTCAGCTGCTGTGAACGAAATCCAGATGTGTGCGCCCCCTTGTGGTCAAGTGCGGCATTGCGCCCTTGTGTCACTTTGCATCTGGCTAAATGTGGGACCTGGAGATTGGAACCACTGGAGATTGGAACCAGCGTTCTTAGGCTTAGGAGGCAGGCGCCTTAATCTCTAAGCCATCTCCCCAGCCCATAGTTAAGCATTTTAAGATTTCATTGTTGGGACTTAAAAATATGAACAAATAAAGAATATATTGAAATTGAATAATCATTTTCTTTTCTATCAATGTAATACTAGAACATTAAAAACAAAAGAAATTTTTCAAGTATAAAACACAGATGAAAACAGTTCGTTGGGGACTGGAGAGATGGCTTAGCGGTTAAGGTGCTTGCATGCAAAGCCAAAGGACCCAGGTTCAATTCCCCAGAACCCAGGCCAGATGCGCAAGGTGGCACAAGCCACCTGGAGTTCGTTTGCAATAGCTAGAAGCCTTGGCATGCTCATCCTTTCTCTCTCTCTCTCTCTCTCTCTCTCTCTCTCTCAAATAAATAAATGAATAAAATATTTGTTAAAATAAAGTTCATTGGTTGGGCATGATTCCACATGCCTTTAATCCCAGCATTTGGAAGGTTGAGGTAATAGGATCGCTGTGAGTTTGAGGCCAGCCTGAGACTACATAGTGAATTCCAGAACACCCTGGGCTAGAGCAAGACCCTGCCTCCAAAAAAAAAAAAAACAGCTCATTGGCATAAAATAAACTAGATTTTGTAGTTTCACATAATGAAAACCTTAAGAGGTAGGAAGAAGATTGAAAAACTATTTTGGGGGCTGAGAAGATGGCTCAGTGGGTAAGGAGCTTTCTGTACAAGCCTAAGGAACTCGATTCAAATTCTCGGTTTCTATGCATAGTATGACCCGGCTTGGGAGCCTGTATCTATAATCCCAGTGCTGGAGAGGCAGAGAGAGAATAATCCCTGGGGCTCACTGATTAGAAAGACCTCTAATTTTCCAGATACGTGTATACAAATGTGCATATACACGTATGTATATCACACATATAAACACAGCAAAACATGTTTTATCTTTCAAGAGAAAGCAGCAAGCACAGAGGACCCATATATATTGAGCCACTACCATCTCAGTTCATGTGACCCACCACCAATCTCATGGTGGAGCAAGTGAGTGTTCCCGTTTTATAGATGAGAAAGTTGAGGCTTATTACAGGGCGGTCATGTGGTCCTGCTAAAGCAGATTCAGTTCTCACACGACCAGAGAGCACAGCTTCCCATGGCTCCCTGCCACACAGCTGGCTCAGACCAGAGATGCCTTAGCCAGAAGGAAAGCATTTGGAAAGAAGTTGTTTGAGGGTTTTTAAAAATAAAACAAGTTATAATTTAAATGCACTAATAGAATTCCGTGTTGTAGTCATTTCCTCCAAATTGAAACACTCCGCCTGGAGAGAGGAGCTACCCAATTCAGAAAGTTAGAAGATTCACAAGGCCCTTCCTCAAGGTGATATAAGCAGTAATAACCCACTGCGGGGTGGGGGATGCTATGACATTCTTTAACAAACTTAACTGCCTTCAAGTCATGCAGGAAGGTGCAGAGATGCAGTTCTCCTGAGTCAGGATGCGTCCCTCTTGCTGCAGTGGGCTTGATGCACATGCTTGGAGCCAGTCATGCTTCTCCTGCCGGTAACCCCATTGAACTCACTGCCTCACTTAAGCTAGTCTTGGGTGGAATTCGTTTTGGTCTGTTTTTGTCCCCTATCTGTAGAGACTAGACTTTTATGATGTCTCCCTAGGAACAGTCACATAACAAATTTGTTAATTAAAATAACCCTTATGTAAGTTTTGCTGTGAAACAAGAAAGATGTCCTTAAAGCAGTATATCACTTCTGATTTCTCAATACCAGTAATGAGAAAGAAGGAAGAGTTGTCCAACGGTGGGCTCAGGTGGAATCAGACTGGATGGGATGGACAGAGTTTGGAATCAGTTGGTATGGATTTCAGTCCTTATTTTTGACAGCTGCTGTCTCAAATTTGAACAAAGTGAGTGCTGTTCATCCTCCATACCTGTGGCTGGAGAAGAGGTCGAGAAAGCCGTGTTGATCCTAAGTACTTGTTCCCAAGAGACCTTTTCTTTTTTTCTTTGTATTAATTAGAACCTTAGCTGATGGACAAATCACGTGTTGGTCCCATTCCCCTTGTATTCTCCTATTATAGCCCCTCTTCGCTACCCCTATTGCACTGAGCTCCCTCCTCGGTGGGGTCACCAGTATTCACCGTGGGGTTATGGATTATGAATGCAGCAGTCAGTCACTGCGGGGGTGGCAATGCCTGAGAATACTCCTTTCCACCCACTGGCTCTTACAGTTGTGTTGAGCTCTCGGCAACTTCTGGGTTACCTTCTATTGTACAAAGGGTAAGTACAATTTTCACGATATATTAAGTACTGGAAAGTTACTAACCCTAGATTTTTATGTGTTCTCACCAGAAGTAAATGACTGACTATTTTAATAATAAAGTCTCTTGCACACTCAAATACTCCAGTGTATTCATAAGTGCAATTCTTTCTGGATTTCTCCCAACACCATCTATCCAGGAATCATTCCTGCGATTTGATTTAGGCACCGTTCCCAAAGACCCAATATCTCCAAGAATCAACCACAGAACAGATTCAAGTCTCACAAGTAAGGCTATACCCAGCCCTGCCCTAGATCCTTCATTTTTTTTTTTAATATCTACCCCTTGGCACTATGTCATGTACAAACTAGATATTCTGCAAATGGTGCTGAAAGAATGACGGAGTCTCTCTCCCTTCCATCATATGCATAACTTGTAGCTACCAGTCCAAAATGAAATTTTGGGGTCCCTTGTTCAAACAGGAGGGGGAACTGTGACATTAAAGTGCTAAATGTAAGCCGGGCATGGTGGCACACGCCTTTAATCCCAGCTCTCAGGAGGCAGAGGTAGGAGGATCGCCATGAGTTCAAGGCCACCCTGAGAATGCAGAGTGAATTCCAGGTCAGCCTGGGCTACAGTGAGACCCTACCTCGAAAAAACAAACAAACAAACAAACAAACAAACAAACAAACAAATAAATAAATAAATAAGTGCTAACTGTTTCCCCGTGTCCTGTGGCTGT
Organism: Orientallactaga sibirica; assembly: GCA_036365145.1. NCBI lineage: Eukaryota > Metazoa > Chordata > Mammalia > Rodentia > Dipodidae > Orientallactaga > Orientallactaga sibirica. The sequence continues at coordinate 7,527,013 of JAEOAD010000555.1, read as the reverse complement.
TCTTTACTTGTCAGTGTCTTTTACTATTCAATGTGATTCTAAAGAAAGAAAAATGAAAATCATTACTGAGAATCTTATTTTTCATCTTTCTATTATAGAATGCTAGTAAAACTGCAAAGGTTATATGCTCACGAAATCAGGCTAGCCTGGGTACAGTGTTAAAGAATAAATGACAGAATTCAAGTGTCTCCTGGCATGAACTTACATAACAGTAGCAAGCAAGGAAATTTACATATAATAGATGAGGGGCTGGAAGGATAGCTTTCCTCCATGTGTAATAACACCAAGAACACCTTTCATTTAACTAAATGCAAACCAGATTTATTCCCATGGAGATGAAGTCCTTCAATAGTATAGAAAATGTTCAAGCAAGAAGTTTCTATCTTCTTTGAAAAAAAAAAAGAATAGAGAAAATATGCTATTGATATAGAGAATTATGGATGGAGAAAATTGCTGGGTTTTATTTACCCATATTCTATTCTACCTTCATGCACATAAGAGGCTGGCAAGATATTATATCATAATTATGGACTCCCTTAGCAGCTCGAGTATCAATGGTCCCTATTGTTCTAAGTCTTTTGCAAGCCTGTGAGCTCCAAGATTGCATCAAACACACAAAAGAAAAGATCAGGAGCTAATTGCATTGCATATTTATATTTCCACAGTTCCTACCATTGCCCACATAATTCCCTATGGGTTCTAATTAGCTCAATCAGGCTAGGAGAGCAGAAATTTAAGCAATTTCAAATAAATATGGGGTTTGCTACTAACAGAAAATTTGGCAAAATCCTAGGTCTACAACTACAACTTACAACTCTAGCCATCTCGTTTATATATAAAAAAGGGGGTATACCTTTTTATTAAGAATAATAACTTCCAGTCATGGTGGCACATGACTTTAATCCCAGCACTTGGGAAACAGAGGTAGGAGGATCGCCATGAGTTTGAGGTCACCTTGAGACTTACATAGTGAATTCCAGGTCAGCCTGGGCTAGAGTGAGACCCTACCTTGGAAAACGGGGAAAAAATTTTTAATCGCTTCTTGGCTTTATGGCTAAGATCAGGTGAAGAATAACAATTTATTTTTTTGCATGTGTGTGTAGTGTGTACGCAGCATGTATGCATGTTTGAATGTGTGTAGACATGCATGTGGTATGAGTGCACATACACGTGTGTTTGTGTATGTGTATACACACATGTATGGAGGTCAGAAATTTCATCAGGTGTCTTCATCAATCTCTCTCTCTGGCTTATTCTTTGGGACAATGTCACTGAACCTAGAGCTCACCAATTTGGCTAAACTAGCTAGCCAGCTTACACCAAGGATCTGCCTGTCTCTGTCTCCCCAGTGCTGAAATTACAAGTGCACACCCCCCACCCAGCATGTTACATGGGTTCTGAGGATGTGAACTCAGGTCTTCATGCTTGTGTGACACGCACTTTATCAACTGAGTCATCTCTCCATCCCAAGCTTAACACATCCTTAAATATTACTAACCTTGTTGTTTTGCATTTTGGTCTTTTCCTGGAATCAGATGAGGGGAAAATGCAATTTGCTTAGAATTTTTGTTGGGCTAAGCAATAGTTCTGAAGAAAACATTCAATAACTTGTCCCCATTCTCTTTCCTGTCTTTTTTTATAACCCACAAGGCCCAGCAATCTTGCCTTTTAATCTTGTGCAAACTATAACCAATAGTACTTAGGAAAAGGATTTTCCGGAAGGGTCGTAGTCTGGGAAAATGAGCTTAATTACTCCAGGCACCAATCAAGTGATTTAAAGTGTAGAAAATAATCTTTTTTAACTGAAAGTACCTAAAACTTCTCTTACATAAACAGCACTGTCAGAGTCTCTCCTGTTGCCCATCAGCTCATTATTAATTCATCTGGCTTCAGAATCTCATTCTAATCAGGGCACTAACTCCTGCAGCCCCACTGACAATCAGCTCAGTACCCAACGGCCTTTGGTAATCACCATCCTCACCCTCAGCTGACTTTTAATAAAGAAAAGACTGGGAAAGCAGCTGGAACTGCTAAGACTCAGCTGGCAGTGTCGAACGGCTGGAACCAAGGGCTCACACCAGCTTTGCTCTCCTGAGACAGCGACTCCTGATCTTGGGGACAGTCAAGAGAAGCCAAGAAGACCTGAGGATACCACGTGGACCAGAACCACAGGGACTGCACAGAAACATTCTGCCCCCATTGCCCTCTCTCCAATACATAGCATTTTACATATGGATCCAGCCATGGTGGCTCCCACCTGGAATCCTAGCACATGGGCCCTCAGGAGGCTGATGCAGGGGGATTGTGTATTAAAGCCCAGCCCAGACTACGTATTGAGACTGATTCCGAAAATAATAATTAAATGTAGGGAATATTTACACAAAACTACAGTGTTACTTCTTTTGAAAAATGAAACGTTCTATAAACAGGGGTCTGCAGACTGTTTAAAAAAATCAGTAAGGCAAAGGCTGGCGAGACAGCTCAGTGGGTACAGTGCTTGCCACACAGACAGGAGTTTGGACTCCCAGAACCAGTGTAAAATGCCACTCAGAACAGCATGATCCTGTGATGCCAGTGCAGAGAAGGCAGAGACCAGAGGGTCCCTGGACTTGCTGGCTAGCTTGACTAACTGAATGGATAAGAGATCCTACCTCAGAAAATAAGGTGAAGTGATAGAGGAAGACAGAGAGCATGGACCTCGGCCTTTGTAGGCAATGCACACCCACTCACGTATGTCCACATGCATACACACATGCATACCACATACATACCACAAAAAATAATTAAATAAAAATCAGCGAGTTTTGAGCCATAATCACTATTTATTTATTTTTTTATTATTTATTTTTGGAGAGAGAGACAGAGAGAGATAGACAGAGAGGGAGAGGGAGACAGAAATGGGCACGCCAGCAGTCTCTCAGCTGCTGTGAACGAAATCCAGATGTGTGCGCCCCCTTGTGGGCAAGTGCGCCATTGCACCCTTGCGTCACTTTGCATCTGGCTAAACGTGGGACCTGGAGATTGGAACCGCTGGAGATTGGAACCAGCGTTCTTAGGCTTAGGAGGCAGGCGCCTTAGCCGGTAAGCCATCTCTCCAGCCCATAATCGCTATTTTTTGACAAGACAAAGAGTCTTCATTGGTTGTCCTCCTGCCCGACCACTGCGAGCCAAGGAAACAGTAGCCCACAACCCCATACAGAAATGAGCCAAGGTGAGCCGTGCAGAACAAAGCAGGAAGAGTTCTGGGCAGGGGTCAGGTGCAAGGCGGTGTGGGACTCACCTGCCACATAGTATAGATCATTATTCTAAGCCCCTTTGCATATGCTAAAATTTGTTTTTATTCGAAGCTCTAGGAATGATCGATGCCATCACACGGCTGTGTCACTTGAGGGTTTCAGTCCAGCTATAGTCATGCAAGCAGTTGAGCAGTCATTGTAGTTGGTCCTGGTATTTTATAAAAAGAAGTAGGACGCCGAAAAGTAAAAGTGCTGATGTGGGATTAAGAAGTGTAGGTCATATCAACTGAGTACAATTGAGACAGATTTGGAAATCACCACACAGCCTGAAGACAGAGAATCTTTCACTGTAATCAGATTCTCATTGGACTGGGACAGGTCAATTGTGCATTCAATTAATTGTGAAGGAAAAGAACACAATTAAAGAGCGTGTAGCAAGTGTTGGCAATAAATCATAAACGACTGTGTTTAAAGAACTGAGGTGTAATTAGGCATTTATCACTTTTTTTAACATTCTGAGGGTGGAACTCCTACCTTCTTTATATCCAACAAGTCTATTGTCTGACTTTCCTACTTTCAATCTTTGTACAAATGTTCACAAATGCATTATGCGGGCTGGAGAGATGGCTTAGCGGTTAAGGCGCCTGCCTGCTAAGCCTAAGAACGCTGGTTCCAATCTCCAGCAGTTCCAATCTCCAGGTCCCATGTTTAGCCAGATGCCAAGTGATGCAAGGGCACAATGCCATACTTGCCCATAAGGGGGCACACACATCTGGATTTCATTCACAGCAGCTGAGAGACTGCTGGCGTGCCCATCTCTATCTCCCTCTCCCTCTCTGTCTATCTCTCTCTGTCTCTCTCTCCAAAAATAAATAAAATAATAAAAAAATGCATTATGTATGAAAGGAGAGAACCACCTGCACTTATGACCAAAAAAGATGAAAATATTGAAATGTAAAGTGACAGCCTAGTGCCAGCATCTGAAAGGAACTGACTCATACTGTATTATGGAAATAAACCTGGCTTGAGAAGTCCGCACCATGAGCCTCTCTGTAGGACAGGTACTACATGAAGAAGAAAACACAACAAAGATATGAAACTATTGTCCTATGTGCAAAGTTGCTGATGACTACAGCATTCACGATGGCAAAACTTTAGAAACAGGGCTGGGGAGACGGCTTAGCGGTTAAGGCGCTTGCCTGTGAAGCCTAAGAACTCATGTTCCACTCTCCAGGTCCCACGTAAGACAAATGCACAGAAACACAAGCAAGGTCACACGTGCACCCAAGGGGGCACAAGCATCTGGAATTCTGTTGCAGTAGCCGGAGGCCCTGGCACGCCAATTCTCTCCCTCTCAGTCTGCTTACTGTTAATGTTAATATTAGAATTACAGCTTTTTGAAGACACTTATAGCTTTTAGATTGAAGAAAGAGCTGTTCAAACAATAATTCTATGTTCTTCAATGTATTTCTCAGATGTGAAGGTAAAATAGACTACCACATTTTATCCTATTGGAAAATAAAGTCACTCCACAAGGTTCTCCAAGGACCAAAAGTAGAAATACGTGAGTGAACTCAAAATTCCTTAATCAAAACAAGTTGTGGCATACAGTGATTTACCAGGCTTCTCATATTGTTTGGCGCTCACTGAAAAATGGCTATTGGAAGTCATAACGTGACCAGATGGACCTCACCTCCTACCGTACCCACTCGCCCTACAGTGCCCCTCCCTTCTGCTGCTTATTTTCTTACTGTAACAACAACAACAACAACAAAAAACACCCAGTCTTAAATTGGGTTGTTTATCCCTGGGTGAAGATAAAAAGCTTTCTCGATGTTTGATGACCACTTAAAATAACCTGTATTATTCAATTCCAGCACTTGCTCAAATAATAGCTAAACTATTTACATGGTTAAGATGCTATGCTGAGAGAATCACTAGAGCATTTTTCTTTCTTCTACCATAAAAGCAGAGCTGTACGGAGCAACACAATAACCATTTTCATTGCCAAAGAACTCAAGTAGTGATTTTCTGCAACTTTAAAACTCATATTGAATGACCTAAGTCTGCGTTTTATTTTTTATTGGTAAAAACTAAATAAAAAACTAGCTTATGGCAGATACCATCTTCTTCAATCCCTTTTCTTATCATTCTCCACATAAAAGTTGCAAATGTCTCTCCTGCACTTGCTGTATCTTGAGCTTTGCAACAAACATGTTTTAAACGCACCATGTGATACTACAATATGATGAAACAATAGCATTTATGTCTGGATGGAAAGTTTTCATGTAATTACTTTTTTGTACTTTTATGTCTTTCAAGCTGTCTGCTAAGCACATGGACCACTTTCATAACCACAAAATAGATATTTTAATCAGTGTATATATTGTTGTATATATAATATGACCATAATTGTGTTTTAATATGCAAAACAAAAAATATAAAAGTTACTATTCCTGAGCATGACTATGACTAATTATTCCCTTCCTTCCCTCTGCTTCTGAATATTTGCAAGTTTCCTGTGATGCATGTATATTATTCTTATAATGCTTGCAGGGGTGTTTGACCTTTTGACATTGTGGCACTACATTTTCATGTACAAATTTTATTCTGCAGAACAGGGTAGTTATTACCAAAAAAATCACAAAATATCTCATAATGATTTTTATAAATGCTGTGTGGGACACATTAACAGCTATGAGTAGCTGAATGCAGATCATGGGCTGGATACTGGTAAGGGTGTGTGTGTGTGTGTGTGTGTGTGTGTTTGTGGAGGGTGCAAGGAAAACAAGTCAAAATCATCATCTTTTGGAAATCATCAAGTTAATTATTCCTCACTTGAAATGAAGTCAGAGACGGGCCAAAAGGAGACAGTGAGGAACGCTCTTGCACAGGCGTGCTTGATTCCCCTTCTACTCCAGCCACGACAAAGCAGCAAATGAAAGTCCTTACCCACCAATCCTGCTCAGTTCTGCCCGTTTGTGAGCCCTGCTGAGGGAGGCTGACCTATTGCCATTTCTCCTGCATGCATAGCCCACCATCCCACAAAGCCAGAACAACCCAAGTACCACAGCCTTTCTACCTGAGGTGTGCATTCGAGACCTATGAGTTGATTTGCAAAGACCAACACAGGGCCTTGTAAAGCCCCGTATTAAGTGCCCTAAACTGATTTTGTCTTTACAAGACTTTCAAGCCACATTACTTTTCCCCTAATAAAGTTTTCCTCCTTACTGCCACAGTAGAGAAAAATCTTTTATGGCTTGCCTTTTAAAATGATATGGTGGGATACTGATAATACACCAACAAGAAATCTGGTTCCCCAGATAGGACAAAAACAACAGCCTTAGCAGACCTTACTCGATGGCAACAACTGGATTCTGAGAACAAATATCTCTGTTTTATTATCAGAGGATAAGTGCCTGCTATGCATTTTACAACAGGTTGACAGGTTTTTTATATAATTGTGTTAGCTGGGTTGACCTAAAAGGAAACGAAGCAGCTGATCTACCCTGGCCTTCAGAACTGTTTTCAACATACATGCTGCTTGCATACTGCCTGATGACAAGAACACACAGGGGCAGGTTCGAGGACAATCCGGGCCCTCGTTAGTATTTTAATTAGCATTGTGCTTGTAATGTCTTCTACTAGTTTCACTGCGTACTGAATGAGATTCATTTCTGGTTTATTTTTCCTAATCCCATGATTCTTCTATGCTATCCAATAGTTCTTAGAATCCTCTGGGGTACATTGAACCAATGTCTTCCCAATATGAGTCCAGGATGCTTTTCTACTCTCACTCTTCAGCACGGATTTCCTTCTCTGCCCTTGACTCCACACTCCAAATGTGAGGGACAGTCTTTCTCGTGGTGGGAAAAATCTAGCCTTCGGAGGCAGAGACCTTGGTGTGAATCCTCATTCAGCCTCTTGGGAGTGTTACAAGATGCATAAATAGTACTTACCCCACAAAGTTTCTAGAAAGAGAAGTCCTAGTGGGTACACCCTTCATGGGAAGTTAGCTGTGACTCTAATGAAACACTTCATTAACATTTGAACTCATTCGCACCTGTCACTGCCTGACTGTGCAGGCTACTGGCAAAAGCTTTTCTTATCACCTCACTGCTTGCAAAACTTTTGTATTGTGAGCTCTGCTTCCCTACTGTTCTCCACCTCAAACCTTTGAACATGGTAGGTCTGAGCACCACTCCTTTAAGGTCCCTGCTATTAATCCTCTGTAGCAAAAGTTTCTTCCCCTTTTGTTTTATGTGTTGAATTTTTTTTTCATTTATTTATTTGCAAGCAGAGAGACAGAGATAGAAGAGCGGCAGACAGAGAGAGAATGGGCATGCCAGGGCCTCCAGCCACTGCAAACGAACTCCAGATGCATGTGCCCCCTTGTGCATCTGGCTTACGTGAGTCCTGGAGAATTGAACCAGGATCCTTTGGCTTCGCAGGCAAGTGCCTTAACTGCTAAGCCATCTCTCCAGCCCTGTGTTGACATTTTAGCAAAGTGACAGGGGGTCTCAAGCTGTCCAGATGTATGAAAGTCAAACATCAGCATTGTCTAGAGACAATCCAAAGTATATGATCACAATGATGTGAGGAGACTAGAATCCCCACCACAGGGACTTGGGAAGAGCCTGGTCAGTAAAGTGCTTGCCTCTCAAGCAGAGGACCAGAGTTTGATCTCTAGTACCCATGTGAAAAAACAAAAAGGCCAGGATTGGTGGTATGTATTTGAAATGCAGCAGGGAGAGGGAGACAGGCAGAGCCCGGGGCTTACTGAGTGCCCAGTCTAGCCAACTTGGCAAATTCCAGGCCACTGAGAGACCTTGTCTCAATATGGCATTCCTTGGGATGATACCTGAGAACCTGAGGTTGTCCTATGGTGGCTATATGCACTCACATATCCATGTGCACCCACATATACACAAACGTGCATGCACACTCACACTTTTAAAAGAATACTCATAACAATGTGGGATTTGCACACTCATGACTAAGTGAGAATACTAATTTTTAAATATAACCTCTCATAAAAAGTTTATTCAGGGCTGAAGAGACGTTCAATGGTTAAGGCATTTGCCTGAATTCCCCCGTACCCACATAAAGCTAGATGCACAAAGTGGCACATGCATCTGGAGTTCATTTGCAGTGGCTGGAGGCCCTGGTGTGCCCATTCTCATTCTCTCTCTCTCTCTTCTCTCTTGCAAAAAATAAATAAGATATTGTTTAAAAAGAAAAGGTTTATTCAGTTACAAAATCATATCAACCAGTATGACTCGAACAAAGCCTGAAGCCAGGCTCAAGGAGAAAATGTCTGGCATGTGTCATGTGATGCAGGCTAATACACGAGAGAAGGAGGTGGCAAGCACAGCGACGATTCAGTCCACTTACATGAAACACCTAGAACAGGAAATTCACGGACACAAAACGTAGACTAGAAACCACCAAGAGCGAGTGGGGAAGAGAAGGCGAAGTTACTACTTTGTCATTTCATAATTTAGTCTTAGGCTAACTATAATTTAAAAAATGGACAGTGGTGACAGTTACACAGCATGGTGGGTGTAACTGATGCCATGGAATACTACAATTAAACTGGTTAAATGCACAAGTTTCATGTTATGTATTCTTTACCACACTCAATAAAAACTAGTATCAAGCTGAACATGATGACTCATGCCTTTAGTCCTAGCACTTAGAGACTGAGATAAGAGGATTGCTGTGAGTTCAAGGCCAACCTGGGCTACACAATAAGTTCCAGATTCATCTGGGATAGAGTAAGAACTTGTCTCAAAAATAATTTTTTTAATATAGTTATGTATTCTGTAACCACAGACATATGTTTGAGAAGTGCATTGTTGAGTGGTGTCATTGTTGTGTGAACATTATACGCTCTGCTTACACAAGTTAAGATACCTGCTATGTCACTAGGCAATATAATCTTAGAAATGATATCAATTATATACAGATAATCAGCTTCCAATTACTATCATGAGATACCAGAGATGGTAACCAACCAGCCTGCAGGTGAGGAGAAAGTCCCGGGTGGGGTCTCCAGCAGCTCTCATTTCCCTCAGTGTTGGGTATCAACAAGCCACAGGAGAAAATAGGAGGAAGCAGCGGCAAGTGGCGCCCTCTAGTGTTAAAGTCTTCCTGCAGGCTCAGGACACAGCCCTGGGCAGCGACCAATGCTACCGCTCCCTACCTGGCACTTGAGAGACTTGGTCCTGAAGACTCAAGCAACAGCCCTCTGGGATTCTGGCAGTCAGAGCCTGCAGGTTTTCTTCTTTGACTCCTTGCAGCCTTTACCCTTTCTTGTGGTTTGAGTGTAAAATGTACCCCATAGGCTCATGCGTTTGAACACTTGGTCCCCAATTGATAGTGCTGTTTGGGTAGGTTGTGGAATCTTTAGAAGGTGGAATCTTCCTGGAGGAAGTGGGTCACTGGGGTCTTATAACCTTGAGGTTTTATAACCTGGTTCCACTTCCTGTTCACCCTCTGCTTCCTGACTATGTCTAATGTGAGCAGCTGGCCTCGTGCTTCTGCTGCTTTGCCTTCCATACTATGATGGAACGTATCCTCAAAGCTGTAAGCCAGAATAAACCCTTGTCTTCCTTAAGCTGCTTCCTGTCAGGTATTTGGTCACAGTAATGAGTAAAGAAATGAATACAGCCTTTTTAAATCTTCACGCTCCTCTGGCTGTTGTATGTGTGCACACAGGAGAACTGGATCTACACAAACACATGCAAATGCCAGAGAGAGAGAAAGACAGAGAATAGTTGGCAAGCAACTGAGGAAGATCCCAACATTGGCCTCCAGCCTCCATAAACAAGCACATATGTGCACATACCTTCACACACATGTGCCCATACGCATCCACATGCAGGAAAAGAGGTAGGAGTTGTTAACCATCACAGCCCTTGTGGCCAATCCCAGCCTTGCCTCTCAGCACATTAGTGTTTTGGATCTGTCACACCTTCCTTCCCTCTTATCACCAGTCAGTAGGAAAAATGCCCCCCCCTGGATAGGTGGAAGTGACTTCGGGGTCATCTAGAGTTACTGAGGCTTATGACAGCAAAAGGTCTGACACAAACAGCTTCAAACACCCAGAGCTGAGGCTGTCTTCAGAAGCCGGAGCAATCAGCTGCAATCTTTGCCTCAAGCCATGGTGAAGTGTTCAAGACTGCTGTACTGGCATAAGGGTGGTCTGGCTGCCTGTTTGACTGACAGTCCTTATGCTCAAGGCAGCCAGGACATCAGGGAGGGAGCATCCAACAGTTGGAAATTAGGGGATCAATTTCCCCACCCCCATCCCCATCTTTTTTGCTTAGTTACAGGAAAATGAACATAGGAATGTGTGCTTACAATATAAACGTAAAGAACTTGCTGTTAATACTAACGGTGACTTTTAACAGACAGTAACAATGCTGCAATGGTGCTTATCACCTGCTCAGTTCCAGGGAGAGGTGAGTCCCCTGATCTGTCTCAAGATTGTTGACATAAGAGAAAAAGGATTCTTTTGGCATGCAATTCTAGACCACACATTGCCTCGGGCCTCTGGTGGAGGCACCAGTTAGAAATGGTGGTGTGGAGATTGTCTAGCAGGCAAGCTGCTCATGCCATGAGCCAGAGAAACAAAAAAAGAAGAAGAAGAAGGAGGAGGAGGAGGAGGAGGAGGAGGAGGAGGAGGAGGAGGAGGAGGAGGAGGAGGAGAAGGAGGAGGAGGAGGAGAGAGGAGGAGGAGAAGGAGGAGGAAGGGAGAAGGAGAAGGAGAAGGAGAAGGAGAAGGAGAAGGAGAAGGAGAAGGAGAGAGGAGAAGGAGAAGGAGAAGGAGGAGAAGGAGAGGAGAAGGAGAAGGAGAAGGAGAAGGAGAAGGAGAAGGAGAAGGAGAAGGAGAAGGAGAAGGAGAAGGAGAAGGAGAAGGAGAAGGAGAAGGAGAAGGAGAAGGAGAAGGAGAAGGAGAAGGAGAAGGAGAAGGAGAAGGAGAAGGAGAAGGAGAAGGAGAAGGAGAAGGAGAAGGAGAAGAAGAAGAAGAAGAAGAAGAAGAAGAAGAAGAAGAAGAAGAAGAAAGCCCCGTTATCCCATTACCCCACTTACCATGCCCCCATGACTTAAAGTCCTCCCACAGGTTCCACAGCTTTTGAAGAGGTTCTGCCACCTCCCCAACCTGGGACTCACACCTGCATGAACATTTATGAAGCAGACGCGACCTGTACTTAGACCACAGCAAGAACAGCTGTGCAGATGGCCTTTCATTGTTTGAACACCATGAGGCATTTTGTGACCTGTGGAGTTACACAGAACATAACAGAGTGTCTCTCATCTCCTCCCAGCCCCATCTGCACACCCGCGGATCCTTGCACGTGCTAGTCGTAGTACTTTAGTCCATACGTGTTTGGTCGCATATTTGTTTCGTACTGGGGACTGAATTCATGCTAGGCAAGCATTCTATCACTGAGCTACCTCCCCAGCCTCTCAAAGAGTCTTTGAAAGTCCACCATGCGTCCCATCCTGGAAGAAGAACAGAAAACATCTCAGACTTATGTGCGGGTCAGACTCAAAATCCAAAGCGCCGGTGTCTTATTTGTGCAACTCAAATGACACTTTCTTCAAGAGCTTCTCGGGCCACCCGGCTAAGATGACCTGTCCTGTCCTCGAAACCACCTGCTGCCCTGGCATCTGTGCCCCTGTTACAGTTTCTGTGATGATTAACTCCGTTTTCAACTTAGTTGGATCAGGAATCAACTAAGAGACACACTGATGGGAAGGTCTCTGAGGGCATTTCCAGGAAGGATTACGTAAGAGGGGAAGACCCTTCCCCAGAGTGGGCAGCCCTTGCAACAGCAGCCTGTACATAAAGAGATCTGAGGGGAAAACAGGGCTGCTTTTGCCTGCCCACCTTAGTACTTACTAGTGAGTGCATCTACCCAGTTGCTACCATCCTTAATGAGCATCAGAACTCAGTTTCTTTGGCATTTCCATGTGAACTGAAGACCAGCAGCTTTCCAGGAATCTTATTCAGGTCCTCAGTGCCACGTTGGGACTACTGAGGCATCCAGTCTCATGGGCTGAGCAGCTACCCACCTCCCAGCTTCTCTGGCATACATATACATTGTTGGACTACCCAGCCTATATTATATTAACCAGTCTAATACATCTCCTTTGTAATTGTGGTGGTTTGAATAAAATGCCATCATATCTTCATATTTTTTGAATACATGGTCCCTAGCTGGTGGTAATTTAAAAGAGGTTTATTAATGCAGCCCACTGGGTGTTCAGATCTAACTCACTCGAGCTTCTTCTGCAAGAAAATGTGACAAGGTGTCTTGCTTTCCCATCATGGTAAATCTGCCCCTCAAATAAAATAAACCCTTTCCTCCAATAAACTGATTCTGGCCAGGTGTTTTGTCACATTGACAAGAAGGGAACTTCCACAGAAATAAATAGTCATTCTGCTTGGTCTGTTTCTGTAGAGTCCCAACTAATAGTCTCTTTTGTATTTTCCCTTTGTATGTGGTCTCTGCTCTGCAGCACACCTTCCCCACCCCAGCCTCCGCAAAGGCCTTCCAGTACAAGTTGATCTTTTCCACTTTGCATCCTATGTGGGGTAGACTCACAAGGTTAGTTGTATTGAGCTATCCGGGCAGTGGTGTTGACAGAGCTTGCTAACAGCCCAAATAACTGACCCTAGCATCCTGCTCTCATTCTCTTCTTCCTCACTGCCCTGCCTTTATGAGTTTCTGCTCAATGATTGGGAGAGAGGGGAGAACATAACTCTTCCTCCTTCACGAGTCAGAAGTGCTGAGAAGTGCTCCACATTGGCTCCTCCCCACTGATGATAAGATCGCACGCAGGAGTGTGAAGACATGAGTAGTTTCCTTCCAGATAAGGTCAGTCATTACCAATCAAAGAAACGAATGAGGCAAGGTTGAAAAGGGCAGAATGCAGGAATGTTCAATTGCACAAACTTAAGAACATTCATAAAATATGACCAGCAGTTTCACAAAGCTGACTTCTCTTTCAGCTCTAACCAAAACATTTGTACGTGCAAAGACTAAAAAACTTGGATATGACATGTTTGTATTTGTATTTGAATGTAGAAGCCTTTTGTAAGGACAAATGCAGAAAGTTTTAAGCCTGTGATAATAATTTCTACCATTATTATTTATGTAGTACATGCCAATAGCATTAAAGTTGGCATATATTAGCTTATTCATGACAAAAGTACTCTAAATGATGACAGTAGTGCCCAGGGAGGGGAAGTCCTTTGTCCAAAGGTCAAAATGAACAGCAAGTAGATTTTCTGATTCCAAAGTGAATGTCTTAGTCTTTTAAATTAATGTCCCCAATGCCCCTCCACCCCAGATTTGCCTGTCTTTGTATTTTTGCCAAAAATGCAGGAATCATCTCTGATCCCTATCTTTATTTATTCCCCAGATACAATTAACCAACAAAAACTGTTGGCCCTGCCTCCAAAGAGCTTCCCCAACCATCTACCGGATCTCCCTGACTCCATTCTAATCACCACATCCTGCTTCGTCACGTGCCAACCAGAGTGAGCTCCTTCAAGCATCAGTCAGCTCTTAGCACTCCTCCAATCAGGCTTTCTAAAACAGCCCAGGATCTTGAGAATAAAGCTCCAGACAGTGGCCTATGACGCCAACCACAATCAGCCCCTCTCTGTCTTCTTCACCATCTCCCAGTATAGACCACTGCAGCCCTCTCTCCCAGTGCAGACCACTGCAGCCCCCTCTCCTAGTGCAGACCACTGCAGCCTCTCTTCCAGTGCACAGCACTGCAGCCCTCTCTCCCAGTGCACAGCACTGCAGCCCTCTCTCCCAGTGCAGACCACTGCAGCTCTGCCTATCACTTCTGCCCCAGCCCTGCACATGCAGCTACTGTTCACTTTCCTGGCAGATGCTTCCCGTAGGCCAGCCTTCTTTCTCCCTCTGGGCCATTGCAGAACACCTCCCACCCTCTGTGAAGTGTGAGCCTCTCCTCCATCATCCCCTGCCAGTCGTTCTTAGTCTTGTGCTATATTCCATTTTCTTCACATCATCTTTGCATTGGTTGGGATTATTCAGAGAAATAGTATATAAAATAGATATAGATATAGATATAAAAAGATGATAGCTAGATGATAAATGAAAGATAGATAGATAAACAGACAGATAGATGATGGATAATAGAACTCCATGAAAGAAGAAAGAAGAAAGAAAGAAAGAAAGAAAGAAAGAAAGAAAGAAAGAAAGAAAGAAAGAAAGAAAGAAGAAAGGAAGGAAAGATTAGATGGATAAATAAATTTTAGATAGATAGATGACAGGCGGATATAGTTGATAGATTAAAAGGTAGGTGTTAGATAGGCTCTGGTGGTTTATATTGATTGGCAACATGACAGGGCTGTGAGGGAACATGTAGATAACATTGGACATATTTATCCATCTTTTGGGTTTCATCCAGCCTGTGATGTTTGGTCTCTGTCTTGTAGGATGCCTCTGACACAGTAGGGCTGGCTTTCCAAGCTTGTCTCGGACACTCTCTGGGTATCTAACTGCTGACCCTCTTCTATTACATGCAAACAATCTAGAATTCTTATTTTGTCGTTTAATAAATCCCAGTGTTCTTCACTGAAGGATTATCTCCTACTGCTGTCACACCCTCACCTTTGCCTGCATCTTTATTTCAATTGTTGATAGGATTTTCCCTTTGATCAATTGTGATTTCATTATTTGTTCAATGGCATGCAGTGAATAATCTTTGTCCTTAGGTTTGTACTGGTTCCTTCCATAAATTGCATTCTCAGAAAAAAATTGCCTTATTTCTCTGAGTTGAGTCTAGTTAGTCAATACAGGGTCAAAAAGGCTGGGATGTTGGGATTTATGGCAGCCCCTACCTCCAGTTCAGTAGTAAACTACTCTAACACAGGTAGAGACACTGCACAGCTGCACTGGGTTTTGCTGGCCTTTCCAAGTGCACGTGCTGACAATAGTCGATCTGTTTGTGCCAGCACATTTCCCTGCTATGTCCTACTTTTGTGGATGCAGTACATGGACTGCTGGGGGATCTGTGTTTTGATTGTTTTTGCTCAAGTTCATAGGTTTAATGTTTGCTTCGTGTTAAAGGAAAGCAATGGAAAAATTGTCTTTTTATTGATGGCTTCTTATAGGCTTAGCTCCTTGCCAAAAAGAACAGATCCTAATCTCAGCCCTTCCAAGTACAGACACTTAGAAAACACATCTCATAGTTCCATCACAAAACACTATCTCATATTCATCCTTGTCAATGTCCTTTCTATCCAGGGAGAGTCTAGGAATGGGGGTATCAAATCCTCTAGTATTGCTCCAGGATTCTATAATCTTGCCATCAGATTGGGACCAAAAGGGCAGAACTGAGGAAGGGGCACTGCTGTGTGTGTGATCATATGGGATTTCAGTACAGAGAATCCAAATTCTCATCATTCTGAGGCCATTTCATAAGGTAGATGGTGATAACATAATAATCCAGAATCCAGAATCTTCTGAAGAGACTGAGAGAAAAAATGTTATCTAGCTCAATGATAGCTGACACATTCCAAATAGCACTTCTAACAAATGGAAGAATGCACTACAACCTTCAGGTTTGCTTAGGACATTCGAGTCACACTCAGTTGTCTATGACTCAAGCTTTTAGTTTTATTGGTATAGAATGCTAATATTTCTATTTTTGTTTTGTTTTTATTTTTTTTTTATTTTTGGAGAGAGACACAGAGAGAGACAGACAGAGAGAGGGGGAGACAGATAGAGAATGGGCGCGCCAGCAGCCTCTCAGCTGCTGTGAACGAAATCTAGATGCATGCGCCCCCTTGTGGGCAAGTGAGGCATTGCGCCCTTGCGTCACTGCATCTGGCTAAACGTGGGACCTGGAGATTGGAACAGCTGGAGATTGGAACCAGCATTCTTAGGCTTAGGAGGCAGGCGCCTTAACGGCTAAGCCATCTCTCCAGCCCTGTTTTGTTTTGTTTTGTATTTGAAGAGCTAGACCAGGCTGACCTGGACCTTACTCTGTAGCTGGCCTCAAACTCATGGTGATCCTCTACCTCAGACTCCCAAATGTTGGGATTAAAGGCATTAGCCAACACACTCAGTTAATAATTCTCCCTAACATCAAGAAAATGAGAAGAATGTTGTGATCACTAATTCACTATAATGGCCAATAATCAATTTAACCCCCCCAAAAAAAACATTTAAATAGCACTTATTATGATCAGTACATACAGGACAGGACAGACAGAGTCCTCAGTCTATGGGGAGAAATGGACAATAAATTTTGAGATGTAATTTGGATGTGAGTTAATGGAATGGACATGGAAGATATGGAAACATTTGAAAGAGTCTCTAAGGAACAGTAACATGAAACCATTTCTTAAATTCACTGCCTGAGGACTTTATAACTCTTACCCAAAGAGTCCAGTGTAGTTCTTGTCTAGTCAAACATTTTTTTAAAATTTATTTTTGTTTATTTATTTGAGAGCGACAGAGAAAGAGGCAGAGAGAGAGAATGGGCACAACAGGGCCTCCAGCCCCTGCAAATGAACTCCAGATGCATGTGCCACCTTGTGCATCTGGCTTACATGGATACTGGGGAATCGAGCCTCAAACCAGGGTCCTTAGGCTTCACAGGCAAGCGCTTTAACCGCTAAGCCATCTCTCCAGTCCCTCAAACATTTTTTTGTGTATGTATGCGTGTGTTGGGTGTGCTTACACATGGGTGGGTGCAGGGGTATGAGCACACGGCTGCATGTAGATATGAAGGCCAAAGGTGGACATCAGGGTGTCCCTCATTTGGTCTCTACCTTATTTCTTGAAAGTCTCATACTCAGCCTAGCTGGACTAGCTGGACAGTGAGCCCCAGGGACTCCCTGCCCACTCCTCTCGAGCGATGGGATTACAAGCACATGCCACTAAGCTTGACATATTATATGGATACTAGTGATCTAAACTCAGGTTCTCATGCTTACATGGCAAGCTCTTTTCTACTAAGCCATCTACCTAGCCTCCTAGTCAAACATCTTAAGAATTATTTTTGGAAGTCAAGAGGATAAAGATTATGGCAAAATATCAGATGAGCCTTCGAATCCTCAAAGGATAAAACTATTTGTGTTATACACATGTAAATTAGCTCAATGTAGAGTGAGACAACAGGTACTTCACATAGGTAGCACCTAGCACACAGGTAGATAAGGAGTTAATTAAATGAGCATTGCAACAGCACATGGGTAATGTATTAGCTTTCTCATTGTCTTAGAGCCAGTTATCAATCGACCCACACAAGCAAGAGCCCATAGCAAAACCGACTCACATATGATTTTAATTACAACTTCTTCATGTCATTAT
Source organism: Orientallactaga sibirica (assembly GCA_036365145.1). NCBI lineage: Eukaryota > Metazoa > Chordata > Mammalia > Rodentia > Dipodidae > Orientallactaga > Orientallactaga sibirica. The sequence goes on along the minus strand of JAEOAD010000555.1, from coordinate 7,509,405 downwards.
ATTTCCCTGTTAGGAGAAAAAATAACACACCCTAGTCACGCTGAAAAGAATGGTCTGAATTCTGACTCTTCTCATTGTTCAATCTCATATTTTCAGAGGAAGGAAGATAACATTTGCTCAGCACCAACTGTGCAGACACATTCGTTCAGATATGATTTAGTTCATCCGCATAGCAACTCTCTCATGAAGGAACCATTTCTAGCCCCCATGCCCACTCAGTACACACATTTCACAGATGATCAAATGCATATTTGGGGAGGTGAAGCACTTGCCAAGGGCTATGCCTCTAGGTCAGACTTCTTGTAAATAACATATCACGTGTTTTCTCAGGAACATGGATTCTCTGCTACAAGAAGCGCAGTTTCTATTCTTCTATTCTTTCTTATATTCTAACCAGAGCACGCCCCGTAATGACAGCAGGTTAGTCATCGCTTGTAGGGTTTCTGCGATCCACCAGGAAGGGGACAGCTGTGTACAGTTTGCAGGTACTATATCTAAGGAAGAAAAAGTCCAAATGTGTTTAATAGCACTGTATCCTAGATTGTGAGGAATTGTCCTAATGTTAAAAACAATGAAATTGTAATAAAATGGAGCTTCTAGTAGAAATGGCCTCTCCCCTGTTTCCACATAAGCAACTCTAAATTCACACACACCAGAGGGGTTAGACTTCAATATTGGAACAAAATGCAAAAGTGAACAGAATGCCATAAAACATGAGGGATCCATATTTCAAAAATTGTCCCATATACACTAAAGAGAAGGGCCAAAAAAGGAAAAGGAAGTCCTTCTTCCTGCTGCTCTGTCCCCTCCATGGTTTAGCAACACAGGGCCGGTGTCTGTCAGATCCCTGAGGTTTGGGTCTACTGTCTGGCATGATGTAGCATTTCCTCTGTCATCTAAGTTGGTGTAAATGAAGAAATATCTAAAACTTGGGCTGGCAGGATTGTTTATTGGTTACCCTGTAAAGCCAAAGGATCCAGATTCAATTCCCAAGACCCTATGTAAGCCAGATGCACAAGGGGGTATGTGCACTGGAGTTCATTCGCGATGGCTGGAAGCCCTGGCATGTCCATTTTCTCTCTCTCTCTCTCTCTCTCTCTCTCAAATAAATAAATGATTTTTTTAAAAAAAGAAGTATCTATGGGCTGGAGAGATGGCTTAGCAGTTAAGGCGCCTGCCTGCTAAGCCTAAGAACCCGGTTCCAATCTCCAGGTCCCACATTTAGCCAGATGCAGTGACGCAAGGGCGCAATGCCGCACTTGCCCACAAGAGGGCGCACGCATCTGGATTTCATTCACAGCAGCTAAGAGATTGCTAGCGCACCCATCTCTATCTGTCTCCCTCTCCCTCTCTTTCTGTCTCTCTCTGTGTCTTTCTCCAAAAATAAATAAAATAATAAAAAAAAATTTAAAGAAGTATCTAAAATTTATCAAGACTATGGTAAAACTATGCATGAATGGTCTCCCACAATTCGTATATTAAGAACCCTAATTCCCAGTGCAAGTAGAAATGCAGTCTACGTACATTCAGATGACTACTGAGTCAGCAGAGAAGGGAAGCAAGAAAGAACTCCAACTCAGCCAGGAGACGTGCCATTCAGCAATCAGAATGATGGGCTAGGGGTCATGCACATCCAACTGCCACAGGGAAGGAGATGTGAGCCACACCCAAAGGTTCAGGCTGTGGATCCAAGCACGTCTGCCTTCTCCAGACACACTGTGAATACACTGTGGGGATGAAAGCGCATCAGGGTCAAAAGTGAAATTTATGAAAAATGTGTAAAGAACAAAAGAAAACCATTCTAAGGCCTTTGAGAAAAAACAAACAGGCACTCTGAAAGCAGTTCACTACTATGGTTTGAAAGTCCCCTCCCATTCCTTTGTAGAAACTTAACACCAATGAGAAAGTATTAGGAGGAAGGGGTTCTCAAAAATGCTTAAATTATAAAGTAGAAAACTTGTGAATTGGATTGGTGGTCTTATAAATAGTCTAGAGGGAACAGACAGGACCTTTTTTTTGTCTTTCTATCTCTGCTACCACTGGAGACAAGGTGTTCCTCCTTATGAGGAATAAAATAGGAAGAATTCACCCAGCACAGAGTGCCCGTACAAGATGCTGAATCTTTCCTGCCTAAAACATGGCCTTGGACTTGCAGCCTTCCAGACTATGAGAATTAAAAGTCTATTATTTATGAATTACCCAGCCCATAATATTTTGTCAGAGTGTCTCCAAAAGACTAAGATACCTACCAAGCCCAGTAGAAAATTACTCAAATCAGCATCCTTGTTAGAATATTAAGACACATTGCCTTTGTGAAACAGGACAGAGAACCTACGAAGAAAGAGTGAGACATAAGACAGCGAAATGGGATGACAATGGCCCGAGGAAAGATGATAAGGACACTAGAATGTCATAAGAGAATTCAAACCCACAACATAGTTAAGGAAGTAAATGACAGGAATGCGCAGAATAAAGTCAAGTCAGTAGCAAAGAGAAGAAATCAAGAATTCTAATAGCTCATGAGAAACAAAGCAGATTAGCTGACAGAGAAGTAATATATGGGGCTGGGAAGATGGCTCAGTAGTTAAGGGCACTTCTTGAAAAGCCTTCCATCCAGGAAGGAAGTAGAATAAAGGGTTAAGTGAGAAATTTCCAAAACAGAAGATGCCAAACTGAGTAAACCATAGCAGAAAGCCCATTTCTTGGAGCTTCTACGCAAGAAGGCTGAAGAGTAGAGCTAAAAGCATTTCTTAATGAAAGAACTCTCTTATGTTAGCCAGAATCCAGGACAGGAGTACGACAGGAAGCAGACATTGAGGTCAATGACTAAAGAGCTGTGCAGATGTCATTTGTTCTTGGCTGAATGCCCAAAATACTTGCTGAGACACTAAGCAGTGTGCCTGAGGAAAGCCAGGCTTCTTGGGTAGTAAGACAGCAGAGCCTGAGGTCTCTCCATGTAACACAAGGTAAAGCCCTCCAACAGGCAAGATTCACCCACACAAATGGCACACACTTCCAGCTTCCAGTTCTGTGCATATGGAGCAAATATACTTAACTGATGCTTCACCGACAGTCTATCTCCTGTGACCAAGGACGGCCAGACAGTTGAGAAGGAAACAGAAAGAACGTTAAAAAAGACAATAACAAACTAGTATAAAACTTACCTTAAGGATCTAATAATTCAAGGAGATTTTTATAGGATTAAAAATGTATAATTAGTGTCAGAGAAGAAACTGTTTACAGATAAGATCATATAGTTAAAAATGTAATAAGTCAAAAACACAATGAATTAAATTGTCTGGTTGCTGACTGGACTGTAGTTCAGTGAAAGTGTGTACCTGGCATGTGAGAAGCCCGATGTTATATATATATATATATATATATATATATATATATATATATATATGACAACATTTAGTAAAATGACTGGAAGAAAACACTTAAAATTACTATACTGAATACTTAAATGTCAAACTTTAGAGAAAAATAGCAGAGAGACTAAGGGGCCCACTGCAAAGAGTAACATCCAGTGGAGCTCTGAGAAAAAATCTCTGGTAAAAGTACAAGAATGTGAAAGGCATAAATAAGTCACAGGAATAATCAAAGAAAATTTTCCAAAACTGATGAAATATTCAAGTTCCTCACAACTCTCCTCATAGTTAAGAACATTAAATCTAAATAAAACAGAGCCCAGGGTGAGGGGGACAGGTTACCTGCGATGGATAGATTAACATTAAAAATTGACAATATCCTATAGCTATTTTGGGAACTAGAACACAGCGAATCAATGCTTTCAAGGTTCACAAGGAAAAATGATTTTTTAACAGAAAAGTATAAACCAAGCCAAACTATTAATCAAGTTCAAGGGCAAAATAAAAGTCATTTTCAGACATGCTTTACTCATAAAGTTTGCCTTGCATAAACACTTTTTGAAATAACTATTGAAAGTAAATCACTAAAACAAAATATAGAGAAATAATAATTAAAGAAAAAGTAAGATATAAGATCCCAGATTAGCATAATCAACTTTAGGACACAATGAAAAGTAACTCCAGACTGACAGCAGAGCTAGAAGACTGGAGGAAAATCAAAAGGGAGTTGCTTTGAAAGACTCAGAGGTAAGAGCACTTCCTGTGTAAGTATGAGGTCCTGTGGAGGCCTGAGAGACCACTCAAGTTTGATCCCCAGGACGCATATAATCAGTTTTGCATGGCCACACTGATCTCTAACTCCGGTCCTGTAGGGGAAGAGGAATCTAAGACTTTCCAAGGCTCATAATAAATAAACAAACAAATAAATAAATGGCACTTCTCTAGGAGAGGTAAAAGATTCTAGCTCAAGTAAGAGTGGATGAAAGAGTGATGGAGAAGGACACCCAACATTCCCCTCCAGCCAATACAGATAAGCACATCCTGACACAGGCAAGCACCGTGGGAACCAACACACACACACACATACACACACACAAGCTTAATATCTCGTGGGAATGTGAGGTAGAAGACATATTGTGATTCAGTTTACAAGAAAGAAAGGAGGGTCTCTGACCCCTGGTTCCCCTGTGCTGGAGGGTGTGCATATGTAGCGAGGCAGCAAGAACTGAAAAGATGATCCACCCCTCGCACATCAGCCAGGGCCCAGGTGAAACCACAGAGGAACTGGCAAGATGAGCATGAGGCTGCTTCCATGGCAACCTGACAACCAGTACTAGGGTGATGGAGGCAGGACACTGAGCATATTCAAAACGCACCAAAGCAGAAATCCAGAAGCTACTGAGAGCACAACACTAAAGCAGACCCACCATGGCTCAGGGAATTTTGTGGAAGAAGGGATGGAAAGATTGTAAGAGCCACAGACTAGAAGGGAATGTCCAGAGGCATTGCTACTCCTTACAATGACTGATGGTTGTGCTCCTGTCTCATAACCCACGACCCCATGGTGAATACCAGCAATCTCACTGAGGAGGGCCCTCAGCAGAATGGAGGCAGGGAGGAGGGAAATGATGGTACTGACACATAATGTGCCCATACAAAGTGCCTACTTAATATAAATAAATAAATGAATAATAGAAAAAAGAATGTGGTTATAAACTTTAAATAAGGGATGGAGAAATTGCTCAGTGGTTAAGGCCCTTACCTGCAAAGTTTAAATAAATACTAAAAGACATACTCAAAGTATGAAGGAAATGGTGATGGTTAATCTTCAGTTATCAACTTGACAGGGTTTAGAATCACCATGGAAGCAATTCTCTGGCCACCTCTGTGAGGAACTTTCTAGTTTAGATTAGTTGAGGTGGGAGGACCCTAACTGTGGGTGGTACCACCCAATGGGCTGGTTTCCTGGACTATATAAAGAGGAGAGACCGGGCTAAGAAACCAGCATTCATTGCTCTGCTCTACTTCCAACTGCTACCATGGATCCCCTGCCCTGGTAGTTTGGATGGATGTCCCCCAATAGATTTAGGAGTTTTATTAAAGCCTCTTGGATTTCCAGCTACCTGGAAGGAGGAGGTGTCGCTAGGCAGATCCTGGGTCCAGCCCTAAGGTGTTGGTCACTGGGAGAAGACCTGAATTCCAGCCCAAGATCTAAGATATGCAGAGTTCTTGAGCTCTGCTTGAGTTTCTTGGGTGTGCATGCTTGTGGGAATGGTGGTTGCTTTTCTCTCGGCATGGATCTGTGTAAAGGAGGCCAGCTGCTTCCCCTATGAGGGAACTTCCCCTAGATCTGTAAGGTTCAAGTAAACCCCTTTCTCCCATAACTTGTGCCTGTTTTGGAAGTTCATCCTAGCAATGTAAAGCTGACTATGACATGAACTGACTACAACCTGGAACTGTCGGTTGAAATAAACTCTTGCTCCCTTAAATTGATTTTTTCCAGGTTTTTTTTGTCTCAGCAATGAGAAAGTAACTAACACAGAAACAAAGACATTACTTTGTAAAGAATCCATGTGACCTTGAGGTTTAAGTAATCTTCCCTTGAATCACCCATGTTCAGTGACTATATATATATATTTTTTCAAAACCTCTAATATGATTAACAATCCTACAATAACTATAATGCTGCTGAGATTCAGGGTGATGACCTGGTGGGTAAAGTGGGTTTGCTGTGAAAGCATGAGGACCAAAGTTTAAACACCTAACACACACACATAAATGCCAAGCCCGTGTTCCCAGAACTCAAGAGGTTAAGAGAGGAAATCCTTGGGGCAAGTCTAATCCAATATGTGAGCTCAGGTGAGAGCCTCTGACTCAGTGAATAAAGTGAAGCGCAATGGAGGAAGATACCCAAAGCCAATTCCGGGCCTCCGCATGCATGCACCCCTCCCACACACAGTTCTCTTTCCCCACCATCTCAGCCTCACAAGGGCAGCACTGTGCCCCATTCTCTATTCCCAAAACCTTACAACAGACCATGATCACAACATGGAAAGAGGCTGGATGGAACCCACAAAAACTTGACAAGTGTCACTTTGTAACTACTGCCGAAAGCAACAAGCAGGACAGCTGAGTGATCCACACAGGATTCCCTGGAACTCTCCACAGAAGTTTCCTGCCATCATTCTCAAGCTCATTCCTCTTCCTCCACTTTCCTAAATTCACCCTCTTCCCCAACTTACACTTAGGTCAGTTATGGACACAGGTAAATTCATTCTGCAAGCCTGCTTCCTTGACTGGTATCAGCCTCTTTCATGTGGCATTTTAAAAAGAGTTCTTACAAGTGTCCCTGAGAATATAGAGTAAATTCCATGTCAGCCTGGGCTAGAGTGAGACCCTACCTTGAAAAACAAAAAAAAAAAAAAAAAAAAAAAAAAAAAAAAAAAAAAAAAGGAGTTTCTACAAATGCCATGGGCTCTGGGTCTGTGCTGCTGAGGTGGTGACCCCAGCCCACAGAGCAGGGAAGTGGGGAAGGGGAAGGCCTATAGAACACATATTGGAAACGAACATTAGAGAAGGCAGCAAGGAAGCCAGGGAGAAACAGGAAATACAAAGATGCAAAAGAAGACATGAAGAACTAATGACATGGAGAGACCTGGCTGGAATCTGGAAGAGTCAGTCCCCAGACAGTTAGCTTGTCTAGTACCAGAAGGTGCTACCTAAGTGACTGGGGGGAAATGACCAACATCTGTCTAAGCAACTCGTGGTCTAAGCTACTCAGCAGCAAACAACCTGACATGATGCTCACACAAGGGCAGTAGTGGCACACAGCCATGGTGGGTTACCAACTGCTCTAGATTTAGCTAACGGATCCACTCAGTGGAATAGAACCCATACCTGGAAACGGGAAACAAGTCAGAACCATATCCAAAAATGAGCCTGCTCTCCAATATCAAGCTCCCACCAATAGTGGGATGCAAGAGGGCCTACACCTATTAAATTCTCTCTAAAATAATAATGGTTACCTGTATATCTTGCACTGACTTCGCTCTCCGTTGGAGAATCTGCTTCTCTCTTTCAGATGGACATAGAACCTGAGGAGTGAATCAGCCCATCGCACCTCACCAGGGCACCAGCTGAAGCCATTGAGTCATAGGGAAATGAGCAAGAGTGCTGCTTTATCGGTGAACCTGGTACCAGCACAAGGACGAAGGAGATAGACACAGAGAACACTCAACCCTACCAAATCAGATATCCAGAGACACAGAGACTCACAAAACCTCATCACTGAAATTGACCTAAAATGAACCCAACACAGCTCAGGGAAACTCGCAGAAGAGGGGGTGGAAAGAGTGTTAGAGACATGAATTGGGTCATTATACACAGAGTTATTGCCTCCCCTGCGTAACTGATGGCTACCCCCATAAGGCAAGACCCACATTATCCATGGGGGGAGGACAGGGAGAAGGCTAACTATGGTACCATCATGGCTGTATATACTATATACATAACTAATAAAAAATATATTTAAAAAAGAACTAATATAAGAGCCATAGTGCTGTGTTGACTTTCAATCGAGAATTCTGGCAGATCAAGGAGGAAAAAATGTCTCTATTCTACCATATTAGTCAGGAAAAACACTAGCAATGACTCTATGAGCCTGATTTGTGTATGTACATATACAAGATAGGAGATAATAGGGTTCATAAGCTTCAAGCTGACTAGGAATGCTCTGTAAATTATTCCAGTATTTTAAATTAACATAATGATTTTATCTAAATTTCTATGTCTATTTCCATATGTGTGTGTATAATGTACCCTGATTATATTCCCCTCCCACCACCCACATTTGTCACACCTTCCCGATGCCCCCCACTGAACCTCTTCTATTTTGATGCCTTCATATATTTGCCCTCCTATTATGCAGGCCTTATGGAGTTAGCAAAAGTCACTGTGAGGTCATGAATGCAACTGCCACTTTGTGTCTGGGTGACGGTATTCAAAAGCACGCCTCCCACGACCCACATTCCCCAATGAGGAGGGTCCCTTCAGAGGGGGGAGGGCAGGGAGGAGGCTACTGGAGGCACCAACATGAATGTAAAATTAAAGGAAAGGAAGGAAGGAGGGAGGGAGAAAGGAGGGAGGGAGGGAAGGAAGGACTGACTCCTCCCTATCCTTGAGCTCTTCCATTCTTTCTGCCACCTCTTCCACAATGGCACCTGAGCCTTGGAGGGTGTGATAGAGATGTCTCATTTACTGCTGAAATTTTTACTGTCACTTCTCAGCACTTTAACAAGTTTTAAGTCACCCACTGGTTAGTGCCATCTGAAAAGAGAAGCTTCTCCAGCCAAAAGTGGAAGTAGCATTAGTGTATGGGCATAAACATATGTATTTAGAAGGCATTTTGTGGCATAATTTGTACATTTATCCACACAACAGTAGTAGTTTCTCCCATTCCCAGTCATAAGTTTTTGAGTAGGTTTTAGCACCAGGCAGGAATTCCCTCCTATGGAGCAGGTCTCAGGTCCAATCAGAGAGCTGTTAGTTTCCTCTATAACAGAGATGCCCCCATTGCACCAGGTGGCACATTTGGCAAGGAAGATATTAACTTTAGAAGTGTATTAAGGGGGCTGGAGAGATGGTTTAGCAGTTAAGGCACTTACCTGAGAAGCCTAAGAACACATATCATATTCAAATCTCCAGGTCCCACATAGCCAGATGCAGTGACATAAGTGTGCAATGTTGCACATGTGCACAAGGGAAAGCACACATCTGGAGTTTGTTCACAACAGCTGAAAGCCCTGGTATCCCCATTCTTTCTCTCTCTCTCTCTCTAAAATAAAATAATTTTAAAGCGTATTAAGAGCTGGAGAGATGCATAAGTGGTTAAAGTGCTTGCCTGAAAAGCCAAAGAACCCAGGCTCAACTTCCCAGAGTCCACATAAGCCATCTGCACAAAGTAGTTCATGCATCTGGACTTTGTCTGCAGTGGCTGGAGGCTCTGGTGCACCCATTCTCTCTGTGTGTGTCTCTCTCTCTCTCTTTCACTCTGTACCTCTTCTCTCTCTCATAAATAAATAAAAATAAAATATTAAAACTGTATTAACACTTCATTACATTTCCCTATTCCCCTTCCTTCTTTTCCCCTCTCCATTCCCTCTTGTACAATTCAGTCCAAAGGCCATTGAGAAGGAGACATTCAGAGCCCAGAATGGGTTGGAGCCTTACAAGGTAAAGAAGATACCACAATGTGGACAGGGAAGGAGGTAGAAGGGCATACCCTGAGATGGTATACTGGAGCCCAGGGGCAGTGAGGATGGCATTCACAAGCGATGGAAAGGGCTGGTGGCCTGACCTAGCATATGATGCTGTAAGAAGAGGAGAGGTACAAAATATGGGAGACCTAGCTGGGTGAAGGGATAACCTTGGGTGCATGCAAGGAGCAGGCCGCCATGGTGTCAGAGTGTAGGCAGGGTGAGGAAACCATCTGTGCCACAAAGTGGTGTGAGGAGATCATCTGGGCAGAGGACGGAGGCAGCAGTGGGGTGAGCCTGGAGCATGAGCAAAGCATCCATGCAGTCATAGCAGTGACAAGTACCAGCCCAGTCGTGAGTGGGATAAGAAGCTTTGTAAGCGTCAAGTGGTGTAGCAGTGGTCAGCAGAGACAGAGACAGGCAGAGAGAGACTGGGAGATGGACCCGTTACGCTACATAGCACGGCAGAGACTGGGAGATGGACCCATTACATTACATAGCACGGCAGAGACTGGGAGATGGACCCGCTACGTTACATAGCACGGCAGAGACTGGGAGATGGACCCGTTACGTTACATAGCACGGCAGAGACTGGGAGATGGACCCTGTAGCAGACAGCTTCAGGTTCGCTGAGATGAACTTCCGGACCAGGCACAGTTATGGAGGAAGGGATATTATTTATTGAAGCTTACAGATCCAGGGGAAGTTCCATAAAGGCAGGAGAAGCAGCCTGCTTTCACAGGGCCAAGCAGAGAGAGAGAAACCAACCAGGCACACAGCACACTGAGCAAAACTACTGCCAAAAACCCAGCACACTTCAGGAACTCCTGCTAGGCACACTTTGCATATCTTTACAATGGAATCTCAAACCCACCTCCACACCTTAAAACCAGCCCCTAGTGACATTGCCTCTAGCAAGGTGATTGCAGATTCAAACTATAAACTAATAAAACACTAAATATATTGGGGTACATATATTCAAACTACCACAGACCCGTTACGTTACATAGCACGGCAGAGACTGGGAGATGGACCCGTTACGTTACATAGCACGGCAGAGACTGGGAGATGGACCCGTTACGTTACATAGTACAGCAGAGCCTGGGAGGTGGACCCGTTACGTTACATAGTACGGCAGAGACTGGGGTTACGTTACATAGTATGGCAGAGACTGGGAGATGGACCCGTTACGTTACATAGCACGGCAGAGACTGGGAGATGGACCCGTTACGTTACATAGTACGGCAGAGACTGGGAGGTGGACCCGTTACGTTACATAGTACGGCAGAGACTGGGGTTACGTTACATAGTATGGCAGAGACTGGGAGATGGACCCGTTACGTTACATAGCACGGCAGAGACTGGGAGATGGACCCGTTACGTTACATAGCACGGCAGAGACTGGGAGATGGACCCGTTACGTTACATAGTACGGCAGAGACTGGGAGATGGACCCGTTACGTTACATAGTACGGCAGAGACTGGGAGATGGACCCGTTCGTTAGTTAGACTGGGAGGTGGACCCGTTATGTTACATAGCACGGCAGAGACTGGGAGATGGACCCGTTCGTTGCTATATAGCACGGCAGAGACTGGGAGGTGGACCCGTTACGTTACATAGCACGGCAGAGACTGGGAGATGGACCCGTTACGTTACATAGCACGGCAGAGACTGGGAGGTGGACCCGTTACGTTACATAGCACGGCAGAGACTGGGAGATGGACCCGTTACGTTACATAGCACGGCAGGACAGTGGGATTAGATTCCTCAGAACCATGCTGGAGACTCCACGTCCAGAAAGTGAGATAACAGATGATTCAGAAGTTAAGGTGCTTGCCTGTAAAGCCTAACAACCAGAGTTCGACTCCCCAGTACCCACATAAAGCCAGATGCAGAAAGTGGTGTATGTGTCGGGAATTCATTTGCAATAGCTGAAGGACCTGGTGCACCCATTCTCTCCCCTCCCCAACTCTCTCTCTCTCCCCCGCCCCCAGAATGGTGGTGCATGTCTTTAATCCCAGCACTCAGGAGGCAAAGGGAAGAGGGTCACTGTGAGTTCAAGGCCACCCTGAAACTACACAGGGAATTCCAGGCAAACCTGGACTACAGGAGGCCTTACCAAGAAAAAAAAAAAAAAAAAAAAGAAGGAATGTAATCTTTAGTCCTGTTCTGGACTTAGAGATAATCCAACGTGCATAGCTGGACATACATGCATACATACAGTCCACAACTCAGCCCAAGTTTTTTTTTTATTTATTTACTTCAGAAAGAGGCAGAGTGATGGGGGTGGGGAGAATGGGCATGCCAGGGCCTCCTACCACTTCAGATGAACTGCAGACGCACGTGCCACCTTGTGCTTACGTGGATCTTGGGGAATCAAACTGAGGTCCTTTGTCTTTGCAGGCAAGTGTCTTAACCGCTAAGCCATCTCTGCAGCCCCAACTTTTTAAATGTACGTTCTGGGAATTGAATCCAGGTTCTCATGTTTGCAAGGCAAGCATGGATTATGGGTTGGGCTGTCTCTCTCGCCCTGATTTCATCAAATTCTTACTGACCATCATGTCAACATATTATCTTCAAAATAATTATAAGGAAGAAAGCAATAGAAAATGTTTTGTGGCTGAAGAGATGTTTCAGTAGTCAAGTGTGTTTCCTATGCAAGCTTGAGGGCTTGAGGGGGCTTGAGTTCAAATCTCCAGATCCCCCATAAAACAGCTGGCATGGTCATGCATGCCTGTAACCCCAGCCCAGCAGGGGAACAGAGACCTGAGAATCAGTGGAAACCCCTGCAAGCCCTGGAATCACTAAACAAAAGGAAACTTCAGCTCAAAAACAAGACCAAGCAGAAGTGCAAAGGAGCAGGACACCTGAAGTTCCACTCTGGCCAGTGCAGCTGAGTGTGTGGGGTTGCCACAAAGGCATGTATAGCACACGCACACACACACACACACACACACACACACACTCACAATGACGAGAATGAGGAGCTGGAGATATACCACACACACACAATGAAGGGCTGGAGAGATGGCATAGTGGTTAGCAGTTAAGGTGCTTGAATGTGAAGCCTAAGGACTTATGTTTGACCATCCAGGTCCCATGTAAGCCAGATGCATGATGTAACACAAGTGCAAGGTCGCACATGTGCACAAGGTGGTGCACACATCTGGAATTCAATTACAGTGGCTGGAGGGCCTAGTGTGCCAATTCTCTCTCACTATTTCACTCTCTCTCTTGCTCTCCCTCTCTCTCTCTCTCTCTCTCATAAAATATTTTTATAAATGAAGAAAAGAAATAAAATATGTTATGTACCCCCCTTGAACCACCCTATTTTAGCCATGCCATGGCCTCCAAATACTGTCCTGGCAACTCTTAGCATCTAAATGAGAAAGTCAGGGGAAAGACCCTGATTTAGTATCCCAGAATTCTTGAAGCAGAGTTTCCGAATGCCAGAAAATGCCAAGCAAGAAGTGATACCACAGTGATTTAATATTAAGTGGGCTGACGCCCTCCATCCCAAAGAAGTTTCCTCCTCATTCTGGGTCCATGCACAACCCATTGCTTCAGGAAAACACAGGAGTAATCTCTGTATAGTCTACATCCAGGCAGCCTGCGGCCCCACAGGCATTTTTCCAATTGGAGTGTGAGCACAATGTGATGATAAAATTTTTCCCTGGAGACAGAGAGACAGAGAGGTTCCATTTGCAGAAAAATGGAACTGGATGAGAAAGGAAGGGTTAGACTCAGCCATCTGTCCCCCAGGCAGGGCTAACAAAATCAGGTAAAGGCACCACTTCAAGGACAAGGCAGGAGACAGACAGGATGCTATAAATACAACATCCCTTTGGGCACTAAGGCATGGATTGTGGCAAGCCTAGGGTTAAGTGTGGCACAGTGAGTGCCCATCACTCTTAGGGCTGACAGACTGACAGGCAAATGTAAAATGCAAGGCTCATAGCCAGGCCCTGCCCTGGGTGGACTCCCATTAAAACACACACTGAAGTTCTCATGGAAGGGATGGAAAGAGCAGAGGCCAGCCTGGGGGCTAAGAAAAGATGACGGCAGGGGACACCAGAAAGCAGGAGTTAGCCAGTCAGGAATGGTTCTCAGCCACCCACTGGAGGCCAATCCCAGTCAAAGGGCGTGGAGTCTGAAACCAATCCTGCTCCACTGCCTTGGGATGAAAGCATTAAGACAATATCCTTTCACAGTGTGTGTGTGGTGCGCATGTATGCATGCATGCAGATGCCCTTGCTGGTGGATGCCCATGTGTCATGCATGAGGAGGCCAGAGGTCTACAACGCTCCCACCTTATTCTTTGAGACAGTCTCACTGAATCTCAAGCTCACCAAGAACTAAACTAGCTCCAGGGAGCTTCTGTCTCCACCTTCCCAGCACTAGGACTACAGGCATGTGTCACCACACTCAGCATTTTCCATGGGTGATGAGAATCCAAACTGAAGACCTCACGCCTGCACAAAGCACTTTATCCCAGGCCGGAAACAACATGTTAATGCAAGAGCGACTAACTCCCCTGTGCAGAGCACTTCCTGAGGGCTTTGTGCACAATCTACTCTTGCATTTCATCTTCCCCTGCTGGGGGAGCCAGGTATCCTCAGTCCACTTCACATATGCAGAATGGAAGCTCAAGAGAGTTTAATTCACTCACCCAAGGTCACGCAGTGAGTTTTAATCCAGGCATTTCCAATTCCAGAACCTATATTTTCACCCCTCACCTACCCCATGCTGCAGCCTCAAGTCTGACAGTGTTACATGTTTCCTGGGTCCTCCTGACACACCTTCACAGCAGCTGGACAGGAATGGCACTCTTAGACTGCTGGCCCCTCTCCTGCTCATTAGTCATAAATCCATGCTCCTGGGTCCTACTGGGCCTGGTCCCCACCAAAGAACAGTCCTGGGGGCAGTACTTGTAAGCAGATGCTGCCAACCTACCTGACTGCTATACAATAAACACAGTGGACACTCTTGGTTAGGGATGGAAGAGGTAGAGGGAGTGGCCAGCAAATGACACTTCCAGGAGTGCAGACAAGTGCTTCTCAGTGAGAAAAGTACACTCCTGACCTGCTCGACCATGTGTGCCCCTCTTCATCCCCAAAGCTACTGGTCGAGCTTGTGTGCTCTTCATATGGACACACGGTGACCACACACCTCCCAGCATCAACTCAAGCATACATCTTTAGCTCAGTCTCTCGGGGGCTCACACTTCCCTAAGATGAAGGAAGTCCTCTATCATAGACTGCCTCCCAACAAAGGTATTCACCTCTCTGGGCCACTTACAAAAGTGCTACCAGATGGCTCAATCTGTAAAGTGTTTATCTTATAAGCATGAGGACTAGAGTTCAATCCCCAGCATCCACTTAAAAAATCTGGGTGTGGTGGCAGATGATTGTAAACCCAGTTCTAGAGAGGATTGCTGGGACTCACTGGCCAGCCAGTCTAGCCTGCTTGGCAAGCTCCAGGCCAATGACAGCACCTGTCCCAAAATAGTGGACAGTGCCACAGGAACAAGACCAGAGATTGTCATATGGCCGCCACAGGCACACACACACACACAAAAAATAAATATAACAATAAATACAGTGTGGAAATCTTCCAGTCTTAACAAAGGACATTTTTGAGACAACTGGGAAAATTTAACAATGGTATAGCACTGGAGGGTGTTAGGATCATGGTTAATTGTGTTAGGTATGATAATGGCGTAGTGGAACTGTGAAAGGATGAGTGCACATTGGATAGGGATAAAATAATGTCTGAAAACTGTTTTAAAATACTCCAACCTAGTGTGTGTGTGTGTGTGTGTGTGTGTGTGTGTGTGTGTATGCACACACACATGACAGGATAAGCAGATCAAACAAGAATATAGTTTTTAGTTGTTTGAACTAGATGGGCAATGTGTGAGGTCTTATTCTTTTTTTCTTATGTCTTTTGAAAGATTTCCAGAGTCAGTTTTGAAAATTAATTTAATGGGCTCATACATATGTGAATATATGTATGAATATCACTATAAGCATGATTATATATATGATTTTATATATATATATATATATATATATATATATATATATATATATACACACACACACACACACATATACATATGTAGCAGACAGCTTCAGGTTCACTGAGATGAACTTCCAGACCAGGCACAGTTATGGAGGAAGGGATATTATTTATTGAAGCTTGAAGCTTATAGATCCAGCGGAAGTTCCATAATGGCAGAAGAATCTGGCCTGTCTTCACAGGGCCAAGCAGAGAGAGAAAAACCATCAGCCACACAGCACAGGACACTTTAGGAACTCCTACTAGGCATACTTTGCATATCTTTACAATGGAATCTCAAACCCACCATCACTCCTTAAGAACTGCCCAGTGACATTGCCTCCAGCAAGGTGGCTGCAGATGCAAACTATAAACTAATAAAACACTGAATATATTGGGGGCCATATATTCAAAATACCACAACCTACATATCTGAGACTTGAACATCAGAGTCACCTGGTCCTTATTACAATGCTGCTGTGGTCTATTGAGAGAAGGACAAGAGCCTGAGGCTGCTCTTTACTAGTCACATCCACCCCACTTCAGGTTCTAAATGCCTGTAGCATGCAGAAAAGTAGGATCCCACTAAGAATGATCACATGCACCTTTTGCTATGAGTAGTCAGTTAACAGCCAGGCTCCTGTGTAATCGCTAAGAGTAACATCCTTCATTCTCAGGAGTGCTCCAACCTGGTCAATAACAAATACAGTCACCAAGTCAACATGAGCCACCCCGTCCCCACCTGTATCTGCAGAACCTCCACCTGCCTGCCACGCCAGCTCAAGCATTGTCCCAACCTACTCTGAGGATTTCAAATAGGGTCACCACCCCTCTGCAATGGCAGAGACAAGGTGCTGTCCTCAATAAATCCACCTAGTTGGCCATTGTGCGCTTACCAGCCAGCAGCCTGGGAACTGTGTCAAAGCAGGGACCATGTCTCATGTATCTCCCTCTCCCCAGTGTCTGGCAGATAACAGATGAGGCATTGGAGGTTTGCAATTTGTGGTACTAGAGACAAGGTGTGGGGTCCACCCTCCCACCCCGGGGTCTGCTGCCCTGTTGACTGACATGACCAAGGATTGTTTGCCTAAGAACATCCTGTTCCACTCCCATTTCCTGGCCTAAACACAAGTTCCGTTTGCCCTGGCTCTTGTGTTAACAACAGGATAGGAGGATGTAAACAACAGGATAGGAGGATGTAAACATGAGAACATAACCTTCTAACCCTGGTACATTTCCACAGTGCTGTAAGACTAGATATATCACCCTCTGCATTCAATAAATGGCATTCTTGAAGCACGAATGACCCAGTGAACGTCTCTTCAATCCTCAGCACCTGGCCCAGCTCGTCTTGGTTGTTATTATTTGTGGTACTAGAGATTGGACCATGGGCCTTACACATGCTAGGCAATCACTCTGCTACTGAGATATATTCCCAGCCCCAGAGTGGATGTTTGATAAATGTCGAGCCCATGAATGAATAAATAAACAAGGAAATTGATGAATGAGTGAAAGTCATTGTGCTGGACATTTCATGGACTTGTCTATGCTTATTTAAAGTCAGATATATCACAATGATGAAATGTTAGGCGGTCTTCATTTAAAGTAACTAGTATGAGATCTGAAAAAACACTGAAGAATTATAACATATTATGTAGGGGGAATAAGTCAGAAAACACTCTAAAAGCATGTGGACACTATTGGCAACTATAACAACATGTATGTGTGTTATTTTCTTGAGACCAATAAACAAAAGGCAGTAAGTCCAAATTAAGTTAGTGCATTCTTGGGTACTGCCCTTGGCACTGTTGGTGCTGGACGAGTCCATTTTCACACAGGACAGAGCAGTCCCTCTACCCTAGCAAGACCCCCAATCCCTAGGACAGGAAGTCTTAATAAACGTGCAAGCTCTGCTCTCCCCATGCAGGCTGTGTACCAGGTCTTTAGAAGAACAAAGAGCTTAAACAGCCACTTTGTTTCAATGCATGGGAGCATTCCCAGCCTTCCTTTCATCCTGCCAGGAGCCTACTCAAGTATTAACAGATATCAATCTAATATACTGTGCAGCAAGCACCATTATTTTCTTCTAAATCTATTTTACCTGCCACATTTCCCAGGGGCAGATTGGAAAATATGTGGTAATTATATATTGATATAGTGTAGGCGCAGGTTATATACGGAGCCCGGTGCACTTGGCATCCTTATTAACCAGCTAAAATCTGCTCAGTGGGAGCTTTCTTGACTCCTGAAGAAATCTCCAGGGCTAAGCTCTTATTTTTCTGGTTCTGTTTTCTCTCCATGCTTACCAGGACCTCACAAGGTCTGTGCCAAGACAGGGCTTTGAGGGTCAATCCTGGTGGCATCCTCATTTGGCAAGGTTTCCATCTGAAACCAGCTGCCAGCTTCAGCCAACGGGTGATTTCCACATGAAGACCCAGAACAGCTCTCCTAGCCTGGCTGCCTGCTCCCTGCACCAACTAATTAAGGACAAGTTATTCAGCCTGAAAATTCCTTATTGGGAAAGGGTTACTGCACCATTGTGTAACTTCCAATGAAATAAACTGCCTTTTGTACATGAACATACAAGCCTCTGGTTTAAGGACAGAAGAGTAATGAGTAAAACCCCACACGCAGAAGGCCCGGGAGATGTGACCTCGCACCTGCGGGAGCATGCCTGGTCCTCTCTTGGCTGCCCGTCTAGAAAGCTTGGTGGGCAGAAGAGCTTCTTTCCAAAGGAAAGGGGCATCTGTGGCAAGGTGCCACACCCAGGCAGGCTCCAGGGATTGGTGTTAAATGTCCCCCAAAGGGAAACACTCCATCATGGAAGGAGGCTCCTTAAGACTCAGGAAGTAAATGCAATGTACAAGGTCAGGAAGTAAACAACTCCCAAGCCTCAGAAAGTTCCTGAAACTTACAAGGCCTCCTCTCTCTAAGAGTACATAGGAGATAGGCGACTCTCCAGCCAGCCAAGATAACTGCCATGAAGTCCCGGGATCACACACCAAATGTTTGATGCGGCTCTCATGAGTCATCACTCATGATGTAACCCCTCACCCACACTCTTACAAGTCACCCGGATAAACTCACTAGTTCACTAAGCTGGACTTGGGTAGAAACCTTTCTTTGGTCTGTCATCAGTGCCCTATGTGGAGTGAATAGACATTTGTTCATGTCTCCCCAGGGAACAAAAGTCACACATTGGGCATTATCGCCAAACTGCTCATAAAGCTAAAAGAACCATGAGCCGGCTGCGCAGCCCCCACACATCTGGCCTGTGTGTACATGACCCCGGTGTTGGCGGTGACTCAGCACCTCCTATGGGCATGATGATCCAAATCCTATCTAGGGCTTAACTCAACCCAGTTTCTCTGACCTTAAGGCTCGCCTACGCAAGGTCAATAAGGGAAACGGTGCCTGTCAAGGGAATGGTCTACCATGGGTTCTGCTAGCACTGCTGCTTGCTGAGCACGCTGGCCTTAGGCAGGGCCCCTCTAGCAGAGCACTGAGGAGTGAAGCAGGAAAGGGTGCATCCATAAGATAACTAGATTCACACACACATGAGAAGATAGCCATCAAATTCCATGGGTTTCCGTCTAGCCTGGTCCTACCTTTCTAAGACACAGGTTCTTTCCCAAAAGTTCTCCTGAGGTGGCTAAGTGGAATGACTTTGGAGCAAATCCACGCTGGCTTCAGAAGAGGGAACAAAGGAAAGATAAACTTGACTTAAAGGTGGATCTCTGACAATTAAAATTCAAGTCCAGGGCTGGAGAGATGGCTTAGCGGTTAAGGCGCTTGCCTGCAAAGCCTACGAACACATGTTCAAATCTGCAGATCCCACATAGCCAGATGCACAGTGACACAAGCACACAATGTCACATTTGTACCACAAGGGGACACACACGTCTGAAGTTCACAGTGCTGAAGTCCCTAGGCATGACCATTCTCTCTCTCTTTCTCTCTCCCCCCTTCCTCTTTCTCTCTCTCTCTCACTCAAAACTAAAAAAGAAATCAAGTCCAGAATTCATTATCTAACTTATAAAATATAACCTGCTCCACCATTTTACACACACACACACATACACACACACAGCCAGTAACTGTAGCAATAAAGTAATTAGGGAAGCACTGTCTCCAAAATGAAAGCACCAATACTGTAACTTCCAGTTAAATTTAATTACTACCAATTTCCTCTACAATAGATGGCCTATTTTTGGACAATATTCTCAGAAAAGACATTATGTGCCAGTATAAAACTCTGCCCTATCTTAGGGGAGCAGAGAGACCATTTGCTGAGCTCCCCGATCTAGCGATATAAACGCATGCAAGGAGAAGGGAGAAGACAGCCCGCGAGGCAAGCTCTAGTCTGACACAAAGGCAAAGCACAGCCATCACCAGCAAGCCTCTAACAAAGGCCATTCCACAAAACCAGAGCTGCTGTGCGACCTGCTGACACATCCCAACGGCAGCCTTGGGGATGTGTGAAGGCAGCCTGTCGTCTCTATGTGCATACCTCACCCAGGCCCCCCAAGTCCCAGGTCCCAGGACAAGAATGCAGCAGCCCCACACCTTGGAAGCTACAGAGGCCTCATAGCAGCAAAACAAAGCAAGGAGGTAGGTCCATGGATATTTCAGGCTTGCCCCTCCTTATCAAAGCCGCTCCAGACTGAGTACAATGACGATGAATGGTGAGATGCACCCTAGCAGGTGACAAAGGTGTTGGAATCATCCTGAGCCCCACAGCCACTATCAGCTGCCTCTCAACTCATCACTCCCCATAACTAACATTGGGGAAAACAAAAACATCTCATACTTGATAGAGCCCCAATATAGGGTTGAAATAAATAATAAATATGCAATTATGAAAGAATATAATTCACTCTCTGGCAAAAGAGTCCAGGGCGGGATGCAGCGGGACAAGGCAGAAGAATGAGAGAAATGGCAGTCAGCACAGATTCTCAGAGCCCAAGACCTCAAACATTAGAAGAAAGTCAGAGCCGAGCGTGGTGGCGCATGCCTTTAATCCCAGCACTCGGGAGGCAGAGGTAGGAGGATCGCGGAGAGTTCGAGGCCACCCTGAGACTACATAGTTAATTCCAGGTCAGCCTGGACCAGAGTGAGACCCTACCTCACAAAACCCCCCCCCCAAAAAAAAAAAAAAAAAAAAAAGAAAAGAAAGTCAGAAGTGCAGAGGGATGGAGAGTGTGGGAGACTCTCCAACTGGACCAGGGTGTCTGTAAGCACAGAGACACACAGAGCACAAGGGGAAGCGGTGGTGGGAGCTTGGAGGGGGGTGTGAGCAACAACAGGTTACTGCAATTCAATGCCAGTGACTGCCCAGGGCAGTGCTCACCTGGCCTGGCAGCCTTAGAGGGAGACGGGCAGGTCACAGGCAAGTGAGTGACAAGCTCAGGTTTGTGTTTCAGAATGAGTACCCTGAAATAACATGCTATCTGAGATGGCAAAATATAACAATATGTCACTGTATATAAACTATAAAACACAAAAAAAAGGAGGGCTGATGAAAGACGGTTTTCAGTGACCTGTTCCTAATGGTTGAAAGCAGGTGATGGTCCATAGAGGTTCAAATATTATGCACTCGACTTTCAGGTGAGTTTCCACCGTGGTGGTTTAAATGTAAAACGCCCCTCCCATAACTGCAGGTGTTTGTAGTTAAGCTTCCTACTTAGTCCCAGCAGGTGGAGCCTTTGAGAGGTGGAGCCTTGCTGGAGGGGGCGTGTTATGACGCTAGGGTCCACTGCGTGCTGAGAGGCTGCTCACTCGCTGTCTTCTCTTTCTGCTGCAGATGTGACATTGTAAGCCAGCTGCCATGTTTTTCTCCACCATGATGAAGCCTCACCTTGAAACTTTAAGTCTAAAACAAACCCTTTCCTCCCATTGAAGGAGTTAGCAAGCAGGCCCTGCACAGACGCCAGGATGGCAAACTTACAAACTCGAGCCACAGGCTTCCCAGAGATAATCAGCTGCCACCCCCCCCCATGCTCTATCTTAGGCCACAAGAGGCCACTCACTGACTTGTCACCCTGGGACGCTAAAATAACTCTACACCGCTTGCTGTTCAGACAGCGTGCAGCTCCCGTGTCCTCATTTTCCCCTTCCTCATTTTGCAGTTGGAATATCCCTACCCTCAACCCCAAGGCTAATAAATCCTTCCAACCCACACCACCCAGCACACACTCGTCTCCAGGGTCATGGTGCCATTGAAGCCTGAGGCCTCAACCTCTCAGGCCCTGTGCTCTAAACAAAGCCTGCTCTTGGCTGGCAAGATGCCTATCAGCCTCTCTCTTCCCACCTCACCTCCAGACTTTTCCCTTACACCTATAAGCTGCTTCTGGCAGGGTGATTTGTCTCAGCAATGAGAAGATCTGTTATATCCACAATATAAGTAATTTTTGTGTTGTTTCTTTTTGTGTTGTTTTGTTTTGTCTGGTTTTGTTGCATTTCCTTTCACTTTATTTTGTTTTTGAAGCAGGGTTATTCTAGCCCAGGCTGGCCTTGAACTCATAGTAATTCTCTTACCTCACCCTGTACAGTGCTAGCAGAGAAGTAGTTTATTCTGCTGCTGTTGTTGTTTGTTATTGGTTTTATTTTTATGAGAGAGAACTGGCATGTCAGGGCCTCTAGCCATTGCAATCAAACTCCAGACACATACGCCACCTTGTGCACTTGTATCACCTTGTGCACATGCATCACCTTGTGCTTCTGCCTTATGTGCATTCTGGGCAGTCGAACCTGGGTCCCTAGGCTTTGCCGGCAAGCGCCTTCAGTGCTAAGCCATCTTTGTAGCCTGAGAAGTAGTTTTCTTACATAACATGAAACAAAATGATTAGACTGGAATATTTTATATTAAATTCGTGTGTTTTTAAAAAAATTGTATATTTTAATTTAGTACCTTAAAATAAGTGAGTTTGAGGGTGGTTTTTTTTTTTCTGTTTTAAAAATACTACAGTGCTGGGGCTAAGGCGCTAACTCAGACCATACACTTCCTGCTTTGTAAGCATGAGGACCTGAGTTCAATCCCCAGAACCAATGCAAAATAAAACAAGCACGGTGGCACATGCTTCATCCCAGTGCTGGGGAGGTGGCCACAGGTGGACCTCGGCAGCTAGCTGACTAGCCAGTCCAGCTACTTGGTGAGCTTCGGGCCAGTGAAAGGCCCATCCTCATAAAGGTGAGCAGTGTTCCTAAGGAATGACACCCAAGGTTGTCTCCTTACTAACACACACGGACGCACATGTACATGTGCACTCACACGCACGCATGCACTACACACACACAAGATCACTGTGCTGCAGGTACCCAGTAAAGTGAGGAGAAGAGGAGACCACGAGGCACCAGGAGGCCATGGCAAGGTCTGCATAAGGGGTGGTGGCGGCCGTACCAGCACAGTGGCAGAGCTATAAAGAGATAGATTTAAAGTATTTGTGAAATGAAATGGATAGGATTGACAAGAAGGAACCGTGCTTTGAATATCTATCTCTCTGTAACTATGTAGGGCCACTACTTTTTCAGAGACTGTGACATGATATAAAGGGTGGGGACATGGTCAGACATGAACACGGTTAAGGATGAACGAAAAAAATAAAAAGCGAAAATCCATAAGTAAACATTAGCTTAAAACATGCTGAAATGAATCCCAGTAAAATGAAAAGGCACTAGAAAATAAGTTTGGTGGGCTGTCACTTGAAATGTTAGGAACCGAAATTTTAGGAAGTAAAATGTTAGGAATAGAAAGATAGCCAAGATAAAATAAACAGTAAGATCACATCATAATGAGATAATACAATAAAAACTACAAATACAGACACAGGGGTAAGTGATAGCTAATGGAACGTATTAAAAAGATTAAACAGTGAAATAAAATCATTTAGGTTGTATAAATTCTGAAAAAGACACACTCTATCCAAGAGTTAATATAAGAAATTTAGGTTGCAACATAGAAGAAGCTAGTGCCAGGATGAACCACCAGGCTCTTGGTCAGCCAGACTGGTCACCACTGTGAAGCACTCTGGGCCTAGCCAGTACTCGCCAGCCCCCAAATCTGCCAAGTTTGTGTTCAAGGACACTGCCAGGGGAAGCAGGGACTACACCACACGCCATAGAAACGCCTCATAAAAATCCTCTTTAGGCATTTGTCCCTCACTTCAAAGCCTCTTCTCCCCAGCAGTTGCCAAGATCTGCTCCTCTCAGCCTTTGTGTTACCAATGCCCCCACACCAGCCTCTTCAGCTCCAGTCCTGCATCTGTTGGAGGATTTGGGGCCACACGTGTGCCCTGGTAAACAACCCACCCTGAGCCTCTCTAATGCTCATGCTTCCAGACTGCAGCCCCCAGAACTGAATGCACCAAGCCCTCGCCTCATTGTGTATTCTCACATGCCAGGCTTCCTTCAAAACTGAATTCCAGGAAAAGTCACTAACAAGTGTCACAGGCCTTGTAAGTGGCTATGAACTGCTAGTGCTGTTTAGCTATAAATGGATATATTATGCCCAACAAATTTTCCCCTAAATATTTACATTTATGCCTGTATATTAATGCTATTTTCACTTTTGGTTAGAGAAACTTCTCTTTTCAGATGGCAGTGACTAGTGGGCGACTTAAAGCTTATCAAAATAATGGCACACCCAGAAGCCATAGATTGTTACTAGAAAAATTTCAGTGCCAGAGATGGGATACATCCCAGCGAGTTGTTGGCCAGGGAGGTCCCTGATACCCCCAAAACATTACAGGCTATTGCCAAGGCTCTTAGTTTCACACCAGAAATAGCTGGTAAGACGCTATTGCTAAAGACTCCATCCACATGCTTGGGCTGCAAGGTCACTAAGAAATCAAGCTGGAGCTGAGCTGAAAACCTTCTCCCTGTAGACCAACTGACAGAAAGCTGGAAAAGCTGCACTGCATGCAGCCCTATGGGAGACAGAAGTTATCAGTGGTGAAAACAGTGGACACTGCAAGCCTTAAGTTTGGCCAGCCAGGCCAAATGAGCCAACAGGTGCAATAGTGCCATGTCTGTTATGGGGAAAAACAACTGCTCTCTAATTGGACTGGAAAACCTGCTCCATGGGAGAGAATATATGCCTGGTACTAAAAATTTATGACAGGGAGGTCAGGAACCCTAGGAGTGTAATGCCTGCTCTTGTCTGGCTAAATGTATATATTATGCTTAGCAAACTGACCTGTAAGCACTTTTCTTAATGTTCATACCCATATTATTATGATACTCTCACTTTTGGTTAGAGAAGCTTCTCTTTTCAGATGGCAGTAACCCCTAGGATGACCCAAAAGGTACCACAGTATTGAGAAGAAGTGACAGAGGAGTATTCAGTACTGAAATATTTCTATCACACCCTCCAAAGCTCGGGGTTCATTGCGGAAGAGGTGACAGAAAGAATGTAAGAACCTGGATGGAGAATGGCTTAGCAGTTAAGGCACCTACCTGCCAAGCCAAAGGACCCAGGTTCAATTCCCCAGGACCCATGTAAGCCAGATGCACAAGGTGGCACATGCATCTGGAGTTTGTTTGCAGTGGCCGAATGCCCTAGTGTGCTCATTCTCTCCCTCTCTCTCTCTCCCTCTCTCTCTCCCTCTCTCTCTCTCTCTGTCCCCCTCTTTCTGCCTCTTTCTCTCTCTCAAATAAGTAAAAATAGAATATTTTTTAAAAAAGAATGTAAGAGCCAAGATTGCTTACAATGCAATCTTCCAGACACAAAATGGCCTAGATATCTATGACCTTGTGGTGCCTGGCACTACCTACACAAGACCCTCATAATAAGAAGAAAAGATGATGACATCAAAATAAAGAGAGATTGAGAGAGGGAGGGGATATGATGGAGAGCAGATTTGTGAAGGGGAAAGTGGGGGGAGGAAGGGTATGATTATGGTTTATTTTCTATAATTATGGAAGCTGTCAACAAAAAGTCTTAAAATAAGAAGTTCATCGAAGTGCTGAGAAGAACTGACAGTGGAGTTCAGCACTGAGACATCTCTGTCCCACTCTCCAGGGCTCAGAGACCATTGCAGAAGAAGTGGCAAAAAGACTGTAAGATCCAGAGGATGGGAGGAGTGCTTTGGAATTCTGCCTTCCAGACACAAAATGGCTGTTAGTATTCATGATCTCACAATGGCTCATGCTACCTACCCAAGACCTGTATAACAGGAGGAAAAAAGGATGACATCAAAATAGAAGAGAGACTAGCTGGAAAGAAGAAACTGTTCACTGGAGAGAGTATACAGGAGACAGGAGTCATGATCAGCAGACACTGTGTACATGGAGGTTGTCACTAAAGATTTTACTCATTAAAAAAATTAAAGCAGTGTAGAAAAGCAATCTAAGGAAAACATAAAGTGGCTGAGGACCTAGCATATAGTTGGTGTTCTGTTGAGTATAAGGAAAAGCAGGCAAAGGAAGCCTAGCCTTCAAGCTGAGGGTGCTGCTTGCAGAACTGGATGAAACCACAGAATTGAGTAGGACAGATAACCCAAAAGGCCCGCAGCAGACCGTCTTGGCCACACTGTGGTGGTATCACTTGTGCCCGGTTGGTGGTCCATGGAAGACTTCTTTCATGTGGGACTTCAGCTTCTCCCAAAAGACGCATAAGGAAAACAGAAGTGGCTTACACAGGTGTTCTGCACAGTGCAAGGAAGTAAACAGGATCAGATGGATGGATGGTTTCCACGCAAGGGCTCAAGGAGGAGAGGGCAACTGAGCCAAATCTCACAAGACTGGTGAGCAGTGTTCTGTGGAGGAACAGAACCAACAAGATGTAAATGCTGTCTAATAAGGGGGTTTCTAAAATGGCTTACAACTTACCAACTATGGTTATCTGCATATTGGAGAGGCAGAGAACCTGGTAGCCGCTCAGCTCACAAAGCTGGATGCCTCTGAAGTCTCAATCTGGTGCTGAAGGCCTGAAGGATTCCTGGAGGAGAGATGCTGGTCTTCAATTAACATTGGAAGACTAAACAAGATGGAGCCTGACGGCGGCTGTAGCAAGGATAGGGAGCAAAAGCA
This sequence comes from Orientallactaga sibirica, assembly GCA_036365145.1. NCBI lineage: Eukaryota > Metazoa > Chordata > Mammalia > Rodentia > Dipodidae > Orientallactaga > Orientallactaga sibirica. Next base: position 7,482,691 of record JAEOAD010000555.1, on the reverse strand, counting down.
CGCAGCCAAGCAGCGTGGTTTGTCCTCAGACCCTTTATTACAGGACGTCGTCTCCACTCGGCGTAGGAACCAGCCCGAGTCCTGCAGGCAGCGTGTGGTCCAGTGTGGAGCAAATTTCCCGAACCCACAATGGGAAAGGTTGCCGCAGGTCCGGGGAAGCTGGGATGCAGGGTTGCTAATCGTGCAGCCGGAGCGTGTCTTCCTTAATGATGCAGAAAGCCACCGCTCAGCTTCCAGCACAACCACGGCCACGGCGAATTCGCACTTGGACAGCCCAAGTGTGAGAAGCCATCCTACTGTACCCCGAAAGAGCACAGCCGTTCTTAGAAGGCGCCGCCCCGCCCCAGAACTTTAAATAGACCACAGTCTGAACGCTGCATCCTCAGCAAGGATCTGCCTAACCTCTTCTGCAAGCTAGCTTTCAGCGCTCGCGTCCATTCATAGTATGTAAATCTTTACACATACTTATTGCAAGAACAATTGCTGGCTTCTTGATTTTTTTTTTTTTTTTGTCAGTGCCAAGGAGAGCAGGAGTCTTTTTTGTCTAATCTGCTGAGATGCCTTGAGGGGGCGTCTCTGCTCAAGCTGTTGTAACAGATAAAACACCTTAGGCAGATGCTCTCAGACTTAATGGAAATTTCTCACCAGGAACCCCACTGAGGAGGGCCCTCAGTGGAACAGGAGCAGGGATGGTTTGTCCATACAAAGTTTCTTTGGTTTTTGTTTTTAAAGGTGGATATTCCAAGACCAAAGTAGCAATCCATTTTGTTCAGGGCCATGTCCTAAATTTATATATGACTATCTTCTGATAGTGTCCTCACACAGTGAATGGGGGGGGGGCGGCAAGTAAATTCCCTGGGGATTCTTTTATAAGGCCACTAACCCTATTCCTGAGAGCTCTGCTGTCATGGTCTGATCACCTCTGGTGGCGCTTTGATTCAGGCGTTCCCCCATCAACTTACGTGTTCTGAATTCCATGTCCCCAGTTGGTGGCAATTTGGGAATTAAACCTTCCTGGAGGCAGTTTATTGTTGGGGTCCCCCATGGGTGTTATAGCCAGTGTCCCCCTTGCCAGTGTTTGGCACACTCTCCTGTTGCTGTTGTCCATCTGATGTTGGCCAGGAGATGATGCCCACCCTCTGTACATGCAATCATTTCATTTTCCCCTGCCATCATGGAGCTTCCTGTCAAGTCTGTAAGCCAAAATGAACTCTTGTTTTCCCCACAAGGTGCTCTTGGTCGGGTGTTTATTGCCAGCAATGCAAACCTGACTGCAACACCTCCCAAAGCCTCAATTCTGAATGCCATCACATTGGTTTAACATGTGGTGGAAGGGAAGAGGCGCATTCAGCCTATAGCAAAGGGCTTATCTCTAGTCTTCCTAGCTGACATTCTTCCTGTCTGCTCCAACTGGGATACCAGTACCACAGATACCAGAGAGAAAAGCAAGTGTAGGTGTCAGCATTGGAGTGCAGATCTATAATGCCAGAAATTGGGAGGTTGAGGCAGGAGGATCATGAGTTTGAGTTCAGTCTGGGAATATACATCATGAGTTTAGGCCAAACTGGTAATTTGGTCAATATGGTGAGACTCTGACTTAACACATTATTTTAAAAATTATTTAAAGAAAACTGTGGAACAGACTCAAGTGGAGACTTTACAAGACGTGATCAAAAACCAGTTCTGTAACTCTCAACCCCACACACAGCAACCATCATCTGCTTTGAAAGTGCAAACATTTTGAGGAGGGCAGGAAGAGGGAATTTGGGGAACAACTGCCCTGAAGAGGGAAATGCTGAGTTGCGCTCTCACCTCTAGGAAGGAGCAGGACATACTCTGTCATCTTGAGCCTAGAAAGAAGGCTTCCACAAGGTCACTCACTCAACTTGGAAAACATCCCAGTAGTTGGGAACACCATGCCACGTTTACAAAACTGAACAGCGTGAGGCTACTGAAGTCCATACTGGCACGCAACACCAGGTGTTGTGTGACTGTTCTGGTGGAGATATGAACGTCTCTCTACCCCAGATAGGATGCCAACACAAACCAAAGAACAGACTCCACTCAAGTCTAGCCTTGTAAACCAGTGAGTTTATTGGGTTTCTTACAGGAAGGAGTATGGGTGACTCAAAGGCACTGCCTTGCTAAAAAGCCGACTCTAGTATGCATGATGATTCAGGGAAGCTATTTCCTGGACAACTTGCAGGCAATTGTGGTAGTTGGAGAATTTCCTCTCCCACTAACTGCTATAGCTTGGATAGCCATGGGGAGGGACCTGTGAATTTTGAGCTTCCTGGCTGAGTCATATGAGCCTCCCTCCAAGAGAAAATAACTACACAACACCAGGGTTGACAGTGATAAAGGTGTGGGCCACCAGAGAAAGCCAGCCTGGATCCATTTAAATCCTCCCTAATAGACCTGACTCGGAGCATGTGAGGCCTCCAGAGGTGTGACAGTATGTGGAGGAATGTGAGAAAACCAGGGTTAGGATAGCATGTGGGGCAGAAATTGTGCATCCTGCCTCAAGGGAGCTAGAGCAGATTCCCAGGCAGAGTTCCCAAGGAGCTCATCAGAGCATTAATAAAAGAACTGCTAAAAATATCCGCCAGGCTGCCAAGCCTGAGGGTGTGATACAGACGGCAGCTCAAGGAAGGACTTCTGCCCCTCCTTCTCCTGCTCACTTCCCACCCTCCACCTCCACCAGAGAGAAAAGACTCCACGAGGGATCAGCTCAGGCAGAGATCCAGCTGTAGGAATCACATCATCTCGTGTTCATCATATCCAGAGACTTGAGTATCTGTGGAATTTAAAAAGATAGTCCAAATTCTGAACTGTGTCTGCAGCTGACATAGCCACTGGTTGGTCTGCTGCCTCAGGGAAAGCAGAAGAACCAGGAATCTGCTTGTGTGGAGGGTTGATGGAGAAATTCGTTTCCTCCTCGGACCCTCCTGTTTTAGTTTTCTGTTGCTGTAACAGAACACCACTGGCTATGTATACTAACAGTTAACAGAAATTTGTTTTGCTCATGATTCTGAGGACGTCCAAGATCAAGGCATGTGACAGAGCAAAGTACCATGGCCAGAACTGTCTTTGTAACCACTCATTATCAGAATAACTAACCCACTCCCGTGACAATGGCATTAATCTGTCCAAAAGGTGGGAGCCTTCATGACTTATCACATATTAGAGGTCCCACCTCTGAATACTGTCATAATTAAACTTCAGTAAGACTTTAGAAGGGGGTATTCAGGTCAGCATAGCACTAACAAACAGTATTTAAAGAAGAAATATGAAATGAAAATAAAATTATATTTGTTTACATTTTCAATGCCAAGCTTAACATACAACAAAAAACATGAATTGAAATTACTATCAACATAGTTCAACATTAATATTTTAATATATGTATGTATTTGTAAGCAGAAAGAGAATGGTAGTGCCAGGGCCTCTTGCCACTGCAAATAAGCTCCAGATGCATGCACCATTTTGTGCATCTGACGTTACATGGGTACTGGGGAATCAAACCCAAGCCATCATACTTTGACAGAAGCATCTTTAACCACTGAGCAATCTCCCTAGTCCAACAACATTAATTTTTAAAGACTTCTTATTTAGATTATATACTTTTTTGTTCCATATATCTAATGGCTAAAAAAAATCTTAAAACAAGTTTTTAAAAAGTGCCACATAAAAAACTCATTAGTAAATCAAAAGTGTTACTTGTGTTCTTTTGTTACATTGTCAATGTACCATAAAATTGCTTATTTAATGAGGATTGTCAGCAAATATAGAGCATGTATTGTGGAAATCAATTATTGTAGAAATCAATATAAACACTTTTTAAAAAAACTATATTGTTATACTTGTGAATAATTAAATGAGTTAAAACTATGACAGAAAATATAAAAACTGACATAAAATGAAAAAATTCTATAACAACAATGAAAATTATACATAAGTATTTATCAAAAAAAGCACCAAATGCCTCAGGGTCAGTATGGCAGTGTGGTGGATTGAATGCAGAGTGTTCCCCATAGTCTCGTGTATCTGTGATTAAACATCATACTCACTCCCCAGTGAGGCCTTTGGAGGTGAAGCCCGTCTCGGAGAAGGTGTGTCACTGGGGCGGGCCGTGGAGTGTTATAGCCCAGCTCGTCTTGGAGAAGGTGTGTCACTGGGGTGGGCCGTGGAGTGTTACAGCCCAGCCCGTCTTGGAGAAGGTGTGTCACTGGGGTGGGCTGTGGAGTGTTACAGCCCAGCTCGTCTTGGAGAAGGTATGTCACTGGGGCAGGCCGTGGAGTGTTACAGCCCAGCTCGTCTTGGAGAAGGTATGTCACTGGGGCGGGCCGTGGAGTGTTACAGCCCAGCCCGTCTTGGAGAAGGTGTGTCACTGGGGTGGGCCGTGGAGTGTTACAGCCCAGCCCGTCTTGCCACACTTGGCTCACTGGCTCTCTGTCTTCCCTGGTGGAGATGTGATGCCAGCTGTCTGCTCTGCCATATTTTCCCCACCATGATGAAACTTCCCCTCAAAACTGTAAGCCAGAAATACACCTTTTCCTTCCGTAAGCTGCTTCTGGTTGGGTGTTTGGTCCCATCAACAAGAAGGTCACTGCCACAGGCAGTTACTAGAGTTCAGTCCAACCGACGCCGATTTCAGTCTTCTCCCTCTTGCCTGCTGGACAGTGAAGGCAGAGAAGTAACATAGTTTGTGTTTATGCTTTCTTTCTACTTTCTACTTTCAGAGCTGCTAGTCCACGGAAAGGTGCCACGCAACTTAGGGTGGGTATTCACTTCAATTAACCTAAACTAGAAAGTGTCTTATAGGTAATGCCCAAGGGCTTATTTCCATTGTGATTCTAAGTCCCACCAAGCTGTCAAGATTTCATATCACATACACAATGGAATTTTATTTAGCTATAAAGAAGAATGGAATTGTGTCATTTGTAAGAAAATGGATGAAAATGGAGATCATTATTTTAAATGTAACAAGCCATACTCAAAAAACAAATATTGTGTGTTTTCCCACATATAGAGAGATGAGAGAGAGAACATGAAAGCAGAAAGGGGGTGATGAGAGAGGAGGGGGAGATCTAGAGGGCAGAAGAGAGGAAGTCGAGAGCACAGTGGAATACGTGGGGCATGCGAGCAGAAGGGGGCTGCGGGAAAGCAGTAAGAGCAGGAGAGAGGAGAGGAGGGCATTGCGAGTAAGAATAACGTAAAACAGCAAAGCATGTGTTTGAAAATGTCACAGTGAAGCCCGTTACTGTGTATGCTAACATAAATTAGTTAATAAAAAAAGCAGAGACTGGAAATTACAAAGATCAATTAGGAAAGATTGGAGAGACCCAACTGGAAAGAAGAGAGAATGTTTTGTTTCCTTGGATCACTTTTGTTTGTTGAAAAGGTTTCCATATGTGGACCTGAGAAGTTGAGGAATTTCCGCTAGGAAGACCCAAGCACACTTACGCCTGTCTTGTCATGTAGTTCTAGAACTTGTAGATTAATGCAGGTTTTTTGAAGAAAATCCAGCCCCCAGGTTCTGTTCAATTAATGAGAAAATACTAAAATGAGGTGTCAATCAATAAACACAGGAAGAAGTTACAAAAAGATTTTTTAAGTCAATAAAAAGGAGAACCAGAAATCACAAAAGAAACATCACTTCCTAATCATACTTTTATCAGCCCAAAAGCATCCCATGATTTAGCTGAATCCCTTAATTTTTCAACTGGCTGCTGGCAGACCCCTGCAACTCTGCCAGGTGTTTCCCCAACCTGCCCAATGACCAAGAGCCTTGCAAAGCTCCTGACTAACAAGCTAGTCTCCTGCCATGTCTGGGAGAATCCCAGGTGTTAGACTGGTGGGATGGTCCTTCCACCGGACAGACAGACCAAGCCCACTCAACACAACTTAGTCAGATTCTTGCTAATCGTTCTGGAAGAACAAGAGACTTCCTGCTGGTCCTGCTTGACCCGCTCTTCCAACAACATCTTACTTCAAAAGCCAGCCTGAACCCTCCCCGACAGGGGTTTCAGATTTGGTGACATAAGAGTCTCATTTTTCAGTAAAACCACAAAAGCATAAATGAAGAGAAACCAATGAGCCACACAGCACAGAGTACATAAAACAGCGGGAACCACACACACTCTAATCCCATTAGCAAAATGGGAGGTGATTAAAGGGGAAAACCAAACAGCTTTCATGCTCTTACGTGCGATGGCTGCAGTCTTTCCCTGGGCTGTTGTTTATAAAGTCATTTATTTATTTCCAGCAAACTATGCTAAAAAGACATATAAAACCTGGGCCTCTTTAAGCTACCACATTAATTAAGCCCAGACTATTGCCTCAATCAAGCAGCCGGTATAATTTCACAGAGGGAAAAATTCAAGTCTGTTCTGGGCCACTGTACTAACCAAGGCCAGCCTTCCCACTGTGGCTATAAAAGTCATAGATAGACAAACAACCCTGTCCAACTTGAGAAAGTGAGTCACAGTACTGCATAAGTTAATACGGTAAGTCACTGTGCCACAAAATCTGTTTTCTATTGTTCATTTATAGTGTTATGGCTGAGCTGTGTCCCTCTGAACATTCATGCCCTAAAGCCTCAGTATTACTACTCAGAATGTAATAGCAGGTGGAGATAGGATGAAGTCATTAGGGTAATCCCTAAACCAACATAACTGGTATCTACACATGTAAAAGAGGAAACCTAGACACACATGAACCAAGGGGTAAGTGACCCACCTGAAGACACAGAAAGATGGCTGTTTCCATTCGAAGCACAGAGACCTCAGAATGGTCTGGACTTCAGGACAGTGAGGCAATAGCGTTCTGATGTCTAAACGGTTCAGCTTATATTGGCGATTTTTCTCAGCCCTAGCAACAAACTAATACAGCCTACATTTCCTTTCACCAGTGCTGCAGCCCCTATAGAACATTTCCTTCCATCAGTGCTGCAGCCCTTATAGAACATTTCCTTTCATCAGTGCTGCAGGCCCTATAGAACATTTCCTTCCATCAGTGCTGCAGCCCCTATAGAACATTTCCTTTCATCAGTGCTGCAGCCCCTATAGAACATTTCCTTTCGTCAGTATTGTAGCCCCTATAGAACATTTCCTTTCATCAGTGCTGCAGCCCCTATAGAACATTTCCTTTCATCAGTGCTGCAGCCCCTATAGAACATTTCCTTTCATCGGTGCTGCAGCCCCTATAGAACATTTCCTTTCATCAGTGCTGCAGCCCCTATAGAACATTTCCTTTCATCAGTGCTGCAGCCCCTATAGAACATTTCCTTTCATCAGTGCTGCAGCCCCTATAGAACATTTCCTTTCATCAGTGTTGCAGCCCCTATAGAACATTTCCTTTCATCAGTGCTGCAGCCCCTATAGAACATTTCCTTTCATCAGGGCTGCAGCCCCTATAGAACATTTCCTTTCATCAGTGCTGCAGCCCCTATAGAACATTTCCTTCCATCAGGGCTGCAGCCCCTATAGAACATTTCCTTTCATCAGTGCTGCAGCCCCTATAGAACATTTCCTTTCATCAGTGCTGCAGCCCCTATAGAACATTTCCTTTCATCAGTGCTGCAGCCCCTATAGAACATTTCCTTTCATCAGTGCTGCAGCCCCTATAGAACATTTCCTTTCATCAGTGCTGCAGCCCCTATAGAACATTTCCTTTCATCAGGGCTGCAGCCCCTATAGAACATTTCCTTTCATCAGGGCTGCAGCCCCTATAGAACATTTCCTTTCATCAGTGCTGCAGCCCCTATAGAACATTTCCTTTCATCAGTGCTTGCAGCCCCTATAGAACCCATATAGAACATTTCCTCAGGGTTGTAGCCCCTATAGAACATTTCAGTGCAGCAGAACATTTCCTTTCATCAGGTTGCAGCCCCTATAGAACATTTCCTTTCCATCAGTGTTGCAGCCCCTATAGAACATTTCCTTTCATCAGTGCTGCAGCCCCTATAGAACATTTCCTTTCATCAGTGCTGCAGAACCATCAGGTTGTAGCCCCTATAGAACATTTCCTTTCATCAGTGCTGCAGCCCCTATAGAACATTTCCTTTCATCAGTGCTGCAGCCCCTATAGAACATTTCCTTTCATCAGGGTTGCAGCCCCTATAGAACATTTCCTTTCATCAGTGCTGCAGCCCCTATTGAACATTTCCTTCCATCAGTGCTGCAGCCCCTATAGAACATTTCCTTTCATCAGTGCTGCAGCCCCTATAGAACATTTCCTTTCATCAGGGCTGCAGTCCCTATAGAGCATTTCCTTTCATCAGGGCTGCAGTCCCTATAGAACACTTCCTTTCATCAGTGTTGCAGCCCCTATAGAACATTTCCTTTCATCAGTGCTGCAGCCCCTATAGAACATTTCCTTTCATCAGGGTTGCAGCCCCTATAGAACATTTCCTTTCATCAGGGCTGCAGTCCCTATAGAGCATTTCCTTTCATCAGGGCTGCAGTCCCTATAGAACACTTCCTTTCATCAGGGTTGCAGCCCCTATAGAACATTTCCTTTCATCAGGGTTGCAGCCCCTATAGAACACTTCCTTTCATCAGTGTTGCAGCCCCTATAGAACATTTCCTTTCATCAGTGCTGCAGCCCCTATAGAACATTTCCTTTCATCAGTGTTGCAGCCCCTATAGAACATTTCCTTTCATCAGTGCTGCAGCCCCTATAGAACATTTCCTTCCATCAGGGTTGCAGCCCCTTTAGAACACTTCCTTTCATCAGGGCTGCAGCCTCTATAGAGCATTTCCTTTCATCAGTGCTGCAGCCCCTATAGAACATTTCCTTTCATCAGTGCTGCAGCCCCTATAGAACATTTCCTTTCATCAGGGTTGCAGCCCCTATAGAACATTTCCTTTCATCAGGGTTGCAGCCCCTATAGAACACTTCCTTTCATCAGTGTTGCAGCCCCTATAGAACATTTCCTTTCATCAGTGTTGCAGCCCCTATAGAGCATTTCCTTTCATCAGGGCTGCAGCCCCTATAGAACATTTCCTTTCATCAGGGCTGCAGCCCATATAGAACATTTCCTTTCATCAGTGTTGTAGCCCCTGTAGAACATTTCCTTTCATCAGGGCTGCAGCCCCTATAGAACATTTCCTTTCATCAGTGCTGCAGCCCCTATAGAACATTTCCTTTCATCAGTGTTGCAGCCCCTATAGAGCATTTCCTTTCATCAGGGCTGCAGTCCCTATAGAACACTTCCTTTCATCAGGGTTGCAGCCCCTATAGAACATTTCCTTTCATCAGTGCTGCAGCCCCTATAGAACATTTCCTTTCATCAGGGTTGCAGCCCCTATAGAACATTTCCTTTCATCAGGGTTGTAGCCCCTATAGAACATTTCCTTTCATCAGGGTTGCAGCCCCTATAGAACATTTCCTTTCATCAGGGCTGCAGCCCATATAGAACATTTCCTTTCATCAGTGTTGTAGCCCCTATAGAACATTTCCTTTCATCAGGGCTGCAGCCCCTATAGAACATTTCCTTTCATCAGGGCTGCAGCCCCTATAGAACATTTCCTTTCATCAGGGTTGCAGCCCTATAGAACATCAACTCAGCTAGGATATTGGTAGAATTTGATTACTGCTATGTTACCAGTACAAAAAAAAAAAAAAAAACTGGTAGAGAATTGGCATTCCACAAACATTTGTTGAAAAAAGGCTGGGGAGGTGGCTTAGTCAGTAAAGTGTTTGCCTCTGAAGCATAAGAACCTGAGTTCAATCCCCAGAACACACACTACAAAAATGAAAGAAAGAAATGAATGATAAGAAATGTGGAGCTTTCTTATTAAGATCAAGAACAGAACAATGATGCCTCTTTTCACCTGCTTTTCAAACATAGTGTTGAAAAACCTAGTTAATACAATAAAAATGAAAAATTAATAAAATATATAAAGAAGAAGGAAGAAAGAAAGCTGTCTTTGTTTGCAGATGGCTTCATTATAGTAAAATCTAAAATAATTAATAAAATATCTCCTGGAATTAACAAGCAATTTGGGCATGGTTAAGAACACAAGGCTGATATGCAAAATCAAAAGTTTCCCTTGGGGCTGGAGAGATGGCTTAGCGGTTGAGGCATTTTGCCTGCGAAGCCTAAAGACCCCGGTTCGATTCTCCAGGTCCCACATAAGCCAGATGCACAAAGGGGCACATGTGTCTGGAGTTCGTTTGCAGTGGCTAGAGGCCCTGGCATGCCCATTCTCACTCTCCCTCTCTGTCTCTAATAAATATATAAATAAGAAAAATATCTTTTAAAAAAAAGTTTTCCTTTTTATCAGCAATTAATAAATGGTATTCACAATTAAAAACACAATAACATTTAAATTTGCACTCAAATTATGAAATCTGACCAAATAAGTGTGAGATCTAAACAGAGCGTATCGGTTACTTGTTGTTACTGAGACAAAATAACCAACTTGAAGCCTAGGGAAGGAAAGAGCTCATTGCTCCTTACAGTTCCCGAGGGTGAGTCCATCATGAGAGGAAGAATGACAGGAGCAGAAAGTCGACGTCACGTCATCATACTCAGAGAGGAGACAGAGCAGGCAAAGCTGCGCTGTGACACCCCAAGATCTGCCCATGACACACTTCCCCCACCTCTTAAAGATCCCAAAGCCTTCTCACACAATTGAGAGCCAAGTGTTCAAACACATGAGTACATGGGGGACATTTTACATTCAAACCACCACCCAGGGAAAGTTGCAAAATGCTGATGCAGGAAGTCAAAGAAGTATTAAGTAAATGGATAAACAGCTCACGTCTGAAACAGGAAATCTCCATACGACTAAGCACATGGGGAGACAGTCCACAGCTTAGATAGGCGTCTCAATAGTGCTAAGTAAACAGGTATATAGTCATGTTGACAGACAGGAAATTTCAATACTGCCACTCTTTCAGTTCTTCCCCACTGGATATACAAATTCATTATAACCTCAATCAAAATCTCATCATGTTGACTGAGTGAGATCAACAAATCAGATTCTAAAAAGGGGCCCGGTGTGGTGGCGCACGCCTTTAATCCCAGTACTTGGGAGGCAGAGGTAGGAGGAGTGCCATGAGTTTGAGGTCACCCTGAGACTACATAGTTAATTCCAGGCCAGCCTGGGCCAGAGTGAAACCATACCTCAAAAAACCAAAAAATAAAATAAATTTTTTTTGGAAAGACAAAAGAGCCAAAATAAATGAACATAATATTGGAAAAGAACAAAGTTGGAGAACGAACATTATCCAACTTCAATATTTATTATAAACTACAGTAATAATACAATATAGTATTGGCCAAAAAAGAAAAATAGATTCTATAAATAGATCCATATAAATATAGTCAACTGATATTTGACAAAACAGAAAAAGTAATACAATGAAGAAAAGACACTATTTACAATAAATGTGTCTGGATAAACTAAATATATACACTAAAAAAATCTAAACATAAGCCTTAAATCCTTCACAAAAAAACTCAATATCCACTATATCTACTATATATATTACATCTCAATATCTACAATAAAATACAGTATTATACAACTATCAGAACACAGGAAAAGATCTAGATGGCCAGGCATGGTGGTACATACTTTTAAACCCAGCATTTGGGAGGCAGAGGTAAGAGAATCACTGTGAGTTCAAGGCCAGCCTGAGACTAGAGTGAATTCTAGGTCAGCCTGGGATAGAGTGAGACCCGACCTTGAAAAACAAACAAACAAACAAAAACTATACGACCTAGAGTCTAACAAAGATGTTTTAGATAAAACACCAAAAACACAATCTACTAAAGAAAGATTTGATCAGATCTATGAAAGAAATCGTATGTTAATGTTCTCTATGAAGCATGCTGTCAAGAGGATAAAAGAAAAGCCATAATGCAGTCTGAAGTATTTGCCAAAGACACATCTTACACAGGATTGTTCCAGAGTGTCACCCAAGTTGAGGAGTATTTACTGGGGATCTACTTAGCCAGTGCCAGTGTGCAAAGCCAAAGGAAGAGAATGGGAGAGAGCAGAAAAGGCCCAAGCCGCAAGCTTAATGATGCCACTGGAAGCCAAAGATGAACTACAAGAAGAACCCAAGGGAGAATGGTGGGCTGGAGATAGCAGGAACCTGGGTTACAGTCAGGACAGCAGCTGCCCTTGGTCAAGCCCTCACCTCTGCAGCTTCCGCTCACTAACTTGCTAAGCTAGGAGGCCCAGTTAAGGGAGGCAGCGAAGGCGTCTAGAAGGTCTCTTCCCGACCATCAGCCCCTAACTTTGTGAGAGTGTCGACAGTCAGCTTTGTGTGGCTGCAAAGATGACACTCCAGCACGTTTCCTCAAGAGGGAAGGTGAGTAAAGAAAATCATTGCCAGGTGCAGAGGGTGTGAACATGAATCTGGCACACCCAAGCACAGGCAGCTCTGGTCCCGCTGAAACCCCAGCCGTCCTTCTCTGTCTGTCTGGATCCCCACTGGTGTCCTCATTCAGCTGACATGGACTTAAGGTGTGAGCATAAGGACCCTTGAAAGTTTGACAGATCACTGGTGAATCCATTCGTCTTTCACTGAGAACATTGAGGATCTGTGCATGGTTTTAATGTAATCTGGGGGCTGGGGAGATGGCTCAGCAGTTAAAGGTGCTTGCAAAGGCTGACAGCCTGGGTTCAGTTCTCCAACACCCACATAAAGCCTGATGCGCAAAGTAGCACGTGCATCTGGAGTTCATTTACAGTGGCAAGAGGTCCTGCCATGATCATTCTCTCTCTATTTCTCTCTACAAATAAATAATTTTTTTATTGGTTTTTTTGAGGTAGGGTGTCACTCTAGCCCAGGCTGACCTGGAATTCATTCTGTATTCTCAGGGTGACCTCGAACTCAATGGCGATCCTCCTACCTCTGCCTCCCGAGTGCTGGGATTAAAGGCGTGAGCCACCACGCCAGGCACCAAATAAATAATTTTTAAAAAATAAATAAATAAGGTAATTTTCATTTTATTACATGGGATTCCCAAACAAGACTAATGCCCCACTCTGGAGCCCGTACTATGGGGCTGAGCCACAGGACATCTGCACCATGGGCACAGAAAATATTTCAGGCAGCTACCCCTAGGAAGGGGTGTGGTTAACTGAAGAATTTGGAGAGCACATGTCATAACATACTATCTAGTCAACATGGGCTGGGTTACCTGACAGGTTATGTTACCTGACGGTCTATATACCTCCCTGGATGCACAGCTTATCCCAGTAGGTGTGCAGGGACACCCCCTGATTAGCACCTTCTCACAACAGAGAAAAAGATGGCAACATGGGCCATTTCCATAAGTAATCCTAGAAATATCCCCACCGATGCCCGTTCCATGCCTTTATACATAGTGAGTCTTGGGATTAAGTTGAGGAGCCCTTGGATTACAAATGAGGAATACTGACCATTTGTGTGACCTTCAGAAAAACCAGTTAACCTCATTAGGGATTGATTTCTTATTTCTAGAATCTGAATAATACCTTCCCTCCAGTCTTAGCTTAGCAGTTAAGGCACTTGCCTGAGAAGCCTAAGAACTCAGGTTCAATTCCCTAGTACCCACATAAGCCAGATGTACAAGGTGACACATGTGTCTGGAGTTAATTTGCAGTGGCTAGAGGCCCTGGTGTGCCCATTCTCTCTCTCAGTCTCTCTCTCTCTCTCTCTCTCTCAGTCTCTCTCTATATATCTCTTTCTCTCTTTCTTTCAAAAATAAATAAATTAAATGTTTGTTAAAATCTTGCTTATGGAAGTATAAAGTCTTAAGAACATTTAAATGAAAGAAATCAAGAATAGCTCTAGATTGAGAACACAATCTATATTTAAGCATGGCGGAAGACCAGAAGGAAATACCCCAAAATGGTCAATCACCTTTAGTAGTAAGAAATTTTCACTTCTCCATCTCTTCATTCTGTATTTTATCGATATCGATATCTATAATAATCACACTAGTGTGGTAAGCATAAATGGCCTGAAATGTGTGAGTCACTAGAATCTCACTTTCTTCCTCAGCCACACTGGTTGCCTTCTGTCCATTTTCTTGCTCTAAGGGTTTCACTTAGAGTCTGGACAAGGGGAATGAAAGGTCAGCATCCCACCAATCAGGCCCTGTCTTGGGTCAGCAGGCCTCTGGGCGGATTCTGTGAAGATGGCTGAGATCTCACAGTTGTAATGAGGCTTAGATGCAGGTTGCATTTCAACTGTCCAGGCCACCCTCACTCCCTGTTATGAAGACTTTTCACTAACGAGCTCTGTCACCTCCTTTAGGAATCTCATATGATGGATGCTGCATTGAAAAGTATTTAAAACAGAAACATTTCCTGATCTGGGAGGACAGAGGCATTCTGTGGAAGGTCTACCCATCTGCGATTGCTAAGGCAGGTTGCACAGTGTGATGGTTAATTTGACTATTTTAGTAGCTACCTAGAGACCTGGTGTGGTGGGGTTTTTTAACATTTTATTTTTATTTGTTGATTTGAGAAAGAGGCAGAAAGAGTGGGACACCAGGGTATCCAGCCACTGCAAACAAACTCCATACACATGCACCACCATGTGCATCTGGCTGAGGTGGGTCCTGGGGAATTGAGCCTGAGTTCTTAGGCTTTGCTGGTGTGATGGTTTGAATGGATGTCCCCCAATAGATTCAAGAGTTTATTAAAGTTTGTAATTGACATTTCAAGCCACCTGGCTAAAGAAGGTGTCACCATGGGTGGGTCCTGGGGTCCAGCCCTAAGGTGTAGGAGTAGATTTGGAATTCCAGTCTAAAGATATGCCAAGTGCCCGAGTTCTGCCTGGGTTGCCTGTGGTTTGGTGGTCAGTTTGTTGCTCTTGCTTTGGTGGTGGGTTTTCTTTTTTACCATTATGGAACTTCCCCTGGATCTGTAAGCTTCAAATAAATGCCATTCCTCCCATAACTTGTTCCTGGTTTGAAGTTCATACCAGCAACCTGAAGCTGCCGCCATACCTAGTACAGTATTATTTTGGAGTGTGTCTGTTAAGGTGAACACTGGGGAAGGGAAGTAAGAGGCCGCAGGTAAGTATGAGATAGCCAAGCTACCTAGTTAAGAACAGGGTTCCGGACAAACAGCAAAGCTGGCCTCGGTAGACTCTGGCCAGCCACTCTCGGGAGAAGCTATACAAGACACCACTGCCTTCTCCTCTAGCAAACCTCTACACTTTATGGACACTTACATCTTTATGCCCATTTCTACATCTAATGCATCTGAATTATCGGACTGAACTGTGAGTAAAAACGGCTTCTAAGAAAGCTACCACCTATGTCAAGAATGAGAGCACCCCAGATTGCCCGGGAGTGGGCGGGGATACCAGATACCAGGGGCAGCTCTCTGCTGTGCCCTCCCTCCCCCCCCCCGCCGCTCAGTCCAGCCTCCACGCTGGAGGGTACATTTCCTTTCCTTCCTTTCCACTTTTGCTTTCTCTTCTATTAAACATAAATCTTGACTGTGGGAGCACAATGCCAGAAACTGCCATCGCGGCCCTAGGAGAGAATTGGGGCGGAGGAGCCCCCTCATCCACATCCTGAGGCCGTTTCCGGAGGAGGTGACATTTCCTTCTGCGGCTAGGGGAAGTAGGTGAGAACATCCACCCTCCCACAAGAAAATCACAGCTCCTGCAGTCTCTTGGGTTCTCAGGTCTCAGCCATGCACTGACAATGACACCTTCGGTTTCCCCAGTGCTGAGAGCTTGGGACTTGGAGTGAGTGAGCCACACAGCAGACACCCCAGGGTCTCTACCTTGAATATGACCTCTCCTGGGACTTCTCAGCCTCCCTAATTACATGAGCCAGTTCTCTCAATCAGTCTCTCCTGTGTCAGTTGCAGTCAGCTTTCCTTCCATTGTGACAAATACCTGAGAGGAACAAATTAAAAGAGGAGCTAATGGCTTCAGGGGATTTGGTCCATAATCTACTGGCTCTACTATGCCTACAATAGAACAGACAGAATGGAATATGACAGTGGGAGACTGTCATATGTGGGAGCAGAGGTGGTCACGTCATGATGAGCCAGACTCAGAGAGAGACCAGGAGCTAGGGACAAGGTGTCTCTTTCTGGGGGTAGTCCTGATTGCCTACATCCTCTAAGTTCCCCTCTAATTTTCCAGCCTCTCCCAATAATGCCGACATATTACGAATCAAGGATTGATGCACTAATAGGTACAAACTCTCTTGGTCCAATCCACTCTCAATGATTGGATCCGCCAGCTAGAGATGAGTTCTATGAGCCTTTGGGGGGACACTTCATATCTAAGCCATAATACCCCCTTTTTATCTGTCTATCTGTCATCTGTCTGTCTAATCTCTATCCCATTGATCTGCTACTCTGGACCACATTAACGAACACACATTCTCAGACTCACTCGATCAGTAACAATCTCTCTTTTTGTAACAGTAACAGAAACATACATTTTCATCACTGAACTAAATATAATTATTTTTTTTAAGACAGGGTCTTGTTCTGAATCCAGGCTGGGCTAGAACTCCTGGCAATCCTCAAATCTCAGCCTCGCAGTGTTTTGATCACAGGTGTGAATCAACAGGCCCAACTAGTCACTATCATGTCTCTATCATGTCTTTATCATGTCTCTATCATGTCTCTATCATTATAGTGATAAAAACAACCCATCCCTGTTGGGCCCTGCCATTATAGTGATAAAAACAACCCATGCCCTCAGTAATTAAAACTGCCTCCACAGCTAAGGTACTGTTGGCCCTTACAACTATGTCCCCTCTTCCCGCCCCCTTCCTCAAAGCACATAAATCCTCCCCCCCCCCAATATGTGAGCTCCCGGTGTTTTAAGGGGTTTGAGTCGCCGGCCCTGTCTTCAGCCAGCCTCAAGAGAGGAAACGGCTGGCCCGGCTCTCTCTCTCTTTTGCTCTACCACCTCTACAATGCCCCAGTAATTAAAAGTACATAAGGTCATGACAACTATGTCAGCCCTTCCCTACAAATGTGAGCCACTGAAAGGGACATTATTTCATTATTTCTCCCTTTGGAATCAAATGAAAGCAGAGATAAATGAAATAAAGAAATGTCTCAAAAAGAAAAAAACACTCAGCATCTGGCTGAAGAGATGGTTTAGTGGCTAAGTACTTGCTACACATGCATGGGGGCCTGAGGGGGCCTGAGACCACCAGAGTATGTAAATATCTGGCATGGCCTCACATGCCTAAAATCCCAGTCCTGCAGGGAAGCAGAGACGCAAGGATCACTGGAGCCCTAGAAGCTCCAAAGTCAGTCAGACATTCCAGCTCAAAACAAAGGGCAGGAAGGAAAGCAATAGAGCAGGACCCCATGTTCTGCTGGGACCACTGCCCACAGGAGAGTATATGGGCACCACACCATGCCACATACTGCATGCACCACACCGTGTGCACACCACACCACACACATGTCACATTACACCCAAGAGCAGCAAAAACAAATGTGAGTATCAAAGGAGAAAATATCAGATGATACTAAGGAATCACTGTTCACTGAGTGCTGCTGTGATTTTGCCTAATGTTTAATCATTTATATAAAAGCATTTAAGAATGAAATAACATGCACTCTTGTGCTGTGTGCAAGTCGCCTGAGAGGACAGGGTAGAAGGTAAAGGGACTGGGGAGACAGCACAGAGGCTCAGGGTCAGCAGAGCTGGCCATGTGTGGACTAACCTGAAAGCTGGGAGTGGGGACAAGTGTTAACATCAGCAGTTCCCAGACTTGCGTGTAGGTTGGAACCAGCCAGGAAACATCAAAAGCCGGGTGCCTGTGTTGTACCCCCCAGACGGCAACGCTAACAGTCGGGGAGTGTGTTTCTGCTTCGTGGGAGCCACAGTGAGTCTAGCAGACAGGAAACCGTGGGGTTACACTATTCTCTATACTTCCAAGACAATTTGCATTTGTATGTACATGTTGTGTATGTGTGACCTGCGTGTGTGTGTGTGTGTGTGTGTGTGTGTGTGTACGCACACTTGTGCACATGGAGGCCTTATTCTTTGAAACAAGGTCTCTTGCCGAACCTAGAGTTCACCAATTCAGCTAGGCTGACGACCCTGGGAGCCTGAGGAATCCTCCTGCCTGGGCCTCCACAGGGCTGGGATTACAGACACAGGCCTGGCACTTCACATGGGGGCTGGGATCTGAACTCAGGTCCTCGGGCAGCAAGCACTTTACCCACTGAACCATCTCCCCAGGGCCTGCTCTGAGTACATTTAGTAGTTTCAAAATCTGATATTTTCAATGCAAGGGGAACAAAAAGACAGCAGAATATGAGGAGGAGAGAACGGTAGCTCCTGCTGCCCTACTTTGTCCAAGGATGGAGCCTGTGATGGTCTCCCCCTTTAATCCTTCACCCCAGGCTCCCTCTGCTAGCAGGTGTCTCCCCATTTCTTGGCTCCTGGCTCAGGTGGGGCCCACATTGGATGGCACCACCACATCCTAGGCCCTTTTTACCCCTAAGAGGACTCTGCAGCCTGGCTATTCCCCTGAGTTTTCAGGCCAGTGAGAACTTCACCACGATGATCTCTCCTCCCTCTGCCCTCACTTCACACCTCGCCCCATCCTTCTCCCTCTTTTCTTTATGCTGGCAAATTATCCACTTTTGCCTCACACTTAGAACGTGAGGCCAAGACTTCCCAACAGTGCCACAATTGAGTTTAATCATTCTCTTGGATGGATGGATGGATTTTTTTTTTTACTAACTAATTTGCAGTAGGGGCCTCTCACCTGGCCTCCCACAGCCCCCCCCCCATAGGCCCACCTTATAGGACAATGCTTCATTCAGACCAGAATGTCTCCATGGCAGGTTTCGTGTTCTCAGCTGTGCGAATGGTGGGGGTGTGATTCTTTTTCAGAAAAATGCTATTATTATAGAACCCCAGGCTTACCGTCCCCCAGTCTCCCAACAGCAGCCCTCCTTATGTCTGGGGAAATGGTACTGTGGAGATAATTTCTGAAAGGAGCTGAGCATGGCTGATCACCAAAGCCCTGCACGCAAACAGAATGCAGCCAGCCCCCCCCCCCATGCAGCCCTTCGTTTGGCCAAAGCCTCACTTCACATCGAAAAGACCCCTCAAATGAAAAGTCTACCCAGACATATGAAAAGTAGCAATAAAATAAATTTTAAGTCTTCCCGGTAAACAGACTCCCAACTTCTCTCTGTGCTCCTCCATTCTTCTAAGCAGTTGATGAGAGCACCCCAATTGTCAAGAAGGGAAGTAAAAGGGTTCAGGCCTTGATGTTGGGGGTCAGGGCTCTGGACACTACAGCACAGGCTGCACACCTCCTTGCCCATGGGGCCAGAACTTGAAGGCCAGTGAGGGAGACAGGTAGAGCTGGGAATGTGATAGGGTCTTCTGAGGACTGTTGCCCATACATACCCTCTCTAAGCAAGGCAACCACTTCTACTTTCAGACAATTGTCTCCTGCATAAATAATAGAACAGCTCAGTTTAGCCAAGCCTCATTTTCATCTCTCACCCGTGGAACTTCTCATTTAGCATTCCAATAAGCGTCCTTTATCTTTTTGTTTTCATGTGAATGTGTGTGTGGTGTGCTAGTGTCCGTTTTACATGCCCTCCCACATGTGTGTGCAGATGGGAGTGGAGTGGGGTAGACCAACTCAGATGTCAGCCTCAGGAGCACTGTCTAGCTCTTCTGAGACAGGCTCTCTCATTGGCCTGGAACTCACCGATTTTAAAACTACACTGGCTAGCCAGCATGCCTCAGAGATCCTCCCGTCTCTGGCTCCCCAGAGCTGGCAATGCACGTGTGAGCCACCATGCCTGGTATTTACGTACTGGCAAGAGAACTAAGGGCCTCCTGCTTGCAAAGAAGGCACTTTGCCAACTGAGCCATCGCCCAAGCCCCAAAGTCCTCCATTTTTTAGATGGGTAAATAATTGTTTCTGATGGTAAGCACCTCACCCTGCAAACTGCAGCTCTAGAGGGCAGTCTGCTACCTTAGCTAGATGCATAGTCTCTCTACTCCTTGTATGAACCCCAGTGTTCTTGAGCCCCACCCTCCTCCTAGACCCTGCTCTACCCCAGCCTGCAAAGCACCCTGCCAAACTGGCCTACTCCAGAACAGAAAACGTCCTCCCACATGTCAATATGCCCCTGACTGTGGAGGAAGATGTGTTCTTGTCTCCGCATCCTCACAACCGTGCGAGTCTTGAAAGTGTGCTGAATGAGTGAGCAAGCGAGGGAACGAATGTATGGTTACGGTACCCCTGGCCCCAACTCCACGACGCTGCTATTCTTGCCCGCGTTACACAGATGAGGACTTGTTAGACCTGCGGAAGGACTTGGGCCAAGTGCTACAGCCCTTGAAGTTGGGCTGGAACTCCAGCAGGTCTGTCCATCCCCAATCTATGCTCTTTGAGCTGTTCAAACTGCTCCCATTGTTCCACTATGCACCTTATCTACAGAAGTCCTGAATTGCCTCATCCTCAGGAGTCCTGAATCACGGGCTAGTACTTGAAACACAGCATACAGCACGTTTAAAGACGTAAAAATTCCACTTTGAAAATATGGTATATATGCAATGGAATTTTCAGCCGTATAGAATAACAAAATTATATAATTTTCAGGAAAATAAATGCAACCAACAATATCTAATTAAGTGAATTAAGTCAGTCTCAGTGAGAAAGATGATGACATCAAATTAAAAGAGAGACCAATGGAGAGAGGGAGGGGATATGATGGAGATTGGAGTTCTAAAGGGGAATGGGGGAGGGGAGGGAAATATGCGTTTTTTTGTATGTAAGTATAGAAGTTGTCAAAAAAAAAAAAAAAAAAAGTTCAAGGCCTGAAGCTAATCAAGGAATCCATACTTTTTCGATGCCCTTTAAATATCCCATGCAGTGTATCTTCACACCATCAATCACATCACTTCAGAGTTTTTAAATGCAAAATATTTAACCCATCAGTGTGTGAAAGAAGTGGCAGCCCATACTCTCCAGCAGGCATGACCCCGGACCCCACAGAAGCTCAGGAGCCGGGTGACCCTTCCACAACGCAGGAGCTGCCAAGTGCGTGCCCCATGGCTGCCCAAATCCAAGTAGCTGGCCTGCCACCTTGTGGACGCTTGGAGTAAAGCGCCTAGCAGGCTGGCTCCGAATGCCCAGTGTGAGAGGACTGGTAAGTAGGACCTGGGGCGAACTTTTCTCTGTTTAGTTAATGTTTTATGTCACGTATGACATAAATGACCCAAATATAAATCAAAGACGCTTTTTTGAAATAGTAGGCTGTGGTAGTTTGAATATATGTCCCCCAATATATTCAGTATTTTACTAGTTATAGTTTGTATCTGCAATCACCTTGCTAGAGGCAATGTCACTGGGGGCTGGTCTTAAGGTGTTGGTGGTGGGTTTGAGATTCCATTGTAAAGATATGCAAAGTGTGCCTAGCAGGAGTTCCTGAAGTGTGCTGGGCTTTTGGGCTGTAGCTTGCTCAGTGTGCTGTGTGGCTGGTTGGTTTTTCTCTCTCTCTGCTTGGCCCTGTGAAGGCAGGCCACTTCTCCTGCCATTATGGAACTTCCCCTGGATCTGTAAGCGTCAATAAATAATATCCCTTCCTCCATAACTGTACCTGGTCTGGAAGTTCATCTCAGCGAACCTGAAGCTGTCTGCTACATAGGGTCTCACGTAACCCTGGCTGGGCCCAAACTTGCTGTGTAGCTGAGAATGACCTTAAACTCCTGCCTGCTTCGACTTGATAAGTGCTGCCACCATGCCTGATTTATGCAATGCTGGAGATGGAACTCCGGCTTTGTGCTCGCTAAGCCACCACTCTGCCCACTTACCATGTCCCAGCCCTAAGAAACATGTTTAAAGATGGTGGGCTCCGGCTTCTTTAGCACTGAGGCATACACAATCTACCCAAGGGTTAAAACCCACATCCCTTCCAATCGATTTAGAATCTTCAGAACATAGGACCCTCAACTTTACTTTCAAATTACTTTATTATAGTTAAAGTAATAACAGAGACCTGGGGAGATGGCTCTGGTTAAGGGTGCTTGTTCGGCTCCCCAGTACCCATGTAAAGCCAGGTGCAGAAAGTGGTACATGCATCTGGAATTTGTTTGCAGCTACCAAAAGGCCCTGGTGTACCCATTCTCTCTCTCTCTCCTTATCTCTCTCTCTCTTTCTCTCTCTCCCTTGCCAATAAATAAATAAAATATTCTAAAATAACAATACCAATAACAGAATTTCCATAGTAACTATGTAACATAGTATGCAATCATTCATCTGTCAGTGGTCATGTGTGTCTGCTCTTGGCTCTTGTGAACTCTGTTGCTCTGAACGTGGGTGTGTAAACAGCTCTTTGAGATCATGGTCAGTTCTTTTGCATTCATGCCCAGAGCAGGTTGCGGGACACACAGCTACTCCGCTTGGTGCCTTCAGTTTCAACACCGCTGACATGACTTGATCATAGAAACCCTGGTGCAGCCTTCACCACATGGGGCTCAAACAGAGCCTGGGAGAGAGGTGAGAAGACCATTGACGGGGTTTTTTTTTTTTGCATTCTCACTCATCTAGGGAGTACACTGGAAATTATGTGTACTTCCAATTACTCAGCCAGCTAACAGCCTGGAGGAATTAGACAATAATAACAAACAAGACAATTTCAAACAGTGAGTACTGCTATACCATAGCCTGGCCAGCTTGTTTGAAAGAGACTCCGAGCACAGCTAATAAATGACACTAACATACACTGCTTGGTCTCAAGTACTCTCCAAAGAGCTTCAAAAATCTTAGCTTGCACAAGCTATATAACACCCAGGAGATGTAAGGCTGCTCTGATCCCCTTAGCTGAGCAAGTGAGGCACACAGGAGTTAAGCGTCTGAGGAATAGTACAAACCAGCACACAGCAGGGTTTAGAATGGAAGCCGGGCAGTGCAGCCTGAGGATGCCAGCTGAGACAGAAAACGTTTGAACTGAGACCAGGATGGCAGAGAGTTTGAGACTCTCAGTTCTGGAACCTTCTCAGGTAGCAAATGCAAAGGGGCAGGAAGAAGCTTCCAGAAGCTGAAAGAAGCATGGTGGCTGGAACACAAGAAGAGGAGAGCATGGAGAAAGGCAGATCAGATCATGGGGTTCTCACAGGAGCACAGGGAGAGGGGAGCAAGGAGGAAGGCAGATCAGATCATGGGGTTCTCACTGGAGCGCAGGGAGAGGGGAGCAAGGGGGAAGGCAGATCAGATCATGGGGTTCTCACTGGAGCGCAGGGAGAGGGGAGCAATGGGGAAGGCAGATCAGATCATGGGGTTCTCACTGGAGCGCAGGGAGAGGGGAGCAAGGGGGAAGGCAGATCAGATCATGGGGTTCTCACTGGAGCGCAGGGAGAGGGGAGCAGGGGGAAGGCAGATCAGATCATGGGGTTCTCACTGGAGCGCAGGGAGAGGGGAGCAAGGGGGAAGGCAGATCAGATCATGGGGTTCTCACTGGAGCGCAGGGAGAGGGGAGGGGGGAGGCAGATCAGGGGGTTCTCACTGGAGCGCAGATCAGATCATGGGGTTCTCACTGGAGCGCAGGGAGAGGGGATCAAGGGGGAAGGCAGATCAGGTCATGGGGTTCTCACTGGAGCGCAGGGAGAGGGGAGCAAGGGGGAAGGCAGACCAGATCATCTCACTGTCCATGGAGGAAGGGTGGCTGGCGCTGTGAGCCTCTAGAGGATTAGCAGTAGAAAGATTAACAGTTTTCCTCTCCTTAACAGCCTTCTCCAGTGGTGTGTATTAAGTGTGTTACAACAAGAAGCAAGTCAGGTAGGGGTCCTGAGGGTTCAAGCCCCAGTGTGGTGTGTCTTCCCTGTTTTGCTGATACCCCGTGCAAACATGGACTCTCCCAGGCTGCCCAGCATGGCATGTTGTAGCAGACAGCTTCAGGTTCGCTGAGATGAACTTCCAGACCAGGCACAGTTATGGAGGAAGGGATATTATTTATTGAAGCTTACAGATCCAGGGGAAGTTGCATAATGGCAGGAGAAGCTGGCCTTCTCTTACAGGACCAGGCAGAGAAAGAAAAGCCACCAGCCACACAGCATAGCACACTCCAGCTAGGCACACTTTGCATATCTTTAGATTGAAATCCTAAACCCACCACCACACCCAGTGACATTGCCTCCAGCAAGGTGGCTGTAGATGCAAACTATAAACTAATAAAACACTGAATATATTGGGGGCCATCTATTCAAACTACCACACATGCCCCTCTCTCTCTCTCTCTTCTCTCTCTCTCTCTCTCTCTCCTCCTGTTTCTCTTCTCACTGAAGCCAGCTCTCCTTGGCAGGCATCACTTAGTGGGTGACCTGCAGCCACTTTAGCAACAGGCTGAGTAATTTACCTTTGCTCACCGCAATGCCCTTACACCCTTGGCCTGGGAAGAGCACATGAGGAGCGAGATTACTTTCCCACATACAGAGAGCCATGAAGCAGGAATTTCTGCAAGAGACCTGGGAGTGTGAATTGGACCCCAGAGCTGGCTAAGGGAGGAAGAGGTGACCCAGGAAACATCACTTACAACCACAAACACCAGACAGGATTAAAGAGCTCTTTTCGTTGGAGCACTTACCCTCCATACATTCATCACTGTCCTCGGAACTCTGGCTTCTGAGAAGAGATGCTCTATAATGGACTGCTGGACCCTGTAAGGAGCTTCACCTTTGCTCTCAGCCGCTTCACCTCCTGTCAGAAAGCACCAGATCCTCCCATTACTAAGCATTCCCGGGCAAGGGATATAGCTCAGTGGGGAAAGTGTTTACATAGCATGAAGACCTGGGTTCAAGCCCATGAACCCATGTCAGAAAAGATGGGCTCGTAGTCCCAGCTCTGGAGAAGCAGACAGGAAATCCCTGGGCTCACTGGCTAGCCAGCTCCAGGACAGAAAGAGACCTGGTCTCAAAAGGAGGTGGGTGCTATTCTTGAAGGATCGCTCTCACCATTGTCCTTTGGGATCCACATACACATTCATGTGCGCCAGCACACGCACAAACATGCACACACATGCACAACTTTTTCTTCCTAGCAAGAAGAAAAAGCAATCAGATGTCCTTACAGGGAGTCATTTCTATTGCCATTGTTCAAAATCCTTTTTTTGCTGCTACCTCATGGTGGAAGACAGAGGGACCCAGAAGGTTCCTTTCTGATGTCATTCCTCTCATTGTCTTGGTAGTAGGTAATCACATGACTTTGTCTCCACCAATCAAAATCGTGCTTCCCTGAGACATTGCATCTTGAGAGTAATCCCAGGATTAGCAAGAATTTAGGGTGCACTGATTCTCCTGAATCCTAGCAGTAACTGTGGGTAGACCTGGCACTAAGACCTCTGGAGGTAAACAGTGTTAAGTCACTCTAGGCTAAGCTTTGCAGCCATCACTGTAGCCTTATAAACAACCTCCTAACGTGCTTTAAACACACTTAGTTCCTTTGTGCAGAAGGTCACAGTTCTGGGGAGGCAGACACGGGAAGATCCCTATGGCTTGTTACCAGCGGATCTAGCCCAATCCATGTGACCTAAGCTCAGTACAAAAACATGTCTCAAAACAAACAAGGCAGCGAGTGGTTGAGGATAACACCTGATGTCTACTTCTGGCCTCCACATGTACACACATGTGCATATGCACCCACAAACATACAGTACTGCATACACACATGCACACACACAAAAAAAAATAAATAAAAACACTGACACAGTCCACAGAAATGGGTATTTCTCATGGGACTCCTGAACATGTGGTACCAAAAAGTGATGTCAAGCCCAAGACCCCAATAAGGAAACAAGAGCCATGGAAAGTCTCCATCTTTCATCTTCCCCCATTAGCAAGCAAACTGTCAGCGGTTGATTATCTTTTTTTTTATTTATTTATTTTATTTTTAATATTTTTTATTGACAACTTCTTTAATTGTAGACAATATCCCATGTTATTTCCCTCCCTTCCCCCATTTTCCCCTTTGAAACTCCACTCTCCATCACATCCCCTCCCCCTCTCAATCAGTCTCTCTTTTCAGTTTAATGTCATGATCTTTTCCTCCTGTTATGATGGTCTTGTGTAGGTAGTGTCAGGCACAGTGAGGTCATGGATATCCAGGCCATTTTGTGTCTGGAAGAGCATGTTGTCTCTTCCTTTGGCTCTTACATTCTTTCCGCCCTGTCTTCCACAATGGACCCTGAGCCTTAGAAGGTGGGTTTGAGATGTTTCAGTACTGAGCACTCCTCTGTCACTTCTTCTCAGCACCATGGTGCCTTCTGAGTCATCCCAAGGTTGCCACCATCTGAAAAGAGAAGCTTCTCTAACCAAAAGTGAGAGTAGCATTAATACATGGGTGTGGACATTAAGAGAAGTGCTTACTGGGCAGTTTGGTGAGCATAGTATGTACATTTAGACAGACAGCAGCAGACATTACACCCCTAGGGCTCCTGACTACCCCTTTCGTACGTTTTCAGTATCAGGGATGTGTTCCCTCCCACAGAGCGGGCCTCCAGTCCAATTAGAGAGCAGTTGGTTTCCCCCATAATAGACATGCCACCATTGCACCCGTTGGCTCATTTGGCCTGGCTGGCCAAATTTAAAGCTTGCAGTATTCACTGTTGAGTACCTTCACTGGTGTTTTCTCTCTCTCATTGAACTGTATACAGTGTAGCTTTTTCCAACTTTCTGTCAGCTGGTCCTCATGGAGGCTTTCAGCTCAGCTCCAGCAAGTTTTCTCAGTGAACTTGCCACCCAAGTATGTGGAGTCTTCAGCAGTAGGGTCTTACCATCTATTCCTGGTGGGAAACCAAGGGCCTCGGCAATGGGCTATAATGTTTTGGGTGTATTTGTGACCTCCCTGGCCAACAACTCACTGGAAGGTATCCCATCCCTGGCACAGAAAATTTTCTAGTAACAGTCTATGGCTTCTGAGTGTTCCATTGTCCAGAAAAGTAGGTTTACCTATGACTTTTTTATATCCTCTGAGATTTTGGTTAGCCCTCCCGCCACCGTTCCTTTACTCAAGCTGATTTTCATTTAAGAGAACTAGAATATGAAAAGAATGAGTCTGTAAGTAACAGACTGAGCTGATGGCGGGTCCACGCTGTTGGACTTTGCAATATTCAAAATTGTCCATCATCCCACATACACACCAAGACCAACCACATAGGAAATGATCTCTGCCTGGCCATGCTAAGCGATCTGCCAACAGAGAGCAACAGAAAGCAGTCATGGCTGCTGACCATGAGATCTTTTCTGGCCCATCTGTGCCCCAGTGACTTTATAAATTCAGCATTGACTGTGTATGTGTGTGTACATGCACACGTGTGCGTACTCATGCGTGAGTGTGTGTACACTCTGCTATCCTCAGAAAGCCATCCTCTTGCAATTCCATTTTCTCCTAAAACTAATAGGACTTTCTTTCTATGAGCTCATCCACATTGACAAAGAGCTCCCCACTTTTCCAGAAAGAAAGGCTTTGACTAGAATCATCAAAAATTAGAGTCAAATGGGACCTTGGACATTTCCTTCCTCAAAATATCATTTTCATAAGAAGGTGTGTTTGGGAGAGGGTATTGACTGCTTAGGGTTTTTTTTTGTTGTTGTTGTTGTTTTGTTTTTTCAAGGTAGGCTGACCTGGAATTCACTCTGTAGTCTCAGGGTGGCCTCGAACTCATGGCGATCCTCCTACATCTGCCTCCTGAGTGCTGGGATTAAAGGTATGTGCCAATGCCCCGGCAGTATTGATTTCTTTAGAACACACAGCAGTGTCTTTCTCCTGAGCCATAGCTCTTTCTTCAACTGCCCCACTGACCACTCTCCCTGAGCCTCAGGGCCTTTGCATATGCTAGTCCCTCTGCCTGGACCATTCTTCCCAAGCCATGTCAACATGCGCAGTGCTTTACCCCTCTTAAATGTCCTATGAGCCCTCCATGCATGTCTTTTTCTGCCTTCTTTCCTTTTGCCTTCCTTCCTTTCTTCCTTTCTTTTCTTCTTTTTTCAACCGAGGATTCAATTTAGAAACTCACTTACGCTAAATAAGCTTTACTACTGAGCCCCGTCCACAGCCCTCTTTTCACTTTTTATTTTGAGACAGGCTCTCTCTAAGTTACCCAGCCTCACCTTGAAGCTGCAGTCCTCCTGTTTCAGCTCCCAGTCTCTGGGATGAGTCCTGTGCTGCTAGGTCTTCTGCATTTCTACTTCAAGTTGCATGCATGCGCTCTTGCTCTCTACCTATGCCTTCTCTTCTCCACTGAACACACATCCTCAGTGTGTGATTTGCTTATCTTTGTCCGTCTGCCCACACTCCAATCCAAACTCCATGCAGAAGGAGCCTGTGACCAGTACCAGTCATCACAAAAGCTCAGCTTATGTTTACTGGAAAAAAAGAATAAACTGCTTCAAAGCCCACGTCTGTACTCACAAATCAGGACTGAGCAGGGAACAGGCAGGAAAGCCTACGGGTAGAGAGAAGATGGGGACCAGAGGGCTGGAACCATCTGAGGAGGGTGACAGAGCTCGGCTCCACTGGTCACTCAGTGTCCAGTAGCACTAGGACTCTCTATTCCCTTAGAAAGAAAGTAAAAGCCTGGCAAGTGGTGAGGTCTGTCTAGACCTCATACTGAGACCTTTTCCAAGAAAGAAAGAAAGAAAGAAAGGAAGAAAGAATGGAGGGAGAGGAAGAGAAGGAGGAGAAGCAAGATGGAAGGAATCATATTGTGGGAGGAGCAGATGGAATCTACTCAGTTAGTTTTCTTTTCCTCTGAGATAGCCTCGCTACGTGGCCAAAGCTGACCTTCATAATCCTGACTCAGCGTCCTGAGGGCCACAATTGTCCAGCTGTGGACTTTTTGTCATGTTTATGTGTGCTCACGCATGTGTGGGCACACCTGTGCATGCAAGTGCAAGTGCATGTACGTGTGTGTAGTGTGCAGAGGCCAGAGGTCAAGATCAGGTGTCCTCCTCACACACGCATCGTCTTACGTTTTCAAATGGTGTGTCTCATTGAACCAAGAGCTTACCTATTCGGTAAAACAGCCAAGAAGCCTAAGGGATCCTCCTGTTTCTGCCTCCGCAGAAATGGAATTACAGGTATAAGCCAAGCCAGATTTTATGTGGGCTCCAGGGCTCTTTTTGCCTGATTTTTGTATATGAGAAAAATGCCTTCGTTGAATAATAACCGGTTTCTCCTGTTCAAACTCAGCACTCTATTCAATAGCACAGGTTTGTGCCCAATCTTGGACCCAGATTCCCTGAAAATGGATACAAGGGGTATGGCATCAGAAAGCTCCCTTTTTATTCTGGGCAAGCTGCTGGCGGCTACGGGTGCCCAGCCTAAAGAGCCAAGTGAGTGAGTGAAAGCTGATTAAAGAAGGTTCTGGATACATAGCCGTCCCCCAATATGGTAGCAAATCTCCCTTTCATGGGGAGAAACTTAAGGTTCCTCAACATATACTTGGTGAAAAGTACTCTGGCCCCAACCATTTGATGGATCCTCCATATAATGTTCTTTTTATTTTTCTAATTTTTGTTTTATTTTGAGATTTTCTTTTGGCTTCCGTATATGTGGTGTGCATGCATGTGTATAATCATGTTTGTGTATGTGTGTGCTCATGTGTGTGGTTGCATGCTATGGTAGTTTGAATATATGTCCCCCAATATATTCAGTGTTTTATTAGTTTATAGTTTGTATCTGCAATCACCTTGCTAGAGGCAATGTTACTGGGGGCTGGTCTTAAGGTGTTGATGGTGGGTTTGAGATTCCATTGTAAAGATATGCAAAGTGTGCCTAGCAGGAGTTCCTGAAGTGTGCTGTGTGACTTTTTGGCTATAGTTTTTGCTCTGTGTGCTGTGCGCCTGGTTGGTTTTGCTCTCTTGCCTGGTCCTGTGAGAGCAGGCTGCTTCTCCTGCCTTATGGAACTTCCCCTGGATCTGTAAGCTTCAATAAATAATATCCCTTCCTCCATAACTGTGCCTGGTCTGGAAGTTCATCTCAGCGAACCTGAAGCTTTCTGCTACACATGCATATGGAGGCCAGAGGCTGACATCAAGTCTCTTCACTGAACCAGAAGCTTACGGATTCTGCTGGACTAGCTAATCAGTGAGCCTCAGGGATCTTCCCACCTGCGTCCTCAGTGCTGGGATTACAGGCATGTACCTGTGTGCTCAGCATTTTACATGGCACTGGGAATCCCAGCTCAGGGCCTCATGTTTGCACAGTAAGAACTTTACCCACTGAGCCGTCTCCTCAGCCCTGTTTTGGGTTTCTTCATTAGCTACATAATCTCTTCTCATTCTTCTTTCAACTTATGTCCATTTCTTCACCCCAGAACTAAAATGGAGTAGACTTTCCTGGAAGCAACTCTCAGTGTGTGTTAATTAAAAAAATGTAATCAATAGGCTGGGGAGAGATGGCTCAGTGAGTAAAGTCTTGCTGCTCAAGCACAAGGATCTTGGTTTGGGTGCCCAGCACTAGGGTTACAGGAATGTGCAACCATGCAAACTCCAGTTCATTGCTGCTGACCTCATGGCATCTAGGAGGCAAAGAGAGAAAAAGAAGTGATGTAAAACCCCCAAGTTCCCTTCAAGAGCATACTGTTAATGACCAACTTCTGCCCACTGGGGTCCACCCCTAGAGGTTTCACCATCTCCCAATAGCACTATGGATTGAGGACCAAGCCTTTACTGTATGGGTCTTTGAGGGACACTGAAATCCAAGCCTGAAGTAACCAGGATAACATTTGCTGCCTAAGTGTTATCACTTGGATATGAGCCACGCTTTTTCTCCATAGTCACATCCAACTGGACTCTTACTACTGTAATGTTCTTATTTCAATTGACCTTCTTTTAGTTAAAAGTTTATTTTGAAATAAAGTTTTGTGTTATCTGCACAAAGAGAAAATTAGCAATACTTGTCATAAGGGGAAATTAAACATCAATCAGTAAATTAAAAACAAGATGGTGTTTTAAGTGCCTGATTAGAGTCAGTGATTTATAGAATACATCAAAGCCTGGGTTCACTCACTTATTTAAAATAGGGCAGAGTTGTTTCTGGGGCTTCAAAAGCAACCACAGGGCTCTCTGGGCTGAGATACAAGCAATAGCCCTATGTCTCTCTGTGCCACATGGACAGACAGACAAACCTCATTCACATCTAGACCTCGGTCCAGTCCATCAGTCTCCAGGAAGGACCTTCAAATGAGACAGAAATGCATTTCCTGAACCTTCAAAATCACAGCAGAAAAATCAATCTATACTGTTATAGCTAAGAAACATTTTATGCATTTACAATAATGTATAATTCAATTTTTATGCAACAACCCTTTGTGTACCTATTTTCTCTGTGTTGAAAATTTCCATAGTTGAAGGAGAGGTTCGTGGGACTCATGAAACTTACAAGACTCCTGAAGCCAACCTCAAACCCCACAATTCCAGGGGGAGACAAGGTTCTTCAGGGAGTAAGCTTCATGTAAGTTGCACAGGGAACTAAGAAATGAAGCTGTCATGAGTCATCACCCATTATTAATTGTGTAATCATAAAGACTTAAATAATAAAGGAAAAATAAATATCTTCATTTAATACCTGTGGTGGTTCGAATCAGATGTGTCCCATAAACTCATGTGTTTTAAAAGCTTGGGGCCAAGCTTCTGGCAATTTGGAAGTGCGTTGTTGGGGGTGGGCTTGGAAGTATCATAGCCAACTCCCCCTTGCCAGAGGATGGCTCAGTCTCATGCTAATGATTTCCATTCACTGAGCAAAAATGATGTCCAGCCTTTGCTCATGCCATGCTTCCCTCCCATCATGAAACTTCCCCTTGAGACTATAAGCAAAAATAAAACTTTCCTTGGGCAGGAGAGATGGCGTAGTGGTTAAGGCACTTGCCTATGAAGCCAAAGGACCCATGTTCAACTCTCCAGATCCCACATGAGCCAGACAAACAAGGTGACACAAGCATAAGGTTGCACATGCACACAATGTGACACACACATCTGGAGTTCGAATGCAGTGGCTGGAGGCCCTGGCACACCACACCAATTCATTCCCTCCCTCTCTCTCTCTCTCTCTCTCAAAAAAAAAAAAAAAAAAAAAAACTTTCCTCCTATCAGCTGTGTTTGGTTGAGTGATTTACCCTATAAACAATAACTAACAATATCTAATTTGCATCTAGTAAGAGACTTTGAGTTTTTCAGGTATGCAACTGCCTGAGTCAATAAATCCATCGGTTCTCCGTACTGGGCTTGAATGGAATCTTTTCTTTGGTCTGCCATTGCCCTCTGTATCTGAGGTGAATAGAAATAGACTCCCCAGGAAACATCATGCAACACCCTCCAATGCATGTATCCGGAGAGACTGTATCCGAGTTACCTTCATTGACTCGGGTCACTCAGTGACTAGGTGACCCAGGCGAGTTACATGTGCCTGAGCTGCTAGAACCCTCTGCCCATCCCAAAGCCAAACAGCAACACTTTGCTCAGTCGTCCAAGGTCCCAAAATGCTAAAATGGGCCAAAGGGCATCTCACCACATTTGCTATTGCAGTAGTGCATGGTTGATTTTTCATACAGCGACCCTTTGTTGTGCGCCTGTTTCCTGAGTGGAGGCACAGGACAGGCTCGTGAGGTGCCTGAAACGTGCAAGACTTTCAAGGCCACTTCCTGAGATTATGCAGGCAGTAAACAATTCCCAGGAGAGGCCCTTGTCTGACCCTGGAGTCAAGAAGAATAGAGTTCAAATTGCAGCTTTCATAGCTAGTTCACACAACCACTCTGGACCTGTTTCCTTGGACATCGAAGGGGATGGGGATGGGGGTTGACTAGCTCGGGGCTCCAGCTCCGGTTATGGTCCCCATCAATTTTTGAACTGGTACATATTACCAGCATAAATGCATTTAATTAGCCCAGTCACTTATGTGACATCAGTATTTGCTTTAATGAAGAAACACTACATATATTATTATTATTTTTATTATTATTATTTTTTTTTTTTGTTTTTTGAGGTGGGGTCTCACTCTAGTCCAGGCTGACCTGGAATTAGCTATGTAGTCTCAGGGTGGCCTTGAACTCATGGCGATCCTCCTACCTCTGCCTCCCGAGTGCTGGGATTAAAGGCGTGCGCCACCACACCAGGCACAACATATATTATTTAACCACACAAAAATAAAACACTTAAAGGCATGAGCATTCGGGAAATAGCTTGCCCTACAAGCATAAGTACCTAAACTCATTCCAAAGAACCCACCTAAAATGCCAAGCATGCCAGCTGGCATCTGTAATTCCAGTACAGGGGAGGCAGAGACAGAAGCATTCCTGAGGCTTGCCACCCACACATTTAGCTTAATTTTAATTTTCAGGCCAATAAGAGACCCTATCTTAATGTTAAAAAAAAAAAAAAAGAGGTAGATGGCATTCCTGAAGACAACTCCTGACCCTGCCGTCTGGTCTACCCCCGCATGCACACACACACACACACACACACACACACACACACGTGCATGAGTTAAAGAGGAGACAGGAACAATAAATGTCATATTGGTTGTGATGATATAACACTATCCTCAGCCAATGACTCAAATCATACCATGACTGATTTATCATGAAAAGGTCAGATAATAATACTTAGATCAAGTATCATGATAATTTCCAGAACTTTTTGGCTGACTTTTTGTCTGTATTTTTCCATTACAGCGGGACCTGGTGGAGGGAGACAAAATTGCCATGCCTCTATTGTCACTTATGCTGTCTTCAAATAGTGGTGTCTTTGCTGTCTGTTTCATGAGTGGGCATTTCTTTCCAACAAGAAATGAAATTCATAAACACACGTGCTTCCTGGGGCTGGCAAATGAAGTCCGGTGAACAACGGGGCTTTAGGCACTAGACATTCATTGTCTCACACGTTCAGAGGCTGGAGTGTGAGATGGACGTGTAAGCCGAGCCCTGGTCTCTGCAGGAGAATCATCTCATTGTCTCACACATTCAGAGGCTGGAGTGTGAGATCAAAGTGTAAGCCGAGCCCTGGTCTCTGCAGGAGAATCATCTCATTGTCTCACACGTTCAGAGGCTGGAGTGTGAGATGGACGTGTAAGCCGAGCCCTGGTCCCTCAGCAGGAGAATCATCACTCCTTCCAGTGTCCACTGTCTGCAGGAACCCTTGATGCCTGGCTTTGTGGCTCCAAACTTCTCTGGAGCAACCTTTGGCTTGTTGACATATTACACCCATCCCTACCTTTTCCCCATGAACCCCTGTCTCTGGGCCTCTTTTCCTATAAGGACACCACTTCTTTTAAGGTCATATTGGATTAAGAGCACACTCTATTTCACGATGATTTTTAAAATTTTTGTGTGCATATTTGTGTGGTACACATGCATGTGTGTGTTTGTATATGTGTGTGTGTGTGTTGGTGCACATATATGTATGTGTGTATGCATGGGTTGCCCAGTGGTTGACATCATGGGTGTAAAGACCCCTGAGCATCCCTTCCCTAGAAGTCACTTCCAAAATGACTAAGAATTCAGATTCTGTGAGTTAGAACTAGACTCAACCATCTAAGAACCTTGAAAGGGCAGAAGGGGGGGGCATAAAAAGGACATTTAATCTATTATATATATTTTTTAAATATTTTATTTATTTATTTGAGAGAGATCAGAAATAGGTAGGTAGAGAGAGAGAGAGGGGAATAGGCGTGCCAGGGCCTCCAGCCACTGCAAACGAACTCCAGATGCGTGTGCCCCTTGTTCATCTGGCTCACGTGGGTCCTGGAAAATCGAGCCTCGAACTGGGGTCCTTAGGCTTCACAGGCAAGCGCTTAACCACTAAGCCATTTCTCCAGCCCCTATTATATTTATTTTTATCTCCATAGCATGTCTACAAGGGAAACATCTAATAAAATATTGGTCATCTTGCATTGGAAGAAAATGAAGTTATTACTGTTTCCCATTGACTATATTCAAGGGAACAGAATGCACCTGTCAGTGACATTAAATTCAGAGTCAGACTTTCTGGTTTGAATTCTAACTCTGCTATTTACTGGCTGGATAACTTTGGGTTATTTAATCTTTGTCCCTCAGTTTCCTCATCTGTAAAATCTGTAGTAACAATATCTCATGCGTTTGTTAAGTCCTTAAAATGTTGCCTGGAATATAATCATACCTGTGTTTAAGTTTGTTGTTGCTGTGATGAAGGTGATGGTGGTGGAGGTGGTGGTGGTGACTGTTGTGGCTAATCTTGTTCACTCAATGGGTTTGGGAATCACCATGAGCTATCAGTGCTCTCCTTACTCAAAGAGACTCTTTAGTAGCTGCAGTTTTAGTTGGGCTGGAGAGCCAGCTCCAGATACCGCCAACCCCACAGGAGAAATGCATCCTGACAATTCTGCTTCTCCAGAACCACTCCTGGCACCACAGTAGGTATTAGTTGGGCTTCTCTAGAGGAACAGAGCTGGTAGAATGAATATGTCGCATAGAGGGGGTTTAATAGACTGGCTTTCATGTTACCAGCTGGGTGGTCCAACAACGGCTCTCTGTAGGCTGCACAATCAGAACCTGGTAGTTGTTCCATTCGTAAGGATGGAGGCCTCAGTTGTCCTAATCTGATGCTGAAGGTCGGGAGGGTTCCTGGAAAGCCGCTGATCTTTAGTCTACATGGGAAGGTTGAAGAAGCTAGGTTCCGATGTTCATGCAGGATAGCAGCTCGGGGGAGATGTACATACCAGCAAGCAGTAAAGGCAGCCAAAAAGGGCCACTTTTTTCTGCAACCTCAATATACAAGCTGCCATGGTAAGGGCAGCCCACTCCAGAGGGAGGTCTGCTCCCCTCAGTTAACCCTTCCTGGAAACACCCTCAGAAACCTGCTCAAGAAGTGAGTCTCTTACTTGCTTCCTGATCTAATCAAGTTGACAGTAGACATTATCTCTCCTGGCGATGACAGTGGGGGGCTGGGGGGTGGTGATGATGTCACCCTATCAAGCTTCTCTAGTGCACTGCATTTCACTCAGGGCTGTCAAGCTGTACACACTGGCTTTGAATCTGAGTCTGGCTGCTTGCCAACTGAGCCACTCTGGACGAGTCATTTATGTCCAAGCTTTAGTTTCCTCAGCCCTGTCCAACCATTTTAATCACCCAGTCACAGTGTACAATGTCCAGTTAATGCAAACTCTTATAACTCATCACCCAATGGAGGGAAGCAATTACATCCGTTGTGCAGCTAAGTCATTTAAAGGTCTAGCACCTCCCAGCTCCTGTGAGTCAAGTCAGTTATGAGGTCCCTGGGGCTCTTGTTTGCCCTGTTTCCTCGGAACTCCCAGCCTCTTTAGAGAATTCTATCGTTCGGTCACCTCTTCAGATCCTTTGTGAAAATTGTGCCAGGCACTGAATGACAGGGTAGCTCAGAACAGAAAGTATACGTCACTCATTGACAGGGTTGCTCAGAACAGAAAGTATACATTACTGGATCTTTCCCTGGAGCAATGGAAAGACCCTCAGTCTTTCTTAATAAAGTGCTGACCTGCTGCTGCACCCTAAAGAAACAACATTTTGCATTTTGGCCAAAATGCCCCCCTTTGCTTATGAAAATTATACATTCTTATGAATTTATCATCCAGGTGGGGATATAAGACCAAGAATATTAAGATCATTAGGGGACAGTATGATACAGGGATAAAGATGTGTGGCAGTTAATGTGACTTTTAAAATAATTTTTAAAATATTTTTTCATTTATTTATTTGAAAGAGAGAGGGGAAGAGAGAGAGGCAGACAGAGAAAGAGAATGGGTGTGCCAGGGCCTCTAGACACTGCAAATGAACTCCAGATATATGCAACACCTTGTGCATCTGGCTTACATGGGTCCTGGAGAATCGAACCTAGATCCTTTGGCTTTGCAGGAACGTGCCTTAACTACTAAGCCATCTCTCCAGTTAGTAACTTTTAATGAATGATGGAAATGGTGATTTCTAAACACTCAATCATAAGAACAGCCTGAGGGTCTGTTACAATATAGATTTCTGAGTCCCGTTCTTTGACAGTTGAATCACAATCTCCAGAGAAACTGTCTTCCTAAAATATACCAATGACTCTTGAGCTACAGAAAGCTTGGAGACAGTGTTGTTAGATCATGGCTTTGTCTTCATCATTTAGATCTACTTCGGGTGGGTGTTGAAAGAACAACATTTTTTCCAAAGGTTTTAACTGGTTCTCATCTATGTAAAGCCGAAAACCAGTAGGTTGCACCATTGAATTATTGGAAATTTTTCTCTTACAGAAGGATCATGTAGTTATACACTCATACTTTTGGCAGCATTATCCACAGCTGTCAAGAGGTAGAAGTAACCATGAATTCGAGATTATATACTTATAATGGAATATTATTCCACCTTAACAGAGAGGAAATGCTGACAAATGGGACCACCTGGATGAACCTTGAAGACATTGCAGTAAATGAAATAAGCCGGTCACAGAAAACACACTCTATGTAATTCTGCTTACACGTGGTGCCTCAAGGGAGTCAGACCCATAGAAACAGAAAGGAGAGAGCCAGGCGTGATGGGGCATGTCTATATAAGCAGCATTCAGGAGGCTGAGGGTAGGAGGATCAAGAGTTCAAGGCCAGCCGGGCGTGGTGGCGCACGACTTTAATCCTAGCACTCGGGAGGCAAAGGTAGGAGGATCACTGTGAGTTCGAGGCCACCCTGAGATTATATAGTGAATTCCAGGTCAGCCTGGGCTAGAGTGAGACCCTACCTTGAAAAACCAAAAAATGAAGGAAAAAAAAAAAGAGTTCAAGGCCAGGCTGAACTGAAAAAAACCAACCCTGTCTCAAGAGCCAGGAGCTGATAGGAAAGCAGAGGAGACATAGGGAGAGAAGGAAAAATGGAATGTTGTTTACCAAGGGTTGAAGGAGGGGAAGATGAGAAATTGGGGTGTTTCATTTTTGTTTTAGTTTTTTTATTGACAACTTCCATAAGTATAGACAATAAACCATGATATTTCTTTCCCTCCCAGTGTGATGGGGTCTTATTATGGGGGTTCAAATGCAAACCTCATATCTGAGCTTGTATCTGTTTTACTGAACAATTGAAATAAGACTGAGAAGGCCGATTGTTGTAAATCATTTCATGAAAAATCCAGGAACCAAAGGGTGAGGAGTAAACACGTCCATGTGGTCTCAGAGCCCATGGAAAAGTCCATGGGTCCAGGGAAAAACAAACTATCCTTGCCTATGCTGGCAGTCAACGCCCAGGGGCCAGAAGAGAGGAAAAGGCCCAGCACTACCAGAACCCACGCTTTTTATGGGGGTCCCGGGCTGAGACCAGAAGGAGCAGCACTCCTGGGCCCATGGTCCTGAGGGGCTGGGCATGCAGCTGCTGCAGGCCGCAGGGCAAATGTGTGACAAGCAGCCACATTTGTAAGCAGCCAGAAATCAGTTTAAGATTTCTCTTACGACCTTTTTATAATTACCTAATTTCTTTCTCACCACCACCACCACCTTTTCCCCCTCCCACATCCTCTCTCCCAGAATTCTTTAAAAAATTATTGTTTAATGGATACAGTTTCACTTTTTTCAACATTAGAAGAGTTTTGGAAATTGATGAATATCTCTAACACTACTAAACTATATGCTTACATAAGTTGAGATTCTGAATTTAATGTTTAATGTATATTTTGCCATTAAATTAAATTAAATTTAAAAACATTTTTAAAAAAATATTTACTTGTGAGCAGAAAGAAAGTATGCCAGGCTTCTTGCCACTGAAAACAAATTCCAAACACATGTGCCACCTTGTGCATCTGGCTATGGGGAATTGAACCCAGGCTGGTAGGCTTTGCAAACAAGCTTCTTTAACCACTGAGCACTCAAAAGGTTGTTTTAAAAAACAAATAGGATGGATATGGTAGATACATAACTTTCTTAATACAGGCCGATTCACAGAAGACATTGTTAACTGATTACTGCATACTTCCACTTAGAGCCCAGAACTTCATGATTCCGGACTCGGGAGAAAACAATATGAGACAAGATGGAGAGAAAATGAAGTGGTAAAATGAGGTACACATGTGTCTGGGAAAATGAGAGATGGGCAGAAACAACAGAGGTTGTCTTCAAAGAAGGAAGGGTGTAAGTTCGAGGGAGACAAAGTAGACGGAGTCCCTTCAAACCTATCCTGCACTGTCCCTTGAAAATACTGTGTGAGGGCTCAGGACATGGGCTCCGTGAGTAAGAACGCTTACCATGCATGTGTGAAGATCTGAGCTCAGAGCCCAGGACCCATAGAAATGCAGGGGGTGCAAGCATCTGTAAAACCAGTCTGAAGAGATAGAAACGATGGGTTTCTGGGGCAAACTGGTGGGCTCCAGATTCAGTGAGAGACTCTGTCTCTCTAAATAAGGTATAAAAATAAAAGACACCTAAACATCAACATTTGGCCTCCACGCATGCATGACACATGTGCACATACACCCACCCACCCATTTTCCACCACATATATATTAGCATGCACACACACAAATGCACACCAAAAGAAAAAAAACAAGAGTACCCAGTGAATAGAAGGCCAGATCCTACCGCTCTGTTACCCTGTTATTATGCACAGTGACTAGAGACCCAACTGGCAGGGGCAACATGGTCTATGTGCAGAGTGAGGACCTAGAGAAATGAGTTCAAAATCCACCTCTGCCCTGGGCCACCTACACCCCTGGTGCCTCCAACCACAGCGGTGAGGTCCAGTTCTACTGCTGAACTGACAGCCACGCCATCACTCACACACAGGTGTCTGCTGTTGGCAGCCGGGGCCAGGTGAGAGGCAAGCAAGGGGGGGGAGCGGTGGGGCCAGGGAGGGGCACATCTACTTACCACTTTTCCAGACCACATTTACACTTTGAAGGAGCCAAATGAATCACATCCCCTGGGGGTGTTTTCTGCCCTTCTCTGTTCACAATCCCTTTTGTCTTTTAAGCTAGTGGAGAACGTGTGGTATTACTGTCTTCAATAATTGGGTTCCCCATATTGCTTTAGCCAAAAATCTATGTGGAAGGAAGAACATGGTTCAAACTCAGGGCATGGGGGAAATTTACCTGCTTAGAGCAGGTTGGGCTATTCCCAAAATAATCATTATTACAAAGGCAAATCAATGCTTGAAGATTTGCACTAATTGGGGGTAGGGACACAGCAGCCAGCAGCTGCAAAGATTTGTTATGTTAATTAACAACATGATTAGGCAGCAAATAAGCCTTGCCCAGACTGGTCCTAAATTGTCCAGGGAATGAGAGAGGGGTGTCACTGCCCCGCCACCAAAGAGTCAAAGCCGAATCCCAGAGAAGAAGCAATATGCGGAGTCTTCAAATCCCTCTATGTGTACCAGAAAGCACGCAGTGCCCACCCATCCCCAAAGCCCACGCAGTGCCCACCCATCCCCGAAGCCCCCTGAGGACCAGCGAATAGTTATTGACCGAAAAGGGTTCTGTCACCGCTATAATCATTTGCCAGCTCTGCTCAAGACACCACCAGCAAGTTTTCCCATGGCATCCCAGTGGTATTTCATGTCACCGTTAAGTGTAGGTTTCTAAGAGAAGATAAAGGGTTAGTGAGCACTAAGGAGATTTCAGGAGCAGAGTGGAGAGAGGAAGATAAAGAATAATGGCACACTATTATTAGTGAAGTAACTTTGCTTTTAAAAAGGGAACTGCAAGTCTGGCCAGCGTTAAGTGCTCTCAAAAGCAGCTTGATGCGCTAGCTTCACACGTCTTTATTCTCCCGGGCCAAGAAGCCATCTTGGCCGCCATGCCTGCTTCTGGGGGGTATGAAGGTGCTTCCTGCCTTCCCTGGTGTCTTGGGATGGCTCCGCTGGGTACCTGGATGGAGATGCTGAATTCTTCCACACAGATACCCTCTGGCTGCCTCCTTGTGCCTTGGAAATTGTCCCCTCAACTGCAGGCAGCTCCAGCAGACCCAGAGGCCCAGAGGCAGGGCAAAACTCCAAGCCTGGCTGTGCCCTCCCTCTGCAGGCCCAGGCACTGGGAAGGTCTCTTTCTGCTCTGGTCATTATGACTTGCTTGGCAAGCTCCACGCCTGCCTCTGGCCACCCTCACTGAGGTAGGCAAGCACCAGAACAGCCCAGGGACCATGGCACCTGCCCTTGGCAGCCTCTCCTGTTAGGACAATACTTGGCATCTCCCTAGTGTGAGGAATTTATCTCCTGATAAAAGGAGAGACGGATAAGAGCAGCTAAACCAGTATTGATGCGAGCACCACGGATCAGTCTGTCCTTGATATTAACTGTGAGATGAAAACCTCTCTCCTTGAGAGAGTACACACAAATGTACACACACACTGTGTGTGTATACACATATATAGTGCATGACTGAGCATATGTGTGTTTAAATGAGATGTGCATCCTGTCATACAGAGATCATGTGAAGTT
Organism: Orientallactaga sibirica; assembly: GCA_036365145.1. Classification (NCBI taxonomy): domain Eukaryota; kingdom Metazoa; phylum Chordata; class Mammalia; order Rodentia; family Dipodidae; genus Orientallactaga; species Orientallactaga sibirica. The sequence continues at coordinate 7,441,313 of JAEOAD010000555.1, read as the reverse complement.
CTATAACTGTCCATCTGTCAACCAGGGCTAGGATCCACCACACTCCTGCCTCTGGGGATATGCTCCTCCCCCACCTGGATTCAAAGAACCCCACAAAAAAATCACTTGGGGCTCTTGAAGCACACGTTTGCTGGTGTCTGCTCCACCCTGCAGAGTACATCTTGTGCTCCTCTTCTCACCTTTACTAATCCCTACTTGAACCACTGTTACTCCGTTCAAGACACAAATAACCTGGGGATCATGTCCCAGGACACCCGGAGACCCCTCTGTGATATCACCAACCTTGCAAGGGAGGACGAGGGCCTGGGAATCAATTATACACTGAACACGCTATGATATACGCCAGAGATGGCCCTGGACTCCGGAGGCCCACAGAAAGAACTCAGTCTACAGGGACAAGGAGACCCAGCAAACAAAACTCCTCCAGTAATAGCCAGGTGTGTGAGGTGGTCAGGTTCAGAGAAGAGCATCTGGCTGCTGTGTGAACTGGGAAGATTCCCCTGAGGAGGTGGCCTTGGAGTTGAGCCACTTCCCCGGTCTGTGAGTCTTCTTAGGGGCTGGGGACCCTTGTTAGCACCTTCCCACCAGCCTTCAGTCTTCCTCCCCTTCTCACTTTCCTTCCAAACCTCCGTCTCTCCTTATTGGGAAGAAGAAAATGTTCTAAAACTCAATAAACATACTTAAGAATCACTGAGTTGTGCACTTAAAATGAGTGAACTGTATGGTAGGCAAATGATGCCTTCATAAAGTCATTTTAAAAGTCATTACAGCCGGGCGTGGTGGCGCACGCCTTTAATCCCAGCACTTGGGAGGCAGAGGTAGGAGGATCACCATGAATTCGAGGCCACCCTGAGACTACAGAGTGAATTGCAGGTCAGCCTAGGCTAGAGCGAAACCCTACCTCAAAAAACCAAAACCAAAAAAAAAAAAAAAAAAAAGTCATTACAATAGTTTTTACTTTATGACATACAGAGAAAATGATAGTATTCATATCAGAGCCCAAAATAAACTGAAGGAAATCTAGAGCTTAATGAGAAAAAAATGATTATCCTTTACTTATATTATTATGAGAAAAATAAAATACAAATTTCCAAAAGGTATTAAATATTTAATTTATATGAAATCCCCAAGTAAATCATTTTCAAATGTTTACATGGAAAAACTTGAGTTTATATTAATGAATGTTTAGGTACCATGAACAATGTTTTGTAATGACCATTGCTTAGAGTTCTTTTTTTAATATTTTTATTGAGAATTTTAATACATGAAAATACTGTGATTTGATGTAGTCCCGTCCTATTACCCTCTTTTGTCCCCCCCCCCCCGCCCACCCGTATCCCAGTAAGCACACTTCTCTTTCCAAGTATACTTTTTATGTTTTGTTATCTCATTCTTTTGGCCTCCTCTATCCTCTATGCCAAAATGTTAATGGGCTCAGAATTGTACAGGCCTTAAGTGGTAACAACACCCACTGAGGTCATGAACCCAGCAGGCAGTCCATGTCTGAAGGACTGTGCCCCACAATACGCTTTCCCACCCTGTGGCTCTTACATTCTCCCCCTCTTTTTGCAATGTTCCTTGCAGGTATCCTTGGGGGGGGGGGAATGACAGAGATATGTCGTTTAGTGTTGAGCTCTCAAAAGCCTCTTATTTCAACTTGGTAAGATTTGAGTTTCTTTACCGTCTGCCACGATCTCCATAGAGACGTTTCACTGGCAGTGGGGGCAGCACTCATATTCTCTCCACTACCTCCTCTGCAGGGTTCCCTGAGCCCAGGAGGGCATAGGAGAGCTGACTTTCTCTTCCCTTCTCTCCTTATCACATGATGACATCTCTAAAAAGAAGCTTCTCTAATCAAAAGCGAGACCAGCATTAGCCAATGCACATAAACACATACACTTAGAAAGCAATTTGATGGGCTCAGCATAACCATTTAGCCAAAAACCAGTGGTAGCGTCCCTCTAGGGCCTAGGTCCTTCCAAGCCATTGGCTTTAGACTCCATTTTCAGTACCAGGAAGGAATTTTCCCCCACTGAGTGGGCCTCAATCTAATCAGAAAACATTTGGTTATCTTCTAACTATGGCATCCATGGGCACATCTTGCCTGGCTTGTGGATTGCAGAGCTTGTAGGATCCACTGCTTGTTAAGGCTGTTGATGACTTTTCTCCCCCAGCAGTGCCAGTTTGATTCTCGGTGTTCTGCAACCATAGCATGTCTTCAGTAATAGGGTCTCAGTGGGTAACCACGAGCACTGGCAATGCCTATATTGTTTGGGGGGGGGGGGCCCAGGGGCCTTTTCGACCAACAATTCAGTGGGAGTGAGACACACCCTGGCACCAACCTCCTCATATTTGTTACTTTTCTCATTGTTGTAACAAAACACCTGACAAAAGCAACTTAGGGAAGGAAGGGTTTATTTCAGCTCACAACTTGAGGACATACAGCCCACAATGGCAGGGAAGGCATGGTGGCAAAAGCAGGGGGCAGCTTCTCACATTGCATCCACAGTCAGCAACTGGAGCGGTGAACACGGGTGCTAAGCACAACTTCTCCTTTACATTCCGTCCAGGGCCCCAGCTCGTGGGATGGTGCTGCCCACATTCAGGGTGGGTCTTCCCACTTCAAGTAACCCAATCTAGAAACTTCCTCACAGATATGCCCAGACGCTTGTCTCCTGAGTGATTCTAGAGTCTGTCAAGTTGATAATCAATATCAGCCATCACATTCTTCAGCCACAAGAAGCTTTGTTTATACAGGAGGTAATATAAAGTTTGAAATTGGTTTTACAACCTTTTAAAAGTCTATGTCCAAATTATATTGCAATAACTTAATAATGATCTTCCATTGCTAAATAATATTGGCATGCTTATGACTAGATTTCAAATTCAATCAAATTGCCGTTGGCAAATACTTTACCACCATGATGACAGGTCTGCTTGGAGAAAGGTCCTAAGTGCTGTAAGAGGAGGGTGAGGCAGAGAAATGGCTGCCTGGGAGTTGTGGTTGCACACTAAGACAGAGACTCAGAGGAGAGGTGCAAAGTTGTGCTACCAGAGGGAGTCCTGGGGCCTTATGTGATGCCATGTCTTTGTGATTCAAACAAAGAAATGAGCAAGAACATAAAAGCAGTAGTGTATGGCACAATGCAGGTCAGGCCCTAGCCAGACCACATGCTAAAAGAAACCAGGCCACACCCCTCAGGTTTTCTCACCATGATGGTGGGTAGTCAATGACGGGTAAGACCCCAAGAGATGGGGCAACCTAAGACAGGCACCATCGCATGTGATGATCCCTTGGGGCCTGGGGTCAACAATGGCTTGGCAAAGAACCATGCCTCCCAGGGTCACCAATAATAAAAACAAAAAGGAGGATACATATGGCACAATGCAGTTCGGGCCCTAGACAGACCGCATGCCAGAAGAAACCAGGAAGTGGCTTCTGTGGACATGGCGTCCTGCGCAGGCCTGGCGTGACAACAGCTACAGTCCCATGCTCGTGAGAAACCTGCTGTGAGATGATCTGCCCAGAGACCGGCTATCATTGGTCACAAGAAGGGGACCACCCCATACAGTTATTGGCCAGCCAAACCCCCTACACTTCCTTGAATAAACGAGTTGGCAGCAGCTCGCCCTCTGCCTGTTTCCACCCAACTCCCAGAGTCTGTGTTGTGACTCCGCGACTCTCACCCCCTACTCAGCACAGACCCTGCCATTCCTCCTGGGCTGGCCTTAGGGGGGACCCCAACACAGTAGAAAAGCATAGATTTTTTAAAAGTAAGAAGATAAGTAAGTATATTCCACAGGGTGGGAGTGGGCTCGAGAAAGCTTATGGCTCAAGAGGCCCATTTTTTGAGATCAGAGATGTTTATTAGAAAAGAGAAAGAAGAGCCTCTAAAGGGCAGACCTTTGTTGTGACTGACCTAGGTGACTGATACGTGTAGGTTACATAGCTTGATAGTGTATATTCACCATCCATGCTCCTCTCTGTTACAATCATGTTCATGAGTAGAGCATTCAGTCCTGAACACCTACATTTCTGTGTCAGTTTGGGTCGCTTTGGAAGCCCCAGGGCAAATGGAAGCCTCCTTTTTTCATTAATTGGCTCAAAGGAAAGAGCCTATGAAGAGTGCTTCTGCAGGTGTTGGGAAGCAGGGACATCCTTAAGAAACCCAGGACCTAGGAAGCATGCGGATAAAGGAAGTTCTCCTTAGGAAAAAAAAGGATTTCCTCTGTCTTGGACTCAGAAGCAAAAGTTTTCCTATTGCAGTGACAGGGCAGAGATACCAGCCAGTCAACTGGTGCAACAGATGGTGACAGCTGGCTGGTGGCATTGTTCCTTCATTATTCATGGGCCAACATTCTATGGGCAGCATTATGTGCCAGTCCTGGGACAACAAAGCCATGGCTTATTCCCCTTAGTGTTTCAGAGGAAAAGAGACACGTGAGTCAAGACCATGGAGCCAGCTGACAGGAGAGATCACAGAGTGCCATGGACGCCTAGTAAGAGCATCAGGGCAACAGTTGGGGCCAAATGAAGCAAGACATAAGTAAGAGGAAGAGCCAGACCCGAAGGGACAAAGATGCTCCAGGAAGCTGCCCCGGGCGACCCAAGCATGGACCATGGAAATGGTCACTTATGGAGGAGCAGCTGAGTACAGAGAGGTGGGAGGTGGTGGTCTGAGAGATGTTGTGCCTTGCTAGTAACAGGCTGGACCTGTGAGGAGGCTGGCCTGAACTATTGGACATGACCAGGGACCCTGGGCTGTGGGGTTGCAGCTGGCCCTCTGTCAGGAAGTCCCTGGAGACAGTAACGGTCTCCCCTATAGGTTGTAGTGAGCTGTCATTGCCCAGAGTGGGCAGAACTGGCGAGGTGCTCCCCCCAGACCCCAAAAGGCTCTGACCAGTCCATAAGTCAAACTTTAACCCCCACAGTTTCTGACCTGTGGCTAGCTGCCCAAGAGACCCTCATATGGCTAAAATCAGGTAGCCTTCCCACCCCCCACAGTTTTGTAGTCACAGCCTTCTGTTAATCTCCTCTTCCACCCTTCCCCTTCCCTTCCCCTTCCCCCATAGCTTTGAAGTTACTAGTCCTTCTGCCACCTAGATAACAGCCCATCAACTATGCATCCGGTTGCCATATGGTCTGTAGGTGCCATCTCAACCTTCCCCAAGTGTTTATAAACCCACTCCCCTTCTGAATAAAGGAGTGCTGTCCATCAGATGGTCTCCCGGGTGCTCATTGCCCAGTCATGTGTTCATGTATCGCACTCACCCGCTACTCCAGGAAGGACCCTGCTGCTTCCCTCCCAACTCCTCTCTCCCTCGCCCGGGACATCGGTGGCCAACGACCCCGGGGGAACGGGAACAGAACGAGACCCACACTGATCCTCTTGCTTGGGTTAAGAGCAGGCTATGGTCCAAGACTCTCCCCATTCTCTCCTGGAAAGCACAGTGATGTGCACATATGGAAATGCCTTAGCCCATTATTTTGTATGTTTCATGTGATGGTTGCTCTCAATCGTCAACTTAACTGGGTCTACAACCACCTAGGAGACTTGACTGGGCATGTCTAACTGTGGGTAGCACCGGCCTATGGGCCAATTTCAGGCTGAATAAAAAGGGTTAGGTGACCACTTCTCTCTCTCCTTCCTGACTGTGGATTTTATAAGACCAGCCACATCACACTCCTGCTGCCATCCTTTTCCCACCATAATAAAATGTAGCCAACATAACCCCTTCCTTCCTTAAGTTGCTTTTTTCAGGTATTTTATCACAGTGATGAGAAAAGTAACTAATATACTTGCTAAAATATAATAATACCAATAATATAGTAAATGAGACATTATAGACATTGCAGCCACATACGCTAAGTAGGTGATCTCAGATAATTTAGGCAACTCTGCTGAGCCTCAGATTTCATGATCATATGAACCTTGCAGTGTTCCTACAGAGAGAGCAAGTTAAAATGACACTCTATGCTCAATGTGCTCAACATGGTGCCTCACAGATAGTTCTCAGTATGGCACAATGCAGGTCAGGCCCTAGCCAGGTTGCCTACTAGAAGAAGCCAGGAAGTGGCTTCTGTGGATGTGGCATCCTGCACAGGCTGGCACAACAACAGCTATAGTCCCATGCTCGCTAGCAATCTGCTGCGAGATTATCTGTCTGGAGACGCTGTCATTGGTCACAAAAAGGGAAAATACAATGATTGGCCAGCCAAACCCTTTAAAACCCCCTACACTTCCTTGAATAAGCAAGTTTGCAGCAGCTCACTCTCTGCCTGCTTCCACCCAACTCCCGGAGTCTGTGTCGTGACTCCGCACCTCTCACCCCCCACTCGGCGGAGACCCTGCCATCCCTACTGGGCTGGCCCTAGGAGGGACCACAACAGTTCTCCATCAATGACAGCTATTACTGTGAATAATAAGAACAACTTTCTAACAAAGAGCGGAGTGTGACAGTCAGGTGTCTGTCTTAGAGTCTACTACCTTGAGTGTGTCATATTTTTTGTGAGGTATGGTCTTGCTGTAGCCCAGGATGACCCGGAATTCACTATGTAGTCTCAGGCTGGCTCAAACTCACAGTGATCCTCCAACTTCAGCCTCCCAAGGGCTGGGATTAAAGGTGTGCACCACCACACCCAGCTTCTTTATTCATATAATGGGAATAATAGTATCTGCCTACTGTCACTGCCAACAATATTAGTAGTATCACATTAAGTCTAAAAGAAGAAGGAGGGGGCTAGATAGCAGACTGGTTAAAGGCACTTTCTTTTTTTTTTTTTTTTTTGGTTTTGCGAGGTAGGGTCTCACTCTGGTCCAGGCTGACCTGGAATTCACTATGGAGTCTCAGGGTGGCCTCGAACTCACAGTGATCCTCTTACTCTGCCTCCCAAGAGCTGGGATTAAAGGCGTGCGCCACCACGCCCGGCACAAAGGCACTTTCTTGTAAAGCCTGACAACCCAGGTTTAATTCCCCAGTGCCATATAAGCCAGACGCACAAAGTAGCACATGTCTCTGCAGTGGCTAGAGGCTCTAGTGTGCTGCTTTCTCTCTCCCCAAACCCATCTCTGCTTGCAAATTTAAAATTTTTAAAAAGAAGGACAAAGGAATGGGGAAATATTTTAGTCAGTAAAGTGCTTCCCTTGTAAGCATGCATTCAATCCCAAGAACCAGGTATTAAAAAAATGCCGGGAGTGGTGTGATGTCCATCTGCATCCCAGCCACTGGGGAGGTAAAGATGGGCAGATCTCTGGGAATCACTGGCCAGCCAGTAAGATCCAGACCCATGAGAGACAAAACCACTATCTTCTCAAGCTAGAATAAGGTTCCTCCCATTCTCCCTTCAATCTAGCTTATGTTTTAGACATCTCTTTCATTTTCTGGACATCTATGTTTCCAGGGAGGTTGCACATGGAGGCTTCTGCTATATTCCACAGCCCAAATACAGGCTCCAACATGAGGATGAACTCAGGTGTGGTCACGCAGTGCCCGAGGACACCAGGCTGCTGTAGTTCTCCCGCATCATGTCCATGTACAACTCCTGCCACTCCTGCCAAGTGAAGTCCACAGCTCTGTCCTCAAGTAATACTGACTGACTGCATTTCCCACTGCTAGAGCATTCTGCATATTCTTTATGGCTTTCTCAGAAACTTGAGTGTCACGGGATGACAAAGACCATGGCAGAGCCTCCACGGCCTCCGGAGGACAGATTTTCATGTCCACTCTCCAGAGTGGAGAGATCACTCTGGGCCATGTCAGGTCTAAGGTCTTCTCTCTCCCCAAGTGTGCCTCTGTGGAGCAAGCAGACCTTGTTTGAACTGTCCTAGCCTTCTATTTGTTCTCTTACTGGCATCTTCTAAGAGAGTTCACTTCAGGTAAAACCCTTAATGTGGTAAACATCTAAAAAAAGAAAGAAAGAAAAAAAAGAGAGAGAGAGAGAGAGAGCAAAATCAATGTTGCCCGCAAGCCCTCCTCCCATCCCCCAGCCTTTCTGCACAGCTGTAATGATGGCAGGAGAATTCTGTCAATGCGTGATGCACTGCTAAAATTTTTATTAACTTTTTTACTGATTATAAAAGAATAACTATATGTCTTGTCTTTCTAAATCTTACCCTGGAAACTGGGCACAGTAACATCATCATCATAAAAAGATACAAAATAAAATATAAAAAGAATTCAAACATCAATTTTCTTACCACCCCGGATTGTACTGTTATGGCATCTGTGCATATGTTTCTAGTTCTTTTACTGAAGCCTGGTTGATATAATTTGGATAATATAATATGCATTATTAATTACCTAATAAGTTAAATAAATAATTTGCCCATAGACTTAAATTCATGATATAATTTATATAATAGCTTACATGATATTCCACCCTAAGGATACACTGAAATTTATTTGATTAATGGTGCAACAGATAACGTTTTACCCAAAGCTTAGCTCACATATCACATCATTCTCCTAAGATAAATTCCCAATATTTAAGATTGTAAAGCCAAATAGTATAGTCACGTTTAAAGCAATAGAGTGCCAAGTGGTCTCCAGGGAAATTTCCCAGCTTCTTGTATGCTAGGCAAGCACTCTACCAACTGAGCCACATCGTGCCCAGAATTGGTAGAACAATGGCTACATTAAAAATAACTGTCTTAAGGTGACAAACCAATTTAATATAGGAAAGAGAAGTCTTCAATAAATGGTAATGGGGTAACTTTATTTCTATATATAAAAGAATGAAGTTAAACCCCTTCCTCATACCACTTATAAAAATAACTTAGTGCAGATCATAGACCTTCATATAATAGCCACACTATATAGTATGTGCATATTTGGATATATTATATGTGTACTATATAAGTACACAGTACACACACACACACACACACACACACACACACACATGCACACTTTCATCAGAAGAAATAGGAGCAAGTCATTGAGAGAGAGACCTTGGGTTAGGCAAAACCTACTTAGCAATGACATCATAAATACAGATAACAAAAGAAAAACCGAGAAACAGGATTTAATAAAAATTAAAATCAGGCTGGAGAGATGGCTTAGTAGTTAAGGCATTTGTTTGCAAAGCCAAAGGATCCCGGTTCAATTCTTCAGGACCCACGTAAACCAGATTCATGAAAGGGTGCATGCATCTGGAGTCATTTGCAGTGGCTGGAGGCCCTGGTGCGCCCATTCTCTCTCTCTCTCTTTCTCTCAAATAAATAAAATAAAATAAATTGAAAAATTCTATATTTAAACAGACTTTTAAAAAAATTAAAATCACTTAAGGCTGAGGGAGATGGCTCAGTGCAGAGTACTCATGAAGTATGTACAAAGTGCCAGGTTCAATTCTGAGCACCACCACAAAAAGATAACAATAAAAATATTTGTGCTTCATAAGATACTATAAAGAAGGTGAAATAAACAATTGACACAGTGGGAAAAATGTTTAGAAATCTGATGTCTATCAGGGATTTGTGTCTAAAATGTATAAAAGGCTTGTACAACTGGACAATAAAAAGGCAAAACAATTGAAAGCTGAGCAGATGTGAGCCACCTCTTTGTGTCTGCGTCCTAGACCCTGAGAAGAGCCACTTTCAAAAGGAAAGATTAACTGCAGCTCGCAGTTCCAGAGCTTTCGTCTGTGGTCACTTGGCTCCACTCTCTCTGGGCTTCTGGGGAGGAAGAACCTTCCAGAAAAACAATGTTCACAGAATTCTGCCTACCTCATGACAGCCAGGAGGCAGCGGAGGAGGAAGGGTGAGTGACTGTTCCCAGCAGCCCAGACCTACTCTGACTGCTTCCTCTGGCTCGGCTCCTCCTCCCGCAGTTCTCGCCCTCTCCTAATAGTCCACTCCGTTAGGAACTGACCGCCGATCCACCGATGAGGCCATTCCCTCATGACCCAACAACCTCAACGCAAGAGCCTTTGGGAACACTTTATATCCAAACCACGCAGACACTTCTCCAAAGAACACGTACAAATGGGTCCCAAGTGTATGACAAAAAGCTCAAATTCACTTGCCGTGTAAATCAAAAGCACAGTGAGGGGCTGGGGAGATGGCTCAGCAAGTAAAGTGCTTGACACACAAGCATTAGGACCTGAGTTCCGATCCCCGGAACCAATGTAAAAGCCAGATGTGGCTCTATGCGCCTGTAATCCCAGCACTGGGGAAGGGAAATCAGGAACACCCTTGCAGCATTCTGGCTAGCTAGTCTAACCAAATCATAGCCACCATGTGGGGGTTTGAATCAGATGTTCCCCATAAACTCGTGTGTTCTGAATGCTTGGTCTCCATTTGAATCAGATGTCCCCCATAAACTCGTGTGTTCTGAATGCTTGGCCTCCATTTGGATCAGATGTCTCCCATAAACTCATGTGTTCTGACTCGTGTGTTCTGAATGCTTGGCCTCCATTTGGATCAGATGTCCCCCTCGTGTAAACTCTCCATTTGGATGTTCCCCATAAACTGCTTTCTGAAGTTGGTCCATTTGGATCAGATGTCCCCCATAAACTCATGTGTTCTGAATGCTTGGTCTCCATTTGGATCAGATGTCCCCCATAAACTCGTGTGTTCTGAATGCTTGGTCTCCATGTGGATCAGATGTCTCCCATGTCTCCTGATAAACTTTGGATCAGATGTCTCCCATAAACTGTGTTCTGAATGCTTGGTCTCCATTTGGATCAGATGTCTCCCATAAACTCGTGTGTTCTGAATGCTGTTCTGAATGCTTGGTCTCCCATTTGGATCATAAACTCGTGTGTGTTGTCTTGGTCCCATTTGGATCAGATGTCCCCATAAACTCGTGTGTTCTGAATGCTTGGTCTCCATTTGGATCAGATGTCCCCATAAACTTGAATGCTTGGTCTCCATTTGGATCAGATGTCTCCCATAAACTCGTGTGTTCTGAATGCTTGGTCTCCATTTGGATCAGATGTCTCCCATAAACTCGTGTGTTCTGAATGCTTGGTCTCCATTTGGATCAGATGTCTCCCATAAACTCTTGTGTTCTGAATGCCTCCATTTGGAAGATGTCTCCCATAAACTCGTGTGTTCTGAATGTTTGGTCTCCATTTGAATGTCTCCCATAAACTCGTGTGTTCTGAATGGCTTGGTCTCCATTTGGATCAGATGTCTCCCATAAACTCGTGTGTTCTGAAGGTTCTGATCAGATGTCTCCCATAAACTCTCATTTGGATCAGATGCCTCCCTCATAAACTCTCCCATAAACTGTGTTCTGAATGCTTGGTCTCCATTTGGATCAGATGTCCCCCCATAAACTCTTGTGTTCTGAATGCTTGGTCTCCATTTGAATCAGATGCCTCCCATAAACTCGTGTGTTCTGAAGGCTTGGTCTCCATTTGGATCAGATGTCCCCTCCATTTGGATCACTCATAAACTCGTGTTCTGAAGGCTTGGTCTCCATTTGGATCAGATGTCCCCCATAAACTCTGTGTGTTCTGAAGGCTTGGTCTCCATTTGGATAAGATGTCTCCCATAAACTGAATGCTTGGTCTCCATTTGTGTTCTGAATGTGTTGGTCTCCATTTGGATCAGATGTCTCCCATAAACTCTTGGTGTCCATTTGAATGCTTGGTCTCCATTTGGATCAGATGCCTCCCATAAACTCGTGTGTTCTGAATGCTTGGTCTCCATTTGGATCAGATGTCCCCCCCATAAACTCGTGTGTTCTGAATGGTCTTTGCCTCCATTTGGATCAGATGTCTCCCCCATAAACTCGTGTGTTCTGAATGCTTGGTCTCCATTTGGATCAGATGTCTCCCATAAACTCGTGTGTGTTGGTCTGAATGCTTGGTCTCCATTTGGATCAGATGTCTCCCTCCATAAACTAAACTCGTGTGTTCTGAATGGCTTGGTCTCCATTTGGATCAGATGCCCCATAAACTCTGAAGGCTTGGTCTCCATTTGTGATGTGTTCTGAATGAAGGCTTGGTCTCCATTTGAATCAGATGTCTCCCATAAACTGTGTTCTGTGTTGTCTCTTTGAATGTCTTAAACTCTCCATTTGGATCAGATGTGTCCCCATAAACTCGTGTGTTCTGAAGGCTTGGTCTCCATTTGGATCAGAGATGTCCCCCATTTGAAACTCATGTGTTCTGAAGGCTTGGTCTCCATTTGAATCAGATGTCTCCCATAAAATGCTTGGTCTCCATTTGTGATGTTCTGAATGCTTGGTCTCCATTTGAATTGGATCAGATGTCCCCCATTTGGACTAAACTGTGTTCTGAATGCTTGGTCTCCATTTGGATCAGATGTCCCCTCCATTTGGAAATGTCTCCCATAAACTCACGTGTGTTCTGAATGCTTGGTCTCCATTTGGATCAGATGTCTCCCATAAACTCTTGTGTTCTGAATGCTTGGTCTCCATTTGGATCAGATGTCCCCCATAAACTCGTGTGTTCTGAATGCTTGGTCTCCATTTGGATCAGATGTCCCCCATAAACTCGTGTGTTCTGAATGCTTGGTCTCCATTTGGATCAGATGTCCCCCATAAACTCGTGTGTTCTGAATGCTTGGTCTCCATTTGGATCAGATGTCCCCCATAAACTCGTGTGTTCTGAAGGCTTGGTCTCCATTTGAATCAGATGTCTCCCATAAACTCGTGTGTTCTGAATGCTTGGTCTCCATTTGGATCAGATGTCTCCCATAAACTCGTGTGTTCTGAATGCTTGGTCTCCATTTGGATCAGATGTCTCCCATAAACTGTGTTCTGTGTGTTCTTTGAAGGGCTTGGTCTCCATTTGGATCAGATGTCCCCCATAAACTCGTGTGTTCTGAATGCTTGGTCTCCATTTGGATCAGATGTCCCCCATAAACTCATGTGTTCTGAAGGCTTGGTCTCCATTTGAATCAGATGTCTCCCATAAACTCTTGTGTTCTGAATGTTTGGTCTCCATTTGGATCAGATGTCTCCCATAAACTCCATTTGGATCAGATGTCCCCATGTTCTGAATGCTTGGTCTCCATTTGAATCAGATGTCCCCCATAAACTCGTGTGTTCTGAATGCTTGGTCTCCATTTGGATCAGATGTCTCCCATAAACTCCTGTGATGTCTGAAGGAATTTTGGTCTCCATTTGGATCAGATGTCCCCATAAACTCGTGTGTTCTGAATGTTTGGTCTCCATTTGGTGGCAATGTGGGAGTTCTGGGGCCTTTGGATGGAGTCCCCAAAACTGTGTTTTCTGAATGCTTGGTCTCCATTTGGATGTCCCCATAAACTCGTGGCTTTTTAGGTGTTTATAAACCCAACTGAATCCCCCATTTGGATCAGATGTTCAGCTCACTGTCTTGCTGCTGTTTTCCATCTGCTGAATGGGGAGAAGCCTTACTGGAGAAGCGGTGCCCAACTTCCCCCTGCCAGAGTCTACCATCTTTTTTTGATCTGCTGTGGCAGAAGTGCTTCCCTTTAAGACATCGCGGTGCCAGAATAAATCCTTTCCTCCCATCAGCTGCTTTTGGTCAGGTGATTTGTCCCAGCAACAACAAGGTAACTACAACACCCCAGTTCAGTGAGAGACTTTATCTCAAAACAGTAAGGTGAAGAGCCAATGAGCAAGACAGCTAGCATTAACCTCTAGCCGCCATGTACACATGCTCATGTGCATACGTGAACACACACATGAAAATGTACACACATGAACATGCATACACATACACACACATCATGTACAGATGTCAAAAAAAAAAAAAAAAAAAAGACAAAGAACCACTGGCCTGAGCTTGTTTGTCTTCCAAAGCTTCTACCACACAGCTCTTCCTGTTCCTCCCAGCCTTCCTTCTCCTCCTCCACAATGATTTGAAGACTTTTTAAACTGCTATTCTTTTTACACAGTGAAGCCAGGTACAGTGTTTTTATTAAGAATGGCTGGCTGTGCTGGAGAGATTGCTTAGTGGCTAAGGTGCTTGCCTGAAAAGCCTAAGGACTCAGATTCCCTAGGACCCACATAAGCCAGATGCACAAAGTGCACATGCATCTGGAGTTTGTTTGCAGTGGCTAGAGGCTCTGGTGTACCCATTCTTTCTCTCTCTCTTTCTCTTTCTCCCTCAAATAAATAAATAGTAATAATAAATTTTTAAAAGAGTGCCTCTCTGGGTGGACACAGCATGTCACTCTAAGTATAACTTAAGGGACGAGGACGTGGTGGTTATACGAGGGCCCTTGGTCACTGGTTCTAAACTATGCTCCATAGAGGCCCAAGACCCAGCGCTAGCCCCGTAGAGTAACAGCGTCAAGAAGTCTCAGAGAGGCCAGCGGGCTAAGCTCTGCTCACTTCCTCCTCTTTCCAAGCTTTCCTCTACTCTGTGCTTAGAGGAAGTCAGTCTGCAGGAGTGGGAGCTCAGACAAAAGGAGATTCACGCTGGCTGGAGCTGGGCCATTGGCCTTAGGCTCAACATGTGAAAAACATGACCTGGCCCCAAGAAGGTCACTCTTCTGAGACTGTGCCTCAGAACAGAGGGCAGGCTGAACACAATGTCTTGCGTTGGCCTTTGGTTGGCAAGTCTCCTTCATTGTGCACCACCCGTACCTGCTGTAATATAAGCTGGGACCAGAGATCAGTCTTGTGGGTCACTGCCTCCCTACGAACTCAGAGCTACCCAGTATACATCTTCATTTCGCTCCCAGGAAACTGAGGCCCAGGGCTGAGGAGAGGGCTCAGGGAATCAAAGGATTTGCTACACATGCATGGCAACTTGAGGTCAGATCCCCAGAACCCACGGAAAGTGAGATACAGCATGGTAGCTCGTGTCTAATCCCAGTGGTCCTGAGGCAAGGTGGGAGGTGGAGACAGGAAAATCCCCACAAGTTCAAGGCTAGCTATCCTACCTCAAACAAGGTAGAAGCCAAAGACCCACACCTGAGGTTGTCCTCTAAGCCCCCACACGCATCCGCACGCACACACCACGGCCCACATACAGAGACTGAAAGAAGGGCACAGAGGCAGGTTCCCCTCCACAACATGGCCAACCATGGCAGAGCCTGCCTAGAACCCACCCCCAGCTCGGGACCCCAGCCCCACCAGGCACATCCAGCTAAACTCCCACGGTTAGCTGTCAGGGCTTTTCTGTCAGATGCAAACTAAACTGGAGAAATAGTTCAGGATCTGGAAGTCTTTTAATTAATGCTAATTTTGACGTGAAGGAGGAGGTCTCTGAAATAAGTCAGCCATTTCTATCCAGAGCTTTTCCAGTCACCTTGAGTCCGAGTCCTCTCCAGCTGCAGCGTGTCCAACATTGCTGGTAGAATTGCCTGGCTGCGGGCTGAAGGTACCAGGTGTCATTCATAATCTAATTTTCTGAATATCGTCAAGTGTGAAGCGACAGTAAAACGGAGGGTGTGGTGGGGATTTGTTTCCCATAAGCATTCCCGAATTAGTGAGAAGAGGCAGGGCTGACAACCTTCTTGGCTTGGTTTTGTTTCTTTGGGTATTACACTAGAAAAAAAAATACTTATTTTCTACAAGGTCAAACAGGCATAAGAATAAAATAAAACCTTTCTTAATGAAAAAAAGGAAAGCCTTTTGAATAAGTATAAATATTGATTAGATTCTATACAAGTGCCTGGAAATAAAATGATTTTCTAAAACTACCTGAATGCATTATTTATTGCACATGTCATTGAGGTAAGAGAATAGAACATTAGGGAAAACAGGTGATTATAGGATTTTTTTAAGGGAACAGTGTTGGGTTTACTATTCATTTATAGTATAGGACAACCCATAGGGCTATTCAAAGATGTCACTAAGATACAATGACAACAGACAGAGGTCTGTGCTGTTCAACAAATCACTACAAAAAAAAAAAAAAAAAGCACTCCATCCAACAATAAGGAAAGTTCTGTGTGGTAGACTATTAGCAATTATTATTCGAACACAGGGCTGGGAATGTCGCTCAGCTGCAATAGTGCTTACCTAGCATGCACAAGACCTGTGATCTAGGATCGATCCCCAGCGTGACATACACCAGACGTGGTGGCACACCTGCAATCCTAGCACTGGGGATGTGGAGGCAAGAGGATCACAAGTTCAAGTTCTTCATCAGCGATATAATCAGTTTGGGGCCAGCCTGGGCTACATGAAGCCCTGTCACACTATATATATAAAGGTATCTTTACATGTAAAGTTCTATTATAAATAACCTTGTATTTTTTTTTTTTTTTTTGGTTTTGCAAGGTAGGGTCTCACTCTGGTCCAGGCTGACCTGGAATTCACTATGTAGTCTCAGGGTGGCCTCGAACTCTTGGCGATCCTCCTACCTCTGCCTCCCGAGTGCTGGGATTAAAGGCATGCACCACCACGCCCGGCTTTTTAACCTTGTATTTTTAATGAATTTAATGATTTTAAAGCTCTAAGAACTTTTATATTCCTCATCAATTTATACCACAAATCTTTGGAGCATGTTGATGCAGTGAAATGCCAGTCTTACTTCCTTGTTGTATCATGAACTAAACAACAGGGAACAAAATGGAACAAGATGGAAATGTCCCTGCCTCAGTGGAGCTAACATCTGCAGAAAGACACAGATTAACAATAATAATCCCACGTGTGTAATGAGCCTGCATTTTGACTGTGACCCATCACACAAGGTCAGGTGTGCAATTTTCCTCTTGGGTCATCGTGTTGGTACTCAACAAGTTTTGGATTGTGGAGCAATTTTAATTTCATATATTTATTAGGGTTGCTCAGCCTGAAGAGAGAAGGGAAAGTACGAAGCCAGTAAACTAGGGTGATACAGCCGAGATCGAGATCCAAGCACTGCATTCATTTCATGTAATCCACACATCTTCACTAGGAACATTTTTGTATTCCCGAGTGTGTGTGTGTGTGTGTGTGTGTGTGTGTGTGTGTGTGTGTGCATGCATGTGTGTGCAGGTTTGCATTTGTGTACATGTGCATGTGGAGAGTAAAGGTTGACATTGGGTTCCTCCTCAATCACTCTTCACTTTATTTTTGAGACAGTCTCTCACTGAACCTTGAACTCACTGATTTGGCTAAACAAGCTAGCCAGAAAGTCCTGAGCGCCCTCCTGTCTCTTGCACCCAGTACTGGGATTACACTTGCCCAGTTGCCCAGCTTTTATGTCTATATTGGGGATCTAAACTCAGGTCCTAGTGCGAGGACAGAAACCGAGTATTTTACTCACTGAGCTGTCTCCCCAACCCCTTATTCCCATTTTTAAAATGAGGAAACTGAGTCACAGAACACTTAGGTAATTTCTCGAGGGCCATGCAGTCTGGATTCAAAGTTGCTCCCTCCATCACCATACGTTGCACTGAGTGGACACTCAGTGGTGGTTTGTCTTGGTTATGTGGGTAAACACTGGATACCCAGCTAAGAGTTAGGAAATTGGAAGTTACTGTGGTGGTTTGATTCAGGTGTCCCCATAAACTTAGGTGTTCAGAATGCTAGGTTCCCAGCGGATGGAGATTTGGGGATGAACACCTCCTGGAGACAGTGTATTGTTTGGGGTGGGCTTGTGGGTATTATAGCCAATATCCCCTTGCCAGTGTTTGACACACTCTCCTGTTGCTATTGTCCACTTTATGTTGGCCAGGGGGTGATGTCCATCCTCTGCTCATGCCATCATATCCCCCCTGCCATTGTGGAGCTTCCCCTAGAGTCTATAAGCCAAAATAAACCTTTTTTTCCACAAGCTGCTCTTGGTCGGGTGATTTCTACCAGCAATGCGAACCTGACTGCAACAGTTGGCATGTTCAAATAAATGTTGGGGGTTCAAGAAAGAACGTAGTTGTAGTGATTTTCACACACCTGTGGGAGTTTCCACATGCATTCCTTCAGCCCCCATCCTCTGATGAGACACATCTGAGACAATCATGTGATCGGCAGCCTCCACCAAATCCTTGTTTGCTGAAAAAAGGCAATGAGGATGTCAAGAAGCAGGCCACGGAAGCACAGACCAGATTCTGGCTGGGACTCCTACCTCCACCCACTCTGCCTGCTCAGTGGGCCCATATATCACTTTTCCCTCCAACTGTTAATTAGAGAGACACCGGCACCCTGACACAACATGGTAATTATGAAAACAGAGCACTGTGCACACACAACATGAAAATGAAGTGACTGCATCCAATTAATTAAACCTTCACAGCTCCAATCGGTTTTAATTAAGGAAGCTATCCTTTTCACTCCCTCTCCATCAATACATGAGCTTGGCAATACATACATATTTTTTAATCAATTAGCAAACAGAAAAACAGAGTCTGTTGCTGAGGGCTTCATGGACTCTTCACCTATGATGGATGACAGCACACATCAACTGCCTGAACACGACTAGACCCCACACACCCCGCTACCACCGGCAGCAGCCATCAACACTGACCAAGGAATAGTCCCCAAAGGGCAAGAACTTTGATGGGGCTGGAATCTTCCCCAGAAGAGCAGTGGGAAGTCCCTTTGAGGACCAATACATTCCTAGCAGGTCACATTCTTATGCGTCCCCCCATGAGTTTAAGAGGCCTGTAAGTTTTGTTGTTGTTGATGATTTTCTAATGTTCTGATGTGCTGACATTAGGCAGGAGCTGTCTGAGCATTCAAATAGAAAACACTAAAGATTTAACTGACTGTAAGATAGTTTTACAATGACACAGTAACTACTGACAAGTTTACATGTTTTGGTTAAAAGAGTGATTTATTCAAATTACTTAAATATTCTATGTATCTGGGTTGGGTTAGTTGTTTTAAAATGTGGAAAACTTCAGTTTTATTCCTTCTAGAGCAGCTTCCCAATAGATGCTCACCATCTGCCCATGAGATTCACTCCTTCCCTGTCCCCAAGAGTCGCTGGTGCTGAGCAACACTGAGCCAGGCAAGGGTTTTACAAGGACAATCACGCTGCTCACTCTGCTTGGAACGAGATGAAGCCAGACTTGGCGTGTCCCGGGGCCGACGCTGCTTGGACATGTCTCTGCTAAGGGAGACTCTAGCTTCCAGGAATGGTTCTGTTCTCTCCCCAAACCTTCCCACCCCCATCCTCCTCTCTACACCATCCAGGGACGCTCAAACCATCAAGAAGTGGTGACATCAAAGCTTGTTTGGGGGGAATGCACTCTTGGCCACTGTGCATTCTTTGCCATGTCCAAAGAATGACTTTGAGGGCTACATAGCTCAAGCATAGGCCTGCGGCCCGTGTTTCCACTGTGAGTTCGGGCTGCAATCTGTCTGGTCCTCACGGTCTCAGACTTCCGCTGCAGTAACCCCAAGTCTTCGCAAGTGCAAATGACTACTGCAAAAGATTCTACAGGCATGTCTGGGCACAGATGGGCAAAGTCTGCCCTGCCAACCTTCCAGTAGGGTCATGTCTAGCTGGCCTTAGCCATCGCCAGTCAGCTTTAGCCAGACAGAACACTGAAATACCAGGATTGTGTGCACCGCCCTTCGCTTTCACCCCAGTTAGGGTGTTACAAAGCACTGCCATGCTCCTGAGCCAGGGCAGTTCTCCACACGAGACCAGTGCTCGGAGCAGACAACATCTGTGTGTCCATCGGAAAAGTAAGCACATCCCCCCTCCCGGTGTGAGGGAGCAACGGGTCATTTGAAGTGTTTTTTTTTTCCAGTCCGCCTCTTTCCATCTGCAACTCCTGAGACTCATGAGCCTCAAAGAGGCTAACCCACTGACAGTTTGGAGTGCCATAATTACTGTGGTGTCCCCAGCAGTATAGCCCATTCAAAGGAGTGCCCCTGCTGGTTAATGTTGGCTAGAAGGAAGCTAGATGGTTGTAGGAGACCCAGGGTCCAGTTCTGGCTTCACGGGCTGTTGGTCACAGTGATTTGGTTGGGTCGCTCTTGGGTATCAGCTTCTCTCCAATAAGGAGCCAATGGTGGGCGTCTGCACCGTCCTTGCTTGTTTACTGTCACACAGCCCAGCAGGAAGACCCACAATGCATCTGTCCCACTGAAAACAGTTCTGGAAGATGTCTGGGAGACTTGTAAATTTCCTCTGGGCGAGCGGGGTCTGTGATGAGCGGTCGTGGGTCGCCTCTCCACCAGAGGGCGCGCTGTGGTCATGTTTCCTTCTTAACTCGCGGGCCTAGCTAGGCTGGACGGGGCTCCCAGTAAGTGCCCAGTGCAGAACACAAGTTTTGCTTTGTTTTTAAAGAAAATAAAGCCCTCCTAGTACGGAGTCGGACTCCCGGCACACATAATTATTTTTCTTTGGACAATATCCTTTGACCAAAGCCATTGGAAATCAAGAAACAATTCTGTGATCATTCCTTCCTTCATTATGACAGGGGTATTTCAGAACAAGACTGTTCAGATCTCCACAACTGCAGATTGTGAGAGGACCAGAGAGAGCAGAGAGATGTTCACCATCTCATCAGCTCACAATACTGACAAGACTGTCATGTCTATGAGTTTCCCATCCAACCCCACCAACACCCACTGTTCTCTAACCTGTATCTTCCCACGTCTGTTCTTCCAGTGGGACGATAGATAACGGTGACGAACACTGTCTTTCACCAGTGTCAATGGAATGACAAGGTGTGGTCATTTGGGAACAGAAAGCTCAATTTACAAACTGCGCGGCTATAAGTCTCATGGTCCATATAGCCATAGACTTGAGTTTTCACTGTGTAAACATGACTGGTCCATCAAAACAGATGACTGCTCGCTCCCATGGCCTAGCCATTGCTTTCCTCTTTGACTTCTCTCTGAAGTCTCATAAATCACAGGACCACCTTTTCCACAGTTTATCTCCTACATAGTCAGGCATTTTTATGAGCGTGTGTTAATTATACATGATAATGGGTTTGTTGTGACATTTCCATATGTGCATACAATGTATTTTAATCATATCACCCACTGCTCTCTCTTGTTCCCTCCCACTGATCCCCTTCTTCCCAGCTAGTCCCCCTTCTGCTTTCTACGTGCTGCTGATGGTTGCTGCGAGACACAGGCATTGTCTTCAGTAATGTAACATTGGGAAGTTGCCACGCTCCCCACCCATGCTCCCTAATTAAACGCATTGGGTCACCAAATACTAATAGTAATAAGAAGTTCTTGACATTTCTCACCAACAATTCCATCCTGTTATCTTTGGACTCTCATAATACAAAGGCAAGGTAAGAAATGAGCTTTGTCCATTCAGCCAGACGAAAGCAGGCGCTCGGTTCTTTCTTATCATATCTGGTGTACCCCTTCAATAATTTTCATTGTTTAGTCTTGTACCGAGGCCCATCACTGTTTGTTTCTCTAAGGCAGGAACAGATCTAACAACAGTTGAGATCTATCCTAGTAGATGTATGCCTCCAGTGTTTTGCAGGGTTCCCAACACAGAGTGGGCACTTAGTAAGTGTTTGTTCATGTGGATAACTATGCTCATTTGACAGAGAAAGTAGCACACAAGGGGTTAAATCATACTGCAACTGTACGCTACATCTGTTGTCTGAAGTGCTTAACCAGGGCTGGAGAGATAGCTTAGTGGTTAAACACTTGCCTGTGAAGCCTAAGGACACCGGTTCGAAGCTTGATTCTTCAGGACCCACGTAAGCCAGATGCACAAGGGGCCGCATGCATCTGGAGTTCGTTTTCACTGGCTGGAGGCCCTGGCGCACCCATTCTTTCTCTCTCTTGAGAAAATAAAATAGTTTTTTAAAAAATGAAGTGCTTAACCAAAGGACAAGAGCTAGTACTTGTATGGTAGATGGCAAGCAAAGAGCACACTAGCATAGCATCCTGACTCGGTGTGGAGAAATATACACAAAATAGCAAGATGTGATCCAGAAGCCTGCACTCCCACATAGGACTGGTGGGGTCCTATGACATCTCTGAGTTTCCATTACACACGCAACACGTGCCTCACATGGTAAAAGTCTAAAGGAAGAGAGACGGTGGGAGAGCAGAAGGGTGAGGAAGGACATACAGAGAAGAGGAGAGCAGGCCTGAAGTTGGAATGTGCATGGTCAGGAACTGAGGGGGCTGCAGGGTGTGTGTGTTCCGAGAGCATATCAGGAAGCAGGACAGAGCTGTTCCCATGGCAGTGCCTGTTTATAAAAGGCAGGTCAGTGTTGGAAAAGGGGAGGTGGGGCTGACTCCATTCATCCAACGTCGTTTCCTCTCTCATCTGAACTTCGTTGCTGCCTCATTTCTTTTTGCTGCTGAGCCCCTAATCTAAAACAGATCTTACCCCATCATAGTCTCATAACATTATCAACTTTGATTCCACAGAAAAATTCCAATTACATGTGTATATAAGGCTATGATTTATCTATGGCCTTTACCCCTTACGAGACTGAAAGATCTCAGTGCAAGACCTGGAAAGCTGTTCTGTTCAATACTAAACCCCCTGAAACTGGCAGACAGTCAATGTCCAATGAACTACTGAATGAGGGTAGTGGGCACTACACTGGCAGGGCCACCTTCCAGGCCTCAGCTGCTGTGGCTGCCGGAGCAGCTTAACCCAAGGTCAAGTGAGGACGTGGGCAACAGGTGACAAGTGCAGTCCAGGCTACAAATTTGGACTTAATATGGTGAGAGTCAGAGTAGATAAGAATTTCCTATTGAAAAATACACCCACCACGTTTCAAGCACTCAACCCTGCCTCTGGCATGCACACCACACCTCATCCACATTTCCTCCAGTCAAAATGGAAGACGCATTTTTTTTCTTTTTTAAAAAATTAATTAATTTTTGTTATTTTGGAGAGAGACAGAGGGAGAGGAAGACAGATAGAGATGGGCGTGCCAACAGCCTCTCCGCTGCTACGAACGAAATCCAGATGTGTAGATGTGTGAGCCTCCTTGTGGTCAAGTGCAGCATTGCGCCCTTGCGTCACTTTGCATCTGGCTAAACGTGGGACCTGGAGATTGGAACCGCTGGAGATTGGAACCAGCGTTCTTAGGCTTAGAAGGCAGGCGCCTTAACCGCTAAGCCATCTCTCCAGCCCAGAAGATGTAATTTCTTTCCAAACAACCTATTCTAATGAGCTTCAATCTTCCTCCCAGTCCTCCCCAAACACACCATGGCACAGGTACCCTCCACCACCACCCAACTCTGGCTAAGTCTCCTGGTGAATTACTTTGTCAGTACACAGTCAGCTCCAAGCCCTGCCAGTGGTCTGGTCTGCTCGAGCTATTTCTCTTTTTAAAGAGTTACAGCAACTGAGTCTTAGGACAACTGGTGACAGTCACAACGCCAAAGATCCACACAAGGTTACCTACCAAGGAAGCCCTTTATCGGGACATCAGCTGATACTGAGTGCTTGCCTCTAAGCAGCCATCTAGCTAAATGTTTCCTTGCCTAATCCCTGTTAATCCTCACATCCTCCACAGCAGAGGCATGTTAGGAATCCCAGTTGACAGGAGGACCCAAATGACAGATGAGGTACATTGTCAGTTCTCTGGGCCCCAGTTTGAGGTCACAGATGTGAATTTCAGTTCAGGATCAAATCTGACTGAGTAGCCTAAACTTTTTCCCCTATTCATTATTCACACAACTACTCTAATGAATTTTTTTTTCTTTTACAATTACTCAGTGATGGACAACTTGAGCAACGGGGGCCATGTAGCAGGAGAGTTGGCCTGTGGTCTGTGAAACACATTCCATCCAAAGGGGCCTGTCTTCAAAAACACTATAAATTCACACCCACACACAGACACCCCCCCCCACACACACACACATGCACACATACTTTCCCAGGTGCACATTGCTTTTTGTTCTCCCATTCACAGCAGTCAGACCTCTTCCCCCACACAGCATACCCTACCCAAGTCTTCCATCCCACCACTAACTCCTCCTCCCAGCATTTTACCACTGAACTTGAGCTCAGCTGCTTTTCACAACGTGCCCACCCCATACAGGAGGCATCCTCTCTGAAGTTCAAGCACATCTGAGTTCAGCCTACTCTGCAGTGGCTCCATCAGACCAGCCCCAGCTTGTATCTATGTCTGCAGTGTGATTACCTGGCACACTCGTCTGGAATAACACTACTGCTGTTCTTGGGAGTGGCTGAACTTTAACGGTCCACCTGGGGCTCACACACTCACGTTAAATACATGTCAAGCGTAGGAGGGAGAAGCTTGGAGCACGAAGGCTGTAGGTGTGAATATTCACTTCTTATTGGATGTTTTATGCTAGCAATCAAAGCCAGGGCTTGTGCATTATGCACAGACACTACCCCACTGTCTCCACCCTAGGCCTGGACATTGGCTTCATGACCACTCCTGACCCCAGCCTGTGGAAACCAAAGGTTTGGAAACAGCTCCCACCTACTGGACATGTACTATGGGCCTTACCTAACCTTCTTTATTACTGATCCTCAAAATCAGCTCATGTAGTTGAGTTTGCCCCAGATTTACAGATGAAATGAGATCCAGATAGAAGATATAATTGCCTGGAAGATGCAAAGGATTTGGGGTCAGTTGTATTTGCCACTAGGCTAGGCTACCCTGCACCCTGTCTGTGTAGGGCTTCAACTGTTTGTGAAGCCAGTTCCAGCACTTACCTCCCCGCCCTGGCCAGAAGATCAGATTGACGGGGGAGCCATTGATATGCAGCGCGTGGTAGCGGCTGCAGACGATGTGCAAGAAGACACTCGTATTCTCACCTGCAGTCACAGCTCTGCTGCCAGCTTCGTGAGTGCTTGCTGCATAATTGTGTCCATGGATCCGGCTTGATTGGCTGCTGTGCTAATTCATTCTGTGCATTAGAATTGCTTAGACTCCTTGGACCAACCAAACTTATAAATGGCAAATGAAACAAGGTGGATGTGCTGGCACACAGGCCATATTGATCCAGTCAGGGTGACACAGAGCACAGAACAGGTCCTTTAATGTACCGCCAAACTTTCTGAAACTACTGACAATTTTTTCCCAAGGCCTTTCAATAATGGCATGTCTACTCTGGCATTTGAATTGCCTAACCTTTGGGTGGTGAAATCACAGCATGTTATTTTAATCTCTTTTAATGGACTAGAGTTCAATTCAAATAAACGTGTCTCCTGAGTGCTCAGGGTAGGAGTCAGGAAAGGCTGCAAGGAGCTCTCACAGCCACACTGATCCCTCAAGTCTGAACCATACTCGCCATCAAAAACCATGCCAGAGGCTAGAGAGATGGCTCAGTGGTTAAGGCACTTTCCTGCAAAGTCTAATAACCCACGTTCAGTTCCCAGTACCCACTTAAAGCCAGATGCACAAAATGGCACATGCATCTGGAGTTTGTTTGAAGTGGCTAGAGACCCTGGCACACCCATACACACACACACTCTCTCTGTCCCTCTCCCCATCCCTCTCTCTCTATGTCTCTGCTTGCAAATCAAGAAATAAAATATTTAAAAACCTCACCGGGGATGGGGAGCTAGCTGAGTAGGTAAAGTGCTCGCCTTGCAAGCATGAAGACCTGAGTTCAAATCCCTAGCACACGTGTAAAAATGTCAAAAATCGTGATGTGCACTGATAATCCGAAAGCTGAGGCAGTGAAGACAGGCAGATCTCTGGAACTCACTGGCCAGTCAGTCTAACCTAATTGACAAGCTCCAAGACAATGCAGACCCTGTCTCATACACAGAAAAAGATACATTCCTGACCTCCACATGCACACTCATGAACACACACACACACACACACACACACACTCAACCCACACTAGCTCTGGACTTGCTGCTCTTGTCGATAAAACATAGTCTCCATGGTTTACAGACGAAGGCAGCACCCCATGGGAAACTGTTGAAAATCACAGTTCTCAGGCCCTCGCTCTGCACAGCTCCTGTCTTTACATCACTTGAAACAGTGACTTTTGTTTAGTATCTACGTAATAAAAATGTGCTGTTTGCTGAGTACACAGCAAAGACAGAGGACTCTGAAGAGGAATGAGAGTTATGGAGAACTAAGTGGGCCCCCACCCACTTCCCATATTCCCAGGGCTGGCTTCTGTCCCCTCACATGGTGGCCTTCTAACTTGAGCATCTGAACTCAAGCTGGAGAGATGGCTTAGCCATTATGGCACCTGCCTGCAAAGCCAAAGGACCCAGGTTCAACTCCCCAGGACCCACATATGCCAGATTCACAAGGTAGTACATGCATCTGGAGTTCATTTGCAATGGCTGGAGACCTTGACACACCCATTCTCTCTTTCTGTCTCTTTCTCCCTCCCTCTCTTTCTCAAATAAATAAATAAAAATAAAATATTTTTTAAAACCCACATATTTCCGGGCTTCACCCCAGAGTTTCTAACCCAGCATGTCTGGCTTACCGCCAAGAAGGCACAAGGGCGTAGCAAGTGCCCAGGTGTACTGAGGCTCTGGATGCAAGGATTTTGCTTTAAAACAAACAAACAAACGAAACCTGTGCTCAACAGGTGAGGCTCCCTGCTCCTGCTGCCAGCCTCCAGCTGAATCTGAATGCCATTCTTAAAGCCTATTCCCTACATTTTTCAAACATTGCTCAGAACGTTGCCACAGAGCTGGTCCCAACATAATCAAATCCAGAGCAAGGATGATTGCCTTTCTCCTTCAAAAACCAGCAGAGACTTACGTCAGTAATGCAGCAGCTGTTCTCTTCACTCAGGGGCTGGAGAGAGGGCTGAGTGGTTAAGGCGTTTGCCTGCAAAGCCAGAGGATCCTGGTTCAATTCTCTAGGACCCACAGAAGCCAGATTTGCAGTGGTTGGAGGCCCTAATGTACCCATTCTTTCTCTCTCTCATAAATAAATTAAAAATATTTTTTTAAAGAAGAAATGTACAGTTGTTAAGAGGAGCTGTAGGGATATTTTTTTCTGCGGAGCAGGTAGAGAACACGGGTCCCTGAATGCCTGGTCCCTTGGAGGAAGGCACTCCTCTGTCACTAGCAGCTCAGAGGTTGCCCAGCCACAAGATGGCAGCACTCCGCTGACTTTCAGGTGACGTGTAATGCTCCTCTGGACTCTTCCTCTCAGGGCAATATCCACAGCAGGACAATGAACAGTGGATGATTAATTTGATAGACCAAAATAGGGTAGGGTTCTTTTTTCTCTCCTGGGAAACCTGGCATTGAAGAAATTCATCTAGGAAATACAGACCCTGGAACAATGACCCAAACCAGGGTTACATGCATTCCATTTGGTCTCTAAAGACAGAACCAAAATTTCCCACACTTACACTAGAAGACATGGGGCCAACTGGTCATGTGCTACCAACGAGACAATGAGACAGAATAATAAATCTGTGGATCCCCAAAACATCTGGGTGGCTGCCTTAGTTATAAGACAACTGGTGGTGTCCTAAAAATACATACCCATTGAAAGACACATTAACAATTTAAATCCACAGGGCTGGGGAGATGTCTCAGTGGGTGAGAGTGCCTGCTGCACAAGCATGAGGACGTGAGCTCCATCTCCAGGATTCATATAAAAAGTCGGCAGGGCCGTAAATGCCTATAACCAGAGCACTGAGGAGGGCAGAGACAGGAGGCCACTGGGCTCACTGGCCAAAACATGGTCCAGTAAGAGACCCTTTTTCAAGGAAATAGGGTGGAAGATGATAAAGGTAGTATATCCAATGTCCTTTGCTAGCCTCTGCATTAGTGTGTATGCATCTGCACACACACACACACACACACACAATTAAAATCCTAATCCAGGCTTTGTGGCTTATTCCTGTCATACCAGCACTCATGAGGATAAGGTAAGAAGATGGAGAATTTGAGGGCTTCCTGAGCACAGAGTGAGACTGTCTTGAAAAAAAATTAAATCCTAAGCTAAGTGGAAAATTGTCTCAAAATATATTCTCTGATGTCCAGCCAAAACATGGTGTATTATAAGTAACAGGCATTGTTTTTCTATGTCAAAGTGGAGATTCATGGTCTGTGAGCTGCAAAACGAGTGAGCAATAAGCATGTATGAAATGAAGGTGCTGTCAGCCCAGCCAGAGTGGGTGGTGACCACGGTGAGTACAAGACCGTCCGGAAAATGCAGTGCTCGGGGATGGGGGAACAATTCAGTCACTAAGTGCTTGCTTGTTGAACATGGAAACCTGAGTTCAATTCCTAGAACATACGTAAATTAGCTAGGTGTGGTGCCAATCACCTGTAATCCTAGCACTGGGAAGTCAGAGACAGGAGGACCCCTGGAGCTAATTAGTTAGCAATCTAGCCTAATTGGTGAGCTCTAGGCCAATGAGAACCTTGTCATAAAAAGAAGTGGGCAGTGGGCAGTATAACTGAGGAACAACACCTGAGGCTGTCCTCTGACCTCCACAAACACCTGCACACATGTACGCCCACACACACACACCCCATACACACACACACACATCATACAAAATTTAATTCTCCCTTCCTGCTCACCATCCTATTAGTGATTATATGTGAATGCAAATGGGTAAAAGATTTGGGCATCCCTCACAGCGATTTAAGAAAGTCACTCATGATTTCCATAATTCTCATAAAAACATGGTTTTGTTCCGAGGTTATCTGGAAAAGTTCCTTGGCCACATAGACAGAACTCCTAAACATTTTTTTTTTTTTTTTTTTTGGAGAGAGAGAGAGAGAGGGAGAGGAAGACAGATAGAGATGAGTGCACCAGCAGCCTCTCAGCTGCTGTGAAAGAAATCCAGATGTGTACGCTCCCTTGTGGTCAGGTGTGGCATTGCGCCCTTGCGTTACTTTGCATCTGACTAAACGTGGGGCCTGAGATTGGAACTGCTGGAGATTGGAACCAGTGTTCTTAGGCTTAGAAGGCAGGCACCTTAACCACTAAGCCATCTCTCCAGCCCCCCCTAAACATTTTTAAAATTTTTATTTATTTTAAATTTTACATTCATGTTGGTGCCTCTGGTAGCCTCCTCCCTGACCTCCCCCCTCTGAAGGGACCCTCCTCATTGGGGAATGTGGGTCATGAATTATGGGGGTAGCCAACAGTTATGGGGATAGGCCAAGTCTCTGTGTATAATGACCCAACTTGTGGCTCTAACACTCTTCCCACCCCCTCTTCAGGGAATTTTCCTGAGCCACGTTGGGATCATTTTAATTCTACTTCAGTGATGAGGTCTGGGGAGCCTCTGTGTCTCTGGATATCTGGCTTAGTAGGAGTTGGATGTTCTCTGTGTTTATCTCCTTCAACCTTGCTCTAGTGTCAGCTTCACCAAGAAAGCTGCATTCTTACCCATTTCCCCTTTTACTCTTTGGTTTCAGCTGGGGCCCTGGTGAGGTGCAATAGGCTGATCCTCCCTTCAGGTTTATTGTCCATCTGAAAAAGAGAAGTAAATTCTCCAATGGAGAGAGAAGTTAGTACTAGATAGATGGAATGGCCATAGTTATTTTAGAGAGAATTTTATATGTGTAGGCCCTCTTCTAGCCCACATTTGGTGGGAGCTTGATCTTGGAGAATGGGCTCATTTTTTGTACATGGTTTTGACTTATTTCCCAGTTCCAGCTATGAGTTCCGTTCCACTGAATGGATCTATTAGCCAAATCAAGTGTAGTTGGTTATCCACCATGGCTGTGTGCCACTATTGCACTTATTTGAGCATCACATCAGGTTGTTTACTGCTGGGTATCTTAGACTGGAAGTTGTTTGGACCAATGTCGGCCATTTTCCCCCAGTCGCTCGTGCAGCACCCTCTGGCACTAGACTAGCTAACTGTCTGGGGACTGACCCTCTTCCAGATTCCAACCAGGTCACTCCATGTTTTGTCCCAACAGCAAATGGTGCCTTCGGCAGTAGGAGAACCCCTAAACTTCACAAGACCCTTTCCTTAATCTACTGCTCACCTTGATCAGTAGCCTCCAAACTCCTCTGACCATTGGAGTCATCTGTGGGCTTTGGTCAAGACCAAGACCACATCAGCCTATGACTGACCTGAGGAGAAGAAGACTCACTAGAAGCGGTGTCAGTCTCTAACATATACATATGCATTATATACATATACACACTGCAAAGCAAATGTTGTGGATGTGTTGTGTGGCATTGTCTAGGGAAGACTGACAAGGAAAGTGCCTGTGCATGTTGAATATAACAGTAATTTTTTAAAAAACATTTCAATATGGACAGGGGAGGATGGTTCAGTTGACAAAGTGCTTGCCACACAAGGGTAAGGACCAGAGTTCAGATCCCCCGAGCTCACATAGATGCAGGTGTGATGGCACACACCTATTATCCCAGTGCTCAGAAGGTGGAGACAGCTGGATCCCCAGGCTGAGATGGCTAGCTTGTCTGGACCAGTGGGTGAGTTCTGGGTTCAGTTAGAGATCCTGTCTCAAAAAAATAAAGTCAGGGGCTGGAGAGATGGCTTAGCGGTTAAGGCGCCTGCCTGCTAAGCCTAAGAACGCTCGTTCCAATGTCCAGCGGTTCCAATCTCCAGGTCCCACGTTTAGCCAGATGCAAAGTGACGCAAGGGCACAATGCCGCACTTGGCCACAAGGGGGCGCACGCATCTGGATTTCGTTCACAGCAGCTGAGAGACTGCTGGCGCACTCATCTCTATCTGTCTCCCTATCCCTCTTTGTCTATCTCTCTCTGTTTCTCTCTCCAAAAATAATAAAAAATAAATAAATAAATAAATAAATAAATAAATAAATAAATAAAGTAAGTAAGTAAGATGGAAAGTAATTGAGAAAGACACCTAACATCAACCTCTGGCCTACACACACATCACACACGCTCCTTCCCACAACACAAATACACCCACACACACATACCACACACACAAATGTATTTTTATTCCAAGATTGGTTTAATTTGAATGAGCAAGCCTCCAAAGGACTATGTGTATGTAGGAATAGTTAGTATAGCTGAGAGGGCGCAACACAGTTTGGAACACCACCTCTCAGACTCCAGGGAACTTTCTCTCATGTTCACAATGTCCCGTGGGTCCCTGGGGGAGAAAACAGTGTGTTCTCTAGGACCTACATGGAGGAGGGTCGGAGTCTTGAGAAGATTCAAACTCAACTCCTCTACAAACCAGTTTCTCCGGTTCTAGTATGGAAGGTTTCTTTTTCTGTGGGCCTTGCACCCTCGTGTAAGCCAAACAAAACCTACAGAAAGACCCTTCTGATTGCTCCTTCAGCCTGCTAGCCCCTCGTGGAAGCTGCATCATGGCAAAGTCCCACAGAAAGGAAATGAGTGAAAACAAAGACATATGAGCAAAGGGTCAGGTTGCCAGAACTCTTTGAATAAGAGAATCAAAGGATCTGGGCGGAGTTTGTTGCCTCTGTAGGGCACTGGGGGCCATGCAGGCAGTCAAGAGGCAGCTGGTGGGGCCCCGCAAAGAGCTCTCTACCAGCACTCACACCCACACAGAACATCTGCTCACACCCATGGAAGTGCCGGGAGCTTTTGTTTTTATTGAGTTGAAAAAAAGAAGGCATTTGGTTGGAGTGGGGTTGGGAAAAGCAACTGGACTTCAAGGTTTGTGTTGGCACTTTTTCCACATAACCAGCATGAAAGTGGGAGGCTGTGCTTGTTAGGATGGTGGTCAGATGTTGGGCACTTGGCTCTCATAAAAGGTCTTAGCAAAGCAGACCTGCTCCTGGGGGTAATGGCAAAAAGTTGGAGTCCTACCTTAAGGTTCCAAGAAAGTGGATTTTTGTGAGTGATATGACAGCAGGCATTTATTATAGGATCAAACTTAATGTGTCTGTGGTAGAGTTTTGTATGGTCTGCCACCTCTGTCTCTAACTGATGAAGTTGCTATAAGGTCAGCTAGACCAGTGGTCAGGAAGGCTGGACATGGACAAAAGTAAGAACCAATGTAGAGTCCCCAGGATGAAAGGAGATCCTTCCCTCATCACGCCAACCTCCATGCCCTGACTAATCTACAGGCCACACCAACAGCTTCCCAGAGCCACACACACCTAGTGCATTCCTTGAAGCATCAGGTGATCTTGTGAGAGCTGCCCCTGCACAATGGCAAGTCAGTGGTGATCGTGGGAAAGCTACCACGATGCTCACACCCAGCACCAGGAGAAAACACATTCACACCTTCCCTTCCTCCATATAGTTATGCTAAACAGCTAGATGTGTTTTGACACAGATACACACTCATGAAAAGCCATCAGCATACTGAAGACAGAAAACCAGCCTATCACCCCCTAACACTTTCTATATGACTCAGCCTCATCCCTGGATTCCCCATCAATGCTGACACCTGCTTTCTGTCCCCACAGATTCAGTGCAATGACATAGCAAACCTTGAATCCTCTCCTGTCTTACTCACCATCACTATCTTGAGCTTCTCCATCCTGCTGTGGGTCAGTCGCTCAGTCCTTTTATTGTTGAGCGATATTCCACTGCGTGGATGTGCTTCGCCTGACTCACGCATTCCGTGTCTGGATGGACATTCCTTCTCTTTCTGTTTGGGGTATTTACACAAAAAGCTTCTGTGAATATTTGTATACAAGTCTCTTTGTAGCAATATACCTGCCCTGGTCTTGAGTGTACTCTGGAGGTGAAGTGATGGTCAGACAGTCGGGGCATGTTTAAAGAAGCTGGTTTCTAAAATGACCATACCATTTTACATCCCCATTTCCAGTAAAGGAGAATTCCAGTATCCCTGCATTTTAATGCTTGATATAGTCAGTTTTTATCATTCGAATAGGTCAACTGTAGGGTTTAATTGCTGCTTTGCATTTGCCTCTTCCTGGCGACTATTGAGAGCGGCTTCCTGTGCTCTCTTCCTCTGCCGTCTTCTTGGTGAAACATCTCTTCAAGTCCTTTGCTTGTTTTTAGATTGGGTACTTGTTTTCTTGTTATTACCAAATAAGTGTTCATATTATGTCTGGGTGTGTATATTGTTTTGTTGCTTGTGTGTTTGAAACCAGGTCTTATGTAGCCCAGGCTGACCTTGAACTAGCTATGTAGCTGTGGATGACCTTGAACTTCTGATCCTCCTGCCTCTACCTCCTGTGTGCTGCAATTACAGGTATGTGCTTATACACACACCGTGACTGGTTTATGTGGTGCTTGGGATTGAAGCCAGGGCTATATGCATACTAGACAAGCATTCCACAATGACTACATCCCCAATCCCCATGCTTTGTGCTTGACATGAGGGCTTGCTGTTATCCCAGGGTGCCCTCGAACTCGCCATTGTCCTGCCTCAGCCTCCCTTGTGCTGGGATTACAAACATGCACCACCACACCCAGATGTTCTTATATTTTTTTTTTTTTTTTTTTTTTTTTTTGGTTTTGCAAGGTAGGGTCTCACTCTGGTTCAGGCTGACCTGGCTCAGGGTGGCCTCGAACTCTCAGCGATCCTTCTACCTCTGCCTCCCGAGTGCTGGGATTAAAGGCGTGCGCCACCATGCCCAGCTTTCTTTTCTTATATTTTTTTGATACTATACCTTATGAGATGCAAGATGTCTAAATGTTTTCTCCAAATTTTTGGTTTGCCTTTTCATTCTCTTAATATCTTTTGAAAAACAAACATTTTTAATCTTGATGACGACCAGCTCATCAACATTTTCTCTTTCAAAATGCATCACCCTGAATCCTCTGGTGAGCCTCTACTCTCGTTGACCAGCCTTTGAACTCCCTCCTTCCTCAGTAGTCCTTACACTAACGCAACATTTAGCACTGAAGAGACGCTGAAATTACAGTTCTTATGTGGACATGATTACTCCATTACTATGGGAAAGGAGTCTGATGGGGCCTGAAGCCCTTGGAATGAGCTCTTTTACAGGAATGCAAAAAATGAATCAATGTGATCATGTTTTCCTAAGCAAGGCTTAATAAGGCTTCTGCACATTCCTCCACAAAATATCTGTGGATTTTCACGGCAAGGAAGCAGCCTGAATAACGTAGGCGCACGCTCTCCTAAAAGGCTCTTATTTGACAATTCGGCTTGCTTTCTCTTTTGATTAGAGCAAGTCCTTTGTTTCTGAAAGAAGCAAAGAAGAAGCAAAGACCATTCACCCTAAGAATGTTTCTATCTTTTATTCGGATGTGAGTTTCCTGAAAGGCCTTCAGAAGACTTCCTGGTTTTCAGAAGACAAGGAACCCTTTACCAGGGAAGCAGTTCAACCACGTGTCATCACGGCCCTGCAAGTTTGCCCAGGGAAAGGTGGGTGTCCAGGGACCACAGCTTGGAGTTTTCTCCCAGTTTCCCCACAGAGCATCAGGCCAAAGATGAGGTTGGCATCATCCTGCTAATGACAGTGGAGAAACTATCAAAATAGTGCTGCCATTTTGAACTCAGTGCAAAACGAGAGTTTGTTTGTTTTTCCAGAGGTGTTTGTCTCAGGTTGCCCGCAAACTTTCATCCTTCACAGTTGAAAGATTGTAAGGGTGAATTCCAGTTCTAGGAGCAGAGAAGACAATGAAAGCAACAAAAGTACTTGCTTCCGGGATGAAGGACTTCTGATAAAATATAATGCAAAGTCTTACAAACATCTACCTAGTCTCACAAGGAGACAAAGGAAATTTGAGAGTTAGTGAACTAATTCATCCAGTTCAGAAAGTTAAGAAGGGCCGGGCGTGGTGGCGCACACCCTTAATCCCAGCACTTGGGAGGCAGAGGTAGGAGGATCACCATGAGTTCGAGGCCACCCTGAGAATACATAGTGAATTTCAGGTCAGCCTGGGCCAGAGTGAGACAAGAAAGAAAGAGAAAGAAATAGAAAGAAAGAAAGAAAGAAAGAAAGAAAGAAAGAAAGAAAGAAAGAAAGAAAGAAAGAAAGAAAGAAAGAAAGAAAGAAAGAAAGAGAAAGAAAGAAAGAAAGAAAGAAAGAAAGAAAGGAAGAAAGAGAGAAAGAGAAGAGAATTTCAGGAAGAGAAAGAAAGAAAGAAAAGAAAGAAAGAAAGAAAGAAAGAAAGAAAGAAAGAAAAGAAAAAGAAAGAAAAGAAAGAGAAAGAAAGAAAGAGAAAGAAAGAAAGAAAGAAAGAAAGAAAGAAAGAAAGAAAGAAAAGAAAGAAAAAAGAAAGAAAGAAGAAAGAAGAAAGAAAGAAAGAAAGAAAGAAAGAAAGAAAGAAAGAAAGGGAAAGAAGAAGGGAGGGAGGGAGTAAGGAAGGAGGGAGGAAGGGAGGGAGGGAACGAAGGAAGGAATGAAGAAAGGAAGGAAGGAAGGAAGGAGGGAAGGAGAAAGAAAGAGGAGAGAGAGAAAGAAAAGAAAAAAAGATGGGAAGGAAGAACAAAGTAGCCCTCTCATCCAAAACTGGGCATCAACTGGGCAGGAAACGGACTGAGTAGAGCTTAGTGGTAGAGCCCTTGCCTAGCGCACATGAGCTCTTGGGCTAAATCCACAGTACAAAGAAGAAGAAAGTGAAGGAAGAGGATGAGAACAGAAGGGGAGAAAGAGGAGGAAGAAAGAATTTGAAATGTTCTCATCATAAATGCTTAAGGAAACAGATATGTTTAATTTGATTTAAACATTGTACATGTATTCAAGCACCACATGCATCCTACTCATGTACAGCTTGCTTTGATGTGGCAGACTAAAACTAAGTCTACTTTAAGTTTTTTAAAGTGAATAAAAAATAAGGGAAATTGTAAAGATCAGTACAGGCATTAATAAAATAGAAAGGAAAAACAATAAAAAATCAATAAACCCCAAAGTGACTGTTTGAAAAATGACTAAATTGACCAAGCTCCGACAAGATTGATTAAGAAAACAGTGATAGATATAAAAATTATACAACACACACATGCGCGTGCATGTGTGCGTGCGCACACACACACACACACACACACACACATTACTGATAAAAATGCAAAGAGGAACCTATTTACAAATGCAATAGAAATTGAAAATCATAAGAAAATACTACCAATAACAATATTACAAACACTTGAGCATTTAGATTAAAAGTACAATATTCTATTCAAAAATATAATCTATCAAAACTGTTCCAAGAAGACACATAAAATTTGGATAAACCTAATATTAGTAGATAATCTAAATCAATATTTTACAATGTATTTAAGCAGACACAAACATACCTAATAAGAACATCCAGCCTCAGAGGATTCCATGGGGAAATTCGAGCAAACAATGAAGGACAAATATTTTCAATCTGATTCAAATTGTTTCAAAGCATAGAAAAGGAGGAAACACTTCTCCTCAGTATGTGAGAGAGACGAGACGTGCCCTCAGAACCAAAAGTGGACCAGTCTGAGAACAGAACCATAAGCAAGCCAGCCCCTGACACAGAACCACATAATACCTCTCATAGATTATGAGCAAAACACACTGAACAATGGAAAAACAAATTTTGGCTGCAGGTTCTATACTAAAAAGGTATAGTGTTTAAACAGCTAGTCATGGCCTGGGGAGATGGCTTAGTGATTAAAGGTGTTTACTTGAAAGCCCGCCTGCCCAGGCTTGATTTTCTAGGACCCATATAAAGCCAGAGGCACAAAGTAGTGCATGTATCTGAAATTCATTTGTAGGGACAAAGGTCCTGGCATACCATCCCTCTCTCTCTCTCTCAAATATATATTAATAAACAGCTACTGCCAGGTGTGGTGGCACGTGCTTTTAATCCCAGCACTTGGGAGACAGAAGTAGGAGGATCACTGTGAGTTCAAGGCCACCCTGAGACTACACAGTGAATTAATTCCAGATGAGTCTGGGCTAGAGCAAAACCCTACCTCAAAAAACCAAATAATTAAATAAATAAAAAGCTATTCATATCATCTGTTCAAAAATAAATGAGAGGGACAGAGAGATGGCCTGGGATAGAGCAAGACCCTACTTGAAAACTAACTAAATAAATAAAAGCTATTCATATAATCTGTACAAAAATAAATAAGAGGGACAGAGAGATGGCTTATCAGTTAAGGTGCTTGCTGTCAAAACCAAAATACCCAGGTTCAATTCCCCAGTACACATGTAAAGCCAGATAAACAGGGTCTGGCTCATGTGTCTGGAGCTCATTTGCAGTGACTAGAGGTCCTGGCATACCCATTCTTTTTTCTCTCTCTTTCTCTCTCTGTAAGGACCCAGGTTTGATTCCCCAGAACACATATAAGCCAGATGTGCATGGTCATACATGCATCTGGAATTAGTTCTCAAGTGGCTAGAGGCCCTGATATGCCTATTCTCCCTCTCTCTCATAAATAAATAAAGCTAAAATATTCTAATAAATAAATAAATAAGAAGCAGAAAAGTTACACAAGTATAAAAAGGTATATGATTAAATTAAACTTACATTCTTAGGGGAAATTCTTTTCTTTCCTCACTACTTTCTTGAGTTATAACTGACAAAAAAGTATGTTATTAAGACATGCAACATGACAGTTTGATATATGTATTTATTATGAATTGATCTCCATAATCAAGTTAGTTAAGGTGTCCATCATCACCTCATATAGTTACCATGTTTGTGCATAAAATCTCTGAGGAAATTTTAGCTAAACACACAGTATTTACTAATAATAGTCACCATGTTGAAATAAATTAGATACCCAGAATTTATTCATCCTTTTTTTTTTTTTTTTTGGAGACAGGGTCTCATGTAACCCAGGCTGACTTGATCCTCTTTCCTCACCTCCTGAGTCCTGAGATTAAAAGTGTGGACTATCACCAAACCTAACTTTATGCAGTGCTGGGAATGGAATCCACAGCCTCGTGTATGTTAGGCAAGCACTCTACCAGCTATGTTCCCACTCCTCTATTCCTCTTATAAGTGAAAGTTGATGCCCTACAGCCATTTCCTTTTCCCATGTCCTCCGCCTCACTATATCCCCCCTCTTGCTGTTTGTGTGAGTTTACGGGTTGTAGATTTCACATATATATGCGCCATGCAGTAACTGCCTATCTCTGGCTGGACTGTTTTACTTACCATAATGTCCTCCAGGCTCACCCATGTTGTCAAAAATGCCAGGCCTTCCTTCTTCTTTTTTTTACGTGTGTGTGGTGGGTGTGTAGCTTGTGGCACATGCACATGTGTGTGCAGGTGTGCAAGCCCCATGTGCATGCAAGCAGGTGGCAGAGGAGACTACCATGTATCTTTTCCCTTACCACTCTTATTCCTGGAGATGGGTCTTTCCCTTCCTCACCCCAGAGTTTCTGAATGGCAGTGAGTCCCATCATTCCCTGGTCTCTGCTCCCCTCACCCGCTGGGGTTAAGGTTATGCATGGCCAGGCCTAGATTTTTCTTACATGGGTTTTGGCCTAGCAGTCTCCAGTCAGAAAGGCCTCATGTTTAAGCTTCAAGCACCCTTAACCACCAAGCCATGTTCCTAGTGTGACTTCCTTCTTTTTAAGGCTGAATCACACTGCATCATGAATACCATTTTATACCATTTTCCCTATCCACAGCTTGTTTCCATGTCTTGGCTATTATGAATAATGAACATGGGAGTGGAAATATCCCTTCAAGATCTGACTTGCTTTCTTTTGGATATATACCCAGAAACAGGTTTGCTGTGTAATATGAGAGGTTAGTTTTTGCATGTGTATGTGGTGTGTATATATGTTCCTTCATGTTTGTATGTGTGTGGTTCATGTGTATGCTCAAGTGAACATGTGTGTGCCTTTATTTGGAGGCCAGAGGTCAGGGTAGAGGGTTTCCAATTGTTCTCCATCTCAGTTTGAGACAGGATCTCTCAGTGCACCCGGAAGTCACCAATTCAGCTAGACTAGGGAATCAGCAGGCCCCGAGGTCCTCTTGTCTCTGCCCCGCAGTATCAGTATCACAAGGCCGTGCACCACACCCAGCTCTTATGTGCGTTCTCAGGATCCAAATTCAGGTCCTTGTGTATGAGTGGCAAGCCCTGTATGGACTGAGCCATCTCCGCAGCTATACTTTTAAATTTCCAAGGAACCGCCATACTGTATTTTTATGCTGTTTTCCATAATAGATGCCCACAAGCAGCGGGCAGGGGTTCCTTTTTCTTCATAGCCCCATCCCCACTTTCTGCGTCTTTCTGATAGCCCCATCCTAGCAGTGTTAGGTAATAGGTCATTGAGTTGCTTATTGTATTTCCCTAACGATTAGTAATGGTGACTATCTATATCTTCTCTGGAAATATTTCTGTCCCAGTTCTTTTCCCATTTTAAATTAAACCATTTGGCCTTCTTGCTATTAAGTTAAGATAGGTTCCTTACATATACATAAAATCCAAGTTATTAGCCGGGCGTGGTGGCACATGCCTTTAATCTCAGCACTCGGGAGGCAGAGGTAGGAGGATCGCCATGAGTTCGAGGCCACCCTGAGACTACAGAGTGAATTCCAGGTCAGCCTGGGCTACAGTGAGACCCTACCTCAAAAAAAAAAAATCCATGTTATTATCTACTTTTGAGGAAAAGGGAAGAATAAAAGATGAAGTGAGACAAGTGGTATCAGATTACATTTCTTTTTCAGAATTCTAAAATTCATTGTTTAAACTTTTGCATGTGTTCTATTATTTTCTCTCACTTCTATATTTTTGAAGTGTTTCATGAATAAAACATGTAATGTGATGCTACATGTCTGGCTGGGGAAGATGATGTCTCCCCTAGTGCATCCCACACCCTCTAGAGTTTCAGTCGTCTTCCTGCACCTGCAACCAACTTGCAACAGAACAGAAACGGGACCAACTCAGCCCCTCTCTTCC
Source organism: Orientallactaga sibirica (assembly GCA_036365145.1). Classification (NCBI taxonomy): domain Eukaryota; kingdom Metazoa; phylum Chordata; class Mammalia; order Rodentia; family Dipodidae; genus Orientallactaga; species Orientallactaga sibirica. The sequence goes on along the minus strand of JAEOAD010000555.1, from coordinate 7,401,830 downwards.
TCAACTGCCCACCTTTTCCGGAAACAGCATGTGCCTGCCATTCTGGACAAGTTTTATTTCTAGACTAAAGTGTTATATGGATTTATTAAACTAACAAGAAGTCAAGTGAGAAATTTAAATCACTATTATTCCAAACTATTTTCAGCTGCTTGTGAGAATGGACTCCAGTGTAAAATCTACAAGGGAAAGGGGAGAGAGAGAAAATGCAGCACTCTTACTCCTCCGAAGCGTGTGCTGTGACTCCCCAAAGGGTCGTTTCTCTGCTTCTTGCTCACCTGGGTAAACATGTTAAAAATGGGAGGATCCTATTCAAAGGGATTTTAAGCAGTAAGCCCTGCCTCAGGTGAGGAGGGGCCTGCAGCCCTGAGATAAGTAGTGAACACAGATTCGCTCTACCTCACAGACCAGGAACCCACAGAGAGCAGCTGTTGGCACAGTTTAAAAGCACACATCCCAGCACTGGAGGGATGGTGTAGTGGTTGAGGCATTTGCCTGCAAAGCCAAAGGATCTAGGTTCGATTCCCCAGGACCCATGTTAGACAGATGCACAAGGGGGTGCACGCATCTGGAGTTCGTTTCCAGTGGCTGGAGGCCCTGGTGTGCCCATTCTCTGCCCCACTTTCTGTCAAATAAATAAATAAATAAAAATAAAATATTTTAAAAAGCACACAGTAGTACAAATCACGCAGTGGGGTGCACACACTTCATTCCCTAGGGTGGCTGTCCTTAGCCCTCCACAACAGCACCAGGGAACAACAGCGACAAATATTCTGGTGCAACTGGCAGAAAGCAGTTCGATGGTCTTATTTAGAAGCATAGCACAGCCTACCCCTGAGGACCAGCAGAAGCAATTCAGGATTGCAGGAGAAATGGCTTCCTGAGAGCTGACCATAGTGTGAAAACAGATAAGCCCTGGCTGGACACCCATTCTACCTCTTATTATGTGACCTGGAGCAAGTGACTTCATTGACTCAACCTCCGTGTCCTAGTCTGGACCTTGGGGACCATGAACGATGGCAGTCATTGAGACCATATTAAAAGAGCACCTGAGCCATGGCTACACGTGGTGACAGTCGTTTAGACCTGGATTGGGCATGTGTGTTCAAGCACACCCGTGATGTTGAGATGCAGAATCTGAGAGAGGCCAGCACACAGCAACATGGAGAAATCTGTGGGGTGCACACGCCATGTTCCCTACGACAGCCATTCTTAGCCCTAACCACTTGTCTAAGTACTGTGGAAATGACAAAATACCCATGATCAAGTCCCTCTGCACAGACTCACTCCCTCTTCTCACCCCATTTATAAAGGAAGATGCTCACACACCACCCCTCTCTGCTCCTCCGTGGCTCAAACAATGACTCTGTCTTGACTGGGAAGTCCTAAATGCAGTTAGCTTCTCATGTGTTCACAGGAAGAGAAGACAGTGTTGGGGAGAAACTCAGAGGATTCCCGACCAGGGGTCTGAAATGCATCACCAGCTCTGGTTGGTAGAATAAGGACCCCTACAGGGTCCCCATCCTGCTCCCCACAACCTGTGAGTACGCTGGGTCACACGGCAGAGGAGAGTAAGGCTGCAGAGGAAACTGAGGATGCTCGTTCACTGTCCTGGATTCTGGGTGGTCTTCATGTGGCCACGTGGGTCTCCATGTGCAGAAGAGGAATGCAGAAGAGAGAACAAAAAGCAGTGGGTGATGATATAAGAAGGACTCAGCCAGTGCTGAAGAGCAGGCCCAAGCAAACTCGAGGGAGTATCAAGAAGTCAGAAAAGGAAAACCAGATTGTGCCTTAAACATCACAGAGGGGGCCTCACTGCCAACTCCGACTTTGGCTCGCCAAGGCTTCTATCAGGCTTTGGAGGCCCAGCACTGGAAGGCCACACAACTGTGCTGCTTTAGCGCTAACTTGTGGGAACTTGTCATACATAGAAATAGAACCAGGCCAGGACTGGAGAGACAGCTCAGGGAGTAAAGAGCTTGCCACAGAAGCATGAGGACCCTGGTTTGATCCGTTGTACCCATGTAATGCGGGTGTGGAGGCACGCACCTGGAGCCGCCTGTAACCCAGCCCTGGGAGGCAAAGACAGGAGGATCCCTGAAGTCCACCGGCCAGCCTAATTAGTGAGCTGCTGGTCAGTGAGAGACCTTGTCTCAAAAAGAGTTGGATGGTGTTCCTGACAAAACTCTCAAGGTTGTTCTTGTAGTTTCCACACATATGCACATGAAGAAAAGTTACAGGCTAAGTATTTGTATAAAAAAGTTTTCCGGCCCTCTCCATGAGTGTCCTTAGTGAGGCTAGATGGCTGAGTGTCAGGAGTAAAGAGCAAACGACAAGTGGTACTTACCAGAGAGACGAAATACAAGCCTGCAGGTTTCCCCATTCATTCTCTGGAGAGCCACTGCTAAGCAGCTCTTTTGTTCTGAACAGCACGAGTGCGGGATGGCTGTGCCAGGGCCTCGGGCTTTGAAGACCTCTCCACCTAGAAGCAGGAGGAAGAAGAGCAATCCATCAGGAGCAGGATCCACGTCCAAGAGAAGGGATGCCATGGCCCTGGAAGAGCGAGCAAGTGTCCATGGAACAGGCTGCGTTGCAAGGAAAGAAAACAGCATGGGCAGACACCAGCTCCTATGCACAATCGCTCCTCAGCCATCCCCTCCTGCCTGGTCTAGGCAAACTTTATTCTCTGTGCCCAGCCCGCTGGGTCCATTGCGCACTCTGAAAGCATGGACTCCCTAGCGCACATGTCTCTTGTTCATTGTTCTATTTTTGCTTTTGTTTTCTTTCTAGGTAGGGTCTCACTGTAGCCCAGGCTGATCTAAGACCTCACTCTAGAGTCTCAGACTGGCCTCAAGCTCACAGCAATCCTCCTACTTCTGCCTCCCCAGAGCTAGGATCATAGACCTATGTCGCCATGCCCAGCGTTACACATCTCTGATGCACTAACAACTGACAGGATCTCTGGAGAGCAGGAGGTGCTCACTTCAAATGTTATCAAGGGCTGGAGTGATGGCTCAGTGGTTAAGTGTGCTTCCTGCACAAGCATGAGGGCCTGAGGGGGCCTGAGACCTCCTGTGTTCGAATGGTTCCTAGCTGGTGACAATTTGGGAATTGGATCCTCCTGGAGGTGGTGTATTGTTTGGGGCAGACTTATGGGTATTATAGCCAGCTTCCCCTTGCCAATGTGTGGCACACTCTCCTGCTGCTGTTTTCTACCTGATGTTGGCCAGGGGGTGATGTCCACCCTCTGCTCATGCCATCATTTTCCCCTGCTACCATGGAGCTTCCCCTTGAGCCTGTAAGCCAAAATAAACCCTTTCCTCCCACAAGCTGCTATTGGTTGGATGTTTTCTGCCAGCAATGTGAAGCTGACTGCAACAGCTATGAAATCAGTGAAGAGATTCCAACTCAAAACAAGACTAGATGTTCTACCCACCACAGGCAATATAGGGGGCACCATACCAAACCATACATACGTACACACACAGAGCAAATCAATCAATCAGTCAATCAATCAATCAATCAATCAATCAATCAATGTTACTGAAGGAAGGAGTGGGTCAAACACCGGTTTCTAGGTTTCCCCTCCTCTCCATGAGCTCACCTCTACCCAGGAGAAGCCAGATTAGATGAATCAGCAAGCTCTGGGTTCAAGTGAGAGACCCTGACTCAATGAAGTGGCGAGCAATCAAGGAAGATCCCAACGTCAACTTCAGGAGTACTCACGCACGCATACGTTTGTACATAATTTGGCCACAAATATGCTGATATGAATACATACATCCATACAACATATATATAGAAAATTTTAAAATATTTTTATTTATTTATTTGCAAGAAGGGAGAGAGAGAAGAGGGACAGAGAGAATGGGCGTGCCAGGGACTCCAGCCACTGCAAATGAATTCCAGATGCATGTGCCACTTTGTGCATCTGGCTTTATGTGGGTCCTGGGGAATCGAACCCAGATCGTTAGGCTTTGCAGGCAAGTGCCTTAACCACTGAGCCATCTCTCTAGCCCCAAGAATTTTTTAAGTGATGGGAATTTATGACAAAGACAATTGCTGTCTTGTCACATTTTTATTTAAAATGCATTTTGGTATGTCATAACACTATAATCAAAGAAATTCATGTAAAAAATCTTCAAACAGGCCCTTACTCTCGGAGCCTCTCAGCACTCTGCTCCGAGGTGCCCATTCCACAGCCTGCCACAATTCTTCGCACTGAAATGACACACTATGAACATTGTTGGAGCTTTGCCCTGTCACATCCACCATTCTCCAGAGCTCTTGACTTGTCATTAAAAAGACCCTCAATACTAACTTGGCAGATGTCCCCACAAGCACAAAGCCCTAGAAACACAGCTCTGAAGAGAAAAGGTTCAAGCCAGGAACTGAGAGCGGGAGCGCATTCACCTGCCCAGTGAGCAGGCACGCAGGCCCATTGTCCCCGGGTGCGCTGCTCTCCCGCAGGCCCATCAGCAGCTGAGTTCGCAGTAGCTGCAGAGGGGCCTCAGGAAGACACCATGTATTTCACAACCTCTCAGAGGCTTGCCTGGGCAGAAACCACACAGCTGAGGGCTGATGTGAGAAACTAGGTGCTTTACGCAAAACAAGATGGAAAAGATGATTCAAAGCAAGCGTCTATTTTATTTATATGCTTGTTTGTGGATCTAGTTTCCTTCATAACTGAAAAACAGCAGCCACACGGGGGCGGGGAGGTTATCTTCAGCTCTCAACACAGAATGACATTTGCTAGGTTACAATTATTTTTCTTACTCTACCTCTTATCACTTATCCAAAAGCCTCTGCTGGGTTACCTGCAACGCTGACTGGCCTACCACTCAAAATCAATTTTAGCTGTGCATACTTCTATCAAAATATGCCAAGATGCGGGGCTGGAGACATGGCTCAATGGTTAAGGCACTTGCCTGCAAAGCCTTATGACTAGGTTTCAATTCCCCAGTATCCACATAAAGCTAGATACACAAAGTGGTGCATGCAACTGGAGTTCGTTTGCAGTGGCTGGAGGCCCTGGGGCACCCATTCTCTCTGTCTTCCTCTCTTCTCCCCCCCCCACTTGCAAATAAATGAATTAAAAAATATATATGCCAAGGGCTGGAGAGATGGCTTAGTGGTTAAGGCACCTGCCTGCTAAGCCTAAGAACACTGGTTCCAATCTCCAGGTCCCACGTTTAGCCAGATGCAAAGTGAGGCAAGGGCGCAATGCCACACTTGCCCACAAGGGGGCACATGCATCTGGATTTCGTTCACAGCAGCTGAGAGACTGCTGGCGCGCCCATCTCTGTCTCTCTCCTTCTCCCTCTCTGTCTGTCTCTCTATCTCTCTGTCTCTCTCCAAAAATAAATAAAATAATAAAAAAATTAAAAATATATATATATATGCCAAGATGCTATAATCCTGGGCTACTGAACTTCACATTTGACCTTCAAGGTAGCTCTACATCCTAAGCAAGGTGCCTGCACACTGCCCTTGCCTCTGCCTGCGGAGTAAGTCTGGCAAGCTTCCCACCATGTTGCTCCATTTGGTGTTACTATAACAAAATGTCTAACTTCATGTAAAGAAAACATAGTTATTTAGTTCACGATTCTGAAGGATCAGGGCTACATGCTTGAGATGTGCAGCGTATTTAATGGCAAAAGACAGAGAAAGTATCATGTGTATGTTTCCTCTCTCTCTCTCTCTCGCCAGTATTCAGTCATAAAGGCTCCATCCTGATGACTCTTTCTAACCCAGCTCACCTCCCAAGGTCCCCACTTCTAACGACACTATTGGATTGAGTGTCGGCCCTTTTAGTATCACACAATAACAACTGACTTTTGACACATGACTCCTTGATGGGGGACACACTCCACCCATATGTAAACCACAGCACCCCATCACTCTCAGGCCTTCAAGACTGCCCCTTTCGAGCTGGGTGAGGCTAGTCTGCACTTCTTCAGGCTGTGCAGCTACTTCTTCTTAGACTTTGACCAGCATCTAATGATTCTCAATGAGATACAGGCAAAGTAGACTTTGTATTTCCTGAAGTTCTCTGACTTCAAGGGATGTTCAGAAAGGAGTGAATCCCTTGAGGTCCTGGACACACCCCACCAGACCATCCACTAGATGGAGGCGGGAGGAGCGGCTGAGGGAAGCCTGGGTCCGAGCCTCACATCACTGCCGGCTTGCTGTTGCTCTTCTCTTCAGCGGGAGAGACAAAGCGGCTGGTCTGATGGGAACCAGCATTAACCTGGGAGTGAAAGAGATTTGCTGTCCGGAGCCCTGCATGTTGGCACTGGCCAGATTCAGCTCCTCTACGGCCTTCTGCTTATTTCATCTCTACATGACCTGGCTGTCACTTCATGGCCATGAAGATGACTATGCTAAGAGAAAGAAAAAAGAGGGGGAGAGAAGGAAGGAAAATGGAGGGAAGAAGGGAAAGAGGGAAGGTGTTAATAACAGCTGTTGTTAAGCATATGGAGACAATGGAATAATACACCTGGCTAGTTTCATGTGTTTTTCAGCCACTTCAGGAAATAATGGCAATCCATCAAAAAACTAAAGTCACTCCATTATTCAGAAACCTCAGTCCTAGGAATATGCCCCAGAGGAATGAAAACAAACAACTTTTCAGGTACAAGCATATCCATAAGTGCACATTCCTGCGAGTAGATAAACGGTAGGAGCAACCCGATGTCCATCCACAGGTGGATGCATAAACAAATATGTAGATCTGTGAAGAGATACGGTCATGCCAGAAAGAAACAAAGCACGGGGATACACTGAACATGAACAAGCCTTGGAAACATGCTACCTAGTGGAAGAACGACTGGGAAGTGACTGGTTCCTTTAGCGTCTAAAAGACAATGGTGTGCAGAAGTGTGCATTAGTGTGCCACTAATCTGTGCACCTGAAAATGGTTAGCACTGTGTTATGTTCCTTCACACCAAAAAAATTTAATTAGTGTTTACAAAAGTGTTTTTAAATTTTTTTATTATTTTATTTATTTTTGGAGAGAGACACAGAGAGAGACAGAGAGGGAGAGGGAGACAGATAGAGATGGGCGCGCCAGCAGTCTCTCAGCTGCTGTGAACGAAATCCAGATGTGTGCACCCCCTTGTGGGCAAGTGCGGCATTGCGCCCTTGCGTCACTTTGCATCTGGCTAAACGTGGGACCTGGAGATTGGAACCAGTGTTCTTAGGCTTAGCAGGCAGGTGCCTTAACCGCTAAGCCATCTCTCCAGCTCTATAAAAGTGTTTTAATTTTTAATCCATCCTTCTTTCTGTGTGTGGTATACATGTGTGTGTGTTTGTATGTGTGAGCACATGTGAACAGGTGTGGTAAACATATGTACATATGTGTCTGAAGGCCAGAGGTCAATCTCATATGTCTTCCTCAGTTGCTTTCCATATTTTGTGTGTGTGGGCATGTTCATGTGTGTGAGTGTGGGCACACACGTGCCACAGCATGAGTGCAGAGAGCAGAGGAGAACTTAGGGTGTCAGTCCTCGCCTTCCACAGTGTTTGAGGCAAGGTTCTCTCATTGTTCCCTTTGCTGCATTCAACAGACTTGCTGGCTCAGGAACTTCTGAGTTTAAGTGTCCTGTCCCCACATCCATCTTCACCCTAGGCATGCTGGGATCACAGCCACTAGCACTATAGAATCCAGCTTTATGTGGATGCCAGAAAGCCAAACTCAGGTCTTTTCTCCCCATCCCTCTCCACCTCATTTTTTCAGACAAGATCTCACACTGAACCTAGAACTCACCCATCCAACAAAACGAACTAGCCATTGAGCCCTGGGGATACTCGGATCCCCAGCACCGTGCTTATGGTCTGAAGTCACCACACTTGGCATTTCATGTGGGTGCTAGGGATCAGAACCCAGGTCCTCGTGCTCACATGGCAGGCATGTTCCACTGAGCCATCTCCCCAGCCTCACAATGCAGCCTTCTTTCTTTCTGCAGCTGGACATGTACGAGCTAGCCCACATCCCTTTTGCAGATACAGAAACTGCAGCTGCTCAGACAACGCACAGGACTTTCCCAAGTACAAGTACCGGCCTGGGAAGGTGAGAAGAACCAAGGAACCACATGTAAACTAGTGTGTCTGGCTTCTCCAGCTGGTCACGTGACTTCTGAAAAGGTGCCTAAAGAAAAGCCCATGAGCCTTCAAGCCTGACAGCCACTGAGCTTTTCTTGATTTTTCAAGACGCATGTACCACTATGTGCACCTGGCTTTACATGAGTACTGAGGATTTGAACCCAGGCCGTTAGCCTTTACAAGCAAGCACCTTAACCTCTGAGCTATCTATCCCTCCAGCCAATCCCAGGGCTTGTTGAAGTGATCAAGTGGGCGGTGCCTGCTGTGAGGCTCAAGAGACGGTCTCCCCAGAACAACAGACCCTAAAACAAAATTTCATAAGGACCATAAGCAGGACCGGCGAAGTCCACGGACTCTGGGTGGGTTCCTTTGCCTGCACTCATGTGGACTGACAGCTAATCCGGTTGTTGGCTCACTAGCAGCTGTGGGGTTTAAGTATAGTAGTATGGTAGGGAGAAGAAAACAGGCTTGGCTTCCAATAACAAAGGGCTGGAGGGTAGCACTCATACATTTGGCTCCTTCTTGATTTGTCAATCAGACAGAGAGGGTGTCCCTTTGAAAGCAGAAGAGAGGGAGGAGCACTTTCAGATCTGATTGTGTCACAGGGGCCTCTTTCCAGATGAACACCTTGGGGCGACTTGGCTCAAGAGCTTGACCTTTCACTGTCTATGCCCAATTACCCGGTTAAACACACAGAGCCCCAGGCACCTCGCTGGGTATGGCATTTTATCATCTTTGGGCCCTATACAGTGTTTCCAAGAAAGCTGTCCTGTTGAAAAATTGCTGGGCTGTGAGAGAAATCAGCAAAAGGTGGATATTTATAAACAGAATCTCTAATATTCATTATTTTCCCAGAAGGAATATGGCTAGCTGCACTGCTACCAGATAAAAATGACTTTGGCTGTTGTGGCTGTCATTCCAATGACAAATGTATTTTTCTTTGCTGCCCAGAGCAAGTCTCTTGACATACTCTGAAAACTGAGGGGGGATCTTAATTGCTGAACCCCACTGGAAAAAGACAAGCATGCTAGCCATGCTTATATTTTAATGATGGGATCTGCACTGGGAAGAGTTGGTAAAGCCTGCCTTAGCTCCACTGACTTTTCTCCAAGGAGAGTTCCTGCTCTCATGGAAAAAAGAGGAGGCAATTAGAAAAGAAGCAATAGATTGCTGACCTGTGCAATTCAAGCTGGTGAAGAATTGCCTTTGGGAACTGGCACACTGGAACAACAGCTTCTCAGAGGAGCTAACTGTTTTGAAAGGAACTGGTGGGAAAGGGAGACAGAAGGCAGACGGGCCACCCCAGGCATGTACAGAGCAGCATTTAGGATGGCTGTCCAAATCACCTTCCTCTTCTAAGCCAGCTTCCCAGGTCCACGCTTCCCCTCCTGGTCCATGTACGAGTGTCTCAGACAACGATATTTGAATGCTGAGAAAGACCATGGTGATTATCTAGCCAGATGGGCAAATGCCACCACACCTCCTCCCTCCTATCCTGTGCCCTGGATAGGCATCACTAATCGATCATGAGACATTCCTTTTGAATCTAAATGCAGCATCAGAATATCCTTAGTTCAGCATTCCAGAAAGCCACTGTTTTATAGACCAGCTGAAACCTTTTGTCCAAGTTTTAATTTTTTCTACCTTCATTTCATTTTTGTTTAAATACATTGCTTATTCATTGAGATAACAATTGTGTATCATACTATGATCTTTTTCCTGCCCATCTGTGACTCCTTTGTCTTATAAAACAAAAATCAAATGAAAGCTTTATTGAAAAAAAATTACAAGTCATAAAATTGAATCTTTTAAAGTGCACATTGAAAATATTCACAAGGTTGTACCACCCTCTCTGCTCATTCTAGAACATTCTTATTATGCTGCCCCTAACATATCCTAATCCATCAGCAGACACACCCCCTCTCTCTCCCCCTCTTCTTCAGCATCTGACAACGATTCACACACTTCCTATCTCTTTGGATTTGCATTTTAGGATATCGTACGTGACTAGGATCATACAACATATCATCTCTGGCATCTCACAAATTGTTTATCCCTCTGACTTTAAAGGAAAATAAAGCAGAATTTTGGCCCCTGCAAATGCTATGGGCCCCAGACACTGTGCCTGCTGATAAAGTGGATTCTGTCTCCCAGGCAAAGTTCCACTCTCCCTGGAGCACCTCCAGTTCTTCCTTCCACCACACCCCGACACTGCTGGTTTCTGACAACTTTCCAGTGCTGCAGGAACCCCCAGAGTGCTGAAAGGACCAGATCCTGGTGGAAAGAGTCTGTCCCCTCCTGCATCATGCCAAGCCAGCCCTGCTCTCTGGGATCCTTCCTGACATGGCACAGACCCAGTGGTAAGAGCCAGGCTCTTCTCCATGTGGCCCACCCTCTGAGGCTTTGATCCCAGGCCAGACTCGTCTGCCTGGCTTCTCTCTCTGAGAGCTGTGTCCTCCAGAGGCTTTCTTGTACCGAGGCCGTCCAAGCCTTGGCCAGACGGGTGTGGGTAAAGGCAGCACTGTTAACCACCTCTTTCACTCTCACTGTGCCCATGGACCACTTGGAGGGAGCTCAGAGCCCTCCTTGGGCAGCAGGCACAGAGCTCAGAAAGCCCAAACTTGTGTCTCGGTGGCCTTCGCCAGATCCTCCTCCCTGCTCTGTTCCCAGAAACCTTCTGCTCCTTGAGTTGGTCCAGCTGGAGGGAAGAGAAAGGAAGACCTTCTGTCACAACCTCCAAAGGGACTTCCAGAAGCCAGGGAGGGGAACCAGCCTTTGAGGAGAGGACCACACAACCAGGGCCTGGGGGAATTCACATCTTCTGTATGTGATTAAGTGGCTAGGGAGGCAGAGGGAGGGTGGGGGCCAGAGCCCTGGGCGGGGACTCTGAGGATAATGCTGATCCAGGCATGGGACTGACAGGATGAGGGTGGGTGGGGATGCACTCTGCCCATCATTCTACCTACACCTTCCAGTCTACACTCCCTTAAAGCATCCTATTGATCATAAGTCCTTCATTCACATATGACCTCCAAGCATGGCATTCTTCAACATCAGGCGTAAATGCTGTGAATGCAGAAATGAGCCAGGTATGGCCCTTAAAGACCTTGTGGCCCAAAGGGGACAATAGTTTGAAATAATTCAATTAAAAGGCTCTGGTGAGAATGCCAGGGGAAAAGTCACTTCTAAACTTCTAACAGGGCTGGGTGTTGGAAAGGAATTACGAGAGGTATTAATCTCCTCTGGCTTACACACACACACACACACACACACACACACACACACACACACACACCATGGACTGAGTGGCTTCAACACCACCAACAACTTAGCTTCTCTTGGTGCTGAAGGGTAGAAGTCCAAGGCCAAAGTTGGCAGCAGGCAAGGCTTCTTCTGCAGCTCTCCCCTTAGTTGACAGGTGGCATTTTCTTGCTATACTCTTTCCTGGGTGTTTACTGCTTCTCGCAATGAGTCCAAATGTCCTCTTATTATAGGGACAAGGGTCAGATTAGCTGAGAGTCCACCCAGAATTCATTTTAAATTCATCACATTTTTTAATTTTTTTAGTTTTTTGGAGAGAGACAGAGAGAGACAGAGAGGGAGAGGAAGACAGATAGAGAATGGGCACGCCAGCAGTCTCTCAGCTGCTGTGAACGAAATCCAGATGTGTGCGCCCCCTTGTGGGCAAGTGCTGCATTGCGCCCTTGCGTCACTTTGCATCTGGCTAAACATGGGACCTGGAGATTGGAACCCGGTTCTTAGGCTTAGCAGGCAGGTGCCTTAACTGCTAAGCCATCTCTCCAGCCCTAAATTCATCACTTTTTAAAGACCCTGTTGGTCTGTTTGGGCCGCTATAACAAAATCCCGAAGACTATGTAATTGATAAATAATGGCAATTTATTTTCTTGCAGTTCTGGGAAGTCTAGGACCAAGGAACCAGCCAATTAGTTGACATGCTAGTCTCTCCCTCCAAGATGACACCTTGAACATCCTCAGGAGCAAGGGACACTCGGTCCTCACATGTGAGAAGTTAGAAGATAAACAGAACCAATGTCCTTTGTTTGTAAAGGCACCCAATCCCAGTCAGGAAGGTAAAGCCCTAATGACCTGGTTGACCCAAGACTCCCCTCTTCAACCACCGCATTGGCCATTACATTTCAACGTGTGGGGTGTGGGAGCACATCACAGCAGGCTCACAATCATGTGCTAAGATACTGAGATTAGAGATTTAGCTGGAGAATTTTAGGAGGACACAATTCAGTCCATAATGGAGAGGTTATTTGGGCTCTATGCCTTGATAACAAAGTGGAATACAGGTAGATGAGGAAAACAGGAAGCCATTTTCTACCCCAAGTCTAGGAGAACAAAGAGGGAGTTTTTGACTAGGTTAACTCAGGGGGCATGACCCCTCCCATCTATGGGTAGTCTCGTTCCATGGGCTGGGGTCCTGGGCTAAATAAAAAGTAGAAAATAGGCTGAGAACTAAAGTGCATCCCTTTCTGCTTCCTGGCAGTGGCTTGACTGTGACCAGCTGCTTCAGACTCTGGCTGCCCTGCCTTTCCTGCCCCAATGGACTGTATGTAACAAAACTGTGAGCTGCAATAAACCCTTCCTCTGTTAAGTTGCTTCTTGTCAGGTATTTTGTCACAACAGAAAGTAACTAATACATACGGAATGGCTCAAACCTTCACAAGGACTATGGTTGGCGTCCCTGATAGCAGTAGTACGAGCAGGTAGGAGTGGTGGTGGTGGTTAAGAGCTCGGGCTCTGGGCTGGGGAGTTGGCTCATTGGATAAAAACCCTTCCTGCACCCAAGTTTGCATCTCCAGAACCCATGTAAAGGCAAAGGCAGTAGCAAGCATTTCCCTGCTACAAGGAGATGGGAGGCAGAAACAGAAGAATCCCTGGATGCTTGTGGGCCAGTCTAGCATGTGCCTCAAAAACTTTTAATAAAAAAAATTGGCTTTCAAGGTTATTGTAGCTAGGGTGGATTCAGGAGGATCAAGAGTTCAGGTCATCCTCAGCTACAAGCAAGTTCAAGGTTACCCTGAGCTACATAAGACCCTGTTTCAAACAAACAAACATTAAAGCGATTGTTTAGGTAGCTTTCTATCACTGTGACAAAGGAAGAAAGGTTTTTGGGGGCAGACATGTTTAGTTTTAGCCCATAGTCATTTGGGCCTCTTGCTGCCGACCTGTGGTAACGCAGACTATCATGGCAGTGGTTGTGGTGGAGGGCTTACCTCATGGTACTCAGGAAGCAAAAGAGAAGAGGAAGGAGGGAACAGGAGAGAGAAGTCAGTCTGATATATAACTTCCTCTCACTCAACCCCAGTCCCCAAAGGTTACTCTATCTCTTTACTGGACCACAGAATGGGACCAAGCCTTCAACATATAGGTCTTTGGGAGTCATTTCTGACCCAAACTATAGCAGTGGTCCCAAGGCAGCGGAGGGTAGAGAAGTCATGGTGGGACTCTTTATATGGTGCTAGCCCGTGCGTTTAGTTCTGTTTGATGCTGTATTGGGTGTGGGGGAGGGACTCTAAGGCAGTCTCCTTTTACAGCAGAGGTCTCTGATTCTTTGGGAATATTCCTTCAAAACAAGAGCCCATCCCCCAGGAGGCTGACAATGGTGCAGTTATAATCAGCCCTCCCTCCCTCACACCCAGAAGGCATAGCCCTCAGAACTCAACCAAGCATAAAAGAAATGACTTAAAAGACCTCCCAGAAAGTGGCTGAAGGCCTGAACGGTGCTTTCCACATAAACTCCCTTGTGAAGGGCTTTGGAGCGCATGTGCAAGTTTCCTCGAACCTGTAACTGCAAGCTGGAAAATCTGTGTTTCCTACCAAGGGAAGCAGACACAGGGGTGAGCCCCAGGCTGGAGGAAAGAGGTACAGTTCTGACTTTGCCTTGTCTGAGGGCCGTTGGTAGCATCACCCTCACTGAATCTTTGGAACAGTCACTCCCCTCATCGCCAGTCAGCAGGGAAGCACGCCCATCACCATTTGTCCTCGGTTAGGTTCTGTAAGCTTGAATGAAGTGAGTATTTGCTTTGAAACCACGGAGCTCCACACATTCAGCCATTCCCAGAAAAGTGAGATCCATGGGCTTCCAGAATAAGTGTTAAAGACTGTTACAGTATTTCTCAGACTGTGGCATGCTGACAACATCTTGTTAGTGGAAAATATTCATTCTGGGATTTCCAGGATTGGTCCTGGGGATTGATATCTTTCTTTTTTAATTATTTTTTATTTATTCACTTGCATATGTAAGTGTGTGTCTGTGTGTGTGTGTGTGTGTGTGTGTGTGTGTGAACATGCATGCAGGGAAGCCAGGGCCTCTTGCCACTGCAAACACCAGATGCTTGTGCCACATTTTGCATCTGGCTTACATGGGTAGCTTAGGAATTGAACCCGAACCAACAGGTAAATAAATAAATAAATAAATAATACACACACACAAAAAGAAGAAAGAAACAAACTTTCTAGTAACTCCCCTGTGAGAAGAGGGCATGTGACTCATGTCCAGCCAATCAGGTCATTCGTCCTGGGAACCTGATGAGTGGAGACACTTGGAGTGGCAGCTGTCCTCTTTTCCTGGTGGGATCCGTGACACAAGCTTCCAAAGGTTCCATGGTTTAGTTCTTTCTTCCATTTAATGAGCTACCCAATGTTCTTTCTGTGAGTCTTTCTCTTGATTAAGTTTATTGAAGTCTATCATTGATTAAACTAACATAAAATAAAGAAGCAGAAGCTCAGAGGAACTAAATGTCAGGAGGTCCCTCACCCAGAAGATGGAAAAGTAGAACTTACAGCCTGTCTTAAAAGGTCAAGAAAAGGAAGAGGGAAGGAAACACGTGGGGGAAGAAGGATGAGGAAGAAGAGGAGGAAGAGAAGAAAGAGAAATTTTTATAAATAAAAATTTATAAAAAGAAATTGGTATCTACTAACAATTTCTTCACACATCCCTGTGTAAATTTTAAATCTCTGAGTCAAAGTAGGCTTATTAATAATTTAATTTTATCCATTTCAATTAAATATTCCCATGATCTAATCCACAAAATTATATATTATATTATATTAGAAGCGTGAAGAGGCCTAAGAGAAACAAATAGTGATTAAAGTTGGGAACATGTCAAAGAAAAATGTTCCAACAAAACCATAATTAGAACCAGAATTCACCACTAATTTGGCTAAGTTTCTGTTCTATTTTTTTTAATTAGTGACTTCTTAAATTCATGGGTCCTGGATTAGAATCCTGAAATTTCAAAATAGATCCCAGGCTTGAAGCCAAAAATTTGACTAATTTATATACCAAGCACACCAACTCTTTTAGTTCTTGCTCCCATAAGAAATTCGTTCTCCTTCCAACCATACACATGAGACTATCAAAAAGGGAAAAATGTATACGTGGCTTCACCGTGTGTCTTGCTTTAGAAATACACATAGTGTCTGTTTATTTAGTGTTAACAATTTCAAACGACCTTATTGGAAGACTCCGTGCAGCTGTCTCGGGCCTGACATCTCCAAAGTATTCTTCAAAGCAAAGGCCCATCACTAAACCAAATTGCCCACGTACCCCATTTGTACTTCTGTGTCATACCAGCCAGCAGTCATTGACTCCACTGCAAGGAATTTAGTCTAACGAAAATTAGCCCTTACCTGAATATTTATCCCTAAGGCTTAGAGTAGAAAAATGGAAGCAATTATGAAGGCTCAAAAATAAAAGATTGCTTGGTCACCAACCAATGACAGTGACTTAGTGATTCTGCATGAGTTCATACACAGACAACCATCCTGGTGTTCGCTGTCAGTTCAGAATTCAGTCATTTACGTGAGCTATTCAACTCTATTCTCATAAAAGGCTCTGTGTTGGATGATCTTCCCCATCTGTAGGCTAAGGTAAATGTTCTGAACGCATTTAAGGTGGGCTAGGCTAAGCTATGAGGCTCACAAGCTTAGGTATAGTCTCACCTTACAATATTTTCAATTTATGTTGTGTTTATTGGGTTGTCAACTTATATAAGTTTAGGGACACCTGCAATTAAGTACATTATAGTATAAGCATTTAAAAATCCTCAGCTATCTTCCCAGCCCATAAACTCTACCTCTTGATTAGAGAACTTTCAAATAATTTTTCTTGGCCAAACAGAATCAAATATTCACAGTATTTGCAGTCTCCATAATTAAGAATTAATAGTAGATTAAAAAATAATTCAAGCTGGGTGTGGTGGTGCACACCTTTAATTCCAGCACTCAGGAGGCAGAGGTAGGCAGAGTTCGAGGCCGCCCTGAGAATACATACTGAATTCCAGGTCAGCCTGGGTCAGAGTGAGACCATACCTCAAAAAACCACCACCAACAACAACAAAAAAGCAATCCAAGCTGGATGTGGTGGCGCATGTCTTTAATGCCGGCATTCAGAAGGCAGAGGTAGGAGGATCGTTGTGAGTTTGAGGCCACCCTGAGACTACAGAGTTCCATATCAGCCTAGGCTACAGTGAGACCCTACCTCAAAAAAAAAAAAAAAAAAAAAAAAAAAAAAAAAAAGGAATTCAACAACAACCAAAAAGTTTAGTTGCACGTATTGATCTCATAGCAACATATGTGTTAATAATCCTATGCAGGTGAAGGTGTTGACTAGGTGGGAAGGGAGGGCATGTATTTTCACTATTTTCTAATTTGAGGATGAAACTGCAAACTAAAATAAAAAGTCTTCAGAAAACAAATTCACTTGCTTTACTCCTATACAATGTTTTAAATAGAGTATTGAATCCCAGACAACCTTTATAAAATGCTAAGTGATCATCAGAATTATGGCTATGTTGTTGAATTTCCCAGGGAAATTTCTGGAGCCCTAAAAATACCCACATCCAAACTCCCCCATCCACAAATTCTGGTGAAAATGTTTGGGGATAAAAAGTCACTTATTGAGCCAGGCATGGTGGTGCACGCCTTTAATCCCAGCACTCGGGAGGCAGAGGTAGGAGGATCGCAGTGAGTTCAAGGCCACCCTGGGACTACATAGTGAATTCCAGGTCAGCCTGAGCTAGAGTGAGACGCTACCTCAAAAAAAACAAAAACAAAAGTCACTTATTTGTGCATGACTAGCTTATTCAGCTCTCCTTAACTTCAACAGATGATGGACCCTCTCTGAATCTAAGACCTTGAAACAGCAAGATTTTCTTTTTCTGGCTTTTCTGGAGAGTTCCAGGTACAACTTAGATTCTGACTCAATATTTTATTTTCTGTAATCAACTGAACACAGATTTATTTAGTTAGACCCTAACAATCTATCCTAGAATCCTCTTAAATTCTTCTGTTGAGATTCTGCAAAATGTTAGCACCTGGAATGAGAAATGGTCTGAAGTTTGTCTGGCCTGTGTACACACTGGCGGCCCAAACAATGGAAATTAAGTACCCACACTCTGAATCGAGATTTTTATCCTCAGAACAAAGCTAACCCTTCTACTGAAAATACTGAATAGTTAACAGGCTCTGGGGCACACCGATCCATCTTTACTCTATGGAAGTTTTTCTATATATAAGGCATTATGCACTGGAATCCAACCCAGAACTTTGGGCTTACTGGGCAAGCAGTTCGTGGTTAAACTATGTCCCCAGCTCATTAGTGTTTCTGCCTCAACTCAGCAAGCATTTGAGATTGCCCCTTAGTCTAGTTCAAGCTCAGCTATAATTTTGTAACTGAAGATTCTGAGATCCACAACCTTGGGGGAGAGGGGTCATTCTACTGTACCTGGTACCAAATGTAAAATATTTCTTGTGATTTTCCTCTGGAACCCTTGAGGAAGGCTTAATTAGCCTCATTTTATAAATGACGGAACTGAGTCTCACTTGTCCTTAGGCACACATAGCTGATAAGTTATGGAGCTATTAGTTTGACCCTCAAGCCTAAGTCTTTACGATTCTAAATCCAGGATGCTGTACCATCTTCCTCAGAAATTCTGGCTGCCTGTAATCACTGATGCTTCTTGCCTTTCTTTCTTCCTCACCTCCCTTTTCCCCAACATTCCATTTATGTCTGCATCAGCACACACCCACATTTCCTAGCTCCTCCCTCACCTCTCATTGTCCCATTCTGCCCCAGAATTCCCATCTACCCATTAATCCCAAAGCCTTATTTCCATGTCATAGCAACATCGGTTATAACATAACTGATTCTGCAGTGGGAAAAGTCCCATTGCAACCCATGTAACTGGAAAAAGAGTTCATCACCATGGTCATGGGATCGGAGGTCATGGGATCGGAGGTCATGGGATCAGAGCCGGTCCATTAGTTAGACACTTTCCTGTCTGTCTCAGCCATGGCTTCATCACTGTCCTTATCACAGATCCCAGTGGACTAGCAGGGACATTTCACAAGTTATCAGATACATGCATTAAGGATTCTTAATAGCAGTCAAGGAGCAGAAATGATTATAGGAGAATAAAGTACACTGCATAAAATGAAATTTTACAGTGATAGAATGTAAAAGATATGATATGATCCCCTCTCATCCCAAGCCATCCAATAAGCCAAAAGATAGGCCCCAGCAGAGTACCTTTCTTGAACAGAAGAAATCATCTACATCATATCAAGCTGAAAATATGTAAGGGGAGGCCTGCTGCTTTGCTCCTTGAGCCAATATGCCAACATCGCCCACTGATGTGCTTTTGTATCTCTGTGAAGATGGCTGCTAATCCCCCCCCTCACACACACACACACACACATTGACACAGGGCCTCATGTAGTCCAGATTAGCCTCAAACTCACTACACAGCAGCAGACGATCTTGATTGCCTTGTCCTCCTGTCCCCATGTGGTTTATGTTTAATTAGGCTGTGTGCTTCCCACTACAGGAGGAAGGATATAAACAATGAAGGGAAGCCTAGAATTTTAGGAGAGCTTAGAATAGAATTTGGAGACAGTATAGTATAGTCTGAGGTCTCACCCTGAATACCTGCCTGTCAGATGTAACTCACAGTTTATTTCTAACATACACAGGTATAAGTTGCTGACCAAAATTAAAAATTGGGGGATCCCCTGCTCTAGAGGGTGTGGGTGCAGAGTGAGTAGGCCAGAGCTCCCTGTTCCTTCCCCACTGCCTAGTTCCCTGGTCCTGGTACCCCTGCTGCTGGCCTGTGTGTGTGCTAAAGAAGCATGCCTTTTGCTCTGGCTCCCTGAATGACTGGCCTTTAGGTCCCCAAATCCCTGTTCCCCTGAGCCAGAGGGTGCTTGGGCCACTGTGGGAGCTGGCAGTTTGTGCCTGGCTCCCCAGCTTCCCAGCTCCTGTTTCC
This sequence comes from Orientallactaga sibirica, assembly GCA_036365145.1. Lineage (NCBI taxonomy): Eukaryota > Metazoa > Chordata > Mammalia > Rodentia > Dipodidae > Orientallactaga > Orientallactaga sibirica. The sequence continues at coordinate 7,382,433 of JAEOAD010000555.1, read as the reverse complement.
CCATCCCCTGGTTCCCTTGTGCTAAAGAGTGTGCCCAAGTGGAGTGAGCAGATGTGAGCTCCCAGTTCCCCAGGTACCTTTGCTGTACTTGCAGTCTCCACAACCCATGCATCTGTGGTTATAACCCCATCCTATGCTAATCTGGCTCACATTTGAAACAGTACACTCACTGAAGATCCTACAAGGACCAATACTTGCTTCCTCCTCAATAAAATAAGACATTTCCCCAAGATGAGTAGACCACAATGCAGAAAAACCAACGAAAGTCAGAAAACTGAGAGATCTCCACCAAGGATGTCTAGTCCCACAGTGAAAGTCTCCAATGAAATCATAAATAAATCAACAGAAATTGAATCCCAAAGTGAAAACACAACAAGCAATGTAACTGATCAAAAGAATTGCTAAACTGGAAGCAAACCATCAAAAAAAACCACAACAATTGCATAAATGAAATTGAGCAGAACTGCTTCTTAGAGCACTCAGCTTTTGTCACTAGGCTTAACTTAAATGAAGAAAACTAGAGAAGTCTCAAAAGAGATAAATGGATTGAAGGTGAGTCAACATATAGAGGATCTCAATAACCAGCTGAATAAACTTAATGAAGACATGATTAAATGCAAGATTGAATTTCAGGAGGTATCAAGAAAATCAGACTTCAAACTGAAATTGTACCTCAAAAAAGAGATGGATGGGCTGGAGAGATTGCTTAGTGGTTAAGGCACCTGCCTGCTAAGCCTAAGAACCCGGTTCCAATCTCCAGGTCCCATGTTTAGCCAGATGCAAAGTGACGCAAGAGCGCAATGCCGCACTTGACCACAAGGGGGTGCATGCATCTGGATTTCATTCACAGCAGCTGAGAGACTGCTGGCACGCCCATTCTCTATCTGTCTCCCTCTCCCTCTCTTTCTCTGTCTGTCTCTCTCTGTGTCTCTCTCCAAAAATAAAAAAATTAAAAAAAAAGAGATGGACATGATGCAAAATAACACAACAGGAAACAAAAATCAAACAGAGCTCTTAAAACCTCTCTAGAACCCCTCACTAACAGAGTCACTCATGTGGAAGACAGAACCTCTGAGCTGGAAGACAACATAAAAGAAATTGATTGGGAGTCCCAAAAACTTTGCTAAGTTCAAAAAATCATGTGAACAGAATATGAGGGAACTGTGGGATATCCTAAAATGACCAAACATCTGGATCATGGGTATACCAGAAGGGGAAGAAACCCAGGCAGGAGGCATAGAGAACATTTTCAACAAAATTATCGAAGAAAAATTCCCCAAACTCACAAAAGAGAGGCCCATCCAGATACAAAAAGCTCACAGAACACCAAAGAGACAAGACCAAAGAAGAAACTCTCCAAGGCACATCATAGTTAAAACAATGAAAACAAAGAGAGAGGGCCAAAAGTAGCAAGAGAGAAACAACTCACTACATACATAATCAGAATTACCTCAGATTTCTCAATGGAAACCCTGAAAGCCAGAAGGGCCTAGAATGGAACACTTCAAAATCTAAAAACCTATGGCTTCCAACCCAAACTACTATGCCCAGCAAAAGTATCCCTCAGAATAGATGGTGAAAGGAAAACTTTCCATGAAGAAAAGTCAACTCTATGATTATATGAACACAAAGCCAGCCCTACAGAGAATATTTTAGGGACTACTCCATTAAGAAGGATCAAACAACCAGTCTCAAGAGCCTATCAGAAAAACACAATAACCAAAACCAGAGCAGGCTCAAAAAAGTACAGAGCCCAGGAACGCACCAAAGCCCATAAAGCACCCATCATGGCAGGAATTAAATAAAACCTTACAGTTATAACCTTAAATATTAACAGTCTTAACTCACCCATCAAAAGACACATTAACAGAGTGAATCAGAAAAATGGACCCTTCTATCTGCTGTCTTTAAGAAACCCATCTCACCACTAAAGACAGACACCTCCTCAAGGTGAAAAGATGAAAAATTATATTCCAAGCAATTGAAAATAAGAAACAAGCAGGTATTGCTATATTAATAACTTATTAAATAGACTTCAAACCAAAACTAATCAAAAAGGACAAAGAAGGCCACTTCTTACTCATCAAGGGAATGATCAAAAATGAGGATATCACAATCATAAATCTATATGTACTAAATATAGATGCACCACAGTTTATTAAACAAAACCTACTTGACAACAAAACAGAAATAAACACCAACACCATCATAGTCAGTGACTTCAATGCTCCACTATCATAAATAGACAGATCATCCAAGCAGAAAATCAATAGGGAAATAATAGAGCTCAACAACACCATAGATCAACCAGACCTAATGAACATCTCCAGAACTTTCCACCCCAATTCTACAGAATACACATTCTTCTCAGCAGCCCACAGAACCTTCTCCTCCATAAATTCAGGAAAACTGACATAACTTCCTGCATCATATCAGATCACAAAGCTTTAAATCTAGAAATTAACATGAGACTCATCGAGAACTCCACCAGCTCTTGGAGACTGAACAACACACTTTTAAACAATGACTGGGTTGTAGAAGAAATTGAAAAAGAAATTGTAAAATTTCTAAAACTGAATGACAATGAAAACACAGCCTACCAAACTTATAGGACACAATGAAGGCAGTCCTAAGAGGAAAATTCATAGCACTAAATGCCTTTATAACAAAGATGAAGAGATCCCAAATTGATAATCTAAGCATCCACCTAAAGGCATTGGAAAAACAAGAAGAATCCAAATCTAAGAGCTCCAGATGGAAAAAAGTAATCAAGATCAGAGCAGAGAAGCTAGGCATGGTGGCACACACCTTTAATCCCAGCACTTGGAAGGCAGAGGTAGGAGAATTCCTGTGAGTTCAAGACCACCCTGAGACTACATAGTGAATTCTAGGTCAGCCTGGGCTAGAATGAGACCTTACCTTGAAAAACCAAAAAGAACAATAACAACAATAAAAAGATTAGATCAGAAATTAAGGAATTAGAAACTAAGAAAACAATTTTAAAAATCAGGCTGGAGAGATGGCTTAGCGGTTAAGGTGGGTGCTTGCCCTCAAAGTCAAAGGACCCAGGTTCAATTCCCCAGGACTCACAAAAGCCAGACACACAAGGGGACACATGCATCTGGAGTTCATTTGCAATGTCTGGATGCCCTGGCATACCCATTTGTTCTCCCTCTCTCTGTCTCTCTCAAAATAAAAAATAAATAAAATAAATAAACATTAAAATAAAGAAAAAAATCAATGGAATGAATAAACAAGATGATAAACCCTTAACCAATTTAATCCAAAAAAAATAGAGAAGTCTCAAATTAACAAAATCAGAAATGAAAAGAGAGAGATCACAACAGACATCAATGAAATTGGAAGAATCATCAGGATATACATCCAAAACCTCTACTCCACAAAATTGCATAATCTGGAAGAAATGGATGAATTCCTAGATACATACCACCTACCAAAACTAAACTCAGAGCAGATTAATCTCCAAAACAAACATATCACATGCATCAAGATTGAAAAAGTAATCAAAAACTTCCCCAAAAAGAAAAGTCCAGAATTGATGGCTTCTCGACTAAATTCTATCAAACCTTGAAGAACTGAAACCAATTTTTCTCAAACTGTTTCATATAATTAAAGAACAGAGAATCCTCCCTACCTCCTTTTGTGAAGTTAGCATCACCTAATACCAAAACCAGACAGAGATTCAATAAGAAAAGAAAACTATAGGCCTATAGCCCCGATGAACTTAGATGCAAAGATACTGAACAAAATCCTCGCAAACCAAATACAACACATCAAAAGCATTATCCACCTTGATTGAGCAGGATTTATCCCAGGGATACAGGGATGGTTCAACATATGGAAATTGGTCAATGTAATACACCACATAAATAAACTCAATCATAAAAACCACATGATCATTTCGGTAGATGCAGAGAAGACCTTTGACAAAATACATCACTTCATGATCAAAACTCTGGAGAGAGTGGGCATGGATGGTTTATATCTCAACACAATAAAAGCTATACATAAAGCACTTAAAGCCTAAATAATGCTTATTGGGGAAAAACTTAAGGCATTCCAATCGAGATCAGGAACAAGACAGGGGTGCCCACTCTCACCACTGCTCTTCAACATAGTACTAAAGTACTAGTCCAAGCAATAAGATTGGAGGAAGAAATAAAAGGGATACAAATTGTAAGGGAAGAAGTAAAATTAGCCCTATTTTCAGATGACATGATCCTATACATAAGTGATCCAAAAGTCTCTATCTCAAATCTTCCAGAGGTAATCAATTCCTTCAGCAAAGTGGCAGGATACAAAATTAAACACACAAAAATCAGTAGCCTTTCTATATGCAAACGACAAACATACAGAGAAAGAAATCAGTGAGACTGTTCCATTTTCAATAACCACAAAAAAATCAAACACCTTGAAATAACACTAACCAAGAATGTGAAAAACCTATGTAATGAAAACATATAAAAACTCAAGAAAGGACTTGAGAAGATGGAAAGACCTCCCATGCTCCTGGATAGGCAATATTAATATTGTGAAATTGGCAATCTACCAAAAGCAATATAGAGATTTAATGTAACACCAATAAAAACTCCAGCACTATTCTTCACAGAGATAGAAAAAAAATGTTCTCAAAATTCATATGGAATGGCAGCAGGCCTCAAATATCCAAACATATCCTCAGCAAAAGAAACACCTCTGGAGGTATCACCATACCCAATCTAAAGCTATATTACAAAGCCATAGCAACAAAAACAGCATGGTACTGGCATAAAAACAGAAATATAGATCAATGGAAATGAACTGAAGACCCAAACTTTAGGTCAAGTAAGTACAGCTACTTGATCTTTGTCGAAGATGCCAATAATGTAGAGTGGAGAAAAGATAGCATCTTCAACAAATGGTGCTGGACAAATTGGATCACCATATGTAGAGAAATGAAACTAGACCCATTCATTTCACCATATACAAAATCAACCCCAAATGGATTAAAGACCTGAAATTCTTCAACTACTGGAAGAAAAAATAGGTGCTACCCACCTTGAGCTGTTGATCAGAGAGACCTACAAGATCACCAAAACAAGGCAGGCTCTGTCAAAGCACTTGATTACCTGCCTGAGGTAAAAGGTAAGCCCCTATTCCTGAAGACGCTGCATGCTGCCGGCACAGAACATGGAGAGACCTGGCTGGAATCCAGAAGAGAGCCAGTCCCCAGCAGTTAGCACATTTAGTTCTGGAAAGCACTACATGAACTACTGGAAGGAAAGTGGCCAACAACGGTGTGAGCAAGCAGGGGTCTAAGCTACTCAGAAGCAAACATCCTGACAAATGTACACACCAGCGCAATGGTGGTGCACAGCCTTGGTGAATAACCAATGGCTTTCTGATTGGCTAAGAGATCCACTCAGTGGAAAATAACCCATATCTGGAACTGGGAACCAGGTCTAAATCCTATGGAGACAATGATTATGCTCGCCAATGTCAAGTTCTAACTAATCTTGGGCTAAAAGAGTGAATGCATCCATCAAATTTTCTCTAAATCAATAACCTTTTTCCCATTCAACCTGTGCTGACTTCACTGTCTGCTGGAGAATCTGTTTTTCTTTTTCAGAAGGTAGCAAGACCCACGAAGAGAAACCACCCCTCACATCTCAGTCAAGGCCCAGGAGAAACCAAAGAGGAAGCGGGGAGACGAGCAAGAGTGCTGCTTCCTTGGTGAGCCTGACAAGTAGCACCAGGATGAGGGAGACAGACCCTGAGGACAGTCAACACACACCAAAGCAGAGACCCAGAGGCTCCTGAGAGCTCAGCATTGAAGTAGACTTAAAACACACCCACCACGGCTCAAGGAACTTTGCAGAAGAGGGGGTGGAAAGACTGTAAGAGCCACAGGTTGGGGTGTCATGCCAGAGGCATTGCCCCTGCCCCGCCCCCCGTAACTGACTGCTGCTCCCACGATGCCTTACCCACAACCCCATCTGGAATATCAGCAACCCCACTGAGGAAGGGCCCCTGGAGAATGGGGTCAGGGAGGGGGGAAAAGATGGTACCTACACATGATGTATCCATACAAAAAAGTAAAAAGTAAATAAATAAACCATCGGTGATTTTTGCTTTTTAAAAGTTCTCTTGGGCTGGAGAGATGGTTTAGTGGTTAAGACACTTGCTTACAAAGCCAAAGGACTCACGTTCAATTTCCCAGGACCCACATAAGCCAGATGCACAAGGGGGCACATACACCTGACATTGTTTTGCAGTGGCTAGAGGCCCTGGCACACCCATATCCCCCCTCCCTATTTCTCTCTCTCTCTCTCTCTCAAATAAATAAGGAGAAATAAAATATTTAAAAAATTCTCTTGAGGCTGAGAACATAGCTCAGTTGTTAGGGTGCCTAAGTGCCTACTAAGCCCTAGGTTCAATATTCAATGCCACATAAACCTGGTATGATGGTGTATCCCTATAAGCCCATCTCTGGGAAAACGGAGGCAGAAAGATCACAATGTCATGCTCATCCTCATTGACAATACTGACCCAGCTTCTTTTTGATAAGAATTAGCCAGAACTAGGAGATGAGGAGATGGCTTGGTGGATAAGGGGATTGCTTTCAAAGCCTGTTGACCTGGGTTCAAGTCCCCAGCACCCATGTGAAGCCAGATGCAAAGCAGTGCATGTGTTTTGCACTAATTTACACTTGCAAGAGACCCTGGCACACCCACACAACAAATAAATAAATAAAAATAAATAAATAAATAAAATTAAGCCATATGTAGTGACACATGCCTTTAATCCCAGCACTTGGGAAGCTGAGGTACAAGGATGGACATGAGTTCGAGGCCAGCCTGGGCTACAGAGTGAATTCCAGGTCGGCCTTGTCTAAAGTGAGATCCTGCCATGAAGAAAACAACATAAAATAAAATACTGGCCATAGCCGTCCCTCAGAAACAGAAAGACTGTTACTCTATGCCAGTCACTCCAGACCCAGCACCACCTGCTGCCTCAGGTACAGAGACAGCTGCCTGCCTCATCCATTCATATTTTTTCCACACTCATTCAGTTCACCAAACAGACTGAGACAGACTCTGCCAGGCACTGCTCCAGGCACCAGGGAGATGCCAACGCATGAAACAAACAAAAACCCTGGCCCCACGGGGCTTACATAGCAGGGAAGACACAGGGAGCAAAATCAAGCGAATATATCCCTCAGTCAGTGGAGATGTGTACAGTGGGGGAAAGGCGTGAAGGGAGTGCTACAGAATTACAGACTTAAACACAAAAAGTGTGATGGTTGGTCTCCATTGTCCACTTGACTGGATCTAGAATCATCCAGAAGCCAAACCTCTGGCACATCTGTGAGGGAGTCTCTAGATTCCAGGAAGTAGGAAGACCAACTCTAACCATGGGCAACATGGTTCCATGGGCTACATTGTTCCATGGTCTGAGATCTTTTACTGAATAAGGAGAAAGCTGTCTGAGCACCACCATTCATCGGGTCTCTGCTTCCTGATTCTACATGTAATGTGACCAGCTGCCTCGTGCTCTTGCCACCATGCCCTCACCACCGTGACAGACTGTATCACCTCGAGCTGAGAGCCATTCCTTCCTCCCTTAAGTTGCTTTTGTCAGGTGTTTTGTCACAGCAATGAGAAAAGTAATACAAAAGGTGAGTGGCACTTGAGAACATGTGCTCAGAGTTCAGAGAAAAGGAGCCATCTGCCTCTCTAGAGAGAGAACGTTCCAGGCAGCAGGCTAAGGATAGCACATTAGCCCAGGACCGGACCTTAGACCAGGGCTGGGCTGGGCAGTCCTTCTAATTAGACATGACACTGCTGGCCACTAACCCTGGGCAGAAGTTCCAGGATATATTCTTCCCTGTCATCTGCTTTCCCATGGAAACCTAAATAGCCCAAGTCTGGGAAAATTCAGATTTATGCCAAAGACATAAAGGAGAGGGATTATTCCTTTACTCGAGGCTTCACAATAGGAGCCTTTCATTCTGGAAACTCCCTGGCACATGTAAAATGGATTTAGAGATGTGATTCTCACCATTTTCCAGAAATCCATTTACTGCACAAAGCAAGAAAGTCCTGTCGAGCTGTGCATTTAGCCCGCTCCAGCCACATTCCCTCCCTGAGTGCTCCCCTCTCCCTTGACAGGTGGCCTCGAAGCTGCCCAGCTAAGATTAGGAGCACGACCCTCTGCCAAAGCACACTAGCAGGGCAGGACTTAGAGTCCCATGCTGCTGATACAAAAGGCACTGAGCACTGGCCCCTGGCCATTGTATATATCTTCTGAGAGCCACCCTCGCTCCCTCCCACTTGCCCTAGCCCAAGGGGCTCTATGCAAAGCTGTGCTTTTGTCTCTTTGTTTTTATTAACATTTATTGTTTTTCTGTTCAAGGAAAATACCCACTTCGGAGGAGTCAGAAAACACACAGGAGAACAAAGAACTGCTTGAAACTTCCATAACCCTCCCACCCAGACGAAACCACCGGTAGCCACTGTGATTGGCTGCTGGTCACTGTCCTCCACAGTGACCTGCAGCCCTCCTCTTCCATGCCCGTGCTGTGGAGCACTGTCCTCTGCATGAGATGGCCATTGGCTTCTTGAACTGCCAGCCGCTGTGATTACCCACAGAGACTGCACAATATTGGACCCATTAACTTCCTGTCATGGGAGGGAAAAGGATCACAAGGCCCTGCCCTTCCCAAGGATATATAGACTGTGAACAGTTGCAGGGGGAGAGGTTTCCTTCAGTGGTGTAGCCACTCATAAACTGCCCACAGTCCTGTCAAGAAAACCCATTGCTTCACCAACGACACCTGGGTGGAATCATTTTGTTTGCCTATCATCGGTGCTTTGTCTGATGTGAGCATATGTTTGTTCCTTTCTCCAGGAAAGGCTCACATCAGTCTCCAAAAAGCTTCTCTGCTTCAATACTTCAATATTGTTCCCCTCAAGATTCCTAGCAGCCAAGGCCTGATGGGGGCAGGTGGTGCGGTAGGAAGGGTGGAAGTCAATTGCAGTTTGCTTATTTAATTTGAGTTACAAATAGTTTGTCTATTCTCAAACGCATGCACGGTGAATCTACAGATGGGATGAGGTGCTGGCTATGTGTGCACGTTCGTCCTCAGAAGCCTGGCCTCCAGCAGATGCTGGGATTCCCGCCCTCCTTCCGCCCCTGCCACTGTGGGAAGACTGCAGGAGGATAGCTACAGTAGGGTGCCAGATAGAAAAGACCTTGCTCCCTCCCTCCCTGCCTTCCTCTTTCCCTCCCTCCCAGGTATGACGTCAGGAACCTGGGCAGTGGTGCACCTGGGGCTCTAATTCCTGCAGGTGCTGCTGGGAGCCCTGTGTAGCAATGTCACACTCACAGCAGAGACACGATAAGAAGTTGTGGACATAAGAGGGACAGAGGCAGGATAGCGCGGCTGGACGTGTCTGCAGCATGCTACCTGATACCCATTCCAAACTAGAGTGACGCGGCCTAAAGTGACAATCCATTTGTGACATTTAGGCATCATCAGCTCTCTGTTATCAGCTGATCTAAGATGGGTTTAGTTGGTTTGTTTATACTGTTTTCATTGCTGTGACAAAAGCAATATAAGAGAGAAAAGGCTTATTTTGGCTCATGGTGTGAGAATAAACACATCCCATCATGGTGGGAAAGCTTGGCGGCAGAGGACGAGGCAGCTGGTCACGTGGCGTCCACAACCTGGAAGCAGACAGAGACAAATGCTGGTGCCCGGCTCAGCTTCTCCTTGTTATTCATCCCAGGACACAAGGACATGGAATGATACTGCCCCTTAGGGTTAGGTATTCCCACCTCTATTAATCTAATCAGGAAAACCCTGAGGAAATGGCTTAGCAGTGAAGGCATTTGCCTGCAAAGCCTAAGGAGCCCGGTTCAATTCCCCAGGACCCATGTAAGCCAGATGCACAAGGGGCACATGCATCTGGTGTTCTTTGCAGTGGCTGGAGGCCCTGGTGTGCCCATTCTCTCTTTCTCTCTGCCTCTTCTCTCTCTCTCTCTCAATTAAATAAATAAATAAAATATTTTTTTAAGAAAAAAGAAAGAAAACCCCTCACAGCCATAGCCAGAGGTATCTAGGTAAATTGTCAAGTTGACAATCAAGGTTGGTTATAGTTACTGTGACATAACCCAAGGAGCTTAAATCCATTGTGCAAAGGCACTCAGATCCTCAAAGACTGTGACACCATGAGCGCCCAGTCCACACTGGTCAGCAAGCCCATGCCCACAGGCCGGGTCTCCATGGGCCCTGGGATAAAGGCCTTTGTCTCTGTTGGTGGCACAGGTACCTGGAGCCTTCCTCCTTAGTGGACCACCAACAGATGCCTTCTGGTAATCCCTGGGAAGAGACATGCAGGGCCCCTCTTCGGCCAGCCCTGCCTGTCTCCTTTACCTCTGCAGAAAGCAGCTGTTGTCGCTCTTAGATCCTCCTCATCTCTTTCAAACTGCTCTTCTCTTTCTCCTCTTCTCCTGGACCTCAGCCACCAGTCCTCCTGGAAGCAACGCTCAGCGACTTCTACTAAAGGACAGAGGTGCCCTCTGGCGACACAGGCCCCGTGGGTGAGGACACGTCGCTGTAGACTAGTCCTCTTAGAATAAGGGGAAATGTTGAAAGAACGCACAACAGGGGAGGATCGAAATGTTCATGAGACACGTGCAAAGTGCTAATCTGGCGCTAGCTCCATGAGACATACAATGCTGGTCAACATCCATGAGTCCACGCCTCCTCTGCTGATGTTGGATAGGTATGGTCACTCCACATGTGTCTGACTCACGGACACATCCTCAAGGCTCTGCACCCTGACAGGCATTTAGCAACTTGTGCAAACTTGGAGACATGGTTAGATAAGAGAGCGACGGTGTTTGGGGCGAGGGAGCCGACAGAGAAAACACCATCATCTCTGTGGCTGACGCCTCCCCTGCCCGGCTCCCAATCCCAGCCCATGCTTTTTGTTTTGCTTAGAACTTTGCTTTCACTTCTCTGATAAATGTCCCGGGACTTTCAGGGGTTTCTGACAAATCCCTGGGCCTGAGTTCCAAGACCCCAGCACAGCTACAGCTGACCAAGTTTCCCTGTGCTCTGGGAGCCATCTAGAGATTCCTCTCTCAGCAATTTCTAAAAGGCACCAAGGCCTGCGTTCTGCTCCCATGGCTTAACTGGCTGCCAGCTGCACTTCAGCAGCCTACAGGTTCATTGCTCACTGACAGATGGAGAGCAAGCTGCATCCTTCCATTGATCTGCTTCTGGCGGCATCTACTGTGCTCCCCATCCTCGTGTTTAAACAGAGATTCTAAGAGACAAGGGAAGGGCCCAGTCATAAAAAAGAGAAATAGTTTCCAATTAGCTCCCCATCTATAAGGCGGCCTTTTCTTCTTACCCGTCCCTCCCTCCTTCCCTCCCTGAGGAAACACGCGCACTCATCAGGGACTTCTCTGGCCTTGGAGCCACTCGCAAATTAATCAGCGCTCGCTACCTTTGTCATCCAATAGATTCCTAGTGCTTTATTTTGTGGTTTCTGCTTGCCTGTGTGAATACTTGTTCTTTTGCGGAGAAGTGCTAGCTAAGGGTTTTGTCCATTTGCTTTTCTTTCTCATTACTGGTATGTCTCTGTATATGTGGTGGACATGCATGTGTGTATTTGTTTATATGTATGTTCACACATGTGTGTGCAGATACACATGCATGTGAATGTGAATATGCACATGTGTGTGGTGGCCGGATGTCAACATTAGATGTCTTCTTCAGTCATTTGCTTTCTTAATTTTGGAGACAGGGTCTCTAACTGAACTTGCAGTTCACCAGTCCGACTCGACTAATTGACCAGCAAATACCAGGGATCCATTTGTCTCCACCTTCCCAGCACTGGGGCTCTAGGAGCAGGCTGCTTCTCCTGTTTACATGGGTACTGGCGATACAGACTCAGCTCTTCATGCTTGCGTGTCAGACTCTACTGACTGAGCTAGCTCCACAGTCCCACTTCTTTCTTTTTCTTTTTTAAAGAACATTTAGAATCTCCCCCAGACTCCTCAAATAATGACCAGACAACTCATTCTAATACGTTATTTCATCATATTCAAACACTGACTGCCCAGGTTGGAGTCTGTGTTTTCTCTCATACGTAAGAGCCTATTTCCCGAGTGACGTCTGCCTGGTATTTTATTCTAGGTAATATTGACGGTTCTACTCAACTCCAAAGTCCGTTGCAGAGTGCTAATAGTTTTGTAATAAAACCTTTGATTAATGGACTTTGCACTGCCAAATTTTGTTAGGTAAGTTTTAAAAAAGGTTGGGGAGTTGGCTCAGCAGTTAAAAGTCTTGTTTGTAAAGCCTGCAGGCCCAGGATTTGATTCCCCAGTACCCATGTAAAGCCAATGCACAAACTGGTTCTATCTGGAATTCATTTGCAGTGGCAAAAGGCCTTAGTGTGCCCATATTTCCTCTCTGTCTGCTCATAAATAAATAAAATTATTTTAAAAAAGAAAAAGACTGCACATTGAAAGAAAAAGAGAAAGAAAGCAAGCGAGAAAGAAAAAAACAAAGAGCAACAATTGACAAAATCTTATTTGCTCCAAAAGTCAGGCTATCTGTGGAGTGGTTTGCTACGAGTTGGGGGTGTGCAGTGAGTGTGCAAACAAAACTTCAACCAGCTGCCATGTAGCTCTGAGTCACCCAGAGCAAGCAGGATGTCCCACTAAGTTACAGATTGCTTGATTGCACCCAGAGGTAGGTGGCACCGAGCCCAGACATAACCAGGGCCTAAGCCAGCCAGACATCTCTTGGCTGGTGTTCCAGTGACACAGAACGGCCCCAACTGAGAAAGCCCAGCACACACCAGGAAGGACTGTGGGCTAAATGTCCTCGATGCTTGACGTGAGAAGTAGTGTATTTTATCCCAAGATCAGCCTTTACACCAAGAGATTAAATCAGTCTCACACAGAGCAAACTGTGTTCCCATGCTGACCTATGTCTGCGACCAGCTGTCAAAAGTTCTTAAGAGTGAAGCTAATCAGAATGAAAGTAATGACAGGAAAGATTGTGCCCACAAATCCCAATGGTCCAACCATGGTGTGGGGGGGCACTACTGGACTCCCCTCCCCAAGAGATCAGCAGCTAGCTCCAGGGAAGGCATTGCATATCTGTTCTCAGCCCGTCCTCCTGGCTGTGCAGTAAGGCCACTGTTGCCATGGATTCAAGTTATTCCCCACTCTGTGATCACAGTGGGCAGGCAGAAGTGACTGTGCACCGAGCAGGGTCATCTTTAAGTTTGCTTTTATCCTGTGCTGTAGATTTCAGTTAGCTAACTATATCATTAAGTAGAGAACATAAGGCAGCTAAATCCACCATATGTTTTCCCTAAACATCTATTCCTTTAGCCTGTTCTTATTTCAGAAATTCTTTCAACTGGTAAATGTTTAATGTTTAAGACCATTAAAGGAAATTAGCTCCCATGGATGGATGGATTGATGATGGATGGGTGGATGGATAGATAGGAGGGTGGATGAAAACTTAAATTGATAGATGGGTGTATGGATGAGCAGGTGGGTGGGTGGGTGATCGTATATACAATGAGATAAATAAGGAGATGAGAGACTGACAGAGGTCACTCTTGCTTCTTCTCCCTCGTGTGTGTGTGTGACAACGTGACCAGCGTCCTGTCCTTGCCAAGCTTTCACTGCCATGATGAAACTCCCTCTGGGAATTGTAACCCTTTTTTTTTTTAAGGAATAGATAGGTGGATGAAGTTATGAGAAAATGGAGGACTGGAGAAAAGGCAGGTCTGAATTCCAGAAAATGTAGAATAAGAAAGTAAAACACAGGGGTTGGCAGTGTAGATTATTGGTAGACTGCCTCTCATGTTCAACACTGAAAAAAAGAAAAAAAAATGTAGGATACATTCAGAGAAGGGAAAAAAAGTGAGGGGAGGAAAAACTAGGAGGATGAGATATTGCCAAAGAGAACACATTTGGGAAAGAATGCAGTGGACACTAACATGAGACTTGTAGAGAATGGCAACGAGAAAAAAATCCCGGAAGAGGAAGAAGAAATTACATGTTACATCTCCTCATGATTTTGACAAAGTGTCTTTTATAGTCAGAACAGCTGTTGCGCGTACAGTTTTATATTACCAGTCAGTGTCTTGTCACCGAGCCATCCATTCAGTACTCACTCACTCCTTCCCTTCTCCAACTCATGGAATGCGAGGAGCAAGGACTCACTCCAAGGGGCCTTTGTAGTTACAAGTAGACCTCAGTTTCCTCAAGAGCTGCGTGGGGCATGAGAAAAGCCTTTCCTTGGACGGTGGGCAGACCTGTACGCTCAGAGCTTGTAACCGGCCATCAGCAGCCCCGGAACACAGTACTCACCTCGTCCTGCCTCTCCCCTGACTCCTTCACTGCACACGTCAATGTTCTACTAAAGGCCAGGAGAAAGGAGCACATTTCACACTTCCTACCGCTGTTCTATTTGTTGACGGTAAAAAGGTTGAACATTTGGCTAGAATGCCATTAATGGTCAAGTGTGAACTTACTTTGGGGAGCAGACGCTGTGAGCAGACAGTCTAGGGAGATCTTGCAGTGGACAATGAACTTGTCAGTGCCAGAGTTCAGGTCCCCAGAACCCACATAAAGCTGGACACAGTTGCTTGCAACTGTGATCCCAGCACACCTATGGCAAGAAGAGAGTGCAGAGGCAGGAGAACTCCCCAGTAGCTCACAGGCCTTAGCCTGGTTAGCGATGAGAGACCTTGCCTCAAACAAGATAGAGGGCAAGGACTAGTACCAGAAATTGTCTTCTGACCATAAACATCATGACAGTTGCCCACCCTGTCCCCACTCACACACAAAAGTGGACAATGTTGCTGAGGAATGACACCCAAGGCTGTGCTCTGGCCTCCACAAGTGCTGTCCTGTGTTTCTGAGGCAGAGTTTCCCAGTGGCCTATGGCTCATCAATTAGGCTAGCCTGGCTAACCAACAAGCCCAAGAGATCTGCTGGTCTCCTCACTGCTAGGATTGTAAGCATGCAACACCACTCCTGACATTTTAAAAAAATTTTTAATTTTATTTTATTTTTATTTTTGGAGAGAGACAGAGAGAGAGAGGGAGAGGGAGACAGATAGAGATGGGTGCGCCAGCAGCCTCTCAGCTGCTGCCAACGAAATCCAGATGCGTGCGCCCCCTTGTGGTCGGGTGCAGCATTGCGCCCTTGCGTCACTTTGCATCTGGCTAAACGTGGGACCTGGAGATTGGAACCACTGGAGATTGGAACCAGCGTTCTTAGGCTTAGCAGGCAGGCGCCTTAACCACTAAGCCATCTCTCCAGCCCACTCCTGACATTTTTACGTGGGTTCTGGGGATTGAACTCAGGTCCTCCTGCTTGCAAGGCAAGCACTTTACTGACTGAATCATCTCCCCAGCCATCCTTTCTATGTTTCTTTGCCTGAGGACTTTCTCTGCCCTCACAATGATGGGCTGAAAATGTAAGGGGATCTAACCCTCCGGCCATCATCACCCCTCAAACAATGTTGACAGAAGTCAGTGCATACAGAACAAACTTGGAAACTTCTACCCTTCTTACTGGAGACAACACTGAGATAGTTCAATGACTTGACCATGGTAAAACATGGAATTCAAAACTTGTCTCCTGCCAAGTTTCTGCCACAGCAATGAAAGCAGTAGGTAGAGGAGCCACGCTGGAGGGCTTGAAGGCTGTCCCGGGACGGCAGAGTCCCCACTCCCAAGCTGAGAGGCATGAACAGTAAGTGAAACTTATCTAGGTTGGAAATGGAAGCTTAACTCCTCATGCAGCTATTGTCACACAACGCTGCTGTTTGTGCTCATCTCCAGCTTAGTTCTTTCTGTTGAGGTCTTTCTGCCCCACCACATCTCCTCTCTTGAATCTGTGGCTGGGGAAGGAAACACGTCAGAGAGAGAAACGGGAGCTCTCTTGCCTCTATTGGTCCTCCAATTCTGAGCTGCAGATAAAGTGGAAGCTGGGCCTCTGAGTGTGGCAGACAAAGCCAGCCAAGCACCAGATCAACGCAGGCAGCTGTCTCTTATTGTCTGGATTCCACCATACTTCTATTTAGAGATTTGGGGAACTGTACACAACACATCTTACCTGAAAAGTCCACTTTAAGAGCCTAAAGAAAACCAGCTAATAGGTTAAGGAAATCCACTTAGGAATTGAAGCTCAGTGCTTTCTTTTAAGGAAAAAAAAAAAATTAACGCAGCAAAGACATCTCCTGCTTCTCTGTAATAGCCACATCAGAAAAAGACGGTCCTCACACTGCCCCTGCGTATCTGATGTGAAGGGGCCACTGTACAGAGGTGTCCTGTGGGCTGGTTCTGCTTCCTTAATACATTTTTCTCCTTTTAAGCAACAGAGTTATCTAGTCACTCAATTTCATCCTCAGAAGCCTAAAGTCCAGGATTTTAAAATGTGGCAAAAAATAGAAACAATGGATGAGTGAAAAAGTAAAATGTGCTGTTAGTATACAATGAAATAAAGTTTTTTAAATAAAGTTTTGATACTTCAACATAGATGAAACTTGGAAAAAATGATATAATATTGCTAAATAATAATAATACAAGACAAAAAAAGTCACATGATTGCATTTATATAACATATCCACAGAGATAGAAAGCAGATGGGTATGGGCTGGAGAAATGGCTTAGGTGGTTAAAATGTTTGCCTGAAAAGCCAAAGGACCCAGGTTCAATACCCCAGGACCCATGTAAGCCAGATGCACAAGGTGGCATATATGTCTGGAGTTTGTCTGCAGCAGCTGAAGGCCCTGGTGTGCCCATTCTCTCTCTCTCTCTCTAATAAATAAAATAAAGTAAAAAAAAATAAAAGAAAGTAGAGAGGTGATAATTGGGTGACTACAGAAGATTAGAATGCAGAATAAAAGCTTATTGGATACAGGGCATGCCCGTGTGTGTGTGTGTGTGTGTGTGTGTGTGTGTGTGTGTGTGTGTGTTTTTAAAATGTGTATGTAGGAGGGCTGAAGAAATGGCTTAGTGGTTAAGGTCCTTGCCTGTGAAGCCTAAGGACCCATATTCAACTCCCTAGATGCCACGTAGACACACACACAAGGTCACATATGCGCACAAGGTAGCACACATGTCTGGAGTTTGATTAAAATGGCTGGAGGCCCTGGTGCACCAATTTTCTCTCTCTCTCATAAAATAGGCCAGTCTGATGGGCTTGCCTCAAAAAAAAAAAAAAAAAAACGTGTGTGGGGAGCTAGAGAGATGGTTCAGTGGTTAAGGTGCTTATCTACCAAGCCTTACAACCCAGGTTCAAAACTCCAGCACCCATGTAAAGCCAGATGCACAAAATGGCCCATGCATCTGGGGTTCATTTCCTTTGCAGCTTCTGGAGGCCCTTTTGTGCCCATTCTGTGTCTGTCTCTCCTCTCTCTCCTCTCTCTCTCTCTCTCTCTCTCTGCTTGCAAATGAATAAACTTAAAAAAAAATTTTTTTAATGTGTGTGGGGAGCCGGGGCAGAGAATTTGCAGGAGAAGCTCCGAGAATTCCAGGAGGGAAGCCGAGACTATGAAGCTGAATTGGAGACTCAATCCCACCTCCTCTCCGAGCTGGAGATGGTCAAGGAGAAGTTGGAGATGCAGCATTCCGAAGGCTACGGGCAGATAGATCTCAGCATTGGAGGACGACCTGGCCCAGACTAAAGCCGTTAAAGATCACATACATGAGGGAGCTGGAGCAAGCCACCGATGACCTGGAGAGGCCAAACGAGCCACCGCCATGTCCCTGGAGGACTTGAAGCAACGCTTGACTCAAACCATTGCAAGAAATGCCTTTCTGGAGAGTGAACTGGATGAGAGGGAGAATCTTCTAGAATCTCTCAGAGGCTGACATATGAATCTAGAGATCTGCGGCAGGAGCTGGCTGTACAGCAAAAGCCCAGGACACCTGTGCCTGGTTGGGGGAGCCGAAAGGACAGACACAGCTGCCAGGCCGAGGCTCCAGGCCGTCCACTCCCATAGCTCACCGAGGCCCCAGCTCTGGGTTAAACACACCTGCAACATTCAGACACACTTTGAACCACTCTAATAGTGGGGCTCCACTCGCACCTGCAGCCAGATGGCAGCCCTCAACATAGTGGGGGACCTGCTGCACAAAGGGGGCCCTGGAGTCCAAACTGGCATCCTGTGGGAACTTCGTATATGATCAATCCCCAAGCCGGACAAGTGGGCCAGCCTCAGAGCGAGGGAACAAGACCAGAGACAGCAGTGACACGACCTAGTGGGTGTCAAAGGGCTGGAAAACGCCCGGCGTTCGGGCAGCGGCCCTCGCAGCTCTCTTCACTAGTGCTGCGGTCTGCCCAGGTGTCACGCTCTTGCTTTAGGGCCCCATGGGAGCTGGAGCCACTCGTCCCCAATGGCACGTTCTCACCTGTCCCCCCACCTCCCCCCACACACCTCAGCTTTTGGGTGTTGGCTTTCCAAGTTAGAGGACTAGAGCTAGCGTTACCATAGGCGCTATGTAGCCCAAGCCAGCGACGGAGGCTGGCATTGTCCCTGTAAGATGTTCTGACCTCACTGGTGGGACGTGTATCAGAAGGCGTCCCAGGCAGCGGTCAGGTGTGGGTGGTCGTTGGCTGCCCACGGTCCTGATGGCCATGGCAGGAGCTTTCAGTGTCCAGAGTCTGTTCCAGAGGAGACCTGAGCCCATCTCAGCGCTCCCCTCTTCAGCCCTACCACCTGGAGCTGTCTTCCAGAACATTTCCCATTGCTTTATGGCACGGGGGACCACAGAAGCACGGTGGGCACCCATGAGATTTAATCTGCCGCTTCTGGAGGTTTCTAGAGGTGAATTTGATTTTCAGGTAATTCTCGGGTCAGTGGGAAATTGTCCTTTGTAACTCAACCTCAGTCCTTAGTTTTCCTGAGTCTCCTGCCCTGACATCTGCATCAGGACTTTGGGGACTGTGGTAGTTTGAATATATGGCCCCCAATATATTCAATATTTTATTAGTTTATAGTTTGTATCTGCAATCACCTTGCTAGAGGCAATGTCATTGAGGGCTGGTCTTAAGGTGTGGGTTTGAGATTCCATTGTAAAGATATGCAAAGTGTGCCTAGCAGGAGTTCCTGAAGTGTGCTGTGTGACTTTTTGACTGTAGTTTTGCTCAGTGTGCTGTGCGCCTGGTTGGATTTTTTTCTCTCTTGCTTGGCCCTGTGAAGGCAGGCCAGCTTCTTCTGCCATTATGGAACTTCCCCTGGATCTGTAAGCTTCAATATATGATATCCCTTCCTCCATAACTGTGCCAGGTCTGGAAGTTCATCTCAGCGAACCTGAAGCTGTCTGCTACAGGGACACTTGAAGTAGGACTGGCCTTGGTCATGTAGCCCCTAAGAACAGGACTTTATCCAGCCACCATGGAAGAAACCTGGGTGATGTTCCAGCAAGACGTTAAGTACAAGGTCACTGTTGGAAACTTCCTTGAGAGAGGAAAAACCAGCCCAGGATTGCCACCACCTACGACGGACGGCAGGCCAGCTCGTCTTCACTGTTTATCAGCCCCTGCGCCTTTGCACAGAAGTGGAAAGAACAGGATAACTTCCGGGGCAGCGACTTCATAGCCTTCCCTTTGCAACTAAGTTATTTTCTGATCCAGGCCAGCTCGTCTTCACTGTTTATCAACCCCTGCGCCTTCGCACAGAAGTGGAAAGAACAGGATAACTTCCGGGAGCAGCGACTTCATAGCCTTCCCTTTGCAACTAAGTTATTTTCTGATCGATCAGGCCAAACTAGCCTGGAGTTGGAGACAGAACTGTCCAAGTACTACTGACGTCCCTGGGGCAGTTTATTGGTGCAGTTGTTTGTCCCCCTAGAACATTCTAACCTCTGTCAGGAAAGATGGACTTACATTTTTTTTTTATAAGAACAATAAAATCAAGAAAAAGCAAAAAAAAAAAAAAAAAGTGTGTGGTATGCATGTGTTTGCATGCATGTTCCTACGAGGGATTGTGGGCTTCTGTGTGTGTGTGTGTGTGTGTGTGTGTGTGTGTGTGTGTGTGTACATGGTGTACAGACCAGAGGGTCACAGCAAGTATCTTCCTCAATCGTTCACACATTTATTAATAAAAAGTAATTCACTTGAACCAGAACTCACTGATTTAGCTAATCTAACTAGTCAGCTTGCCCCAGGGTTCTGTCTCCGCCTCCTAAATACTGGAATTACAGGCACATGCCACTACACCCAGAATTTTATGTGGGTGCTGGGCATTGAAATGCATGTCCTTACACTTGCACGGCAAGTGCTTTACCCACTGAGCCATCTCTCCATCCCTGATTGTAGATTTTTCTTTTAGGGTTATAAAAAACTTTTGGACCTAGATAGAAGTCATACATTGTGAGATGCTAAATGTCATTGAATGGTACACTTTAATTTTATGTCATATGGATTCACATCAGTTTTAAAAAAATAAAAGCCAAAAAAATAGATGTTGGGGGGTGGTGGTACACACCTTTCTTTCCAGCATTTGAGAAACGGAGGTAGGAGGATTGCTATGAGTTTGTAGCCTAGGGTTACAGAGTGAGTTCCAGGTCTGCTAGAGTGTGACCCTACCTTGAAAGAAAAACAAAAGAAAATTTAAAATAACTTTAAATTAGAGTCATCAGTGGGGTAGCCATCCGTGATCATGCAAACAATCCTAATTTAACTGAATGGGTTAAAACAACAGGCAGGAAAATACAATGGTGATGAATGGGGAACAGTGTGCTAATGAGAGGGGAGGGGAATGAGAGAGTAATTGGGAGAATAAGAGGAAAATACATTATACACATGTATGAAAATGTCAAAATTAAATTAAAAAATAAGATAAATATTTTTAAATAGAGAGACAAATCAGGCAGCTGCTTTTCTACCCACAGACAGGCTGGACTGGCCTGAATACCCTCAAAATAGTCGAGGAAAATTCCCAGAGCAACTTATCATCCATCATACGAAACTGAGGCCCAGACAGCTTCTGCAAAAGCCTGACCTGAAACCTCAGACAGGTCCCGGGTGGCCAGGATCGTTAGTCTGGGGTGTTTCAACTCCTGACCCAGAACTGAAACTTCCCTGAGAAGGGGCGTCAGGGTGTGAGCGGTGGGTGGAGGTCTTTGAGTCACTCCTTCCTCCCAGGGTGCTCCTTTCTGAAGCACTGG
This sequence comes from Orientallactaga sibirica, assembly GCA_036365145.1. Classification (NCBI taxonomy): domain Eukaryota; kingdom Metazoa; phylum Chordata; class Mammalia; order Rodentia; family Dipodidae; genus Orientallactaga; species Orientallactaga sibirica. The sequence continues at coordinate 7,361,209 of JAEOAD010000555.1, read as the reverse complement.
CAGGTCACGTCTGGGTCTGGTTTGTGGGCTGACCCCATCCTGGAAGGCCTCGTTAGCAAGACTTGAAAGAGTTACCTGCTGATGACCTCTGAGGACAGTGACCCTGGTAGCAGTTTGACTTGAGAAGGGAAGAGGGAAAAGGAGGTTATGGAGAGAACTTGAGCCACACAATGGACATCGTGCTTGAATTGCTGCTGATCCTTAGCAAGTACTGTTCCAGCATGTTCCACCTCCCTGAATACACCAGTTGGGTGTTAGCAGTTGGACGGGTCCACAGCCTGGACACAACCCCTGGCTCCTCCCAAGCTCGTCCTGGCTCAGAGGCTCTGCTGCTCTATGGGCTTCCCAACCATTCCTGTCTAAATCATCTCGAGCTGAGGGTCACCACACTCCTGTCCACCCTGTGTCTCCACTTCTTATGGAACCATTATCCCCACCACACCCCCAAGAAGCTTTATCAGCTCAAGGCATCAGACTACCCCTAAAATCAGGATTTCAAGCTTTGTCATAGACATTGGACTTCTAGTCAGCCACCACTGTGACCTGACCACTGGGCTTCTCTGCCTACCTCCGAGAGCAGAACCTGGGTGTTACAAAGTGACGACCTTCTCACGATGTCTGGCACATAGCAGAGCCACAAGATCACTCACTGCTGAATGGCTAAATGAGTGAACTCAGCAGTTGAGTTCATATGAAGCACTGGAAAAGACATTCAGAGTACAACGGAGAAGAAACCTTGATCTGTTAGGCCAAAAAGAGCTACTGTGCCAGGTGATAGATGCTAGGCACAGCGTGTGTCACCGCCCTGGGGAGACCAGACGAGAGGGGGAAAGCTCTGAGGATGTTGAGCTTTGGAGAGTCAGCAAAGATGGGAGAAGAAAGCAGCGGAGATCTGCAGGAGGGAGTCATGTAGAACAGAGGCAGAAGTGTGGGTGACCAGGCATCATTCCAGGCTTCTTCCCTTTACTCCTTTGGGGAATTGGCTTTCTACTTGTCCCCTCCTCCTCTCCTATTCTCCCTCCTTCCTCGCCCTCCTTTTCTTCTTCGTCCTCCTCCTGTTATTGCCCCAGTCTCTCTTCCCCCATGACTACTCTCCCTCCCATTCTTACTTTTACTCTTCCTCCTCCTACGATTGTTCTTGCTCCTCCTCCTTCTCCTCCTTTTTCTCCTCCTACTTTTCTTATTCTTTCCTTTTTTGTTTTTTACTTATTCTTTCCTTTGTGATATTCAAGTGACCTTCTCCAATGAATATTTTATTATCCCAATGGTTTAAAAGTTTAGAAAATTAAAAACAAAGAAAATGAAATGAGACCTTCTTTCTAGCTATTAAAAATAAAAGAGGCTCATGCCATGGATAAAGCTCAGTTGGTAGAGTGCTTGCTTAGCATGCACAAAGCCCTGGGTTCGATCCCTAGCACCACACAAACAAGGCATTGTAATGCACGCCTGAAATCCCAGCAGCTAACAGGGGCAAGCTGGAGGATCAGAAGTTCAAGATCACCCTTAGCTACAAAGTGAGTGTGAGCTAGCTTGGGCTCAATCCATATGATATACACCAATGATCTGATTTTATCTGTATTTTATACTTTATTCCAATATCATCTGAACAGATGCGACTTAAAGTGACATCTCATGAGCCCTCATCGCAGCTCATATGACTGTAGCCCATCTTGTCATTCTGCCCAATGCCAAGGCAACACCCATGTACAGGACAGAACTCCCTGACTACACCTTGCCTAGCTCACCAGGGCTCTTTGGCTTTCTGCACCACCATGTGGGAAGGTATGCATTTCTAAAATATGCAGAAGTGTGGGCACACTGGATAAATATGCCTCTCTTATGTCTCGTAAGTAGGACATCCTGAGGCACATGCTATATTTTCAGATCCCATGGGGATCAAGCCCGCATTTCCCAAAGGAAGGATCAACTCATTAACTTAAAGACAGTCCTCTTGGGTTGACGTCTCCAAACTGCCTAGTGTATTCTTGTATTCTTACCAGGTGCATAAGATTCTGGGGGATTTTTTAATATATATTTTTTATTTTCTTTATTTATTTGAGAGAAAGAGGCAGGGAGAGAGAGAATGGGCACTCCAGGGCATCCAGCCACTGCAAATGAATTCCAGATGCATGCACCCTTGTGCATCTGGCTTACGTGGGTCCTGGAGAATTGAACTAGGGTCCTTTGGCTTTGCAGGCAAATGCCTGAACCTCTGAACCATCTCTCCAGCCCGGGGATTTTTTTTTCTTTCTTTACTTTTCTTTTCTTTTTTTTTGAGATGGGACCCCATGTAGCCTGGGCTGTGAACTCACTATGAAGCCAAGGATGAATTTGAACTTCTGATCTTCCCTGCCTCCATCTAACAAGTGTTGGAATTACAAATTGAACCACCACACCCTGTTTATATGATCCTGGGGATCTAACCCAGGACTTCATGTATGCTAGGCCAGAACTCTACCATATGAGTCTCAATTCCACCCTGGTCCACAAAAATTCTTAGATAAACCTTGTTTATAAATATTGCATTTAATTTCTCCATTACTGATGCTTCTATTGGTTTAAGATGAAAACATCTTTGACTCACTCTAAAGTGAAAACATACCTGTTAAAATGTGTTTTCCTAATTTAAAATTGTAATGGTCTTGTGGGAAATGGACTGATATCCTTCACTTAGCTCCTCTAAGGACTATGTTACCTACTCAATGAAAGTTCTTCCAATGGCCAAACCAGCCCAGAAAGTCTTTTTTTTTTTTTTTTTTTTTTTTTAATTTTAGAGAGAAACAGAGAGAAAGAGAGAGAGAGAGAGAATAGGCATGCCAGGGTCTCTAGCCAGTGTAAACTCCAGATGCATGTGCCACCTTGTACATCTGGCTTACGTGGGTCCTGGGAACTTGAACCTGAGTCCTTTGGCTTTACAGGCAAGTGCCTTAACCACTAAGCCATCTCTCCAGCTCCCCCCCCCACCAAAGTCTTAATAGTAAATATCACTGAATATAAATTCAAGCCCCTGAGCTTTAGTTCAACTTTGAACTGTTTAATCTAGGAGGAATGATAGGGTTTGCTTTATATTATCATAAATCATCTTTTCTAGATCATTTCCTAGCTGTCTCAGGAGCAATAGACAGTTGAAAACATACTCATTTACAAAGAGATTATGAAAATTTGATAGTTTAAAATTTAATAGGCCAAGCGCCAAACTGACAGAATTGTTAGAGAGGAATGATGCTCCGAGGCATAAAATGATAAAAGGCATTTAGTGAAGATGCGGAACTGAAGACCTGTTTCTTCGCGCATACAGGAGGACAGCGGGGTTTTCTTTGGGTGGATCCTTAAGAGAGAAGAGATGAATTCTGTGGAACTCACAATAGGCCTGGCAGATCCCATCACAAGCTCCGCCCTAACTGAGGACAGAGCAAATGACCCCTTCTCTTTTCTGTGGGATTTCACAGCAGAGCCTCCGCAGCAGTGCTGAGACACAGCAGCCGCTTTCACAAATACACCGTGAGGGGAAAGGACAAAAAGATAGGAGCACATTAAAACCTTCAGATTAGCATACCCGAAATGCTCTGTCTTGAATCATAAGACCCATCAGTTTTTGGCATTGTCTAGACCTGCATCTAGAGCTACATTGTTAAATCAGTTTAGGCATGTGTTAGATGTCCGAAAAGTTTGTTTAAATGTAAACCACATCCCATAGTGTCAGTTTTTGTCTTAATAAAACTATAGATTTTTTAAAAGATAGGAGCAGATGACTTAGCACATCTGTGTGAGAAGACAGTGGAAGAGTGGTATATCTCGGTGCCCTCCGCATTGTTTTTATGTCACTGTATTTCCTTCCTGTCTCTAAATCTTCTATGCAAAATCTGACCTTAAGTTGAGCTAGCCAGTACCAGCTGGAAGACTGAGGGTTTTCTTGAATGTTGTGCATCAGTTTTGAAAGTTAAGAAAGGAAACAAGATGAATCTGAGGTTTTGAGTACTTGAAACATGTCTTAAGGTCTTCTGTAGAAGCGAACAGCCTGATCCCAAGAGCTTCATCATGGAAGCATTCTTAAACTCCGAGTCAGGGGTGTGGCTTCCCTGTCCCCATCCCTGTCTTCAGCAGATACCCAGCTTCAAGCCTACATTCTTCATCGTGGATGTCAGTCACCTCTGCCCCCAAGCCCCAGGGAATCTGTTTATGAGGCTGTCTGCCTAGTCTCTGCCAGTCACAGTTCTGCACGGAAGACAAGAGCAAGTCTTTCATTTTTCGATTTTTCTTTCTTCCTTTCATTTTTTTTCCATCTCTCTTTCCCTCTCCCCCCTTCATTTCTTTCTCTTTCTTCCTTCCTTTTTTTTCTAATTTTTCTGCTCTTTTAATGAAACTAGCAAGGGCCAGTAACTTCTTTAGAGAATAAGACGTTAATAATAAATTAAAACAAGTAAAGATTTTTTGCCTCTAACTTCTTCTCCATTCAGATTTCAAAACTACATTCCAGGCTGAAGAGATGGTCTTAGCAGTTAAGACACTTGCCTGCAAAGCCTAAGGGCCCAGGTTTGACTCTCTACATCCCACATAAGCCAGACGCATAAGGTGATGCAAGCACAGGTTGTACATGGGCACAAGATGATGCACATGTCTATAGTTCAATTACAGTGGTTGGAGGCCCTGGTGCACCAGTTCTCTCTCTCTCCCCCTTTAAAAAAAAAAAGGCTAATGTGTTGGGCTTGCCACACACACGCACACACACACACACACACACACACACACACACACACTACAGTCCTCCTTTATGTCAGTGTTAATTGCAGAAATCTTTTGGGGAAAGTTGTGAACCTACTAGCAAGGCCATCAAATCTCTGGTGTGTGTGTGTGTGTGTGTGTGTGTGTAAATATTTTTATTTATTTGAGAGAGAGAATGGGTGAACTAAAGCCTCTAACCACTGCAAACAAACTCCAGATATATGTGCCATCTTGTGCTTCTGGTTTCACTTGGGTACTGGGAATTGAACCTGGATAGTTAGGTTTTGAAGGCAAGCACCTTAAGCACTGAGCAATCTCCCCACCCCACTCTGGTGTGTTTTTTTGAAGTCATGAAAATGCGTAGTGGATTCCCCTTTGCACAGAATTCTGCTAAATTTTAGAAGCCAGAGCTGTACACAGGCTTTGAGAATGTATCTCGAGAATCCTGGCAGAGCTTTCAAATAAAATAGCCTGTGTTTACATCTCAGAGAGGGAGGCTGGAAGGAAATGCCAGAGAGGGGTGGCAGAAACATCGGGGTGTCCTGGTCCAGACTTGGACCTTCTGAGGTTGGCTCGTTCAGTGTCCTCCTGTGAAACCCAGCCACCCACACTGAGTCAGAACAGGTTTGACAAAGGTTCACCCAGTATCTTGGGGAACTTCTGGGGCCACTAACAGCTGACTGAAAACGTGTGGCTGAGGTTGTTCCTGCCCTGCCAGGAGCCCTGCAGTTTGGATGTCTTGGGGACTGCACAGCAGTGGTTGCTGGGGTGTGGCGGGGCCGTGGGGATTTCCAGCACTGAGTGGTGGATACATGATGTTCCTGATGATCAGGAGCCCAGAATTTCTCCTTTGGCCTTTGAACAGAGCTGTTCCCTGCACTCATTGCAATCTCCTGCCAGAAATTGAAGTAGGAAGGGAAGAAGAACAGAGAAAATTTTTTTAAATGGGAAGGTGTTGGGGTCCCTCCTACGGCCAGCCCAGGGGGGACAGCAGGGTCTCTGCCGGGTTGGGGATGAGAGGCGCGAAAGTGCAGGGGGTTATAAGGGGCTTGACTGGTCAATCATTGTATGGGGTGGTCCCCTTTTTGTGACCAATGACAGCCTGTCTCCAGACAGATCATCTCGTAGCAGGTTTCTCGCGAGCATGGGACTGTAGCTATTGTCACACCAGGCCTGCGCAGAACACCATGTTCACAGAAGCCACCTCCTGGTTTCTTTTGCCATACGGTCTGGCTAGGGCCAGACCTGCATTGTGCCATATAGGAAGGTGCCATTGAGTTGATTGATCCTGAACCTTAGCAGCCTCACCGTATAATGGAATAATAATCCCTGCATAGCCATATTTGAGAAGAAATTAGACATGTTATTACAGTGATCAGTCTACACAAACTACTGGTATGATCTAAGTGACTATAAATGCAACTGCTAACGACCTTTCCAACCTCCACATAAACCAGATGTAGTGTTGCCCGTATGTCATCTCCGCACGGTGGAGTGGGTGCAGGAGAATGAGGACTTCAAGGTCACCTTCAGCTACACAGCAGCTCAAGGCCAGCCTGGCATGTGTGAGACCTCGTCAAGAGGGAAAGGAGGTGGGAGGGAAGGAGAGAGAGGGAAAAAAGAAGAGAGAGAAAGAAAGACTGACTCATATATTAAAACTCAAGAACTCTGTTTGACTAAATACAGCTTAACTCAACCATGGTTTCTGTGCCTGGTCATCTGTAGTCACCCTTCCAGCTCTCATTTAGGTGACATCCCATACCACCTCACCTTTCCCAGTTTATGAGTCTCAAGTCTACTTTGGAATCTTTCCTCAAAGAACCCTTCTGAAAGGGGTAGACATTTGTTTTGACTGTTCTAGATGATTAATTTTCTGTTTGTTGGGGGAAAGTTGTACAACCTTTGGGACAGTTCAGTGCAGTCCAAGAGACAATCTTTCTCAGTTGTTGAGTCCCAGAGCTAATCTTTATACATCTGACCCCATCTTCCTCCTCAACGTGACTTAAGCAGCCAACATCTGCTTCTGCTGGAAATGGTAGTCATATACAACGTCTTTTTAGAGTAGTTCTATTAGAGTTGACGACTCCAGCTGAAACCAGCCTCAGATACAAGTGGCTCCATAGAAAAAGGGATTTCCAGTTCCAGAAACAAGAACGTTAAAGTGGACCAGACCGAGATGTTCATGTGGCCAATCCCAAAGCAGAGCAAGGGGCACAGAGCTCAAGAAGGGAGGGGCATTGGGACAGAGGCCTTGAAATTCCCAAGGCCATCATTCCTAAACTGGTGAGATTGTTCCCCTGGACGTATTCACTGACCATCTCTGTGCCTCTGCTCTTGCTAGGCCTGCCCTTCCAGAATCTCCTTCCGCCCTGTTCAGTCCTTCAGTTGACCATGCAGCAAATATCTCTTGGGCAGATTTAGTGGTGCAGCACTATGTGAAGTTGAATTATTTTTCTCATTGCTGTGACAAAATCATGATGAAAGCAACTTAAGGAAAGAAGGGGTCATTTGGCTCAGGATTTCGGGGCACCGTTCATCATGGCAGGGAAGGCACGGCAGCAGAAGAGTGAGGTAGCTGGTTACATTGCACCCAGTCAAGAAAACAGCCAGGAAGGGCAGTGCTCAGCTTGCTTCTCCTTCTTATTCAGTCCAAGATCCCCAGTCCATTGAATGGTGCTGTCCACATTTAGGGAGGGTCTTCCTACCTCAGTTAACATAATCTAGAAACTTCCTTACAGACATGTCCAGAAATGTGTCTCCTAGGTGGTTCTAGATCTGTCAAGAGGACAACTGAGAGTACCCATCACCATGAGACTGTGGAGCTATAAAGACAAATGCATTGTGAATGTTCTCAAGAGGCTTAGTCCCCAGTGAGAGAGGAGCCATATGCCCAAGGATTTCTATTGCAAAGATCTCATGTGATGAATGCCTGATGGAGGAAAGGAGAGTTCCCTTGAGAAGAGTAAGGACGTGGTGGTCACAGTGTCAGTCTCATGGAGAGTTTCAAGTGACTGAGAGTGGCATGAGATGACATGGAGACAAGGAGTGGCTGAACTGAGCTGCTAAGGAGGGGGCGGGACAACCACTGACAGAGACTCTGCGAGAGAAAAAGGTTTCATGTAACCTTTACCACTTCCCTCAAAGGTTTCATTACTCCTACTGTTTGGGAGGAGAAAGAGAATGTCAACTAGACCATGACTTGGGCTAGGTCTCAACAGTTAGTGTGTGACCAATCCCAGACTTTTCAGCCCAGCCTGCCCAGCTCTGAAGGCTGTCCACTTTCTTAACACGAAGCTCCCTCCCTAGATCTAAGGGAGGTTATGCACATTATAGTCATATCCTCGAATGCTACAGAGATTGGAACTGTCCCTACTCTTTGCCTAGTTAAAGCCTTCTGAATCTGGTTCAACCCTGACCTTTCCCTGTAGGCCTTTCCCAAACATTCCAGGCCTTCCCGTAGCCCCAGATACTGTTGACAGGATCCCATCGCCCTTCATTCCTTGGCTGGCTCATGGGAGCCCATCAAAAAGCCCCAATAAAGATGCAAGCTCTTGAAGGAAAGGAACAAATCTTGCCTTTCTTCCTCAAGCCTGAACAAAGAATTGTAGCATTAACTGTATTTTTGGGGAGCATGTAAGAACCAGCAAGAGTTGCCCTCTCCCAGGCAGGGTCTGTCCACACCAGTGTTAGAAGGACGGGCACTCCCCAGCTCCCTAAGGCCTAGACATAAGCATGGATCTTTGTTGAAGCTTTTCTACAAGAAGGCCACGTGGAAATGTGCCCAGCTCTGTCCACAGCAGCAAGCTCAGAAAGAAACTGGAACATAATTGCCCATACTTGGTCCTGCACCCTGGAAATGAATTATGGAAGTTTCACTGGGCAGAGCAAAAGGGCGGCATCTCTCTTCCTCCCTCCCTCCTTCCTTCAGTGTGTAAGGAGACACTCTCGGCTGCAAGAAGATACTGCCACATGTGGGGGGCTCCAGCTCCCATGCCTGAAGTTCTCCAGATGGTTCCAAGTGAAGCCTGAAGATTTATCCTGTGATCCTCACGTGGGGCGTCCAGAAATGTGTCAAAGGGAGGAAGCAGCCTTTCCTGCCCATTGGTGGGCATTTGATAGCTTGGATCATTTCCAGACCATTTAACACTTCTACTCATGTAATGGTTGATTTTCCAGGCCACAAATTTCATGGGCACACTTACCACTTACAGGAGAACTATTGATCATTTAATTGCAAGGAATTCACCATAGAGAAGATGGGAAAATCACATGGTAAACAATTATAGCCTAATTGCCTGGTTATCTTTGAATCATCCTGGTTATCAGTCATTTATTTCAAACTTAAATTTAGTCCTAGAGGGGTGGGGATATTGCTCAGCAGTTAAAGGCATTTGCTTGAAAAGCCTGCAAGCCTGGGTTCAATTCCCCAGTAGTTCATTTACTCCAATGTACCCATTCTCTCCCTCTCTCTCTCTCTCCCTCTCTCTCTCTCTTCTTCCCTTCCTTTGTTCCTCCTTCCCTCCCTCTCCTTCTCCAATAAGTAAATAAATTTAAAAAATTGAGGCGGCGACCCGGAACTTGTCTTGCGCCACGGCTTTCCCACCCACAATCCCTCTTGCTCTTCCTTTCCAACCTGGGCCTGGCAGAATGGCTCCCGCTAAGAAGGGTGGCGAGAAAAAGAAGGGCCGTTCTGCCATCCACGAGGTGGTGACCCGAGAATACACCATCAACATTCACAAGCTCATCCATGGAGTGGGCTTCAAGAAGCGGGCTCCTCGGGCCCTCAAAGAGATCCGGAAGTTTGCCATGAAAGAGATGGGAACTCCAGATGTGCGCATTGACACCAGGCTCAACAAAGCTGTCTGGGCCAAAGGAATAAGGAATGTCCCATATCGTATCCGTGTACGGTTGTCCAGGAAACGGAATGAGGGTGAAGATTTACCAAACAAGCTTTATACTTTGGGGACCTATGTCCCTGTTACCACATTCAAAAATCTACAGACTCTCAACATGGATGAGAACTAACTTGAGTGTAAAAATAAAGTTGTAAAAGTTAAAAAAAAAAAATTGAGTCCTAACAAATCCCCATGGGTGTCCACTGACCATAACTTGTGTCCAGGCTGCCTGCGCTGGACCTCTCCCAACAGTATACCAATTATATTCTTATCTCTCAACTCTAACATGGCCATTTTCTCTGTGGTTTACCCCCTACTGGGAAATAAGAGGCTCAACATTAGAGGAATAGAGTCTAATATCACTTACAAATGATGCCTTGGGAAAGAATCTTAAAGACTCTAAACACTAGTCTTTTTTTTAGTCTGTCAGATGAGATGAAAGTTCAAATCCATGGGGCTCCTGGCAGTAGTAAATAAGATAAGGTGTGCAGTGGTTCTGATCCGTTGTAATCCTCACCGTGAGTGCTCGTGAGCTTGATCCAGGCCCACCAACGCTTGCAGTGCTCTGTGCACTAACTCGGTCTTCACAACCCCACGGAGGAGCCATAATCCCCAAGATGAAGACAGGAGCTGAGACACACAAGTCAGTAACTTGCCTAAAACCAGCAGTTAGCAAGTAGCGATGTTTAGACCCAAACTCGGCAGACATGCTACAGGGTCTGGACACTAGACTGGCCATGGACATGAAACCATTTGTCTACAGTTGGAAGGTGATGTGTGAGAGGATTAGATGTTAGCTTTGGAGATTGTAGTGAGCAGATTTCAAAATGGTCCCCCCAGAGCTCTCCTCTCTAGCTATGATTTCCCTCAGTTCTTTTACCCTGAGCGTGGGCTAGGGTTAGTGACTCACATCTGAAACTTAGAGCGCAGCAAAACTGACACAGTGCCACCACCAAGACAGGCTGCCACGTGACCATGGTGTCCACCTGGGCGGGCCTCTGAGAGACCCAGCGCCGCGCACACTGTTCTACGAGAGGTCCGTGTGACCAGAACTTCCAGCAAGAACCTGAGTTCTTCCAACAGTCCCTTCAGTGAGCTCTCAAGTGACGCTGCCTGGTCGGAACCAGGAAGACTGTCATCAGCGTTACCTGTATCGTCACGCTCAGGCCCTGTCAAAACCCAACAAGGTAAGCAAACAAGTGGCTTCAGGCTGTCAAATACTTCACCAGCAAAACCACCAAAGAGAAATTAAACAAAAAACATCAGCTGTGAATAGGTTAGCTTGTTGTTTTCTTTTATTTGATGTGTATGAATGTGCGTGTAAGTATACATGTTCATATGATGTGTGTGTGAGTGTGTATAGAGTTCAGAAGTCAACATTGGGTGTTTTCCTCAATTGCTCTCCACCTGAGCTTTTGACACAGGGTCTCACTGAACCCAGGACTCACCAATTCAGCTAGACTAGCTAGCCAGCCTGTCCCAGGGATGCTCCTGTCTCTGCTCTTCCAGTGCTGGGGTTACAGGTACGCACCGCTTAGCTTCACTTTCACATGCGTGATAGAAACCAAACTCAAGCCTCGTGCTTACACTTACACAGCAAGCACTTTACTCACTGAGCCATTCCCAGCCTCATTGCCTCTGTGAGCACCATCCATATCCTTGATGGGATACAGGGATGTGGCTGGAACTCTGCCTATATCAGAAGGAATAAGATCAATGCTACCTCTGTCTCACTCTTCTCCCTGCTCTGTGCCAGCAGCTACAGAGTTTTTTTTTTTTTGAAGTCTCAGAACTTCGATTGTCCCTGCTTTAAAGCAAAGAAATACATGGTCTCTCTGAGACAGCAAGGGGACTCAACCAAGAAACCTAGCAAAAGTCCTTCCTGTTCTGAACACTACGGCTCTCTGATCACTATGATCACATCTGACATCATCGCACACTCTATCACCATGGTTCTCAACGTGCTTGGTTTCAGGACTTCTTTCCCACAAAAGATCCAGAAGAGCTTTAGTTTATAGTGTGCTGACCTCAGTCAGCTTATGGAAGGAATGACTCATTGCAGCTTACAATTCGAGGTTATAGTCCATGGTGGCAAGAAAACTAGGAGGCAGGAGCTCAAGACAGCTGGTCACGTTCAGTCCACAGTGAGGAAGCAGAGATGGATGCTGGTTCTCAGCATCTCTCTCCATGGAATGGTATTGCCCACAGTTAGGGTGGGTCTTCCCATCTCAATTAACCTAATCAAGACCCTCCCTCACAGGCATGCCTAGAGGCTTCTTTCCCAGGCACCTCCGGGTCCTGTCAAGTTGACAATCAATTTAAACCATCACACAGTAGGATAGATATACATATCAGTCTTTACTGTGTTAGAAACGGCAATGTAGATGTTTAAAATATGTATTATGTTAATTTATGCAAAATTAATAAGACTATCATATGTTAACAAAGAAAGATCATCTGAAGAAAGTAGTCACATTTCAAAAGCTGAGAAGAGAACCATTATTTTACATTTTTGCAAATCTCTTTACTGCCATCTTCACAGAAGGCAGATAATTTCTCCTGTCTTTCTGCATTCATTGTGGTGAAATACCACATGCCACGAAGCTTCTAGAGACAAGGGTCCACAATGTGCTGGTGAAAGTGAGAGGAGAAAGGAAAAATAATGCTTTAGTATTAGTAAAATTTTTAAGTAGCTTTGACCTTGTATATCCCCTGAAAATCAATTTCCTGGTGCCCCAGAATACACCTTGAAAACTAACCACTTTATTACTTTTTATTGGAAATATTAAGATTTCTTCTCAAGCCTTCTGCCTCGCCACTGTCAACAAAATACAGACATCCAATGGCAATTTCCATATCCATTTTCCTAAAGTTTCTCTATCTAAACCAGCAACTCATAAGATAAGCCCTGAAGAGGCCCTGTCAGGAAACGTCCCTGCTCGTCCTCTCAAGCGGCCTCTTTCTGCTTCCAACTCGGAACCCCTCGAAGGTAACAAATGGCTTCCTGAGGATGAGCCTGGCTTCTCCAAGAGGGTGAAGCGCTGAGGAATTCAGAATGTTGCTTGTCTTTGCTGCTTTGGTTTTAAAAACAAATGTGTGGGCGGACATCAGCAAAGACCAGATTGCTAGCAATGCCTTCACTGGTCCAACAAAACAACAGGGACCCGCTAAGACTCCTGAATCTGCCAATCAGGAGTCAGTCCTAAAGCAGGAGGAGGGTGGACAACAACCAGTGAGGAGGAGGCTGCAAAGAAGGCCTTGTGCAAAGAGCTGAGCGGAAGGCAGCATGGCTCCCCAGACCTGGCCATGCTAGGCAGTTGGGAGAGGGACCCAAGTGAGTCCCAGCTGAGGGGTTTCAGTTCAGCTCTGCCTCCAGCTCTGAAAATAACACACGTACTGGATGAGCTCTAAAGTCCCTCCAGCATTGTCCCACGCTGCTTGCCATCACTGATATATGTAGGTCCATGGCTGTGTGTCTAAACCTCACCTCACTCAGGCCCAAGGAGCCCAGTTCTGTCATCGACTCAACAGTTACCATGACCACAGTCTAGTTCTAACGCTGAAGTACAATAACAAAAAAAAAGCACCGACAATTCTCACCTTTATGGATTTATATCCTAGTGGGAGAGACAGGCCAAGGAAATATATGTCAGTGGTAATAAGCATTATGGAAAACTAAAAAGAAAGAGGAATATGGAGGGCCAGGTTAAGTGTATTTTCATTCTAGGTTGATCAGTATAGACAAACCCCATATCCCTGGAAATTTGAAATATTATAACTGTGCTTGAATTTGGTAACTCATTCTTTCTGTTAATCGGTCAGTTAGCAACCATTTAATCATACTCTTGAAGAATTCACAATTTGGGGGTGTGAGAGGACCCCTCTAGGAGGCCAGCTTCTGAAGAGATGATACAGGTAATGGTTAGCCAGAGGGGACCAAATCCAGACTGTCGGAGCTGGCAACCTGCTTCCAGATAAGAGGCCAGGGGCAACTTTCTGATGCTGGCTACTTACTCTCTTGTCTCGCCATCATCAAAGTGAGAAAAACACAAAGCCTTATGTGAAAGCTTGTTGTGAGATAAGCACCATTCACACTAGTCACTGGGCATAAATCCACTCAAATGGTGCCATCCAGGGCTGAGGATACAGCTCAGTGGTACAGCACTTGCTTAGCGTTTGCAAGGCCCTAGGTTCTATCCCTAGAATTAAAACGAAACCACAGTTATCCAAATAGAAGTCAGAAGAGATGCTCGAGGGAGGTAGCTCAGTTTGCAAAACACTTGCCTCACAGGCATGGGAATTGAGTTCAATCCCCAGAACCCATGTTAATAAAAGAAAAAAGCTGGGCATGGTGCTATTCTCTTGCGATCTCAGCACTGGGGAGGCAGAGATAGGTAGAGACATGGGGCTCACTGGCAAGCCAGCCTAGTATAATAATGGGTGAGCTCCAGGCCAGTGAGAGACCCAGTCTCCAAAAAGGCGACTAAGAAGAATAACACTTGAGGTTGTCCTCTGGCCTCCACGGATATGCGTGCGCACGCGCGCACACACACACACACACACACACACACGCACACACACTTGCATTTGAAGAAAGGAAATCAGAGCAGATGACCAGGAGGGAACTATTCATGGGCCCAACCAGAGACTCCCTTTGGGAGGCCCAGAAGCAAATGGGGTCCAGTAAGACTGGGGGCTTATTTGGATGTCATTTGGGATAAAACAGATAATGTTATGCTTTTCCAGGCGATTCTGCTAACACAGAAAAGAAAACAGTTCTCAGGGATGACCTCTGTTGCCCAATGGAGCTGGCTGCAGAGGGAGCCATCTAAACAAGAGAGACTGATGTGAGTAAAGATGGCAGGGGCTTTCCGTGATAGGAAGGATTGTTGCACAAGAGTCCAGTCTTTGCCACGCACCTTGTCTGAGTGCAAAGTGACTCCGGTTGGGATAACAGCATCCCACTCCTGCCCGCAGAACAAATTATTTTAGCCTGTCCTCCTCGTTTGCATAAGAATCCTGCTCCATCTGTTAGAAGAAGCAATATCCCCACATGCTAATCTGATTGCTTCCATCACTTGTATTAAAAAGCATGGAGTCTACCCCAAGCTTCGCTCTGACCCTTGATTTTCCAATATCGCATCTGGGGTAAGCACTTCCTTTTAATCTCTATGGACAATAGGAAAAATTTCACCAAGGGAACTGAGAGAGAGGTGGAGATCATAGAGCATGTGTCCATGACCCCAGGTTAGAAGATTATAATGCTGCTTAGGCTCTTCTAATAAAGAATATGCTGAGCAGCCTGCAACGTGGGTGCGAAAGTCTAATTGCTGTTAACGTGTCACTCTCATCACAGAGAAGCAACAATGACCTGACGGCCTGTCAAATCCAGAATTGATTCTGAAATTGCTTTAATGAGGTGGTGAATAAGGTGGCAGGGGCCTGGCCATCTGAGAGGCCTCTGCAGCTCAGCAGCCATCACCTGCAGCGTCTTTGTTGACCGGCCCTAAATGAGGAGGACGTGCTCAGAGGGTTGCTGTCTGCTCACTGAGGACTCCAAAGCTCCAAGCTCTGCATTCATTCTGTGTCTACCTGTCTAAGTCCGCTGCCTTTTAAGGGGTGTGTGTGTGTGTGTGTGTGTGTGTGTGTGTGTGTGTGTATGTGTGTGTGTTCCTTCCAGTTGCATTCCTCCCTATAAATGCCTCCGACTAAAAAACTTGGACTGGTTTTTCTCCAAAGCACAAGGAAAGATCACAAGTTCCTTCTTGTTCCATGTTCCTCTCCAGGACATGTGTGTCCGGGTCTCCGGGTGTTACACTTTACCAGTCAAGATTGATTAGTGGGGCCTGGAGTTCACTGAGTGGGTAACAGACTGGTAGTGCAACCATGAGGACCTGCATTCAGATCCCAGCACCCATGTAAAAGCCAGGCAGGGTGGCACATATCAATAATCCCACACTGGAGAGACAGGTTCAAGGAGAGACCTGCCTCAGAGGAAAGTGGGACAGTGGACATGAGAAAGAGCCCTGAGGTTACCCTTTGCCCTGAACACATGTGCACACACACTCACACACACATGAACATACATATGTACAATATACACATATTCACATATACCACACATGTGTACATACAGAAAAATAAATATTTTTAAAAGATTGATCGGTGAAGAGATGAAAGGCCACATCAAAAGAACGCATGTCAATGTGCATCACGGCTCTTGGTGAGGGTGTTAAACCACCTCCACTTATCTCCAGAACCACTCTCCTTTTGTTTGCCTTGAAGAAAAAGTGAGTAAAGATTACGAGCCTGGCAGAGGTTAGACCTCACAGCCTGTCTGTCAGTCCTAGCCAGCTGTACCCTAATAAGGCTGCTACAAGCCGTGCCTAGGACACCACACCCTTGGAGCTACTTTGTCAGGTACTCCCACCTTGCCAGGCAAGTGAGGAAAATACCAGGTCACCTTCCAAATGCCAACCGAAGGCAACAAGGGCAGGCTAATTCCAGCTCCCAAAATGGTTTTGGATGCACGACGAGGAAATGGTGTTTCGCTGGCCAAGAGTGAGCTTTCCTGCTTCCCTGTAAACAGCACCAGCACTTGGACAATGAAGACAAATGTATGCCCAGCTCGCAGTAAAAATGAAAAACCTGCCAGCAACACTTCACAATTACAGCTTTCATTACCTGCCTCCCCAGCCTGGAACATTATTTCATTCAGAGCCAAGGTAGCGAGCCAAATTGCCTTATTTCCAAAGGATCCGAGCTTCAGGAAAGCATCTGTGCGCCTTGCATTCCGTGGGCAGTGCCTCATCTCCACGGCCCTCGCATTCGGAGCGCATGACCGGCATCCTCATCAGCACAGACAGATGCTTTCAAGACAGATCGCTACAGGGTCCATACTCCACTGTTGTGATGATGCATTTTTCATGAAATCGGTAAATAAAGTCAGTGCGATAGGGATCCTGTAGATGACAGAATCGTTAATAGCTTTTGAGGAATGGCCTGTTTCCCTGTAATAGTCAATTTGCTTATCTTTATTTTTTTTCCTAACTCTTGCTCATTAAGAAATCTGATCTAGCTACTTTGGTGAAAATGCAGCCTCACACCCACTTCATCACCCACAGCCTATTGAAAGGAGGTAGTTACTTTTCTATAAACCAGTGAGAAAAAATGAAAGTTGTTAGCATGAAAGGAATAGGTAATTGGCACCTTGGGGGTTTCTGAGGTTTTATCCTATCATCTTAAACCTTACCTCAAGCACGAGGAACAGGTGATATGGTCTTCAAAGAAGGGAGTGACAATAAAGGCAGAATGAAATGCCCAGAGTCATGAATGCTAAGGTTTAAGGTGCAGTGATGGCATTTCTATAATCTCAGTGAGATTGGAACGTGGACTCAGCTTCTTTCAAGCCCTGCAAGCCTCCTGGTACCTAGCCTACATCGGCATCGGCTATTGTGGGGAGGGTCTGATCAGCTCCGACCATCCAGCAATGCTTCGAGCTGACTAAGGTGCTCAGCATGGCCCCCAGATCCTCCTACCCCACTGATGACCAGAGTAAAAGGGGCAGAGAGGGACCACCCAGCTTCTGTGAAAGGGAAAGCTGCAGGCACAACTAGAAGGCAGTGGGACATTCACCCAATCTGTGGCTGTGGCTTATTGCATTTCTCAGAGCCCTCGTCCCTGGAGCTGCAAACCGGCAGTAACTCCCTCTATAGACGTATTTATGAAGAATTAAATGTTACAGCTTCAAAGAAACTAACACCAAGCCAGCTCTGTGGAGGCATGAAATATCCTCAACCTGTGCAGCCCAATCTCACCACCGCATATGTATGGGACTATGTAGATAGTATATATTTATATATTGCCCAATAAAATGATATGTAATACAATGCATGCAATTGCATATAGTAGATGTTAGAGAGGATGAGTTTTGAAGATGATAATGGTACTAGGGAGATGGTTCAGTGAACAAAGTGTTTGCTGTGCACAAGCACAAGGACCTGCGTTCAGATCCCCAGCACTCACGTAAAAGCTGGGCATGGTAGCATGCTTCTATGAACTCAGAACTGGATCAGCAGGGCAGAAGGATCTCTGGTGCTCGCTTGCCCACCATTTTAGACTCATCAGTAAGCTCCAAGTTCACTGAGAGACCCTGTCGCACTAAAATGAAGGCCCCACTGAAAGAAAGGAGCTACAGGACACATTCAGAGGGTGAATCGATAGCACTTAGATTTACAGTGATTTTTCAAACTAAGGACAGGTATGAAGTCTTCTTACAGCAGCTTTGACAACAGCCCAAGGGTCGTTATAGATGAATCTTTTATTAAATGAAAGAGCAGACACTGCTTCACTTCTGTAATACCTTTTGTGTGAAAAAAAAAAGACTCAATACTTAAAATCTTTACATATCTGTCTCTACTTTTAATGGTTTTTTTGAGGTAGGGTCTCACTCTAGTCCAGACTGGCCTGGAATTCACTATGTAATCTCAAGGAGGCCTCGAACTCATGGTGATCTTCCTACCAATGTGCTGGGATTAAAGGCATGCGCCACCACGCCCAGCTGATAAGTTCTTATCTAATACCTAAATGAAGCCTACATTACAAAATAAATTCAATATATGTAAACAATAAGGAGGAAGGAGTGATTAAGAAGGCACGTGACATCAAGTTCAGGCCTCTGCATGCATGCAAACACTTGCACTGGCACCCCCACACAATCCACCCACACACATATGAACATGCCTGCATGCACATACAAAAAAATGACAATAAGAGCAACTGTTAACAAGTGAAAGGAAAAGAAAACATCCTATATTAAGCACATTGTTTTCTTTCTTTCTTTTTTTTTCCTGAGACAAAGTCTCGTGTACCTCAGGGTGGCCTCGAACCTCTGCTCTTCCTGGCTCCACCTCCTTCCCAAGTGCAGGGATTGCAGCTGTGCACCACCCCACCCACCTTTGTCCTTGTTACTAACAGAACAGTGTAGACAGCCTCTTCTGGATCAATAAACACCCCTCAGGCCTTAAGCATGAGAGCAAAGATGATCCTGAGTGACAGAGTCTGAAACGTCACTCACTCCTGCCACCTGCTCTCCGGGTCAACTGTACTGCTGGGTGTAATTACCAGCCTCACCCCAGCCTCCTTACTTCCTCTCTCCCTGTGTCTAATTGATGGCCTTGACACCAGTGTGGGGTCAGCCCCCTGAGAAACACCGTGGGCACAAATGACTCCTGTCACCAGCAGATGCTCCCCGAGAAGGCAGGCTTGACCACAGCCAGGACTTCTATTTGTCAAATGCTAGAGCAAAGCACGGGATTTCAGATTGCTCCAGACAGGGAAATTGTCCAGTCTTAGAATGGCCTTGGCTTCAGCACGCGCTTCATTAATTAGCATAGCCGCTGGCCCTCTTCCAGGTAAAGGACACCTGGGCTTCCATTTCTTGCCTTTCTTTTAGGTCTTCTTTGCTTCCCTCTGAAATTACACACAGATGGTGAAATTGCTGCCACATCAAATGCTGAACAAGTGTAATGGAGTCCTGGCAATGGGTGGCTCACATCATTAACAGCTACAAAGAGAGCCCTAGAAATGATACCTAAGTCACCAGCCTGAGACTCGGCCCCATGCCAGGAGGACCTCCCCGGAGCCACCCCTGAACCAGGGGGACTTGGGGAAACTGGTCTTCTGCTCATCTCTGAGTGCATAGAAAATAAAGGTCCTGGCTTGCCTCCTCCGAGAAGTGTGTCTTTTTTTTTCTCCCCAAGCCTCACCCACCAGAAGACATAGATACTCTATGACATATCAATTTCCATTCCAGATGCTTCTCTATTTCCCCGCATTATGATGGCCCAGATACAACAGGAAAAGGAGCTTCACCTTAAAAATGGGAGAACATCACACCAAAACCTCAGGCAACAAAAGCAAAAATAAACAACCAGGCCTGCATCAAGCTGAAGATCATCAGATCAATCAAATGAAATAGCAGCCTAGGATCAGCAGAGCATATTTAAACTATATATCAGGTAGCAGTTTAATATCCAGATTTATTTACAAATCATACAACTCATTGGTAGAAAAATAATATGATTTAAAATGGACACAGGAAAGGCTAGAGACAGCAAGTGTGAAGCAGGAGTTTGAAGTTAAAGCTGATCAGCACTCTTTCCATTCTTACCCTCACTCCCGCGCAGCCTGCATGGGCTGCACAGGATTGTGGGAAGTGTGCTCACAACTTGGCCCATATCCTAACAGCCATAAAAAAAGAGGTAAACATGCGCAGATGGGCCTTCCATCCCCTTCAGAGCCACAGTCACAGAAAGACGGATCCCTAAACACCAGACAAGGTTGTAAATTCAGGTGGGAGGCCTCAGCCTGGGGAGTTCTGTCAGAAAGTGGACTTAAGTCACAGAATCCGTGTCATCTAGAAGAATACACTGATTTAACTTGCTTGAATTACTGAGACTAAACTGGGAGCCCTCCTCTCCACATGTGGGGACTGATAGAAAAAATTGACAAAGGAAAGAAGAAATCAAACACTCCGATTTGGAAGAAAAACTAGGAAAAAATACTAACAGGTTATAACACCTTCGTCTGTTTTATTTTATTATTTTTATTTATTACTTATTTTACCTTGTTTTAGTGTCTCTGGTTTAGTACTTTAATTGTTCACTTGTGTTTTAATTTACATCACACTGGGAAAGGCTTTTTTCCCTACACTTGCTGTATATTATTTTCTTTTTTTAACTTTTCCCTCTTTTTAAACTTTTTATTGACAACTTCCATAATTATAGACAATGACAATAAACCATGATAATTCCCTCCCCTCCCCCACGTTCCTCTTTACAAATCCACCCTCCATTATATCCCCCCTCTCAATTATTCTCTCTTTTATTTTGATGTCATCATCTTTTCCTCCTATTATGAGGGTCCTGTATAGGTACTATTAGGCATTGTGAGGTCATGGGTATCCAGGCCATTTTGTGTCTGGAAGATTGCATTGCGAGCATCCTTAGCCATACAAAAGCTGTTTAATTTCATGAGGTTTCTGAGCAACTGAGGTTATATTCAGAAAGTCATTGCCCACGCCAACATGTTGAAGGGTTTCCCCTACTTTTCCTCTAGCAGTTTCAGAGTTTCAGGTGTGATATTAAGGTCTTTGATCCATTTGCACTTGATTCTTGTGCATGGAGAGAGATAAGGATCTATTTTCATCCTTCCACAGATACATATCCAGTTTTCCCAGCACCATTTGTTAAAGAGGCTGTCTTTTCTCCAATGAATATTTTTGGCATTTTTGTCAAAAATCAGATGGCTGTAGCTTCTGGGTCTTCTATTCTGTTCCACTGATCTACGTGTCTGTTTTGTGCCAGTACCGTGGTGCTTTTGTTCTGATCCAAGTACATGGGATGTCTTTCCATTTCCTAGTGTCTTCTGCAATTTCTCTCCAGAGTGTTTTAAAGTTTTCATTGTAGAGATCCTTCACTTCCTTGGTTAGGTTTATTCCAAGGTACTTTTTTTTTTTTTTTTTTTTTTTTTTGAGGCAATTGTGAATGGGAGAGATTCCCTGATTTCATCCTCAGCATGTTTGTTGTTAGTGTATAGGAAGGCTACTGATTTCTGTGTGTTTATTTTGTATTCTGCTTATGTTGCAAAAAGTGTTTATCAGCTCTAGCTGATAGAGTATTTGCTGGTGGAGTATTTAGGGTCCTTTATGTGTAGAATCATATCATCTGCAAATAATTATAATTTGATCTCTTCCTTTCCAATTTGTGTCCCTTTTATAAGTGTCTCTTATCTTAGTGTTATAGCTAAGACTTTCAGTGCTATATTAAATAAAAGTGGGGACAGTGGACACCCTTGTCTTGTTCTGATTTTGGTGGAAAAGCTTCAAGTTCTTCCCCACTTAGTATTATGTTGGCTGTGGGTTTGTCATAAGAAACCTTTATTATGTTGAGATATGTTAATTCTATTCCCAGTTTCTTTAGGACCTTCACCATGAAGGGATGTGGGATTTGGTCAAATGCCTTTTCTGTATCTATTGAGACGATCATGTGATTTTGTCTTTCCATCCATTTATACAGTATATTACATTCATTGATTTGTGTATGTTGAACCATTCCTGCATAAAACCTACTTGTTTGGGGGGTGGGGAATGATCTTTTTGATTTATTCTTGTATTCTATTTGTCAATATTTTGTTGAGAATTTTTGAATTTTGTTCATGAGGGAGATTGGCTTATAATTTTCTTATTTTGTTCTGTCTTTATCTGGTTTGGGGGATCAAGGTGCTGCTGGCTTCATAGGAGTGTGGAAATATTCCATCCTTTCCTAGTTTATGGAAAAATTTGAGAACATTGGTGTTAGTTCTTCCATGAAAGTCTAGTAAAATTCACCTGTGAATCCATCTGGACCTGGGTGTTTTTTAGTAGGGAGATTTTTTTTACAACAGTTTTGATCTCCATGCTCATTATAGGTCTGTTTAAATGGCTTATTTCATCTTGATTTAGTTTTGGTAGGTCATATATATCAAGAAAATCATCCATTTCTTTCTGACTTTCAAACTTAATGGAGTATATCTCCTTAAAGTATGTCCTCATGATTTTCTGAATTTCATTGGTATCTATTGTAATTGTGTCTTTTTCAACTCTAATTTTATTGATTCGTGTCTCTTCTTGTAAGTTTTGGCTTACAGACTCAAAGGGAAGCTTTATGATGGCAGGGAAAATGATGGCATGAGCAGAGGGTGGACATCACCCTATGGCCAACATAGTGGGCAATAGCAACAGGAGAGTGTGCCAAACACTGGCAAGGGGAAACTAGCTATAATACCCATAAGCCTGCCCCAATAATGCACTGCCTCCTGGAGGTGTTAATTTTGAAATCTCCATCAACTGGGAACCTAGCATTCAGAACACTTAAGTTTATGGGGGACACCTGAATCAAACCACCACAGTTGGTTTCCTATGTTCTTTTGGGATTCCTTCAAGAGTTTGTTTCTTCTTTGATTCCTTTTTCTTCTTTGTTTCTTTGATCATAGATATGATCATTTATTTGAAATCTTTGTCAGGTATTTCATCTAAATCAGTCTCACTGGAGGTCATTTATGATGGATTTATAATTTTTGGTGGAATTGTCTTGATTTTTTGTGTTTCTTGTATTGTAATGTAGATTTTTGCATATTGAGTTAATTTGATGCTTGGGTTTTCTAATTATCTTCAGTATTCTTAGTCATGTTAATCCAGCTTTATATATCTTCAGGGTAGGAGCTTCAGGTGCGGCTCTTATATTACTCCCAGAACAACAGCAGACGTGACCTTAGGTGTTGAGTTTGCCTGCTATGCAAGTAGCTTGGGAGAGCAAATTACTGGCAAATTCTAAAATTCAACTGAGCAATATGCACATTCAGTCAAAAAACCAGAACAGAGTATTTATGCACGTGTGAAGATTAAAACAAACTGATAATCTAATAAAGCCAAAGTCCCACACCCAAATAAACCCAAAGGTGTCCCACACCCTTAATCCTGTCAACTGGGAGGCTGAGATTTCTGGTCTGAAATGGGTTCCAGGTCAGCCTGGGGCCAAGCAAGACCCTTCCCCCAATAATGACAGAAGAAAAAGACAACAGCCCTATAAATCAGGAAACATCAAAAGCAATACAATAGTCAATAGCAAAATACAGCTTATTTGAGAAGGGTAAAGCCAACCAAGAATGTATCATTCAAATGTAACGCATAACCTTTTCCTGACATGGAGAGAGAGATTAGCACTTCCAGTGCGGGCCTATGTATCTGGCTTTGTGTAAGTAGGAACTGTTACCTTTGGGGACGGCTTCCAATCTCACCTACAATGAGTGCCCACCTCAACCCTCTCTGTTGAGCTGTGAACTCGGGCTGCTTGGGTTGTTGGATCTGGTGTTCTGATCAGCTGTGTGGATGCCTTTTGGCTGGGGGTGGATGAGCTCTTCCGTGGCTCACAGCACTGGTGCTTGGAGGAAGGGAGGCTGTGCTGAGTGCCTGGAGTTGTACTGGAGCTTCGCAGTTGTTCCCATTCGTGTTCTTCAGCAGCTGCTCAGCTGGTCCCTACTGTCTTCCCCTTCGGGATTCTTACTTTGCAAGGAGGCTGGTGTGAGTGGAAACTCCCTTCACCTGACCTCTGCTCCTGCAGCTCTGCACTGGGCTGGGTGGGCAGGCAATGGACCAGGACGGCTTGGGCCTCAGCAGGATTCTAGCTACTTTCCTGTTTGCTGGAAGCTCTAGGTCACTCCCGTTTCTCTGCTGTGGTTACGAGCCCTGATGTACCTTCACTTTTCAGTGCAAGAGTGTATTTTGCTGTTTTTCTGCTTATTTTCCTCCTTAGACTGCTTTGGTATAGCTACTATGCCACCATCTTACCCAGAAGTCCCACTGTATATAACTTTCTTTACCATTTCTCATCTTTCCTTCTCATCCTTTCTTTACATACACTTTCTCATTCCCTCCTCATCTCACTACTTAATTATTAATACCTTTAGCTTTAAAAAAACACAATACACAGGCTGGAGGGATGGCTTACTGATTAAGGCTCTTGCCTGCAAGGCCAAAGGACCCAGATTCAATTCCTCAGGACCCACATAAGCCAGATGCACAAGGTGGCACATGTGTCTGGAGTTCATTTGCAGTGGCTGCCCATTCTCTCTCTAATAAATACATAAATAAATAAATAAATAAATAAATAAATAAATAAATAAATAAAAGCACTACACAGTTATACAAGTAAAAAGAAAAAATATAGTTAAGAAACAACAAATATTGGTTGAAAGGATGTAGAGAAAAAGGAACCCCTGTACAATATTAGTAGGAAAGCAGATTAATATAGCTACTGTGGAAAGGAGTGGGGAGTTAAACATAGTACTGCTCTGTGATCTAGCAATCCCCCTTCTAGACATGCAGCAGAAGGAAATGACAGTGCCACATCATAAAATACAGCACTCATGTGTTCATTACAGATATCATCCACTGGAAACAAGCTAAGTGTTATGGATGTGTAAAGAGAGTGTGGTGCCTAGACACAGTGAAACAGTATGTGCCACACGTGGATGAACCTAGAGAACATGATAGTAAATGAAAAGTGAAGTAAGCCAAACACAGAAGAAAAACGCTGGGGCTGTGTGGATGGTTCAGTTGGTAAAGCATTTGCCACACAAGTATGAGGACCCAAATTTGGATCCCTAGCACTCAGATAAAAGTTGGACATGGGCTGGAGAAATGGCTTAGTGGTTAAGGCGTTTGCCTGCGAATCCCTGTTCCATTCTCCAGGACCCACATAAGCCAGATGCACAAGGGGCACATGCATCTGGAGTTCATTTGCAGTGGCTAGAGGCCCTGGCGTGCCCATTCTTTCTCTGTCTGCCGCTCTTCTCTCTCTCTCTTTCTCTCTCTCTCTCTCTCTCTCTACTTGCAAATAAATAAATAAAATTTTTTTTAAAGAGTAAAAAAAAAAGTTGGACATGGCTGTGTATATCAGTTAATTTATTCCTGGGACAAACACCCATGCAGAAGTAGCTTATGGGTAAAAATAATTTATTTCAGGCTTATTGTTTTAAGGGAAAGCTTCATCATGGTGGAGGAAGCTGGCTAATTTCATCATCTATCCACAGCAGAGCAAGAAAGCAGCAAGGCTCTGAACACACACTGGGCTAGACTAACCAACCCCAAGCTTGCCCTCAGCAACACACCTCCTCCAGCAAGGCTCCACCTTCCAAAGGCTCCACCAGCAGGGGATTAGGTAGGAAGCTTAATGACAAACACTTGAGGCTATGGGGGACGTTTTACATTCAAACCACCACCCTGTGCATTCCTAGTGTGCTAGGATGTGTAATTCCAGTGCTGGGAAAGTAGAGGCAAGTGGGTCCCCAAGGTAAGGTGTCTAGCTAGACTGGCAAAATCCCTATTCTCTGGATTCAGGAGAGACCCAGACTCAAAGAATAAGGTTGAGAATGATTGAGAAAGAACCTCTGGCCTCCAAATGCACACATGCACATGTGTGCCCACACACACATACACATAAGCACAGCACATATGTACACAGAAAAGAAAAACCCATACACGATTCCCTCACAGATATAGAATCTAAAAATTTTTAAATTAAGTACACAGAGATAGAAAATTAAAGCAGTGGTTACCAAGGCTAGGGCTAGGGAAAACAGAGGAAATGAGGAGATATAGATCAAAGGATATAAGGTAGCAGATTAAGGATGACAAAATCTAGGGATCTAATATGTAACACGAACACTACAGTTAACCAAAAAATATGATATTCAGGATTCATGGTAAATTAACAAATTTTAGCTGCTCTTAATGCTAAAACAAATCAAAAGACAAAAATGGGTAGCAACATGAGATGAGGGAAATGTCAGTTTAGTTCACTACTATAATCATTATACAATCTGCATTTCTCCCCTCAACAACATGCTAATTACCTCAAATATACACAAAAACTTTTTTTGAGGCAAGCCCAATAGACTAGCCTTTTTTTTTTTTTATGTGAGAAGAGTAAGAGTGAAAGAGTGAGAGAGAGTGGGAATTGGCATGCCAGGGCCTCAGCCACTGCAATTGAACTCCAGACGTGTGCACCCCTTTGTGCACATGTGTGATCTTGCACACTTGTGTCACTGTGCGTCTGGCTTATGTGAGACCTGGAGAGGCAAACATGAGTCCTTAGGCTTCACAGGCAAGTGCCTGAGCCACTGAGCCATCTCTCCAGCCCCACAATAACATTTTTAAATGAGAGGGCCACTTGGAGCTTCTGCTCATTGAAAGCTCTTGTATAAACTCTCACACTAAAACTTCATGCCACCAAATAACCTGAAGCTGAAGAAACACAACTGAACAGCAGGTGTTGTATATAAGAGACAACTCACAATGAAAGTTTTGAAGACAAGTGGAATGGGCTAGATAATTTTCATATCTAATTTATTTGTTTCTATCACTGACTTCAGACCAGCAAATCTGATAGGATGAATGTGACAGGTTGCTTATTTATGTAAATAAAATTTTATTGATTGAACCAACCTTGCATCCCTGGAGTGAAAGCAACTTGGTTGTGGTGTATGATCTTTTTAAGATGCTCTTGAATTCATTTTGTCAAAATTGTATTGACATTCTTTGCATCTTTGCTCATCAGGGAAATTGGTCTATAGTTTTCTTTCTTTGTTGTAGTCTTATCTAGATTTGGATCAGGGTAATGCTCATTTCTTTTTCTTTATGGAGAGTTCCAGGAGTGTTGGTGTCAGCCTTTCTTGAAAGGTTTGGTAGAATTCAGCAGTGAATCCATCTGATCCTGGGCTTTTCTTTCTTGGGAGAATTTTTATTACTTCTTCAATCTAGAAAATCTGAGGCAGCCCAAGAGTGTTCTTTCAGCTCCAGCCCCAATCCATGTCTATATTCACCAGCTTGGTCAAGCCCAAGGGATATCAATCAGATTCTGTCTATAGGGCTGTGGTTTGAGCAAGCTTTACATATTTCAGTTCACCACAAAGCTCAACAATGTATCCTAGAAAATACACAGTCAGAACTCTGTAGGGACCTTGTCTCACTTCATGTCACACTCTGTGAGAAGGACTAGCGGTGTCTTCTAGATGACCCACAGGTGTGGGTAGAATTGGAAAGCACGCTAGAGTTACAGTTACATAGTTCATAGAAAAACAAATACCCATTTATTTGTTCTGAACTTTAAATGCAGTCCTATGTAAGAATTCTTTGTGAAGAATTGCTTAACAGTTGGTTTTTGAACAAATGAGACAAACCTGGGTCGCTTTGAATAAATCCCTAGAGCAATTTCTTTCATTTTCTTATCTGAAAAACATACTTCAACAACGTCTTTTCATTTTTATTTCACAGAGCAGAGTTCTTTTATCTCTACTGTCTCCCTGATCTTGAAGCATTTACTCAATAATTAGCATGGGTTCATTTAACTAGACAACTCCCGTCTTGTCATTGTTCTAAAACATTGTTGGATCACTTGGCTTATGTGCAATTGTGAATGCATATCCACTCACAACCAGAATATAGTGTGCAATTGTATCAGTTACTTTCCTGATGGGCGAACTGCCTTCAGCATCTCGTATGGTGGGGCAGGCATAGTCAGGCAACATATCCCCATATCTCTCTCTCTCTCCCCCCTCTCTCTCTCTCTCACACACACACACATACACACACCCAGAGAGAGAGAGAGCGAGAACACACACACACACACAGAGAGAGAGAAACAGGAAAGGAAAGCCCGTGTTTTGCAATTACAAGTCACATCTGAAATTGAAGGGCAGAAGAACTTTCTCAGAGAAAAATAAGTGTTACAAATGGCATCCCCTCTTCATTCAAAGCTCATCTTCCCATCAGATGTAAAGAGCTCTTCTATGTATCTTCTTCACAATTTTCTTTATATGAGACCAGGTCTCATGTAGCCCAGGCTGACCTTAAATTTACTATGTGTCCCAGAATGACCCAGAATTTATGATCTTCCTTCCTCCACCTCTGAGTGGGGTGCTAGGATTACAGGCATGCACCATCATGCCCAACTTATGTGATTCTAAGGAGTGAATACAGGGTTTGTGCATGCTAGGCCATCACTGTATCAGCTGAGCTATATCCCTGGCCCTTACACAAATTTCTAATTAAAATGGGTTATTCCTCTGTGCATGCCCAACATCTTTCATAGGTCATAGCAAGTATGTGCTCAATAAACATCCTTGCATGTGTTCATTCATTGAATCAATAATTGTACATTGAACACCTACCACGTGACAACCATTTTGCTAAGTAGAATAAAATAAAGATGCGAGTGGAACATGATCTGTCTCTAATTGTCCCAAATCTAGGAGAAGGATAAAAATATCAATATACTATGGTGTGGCTGAGTGGTCATCATGACTCTCAGAGCTGAGTACTGTGTTTATTTCTATGGTGACCATCTAGGAAGCAAACCCCTGGGCATGTCTCTGATGAAGTTTCTAGATTAGGTTAATTGAGGCAGAAAGACCTAACTGTGCATGGCACCCTCCCTCCCATGGTCTGGGGGTCATGAACTGAATAAAAAGGAGAAAGTAAACCGAGTGCCAGCTCACCATGCTCTGCTTCCTGACAACAGACACAGTGGGACCAGCCACGTCACACTCCTGCTGTCCAGACTTCTCAGCCTTGATGCGCTGTACCCTCAAACTGTGAGCTAAAATCAACCCTTCCTTCCATAAGTTGCTTCTGTCAGGTATTTTGTCCCAGAAATTTGAAAGTAACTAATACAGGCACCTTGCCCTGCTGGGATAGATAAGAGTGGACATCGGCTGAGGCTGAGAATGCTTCCTGTCTGGAATGTAAGTCACTGTTACACTGCGATTGGCAACCTTCACATCATACAGTGAAGTCACTCTTGTCACACTGAGATTGTTGACTTTCATGATATGTGGTGAGGAAAGGAATTCCCTTTCACTATTAATCCAAAATATTCCCTGGGACATGGAGTTACTCCTCAAAAGCAGAGAAATATAACAAAAAGAAGTTTCGAGCATTCCATCAATGTGCAAGACATAGTCAAAGCTCCTGGAGCTTTGTCTTGCTTTAGGCATGTGGCAGTTACAAACAAAAAAAGAAAAAGAAAAGAAGGCTGCAGAGATGGTTAAAGGTGCTTGCTTGCAAAGCCTGATAGCCCAGGTTCGATTCCCCAGTACTCACATAAAGCCAGATATATCTGTGTTGGGCATTGCTAAACATGGGCTGGGACTGTGAGGAAGCTGGCCTGGGCTGTTGGACATGGCTGGGGACCTTAGGCTGTGTGGGTTGCAGCTGGCCTTATTGTCAGGAACCCACTCTGGTGACGGAGCTGGCCCTCCCTTCTCTCAAGGTCATAGTGTGCCCTATCTTCACCCAGAGGAGGTGGAACCGGCGGACCCTCCCCCATCGCAAAAGCACCTGAGCATTCCATAGTCAGATTTTGCAACCCCCACAGTTCCTGACCTTGTGGCCAGCTGCCCAAGAGACCCTTATATGGTAGTCAACAGTCTCCCTGCAGCTGTAGCCATCCAATATGTAGCTGAAGTCACATAGCTTTTCCCACCACTTCTGTTATCTCCCTTGCAGCTTCTGCCTTCTGCCTTCCAGCCAATTAGATAGCAACCCCATAAACCTATGTATCCAATCACCTTATAGTCTGCATGTGCCTTCTCAACCTTTCCCAAGTTTTATAAACCCACTCCCCTTTTGAACAAATGAAAGCACGCTACCCATCAGACCATCTCCCAGGTAGTTCATTGCCCACTACACTCACCCACTGCAAGACCCTGCTCTCCTCAGCTCCTCCTGTGCCTGGGACATCTGGTGCCCAAAGACCCCAGGAACAGTGAGGACCCACAGCTAGCACCTGAACGTGGGGCTCTCTGGACTTGTGGTTAATAGGTGAGTGCCCCCTTGAGGGACATCCTCCACTTGGGGTTAAGGCCCCCTGTGGTTGCCTCCCCATCGAGGGCTGACATGTTTTGGTTTCTCCTTCCTCCATCAGAGGAAGGCAGGCTCCTCTCTCCATCAGAGAGAGGCAGGGTTCCCCTTTCTCCATCAGAGAGAGGCGTATCTCTCTTTCCTCCATCTGAGGGAAGCTATTTTCTCTTTTTCCTTCTTTACTTTCAGTTCACGCCATCACATGGGACTGTTCAAGATGAAAGGGCAATGCTTTTGACTACCCATCAAGGGCCCACTGAACACAGCCCACTTTTGGCAACAACCTCCTTTTCTCCTTCAACAAACTCCACCAGTAAACCTCTAGGGCGGCCGCCTCACGGTCACTTAACAGACAGGCTCAGAGAATCCCTTGCTGTGCCACAGCATTGCCCTCTGGTCTCTTTCTGGTCTTTCTCTATCATGGGAAACGTTACCTCCCATCAAAAGGAATCCCAAATCAGGGGATTGAAAGCACTTCTCAAAGTCAGGGGCATAAAACTCAGAGAGGCCAATTCATTTTGGGGAGAAGTCCTTCAAATAGTCCCTTGGATGGTTTCTGGGGATCCATATAATCCACCTCTCTATCCGCCCCAAAGCTACTGCCAGTGGCTGCCACTGCCAGAAGAAAGGCCCCTCCCCACACCCTACTTCAAATCCCCGGACCCTGTGTAAATAGCTGGGCATGGCCACACAGCCTGTACCCCAACCACACAGATCAGAGACACCATTATTGTCTAAGCCTCACAAGCTCTGGAATCAAGAAAGAGACTCTGGAAGGGCTGGACAGATTGCTTAGTGGTTAAGGTGCCTGCCTGCTAAGCCTAAGAATGCTGGTTCCAATGTCCAGTGGTTCCAATCTCCAGGTCCCACGTTTAGCCAGATGCAAAGTGACATAAGGGTGCAATGCTGCACTTGCCCACAAGGGGGCGCACACATCTGGATTTTGTTCACAGCAGGTGAGAGACTGCTGGCACACCCATTTCTGTCTCCCTCTCTGTCTATCTCTCTCTGTCTCTCTCTCCAAAAACAAATAAAAAATAAAGAAAAAGAAAAAAGAAAGAGACTCTGACTCAAAACAAGGCCAAGTGGAAGAGCAATGGAGCAGGACACGAGGTTCTGCTCTGCCACTGTTTAGTGTGTCCTTCAGCCCCCATATTGCAGGTGCAATATAAGGTTGTCATACCCCCCCACAAAAAAATGAATAAGGCGTGTGGTGTGCTCAATGGTTAGAGTACTTGCCTCACATATGACACTCTGAGTCCCATCATCATGGAAGAGAGGGAGGAGGGAGAGAGGGAGGGATGGAAGGAAAGAGGAGCTAGTCAAAATTTTCACTACTGTAGCAAGTGCCCCCAGAGAAGCAATTTAAAAGGAGGAAGACCGTTTTAACTCAGTTTCAGAAGTTCCAGTTCCAGGTCAGCTGAATTCACTGCTCTGGGTCTCAGGTGAGACATATTATCATGACAGCAGGAACCTGTGACAGAGAGAGCTAACCTCACCTCATGGTGGATAGGAAGCAGAGGAAGCACTAGAAAAGTGGAGGGCTAAGGTACACCCTCACAAATGCACCCCGGCAACCCACTTCCTCCAAGGAGGCCCCTTCCATAGTTCCATCGCTGCCCAAATATCTATTCAAAACTTGAATCCAGCGGTGGATTAATCCATTCATGAAGTCAGAGCCCTCATGATATGGTCACTTCCCCCAAATCCCACCTCTGAACACCGCTTGCATCGAGGATCAAGCATTCACTAAATGGGTTTTAAAATGTTCAGCCTCTGCAGGCAGCAAACACTAAAATTAAGAAATGGTTTCCAAGTAAATATCAAACCCAGGGCTTATCTAATAAAACATGGAGTTAAAAGAATGAATGAAAAACCTTTTACTAAGACCTCAAAAAGATCAAAGGTGTTGCCTCAGAGTGTATACAGTTACATAAAAGGACATGGAGGAAAAGGGATTAAGGGTGTGCCTCAGAAACACTGATCAAATAATAGCGCCTCTAGAATGTTCAGGGTCGTTGATGTCTGCAGTCTCAGCAACCACACAAGGTAGGAAGGAGTTTACCTCAAAGAAATTTGTGGTGTGAAGTTTGCATTATGAAGTAAAAACCAAGAGACGTTCTACCAACTTTCTGCCTTCCTTTTTTCCTCCTTCCTTCCTTCCTTCCTTTCTTCATTCATTCATTCGTTCTTCCTTTCTTTCAATTTTAAACAAGCAGGCACTCATGTATCCCAAGCTGGCTTCAAACTCACTATATAGCCAAGGAAGACCTTGAACTTCTGATCTTCATGCCACTACCTCCCAAGTGCTGGGATTACAACCTCTCCTGGTTTATGTGGTGCTGGAAATCAAACCCAAGGCTTTGTGCATGCTAGGCAAGAACTCTACAAATTGAGCTCTATCTGGAGCATGAACAAAGAGATAGAACACTATGGAATGAAGAGATAGCCTTGATCCCCAAAAGTCCCCATGGCTAAGAGTGCTGCTCAGCTGCAAACATGCTGCTGCCTTCCAGGAGAATGACAACCCAAGAGCTTGCCGGTGAGTCCCTTCCCAGCCGGGCCTGGGGAATCTCGGCCACTCACAGCTTCAGAAGAGACCCAAAGTTAAAGGACCCAGATAAATTGTACTGAAATTCCAGATGCAGAGAAGCTGAAATCACGTTTATTGTTCTCAGTTGCTAGGTTTGTGGGTAAATTGTCAGGTAATAACTAGTAAAGATTTTGTCCTATCTCGCATATTTTATTTCCTAAGGAGATAAACAAAATCTTAATGGGACCTTTAAAAGTAGTAGTAGTTGTTTGTTTGTTTGTTTGTTTGTTTGTTTGTTTGTTTTCAAGGTAGGGTCTCATTCTAGCCCAGGCTGACCTGGAATTCACTGTGTAGTCTCAGGGTGTCCTCAAGCTCACGGTGATCCTCCTACCTCTGGCTCCAGACTGCTGGGATTAAAGGCATGTGCCACCACACCCAGCTTAAGAAGCGTTTTTAATTTGACTTATAATGACATACTTTATTTACATTGTAAGCAGCCTATCCTAGGGCCATTTAATTAAGACAATTTCTTGTTAGATTCAGTGCAATGTTGTAGCTATGATCTGAGTGTGTCAAAATTCATATTGAAAGTTTCATCACCCAATGATAATACTACGTGGGAGCTTTTGGGGTTGGGAAGGTCACTGGGGGTGGAGCCCTCATTATAGGCTTAGTGGCCTTATAAAGAGAGACCTGAGAGAGGTCATCACCCCATTTACCATGTGAGGTTAGTGTGAGAGAACAGATGTAAACAAGAGAAGGCATCCATCTCAGACAACAAATCTTCCAGCACCAGGACTCTGGTCTTTTAAGACTCCAGAACGATGAGAAATAAATGCCTGTTGCTTATACGCCTCCACGTGTGTAGTGTTTTGTACAGCAGACCAAATAAGCTAAACATGTATAGACATGTATGCAGTGTGGAAATAAAAAGAAAACGGAAAGGGAGAAGCCAAATGCCCTGGTTTCCCCGAGCAAAATGTTCCTTTGGGAGGCAGGCACATTACTATGACAGGGTTGCTCAGCCCCAATGGAGACCAGCAGAAAGGAGAATAGGAACTCAGGAAGAAGAATTCCTGGGAAGGTGTCAGGGAGGTGGTCCTGACAGTATGTGACTCAAGAAACCATGACAAAAAGAAAATGCCTAGCTGGCTTAAGTTCCACAATGAAAAAGTCTGGCTGTGGCTCCCAGACAGGCTCTACTCAAAGCAGAGGTGAGCTGCCAGGCATCAGATTAATGGATCAACGTGCCAAGCCCCATGGGGGGGGGTCAGCAAGCTGAGGGAACAGCTCAGCGGCCCAGGACATGGCTTGCTTAGGAAGTATACACACCCCTTTCCGAATAATACCCCAAGCTACCTGTTGTCAACCCAGGACCCCACCTGCATGAACCTGCACAGACCCTCCACTCTAAACAACGTGCCAAGTCTGTCCTCGCCTGGACACAGCTTTTGTGGCCAGTTTCTATTCAAATGTTCCAAGACATATCTGGCGTGGACTGGTATTGGGTGTGTTCACAGTAAGGCAAACTGTGTCCTCTAAGTGAACTCTGGGGGATAATCCTGTATTTACCATCTTATACTTATGCACAACTGGGCACTAACATGGTTAAAATCATGGGAAGAGGTATGTGCGGTATAGAAAAAGGTTACATAACTCAAACCCATCACTCAAACCAGACAACTCCCAAAGTCTATCCTTGCAACCAGGACCTGCTTCCCCTAAAGTTCCATGAAGAAAAGGCCCGGACAGCTTCCCGGGAGCTGAGCACTTTCCCACTCAGGCGGCCCCCTTGGCAGTGTACCGCTGATTGGCTCTTCATTGCGGCTCTTCCTGCTTTACATTCTCTGTGTGGCTTTCCTAATGCTTTCAACAAGGCACCAAGAACCTGGAAACACTCAGAAACCATCAGTCACGCAGGAAAAGTAATAAAGCCTTTACATCCTGGAATGGCCTAGGCAAAATACTAGCTGGGAGACAGACTTGGCTTCCCAGGGTTCACCGTGCCCAGGAGCACAGCAGCTGAGGTCAGGCGGATCAGCAGAGAAGAGTGGCTAGTCTCGCCTGATCGGAAGACTCCTGCCTCATGTGCGTCGGAGGCGGGAACAGGGGTCCAAAGGTAGCAAGTTCCTGCTGCTGAGTCAGAGGGAGATCCCCCTCTCATGAGAGGTGCCCTGATGAGAGGGACCTGGGAAGGCCTGGCCCTGTGCAGACCTCTGAAGGAAGTCACTTGACCAGGCAATGTAGACATCTACAATCATGCCAGCAAGGGCTGAACCATGGGTTTCAACCCCCCCCAACACACACACACACACAAAACACACACACTATTTATCCACTGGCTGCGTACCATGCCTAGTGGAGAGAGCCACTTTCCCCATATGGCCTGCCAGGGAGACCCTCTGCAGTCACCACAGCTGAAGGATCAATCACACGGGGGTTTTTGTCTGACTTTTTTTTTTTTTTTTTTTGGCTTTTTGACTGTGGCTCTTTTCTTTCTGGGGCTAGGATGCTATTAACCACTCAGGCTTCCATCGTATTCTTCCCAGAAACAGTGGGAGGAGGGCGTTGTGTCTGAGCAGTTCAGCAGCAGAAACTCTGAGACTGCCTCCAGCTACACTAGCCTGTGTGTTCACCCGTCCCTGAACTATAGCATGGCCACGGGGAGGAGTGAACCGGTCAGCCAGGATCACGTCTCCATACCTGTCTCTGTGACCTACAGCAAGCTCTTGCCAAACTATATAAACGGGGCACGAGGACGGGGCTCACGTTTTCTAAAAACAGGAGTGACTCTTAAGTAAACAGATGCCACGGTCTAGTGACTGAATTAAAGTGAAAAGTGTGTGCGTGCGTGTGTGTGCGCGCGCGTATTCATAAACACTCACTGAACACTGTGTGCTGGGCATTGATGTGGCTATGAAGAGAGGACACAGCAAAAACATTAGCTCAAACCTTCTTGAGGATGGCATAAGACAGATATCAATGGGCAAAATATATAGCCTACTATAGGGATAAGGGAAATGTGTGTGTGTGTGTGTGTGTGTGTGTGTGTGTGCGCGCGCGCGCATGTGTGTGTGTGATGGACATATATAGCCCTAAGTGGATCATATAACAAAAATCAAAACAGGAAAGTCTAGAAAGTATGAAGTAGAATCCTATGGGGTTAGGATGTGCAGAAAGGCCTTGCTGGAGGCAATCAGAGAATAAGGACCTCAGACTCTAAGGAGAGGGTGCTCGAGGAGCAGAGCCTGCAAGTACACGAGGCAGGAGCAGCCTTGGGTGTTCGATGAACAGAGTGAAAGTTCCCAGACAGAATAATTTTTATAGAATAACTATATCCCAAAGATTAAGGGAGCATACACTGAAAAAAGTATTCTATGTAACATCTGATACATATTTATACTAAAAATATTTGTTTATCTGAAGTTCAAGTTTAACTGAGTGTCCTATATTTTTATTTGTTAAGTCTGTCAATTACAGGTCAATGTGACTGAAGCAGAAGAAAAGACAAGAGACATAATGGGCTGAATTATGGAAACTTTATTTGGAAACAAAGGTTAGCACTGATAGAATTATCTAGGTTGAGGTGATACCAAGCAGTGAGTCAAATTCAACATGACCAGTGTCCTTACAGAGAGAGACCAAGTGAAAACAAGAGGGGAGACTACATGAAAGAGACTGGGAGGAGACACAGAAATGTCTTCCCTGCAGGTCCCAGAGGGAGCAGAACACCATCGCCATGACAGCACTTGGTTTCAGAGTTCTCGCCCTCGAAACTATAATAAGGTTTTCTGTTGTTCAATCTATCCAGACGCAGTCAAGGAGAAGCAGGGGTTGAGGCCTGAGAGGTAAGGGAGGCTGTGGACAGACCATGTAGAACCCCTTATCACTTGAGGACTTGGGGTTGTACTCAGAGAGAGGGAGATTCTCTGAGAGTTGGGGAAAGGGGGCAACTTGGGTAAAGAGAAGAGCAGAATGATCCAGGGCAGGAAGAGGCATGGGAGGCCCCGGGAGCTGCAACGTGGCCTGCTAGATGAGGCCAGGGCAATGCAAACAGAGGCTGGAAAGGTGAGCATGTCCAGATAAAAGCAGGGATATGCTTCCCCCGAAGGCCATTGGGAACCAATGGAAAACTAAGCAGGCAACAAATATCCCAGCTGTTCTCAGACTATTGAGTGCCAAAGCGTTCAGGGACATTTGAACAATGATGGAATTCCAAGGGGCATGATTGGGAGAGAAAGAGGTTGGCTAGTTCATTAGACAGAGAAACTCCACTCACACGACTGAGACAGCCACACCCTATACACACCCTCAAGGAGGCTTGGGAAAGCCTGGGGTTTCTCTGAAGCATCCTTGATTCTAGAACATTCCATGAATGTGCTTAGGGACATGCAGAGCAGCATGTGGGGAACAAGGCAGGTGCTCTGGAAGAGAGGGCAGTAGAGCTGGTCCCACGTGTTCCGAATCGAGAGGCCCAGCTCCCAAACTTTAGTATTCAAAAGAAACCCAGGATACTTGGGAGATGGTTCAGTCAGCAAGGTGCTTGACTTGTGAGCATGAGGACCTGAGTTCAGACCTCCAGCACCCACACAAAAAAAAACAAAGCCAGTTGCATTGGCACTGGCACATGCATGTAATCCCAGCACTGGAGAGTCAGACCAGAGGAGCCCTGGGGCTTGCTGGCCAGCTAGTCTAGCCTCCTCAGTGAGTTCTAGATTCCATGATACCCTGTCTCAAAAATAAGGTTGAGACTGAGAAAGACACTCAGTGTTAAGCTCTGGCCTCCACATGTACACACATGCTTTCTCATACATTAACATGTACATACTCCTACACCACATCCCCCGACATATACACACCAGGGGGCTTCTAAAATGCAGCATCCTGAGCCCTGTCCTGCACATCTTGCGTATGTGTGGTCCTGATTCCACACTGTGAGAAACTGCTCTGGTGAGGGGCTTGAGGATGTTCGTACACAGTGATAGAAATATAAAGTGTAGAGGGACGGAAGGAATAACGGGGGCTTGTGGTATGGAAAGGGCTTGTTACATCCATTCCTAGAACATGGATTAGCAACTACCAACAGATTACTTTTGACAGAAACTTTGAATGACAATGTTCATACATACATACAATGCACTCTGGGCCATGAATGACAATGTTCATACATACATACAATGCACTCTGGGCCATGAATGACAATGTTCATACATACATGCAATGCACTCTGGGCCATGAATGACAATGTTCATACATACATACAAAGCACTCTGGGCCATGAATGACAATGTTCATACATACATACAATGCACTCTGGGCCATGAATGACACTGTTCATACATACATATAATGCACTCTGGGTCATGAATGACACTGTTCATACATACATACAGTGCACTCTGGGCCATGATCCCTTCATACCACCTTCTTTTGTTCCCTCCACTGTCCTCCTTTCATGAGCCCTTTCTGCTTTCCAATTAGTCGGACTTCTGTTTTGATGTCTTTTTCTTTTTCGTTGTCCTCATCCTCTTCTGTCATGCACAGTGGAATGTTGGGACATATTGGGACGATCCTATACAAGTGACAATGGCGACTGTGAAGTGGCTAAATGCAGCAGCCACTTCATGTCTGGAAGACAGCGTTCCAAAGCACCCCTCCTCCTCCTCCTCCTTCTCTTCTGCGATGTCCCCTGAGACTTGGAGCAGGTAATAAGATGGCTCATTTAGCACTGAGAACTCAACGATCACTCATTCTCAGCACTTTGATGAGTTTTGATCAGTTTCCCCAGTCATCACAGCCATCAAAAAATCTCTGGCTAGCCGGGAGTGGTGGCACATGCCTTTAATCCCAGCACTCAGGAGGCAGAGGTAGGAGGATCGCCGAGAGTTCGAGGCCACCCTGAGACGACATAGTTAATTCCAGGTCAGCCTGGACCAGAGTGAAACCCTACCTTGAAAAAACCAAAAAAAAAAAAAAAAAAAAAAAAAAAAAAAAAGCTCTGGCCAAAGGTGAGAACAACCCTAATCTACAGTCATAAAAATAATATTTAGAGCATAATTTGATAAGCACAGCATATTCACTTAGCCAAACAGTGTAATAGCTTCTACCTTAGGGGCTGTGACCTTCCCAGCCATAGGTTTACAGTATCAGACATGAATTCCCTCCTGTGAAGCAGGCATCAAATCCAATCAGACAGTAGTTGGTTACTCACATAACAGACATGCCACTGTTGCACGTGTGGGCACATCTTGCCTGGCTGGTCAGCTGTATAGCTCCCAGGGTCCACTGCTGGTTATGACTGTTGGTGACTTTTTCTCCCCCAGCAGACTGCATAAAAGCATTCCAGCACTGTAACGCTGGCCAGCAGGGAGCCCAGTGTCCCCGCTTGATTTATCAGTTTCCAACAACTGAAGCATGTGCTGTCTTCCGCAGTGGGGGTCTTACTTCCTGAAAATTCTTTTTTTTTTTTTTTTTTTTTTTTTTTTTTTGGTTTTTCGAGGTAGGGTCTCACTCTGGCCCAGGCTGACCTGGAATTCACTATGTAGTCTCAGGGTGGCCTTGAACTCTCGGCGATCCTCCTACCTCTGCCTCCCGAGTGCTGGGATTAAAGGCATGCGCCACCACGCCCGGCCTTCCTGAAAATTCTTAAAGAGATTCTGAATGAAATTAGGACTAAGAACCACAACAAGTAAGAACACAACAAAAAAATAAAGTTTAGCTTCTACTTGTATTTTGATCAGCCTTAATACTGTGGTCATGAGCAGGGTTCTCAGCCCTGGCTCCACTGTAGAATTCTCTTGGGAGAGTCAAGAAATGCCGATGTCTGGGTCTCCTTGCAGGCTGGTTAAACAGTCTAGGAGTATGATCTGGGAAACCAAGATACTAAAGCTCCCCAAGATTCCAAGTGCAGAAAAGCTGAGAATGGTGGCTTCCGATGAGACTCACCTTGCATTGATGGTTGCTGTTTCCCTGTCAGGAGGCAGACTCGAGAGGAGCGTGGGGTGGCTCAAGACCCAAGGCCCAGGGATTTGTTCACCATGGTGTGTGTCATGGAGCAGCGGTTCAGAGGGTCTTAATAAAGCCTGGAAGACTGGAGGTGGACTTCTACAGTAAGACTTTCCAGTAAGAAAGGTTTAACATCTAACATGCAGCGTGAAGGGGGCAGGAGGGGCTGCCAGTGGAGTGACCAGGAGAAGGGAGACACTCATCTGAAGACGAGGCAGAAAGCTGCCCAAGACAGTGTTACCTAACAGGCCAGTGAGAAAAGCAAGGACTCCAGCACCTGTTTACAGCACCGCAGTGGGCTGAGGCTGAGCACAGTAACTCTAAGAAAACCCTCTCGGAAATACACAGCTTCCTGACCTCAGGGAACCCCACTCCTTCCTCCTTCCTTAATTTCAGGCAGAACTAAAGACTCAGAACAAAGTCCCTAGCCAAAATGCTAATGTTTCTATCATCTCCATGAAAGCCTAAAGGGACTGTGGCTGGAACAAAGCATTCCATTGTCTGAATGGTAATTAATAAGGACTTCAAAGTAAATGGCCCAGGAGAGAGACAATCTCAGGTAGAAAGCTCAAGAATTTGGTTTATAAAGTCTTTTAAACAGAACCTTTCTGACAAAAAAAAAAAAAAAAACCCACTTTATATGTTGCTTATATATACATCCTACTACGCAATATATATGATATATTACATGTGTGAGGTGAATACTATATATGCCATATTATATATTGTACAAATTATTTTGATAGATATAATTTTTTGAGACAAGGTCTCACATAACCCAAGTAGGCCTTAAACTTGATATATAGCCAAGCCTTGAACTTCTGATTCTACCGTCTCCATCCCCACAGGCTGGGATTAAAGGCATCGGCCCCACATCTGGTTTATGAGGTGCTGAGAACTGAACCCATGATTTGATGCATGCTAGACAATCACTCTCCATTAGCTCCATGCCCATTCCCCTACAGAGAGTGTTTTATGTTGAAAAACATGCATAGAAATACGGATAATAGAGAAGTAAACAAGCTCCAGAAAAAGCCAGTGCCAGGACCAGAGAGGTGGGAGGCAGCAGTGGGGAGCACAGGGTCCCTCTCTAGCCCCTCTTGAGAGGTGGGAGGCAGCAGTGGGGACACAGGGTCCCTCTCTAGCCCCTCTTGAGAGGTGGGAGGCAGCAGTGGGGAGGAGCACAGGGTCCTTCTCTAGCCCCTCTTGAGAGGTGGGAGGCAGCAGTGGGGAGCACAGGCTCCCTCTCTAGCCCCTCTTAAGAGGTGGGAGGCAGCAGTGGGGACACAGGGTCCCTCTCTAGCCCCTCTTAAGAGGTGGGAGGCAGCAGTGGGGAGGAGCACAGGGTCCCTCTCTAGCCCCCTCTTGAGTCTCTTGCCCACTGTTTTGTTCCTTCCACCAAGCTGGGTTGTCCCTCATTCCCTCCAGCAAGCCTTAGATATTGGAGATAACTTTAGGAGGAATTCATTAATTCACAGAACATACACCAACAATCTACTACGGTATATCTGGCAGAATGCTAGACAACAGGGCCACGAGTGGAGCGACAAAGGACCCTTCCCTTGAGGACCTTACTGTGTCTTGGGGGGGGGGGGGAGTCATAAGCAACCAAGAGGTGATTTAGCAAAATGTGATAGGAACCTACTAGAAGAAGTTGCAGAGCATTCAGAATACAGAGGGTCCCTGAGGAGGGGTGCCTGATTTTGGATGGAGTGGGGTGGGGTAGAACTATCAGGAAAGATCTTAAAAGAATCCTGAAAGTTGGTTTCATTCCCAGAGCAGATTTTCATAAGGTCAATGGGAGAGGGAGCAGGAGGACTTTGGGGATAGAAAGATGAATGGAACAGAAACAGATAAAGGGAATACAGGGCATCACAGGAGCCAGGAATTAGGCTGGCCTGGGTGGCCCTGGGGGCAGGATTCTGGCTTTCCCCACAAGGACACAAAGCAGAGACCACAGGGTCCTTTCAGACCCACATCCCAAAGGGGCAGGCCTAGGGCCACCAAACTGGGGCTGGAGTGTGAAAAGAATTACCTTTGAAGTGAAAAGATCAAAATAGCTTTTGAGAAATCAGATCTCCTTGGCTGTATTTCAGCCCTGAAAGCTGGCTTTGCAAAAGCCAAGAGAGCAGAAAGTCATAAAGCTCTGAGGCTAGCGGGGAGCGTGTGCAGCTGGGCTCCGCTCGGATCAGGCCCTTCTCTACAAAGGCCCCAGCACAGCCATGAAGAAGGAAGTCCAGCTCCCAAAAACCACGGGCTAAGACTGCAGATGAAGTCACAAATTCCCGCTTTTGGAGTGGCAGTGGGAACAAAGGAACGAACAGCGGGTGTGTCCATCAGAGTCCCCTCGATCACAGAAAGAAAGCAATGTGCAGGGAGGGCTTTACTTCTGCCCACCCCCATGGACTCTCATCTACTGTTTCAAAAACTGCGTTTCTTCTTCAGTTCTTTCGCCCCCTTCTCTGAGCCTCTCTTTTCTCCCATGACCCCACGACAAAAATGATTTCCACATGAACTTCATGTCCAGATCAATCGGGGCAAGCAGCTTTGATCTTGTTGGTTTTTAATGCACATGTGCATAGACATTTATGCACATGTGCATGTGTGCGCAAGTGCATGTGTGCATGCCTCATGCATGCAGGTGTGTGCACAGAAGCTAAAGGTCATCCTCTGGTATCGTTCCTCAAGAACATGGTCCGCCTTTTCCTGCGACAGGGTCTTGCACTGACGTAGATTTACCGATTGGGCTACGCTAGCTAGCCAGTGAGCCCCAGGGACTACAGCCGCCACACCTGGTATTTTGTGTGGGTTCTGGGGATTGATCAGGTCCTCATGCTTGTGAGGAGAGTTCTTTACTGACTGAGCGATGGCCAAATTCCTATCTTGCTATATCTTGCCCCAGGAGAGCCCCAT
This sequence comes from Orientallactaga sibirica, assembly GCA_036365145.1. NCBI lineage: Eukaryota > Metazoa > Chordata > Mammalia > Rodentia > Dipodidae > Orientallactaga > Orientallactaga sibirica. The sequence goes on along the minus strand of JAEOAD010000555.1, from coordinate 7,318,683 downwards.
GAGGCTTTATTGGACCGGATTATTTCCTCCAGGAAGATGAAGGCCCTCAGTCCCCAGAGCAGCAGCCCAGGACAGATTTCCAGGCTGATGAATGGACTACATCTACACTGTACACAGACAAGGGACCAGCTCAAGTAGCAGAGCAGAGGCAATAGCATCTCAGAGCACTCCTGGCTGGCCACCTGGGAGGGAGGTCTGGGCTGCCCTATTTCTCAGGCACCCATCTCCATTTCTGTACCAGGGGATTTTTCAGTGAGGCTATAGGCTGATAAAACTGGCTCAGTTCACAGGATAGGAAACCAAGGCTAGGGGACTTCCCGGTGCCCCAGCCCAAGCTGTGACCAGACACAGACACAAGGATTCCCCTGCTGGGCTTCTTGCCCATGCTGTCACGACTGCCCTGAGAAGAGAGTGGAGGTTTTATGATGACTCTCAACATATAGGAAGCTGCAGTTAAACACATGAGAAAAACAAAGGGTAGGATAGTACCCCAACAGGATCAGAGCTGAACCCTCTTTCTCCATCACTTCCCTTTGCAGCCAGCCTCCAGCCGGAAGTCATGGCTACAGGCAGAGCTAGCTGACAAAATTGCCATTCACGGTAGAGAGTAAGCATCAAGCACCTCAAAGGACAGGTATTACCAGGAGCAGTCTGTAAGCTTCTACCTGTGACTCTAGAGCGCACGCCTGAGAGATGCTAAGAGAGTGAAGGAGCAGGAAGCAGAGCCTCGGGCTGTCTTGACTAGACAAGCAGAGTGCACTGAAAAGCAACATGAACTGGGAATAACCATGGCTTTCACTGAGTTGTTCACCTTATTTAACCTCACAGCGTCCCATGAGGTAGACACAGAGAGGCTGGGTATCTTACCAATAGTAAACCCGTAAAAACAAACAACAAAAAGGGGACAGGTTGGATTTGAACTCAGGCAGACTAGCACTGAAGCCCCCCCCCCTTTTTTGTAAATGTATTTGCAAGCACAGAGAAATAGAGAGAAAAGAGACAGAGAGAATGGGCACACCAGGACCTCCAGCCACTGCAAATGAACTCCAGACACATGCACCACATTGTGCATCTGGCTTTATGTGGGTCCTGGGGAACTGAACCCAAGTCATTGGGCTTTGTAGGCAAGTACCTTAACTGCTGAGCAATCTCTCCAGCCCTGAAGCCCATTTTAGCAAAGCCATTCTGCAAAGCTTTAGGCTTCCTAGCAAAGAATAGAAAACAGTGACTAAATTCTCCACCCTCCAAAGCTGCTTTCCATCTAGAACAAGTGAGCTACATTCAGTGATGCCAGGTAACCTTCCAGAAGGGCAAACTGTAGCCTCTGAGGTCAGGGCCAGGTTTGATTTTCTTTGTATCTTCACCACACAGTACAGTGCTTGGATCAAAGCAGTTGCTCAAAACCTGATGCTCACTCCTGCTAGGTCACATGGCCAGGCTGTGCAGCTCGAGGCAAATGACTAAGCTTCTCTGGGTCCCTGTTCCCTATCTGTAAAGTCGATGTGATCATTCAGCCCTCCCAGTAAAGCTGAATGACTAGAAACTGGGGCTAGGGGAATGGCTCAGTGGACAAAGTGCTTACTACACAAGCATGGGACCTAAGTTCAGATCCCTGAACCCATGTCAAACGCCCGTCATGGTAGTCCATGCCTGTAATCCCAGCCCCTGGGAGGAGGAGACAGAGGATCCCTGGGGCTTGATGGCTTGTTTTTCTAGCTTTTGTCAGAATAAGGTGGAGAGCAACTGACGAACACACCATCATCAACCTCGGGCCTCCACACACACACAAGCACAGGTGCGTGTGAACACACACGTGCACCCACACACATAAGAACAGATATAAACACATGCGCATACATCATTCACACATACACATGCAAACAATAAATAAGAAATGATAAAAGAAACCTGTGTCCATCTCTTTCCACTCCACCTGGCACATCAGTAAACAATGGCTGCCATTGCTTCCTTCAAAGCCAAGATGCCAAGGATCGGGTGGCATTAGGCCAACCTTTAGTTCTTGGTTTGTATATGTGAAGGCCAGCATTCAACCCCAAGCCCCACACACAAAAAAAGTAAGATGCCAAAAGTCTCCAGCACATTTTCACAGAATGCACTGCATAAGGCAGAGTTGACAATTGTGGCCCAGGGCTAAAGCTTATATTTTATTGCCCTCAAGCTACAAATGGCTGTTACTGTGATTTTTGGCTTTTACATCTTTTTTAAAATAGTTTATTTATTTATTTCTTTGAGAGAGAGATAGAGGAAGAGGCAGAGAGAATGGGCACACCAGGGCCTCCAGCCATTACAAATGAACTCCAGATGCATGCGCCCTCTTGTGCATCTGGCTTATGTGGGTCCTGAACCGGGGTCCTTAGGCTTCGCAGGCAAACACCTTAACAGCTAAGCCCTTTTGCTAGCCCTGGCATTTATATCTTTAACAGGCAGATTAAATGACAACAAAGTCTGTGAGGCAGAGAAGATTGGGGCTTGCAAAACCTAAAATATTTACTTTCTGGCCCTTGACAGAAAATGTTTCCCAGTGCTTGGACCAGAGCATCAAGCATGGTGGCCAGAAAGGTGGCCCTGATTCATCAAGGTTTCCTTGAGGAGCTGGGGCATGCTCAGTGCCCTCGGCTACTAGAAGCTAATCACAAAGTTCCTCTCCTGATTGGTCCAGGCGAAAGCAACAGTTCATGGTCCAGGATTTGGGCTTCCCCTTATTCCTGTCTGTTCAGCCCCCACCTACCTCCCAAGCTCCCCAATGAAATCATTACCAGCATTCCAAAACCGCTAAGTCAGGCCCTCCAGGAAGGGATCAGCAGAACCCACGGCCCTCCAGACACGCACCTCCCGCTCTGGATGAGCTGAGCAGATGGGAGAAGAGAGCAGGCCGGAAACGCTATGAAGTCTCTGTCACCCTCGGGCTCTTCTTGCAGAGGGACCCCTGGTGGGAGTCTATAGGTCTTCCGACCCTGCATTCTGCACCCTGGATTCCAACCCACCTACCCTGGCCAGAAGCCATGCCACAGTCCATGCTGGGGACAAGGCTCTATTCTACAGACCTTATCACCCATGAACAGAAACTAAAGAGAGCCAACAAATTCTTAATGCAATTCAAACAATGTAAGTTTGAAGTCTTCCAGCTGGCTCCTATTTCAGGCAGCAACTGACAGAGGAAGCTATTGTATCAGCTCGGAGAAGATGGTTTTCATAATCAATGCAGCTCATTATTATTTGGACACCCAATTCCTGCCAATGCACAATTTAAATAATCACTTCAAAGCAATTTGCTATATAATGATGGAGTCTTTAATTATGACTCCCTCCCCTGAAGAAACAAGCCACTTGGAGGGTGGGGAGTTTTCAGACTCAGTGGCAGAAGGACCTTTGGCAGACCAGGCCACCTGGCCAAAGGCAGCGTCAGTACGAAGAGGGAGAAGAGGAGAGCTGCGTGAGGAGTTGCTGACTTTTGGGGATATTCTGCCTTGTTGGCTTAATGTGTCCGGAATTAATCTAACTGCATATTGACAGAGAGATTTACTTTTTGGTAGAACATCAGCATTTGAGGGATGCCGGTTCCAAATAGTAATGAGAACGTCTTTTATAGTGGAAAAATCTTACACATTTCTTAAGGAGAAATAAATATGCTTTTTTTGATGAGATGTCCAAGATGAACCTTGCTGAAGAGGAGACATTTTGCAAGGCCTAGCAAAGGACAGAGGACAAGGCAGGGAAGGAATGGCCTCGCTGCTTCGCTAGGCCCCACGAAAGCTTCTCCTGCCCTTGAACCGCAGGGAACTGATTCTTTTCTTTTCTTTCTTTCTTTCTTTTTTTTTTTTTTTTAGCATCCTTTGCCCCTCTCCCATCCTCCTCTACTGAACCACCACTTCTTTCCTACCATTCCCTCTTTTATTGATGTATTTGTTGATTCGTTTTGCCCTTCTCCATCATCTATGACAACCTGCTGGTGAGCACAATATTCTGCAGAAATGACAGCCACTATGAGATCATGAGTACTACAACCACGTGTATCTGGGAGACAGCATTCCCAAGCATTCTTCCCGATGATCCTTTGCTCTTACATTCTTTCTGCCTCCTCTTTTACATAGTCCCTGAGCCATTTTGAAGGGGTCCTGGAGATGTCTCATTAAATGCTCAATGTTTAACTGTCACTTCTCAGCACTTTGAAATGTTTTCAGTCATTGGCATCTGAAAAGAGACACTTGTCAAACCAAAAGTCAAAGTGTGGTTTGTTGGGCATAATATATTCATGAAACCAAACAACAGTAAACAGTAGGAACTTCCCCTGCTAGGGTTTGTGACTTTCCCAGCTGTGGTAGTTTGAATAGATGGCCCCCAATATATTCAGTGTTTTATTAGTTTATAGTTTGCATCTGCAGTCACCTTGCTGGAGGCAATGTCACTGGGGGCCGGTCTTAAGGAGTGGTGGTGGTTTGAGATTCCATTGTAAAGATATGCAAAGTGTGCCTAGCAGGAGTTCCTGAAGTGTGCTGTGGCTTTTGGCTGTAGCTTTGCTCTGTGTGCTGTGTGGCTGGTTGGCTTTTCTCTCTCTTGCTTGGATCTGTGAAGACAGGCCAGCTTCTTCCGCCATTATGGAACTTCCCCTGGATCTATAAGCTTCAATAAATAATATCCCTTCCTCCATAACTGTGCCTGGTCTGGAAGTTCATCTCAGCGAACCTGAAGCTGTCTGGGCTTTTGACTGGGTTTTCAGTACCAGGCATGAATTCCATCCCATGCAGTGGGCCTCAAATCCAGTTAGGGAGCAGCTGGTTACCCCCATAACAGACATGCCACTACTACACTAGTGGGCAGAGAACTAATTCTTGAAGACTTCTGTAGGATACAGTAGCATGGGAGAGATACTGCTTTGTAACTTTGTGGAAAAGTAAACAGCATTTTTTTGGGGGGGAAGAGGAAAACTTTTGTTGGAAGACTCAGATGGCTGTGAGGGCCCATCAGGTAACATAGATGAAGCATGTGCACAGGAACATGGGAGTAGAGAATTCTGGGGACTGACAAACTGGAGAAGGCTTCTGTCTATAGAGAGTACCCACAGTTCAGCACTAAGTGCCTTGTGCTTGAATGAAAGACCAGTGCTGCAAGATCACCTGATTATTTAATAGAAGTCAGAGATCTTATGTGTGGTATCCTAACTTTTGTATATTGGTTCAGTCTACGGGCATCTGTCTATGTGTGTGCACAGGCATGTGTGCAGGTGTATGGCACATGTGTGCATATATGGAGAGGACAGACGTCAATGTCAGGTGTCCAATCACTCTCCAGTTTGGTGGGGTTTTTTGTTTTTATTTTTGTTTTTGTTTCTTTGTGTGTGTGTAGCATGTGTGATGTGTGGTATGGTGTATGTATGCATAGTGTGTGCACAATTTCATATATCCCACGTGCATATGTGCAGAGGTCAGAGAACAAAGGGTGTTCCCTATTGCTCTTCCATGCTGTTTCTTAGAAACAGAGTCTCTTTCTTTCTCTCTCTGAACCCGGAGCTTGCCCTTCTCTGTCAGATTGGCTGATCAGCAAACCTCAGCAAGTCTCCTATCTGCAACAGCCACAGAAAGGGTGTTAAAGGCTTGTGTGGTGACATGGGTGCTGGGGATCGCACTAAAGCCCTCTCATAGCCTCCTGCTTTACAAGCCCTCTTTCCCAGTGAGCCATCTCCCCTGCCTCCCAGCTTGTTTTTGAAACAGACTGTTTCACTGGGCCTGGACCTCACTGATTCAGAGAGACTAGCCAGCCAGCAAGCCCCAGGGGTCCTCTTGTCTCTGCTCTAGCTCCTTGACTGATTTTTTTAAACATTACACAGGCCAATCAAAATATGTCAGTGGGCCTCTGTCTATACCCTCTTGTCTGTATAATCCAACAGTGATCTCTGTCAAACAGAAAGGAACAAAGAGGCTGCTGTCATAGACTAGATCCTCCGGAAGCAGATCTGGGACCATACAAAGTGACCGTGCTCACTAGGGACCCATGTAAATGGGAGGAATGGGTAGATGCAGGATCAGGTCAAAGTGAGAGTAAATAAAAATGTAGAACTGCCACCTTCACCTACCTGGCAGCAAGTTCAACGGCAGAGAGCTGCCCTACATTGGGCCAAGAAGGCTGAGTTGTCAAACCCGACCCTGTTTAGTCATCTGACATAGTCTTTCTTTCGTAGATGGATTTGCCCTGGGGTAAGGCAACACTGAACTCCACCCTCTCAGAAACGTGTAAGGGACAGTGTTACTAGTCAGCCACACTACGGTTAATAAAGCATCCACAGAACTCATACATCTTGCATAACCGAAATGTTTGACCCTTTAAGTCACCCTCCCCCACTAGCCCCTGACAATCAACATTCCACTCTGTCTCTTTTTGTATTTAGACTTTACAGATGGTGAGGTTTCGCAACATTGGCATTCTGTGTCCGGCTTATTTCACTGACGTCTGTGTGTAGTTTATTTCAGAGTCCTCCATTTTGGTGAAAAATGGCAGGATTTCTTGCTTCTTAGGGCTGCATAGTATTCCACTGTGTACATACACTACATTTCCTTAACCACCCATCCACCTGTGGACATTCATACCACATCCAGGTCTTGGTCAGTATGTACAATACAGTGAAGGTGAGAAAAGGCTCTTCCAGATTCTGCTTTCAACTCCTTTGGAGACATAACTTCTCACCTTTGAGTGACAGCCGTTCTGAAATGTGAGGTGATGCATCACTGTGGTTTCAGTCAGCACTTCCTGTATGTACTTCCCACTAGACGTCTGCATGTCTTTAAAGAAACGCCTGTTCAGATCCTTAGCCTATTTTTAATCTGCTTTTCTGTTAGTATATAGCCCTACAAGTTCTTCAGCAGTTTGACATTAATCCCTTGCCAGAAATTCAGTTTTAAAACATTTTTCCCATTTCATAGTTTACTTTTTACATGTTGTGAATTGTTTCTTTGGCTATTCATCAGTTACTTTGATGCAGCATCACTGAAGCAGTGTTGTCGTTGTTATTGTTGTTATTGTTGTCATTGTTGTTGTTGTTGTCGTTGTTGTTGTGAGCTTTTGGCATCACATTACCAAACCAGGGTCAATCAAAATTCAAGATATGCTGAATAAGACTTATGTAAACCTACTTTTTTGAATAATGGCACATCCAGAAGCCATAGATTGTTACTAGAAATTTTTCAGTGCCTGGGACGGGATACCTTACAGTGAGTTGTTGGCCAAGGAGGTCCCAGTAGCCTCCACAACATTACAGGCCCTTGGCCAAGGCCCTTGGTTTCCCTTGAGAAACAGATGGTAAGACCCTATTGCTGAAGACCTCACTTGCATGAGTGGCAAGGTCACTGAGAAATCAAGCTGGTGCTGAGCAGAAAACCTTCTCCCTGTAGTGCATCCAACAGAAAGCTGAAAAAAGCTGCACTGCATGCAGCCCTATGGGAGACAGAAATCATCAGTGGTGAAAACAGTGGACAGTGGAAACCTCAAGTTTGGCCAGACAGGCCAAGTAACCAAACGGGTGCAATAGTGGCATGTCTGCTCTTGGAAACCAACTGCTCTCTAATTGGACTGAAGGCCCTCTCTATGGGAGGGAATACATGCCTGGCAATGAAAAAACTAATCAAAAGTCTATGGCAGGGGAGGTCATGAGCCTTAGAGGTATAAATCCTGCTCTTGTCTGATTAAATGTATATATTATTCCCACCAAGCTGCCCTGAAAGCACTACACTTAATGTTCATATTCACATATTAATGCTACTCTCACTTCTGGTTAGAAAAGATTCTCTTTTCAGATGGTGATGACCACTGGGATGACCCAAAAGGCAACATAGTGTTGAGAAGAAGAGATGGAGGAGTGTCCAGCACTGAAACACCTCTATCACATTCTCCAAGACTCAGGGTCCATTGCAGAAGAGGGGACAGAAAGAATGTAAGAGCCAAAGGAAGGGTGTGACTCCTTACGATGCTACTTTCCAGACAGAAATTGGCCTCGCTATCCATGACCTCGTAGTGTCTAGCAATACCTTCACAAGACTCTCATAGCAGGAGAAAAATATGATGACAGCAACTTAAAAGAGAGGCTAATGGAGAAAAGGAGGGGATATGATGGAGATTGGAGTTCTAAAGGGGAATGGGGGTAGGGAGGGAAATATCATGGTTTATTGTCTGTAAGAATAGAAGTTGTCAATAAAAATAAAAATAAAGAAAACATTGCTGGGCATGGTGGCACATGCCTTTAATCCCAGCACTCAGGAGGCAGAGGTATGAGGATCACCATGAGTTCAAGGCCTGGGCTAGAGTGAGACCCTACCTCGAAAAAAAAAAAAAAAAACAAAACAAAAACAAAACATTGCTAAGACCAATGTCAAGATTTTCCCAATGTCTTCATCCAAGATTTTTACAGTTCCAGGCATTATATTTAAGCCTTTAATCCATGGAATTGGTTTTTGTGTACAGTATAAGGGTCCATCTTCACAGATAAAGATCTTTGCCTCTCAAAGCTAGTCTATTCTCTAACAGTGAAGAATCTGAAAAGGAATTAAGAAAACAGTCCATTCACAATCACATCAAAACAACAAAGAGAAAAAATGTAACCAAGGAGGTGAAAGAGGTGTGTACTGAAAACTATAAACTATTGATGTGAGAGAAATTAAGGTATACAGAAATCAAGGGGAAATATCCAATGTTTATGGATTAGTAGAACTAATATTATTGGTATAATTAAGTAACTGTTCATACTACCCAAAATGATGTACAGATTTGGTGAGATTCCTATCAAATTTCCACAGTCATTTTCTTTTCCCTTTTATCTATTTATTTAAGAGAAAGAGGCAGAGAGAGAGACAGAGAGAGAATGGGTGCACCAGGGCCTCCAGCCACTGCAAACAAACTCCAGACGCATGCGCCACCTATTGCATCTGTCTTACTGGGGCCGTAGGCTTCGCAGGTGAGTTCCTTAACCACTAAGCAATCCCTCCAGCCCCACAGTCATCTGCATAAAAAGTTTTTTAAAAATAGTCTTAAATCTCATAAGGAGCCACAAAAGGCCTTGAATAGCCAAGATAATCTTGAGCAAGAACAAAACTGAAAGAAGCAAGCTTCCTAACTGTAAGCTTTAGTAATCAACACAGCATAACAGTGCATGAAACAGGCGCTCTGGCTGTGGACTCGGGGTCTCCCAGACCTTTTCAATCGCTGCATCTGCTGTGCTCCTCCACTTAGCTCGTAAGGGTCAAGACTTACAGTTGTGGGACTTCTCTCAGTCCCATCAATTCAATGGGTTTGAATGTAGGCTAGACAAGTGCGGGGCAGCACCCTCAGCAGGTGCCCCATTGCTGGAGGCAGATGTTGGCTGGCTGAGAAGCCCTCAGGTGAACTGTTTTGTGGGACGGAGGGACAAACTTCTTTCTTAATCCATGGTTGCCAAGTACTGTGTGCTGGTTGCTATGCACTCCCTCCTCTTCACCACATGGTTCAGTCACGCCAGTCCTTCTTTGGAGTGTTCTGGGAGGGATGAAATAGAAGGGAAGTGCCTGCCTGCGCAGCATCCTTCAAGACTGAGGAACCTGGCACTGACCTTGTTCTCAGTTCTGCAGCGGGAGAAGTCACAGACAAAGGAGGCATCGCCAGCACTGAGTGCCTCCTTGGAGGCGTGACTTGGGTGGAGCAGAACTGATCTTCTTGCCCCTTCAGTGTGCTCACTCTCAGACCCTTTTGCTCCACCAATGTGCAGGGAAGTCAGATAGATCCTGAACCGCCCTTAAAGGTGTTCCTGTCTGTGATGGGTTGTTGGGTGAGTGTTTCTGTGGGACAGAGACACACACACATACATGCACACATGCATGCAGGTGCACATACACACACACACACACACACATGCACATATGCATGCAGGCGCACACACACACACGCAGGCACACATGCACACATGCATGCAGGCGCGCGCAAACACACACACACACACACACATATGCATGCAGGCACACATACACACACACACACATGCACACATGCATGCAGGCGCACACACGCACATGCACACATGCATGCAGGTGCGTGCACACACACACGCACACATGCATGCAGGCGCGCACACACACACACACACATGCATGCAGGCGCACATACACACACACATGCACACATGCATGCAGGCGCACACACACACGCACACACACACACATGCACACATGCACATATGCATGCAGGCGCACACATGCACATATGCATGCAGGTGCACACACACACACATGCACACATGCATGCAGGCGCACATACACACACACGCACACATGCACACATGCATGAGACACATGCATGCAGAGTCATGGATGTCCACAACCCCACACATAAATACTGCATGCAGTGTAGAGGTGCACACACAGCATGCAGGCGCACAGCACACATGCATGGAAACATGCATGCAGGCAGACAGACACATGGGCACACATGCACATTGATAGCCAGCCAGTGCATGCAGCCTGTTGCACACATGCATGAGTTCCAGGCCAACACACATGCATGACCCTGTCTGAAACGGCACACATGCATGCAGGTGCACACATACACACACACGCAGGCACACACGTACACATGCACACACGCATGCACCAGTCCCCATTGTCCTCAGGCCTCATGAGAAGCAGAGTCGGATGTCCACAACCCTCATAAATTCTGAGTGTAGAGGTACACATGGCCCTAGCACCAGGGAAACAGAGACAGACAGACCCTGGGGTTTGATAGCCAGTCAGTCTAGCCTGTTGGGTGAGTTCCAGGCCAACTAGAGACCCTGTCTGAAAGGAGGTAGATAGAGTTCCTGCGGATACACCAGCTTGTCCTCGGGCCTCCACGCACACCCACACACATAAGCACACGCACATATATGAACACACACACAGTTATTCTTAGCCGACCCCAAGACAGTACTTCCTCTCTGACAAAAAGTTCCCAACAGATCCTGCGCTTCTAAACTGACCAGACTTTTGATCTCCAGTCAATGCTTGTTTGGATACAGATGACAAGAATGTCTAAGTCCATTTGTTTGGATTAAGACATCATTAAGACTTCTACTGCAGGAAGAAAACAGTGCACTAACTGTGGCTTTAAAGGGTTAACGATCCCCCTTAGATCCCATAAATGCTAAAGCATAAATGTGCACTGCCATGCCGTCCTCAGCTGTATAGCAAGTTTGAGACCAGCCTGGACTACATGAGACCCTCTCTCTGTGTCTCTTTTCTCTCTCTCTCCCCCTTTAAATTAACGGGGCCAGCAATCTGGCCTGAGCTCTTGTCTAGCTCCTCCCTGTACACTCAGATAGCTGTAGGCATCTAAAGGCTTCCTTTAGACTAGATGACCTATGACACCCCAAACAGCCTTACTTCCTTGTCTGAAGGTTGATTCTGGCTGACTACCGGCAGGTCCAGGAAGCAGGCTGGCTGCTCTTGCTGCTCGAGGCCTTACCTTCTCCAGTAAGCCAGAGAGGCTGTGTCCCATGGCAGCCTGGCAGCATTGCAGAAGGCGATTGCCAAGGCCTCTACCAATCAGCCTTCAGAGTTGCACAACTTCCACTGCATTCTCTGCATGAAAGCAAATCACCAGGGCTGTGGTGCAGAATCAAGCAGACAATAGATTTCATCTGTTCATTCAAGGACTAGGTCACCAAAATTGACATTAATTTTTAATTTGTTTTGTTGTTGTTGTTGTTGAGGTAGGGTACTCTCACTGTAGCTCAGGCTGACCTGGAATTCACTCTGTAGTCTCAGGGTGGCCTTGAACTCCTGGTGATCCTCCTACCTCTGCCTCTTGAGTGCTGGGATTAAAGGCATGCACCACCATGTCTGGCCAACATTAAATTTTTTGTAACTTATCTCTACAGCTCATTGATCACTAATGCAAAAGTATTCCTATCCTTTTCATTGAAAACCCACTCTTGTGATGAAAGCAAGATGTTCTAAATACAATCACACAATAAGTTTTTGAAAATTACCTTCTGCTTTCTTATATGTGAAGCAAAAATGTAAATATAGTTCAATTCCTCATTTATACCACATTTGAACCAAAATCTTCACAATATCTACCAAAGTATTTCAAACCAAACAACCAGCTACTTTTCTCTGCAGTTATGGAAATGAAGTCCAAAATGCTTTGCCTGCAGTATTCCAAAATATTGAAAGGGTAAAGGGAGAACTAAGAATGACGCATTCAAAAGCCAGCTGAGGTCACAGTTCCTGAACAACATATCATATTACAGGTAAGTCACCTGTAGCCTTGTCAAGGGGACTGTCTGCTATTGACCATGTTCCTGAGGACTTCACCACTTTACAGCCCCAGGAACTGCAGGCAGCAATCCAAGCAGTAAACCATTGATCCAGCTGCTCCATAGCTCACAGTTCCGAGGAAGAGCATAAATCAAAATTGACAAGTAGCAGCTCACTCGCGTGGTAAAAATGCAGCTCCCAGGTGGGTGGACTGCACGACCCTCAACAGGCTAGAACATCACCTTGACACACAGCCAAGAGCAGCCAGGACACTCTTGTTCCCACCTTTGAAAATCACACTGGGACAAGCTGGCCAAGATCAAGACCAAGACCAAGACCTGCCATTGCCTTCATTAAATACACACACACACACACACACACACACACACACACACACACACACACATACACACACACATTGAGGTTCCTCAGCCCCTGGAGAGGGTACATAGGAAGGAAATGAATACAGACTCAATTGAAATGTACCACTTCCTCAAAATTTACTCATATTATCACCAAGATAACATCTCTTTCTAGTGTTTGGAATTTTTCATTCTATTAATTGAGGAGTGTCTCCTTAGGTAGTGAAAATGAAAAGAAAGCCAGTCTTGCCTTCAAGGAGAAAGAAGTAAGGCTCTGACTGTGAGCTCAACGTTTTCTCTTAGGTTTTCTTGTTGATTCCTGACATTCCCCCTATACCATTGGTTACTTTCCTTGTTGCCATGACAAGAAGTAACTTAACAGAGGAAGGGTTTGTTTCACTCACAGCCCATCACGGCAGGAAGGTCAGGCAGCAGAGGCAATGGTCATGTTGCGTCAGCAGTCAGGAAGCAGCGAGGAGAGAGCTGCTGCTCAGGGGACTTTCTCCTTCTCATTCCGTCCATGTCCCCAGTCCATGGAATGTGCCAGCTACAGTTAAGGTGGGTCTCCTTATCTCAACTTAACTTAGAAATTCCCTCACAGACACACCCACAGCTTTGTCTCCTAGGTGATTCTAGATCTTGTCAAGTTGACAATTCTAACCACCACAGGTCTTATTGTCCTCATTTTACAGATAGAAAAACCGAGGGCCCCATTAGTATGCAACAAACCAAGAATAAAATTCAGGAAAAAAAATCCAGACTTGCAAGAGAAAATGGACTACTCCAGGTAAAGTTCTCTGTAACAAGAAAGAACTTTGCAAATGCTGATGATAAAAGAAATGATAAGAATGAGATAGAAACCAAACAAGTGGGGATAAGCAGTTATGTCAGTGGAAAATGAACCTTGGTGGAAAGCTGATAAGAAAGCAAAAAGTGGAGCCAGGCGTGGTGGCGCACACCTTTAATCCTAGCACTAGGGAGGCAGAGGTAGGAGGATCGCTGTGAGTTTGAGGCCAGCCTGGAAGTACAGAATAAGTTCCAGGTCAGCCTGGGTTAGAGTGAGACCATGCCTCGAACCGCCCCGTCCCCTCCCCCAAATAAGGAAGAAAGCAAAAAATGTAGAAAGTGCCCAAGGACCAGTCCTATATGACCAAGGAGGGGAAGATGCAAGTCAGAAAGAGCGTGCGGAAGGCAGACGGAGATTCAGAAGCGTCCACTGGCACAGAAGCCAAGGGCAAGGGGCTAAGAATGGCCCAGGGATGGGTGGAGTGCGGCCCAGTAGAAGTTACTGCATTTTGGAAAGCAGGCAATTACTGAGGTCGGATAAGAGATTGAGGGAAGAAGAGATGTTGGGGGTTGGAGAGAGAGTGTGTATAGCGAGGGTACTTGGACATGAGGAAGTGAGGACAGCAGTGTAGATTCCCCTTCAGTTTCTCAGGGAAGGAGGGAGCCCAATGCAGGGACAGCTTGGGAGATAGTCAGATCAAAAGGAGGAACGAGGGGCTGAGGATGTGGTTCTGGATCCTCTGTGGAAGAGCACTCACTCACCTGGGTTTGACCCCCAGTACCTGAAAGAAAGGGGAGGGAGAGAAGGGGAGGGAGAGAAGGGGAGGGGAGGAAAAATGAGGGAAAGGAGGGGGAAAATGGGAGGGAAGGAAGGAAGGGAGGGAGGAAGGGAAGGGAAGGAAAGGAAAGATGGGAAGGGAAGATAGGAAGGGTAGGGAAAGGAAGGGAAGGGAAGGGAAGGGAAGGGAAGGAAAGGAAAGGGAGGATAGGAAGGGAAAATGGGAAGGGAAGATAGAAGGGAAGGGAAGGGAAGGGAAGGGAAGGGAAGATGGGAAGGGAAAATGGGAAGGAAAGGAAAGGAAAGATGGGAAGGGAAAATGGGAAGGGAAGGGAAGGAAAGGGAAGATGGGAAGGGAAGATAGGAAGGGAAGGGAAGATGGGAAGGGAAGATAGGAAGGGAAGGGAAGATGGGAAGGGAAAATGGGAAGGGAAGGAAAGGGAAGGGAAGGGAAGATGGGAAGGGAAAATGGGAAGGGAAGGGAAGGGAAGGGAAGGGAAGGAAGGAAAGGAAAGGAAAGGAAAGGAAAGGAAAGGAAAGGAAAGGAAAGGAAAGGAAAGGAAAGGGAAAGGAAGGGAAGATGGGAAGGGAAGGGAAGGAAAAGAAAGGGAAGGGAAGGGAAGATGGGAAGGGAAAATGGGAAGGAAAGATAGAAAGGGAAAGGCAGGGAAGGGAAGGGAAGGGAAGGGAAGGGAAGGAAAGGAAAGGAAAGGAAAGGAAAGGAAAGGAAAGGAAAGGAAAGGGAAGGGAAGATGGGAAGGGAAGATGGGAAGGGAAGGGAAGGTAGGAAGGGAAGGAAAGGGAATATGGGAAGGGAAAAATGGGAAGGGAAGATGGGAAGGGAAGATAGGAAGGGAATATGGGAAGGGAAAATGGGAAGGGAAGGGAAGATGGGAAGGGAAAAATGGGAAGGGAAGGGAAGATAGGAAGGGAAGATGGGAAGGGAAGGGAAGATGGTAAAGGAAGGGAAGATAGGAAGGGAAGGTGGGAAGGGAAGGGAAGATGGGAAAGGAAAAATGGGAAGGGAAGGAAGGAAGGGAAAGGAAAAGGAATGGGAAAGGAAAATGGAAGGGAAGGGAAGATAGGAAGGGAAGATAGGAAGGGAAGATGGGAAGGGAAGGGAAGATGGGAAGGGAAATGGGAAGGAAAGATAGGAAGGGAAAGGCAGGGAAGGGAAGGGAAGGGAAGGGAAGGGAAGGGAAGGAAAGGAAAGGAAAGGAAAGGAAAGGAAAGGAAAGGAAAGGAAAGGAAAGGAAAGGGAAGGGAAGATGGGAAGGGAAGATTGGAAGGGAAGGGAAGGTAGGAAGGGAAGGAAAGGGAATATGGGAAGGGAAAAATGGGAAGGGAAGATGGGAAGGGAAGGGAAGATAGGAAGGGAATATGGGAAGGGAAAATGGGAAGGGAAGGGAAGATGGGAAGGGAAAAATGGGAAGGGAAGGGAAGATGGGAAAGGAAAAATGGGAAGGGAAGGGAAGATGGGAAAGGAAAAATGGGAAGGGAAGGGAAGATAGGAAGGGAAGATGGGAAGGGAAGATGGGAAGGGAAAAATGGGAAGGGAAGGGAAGATAGGAAGGGAAGATGGGAAGGGAAGATGGGAGGGAAGGGAAGATGGGAAGGGAAATGGGAAGGAAAGATGGGAAGGGAAGATGGGAAGGGAAGATGGGAAGGGAAATGGGAAGGAAAGATGGGAAGGGAAGATGGGAAGGGAAGATGGAAAGGGAAGATGGAAAGGGAAGGGAAATGGGAAGGAAAGATGGGAAGGGAAGATGGGAAGGGAAATGGGAAGGAAAGATGGGAAGGGAAGATGGGAAGGGAAATGGGAAGGAAAGATGGGAAGGGAAGATGGGAAGGAAAGATGGGAAGGAAGATGGGAAGGGAAGATGGAAAGGGAAGGGAAATGGGAAGGGAAATGGGAAGGAAAGATGGGAAGGAAGATGGGAAAGGAAGATGGGAAGGGAAGATGGGAAGGGAAGATGGGAAGGGAAGGTAAATAAAAACCTCCTGTATGCAGGAGGGAGGAGGAGGTGTCGAGATTTCCACTTCATGTTTCATCACCTGTCTATCGTTGCTGCTGTACCTATTTAGAAACAATTTCCTTCCAGTTTCATCGCATTGTTAATTCCTCCTGTTGAGCATCTCTTGGACTCCCCTTTCCTTTTCTGCCACAGTATCAGCAAGCAGACTGGAACCATGCACCACCCGCTAGCTAACTCCACAAGCTGCTCAGGCCTTGACCCCTACGCAGATTAAGCTATAACAAAAGCCAGTTTGCAAACACAAAAGGTCTCATGGAGTGAAAGAATGGAAAATGCTTTGGTTCAAGTGTAATGCACCTGTCCAGAAACAGAAGTTCTTCCATTAGCAATCTTCACCCTTCCAACCCAGCCCTTCTTCTCACCCCCTATGTGACTCCAATGTCTGACACTGTCCTTAGCCCTAACCACACACTAGAGTCATAGCAAAGTTTTGAAAGCACTTGAGACCCAGGCCCATTCCAGAAGATTCTTATCCTTTGGTCTTCAGTGGTGTTGTGTGAGCATTTTCTGAGGAGATGTGAGCAAACCTCTGTTCACCCCAGAAAAGGCATCAAGGACAGAAACAAACAATTCCACCCAAGTAGAGGTGGTGACCCAGTGAGTTAAACGGTGCTTGCTCACAGAAGCTAAGACAACTTAGGCGGGGGCTGTATCAGTGAAGAAAATATATCTCTCTCCCAGCAACTACTAACGTGTGTGTGTGTGTGTGTGTGTGTGTGTGTGTGTGTGTGTGTGTGTGTGTGTTTTTTCATCCTGACAGAAGGCAGGGCCTCATGTGCTCCTTCCCCAAAGCAACCCTTAATGCCTCAGAGAGAAGTGTGTCCTCCTGAGCCCCTGCCCTCCATTACAGAACACGAATGGATCCAGTCTTGCACAGGTCTCCTGAAGGTAATCGCAGCTACTGAGAGATAAGAAGCCAATACCCTGGCATGCGCTAAAGTGGGGTAGAGGCATCAAACAATTTAAAGGCTCTCTTGTTGCTTCTTTTCTACCCCTGTGCTCTGCTCTATGTCCTCACAAATCCTGCTCCAAGTCAGTGCTGGGGAGGCATAGACAGGTGAATCCCTGGAGGGCTCACTGCTCAGGCAGCCTAGCCTACTTAGCAAGTTCTAGGCCAGTGAGAGACCCTATCTTTGGAAAGGTGGACAATACCTATGGGTCAGCTCCTGGAGTTGCCCTCTGGTTTCCACACACACGAGTGTGTGAGCCCACATGCAGATGACCCACATATACACATGCACTCACAACATATGAGCACACACACATGAAACACACACACATAAAATGCACTTATGTAAGCAAGAAAAAACCAGTAAGATGGTGACATAGGAGCCACACCAAACCAGCCTAGAGAGGGATTTAAGCAAAACCATAGCAAAATACACTCTTCTTCTGAAAAGTGAAGGAGTATAGAGTTATTCTTAGATACAATGGAGAAGCAGGAGAGACCAAGATCCACCAGAAAAGAGGAAAATGGCCAGAATCCCACTGAGGTGCTTGCGGCCCCTCCCCCACACCCAGATCTACGCAATCCACACAACCAGCACTGTCCACCTGGTGGGCCGAGCAGCAGAGACCAACCAAGTGGATTTTCCAACCTCATCAGCCTCCTTGCAAAGTCAAGAAATCTGAAGGAAAGACAGCTGAGATCAACTAAAGGAACTACTGAAGGGGACACAGACTAGCTGGGTGAGCAACTCCAGGCTTCCTGCACTCTCCCATCCCCCAACCATCAGAACCACAAACCTCCAGCATTCAGCCCCTGGCGGCAGTGCACCCAGCACAGCTGATCAGAACACCAGCTCCACAGCACAGCATGGAGGGACCAAGGTGGGCACTCAGCATTGGTGAGATTGGAAGCTACACCAAAAGGTAATAAGGGTAGCTGACAAAAAAAAAAAAATCAGGTACATAGGTCTGCATTGGAAGTGCTAATTTCTAATCTCTTTCATGTGAGGGCAGGTTAGGTTTAACATTTTTTGGCTGACTTAACCATTTTCAAATAAGCTGTATTTGGGGGTCAAATATTGCTGCCTTTGATGCTTTCAGATTTATAGGGCCTTTGTCTTTTGCTTCTGTCATTATTGGGGGCAGGGTCTGATTCAGATCCTGGCTGACCTGGAACCCAATTCCGAACAGAATTCTCTACCTCCCAGCTGATAGGATTAAGGGTAAGGGTGTACACACTTAGTTTTGGCTTTTAAGACCCCTGTTTGTTTTAATCTCTCTTGTACTCTGTTTTTTTATTGAATGTGTATATTGCTCAATTGAAGTTTGGAATTTGCCAGTAAATTGTTCCACCCAGTCCACTAGAATACTTGCTTAGCAAGCAAACTCAACACTTAGGATTACTTCTGTGGTTGGATTGGGGTACAAGAGCTACACTTGGCACTTTAAACGCATATCCTGAAAGTATATAAAGGTGGATCACCACCTCTAAGAACGCTGCAGATAAGTAGAAAACCCAAGCATCAAATCAATTCAGGATGCAAAATTCACTACATTATAATACAAGAAACACAAAGAATCAAGACAATACAATATCAACAAAAATTACAAGTCCATCAGAAATGATCACCAATGAGACTGTTTTAGATGAAATGCCCAACAAAGACTTCAAAAATGTGATTTTATACCCAAAGAAATCAAAGGAATCAAAGAAGAAAACAAAGGAAATAAAGAAGAAAACAAACTCCTGAAAGAGAACAGAGGAAACCAGCTTAATGAAATACAGAGGTTATTACAAGACTTGAGTAAGGAAATAGAAATAGTGAAGGAAAACCACACTGAAATTCTAGCTCTGACAAAACAGTCAGTCAAATAAAAGAAACTCTGTGGAAAGTCTCACCAGTAGAATGGATGAAGGAGAGTACAGAATATCTAAACTAGAAGACCAGGTGGCAGACCTAATACAGTCCAACAAAGAGAAAGACAAGCTAATGGGAAGGTATGAATGGGAATTTCAAGATATCTGAGACACTATGAAAAGATCAAATATAAGAATTCAGGGTATAGTAGAAGAATTTCAATCCAGAGGCTTAGTAGGCATTTTCAATAAAATCATAGAAGAAAATTTTCTCCAAATTGGGAAAGAAATGCCAATGCAGATATAAGAAGCTTTTAGAACACCAAACAGACAAAACCTGAAAAGAACCTCTCCTCACCATGTTATAATTAAACTACTAAACACACAAACCAAAGAAAATATATTGAAAGCAATTAAAGAGAAAAAGCAAGTCACCTATAAAGGCAGACCCATCAGAATCACAGCAGATTACTCAACACAAACTTTAAAAGCCAGAAGGGCTTGGAGTGATGTATTCCATGTTCTAAAAGATAACAACTGTTAACCAAGGATACTTTATCTAGTGAAGCTATCTATCCAAATAGATGGAGAAATAAGGACATTCCACAACAAAAACAGGCTAAAGGAATTTATGACAACTAAACCAGCTCTACAGAAAATATTTGAAGGAATCCTTCACACTGAAGAGAAAGCAAAACACACAGAGAAGGAAATAGGAAAAACTAAACCATACTCAAATAACAGTTAAAACAAGCGAGTAAAGGGAAAACAGGAAGCACTACAAAACAAGAAGAATGGCAAGAATAAATACATACCTTTCAATATTAACTCAATATCAATGGCCTCAATACCCCAACCAAAAGACACAGGCTTGCAGACTGGATTAAAATCCTGCCACCTGTTGCCTCCAGGAAACTCATCTCTCAATAAAAGATAGACACTGCCTTAGGGTGAAAGGATGTAAAACAGTATTTCAAGCAAATTGGCCTCGGAAACAAGCAGGGGTTGCTATCCTAATATTTGACAGGATAAACTTCAAACCAACATTAGTGAGGAAAGATAAAGGTCATTTTATACTGATTAAAGGAACACTCCAACAGGAGGACATTACAATCCTAAATGTATATTCACCTAATATGGGGGCTCCTAGTTTCATCAAATAAACACTATTAGACTTAAGGTCAGAGATAACTCCAAACACAATTGTAGTGGGTGACTTCAATACCCCACTCTCATCAATGGACAGGTCATCCCAGCAAAAAAATAAACAGGGAGACATATGGATTAAATGATGTCATGGAACAAATGGACCAAACAGATATCTAAAGAACATTCCATCCAAATGCTGCAGAATATACATTTTTCTCAGCAGCACATGGAACATTCTCTAAAATAGATCATACATTAGGACACAAAGCAAATCTTAACAAATACAGGAAAATTGAAATAATCCCTTGTACTCTATCTGACCACAATGGGATTAAACTGCAAATAAGCAACAAGAAAAACTCAAGAGCATACAGAAATTCAAGGAGACTAAATAGTACACCATTGAACGATGTATGGGTCACTGAAGAAATGAAAAAGGAAATCAATAAATTCGTAGAATCAAATGATGATGAGAATACAACATACCAAAACCTTTGGGACACAATGAAGGCAGTCCTAAGAGGGAAATGTAATGCTCTAACTGCCTATATTACGAAATTAGAGAGTTCACAAGTAAACAATTTAATGCTTCACCTTAAGGCCTTGGAAAGATAAAAATAAAACAAACCAAAAATCAGTAGACAGGAAGAAATAATAAAGATTAGGGCAGAAATTAATGAAATAGAAACCAAAAAAGAATCAAAGAAACAAAGAGTTGGTTTTTGAAAGGATAAACAAGACTGATAAACTCTTAGCAAATCTGACCAGAAGAGACAAGAGAAAAAAACTAATAGAACTAGAGATGAAAAAAGCACCATTACAACAGATACCAAAGAAATTCAGAAAATCATAAGGACATACTTAAGTTAAGAATATATATGCCTCTAAGTTTGCAAATTTGAAAGAAATGAATGATTTCCTTGACTCCTATGACCTACCAAAATTAAATCAAGATGAGATAAACTATTTAAACAGACTTATAACAAGTATGGAGATCCAAGCAATTATAAAAAGTCTCCCAATTAAAAAAAGTCCAGGCCCAGATGGATTCACTGGTGAATTTTACCAGACCTACGTGGAAGAACTAACACCAATGCTTCTCAAACATTTCCATAAAATAGAAAAGGAAGGAATCCTATCGAACTCCTTCTATGAAGCCAGCAACACCCTGATACCAAAACTAGACAAAGACAGATCAAAAAAAGAAAATTACAGACCAATCTCTCTCATGAACATAGATGCAAAAATTCTGAACAAAATATTGGCAAACAGAATACAAGAATATATCCGAAAGATTATTCATCCCAACCAAGTAGGCTTTATCCCAGAGATGCAGGGATGGTTCAACATACATAAATCGATAAATGAAATACATTATATGAATGGACTGAAGGACAAAAATCACATGATCATCTCATTAGATGCAGAAAAGGCATTCGACAAAATCCAACATCACTTCATGGAAAAAGAATTATAGAAACTGGGAATAGAAGGCTATTTATGACAAACCTACAGGCAACATAATACTAAATGGTGAAAAACTTGAAGTTTTTCCACTAAACTCAGGAACAAGACAAGGGTGTCCACTATCCACACTTTTTTTGTTTGTTTGTTTTTTTGAGATAAGGTCTCACTCTAGCCCAGGCTAACCTGGAATTCACTGTGTATTCTCAGGGTAGCCTCAAACTCTTGGTGCTACCTGTGCCTCCCCAGTGCTGGGATTAAAGGTGTGCACCACCATGATTGGCTCCCCACTTTTATTTAATATAGTACTAGAAGTCTTAGCCATAACAGTAAGGCAAGAGACACACATAAAAGGGATACAAATTGGAAAGGAAGAGATCAAATTATCATTATTTGCAGATGATATATACATAAATGACCCTAAAGACTCTACCAGCAGACTGTTAGAGCTGATAAACACTTTTAGCAATGTAGCAGGACACTGTGAGTAGAGCAAAGAGACAACCTACAAAATGGGAGAAAATCTTTGCCAGCTACACATCTGACAGAGGATTAATATCCAGAGAACTCAAAAAACAGAACAATAAGAAGCCCAATTAAAAAGTGGGCTATGGAACTAAATAGAGAGTTCTCAGAAGAAGAAATACAGATGGCATATAAACATCTAAAAAAGTGTTCTACATCCTTAGGTGTCAGGGAAATGCAAATTAAAACTACTTTGAGATTCCATCTCACACCTGTCAGAATGGCTATCGTCATGAAAAGAAATGACAATAAATGTTGGCGAGGATGAGTAAAAAGGGGAACCCTTCTACACTGCTGGTGGGAATGTAATCCGGTGCAGCCATTGTGGAAATCAGTGTGGAGGTTCTTGAGACAGCTAGAAATAGATTTACCATATGATCCAGCTATAGCACTCCTAGGCATATATCCAGAGGACTCTTCTCACTGCCTTAGAGATACTTGCACAACCATGTTTATTGTTGCTCTATTCACAATAGCTAGGAAATGAACCAGCCTAGATGTCCCTTCACAGATGAATGGATAATAAAGATGTGGTACATTTACACAATGGAGTTCTATTCAGTGGTAAAGAAAAATGAAATTATGAAATTTGCAGGAAACTGGATGGATCTGGAAAGGATTATACTAAGTGAGGGAACCCAGGCCCAGAAAGCCAAACATCATGTGTTTTCTCTCAGATGTGGATCCTAGCTACAAATGTATAGATTTGTGTGTGAGCTGGAACCAAAACTGGGTAGCAGAGTCCAGTAAGCTAGAAAAGGGCTATAAGGGAGGGAGGAGAGAGAAGTACTTAAAGGGATGGTATTGTTTATATGTAAGTAGAAGAACAGATTACAAGGAGGGGAATGGCCTAAGTGAGGCCAGGGGAAAACACTGTGTAAAAGAAGGGTGGGGGGTCAATCAAAATTCAAAATAATCTGAATAAAACATATGAAAACCTACTTTTTTGAATAATGGCACATCCAGAAACCATAGATTGTTACTAGAAAATTTTCAGTGCCAGGGATGGGAGTTGTTGGCCAGGGAGGTCCCTGTTGCCTCCAAAAAATTACAGACCCTATTGCCAAGGCCCTTGGTTTCCCTTGAGAAACAGATGGTAAGACCCTATTGTTGAAGACTTCATTTGCCTGAGTGGCAGTCACTGAGAAATCAAGCTGGTGCTGAGCAGAAAACCATCTCCCTGTACCAGCCAACTGAAAGCTGGAAAAAGCTGCTCTGCATGCAGCCCTGTGGGAGACAGAGGTCATCAGCAGTGAAAACAGTGGACACTGGAAACCTCAAGTTTGGCCAGACAGACCCAGTGACCGAACAGGTGCAATAGTGTCATGTCTGCTGTGCGGAAACCAACTGCTTTCTAATTGGACTGAAGGCCTGCTCTACAGGAGAGAATACAGCCTGGTACTGAAAAACCTAATCAAAAACCTATGGCAGGGGAGG
Source organism: Orientallactaga sibirica (assembly GCA_036365145.1). Classification (NCBI taxonomy): domain Eukaryota; kingdom Metazoa; phylum Chordata; class Mammalia; order Rodentia; family Dipodidae; genus Orientallactaga; species Orientallactaga sibirica. The sequence continues at coordinate 7,295,071 of JAEOAD010000555.1, read as the reverse complement.
TCATGAGCCTTAGGGGTATAAAGCCTGCTCTTGTCTGGCTAAATGTATATATTATTCTTGCCAAGCTGCCCTGAAAGCACTACGTTTAATATTCATATTCACATATTAATGCTACCTCACTTCTGGTTAGAGAAGCTTCTCTTTTCAGATGGCAATGACCACTGGGATGACCCAAAAGGCAACATAGTGCTGAGAAGAAGGGACAGAGGAGTGACCAGCACTGAAACACCTCTGTCACACCCTCCAAGGCTCAGGACCCATTGCGGAAGAGGGGGTGGATAGAATGGAAGAGCCAAAGGAAGGGTATGACTCCTTACAATGCAACTGTACAAAAAGAAATTGGCCTTGATATCCATGACCTTGCAATGCCTAGCCATACCTTCACAAGACCCTCATAATAGGAGAAAAGGATGATGACATCAAATTAAAAGACAGATTAAGCCAGGCGTGGTGACACACACCTTTAATCCCAGTACTCAGGAGTCAGAGATAGGAAGATTGCCATGAGTTCGAGGAAACCCTGAGACTACATTGTGCATTCCAGGTTAGCCTGGGCCAGAGTGAGACGCTACCTCGAAAAACCAAAAAACAAAACAAAAAAAAAAAAAATTAAAAGAATGACTAATGGAGAAAGGGAGGGGATATGATGAGAGCAGAGTTGTGAAGGGGAAAGGGGGGAGGGGAGGGAAATAACATGGTTTATTGTCTGTAAGTATAGAAGTTGTCAATTAAAAATAAAAATTAAAAAAAAAAACAGAAGAGAAGGAAGGTAAGAATGCAGAGAAAGGAAAACCTTAAGGTCAGAGGTTGTCAGAATCCACCCTGACTTCTGGGAAGAGAGTGGGGGGTGTCAATCAAGTCACACGCGCAAGGAAGACTTCCTCCACAGGTCTAGTGAGGACCTGTGTCCATCAAGGCTTTTGGCTACACGCGCAGCAACTGCTTCTGGGTTCTTTCAGAGAACAGGTAGAGGTAGGAGTCAAATGGTCCTCTACTAGAAAGAGCAAGAGAAGGCACAGAGAGGCAGTCCAGGCCTGTGGCCTGAAAATGCTGGTCTCAGAACAACTGCCCAGCAGCTCCTGGGTGTTTTTAAGTATACGTAAACTCCCGTTTAAGATGCCAGGTCATGGACAGAGCAGGACAGGCCAAGCTGATGGCACCTGCCTGTCTCTCTGCAGACAGGTCTGTGAGAGGAGCTTTCCCCTGGAGTGAAGGGTGGTGGTACTGGACCAACCATCCCAACATCTGGCCATGATGGAGGAGAGACAACTCTCTAAAAAAGGGAGCTGGGGCACCACTGAGCAGTATCCATAGCACAATCTGAGAGCCTTTGACCCCAAGACCACTTAGCCACTTCCAATCTACCTCCATGGATAGGCACAAAAGATTTTGCCCTGAGAGTAGGTAAAATCTTCTTTCCAAGGGAAGTTAGGCTCCTCCATAAGCTAACATTAGACTGCCCATCACATAAGACTGCGTTTCTCTCAAGGCAGACCTCAGAAGGTGGGTCTTGGTACACGCAAGTTTGAGCGCCCAGCTCTGACAGTCAGCTGTTCTCCCCACCCCCGCCAGCTCCACTTAGTGCCATGCCCCTCTAAACCACAGAAGTGCCAGTCTGACATAGCCAGTTTGGACCAGACATCTGTCATGACCTTGACTTTCTTTATGTTTTCTGTGTTTCAACTTTCATATGACAGGGGAGATGACTCGGTGATAAAGTGCTTGCCTTGCAAGCATGAGGGCCTGAGTTCCATCCCCCAAATCAGGTAAAAATGCCAGGCATGGTGGATTACACACACACACACACACACACACACACACACACACACCTGTAATCCAGCTGCTGGGGAGCTGAAGACAGGTGGATTCCTGGGGCTCACTGGCCAGCCAGTCAAGTGGACAGTGTCCCTGAGAATGACACTCAAGGTTGTTCTCTGGCCTCCAACAAACAACCTGTACAAACACACACACCCATTCACACACAAATACACACACACAATGAAATAAAATTTAAAATCTAGATATAGATTCTTCATTGCATAATAATGTGAGCCTTTTCTATTCATTCCTGCACTATCTGTTGCTACCCAAGTGCTGTGTCCACTCTAGTGGTGATTGGCTTCTGGTTCCATTATTAACCATAAGCTTGAAATTATTCCTACAATATGGTTCTCAGGCATGCATCAGTGGGCCAGTGGCCACAGGGCATCCTTTTGGTACACAACAGGTTCCATGGTAATATTCAGCCTTTGGATCATAGTCAGTGATGGAAGATCGTTGACAGACACTTCGTTTGGTTTCTTGTCATTTGTGTTTGACAGGGTCTCATATATCTTGGGCTCGGCTCAGACTCACTAGATAAGCAGGGCTGGTCTGGAACTTCTGATCCTCTTGCCTTCACCTCCTGACTGGGATTACATGCCACGCCATGCCACGGCTATGCTAGGGATTGAACCCAGAACTTCATGCACGCTAGACAAGCACTCTGTCAATTGAGCCCTAATTTCCTTATTTTCCAGATGAGGAAACTGGCACCCAGAGAGGGGAAGTGACTTGTTTAACATCACACAGCTCTCAAGTAGAACAACAAGTAAACCCGGGGATCATTCATCTTTTCCATGATGTCATCACATTGCCTTGAAAAACTGACAAATTGCATAAATTCCCAAGCCTTAAAACTCTAGTGAATGTTCTCATCACTCATCAGTTGAAAGCCACTCTGACCCTCTGTATCCAGATGCCAGAGGCTGACACCCCACTGGCTTCAGTGTGGTCCTCAGGAGAAAGCTGATGACAGAGAGCTCAAGAAGCGTGTGGTAGGCTGAGCATTTGAGTTCTCAATTTCAGCTGAGCAAGACCTTTTTTCCAAACATATTGTTGAAAATGTTTCTAAATACTGTATGTGTGTGAGAGAGAGAGAAGAGAGAGAGAGACAGAAAGAGAGAGACAGAGACAAATTTCCACCTTAGTAAATATCAGCAGCTCCGAGTTTACCTCTGAAGTCAGCACACCCTCATATCACATTTTTGCTGCATCACCTTGAGTAAGTTCCTTAACTTATTTGAAGGTCAGTTTCCTCTTCTATGAAGCAAATAAGCTACCTCCAAATGTCATTTTGAAATTTTAATTAGGTAATAGACAGAAAACATTTGGTGCAGCATCTGGCCAACAGCAAACCCTCAAGTGGTCTGGAGTTATTGGTGACAACATGGAATCTTTTGTTTGATCTTTTCACTAGACTCTAGGAACACCTCCCAGTGTCTCAAGGCATAGACAGCTCTGGTTCTCCCATCTGGCTTGGTGCCCACACCCTGAGGAGGTCTAGCAATGTGCAGGTGCCAGACTGGGGCAATGGTGCGGCTGGTAAAGTGCTGTTCCTTAAGCGTGAGCACCTGACCTCAGACCCTCAGCACCTGCATAAAGCCAGTCATTACAGCGTGCGCCTGGAACCCAGCGCTGGGGGTGGAGACAGGAGGGTCCCTGTGGTTTGCCAGCCAGTCAGTCTTGCCAAATAGGTGAGCTTCAGATTCAGTGAGAGACCCTGTCTCCAAAAAACAAGGTGAAGAGCAATTGAGGAAGACCTCAGACATGGACCTCTGTCCTCCACATGCATAAATGTGCGTGCATGCCTGCACACACACACACACACACATGCATACACACACACACACACACACACACACACGTGCAGATGCCTGGGTCCCACTTATAAGATTCTAGTTCAGTTGGTCTGAAATACACTCACTGCGTGCATCAAGCTGTCAGGGGACCCTCTGTGTAGTAAAGTCTCAGAACCACTGACCTCCAAGCAGAGGACCAGGGAGGACAAGGATTGTCAAGTGACCAAGCTTATAACCACTGCAGTGTCCCCCCTCTCGCACTGCACGGAGAGCACCTGAGGAAGCCGAGTCCCTCTCACTCCATCCAGTCACCTCATCTCACAGGCCTCCTGCCCACCGACATTCCAAACTATTTAGAATAAAAGGCATTAGGCTAAAACTGAACAGCTTTGAAATTTTACTCTAGCAACCATTGTGATTTGTTGCTTTTTCCAAATCCTTTGACATTTCTTTTTAAAAGAAGGAGTATGTAGGGTTAGGGTGGGGGTGGGGAGGACCCAAGCTTACCAAAATAATAGATCTGATGGTCCCGGGAATTAAAGAAATCAATGTTTTATTTGTTAATTCATTTTTGTATATATGTACGTGTGCTTGTATGTGAGCATGAATGTGTGTACGTGTGTGCATGTATGTGGAAGCCAGAGGTTGATGTTGGGTGTCCTCCTCAATTGTTCTCGAACTTTAGAGAAAGTGAAAGAGAGAATTGGCGCACCAGGGCCTCAGCCTCTGCAGTCGAACTCCAGATGCTTGCGCCACCTAGTGGGCATGTACAACCTTGTGCTTGCCTCACCTTTGTGCACCTGGCTAACGCGGAATCTGGGGAGTTGAACATGGGTCCTTAGGCTTCACAGGCAAGCACCTTAACCACTAAGCCATCTCTCCAGCCTGGTTTTAGGGAAATTTAAAGGGAGATGACCCTGGGAGGTCTGTCCTCACTGGGCAAGCCCTTCCATGCCTGGTCACTTTCTCAAAGATGTTTCCACAATGGCCCATGAAGGAAGTTTGTTCAATGTGCCCCCACCCCAATGAGCTGACTGTCAACTGTGGAGCTTGTACCAATCATTGGTACTAGATGTAGGCCTGGGCTCACGTGCTTCACACTGTGTATTCAGACTGATGTCACCTACACTTCGGCTTCTGGAGAGGGGGCCTGGGTCCCTGTCTCAGGGAAGGAAACAAAGCATGGAAGAGGCTGTAGACCCAGATGTGGGGCCACGTGCCTGCCAGCTTAGCTGCTCAGAGGCAGGAGAATTGCTGTGAGTTTGAGTTCAGCATGGGCTACAGAGTGAGACTGTGTGTCAAAACACAACAGAACCAAACAGTTGGAGTCGGATGTGGGGGCGCACGCATTTAATCCCAGCACTCCAGAGGCAGAGGTAGGAGGATTGCTGTGAGTTTGAGGCCACCCTGAGAATACATAGTGAATTCCGGGTCAGTGTGGTCTAGAGTGAGACCCTACCTCAAAAAACCAAAAAAATAAAATAAAATAAAATAAAAAATAAACAAAAAATATATGAAAATAGATTTTAAGCCGGGTGTGGTAGCACACACCTTTAATCCCAGCACTTGGGAGGCAGAGGTAGGAGGATCCCTGTGAATTCAAGGCCACCCTGAGACTACATAGTGAATTCCAGTCAGCCTGGGCTACAGTGAAACCCTACCTCACCAAACCAAAAAGAGAAAAGGAAAGGAAAGGAAAGGGAAGGGAAGGGAAGGGAAGGGAAGGGAAGGGAAGGGAAGGGAAGGGAAGGGAAGGGAAGGGAAGGGAAGGAGAAAGGGAAAGGGAAAGAGAAAGGAAAGGGAAAAGAGAAGAGGAGAAGAGAAGAGAAGAGAAGAGAAGAGAAGAGAAGAGAAGAGAAATGAAATGAAATGAAATGAAATGAAATGAAATGAAATGAAATGAAATGAAATGAAATGAAATGAAATGAAATGAAATGAAATGAAAAGACTGTTGGGAATACAGCTCCAAGGGCCAAGGGCAAGCAAACCCTGGAGAGGGGCTGAGCCTAAGAAGGGACTCTGGGTGGTGTGGGTGGGGGGGTGTCACCTGCTAAGCATGTTCCAGGCAGAGGAGACAGACACCTTATACATGTGTGGAGGTAAAGTTCACAGAAAAAGCCAGACTTGCCCCTGGGGCAGAGGATGCCATGCAGCGTTCAAGCAGGGAGCGAAGGCACCCTTCCTTATCCAGATCTTGTGGCCGGATACTTACAGTTCCCAGCCAAAGGTCATTCTGACCTTTGGGGACACTGGACCATGTCTGTGGACATGTGTGGCTGTTCTGACTGGGGGAGATTTTGGTATAGAGCGGGTGAAGGTCACAGATGCCACTCAGCACCCCTCAGGGCCCAGGATGCTACCAAGACTGACCCATGGAGGCACAGAGAGCCCTGGACAGCCGGGACTGCCGGAGGCGGTCCTGGCTGTGCACTTAACATGCCGTGCTCATCCCGGCAGCCACGGAAAGCTCGACAGACATTCATCTGTAATGTCAAGACACTCTGGCTTGTCATGTACACGTGCAAAAACCAAAGAAAATTTACAGGAAAATGGCACACTCGGGTGTGGTTTCCTTCCACACCCCTGTGCACACAGCCAGGGAGCCCACGGGCCAACTCACCTTCTCGGTCTCCCTGAAGCTTTGCTGGATCATCTTGTCCATGTGCTTAGACAGAGCCACCCGGGCCTCCAGCCCAGCCCTCCTGGAACTTAGCTCTGGAAACAGGGTCTCTCCCTGAACCTGGAGGTAAAGCCCCAGGGACCCTCCTGTCTCTGCCTCCCCGACACTAGAGGTTCAGACCCAAGCTGCCTGAGTGCAGGACACAGAGAATCAGAGGACGGTATTTTGGTGTTGGTGTTTCTTTTCCAGGCTGACTGGGGCAGAGGAGAGAAAAGCACGTGACCGCCATCTGTGAGTACCCAGAAGTCCTGGAAAAGGGAACACACCCGGGAAGGTCCCTCGAAGTCACCAGCCCAGATTCTGCCCTTCTGCTGATCTGGTCTTAGAGATCCCAGGGTGCCACCGCCAGTCTCCTGCAGCTGTGCATGGGCCTGCATTTGGGGAAGTGAGGCCTGGGAAACAGAACACAGGGCAAACTTCACCCCCACCTCAAGGGAATTTTGCCCTGAGCGCCTGGCTTCCTCCTCCCTGCACAGGCTGGCTCGGCCCGCACACCCCAGCCTTTCCAAAGAGGAACGCCTGAGAGTTGGCTCCAATCTCTCAGCTTCCTCTTTCTCCCCTCTTCCCCAGCCCCTGCCTCGAGACTGGCCCTGGCCCTGATTCTCAACAGCTGTGAGATCTAGTTTGGTGGGAATCTTGAGGATGGAAGAGCAGCAGTGGGTTTATGGGCAGCCCCCCGAGATTTGATTTCTCTTAAAGTGAGCATTCCTTTCTTTGCGTGGCACTGAGGGAGGGATCAGCGCTGCCGAGACATCCCTGTCAAGGCAGGTGTTTACACAAAACCATAGACGATTCTGAAGCCACAAGATGACTGGATGTTCTCAAAAGACCTTGTCTGAAAATGCATGTCTATGAATCTCCAAGTTAGTATACATTATCCAAGACAAAATTGTTTTCTTTTTCCTTTTCCTTTATTTTTTCCTGAGGTAGGGTCTGGCTCTCTAGCCCAGGCTGACCTGGAATTCACTATGTGGTCTCAGGGTGGCCTCAAACTCTCTGCAATCCGAGTGAATGCTGGGATTAAAGGTGTGTACCACCATGCCTGCCTCAAAACTGTTTTCTTATATTTGAAGTTTGTGGGCTGGGGAGATGGCTTAATGGGTAAAATGCTTGTGGCCCAAGTGAGAGGACCTAAGTTTGGGTCCCCAGAAACAACATAAATGCCAGCCGGCCTATAATCCCAGCATTAGGGTGTTGGAGATAGGATCCCCAAGGCAAGCTGGCTCTCCAAACCAGTGGAATTAGCAAGATCTGGGTTCAACTGAGAAAACCTGTTTCAATAAGGAATGTAAAAGCAATTGAGGAAGACACTTCTGCTCCCGCCACAAGTACACACATATACATGTGTGCCCACCCACATGTAAACATGCATGTGCATGCAAAAATTTAAAAATTGAAATAAAATAAAATGTGTAATTTGACAGATAATAACATATGACACTTCTATAATAATCACTGCACTTCTATAACCCATCACTAAGATTGCACATATTTTGATACTGGGTTCAGATAAAGCACTCTCTCTCCCCTCCCTCTTTCCCTCCTCCCTTTTATAAAAATAAGAATGTCCAGATGCAAGTAAAGCTCCATTTCTTTTTTACTCTAGTGTTTAGTTTATCTTTCCATAGGTACATAAAAGTTACACATACTAATGAGGTGCTGTGTGGTGCTTCAGAACAGGCACACATTTACAGCAGGTTGAGCGTATCTACCTCCCCAAACATTCATCATTTCCTTACGGTGAAAACACTCAGCGAACTTGCATCTACATTTTTCAAACGTTCAGCATATTACTGTTGCTCACAGAGCTTCTTGCCAGCTGCCGTCTCGCTCAGTGCCACTCACCAACCTACCCCTGCCTCTCTCTCCCCTCACACTGTGTTTCTCTCTTCTTCACCTCCTCATGGATATCTTACTCTTTTAAATAAATGTGAATATATCAATAAAAATCATAATGTTTACATATAACATAAATGACACCTCTATATCATACATGCATATGCAATGCACATATGTCTTCTTGCAATTTGCTTTTTAAATTTGACATTTTAAAAAATTTGCATGTGCATAAAAAGTTGGTTGAGTACATTTATATTGGCTTCTACATAGTACCGTGTAGTATTCAATTCCATTACCATATCCTATAAACCATAACTCTGGGCTGCATAATCCGCCCTCTTTTGTGTCCATGCACATGTATATAGAAGGGCCTATGTTCATACATGTGTGTATATGGATTGTGTATACACATGCACAAGCACAAATCTGCACAGATACATATTTTCTCCAGGCTACATATACAGGAAGAGAATTGCCATCTCATGACAGGAATGTGTTTTCAATTTCCATAAATATTGCCAAATTGCTTTCCAAAGTGACTGTACCAATCACCCCTCCCCCCAGAGCTCCTCTGTGCCGACATCTCTCCATCCCTATTGCCACCAGACTTAATTAATATTCACCAGGCTGGAAGAAGTGAATGGTATTTCATCATTTCAATTTGCATTCCCTTATCATTGGGAACCAGTTATAATGTTTTTAGGCCTCACAAAGAATCTACCCCTCCCTGTCCCCCATGCCCTCCTCGGGGACAGGAAGAAGTATAAGGACTAGACATGAGCCCCAAAGGTGAGGTTCCAGAGCCCCATGATGGGAGCGGGGAGATCGGACCTTGTTGACGGCATCAGTTAGAGTTTGATCCCAAAAGAAGGCAAACTCATTGCCAAAGATGTGCAACCAACGCCGGGTAGAGAAACAGCCTGGGTCTACTGGGAACTTGGGACCAGAAGAGGGAGAAGAGCAGTGGCATGGAAGTGGATGGAAAAGGGTCAGCTCTTCGTTGTTTGCAGCTAGCAGCTGGAGAGAGCGTAAGATTGAGAGTGGGAAATCCGGGTAGACGAGAGAATGATGCCCCAGAAGCTGAGCCTGCTGCCATCACCTCTGGCCCGCCACTGCTCCGCACTCTCAGTAGTTCTGCCCATTTCCTTCCAAACAAAACCCCTCAGGTGACACAGCCCTGAAATATGGGCCATGCCTGGGCCTGAGAGTGTGGAGGCGTCATTTGTAAGAGCAAGCAAAAGTAGAGTGCTTTGACACAAGTGACATATTTTTGGTAAATTGTTTCTTCTTCTGGTGACTTTTTAAAATGCAATTTGGAACTGCTTTACAGTCCTTCCCATTGCACTGCTTCTCAGAGAAGTTAAACAAAGCTAGATGGACGGAGTGACTTCAAGACACGGACACTAAAATATCCCCCATATTAAAGACACCGGACCTTCTGGGAATAATTCACTCCTCTGGGGCTCTGGAGGGTGTGGGAACCCCACAGTCCATGCTCTTTCACCGCGCAGACTCTGAGAAGTAGCCATCGATCAATGTGTATGACAGTTATGGCTCTTCTTAATGGGGACAGGAAACCACTGTAACCTCAGTGGGTCCACAGTTTCAGAGCCAACTTTCCCTTCAGTTCACTTGGCTTCAGTTATGGCCAAATGCTAAGGACAACAGTCATGGGGGTCTCCAAAATGACGGACGTAGAAGTGTGTCACGGCTGCACAAGGGCCTAGTGACGACGGATAATCCACCCCCCTAAGATCTCATTTTCCTTAGTTGACGCTCACTATGCGAGTACAACAGATGAAGAACTCAGTGTGAAATGGACACAATAATGAAACCTTAGGAACATGAACAAGTAGCTGAAATGATTCAGCAAACCCAAGCTGGGGTGAGGGTCTGCTCTCACTATTAGTTTGACCTTTTCATGATTAAATGTGACCAAGAAGTATTGCATTTCTAACAAATCGTGACGAGCAAGGCCATGCGTGATGATGCATGACTGCTTATCTCAGAAGACCTCCATCTTCGAAGCAAATTCTATTTTATTCCAGTATGTGCATGTGCGTGTGGTATACATGCCTGTGTGTATGCATGATTGCATTGTGTGGGTCCACGTGTGTGCTGGTGTGCATGCAAATATACTCACATATATAAGGAGCCCAAAGGACAAGCTCCAGTGTCATCTTCAGGGATGCCATCCTTTGAGACAGGGTCTCACTGGCCTGGGGCTCCCCAGTTAGGCTAGACTGGCTTGGCCAGTGAGCCCCAGGGATCCTCCCATCACCACCTCTCTGCTGCCTGGATTACAGGCACACACCACCATGCCTGGAGAGGTGTGCAGGGACTAGTCACCTGGGGGACGCTGCAGGACTGCAGAAAGGAAATCACATCACTGGAGCTCAGGTAAAGCTGGAGACCTGAAGGCCGGCTGCCCAGTAAGAATGTCCACAATCGGGCTGGAGAGATGGCTTAGCGGTTAAGGCGCCTGCCTCCTAAGCCTAAGAACGCTGGTTCCAATCTCCAGGTCCCACGTTTAGCCAGATGCAAAGTGATGCAAGGGCGCTATGCCGCACTTGCCCACAAGGGGGCGCACACATCTGGATTTCGTTCACAGCAGCTGAGAGACTGCTGGCGCGCCCATCTCTATCTGTCTCCCTCTCCCTCTCTGTCTGTCTCTCTCTGTGTCTCTTTCCAAAAATAAATAAAATAATTTTAAAAAAATTTAAAAAAAAAAGAATGTCCACAATGAAAGGACATAGCAACTGGAATTAAAAAATAAACATTCCAATCTCTCTATCTTCTCACCCCTGGGTCTCCTGCCTTGTTCTCCCATTTGTTAAACCTACCAAAAGCCAGCTGGTGATACACCCCTTGGAGTCAGCCCCCCACGAAGCATGGAACAGGATGGGGAGGAGAAGAAAGTGAGCTGGGAGCTGGAGGGTGTCTCAGTGGCTTCCCTCCATCCTAGCACTGTTTCAGTTGCTGCTGCCCTTAATCACAAGGTGCACACAGAACACAGCAGATCCTCCGGCACTGCTGATCAAGCATTTCATAAATCCTCCGGAACCCGGGGCAGTCTCTATTTCTCAAGTCCAATCCGGAGTCACTTGAGCCAGGAGTCAACTGAACAGGCGTTTCCCCCATAATTTCAGTAGTGCCATATTGGAGCAGCAAACTGCTTGTTACCAAAATGACTCACTACTGGCTTTCTGCAGCAGAAGAGGACTCTCTGTTGCTCTGGAGAAACAGCCTCAGGCCCAGACAGCAGCTGGGGAGAGAGCTCAGGTGGTCAAGCATTTGCCTTGGAAGCTTTAGGTTCTGAGGTGGGTGTTTGTTTGTTTGTTTGCTTGGTTGGTTGGTTTTGGTTTTTTAAGGTAGGTTCTTTCTCTCTAGCCCAGGCTAACCTAGAATTCACTATATAGTCTCAGGATGGCCTCCAGCTCACAGTGGTCCTCCTTCTTCAGCCTCCAGAGTGCTGGGATTAAAGGTGTGCACCACCACACCTGGCTTATGACCTGAATTTTATCCCCAGAACTCACATAGAAAAGATCTGGGTGTGATGACATGGATTTGTAATCCTAGCTCTGGAGAGAGGCAGAGATAGGTGGATCCCTGGGGCTCACTAGCCAGACAGGCTATTCTAGTTAATTAGTTCCAGGCAAGTGAGAAACCCTATCTCAAAAAAAGGCAGATGACACCTGAGTTGTCCTTTTGGCCTCTTCACACACATGCACACACTGGTGTGCACGTGCACACATTCGCGCACACATATAAGGTAAGAAACGTGAAATGACCAGTACAGAGTGTGTCTTTAATGAATCTAAACACTCCCTTCCTGAACATAAAGGATTCCACTGCTTTTCAGAGTCCTGGTCTTTACCGCATGGCATTTGGTCCAAAGAATCCTCTGGTTTCCCTCCTTACCAAGAGCTGAGTTCACTGTACTCCCCATCTGGACTCCACAGGTCCCACTGGCTTTGCTCCTGGAACCAGGATGAGAGGACAGCATTGTTTTCTTTTCTTTTCTTTTCTTTTTTTTCTTTTCTTTTCTTTTCTTTTCTTTTCTTTTCTTTTCTTTTCTTTTCTTTTCTTTTCTTTTCTTTCTTTCTTTCTTTTTTTTTTTTTTTTTGGAGACAGAGAGAGAGGGAGAGGAAGACAGATAGAGATGGGCGCGCCAGCAGTCTCTCAGCTGCTGCGAATGAAATCCAGATGTGTGCGCCCCCTTGTGGTCAAGTGCGGCATTGCGCCCTTGCGTCACTTTGCATCTGGCTAAACATTGGACCTGGAGATTGGAACCACTGGAGATTGGAACCAGCGTTCTTAGGCTTAGGAGGCAGGCGCCTTAACCGCTAAGCCATCTCTCCAGCCCGAGAACAGCATTTTTGATGAGACTTGAGTGTTTCCTGTGATATAAAGCTATATAACCGCACAGGAATGCATGCATTCTCTCCCCACACACACACATCCAGCACACACACATGGAAACCCCATACATGACAAGCTAAGTTGCACTAATGACTCATGTTTCCATCCTGAGTCTATAACATCCCAGGAGAGTGTTGTAGGGGATAAAACGGCAGCGTTAACAGCTGAGGGGATGAGGGCTTGGGATGAGAAGCCTTTTGGAAAGTAACAGTCACTGAGGGCCTCAGGAGCTGATTGGTGCCTACCTTGCTTAGAATTTAGTAGGTAATTCTTTTAAGATAACATAGTTTGGTGCTCAAATTAAGATTCCAATTAACTTGGTCCCAACCACAGATGGACCCCAATTATATTACTTCCTCATAAAGAGCTTATCTAAAATGGCGAGGTCAGGGGCTGGAGAGATGACTTAGTGGTTCAGCACTTGCCTGTGAAGTCTAAGGACCCCAGCTCAAGGCTCTATTCTCCAGGACCCACGTAAGCCAGATGCACAAGGGGGTGCCTGCATCTGGAGCTCGTTTGCAATGGCTGGAGGCCCTGGTGCACCATTCTCTCTCTCTCTCTCTCTCTCTCTCTCTCTCTCTCTCTCTCTCTTGCTCTTTCTCTCTGTTGCTAATAAATAAATAAAAATAAACAAAATCTAAAATAAAATAAAATGGTGAGGTCAACAAAATTCCAATTAGGAGTTCTCCAATAAACCATAACCAGCCTGTATGCTATGGGAATAGATTTCAGACTTGTTCTCAAATCCTCATGCCCCACCAGAAACACACACCCAGAGTCCTAATCATATGCCTGTCTGATGGTGTAAAAATCACCCGTACATTAAGAATTCCACCCCCAGCTGACTCTGGCACATATAAAAGATTGATAGCAAATGTGTTAAGTGGCTTGAAGACGCGCTTGCCCCATACCCTCAGGCTACCTTCCAGGTGAACCTGAAAACAGCAGCTCCCAGGGTGAGCCCAGCCTCGAGTCACCACTGGCCCATGATGAAGAGGTGGCAGCAGGGGGAGTGACCAACCCAAAGGGTGTTTCCACCTGACTTTCTAAACAAGCATCTCTCTGATGTATTTCTTGCAAAGCCTTTAGCGGACACACGTTAATATGAATCTTCCACACACGACATATCCGCTAGGCAACTATGAAGTATGTTGCCCAGCAGGGAAGAGGTAGAGTGGACCTTAATTTGAAAACGAATGAGAGCAGTCCTGGGGAAAGCGGGATGAGCTAGAAGGCTCTCACCTGCAAAGATTCTCCTTTTGGCTTCTGAATGTTGAAATAACCAATTTTTACATGAGAATGTGAGTGTGATGTGCATGCTTGGGTGTGTTTGTATGTTTATAAGTGCAGATATGTGTGTGGGTGCACATGCCTTTTTGTACATGTGGAGGCCAGAGGTCAACATCAGGGATATTCCTCAATCACTCTCCAGTTTTTTAGTGTGTATGTACATGTGTGTCTGCAGATGCGTGCACTCTACATGTATGTGTGTGGAGGCTAAGGAGGTTGTCATGAGTGCCCTCCTCCATGACTCTTCTGCTTCATTTCCTGAGACAGTCTCTCACTGGTCCTGGATGTTGCTTGGACTGGCTGACTAAGGAGCCTCAGTATTCTTTCTGTCTCTGCCACTACTCAAAGCTACAGTTACAGACATGTGTGCCCATGCCCAGCTTTTTACTGAGTGCTGGAGATCAAACTTAGGTGCTCCTACTTGCTCAGCAAGTGCTCTTACCACTGAGCTTCTCGCTAGCCCTTGAGTTTTTGAGACAGAGCCTTTACTGAACCCAGATACCACTGATCTGGCTAGGCTAGCCAGCCCGCCAGCCCCAGGGGTCTTGCTGTGTCTGCCTCCCCAGAACTGGAATAGTAGGAACACAGCAACATGCCCAGCTTTTACATGGGTGCTGAGGATCCAAACTCAGATCCTCATATTTGAGTGGCAAGCACTTTACTGAGGGAGCTATCACCCCAGCCCATGAGATAATGAGTTTTAAGCAAGCTTTCATTTTGGAAGTTTTAGTCCATTATCCATTGGTCCTATTGCTTTGAGACCTGTGGCAGCTCATCACAGCAGGAGCTCGTGGTGGGAACACATGGAGAGACAAATTTACTCACCTCATGGCTGGGAAACAAGAGAAAGGAGAAAGGGCTGAGTGTCACTAGCCCTCAAAGACACATGCTCAGTGACCTGAAGACCTTCTACTAGGTCCCACATCTTAAAGGTTCCACCACCTCCCAACAGATGCCACCCTAGGGAGCCAGCCTTTACCTGTGGAAACTTTGAGGAGTGCTTACCATTCAAATCAAGCAGTGTGCTGTGTGTCTTGCTTCAACAGTGTTTGGACAGAACAGACCAGGAGATTTCCAACTGCCTTCCAGTCTCTTCAGTAGCAACCTCCAGGGCTGTATGGCACAATGCAGGTCTGGCCCTAGCCAGACCGCATGCTAAAAGAAACCAGGCCACACCCCTCGGGTTTTCTCACCAGGATGGCGGGTAGTCAATGACAGGTAAGACTCCATAAGATGGGGCAACCTAAAACAGGCACCATCATGTGATGATCCCTTGAGGCCTGGGGTCAACAATGGCTTGGCAAAGAACCATGCCTCCCAGGGTCACCAAAAATAAAAACAAAAAGGAGGATATGTATGGCACAATGCACAGGGCCAGACCACATGCCAGAAGAAACCGGGAAATAGCTTCTGGGAACATGGCGTCCTGTGCAGGCCTGGTGGGACAACAGCTACAGTCCCATGCTCACGAGAAACCTGCTACAAGATTATCTGTCCAGAGACAGGCTGTCATTGGTCACAGAAAGGGGACCACCCCATACAATGATTGGCCAGCCAAGCCCCTTAAAACCCCCTACACTTCCTTGAATAAACAAGTTTGCAGCAGCTTGCCCTCTGTCTGCTTCCACCCAACTCCTGGAGTCTGTGTCGTAACTCTGCGCCTCTCACCCCCAACTCGGCAGAGACCCTGCCGTCCCTCCTAGGGCCAGACCCCAACACAGGACCATCTCCTCACTGTCTGCACCTTCCAGGGGCAGCCAGAACCTTCTAACTCCTTATTTCCAGACCAGCCATGACCTCCCAGATTGTCAGAATTATTCCACTGAGATGGAGGCTGCCATCACCCCCTGGTCAACTTGCACCTATGGGCCTCCTACACCTTCCTCTCTCAGGCTCCTCTTTCAACCTGGATGATGTGGCTCTGCAAGGTATGGGCCACTTCTTCCGAGAGGTGGCCAAGGAGAAGTGTGAGGGCATGGAGCGTCTACTCAAGATGAAAACCCAGCTCTGAGACCTGTCGGCACTCTTCCGGGATTGCAGAAGCCATCTCCAGATGAGGGAGGGAAAGCCCCGGAGGCCATGGACGCCACCTTGGTGCTGGAAAGGAACCGGAACCAGGCTCTTCTGGATCTTCATGTGCTGGGCTGTACCCACACAGACTCCCATCCTGTAACTTCTTGGAGAAGCATCAAGAAGATGGGTGACCACCTGACCAGTCTGCACAGACTGGCGAGCCCTCGGCCAGATCTGGGCGAGTATCTCTCTGAGTGGCTCACCCTGAAGCACGACTAGATCCTGCACAGCCTTCCAGGGGCTCCTGCTCTGCCTTAAGCACCCTCAGGACCTCCTCCGCCCAGCCTCTCCAGCCACCAGGGAGCTCTTTAACACCCAGAGCCCCTCCCAAGCTTTGAACCAAATGAAATAAAAGTCTTGTGCAGCAAAATTGAAAAAAAAAAAAAAGATTCAAATCATAACACCACACCTACATAGCACCTAAACCCACACTTCTGGCCACCTGTGACCTCTGGAACCTTGAACAGTAGCTGGGGCATAGCTGGAGGTGTGACCGAGATGTCAAATACAGAGCAGACTTTGACAGCTTATTGTGCCCACGCATGTACAATCTCGCAATGATTTTTCTAGAGATTACATACAGAAATGACATTTTAGATATACAAAGTTACATAAAATCATTATTGCTAAAATTGCTTCCACATGTTTGTTTTTTTTTAACGTGGCTAACAGAAAATTTCAAGTTGTACCTAAGCTTAACATTTTCTCTCCCATTGTTAACCAACACTAGCATTCAGCTGACTTTTTAGTTAAATAAACTTAGCCTTTTCTCGGGCAACACTAATCATGATATCACAGGTAGACTGGGCCAGTTACATATTGGAATAAGTACATCAAAGAGCTTGGTTACACACTACCTAAACTCAGCTTCTGCGTGCCCGTGGTGTTTAGAACAACACCATGGAAAGCGTGAGTCTACTCAACATCTCATGGCAGTGAGAAGAGAGAAGACGAGCAATGCCCACTTCTGTACTGTGACCCAAGGCCAGAGCCAGGCTGCCCTTATGGTCAGGGGTCTGAGGTTGGGCTCGCCTGGGGTACCTGGGTATGGGAAAAGACCTACATACAAAGAAGCTCCCATGCCACTCACATATTACATGAGTCTCAGCACAGAAGGCGTGGTGTCTGGGTTTCCATTCTGCTCTGAAATTTCACAAGCCTTTCTTAAAGGGCCAGAGGAAGTACAGCCGGTGCCTTTGAGTAACTGTGGGGCAGGCAGTGTCCGTCACAACTTCTGCCATCCAAGATGACTGTCTGGCCACCTTTGTCCTGTTCCTTCATCTCTCCACCCACCAGCCTGCCTCTCACTCTCACAGCAATAACCAGTGTTTGTCAGTCAAGACCTCACTTGGATCCACTGCACTGCTCCCAACTGTCCACCATATCTCAGGCAAGATTGTCTTCTGGGACAATTGCTTTGTCCGAAGGTAAAGACCCTCCAGGAAAGAAGAGAGGTCAGGCCAACTGTTCTTGTCCTGCAACTTTTTACATCTCACCCAATGTATATTTAGGAAGTGCTGAAGAGCCAGGCTATGACAAGAATGCTCCCATCGCCATCTAGAATCCTCAGAGGCTGGTGATAGACAGCTGGTAAAGTGCTTCCTTTGCGTGCTCGAGGACCTGAGTTTGCTCCCCCAGCACCCACATAAAAGCGGAGTGTAGTTCCACACCTGTAGTCCCGGAGATGGAAGGTCCCCTGGAACTTGCTGGCCAGTCAGTCTAGCCTAATTGATGAGCCCCAGATTTAGTGAGAGACCCCATCTCAAAAAATGACCATGAGAGTAAGGAAGACATCCCATAGCAACCTCTAGTCTCCACGTGCACATGCTCACACGTCTGATCACGCACAGATATACATACCACATACACACAAAGAATGACGAGAATGCCAACAAGAACTCAGACAGAGTAACAGTTGTGGTTGGTCACTGAGCAATGCCCACACATCAGGCTTAAGGCGCATGGGGTCTGCACCCTTTGACAAATCCTGAAGAAACGAAGCCAGAGACGTTGAGTACCCTCCCAAGATCACACAGCTTCTAGGTGGTAATGCCAGACTGCATCCTTAACCTGCTCCATGCATTTCCCCCTCCACGTTCGTTCCCTACACAGGATGGCAGAAAGCCAGAGAGGCCGCCGGGAGGGCAGAAGGTGAAACAGATTCAACGCAGCTGCCCGTATGTCCCTCGAGAGTCAACACAAAGGGCTGCTGTGGACTAGCACAATGGTGACTAGCCCAGGTGGCTTCTTCTCATTTGTCCCTCTTATCGCTACAGTTCCACACTCAGCAGAGCCCCCTCAACGTTATCCTCTGCATGCCTGTCCCCAGGGGTCTGTGACAGGCTTTCAGGGTCTGTCCGGTTGACAGCTTAAAGCTGACAAGATCAGTGTTGAAAACGGAGCCCCTTAACTGAGCCTCAGAAAAGTGCCCATGGCCCTCCTAGGGGACCCCATGATGGATGGGCCTCTCTCTGAAGGTCTAGAGGGACAGCAGGAAAGGGCTGAGGTCTTCAAAGCCCCACCAGAGCTACCAGGAGGTCAAATGCTGTTTTAATGACTACCCTGTGCCAGCCGCTGTCTGTCTTGGGCAGATTCCACACTTCCTAGAGGGCAAAGGCCCTCCGCCAGACTCCCCTCTGTCCTAGCACGACTCATCTTCTAGCACCATTTCTCCTCACAGGCCAGGGCCTGGAGCAGGGCACCAGCTAGCAACACTGAGAGGACCCTTACCTTAAGGTGGTGTTTCCTGGCCCCTCCTACACAGGGTGTCATGAAACAAGCTGACAGACACAGCACACATCTGAAGTGGATCCAAGCAGGGAGAAAAGGGGAGAGGGAGGGAGAAAGGGTCAGGGAAGAGAGGCATGCATGCATGGATAGATTCAACAAATATTTGCTGGTTGCCTATCAGTACCAGGCCCTTCCATAAGCCTTAGGGAAACAGATACAGCTCTGAAACAGTTTTATACACAGGGGTTCCTAGAAGGAAATGTTGCAGGGTGGTCAGCCCTGAAAACATTTGCGCACACACACACATATGCACACACAAGAAAACATCAGGGGGTCTGGGATTATCATAATAATCTACAGGCAGTTCATTGGAAGTTCACTGGAATTTCACACAGGATTGGGAACATGAGAATGTATGCAGCAGGATACTATGAGAGCTTCCTTGTATTCAGCACTTATTATGTATCACAGTACCCTTAGAAACACACACAAGGCTGGAGAGATGGCTTAGCGGTTAAGACACTTGCCTGCAAAGGCTAACAACCTGAGTTTGATTCCCCAGTACCCACGTGAAGCCAGATGCACAAAGTTATGCATGCACCTGGAGTCTGTCTGCAGCAACTGGAGGCCCTGGTACACCCATTCTTTCTGTCCGTCTCTCTTCTATCTATCTCTCTCTGCTTGTATATAAATAAAATTAAATTTAAAAAAAGAAACACACAAAACACCCACTTTCCAGGTAAACCACGATGGCATGACAGATCAGGTGCCTAACCTAAGTCATTAAGTAGTAAAAATGACTAAGCCAGGCACATCACTGGGCACCTTGTCCTCACACCCTGTGCTGTAGATTCCCACCAAAGGAACCATGTCCAGGTGAAACAAAACTCTTTGAGCTTATGGTGACATCTCCTCAATAATACTGGAATAAGCCCTGGGTGGTGGAAGAAGGGTGAGGGACAGAGGCAGAGTTCAGCCAGGTGTGCTACTGTCCCCCTGAGAGCCCATGAAGACACACCAACAGCCCTGGGACTGCCACACAGTTTCAGAGCTAGGGCACTGAAGGTCACCTTCCACACAGAAGCAAGAACTAGAGAGATTCTAGAATTATCTTCTGCTGTGACACAGGCATCTGTCCCTCCCATGGTCTTGGTAACTTTGTAATGGCACCATTTGCTCGGGATGACTTCCCCAGCATGTCCAGTCACATGGAACCTTCTGTCTGTCTGAGTGAAAGGCTGCTGTCCTCTGTGTGGTTGCCTGGATTGGTTTCTTCTGTCAGCTGTATTAATTTCTTTTCTCATTGCTGTGACCAAATGCCCAAATAGAAGCAATTTAAGGAAGGAAGGCGTAGTAAGGCTCATAGTTTGAGGGGATGTCTTCCAGCATTGTGGGAAAGGTAAGGCAGCAGGAGAGTGAGGCAGCTGGTCACGTGGTGTCTCAAGTCAGGAAGAAGAAAGAATGGACAGGAAGTGGAGCTAGGCTACCAAACCTCAAAACCTGCCCCCAGTGACCCACTTCCTCCACTGAGGCACCACAACTTTCCAAAACTGTCACTAGCTGGTGACCAAATGTGCAAACACATGTGCCTATGGGGTCAGGGGTGGGGGCATTTCACATTCAAATATAAGCTAAGAGTGATCCAAACACAGAGTGGGGTCTGGAAGCCACTGACATTGCCCTGGTTCCTGCACTGTCCCCATCTGGTGGTGCCAGTCCTCTCTCAGCCTCACGGCACTGTTTTGGAAGAACTGAAATAATTCAAAGCATTGTACAGAAACAAGGTGGGGCTGGGAGTGGGATTTTTGTTGAGTATTTTTTGTTTTAAGTTGTGTTTGTCAATGGCCCTCACTTTGGACTGAGGACCACAAAAGGATAAAATTCCTTCCGCGCGGTGTTGAGTGTGGCATTTCACACTAGTCCACACGAAAGGTCTCCATGACGAGCCACAAGGACACTCTCTCTTCATGGAGCAGGTAGAAGACGGCTGTAAGGATAATTCAAAGACAACTGGATTTCCCTTATTCTGGGGCCAGTGTTAACTGAAATACTAGCGGCCCAAATCATCTGCTTGGCCGAGGTCCTCAGCCTGAGGGGAAAGCAGAGACGTGGAATATGAAGAGCTGGGGAGATCGTTCAGTCAGTAAAGTGCTTGCCGTGCAAGCACGTGGACCGGAGCTCAGATCCCCCTCACCCAGGTAAAATGCCAGGTGTGATGGCACATACAGAAATCCCAGCTCTAGAGAGAGGCAACGTGTGGATCCCTGGGGATTAAGGAGAACATCTGACTTTGACTTCTGGCCTCCATACATGCACAGGCCCCTGCACACACATGGACTGACATACATACAAACATACACACACACACACACACACACACACCACATATACAACACTAAAAAGAAAAAAAAGAAAAAAGCCGGGTGTGGTGGTGCACGCCTTTAATCCCAGCACTCGGGAGGCAGAGGTAGGAAGATCACCTTGAGTTCGAGGCCACCCTGAGACTACATAGTTAATTCCAGGTCAGCCTGGACCAGAGTGAGACCCTACCTCACAAAACCAAAAAAAAAAAAAAAAAAAAGAAAAAAAACCTTCTCTCCCCAAAGGCCAGGATGCTGAAGGAATGAGATCTGTTCCTGAGGCCAGTGGGGCTCCATCCCTTCCCTCTGACATGAGACCATCCGTGGGAAGGAAGGGAAGGGACAGAAGCAATGTACACCTGGCAGTTTACTGTGGTCTGACAGCACTGCACTGGAGTGACCACTCTGAAGTGGAGAGGAAGGGGCAAGCAATGACCCTCCCTCCAAAGAGTAGACAAGAGCCTGGGGAATGGCCGATCTGGTCAGATCTGCAGCAGCCTTATTCTGAGAGAGCCGGACGGACCCACGAGAAGTGGGGAGCTATGGCCCCAGGGGACACAGAGCCACTGCTGCCTCGTTGGTTGAGGTGGGGACTGTGGTCACATAGTCACACCACGTCCACACCAGACAGAGAAAGTCCCTGTGTCTGAAAAACAAACACTTATAAATAGGGAAGTGTCTGAGGCTGAGAAAAATCAGCAGACACCTGACAGCTTTCCTTACGCAAATCGCAATTAGTATACCAAAACAAGTGACTAAAGCTAGCATCACTTATGAAGAAGTTGACAGTCAGATGGCTGGAGTCAGAGGCTTAGAAAACAGGAAGCACCAGATGTAATATCAAATGACCCAGACAGTGAAAAGCAAGGCAAAAAAAAAAAAAAAAAAAAAACTATATTGGAAGACAGGAAGTCACAACCATGCCACAAACATTACAGATATTTGTCTGAGATATGCTTGGCTGGGTGCCCTGTCACAGCCAGAAAATCTAGGGGCATAACAAACATGGAGACACTTAGAGAGACAAGGCCTTCAGCAATGTCCAAACTGAGGACATGGCTCAGTGGTAGAGTACACGACCAGCATACGCAAGACCCTAGGTTCAATCCCTGACACCATGAGAGAGAGAAACAAAAATAGTTAATCTGATAACCCTCCTGAAAAATCTCATGCCTGAAGCCAAAACAAATGAAAGTTAATGAAAGAGGTCATGTTGCCAGGGTGTAAGTATCAGCTACAGCCAAAGCTGCATCAGGATAAACCTGGTTTGGAGTTCCTGTCACCTCCCTCAAGCCCACCTCTGTCCAGGTGAGAGCAGTGACTCGTTGTTTCTGGAAGTGCTTTTTCCTCCGGGTCACCCACCCTCCTGCACTCTTGTGTCCGCCCAGCTGGTCTGCAAGGCCGGGAGGTTAACAGCTCCACTCTCCTCCTGAGCACACCTACGACTTCACCTGTCACATGAGCCCTGGGCTTCTGCAGGAACTACTGGGGAAAAGAATAACTTTATCAACTGGAATTCCTAACCTGTCAGGATAAAATCTTACAGCTGGAGCTGGAGAGAGACTCAGGGGGTAAGGCGTTTGCTGTGCAAGCCTGAGGACCTGAGTTTGGATCCCAAGTAGGCATGTAAAAATGCCAAGCATGCAGGCTGGAGAGATGGCTTAGCGGTTAAGGCGCCTGCCTGCTAAGCCTAAGAACCTGGTTCCAATCTCCAGGTCCCACGTTTAGCCAGATGCAGTGACGCAAGGGCGCAAGGCCACACTTGACCACAAGGGGGCGCACGCATCTGGATTTTGTTCACAGCAGCTGAGAGACTGCCGGCACACCCATCTCTATCTGTCTCCCTCTCCCTCTCTGTCTCTCTCTGTCTCTCTCTCCAAAAATAAATAAAATACTAAAAAAGAAAAAAAATGCCAAGCATGGTGCCACACACCTGTAATCCCAGCAGTGGGGAGGCAGAGATAGGAGAATCCCCAGGGTTTGCCAGTTAGCTAATATAGCCAAATTGGTGAGTTCTGGGTTCAATGAGAAGCCTTGCGTTGATAAATAAGGAAGAGAGCAAGAAGAAAAGTAAAATGAAAAGCTATTGAGGAAGGCGCCTAATGCCTCCTCTGGCCTCCATGTGCACACACACACACCCCCACACGTATGAACACATACCCACTTACACACATACCACAGCAACTCAAAAGCAACTCTTACAGTTCTCAAAGCCACTGTGTGGATAGAACCTGCTAGAGAATGAAAACTTACGCGAAGGAATGCAATGCAGTTAATACAGAGGAAAGAGGAGACTATGTCTACGTGAGGTATTCACTATGCCCTCACCAGGCACCACACCACAGTCCTGAGCTTCCAGCTCTGGGACCAGTAATGCCCTCTCTGCGGCTTCACTTAAGAGATAAAGCACTCGCTGGGCAAGCATGAGGACTTGAGTTTGGGCCCCCAGCACCCACATAAATGTTGGGTGGGCATGGCAACCACCTGTGATCCCAGCACTGGGCAGCAGGGGCAGGGAAGCCTGGGAAAGGCCAGCTGGCTAGCTTGACTAGGTCAATCAGCAAACTCTAGGTTCCACCAAGAGACCCTGTCTCAATTAATATAGTGGAGAGTGATCAAGAAAGACACCTGACGTCAGCCTCCACGCTCACACAAACATGGCCCTACCACATGCACACACGCCTGCACCCCCCCCCACACACACACACCCTTGTCCTTACTGGACTGACTGAGAATATGGCTCCCTAGTAGAAAGCTAACTAGCATGGACAAGGTCTGGGTTCAATCCCCGGCACCACAAAACAAAAACAAACGAGTCTGTCACTTGCAATAAGAGGGCTCTAGTAATGTCATAGTGCCGTAAACTTGATGCGGTAGTCAGGGGACTTTCCTTTTCTTTCTTTGTCCTGTAGCAGCCTGCCGCTCTCTTAGCCAGAGAGCTTCATAAAGTTTCTTTCTCTTTCGAACTCTTTCCCCGTCTGAGATGCAGACATTCAACCAGGAGTAAACAGCACCCAGAAAGTACAAAAGTATGACTTCAGAACTCCCCGTATTGTCCTGAAATGTTTCAGATCCCTAAAAGCAACGTTCAGGATACATTTGGCCTCCCATTGCAGCAGGGGACTTCAGCAGTGTTACAGAGCACAAGCAACTTCAGCTAAATGTTTCCTCTGTAAGCCCAGCCGTGCAAAGGGTTTCAGATGTGAGAGTCCTACCCTTTGCTTCCAGGCAAAAGGTCTGTTGTCCCTGGATGGGCAGCAGCCTGTGGATGGATCAGATGAGATGCAAAGTCCTGACCATCAAGAAATAAGGTTAGTGGTGGAGAAGATGTCTTAGTGGGAGCTTGCCATGCACACGTGAGAAGAGAGCCTGAGTTCAGTTCTCAGAACCTATGCCAAAAAGGTATAGTCAGGCATGGTGGTGCACGCCTTTAATCCCAGCACTCGGGAGGCAGAGGTAAGAAGATCACAATGAGTTTGAGGCCATTCTGAGACTACATAGTGAATTCCAGGTCAGCCTGGGACAGAGCAAGACCCTACCTCGAAAAACCAACACCCCCAACAAAAAAAAAAAAAAAAACCTCAGGCATAATGGTTCACACTTGCAATCCCAGAGCTTGGGAGAAAGAGGAAGATCTCTGGATCTTACTAGCCAGCCCGTCTAGAGGAATTAGTGAGCTCTGAGCCAATGGGAAACACGGTCTCAAAAAAAGTAGATAGCATTCCGGAGGGTGACACCCAAGGTTCTCCTCTGGCTCCACATATGAATGCACACATGTGCCTGTGCAAACATGTACCCACACACATACGAGCACACATTCACATGTACACGTAACACACAAAAAACCAGAAATATTTATCAATTTTAATTATGCAACTTTTGGTGATTATTTAGGTTGCAAGTAACAGAAAAGGCAGCTCAGAGAGGCCCAAGCAAACAGAAAAAGACGATAATAAGTCGACACTCTATCTCAGGCATAGTTGGACCCAGACCCCAAGTGATGTCTTTAGGAAGATTCTCTCCTCTGTCTCTGTGGCACTCTATTCTCTTGGTGAGCGCCTCACACTGGTTCACTTGGGTATCTAGCAGCAGGTCCAAGGCAGCAGCCCCAGGGGACAGGAGAGAGTGCTTCATTTACCAATGAGCGAGCTATCCAACTGGGTCTGCTTCTGTGTGACTTCCTCCAAAGCAAGCAAACCTTGTACAGACACACACACACACACACACACACACACACACACACTGCCATTGGGGTGAGGTCAGCTCCATATGGCTCCATGAACCAGAAAAGAGAGAGAGAGAGAGAGAGATTGAGGGGGGCGGGAACCGAAGGCAACTTAGAATCTGATTGGAGAAGAAGGGGGAATGGATGGATGGGTGACAGGAAGAAACAAACAACATAACAGTTTTGAGACACGTGGAATGAGTCCACCCTGGAGATAGCATGTTTCTTTTCCTTCTATGACGAGAAGCAACCACTGTTTTCTCAAGCCCTGCAGAAGGGCAGTAGAGATGACACAGGAGCTCAGAGTTTGGAAAGTACCAGCTAATGGGAAGGATTTGGTACCTAGGAGGCCCTTAATGTCCCTAAAGCTGTGCCTGAGCTGTGTTTGGTCTTTCCCCAGGGTACAGTCTGCCTGGGGTGCAGGGTACTGTGATCGTACACGTAGTGCAGGGACAGCCACTACAATGTGGAGGCACTACCAGCACCCCACAAGAGGACTGTCACAGAATGGGTCCTCCATGTGAACAGAGCAGAGAGGCAGCCTACAGAATGGGAGAAAAATCTCTGCAGCTATACAGCTGACAGAGGACTAATATCCAGGATATACAAAGAACTCAGAAAATAGAACAATAAGAAATCAAACACCCCAATTAAAAATGGGCTATGGAACTAAACAGAGAGTTCTCAGGAGAAGAAATACAGATGGCATATAAACATCTAAAAAGTGTCCTGCATCCTTAGTCATCAGGGAAATGCAAATTAAAACTACTTTGAGATTCCATCTCACTCCTGCCAGAATGGCTACCATCAAGAAAACAAATGACAATAAATGCTGGTGAGGAAGCAGAAAGGGGGAACCCTTCTACACTGCTGGTGGGAATGCAATCTGGTGCAGCCATTGTGGAAATCAGTGTGGAGGTTCTTGAGACAGCTAAAAATAGATTTATCATATGATCCAGCTATAGCACTCCTAGGCATATATCCAGAGGACTCTTCTCACTACCTTAGAGATACTTGCACAACCATGTTTATTGCTGCTCTATTCACAATAGCTAGGAAATGAACCAGCCTAGATGTCCCTCCACAGATGAATGGATAATAAAGATGTGGTACATTTACACAATGGAGTTCTATTCAGTGGTAAAGAAAAATGAAATTATGAAATTTGCAGGGAAATGGATGGATCTGGAAAGGATTATACTAAGTGAGGTATCCCAGACCCAGAAAGCCAAATGTCACATGTTCTCTCTCATATGTGGATCCTAGCTACAAATGTATAGACTTATGTGTGAGCTGAAACCAAAAATTGGTAGCAGAGGCCAGTAAGGTATAAAAATGCTATAAGGGAAAGAGGAAAGTACCTAAGGGGATGGACAGATGGATGGATGGATGGATAGATGATAGATAGATAGATAGATAGATAGATATAGATAAATAGATAGATAGATAGATAGATAGATAGATGATAGATAGATAGATAAATAGATAGATGGATAGAGATAGATAGATGACAGATAGATAGATAGATAGATAGATAGATAGATAGATAGATAGATAGATAGATAGATGATGGATGGGTAGATTAGATAGATAGATAGGAGATAGATAGATAGATAGATAGATAATGGATGGATGGATGGATAGATAGATAGGCAGACAGACAGATAAGGGAGTGGAATGGCCTAAGCAAGGCCAGGGGACAAGACTGAGTAAAGGAAGAGTGGGGGTAGGGTCGATCAAAATTCAATATATTCTGAATAAGACACATGAAAGCCCACTCTTTTGGCTAATGGCACATCCAGAAACCATAGATTGTTACTAGAAAATTTTCAGTACTAGGAATTGGATACCTTTCAGTGAGCTATTGGCCAGGGAGGTCCCTGTTGCCTCCAAAGCATCACAGTCTATTGCCAAGGCCCTGGTTTCCCCTGAGAAACAGATGGTAAGACTCTATTGCTGAAGACTTCACATGCCTGGGCAGCAGGGTCACTGAGATATCAACTTGGGGCTAGGCTGAAAACCTCCCTGTAGACCAGCTGACTGTAAGCTGGAAAAAGCTGCACTGCATGCAGCCCAATGGGAGACAGAAGTCATCAGTGGTGAAACAGTGGACACTGGAAGCTTCAAGTTTGGCCAGACAGGCCCAAGGACTGAACGGGTACAATAGTGTCATGTCTGCTCTTGGGGAAACCAACTGCTTTCTAATTGGACTGAAGGCCCTCTCTATGGGAGGGAATACATGCCTGGTACTGAAAACCTAATCAGAAGCCTATGGCAGGAGAGGTCATGAGCCTTAGGGGTATAAAGCCTGCTCTTGTCTGGCTAAATGTATATATTATTCTCACTAAACTGCCCCGTAAGCACTACAGTTAATGTTCATATTCATCTATTAATGCTACTCTCACTTTTGGTTAGAGCAGCTTCTCTTTGCAGATGATAGTGACCACTGGGATGATCCATAAGGCAACATAGTGCTGAGAAGAAGTGACAGAGGAGTGTCCAGCACTGAAACACCTCTATCACACCCTCCAAGGCTCAGGGTCCCTTGCGGCAGAAAGAATTTAAGAGCCAAAAGAAGGGTACCACTCCTTTCAATGCAACTGTCCAGACAGAAATTGGCCTCAATATCCATGACCTTGAAGTGCCTAGCAATACCTCTGCAAGACCCTCATAATAGGAGAAAAAGATGATGACATCAAATTAAAAGAGACTAATGGAGAGAGGGAGGTAATATGATGGAGAATGGAGATGTGAAGGGGTAAGTGGGGAGGGGAGGGAATTATCCTGGTTTAGTGTCTGTAAGTATAGAAAGTATATAAAAAGTATACAAAAAACAGAATGGAGCTGGGCTTGGTGGTGCACGCCTTTAATCCCAGCACTGGGAAGGCAGAGGTAGGAGGATCACCATGAGTTCGAGGCCACCCTGAGACTACTAGAGTGAAACCTTACCTCAAAAAAGCCAAAAAAAAAAAAAAAAAACAGAACGGGTCCTCTTTCTACCACATCCAGTTGTGTTCTACCAACATCAAGTTGGAGCACAGCAGAGCAAAACAAACAACAACAACAACAAAAACAACAGATGGGGGCTAGGGAAATGGTTCAGGGGTAAGTGCACTCGCTACACAAGCAGGAGTTTGATCCCTAGCACCCACGTAAAAAGCTGGGCATGGCTGCACATGTCTGTAACCCATGCTGACATGGGGCAAAGAGAGGAGGGTGCTGAGTCTCTGTCAACCATTGTAACCTAAAAATGAGTTCCAGATTCAGGAAGAGCAGGCGTCTTGAGAAAATAAGGCAGAAGAATGACAGAGGAGGATGCCCAGCATCCTTGACACGCACAAGTAAACTTAAAAACAACAGCTGATCTAGCTTCCATGTGTACCTGACTCACAGTGAGTCACATCCTCAGGGACCAGCTCAGCCGTGCCATTGTTATCAACGAAAGAGTTCGTACGTCCTGCACACACGAATGTCAGGTGGTCATCAGTCAAGTTAGGGGCTGTTGTCTTTTGACCCGGAATGCAAATCTCTACTAAGACGTCCACTGGTCTTGGTGTTAACATAATGTGCCTCCCAGAGGTCATTTCAGTTAAGGATAAATTATGACATCCAAAGGAAAGCACGTGGGTCTGTATTTGATCCACTCTGTCAGTCCTGTCTTGGCAGCACTACTCATTCCTAATCTTCACGAATGTTCCAAGACTGGCCTTTGAGGCAGCCGAGCAGAAATTGCTCTAGTGCCCATCAAATCTCCTGCACCTCTTTAAAAAAATTTTTTTATTGACAGCTTCCTTAATTGTAGACAATATCCCATGGTAATTCCCTCCCTCCCCCCATTTTCCCCTTTGAAACTCCACTCTCCATCATATCCCTTCCCCTCTCAATCAGTCCCTCTTTTGTTTTGATGTCATCATCTTTTCCTCCTATTATGATGGCCTTGTGTAGGTAGTGTCAGGCACTGAGAGGTCATGGATATCCAGGCCATTTTGTGTGTGGAGGAGCACATTGTAAGGAGTCCTACCCTTCCTTTGGCTCTTACATTCTTTCCGCACCCTCTTCCACTATGGACCCTGATCCTTGGAAGGTGTGTTTGAGATGTTTCAGTGCTGAGCACTCCTCTGTCCCTTCTTCTCAGCACCATGGTACCTTCTGAGTCATCCCAAGGTCACCACCATCTGAAAGAGAAGCTTCTCTAACCAAAAGTGAGAGTAGCATTAATATATGGGTATGAACATTAGAGAAGTGCTTACTGGGCAGTTTGGTGAGCATAGTGTATACATTTAACCAGACACCAGCAGGCATTACACCCTTAGGGCTCATGACTACCCCAGTCATGGGTTTTCAGTATCAGGGATATATTCCCTCACATGGAGCGGGCCTCCAGTCCAATTAGAGAGTGGATGGTTTCCCCCATAACAGACATGCCACTAATGCAACTTGTTCAGTCATTTGGCCTGGCTAGCCAAATTCAAGGCTTGCAGGGTCCACTATTGAATATCTGCACTGGTGATTTCTCTCTCCCCATTGAACTGCATGCAGTGTAGCTTTTTCCAATCTTTCTGTCAGCTGGTCCACATGGAGGAGCTTTCAGCTCAGCTGCAATAGGATTTTTCAGTGACCTTGCAGCCCAAGTATGTGGAGTCTTCAGCAATAGGGTCTTCCCATCTATTCCTGGTGGGAAACCAAGGGCCTCAGCAATGACCTGTAATGTTTTAGGGGTATCTGTGACTTCTCTGGCCAACAACTCACTGGAAGGTATTCCATCCCTGACACTGAAAATTTTCTAGTAACAATCTATGGCTTCTGGATGTACTATTGTCCAAAAAAGTAGGTTTCCATATGACTTATTTATATCCTCTTAGATTTTGATTAGCTCTCCCTCCACCTTTCCTTTACTCAATCTCTTCCCCTGACCTCCCTTAATTGGACTTCTATGTGAATAGGAAAAAAACTCAGCAGCAGAGGCCAGTAAGCTAGAAAGAGGATATAAAGGGAATAGAAAGGGAGGGAGGGGCAACTTAGTGGATGGTATTGTATATATGTAAGTAGAAGAACAGATTAATGGGGGTGAAAACTGCCCTTCTTTACAGTATAGGGATAACCTGACTACCACCAGTCACACACCATTTTTTTCTCTCCAACCCAGGAAGCCAGACTGATGGCCATGGTACATGCTAAGAAAAGAAATGTCCTAACAAGGGCTGGTGAGATGGCTTAGCAGTTAAGTACTTGCCTGTGAAGCCTAAGGACCCCAGTTCTAGTCTTGATTCCACAGTACCCATGTAAGCTAGATGCACAAGGTGGTGCATGCATCTGGAGTTTGTATGCAGTGGCTGGAGGCCCTAGTGTGCCCATTCTCTCTCTCTCTCTCAAATAAATAAATAAAAATAAAATATTAAAAAAAGAAGGTACTAACTAAAAGTCAGAGTGCTAATATCTATATATGTGTCTTCTGCTATGTATGGACTAAACCCCCCCCCCAAGCTTAGAGGGATAACGAACAAGCATCATGGCTGGAGAATCTGCCAGTGTCAATATTTCACAGAAGCTCTGTGGCTGTCTATAGAGCTGAGGTGGGGGTTGGAATGGAACTTTCCAATGAAGACCTTAGTGAAGCATTCTCAGGGTCAAGCTACCCCATGGAAGCATGGAGTTATGAGTTCATGTGCAGTTGGTTTCAATATGTGGCTGTTTAAAAGCACTACTATTTTCAGCATGCTGGCAGAATAAATATTCATATTAATTTGAATACAGCAGCTGTTTGTTAGGCTTATGCAAAGGACCAGACATTATGATATACTCTTTATCCTCAAAACATGTCTGTGAGGAGGGGCTGCCATTATCCCCATTTTGCAGATGAGAAAACTGAGTCTCAAGATTTGTAGACAGGAATCAACCCCAGCACCATCACCCTGAGCCCATTCAATGTGTGAGAAGGATCTGTGGCCCAGGAAGTTTACTTCACCTCCTCCCCTCAAAGGCACCTCAGGGTTTTCCCACCACTGCCAACTTCAAGGCTCCTTCTCTGTCCTCCTGCTCTGAACCTGACTCACCCCAACCTCTCTATCCTCACTTCAAGAGTTCCACTCCAGGCTGCATGTTCATTGTGTTTGTTTGTCACTCATTTCCCTGCCACACCTAAGCAACACAGGGGAAACTTCCTCCCATACCCACATTTGTCTGCAAGCTGCTTCTGCCCTGGGAGAACCTGCCTCCTCTTCTCCATTATGGGAGACCCTGAGTCAAGTACCTTCTCAAAACATCACCATTTTCCACAGCTCACTCTGTTAAAAGCTGCACAGTCTATCCGGTGTTATTCGTTCTTTCAAGGCTTAGATACTGCCTTGAGTTGGTTTGTGTTGGATACACGCAGATCACCAGCCCAGGTAGAACACAAACCGCACACATCCTGCTACCTCTGACTCACTTTCACATCTAGCACAGGGCCAGGCCACATCACCCAGCTCAGCCCCCAAGAGGGCACAGTCAAGATAACTCAGCACCTTCTGGCTGCGAGGACACTAGGATGTGAAACTGTCTATGGAACTGTTGGCCTTTGCTTAATTACCATCATACAGCTGAAATCAGCCCCTGAAAAGGGACAGCCCACAGGAGACTCAAGCTCCAGCCACCTCCCACATCAACATGGCCCAGACTAGAGGCAGCCAAAGGAAGAGCCAACTGCTCCCGCACCATGGAAAAGGAGGCAGAGGATGGTACAGTGCAGTGGGCTTCAGGACAGAAATCCATGCAGCACACCTCTCAGGTTTCTGAGCCGAGAAGTAGATCAAGATAGGAGAGACACAGAATATATAGGTAGTTGAAAGTAAGAAAGATAGTGATAGGTAGACAGATAGATGATATAAATAAATCGATTTTATTTTTCTGATTCTCTAAAATGATTTTCTAAAACACCAAGCTGGGGTGGTGGCGCACCTCTTTAATCCCAGCACATGGGAGGCAGAGGTAGGAAGATCGACTTGAGTTAGAGGCCAGCCTAAGACTACATAGTGAATTTCAGGTCAACCTGGGCCAGAGCAAGACATTACATTGAAAAAAACATATGGAGGGTTGGAGAGATGGCTTAGTGGTTAAGGTACTTGCCTGTGAAGGATCCAGGTTTGATTCCTCAGTACTCATGTAAGCCAGATGCACATGCAGGCACATGCATCTAGAGTTCATTTGCAGTTGCTAGAGTCCCTGGTGCACCCATTCTGTCCCTTCCTCTCTCACTCAAGTAAATAAATAAACATAAAATAATAAGAAAAAATGGAAACTCTGAAAAGTGTAACACATTTTATTATTATTCATTGCTTCATCTTTTAATATATTTTCTTACAGTTATTTTTTATTATTTTTTGAATGGATATGCAGGTGTTGTGTGTGCACGTATGTATGTATATTCATATTTCTGTGGGTGCATTGCGTGTGAAGTCTAAGCCATCTCCCCAGCCCCCTCCTTAGAGCTATTTTGTTGTTGTATCCTGCCTGGCACTGAGTTAACAAACGTGACTCATTCCAGTGCTCAAAAAGGGAAGAACACGCGGAGGTAACAGGAAAGAGTCATGCGGTATAAGGCTCAGCCAAAGAAAAGAGTGTGGAGAAGCCCTGGAAGGTTCCACACAGAAGGAGAAGAACAAACAGCCAGAACTGGGAAAGGGCTGGCACTGGGCTCCCTCAGCATGGCTCCTGACACCTTGAATAAGCCAGGGGAGAGGAGCCGATGGGACCGGGAGCTGCATGCAGCTGCTGGGGACCTTTAGAGCTTTTTCTGCAATGCTTACTATACCTCGTGTTCTGTAGCCACAAGATTCTGAAGAAGGCTTTATGCAAATAAAGCCACGAGATAAAAAGTATACACTGTCCACCTGCATGGGTTGTTCTTTTACGGGTTTAACCAGCCATAGTTCAAAATATTTGGTGGAAAATTGCATCTGTACTAAATATAAGAAGTTGTTAATCAGTATTCCATAAACAATACAGTATAGCAACTCTTGACATAGTATTTATATTATTTAATAGTATAGGTTATGTAGGGATGGTGAAGAGAGATTATATGCAAACACTATATACCATTTTCTTATCACCTAGTCATCTTTGGATTTTGGTAGCCTCAAGGGATTCTAGACCTAATTCCTATGGCTACTGAGTGATGTATGCATATAGATAGAAACATACATGTCTTCATATGTTACCCACACATAGACTCTGTTGACACACATAAAATGAATCACATTTTGTTAAAAAGGAAAACTCCGTGACAATGGGGACATTATAGAAAAGTTGGGTCACATGGTTTGTTCACCATAGGATGCAGCGTGCATGCTCTTTCTCAACCCTGCATTTGAGCAGTCAGTGCTGTACACGCTCCAGTGTAGAAGCAAAGAGTCAGGGTATCTGTAAACAGAACTGGTCCATTCACCTCCAATCAAAACAGGATGAAAACTAAACAGTCTTGTGCAAGGACTTCATTCTCCCACACAGAGCTTTGAACCAGGAAATCAAGAGGCCCTGACCATCAGCAAGCAGGACCATTTCTAGCTATTTTGCATTTCCTACCTTAAAAGTACTTTTTTGTGGGGGTGCATGTTCATGTCATGTGTGTGACTGTGGGCACATGCATGCCACAGCACATGTGTGGAGGTCAGGGATAACTGGCAGGTGTTGATCATAGCCTCCCATCTTGTTTGAGTCAAGATCTCTCATTTTTTCACCTCTGTGGTTGCCAGGCTAGCTGGATAAAGACTGGAACTTCTCCCATCATCGCTACTTCCCTCCTCACCATAGGCATTCCAGCATTGCAGCTCTAGCATTTGACTTTTAGATGGATTCTGGAAATGCAAACCCAGGGACTCATGCTTACACAGATTTCATTCACCTAGCCATCCGGCCCTGAAGCGACCTGCCAGAGCCTGGGTTATGGAAGTGACTACTAAAGAGACCCAAAACTCATCAAAGCACTGAGAATGAATGATTACTGAGTGCTCAGCACCAAACGAGACATTTATATCACCTTCCAAGGCTTGAAACATTGCAGAAAAGGAGGCAGAAAGAATGTGAGGAGCGCTCTGCAACATGGTCTTCCATACATGAAGTGGCCTGTTCATTCCCAACCCCACAGCAACTGTTGTTACCTGCACAATATCAGGCCCATTAGCACCCCATCATGGTTGATGGAAGAGGGCAAAATAAAAAGACAGCAAAGTAGAAGGGGGAGCTAGCTGGAAATAAGAAAAGATTCAAGGGAAGGGGCACAGGAAGGAGGGGACAAGAGAAGGAAACTGAGGGGATCATAATCAAAATACATCATATACATGTGTGAAAATTGTCAATAAAAAGTTTTTAAACAGAGTTTGGGCCAAGAAGGAATAAGAGGGCACACAAGTTATAATTTTTAATCAGTAAAGTAACAAAATGAAGTACAGACCAAAACCACCTTAGTCCCAGGATCCCAGATACGGTGAGTTCGGGGCTCCGACTATCCTGACAAGGAGTGAGTAAGGCAGATATGGTGCTTAGAACAACCCATAGATATAACCACAGGGCCTACATGCACAGTTAAAGTAAATGTGATTCATTCGCAGCACCCACAGAAAGGCATCAAAGGAGTTCAGGGCACAGCAGACTCTGGAGTAGCCAGTTTTAGGTAAGGTTCAAAAAATGAACACTTTTCTGCCTGCTAATATCGGAAACCCAACTTGTGCTCTCAGTGCCCAGGAAGATAAATCAATCAAATAAATTAGCAATAAGATACTGACTATAATAAAGGGAGTTAGGGAGATGGCTCAGTCAATAAAACGTTAAGCATGAAAACCTGAGTTTGAGCCCCGCAACCTATTGAAAAAGCTGAGTATGGTGATGTGGGCTCAATCTAATTTCAAAACATTGTGAATAAGACTTATGTAAAATTACTTTTTGACCAGCCCAGGGAGTTGTTGGCCAGGTCCCAGAGACAAGAGGATCGCTGGGCTCATTGGCCAGGCAGTCTAGCCTGCTTGGTGAGTACTAGATCAGAGACTGTGTCTCAAAAAAAGGGGGAAAAAGATGGACAGTCAGGCATGGTGGCGCATGCCTGGAGTCCCAGTACTTGGGAGGCAGAAGTAGGAGAATCACCGTGAGTTCAAGACCACCCTGAGACGACAGAGTAAATTCAGGTCAGTCTGGGCTACAGCCAGACCAAACCTCAAAAAATAAAAATAAAAAGTGGACAGCAATCCTGAGGACAGCTCCCAAGGGTACCTCTGACCTCCACATACACTCACACATGCACATATACCTCTACATAAACCATAAACGTATACCTCGCATAAATGAACACACATATACGTGCATATAAATTAAAGTAAAAATTTTAATAGAAAAACAGTGGAGACAGTGTGATTCCCATTATGTGACAATCGTTAATCAGAACACCTGTCCTGACTCTACGTCACGAAAGTAGAAGTGGACATATTTGCGACGAGAAAGGGGACAGCAGGAGGAGAGAAGGACAAGAAGGGAGGAGACCATCAAAGAACATAATATACCTGTAGGAATGTCATAATGAAGCCTGCTGTTGCAGTCAGGTTCGCATTGCTGGCAGAAATCACCCGACTAAGAGCAGCTTGTGGGAAAAAAGAGGTTTATTTTGGCTTATAGGCTCAAAGGGGAAGCTCCATGATGGCAGGAAAAACGATGGCATGAGCAGAGGGTGGACATCACTCTCTGGTCAACATAAGGTGGACAACAGCAACAGGAGAGTATGCCAAACACTGGCAAGGAGAAGCTGGCTATAATACCCATAAGCCCGCCCCCAACAATACACCGCCTCCAGGAGGCTTTAATTTCTAAATTGCCATCAGCTGGAGAGACTAGCATTCAGAACACTTCAGTTTATGGGGGACACCTGAATCAAACCACCACACCTGCTCTTCTATACAATTATAATGTTAATAAAGAAGACATCTCAAAAATGGCTTGTTACCTGGTAGATCATGGGCAAAGTACAGAAAGTAATAATCATACAACGAGCTTTATGAAAATGACTAAAAGACCCCCCAGCTCACAAAAATGCTGGTCACTCTTTTTGTAGGGGCCAAACTGTGTTTTCTTTCTCCCATTCTCTCCCCATGAATACTTTCTTAGGAAATCATTTGAGGCATATGACAAGTGGTTTCTAAAAGATGGCCTTCTGGCAATGAGAATTCCCAGCATACAAGTCTCTCCACTCTCAAGCGAAGAACTGGGGCGTTCGGCTGGTTGGCAGAGCCGCTGTCGGTGACCGCCCAGCCCACGGAACCTCTGCCTTGTCTCACTGCATGCACTATTTTCCACACATCGCTAGCTCCCAACTTTCTTCTCCCTAGACTCCCTTCATCTCATCTGCCTCCTCTATTACTTTCTTTGTCGGTTTGCTTTCTTTTGCAGCCTTCATTAATTTCAGCAAATATATATTAAGCACCCACTCTTGCAAGATGGTATATCACTTTATCTCTCTTTGTAACACTCCCATACCCAGTTTCCTCAATCAGCAAAGCATCTCTCTTCACTCTTAATATGGTCTGTGTATTTGGGGAGGGCAAGTTCCCATGAAGTAAGTTCAGGCTGACCAAAAAATGTACAAAGAATAATAGAACCAAATACCTGTAACCCTATGAACTGCCCGTCTGAAAGGACAGGACATTCTACCAATTGCCATCTCAAGTGTACCTGTAACCCCTCTCTGCTCATGTACCCTGCCTATCATCCCCAAATAGCCACTGCCGTTTTATTATTCTCATGCATTTTAAGGTACTTTATCAGGTTTGTATGTATTCAAGCACAACAAGATATGTAATATGCACTATTGTTTCATATTTTCTTAAACTTTATATGTATAATTTGGTACTATGTAATGTTTTGGTTTGCTGTGTTTGTGTATGTGTGTGTGTGTGCATGCACACGCATTTGTGTAAGGGTGCATATATGCCAAGACATGCATCTAGAAGTCAGAGGACAACCTTACAACCTTGGGTATCAATACTCACCTTCCAGGCTGGAGAGATGGCTTAGCAGTTAAGGTGTTTGCCTGCAAAGCCTACAAACCCATGTTTCAACTCTCCAGATCCCAGGCAAGCCAGATGCAGACCCACAAAAGTGAGGCAAGTGCAAGGTTGCACATGCCCACAAGGTGGCACAAGCATCTGTAGTTCAATTGTAGTGGTTGAGGTCCTGGTGTGCCAATTCTCTCTCTCTCTCTCTCTCTCTCTCACTGTCTCTCAAAAACAATTTAAAAAAATTAAAAATAGTCACTTGCTTCAGACAGAGTAACTTATAGTTTTGCTGCTAAGAGCACCAGTCTAGCTGCCAGAAAGCTTTGGAAGTCTCCTGACTTGCCTTCCCATTGCCATGGCTCACTGGGACCACACACGTGGGCACCTTACCTGCATCCAGCTTTATGTGAGTTCTAAGGATCTGAACTCTGGTCTTCAGTCTTGCTTAGCACACTATATAACTGAAAATCATCTATAGTCTACATTATTCTGATATTACTCCATGGCATAAATTCACACCCAATTCATCTTCCAGTCTCTTCCTTTTTTGTTCCGTTTTCATTCATGTGTGCTGTGCATGTGAATATGTGTGTTGGCATGTATGTGGGCACACATGAATGCTCATGTGTGTGAGAGCAGAGGACAACCTCAGGTGTCATCATTCACCTTTTTTATTCTTTTTTTTTTTTTTTATATAAGGTCTCTGGGTCATCAGCCTGGGATTCACTAATTAGGCTAGATTGGCTGGCCAGTGAACCCCAGAAATCCTGTCTCCACTTCCCAGCACTGGTATTACAGACGTACATTACCATACCTGACATTCTACATGAGTTCTGGGAATTGAACTTAGGTTCATATGAGCATAAGGAAAGCACTTTATCCACTCAGCTATCTCCCCAGTGTCTTCTTTTGTATCTTTTTTATTTTATTTATTTTATGAGAGAGAGAGAGAAATGGTGCACCAGGGCCTCTAGCACTACAAGCAAACTCCAGACATGTATGCATGCACGTCTTTGTGTCCATGCATCACTTTGTGCATCTGGTTTACATGGGCTCTGGGGAGTCGAACCTGGGTCCTTAGGCTTCACAGGCAAGCGCCTTAACCACTAAGCCATCTCTCCAGCACCCCCAGTCTCTTCTTGATCAATTCCACGGCAGTGTTATTATAAATAGGACACCGGGAACCTTCTGGTAGGAAACTCCTTGCATGAATTCACAGTATCCTCTTCAGCTTCCCCTGCTCATGGCCAGGAGGGAATGGTGTTCTTAAGTTGCTGGCACAACTCCTGAGACCCAGCAAGTCTTCCCTGAGCCTGAACTCTGGCCCTCGTCCATCTCCTCTGTGACTTGAAAGAACAGCCCCAAGCCACTTTGATCAGTGATGCTTAAATCAGACGTCAATAGATGCCACCCCCAGGCTCCCTGGTCTTCTGCTCTGTGTCTCCTCTGCGGAACGGGGAGATTGCTTCCATACACTGTGTCTTGCTTGCAGAATCAATCCATGGCTTTTGGGTTTTTATACATCTCTGACTCACTGTTTGTTCCCTTAAACAAAAGAGTCAATGCCCTCCTGAGAAATTAATTTAAATTCCCATTACACTTTATGTGGCAAAACAAAACTGAACATCTCCTCCTGGGTGGTCTGCTTCCTGGCTAATTTTTACTAATCCTTGTCTCCACCAGTGTGCTGACTGAGCCATGAGCCCCTCTTCCTCCGGGTCTGGGGTGTCATGTCCCAGGCTTGTTCAGTTCACTTGGTCTCTTTTTTTCCTTTATCATTTCTCTTTTCTTTTCTTTCTTTTCCTTTATCACCTCTCTTTTCTTTTCCTTTGTCATTTCTCTTTCTTTTTTCCTTTATCATTTCTTTCTTTTTTTACTGTTTCCTTTTTTATTTTTTTTAAACTCTTCATTAACTAATTTCCCTGAACCCTAGTGTTAGTCTCCTATTTAAATTTAAAACTTGATATTCTTTGCTACTCAGAAACTCATACATAAATCTGTTTCAAATTCTATCAGATATATTTTGTTACCTGATTTATCAGAGAAATATCTCAGCTCTGAGCATATTCATCTAAATTACTCTTCTTATAATAAATAGGCAAGGAAAATATCCTCAAATAGATGGAGGCGACTTACATGACGACACAGCCCATGTGATACATGATGACTAAGTGTCTGATATAAACTTTGTAGAGACAGCTAAAACTCAATGTAGAAACTAACTTTAGAAAGAAGCCATTTATTTTTCACCCTAATATAAGTCAATATGTA
Organism: Orientallactaga sibirica; assembly: GCA_036365145.1. NCBI lineage: Eukaryota > Metazoa > Chordata > Mammalia > Rodentia > Dipodidae > Orientallactaga > Orientallactaga sibirica. Next base: position 7,255,550 of record JAEOAD010000555.1, on the reverse strand, counting down.
TGTATTTATGTACATACACAAATATAAAACAAAAGGATCTAGTGTTAAGAAGCTGTTGATATTTCCCTTTCTTTTCCTTTATCATTTCTCTTTTCTTTTCCTTCATCATTTCTCTTTTCTTTTCCTTCATCATTTTTCTTTCTTTTCCTTCATCATTTCTCTTTTCTTTTCCTTCATCATTTTTCTTTCTTTTCCTTCATCATTTCTCTTTTCTTTTCCTTCATCATTTCTCTTTCTTTTCCTTCATCATTTCTCTTTTCTTTTCCTTCATCATTTCTCTTTTCTTTTCCTTCATCATTTCTCTTTTCTTTTCCTTCATCATTTCTCTTTTCTTTTCCTTTATCATTTCTCTTTCTTTTCCTTTATCATTTCTCTTTTTTCCTGTACTTTCAGATGTTATTAAATAATCCCCTAGATTTACTATAAAGATAATTTAGAAAAGTGTCTGTCAGGCTGGGGAGATGGCTTAGCGATTAAGGTGTTTGCCTGTGAAGCCTAAGGACCCCAGTTCAATTCTCCAGGTCCCACATAAGCCAGATGCACAAGGCGGCACATGCATGTGGAGTTTGTTTGTAATGGCTAGAGCCCTAGCATGCCCATTCTCACTTTCTCTCTCTGTCTCTAATAAATAAATAAAAATAAATCTTTTTAAAAAAGAAGAAGAAAAGTATCTGTCAAGGGCCAGCCTGGTAAGAATCAGGGGAAATATTTGGTACAATAGCACAGACTTGCCTTCCTGTAACAATTACACCAGGTCAAAACAGTTTCCAACTGAAGACAGGCCCTCTTCTCGAGTCTTCTTATTATGACATTAATACCTTTCCTGAACTTTCTGTCTGGTTTTCTTCCTTTCTTTCCTTCTTTTTTAGATAAGGCTTTCATAGCTCAGGCTAGCCCCAAATTCCCTATGTATCCAAGGCTGAGCTTGAACTTTGGTACCTCCTGCCTCTACTTCCCAAATGCTGAGATTACAAGTAGACCCATGTGGTTTGGGGGGTCAAAAGCTTTATGCATGCTAGTCAAGAGTACTCTACTGACTGAACCACAACCCCTTTCTTGAACTTTCTAAAAGTCTTTTTTTGTTTGCTTGAATACTAGGAGTTTCTTTAATGACTTTATACAAGGTGTGTCAGAATGAAACTATGATAGGAATAAGGACATTTGGGAAATAAGAGCATTGAGAAGAAATTCTCAATAACTAAGTTTAGTAAGTTGCTGATGGCAATAATCTCGGGATTCCAGGCACAAACAACAAAGAATGGTACCAACCAAGACTAAGGAGATCTACTACAACTCACAGCAAACACCACATATGGTATGCAAATGAAACAAACATTCCCTAGAGCTTTATATATTATATACCCAGTGTGAAGAAGGAAGATAAGTCTTAAAATGCCCACGAGAGAATCTAAGGAGGTAGAGAACTTGTGACCAAAGGGCACAGCGGGTAACTTATTCCATGGAGTATGTATTCCTTGATTGCATGTGGACATACATGAGCAGAACCACACATATCTGCACATATGCTCAGGAAGCATGCATGCACACAATATGTGCCTGGACTTCCAAACTGCACTGCGTTTTTGTGATTCAAAAGAAAGTGGAAACATTCCAGGGTGTTTTGTCTTCATTTCTGGACCAATTATGCAATTGAATTTTACCAAGTGAGCCTTTTCCAGGATCACACACCATGCCAGTTCCTTTATGAAGATTTAATACAGTCCCAGACCAAGGACAAGCACTTTGCATGTGCTATATCACTTGCTCCTCACAGGAGGGCATTCTTGCCATCACTGTATGATGAGGAGACTGTACTTCAGTGGGTATAGAACCTATGGCAGTGCTACCACAGAACAAAGAGCAGGACTATCACCCGGGACTGTCAGTGAGACAGTCTAAGAAATCCAGCACACTCTAATATGGGTCCATAAAAGAAAATTGTGACACAACCTTTTAATCCTCCTAGCACCCTGAACATAATACGTCAAATGGATGGATGGATGGATGGATGGATGGATGGATGGATGGATGGACAGGTAAACAAATGATAGAGACTAAGTAGTTTCAAATCTCAGTGAAGAGGGGCTGGCTGGAGTGTAGTTCAGTGGCAAAGCATTGGCCTGCCAAGTGTGAGGTCCTGAGTTTGATTGCCAGCATTGCAAAAAAAGAATCTTAATGGGGAGATAAGGAGTGAAAATGTTTACTTTTTTCCTTGAAAAAGTTTACTTAAAAAACAGATTTCTGTGGAGTTCTACTCAGCGGTAAAGAAAGATGAAATTATGAAATTTGTAGGGAAATGTATGGGTCTGGAAAGGATTATACTAAGTGAGGTAACCCAGGCTCAGAAAGCCAAACATCGCATGTTCTCTCTCATATGTGGATCCTAGCTACAAATGTATAGACTTGTGTGTGAACTAGAACCAAAAATAGGTACCAGAAACCAGTAAGCTGGTAAAAGGCTATAAGGGAGGGAGGAAAGGGAAGGACTTAAGTGTATGGTATTGCACATATATAAGTAGAAGAACTGATTACAGGGAGGGAAATGGCCTAAGCGAGGCCATGGGAAGAGAATGCATAAAAGAAGGGCAGGGGGAGGGTCAATCTGAATTCAAGATATTGTGAATAAGACTTATGTAAACCTGCTTTTTTGAATAATGGCACATCTAGAAGCTGTAGACTGTTACTAGAAAATTTTCAGTACCTGGGATGGGATACCTTCCAGTGAGTTGTTGGCCAAGGAGGTCCCGGTAGCCTCCAAAACATTAAAGGCTTTTGCCAAAGCCCTTGGTTTCCCTTGAGAAACAGATAGTAAGACCCTATTGCTAAAGACATCTCTTGCCTGAGAGGCAAGGTCACTGAGAAAGCAAGCTGGTTCTGAGCAGAAAACCTTCTCCCAGTAGACCAGCCAACTGAAAGCTGGAAAAAGCTGCACTGCATGCAGCATATGGGAGACAGAAGTCATCAGCAGTGAAAAGAGTGGACACTGAATATTCAAGTTTGGCCAGACAGGCCCAATGACTGAACAGGTGCAATAGTGGCGTGTCTACTCTTGGGGTAACCAACTGCTCCATAATTGGACTGAAGGCCCTCTCTACGGGAGGGAATACATACCTGGTACTGAAAAACCTAAGCAAAAGTCTATGGTAGGTGAGGTCATGAGCCTTAGGGGTATAAAGCCTGCTCTTGTCTGACTAAATGTATACATTATTCCCACCAAGCTGCCCTGAAAATACTACACTTAATGTTCATATTCACAAATTAATGCTACCCTCACTTCTGGTTAGAGAAGCTTCTCTTTTCAGATGGCGATGACCACTGGGATGACCCAAAAGGCAACATAGTGCTGAGAAGAAGGGATGGAGGAGTGCCCAGCACGGAAACACCTCTGCCACACCCTCCAAGGCTCAGGGCCCATTGCGGAAGAGGGGGCGGATAGAATGGAAGGGCCAAAGGAAGGGTACGACTTCTTACAATGCAACTGCCCAGACAGAAATTGGCCTCGATATCCATGACCTTGCAGTGCCTAGCAATACCTCCGCAAGACCCTCAAAATAAAAGAAAAAAATGATGACATCAAATTAAAAGAGAGACTAATGGAGAGAGGGAGGGGATATGATGGAGATTGAAGTTCTAAAGTGGAATGGGGGAGGGGAGGGAAATATCAGGTGGGTTTTTTGGCATGGAAGTATAAAAGTTGTCAATAAAAAAATAATAATTAAAAAAACATATTTCTGGCCGGGCGTGGTGGTGCATGCCTTTAATCCCAGCACTCGGGAGGCAGAGGTAGGAGGATTGCCGAGAGTTCGAGGCCACCCTGAGACTACGTAGTGAATTCCAGGTCAGCCTGGACCAGAGTGAGACCCTACCTTGCAAAACCAAAAAAAAAAAAAAAACCATATTTCTGGAAATGAAAAGTTTCTATTATTATTTATAGTAAGCAGATAGATGATAGATAGATAAATAGATATAGATAGATGATAGATAGATAGATGTCTGTTAGATAGATAGATACATACATAGATACATACATACATACATACATACATACATACATAGATGATAAACACACTGAACTCCTAATCTCCTAATGGTCCCTTCCTATTCTGGTCCATCCATCTGTCACCCGGCTGCACAGGCCAGATCTCTGGGTTAAAAGTGATGTGAGTCTTAGCAGCAGTAGTAAGGAACCATATAACATATTTACAGCCATCATGCAGTTTCCTCCGTGCACAGGGACCTGGTGCTTCCTGCATCCAAAGAGCATTTGGCTTTGGGATTTCACAAGACTATTCAAAATGCACCCTGTATTAGTTACTTTTCTCGTTGCTGGAACAAAATACCTGATGAAAGCAGCTTAAGGAGCACAGGGTTTATTTTGGCTCACAGTTGGAGGGCACAGGCCATCATGATGGGAAGGCATGGCAGCGGGAGTGTGAGGCGCTGGTCACATTGTGTCTGTACTCAGGAAGCAGAGAGGGACAAGTGCTGTGCTCAGCTCCCTCACTCTTGTTCACTTAGTCCCGAACCCCAGACCATGCACTGTCCAGAGTGAGGACGGGCCTTTCCACCTTAATTACCCAACCTGGAAAATCCGTCATAGACATGCCATTCTAAATTCCATCAAATTGAAAATCAAGCCGAGTGTGATGGCTCATGCCTTTAATCCCAGCACTTGGGAGACAGAGGTAGGAGGATTGCAGTGAGTTTGAGGCCACCCTGAGGCTACATAGTGAATTCCAGGTCAGCCTGGGCTAGAGTGAGACCCTATCTCGAAAAACCAAAAATAAATAAATAAATAAACAAATTGAAAATCAAGATTAATTGCCACACACAGGCAATGGGCGAGCAGGGAAGTGGCCTGTGTGATCATTATGTGTGCAAGGGTGTGATCATTGTGTGTGCAAGGGGTGATGGCCGCAGAGGCTTAGGTCCAGTGAAAGAGGTGGGACTCAATCTCTGGTGCAGTGCTGAGTGTGTTCTAGGGCATCTGGAGCAGAGCTCCCACCTCTTCCCAGAGGACATCTACACTACTCACCCCTACTCCCTGAAGAAAGAATGAGAGCAGTTTCTAGAAGCCCACTGAATGGCCAGGTCTTTAGATGTTGCTCCTGGGCAGCTGTGGGGCTCAGCATCAGTACCTGTTGACCATTCAAGTCTTGCTTGGTCTGCCAAGACAGGTCATGCAGATTACCTAAGCAGGCCCCTCTCCAAACTGAATTCAGGCTTCCCATAACCCCCTCTTCTATCTGCCTACAACACATCACCACAATCTAAAGCTGTTGCCTGAGTGGATTTCTGCGTGTGTGTGTGTGTGTGTGTGTGTGTGTGTGTGTGTGTGTGGTGTATTCTGCAGATCTGCACATGCTTGGTGGACATATAACTGGACACAGATGTATGCGCATGATGGGCTTGCATGGTGTGGAGGCCAAAGTTGATGTTGGGTGTCTTCATCATTTGCTGTGAGACAAGGCCTCTCACTTGAACCCAGAAGTGGCCAGTTCAGCTAGACTAGGTGGCCAGCTTGCCCTAGGTATCCTCTGACTCTGCCTCCTGCGCACTGGGATTATAAGTGGGCCATCATGTCTGCCTGGCATTTATGTGGGTACTAGGGTTCTGAACTCAGGTCCTCATGTTTGCCTGGTAAGCTCTTTACGCACTGGGCTCTCTCTGAGCCCCCGGCTGCATTTCTCGATTCTGCCCCTCACAGAGCACACAGCAAATTTCCATGCATTGCAACTGTGAAGACAGACACCAACCAGCCCTCAGCTGTGAGGCACAGCTCAGACCTCCAGGAAGAAGTTAAATAGGAAGTCTCAGCAAGATTGACACTCAGAATCTACACTCTGACACCACGGAGGCCCAAAGGCCTCTCGGCCTGGTGTTCTGGCAAGCCCTGTTTCACTAAAAGACAGAGCGAGAGGAGGATTGTGCCAGGTCAAGCAAATGTTTTCAAGGCATTGTGGGGTTTCCAGCCACACACTGTGAGTCAAAACAGAGACCTGGAAAGTGGAAGCATGAGAAAGAATCAATATGAGGTCAAGGAAAGCCAACGGGAAATAATGAGAAAATAACCCCTACTGATGCCTAAAAACCTAGAATAAACAAACACACACCCAGGGTCCTTGGGATGTCACATGATGGACCTCCTGCCAGGCAGCAGTGACTGCAGGCGTGCATTGCCACCCCTCCCCTGCCATCTGTCTGAACCTGCCTCCCTCACAATTCTAGACAGAGACAGGGGCTCCCCCACAGCCAAACTGTAAGAAAAAAAAAAAAGTCTACATTCTAGGACAGGGAAAGAACGAACTAGATAGCAAGAGGGTTAAGAGTCAGCAAGTTCAACGTGGAAAGCGTCTCCAAGAAAGCATCAATCACCTCGTGTGTAAGCCTAATGGGAAATCAACGAGGCAAATGACTCAGCCCTCGAGGAGCAGTGTGTGTGTGTGTGTGTGTGTGTGTGTGTGTGTGTGTGTGTGTGTGTGAAAGAGAGAGAGACAGAGAGAGAGACTGTGTGTGTGTGTGCTGTGTATGTGGTGTGGGGAGGGAGGTGAGTATGCACATGGCAGGATAGAGATCCTCACCATCCATCTTGTATGGAACCATTTCTCTTGTTGCTTACTACTATGAAACTCAGACAAACTTCAGGATTCTTCTAACTTACTATTGTGAAAACCAGACTAATTCAGGATTCTCATAACTTACCATTGTGAAAACCAGACAAACTTCAGGATTCTCCTAACTTACTACTATGAAACTCAGACAAACTTCAGGATTCTTCTAACTTACTATTGTGAAAACCAGACTAATTCAGGATTCTCATAACTTACCATTGTGAAAACCAGACAAACTTCAGGATTCTCCTAACTTCCTACTGTGAAAACCAGACAAACTTCAGGATTCTCCTAACTTACTATTGTGAAAACCAGACTAACTTCAGGATTCTCATAACTCTGCCTCCCATTGCTGTAGAGACACTGGGATTACGGACCCCTGTGTTTCTTGTGTCTGGCCTTATGTGGATTCTGAGAATCCAAACTCATTCATTAGGCTTGTGCAGCAAACCATCCCCTAGGCTCCAGAGAGGAGCATTCTTTTTTGTTTGGTTGCTTTGGTTTGGATTTGAATGGGATGGAGTTCAAGGTAGGGTCTCACTCTAGCCCAGGTTGACCTGGAATTTATATGTACTCTCCGGGTGGCCAAAAACTTTTGGCAATTCTCCTAAGTCTGCCTCCGGGGTGCTAGGATTAAAGGCATGGGCCACCACACTTGGCTAGAGGAGCATTCTTTTAAATATTTTTATTTATTCATTTGTATAAGAGAAAGTGAGAAAGAATGGGCACACCAGGGCTTCTAGCCACTGCAAATGAACTTCAGATGCATGTGCCACCTTGTGCATCTGGCTTACATGGGTACTGGAGAATTGAACCCGGGTCCTTAGGCTTCACAGGTAAGCATCTTAACTGCTAAGCCATCTCTCTAGCCCTAGAGAAGCATTCTTAATTAAAACAAAAAAACCTCACATTGTAGAATGTATTGCCACCTATCATAAGCATGCATTCTTTTAATGAGGGCTGGAGAGAGCTCAGTTGGCAAAGTGCTTGCCTTACAAGCGTGAAGACCTGAGTTCAATCCCCAGTACCCGTTTAAAAATGCCTGCCAGAGTGACGCATATCTGCAATCGCAGCTCTGGGGAAGCAGAGGCAGGCACGCAGATCTCTGGGGTTTGCTGACCAGCCAGTTTAGCCTAACTGGTGAGTTCCAGACCAATGAGAGACCCTGTCTAAAACCAGATGGATAGTGCCTGAAGAATGACAGCCGATGTTCATTTACCTCCAAAATGCACATACATGCACATGCACCCCACACACGTGTGCAGCCACACACAGGAACATGGACACACACATGTACACATACAAACATCAAAGTTAAATAAGTAACTAATGGGAAGTAAGGGGGAAGACGGTACGAGCCACAAGGTGATAGGAATATGCTGAGGCCCAGGCCCCAACACAGAGAGAGAGAGAGAGAGAGAGAGAGAGAGGCTGGCTGAGGCCTTAAGTACCGGATGGTGAACAGCACTAACCCACCGACGAGAGCCCTCAGGGAACGCAGGATGGGAACAGGGGATATAAGACTCCAAGCTGTGTAAGAAACACCACGCAGTAGAGAGTGTTGTCACCAAATGCTCTCTGTGCCTCACCCCAGGCCACACAGTGAGCGGAAAAGTAGGACCCACACCTTTGAACACACTGTAGTTCATCAGTTCACCCCCACAGAGATATCGAGAATCACTGCCTGGATTCTAACTTTTTCAGAATCTTTGATAGCTATAAAGAAGCTTGGGGCTGGAGGGATAGCTTATCAGCTAAGGTGTTTGCTTGCAAAGCCAAAGGACCCAGGTTCAATTCCCCAGGACCCACGTTAGCAAGATGCACAAGGGGGTGCACGCATCTGGAGTTCATTTGCAGTGGCTGGAGGCCCTGGCACACCCATTCTCTTCCTCTCTCTCTCTCCCCCTCTCTGTTAAATAAATAAATAAATAAATAATTTTTAAAAATTAAAAGAAAAAGGATTGGAGAGATGGTTTAGCGGTTAAGGCACCTGCCTGCTAAGCCTAAGAACGCTGGTTCCAATGTCCAGCGGTTCCAATCTCCAGGTCCCACGTTTAGCCAGATGCAAAGTGATGCAAGGGCACAAGGCCGCACTTGCCTACAAGGGGGCGCACATCTGGATTTCATTCACAGCAGCTGAGAGACTGCTGGCGCGCCATCTCCATCTGTCTCCCTCTCCCTCTCTATCTGTTTCTCTCTGTGTCTCTCTCCAAAAATAAATAAATAAATAATTTTTAAAAAAAGAAGTTTGTACAAGTCCAGCAAGGTAGGGTGATTTCCTGCAGAGCACCAGTTAGACCCAGCTCAGGGCGTGCCTCATGTATGCTCTGCAAGGACGGATAATCACCGCCCCCAAGTCCTAGGCATTCCTCTAGGTTCTAGAAACACAAAGGCATGAAGAAAATAGCCCCGCCCCTGCACTGTCACAGAGCAGGGCAGATGCAGAATTAACACTGCATAAGAGGACAAGGCACGCTGGTGCCACTTGCCAATGTTTATTTGGGTCCTACATTAGACTACACCTTGGGGACTAGGAAAATTAAGAGGTCCTTATCTCTGAAGAGCTCTCTGGCCAAGGGAAGCAGATTCATTCAACATAATGTGATCAGTAAGTACGTGCTTTAGTCAACATTTGACTCAAGATGAAAGGAGTTGGGCCAGGATTCCAAGTTGCTGGACATTCACTGGATATAACATCAACCTAGGTCCCCCCATCAGCCTGCCCCACAAGCTAGCCTCTACTCTGCAGTGTTGCCATCAGCAAGCAGTTGCTTTCCTAGCTCAAAAGATTTTATCTTGTGGGTAGAGAGCTGTGTCCTCCATCTTTGACTCCGGATAGGATAGAATCATTACTAAAATTTAGGGGTTCACTTCCCCTCAAAGCAGTTTTCCTCGTTGTCATCATTCCTGTTGTTCTTTTGTGTTTCTTGCTTCCTTATTGTTTCCTCCACAGAGTCTAGCAAGGTCTCAGAGAAAACCATTCCGAGGAGCCCTCCTCCCCCGGGAGCCCATCAAAGAGCTCCTGCGCATAAAAGGCACCACAAGCTGAGGGCAGCTGTAAGCACCGCGCCAGCTGCTCTCCGGGGTCAACGGGTCAAGCCTGACAAAAAGCCAAGCTCATATTTCTGACCCTGAGTGTCTCAATAAACTTCAGAGGCAATTTTAGGTATTGTGGTGACATTTGAAAAAAAAAAAAAAAGTCTAGAAATGGGGTCTCTCCACTGTGAGATAGAAAAGTAGGATCGAAAATGGCTGACTAGAAGCCATCTTTGAATCGAGCAAGTGCAGTGGAAATGTACCAGAAAAAATAAATAAATAAATTCCTGGGAGGCTGAGAATGGATGGGTATGGATTCCAAACAGATCCTGCAACGTAAGGGGACAGCTCATGTTTAGAAGTGGCACATAAACCTCCCTTCCTCCCTCTCTCTCTCTCTATCATGCTCTAATAAATAAATATTAAAAATAAATAAATAGGACTGTAGAGATGGCTTAGCGGTTAAGGTCCCTGCCTGCAAAGCCTAAGAACACTCGTTCAAATCTCCAGGTCCCACATTTAGCCAGATGCAAAAGTGATGCAAGCGTGCAATGTCACACATGTGCACAAGGGGGTGCACATGTCTGGAGTTCATTCACAGTGCCTGAAAAGGCCCTGGCGTGCCCATTCTCTGTCTCTTCCTTTCTCTCTCTGTCTCTCATAAATAAATAAATAAATAAATAAATAAATAAATAAATAAATAAATAAATAAAACAGATGTGAAAATGACATGGAATTTCATAATAAAGTCCTTAAAAAAAAAAAAAAAGGAAAGGCCCATGTGGGAAAGTAATCCAGCAAAGCCAGCAGAAGAACTTGTATCTGTCTGCTTCATGCTTCACTCTACTGACCCCACATACTCAGTTTTGGAAATCACTATATGCAAGATAGCTAGGTAGATCATTCTAGTGAGTTGAAGGGAGAACCAGGAGAGGAAAGAGTTTAGTGGAACTCTAGTACCTTTGACTGATCCTGTTGTACAGAGACAAAGTGAGAAAAAACCCAGTGATGTCAGGAGCCAGCAATCACCTAGTGTGCCACTCACTCCCTTCCTCTCTGGCCCGACTGCCTCAAAAACATCACAGCTAGCCTGCTAAACCCCCAGAAAACTCCCAAGTCAACTTCATTATGCTAGTTACCTTTCTCCCTGCTGAGACCAAATACCTGACCAAAGCAACTTCAGGGAGAAAAGCGTTGTTTGGCTCACAGTTCGATAGTAGCTCCTCGTGGTGGGGAAGGCATGGAGTGTGAGGCAGCTGATCGCACGGCCTCAGCAGTCAGGAAGCAGAAAGAGATGAGGGCTGGGGCTCACCTAGCTTTCTCCTTTGTACGCAGCCCATGGAACAGCGCCTCCCACAGGTAGGGCAGGTCCTCCCACCCCAATTCACCTAACAAGGAATCTCCCTCATAGACGGGGCAGGGGTCTGTTTCCACGGTGATTTTAAATCCAACCAAGTTGACAAGATTTATCATCACATTCATCTATTGTTTTAAGCCTTCAGGGAAGTTTCCATGGAGAATGGCAACCATAGGTGGTTGCTATATAATGGGGCAAATATTGCAGGATCACCTACACCTGCTTCAGAACCAACAGGAGTCTTCCTAGGGAACCAGGCAAATGGGCAACAACGCGTGGTGACATGACTGGCCGCCTGCCCCTGTCTCCAAGCATAAGTGTGCTGGGATTCTTGGCCCTGTGGCTTTATTTGTATCCTTAATTGCCCTCCCACCCCAATGTCTAAGAGTCAGGAACTCTCTCTAAATCTTTTGTTCATACGGTGTGAAAAGTACAGGTTTGCAAAGCCCTAGTCCACATATTTCCCTCATGGAAAACCGTCTTTTCTCACCCTGATATAAACATTTCAGTCCTTAAAGAGGGAGATATGAATCTCCAAATTTGCAATTGGTTAAGACTTATGTAAACCTACTTTTTTGAATAATGGCAAATCTAGAAGCTGTAGACTGTTACTAGAAATTTTTCAGTACCTGGGATGGGATACCTTCCAGTGAGTTGTTGGCCAAGGAGGTCCCAGTAGCCTCCAAAACATTAAAGGCTTTTGCCAAAGCCCTTGTTTCCCTTGAGAAACAGATAGTAAGACCCTATTGCTAAAGACATCTCTTGCCTGAGAGGCAAGGTCACTGAGAAAGCAAGCTGGTGCTGAGCAGAAAACCTTCTCCCTATAGACCAGTCGACTGAAAGCTGGAAAAAGCTGCACTGCATGCAGCCATATGGGAGACAGAAGTCATCAGCAGTGAAAACAGTGGACGCTGAATATTCAAGTTTGGCCATACAGGCCCAATGACTGAATGGGTGCAATAGTGGCATGTCTACTCATGGGGTAACCAATTGCTCCATAATTGGACTGAAGGCCCTCTCTACGGGAGGGAATACATGCCTGGTACTGAAAAACCTAAGCAAAAGTCTATGGCAGGGGAGGTCATGAGCCTTAGGGGTATAAAGCCTGCTCTTGTCTGACTAAATGTATATTTTATTCCCACCAAGCTGCCCTGAAAGCACTACACAATGTTCATATTCACATATTAAAGCTACTTTCACTTCTGGTTAGAGAAGCTTCTCTTTTCAGATGGCGATGACCACTGGGATGACCCAAAAGGCAACATAGTGCTGAGAAGAAGGGATGGAGGAGTGCCCAGCACTGAAACATCTCTGTCATACCCTACAAGGCTCAGGGCCCATTGCAGAAGAGGGGGCGGATAGAATGGAAGAGCCAAAGGAAGAGTACGACTCCTTACAATGCAACTGTCCAGACAGAAATTGGCCTTGATATCCATGACCTTGCTGTGCCTAGCAATACCTTTGCAAGACCCTCATAATAGAAGAAAAAGATGATGACATCAAATTAAAAGAGAGACTAATGGAGAGAGGGAGGGGATATAATGGAGATTGGAGTTCTAAAGGGGTATGGGGGCAGGGGAGGGAAAGATGCATTTTTTGTATGTAAGAAGTTGTCAATAATATATATATATACACATATATTACTACAGTTGGCAACTTATTGAGAACTGAACAAGTTCAAACTTTTAAAATCTGAATAATTTTGGTTATGGTTATTCAGATAATGAAATACCGAAGTTCTTTCTCACCATGAGTTCATCACACGCACTGACCTGAGCTCCAGGGACGGCTCCCCTCAGAAGGCTCTTTGTTCTGGACACAGGCTACTTTCTACCACAGAGACAATTTTTAACTTACTGTAGGGTCCAAGCCAGGAATGCACCAGATAATCATCTAAAACAACCCCCCCCCAAAAAAAAAGACTGGCTTTGAAACGAAGGTCCAGTTCTAGCATAAGGACTCCAGTGAGAAGCAGTGAGGGTTGTGGGAGGATTAAACGAGACTCTTAAAGCACATCATAAAGTAATTTATTACAAAGATGATGCAATGGTCTCAGCTGTCCACTTCACAGAACCTAGAGTCACCCAGGAGACAAAGCTCTGCAGAGTCTGTTAGCGAGGGCCTGGATTAGGTGACCTGAGCTGGGAAGACCCACACTAATTGTGGGTAGCACCATGCTCTGAGCTAGGGTCACAGACTGAATAAAAGGAGAAGGTGAGCTGAGCACCAGCATCATCTCTCTCTTCTTCCTCTTCTTCCTCACTTTGGACTGAAAATGACCAGCTGCTTCATGGTCCTGCTGCCTTTCCCACCATGATGGACTATATCACCTCAAACTATAAACAGAATGAAACCTTTCCACCTTTAAGTTGATTCTTGTCAGATATTTTGCCTCCTGCACAGCTCTTAGTAAGGTTAGGTAGACTTTGGAATTTGGGGGACATTGGACAGACTGGAATATCTACCCTTTCTGTCACCACAACTTCCAAGAGATGGAAGTGTTTTCAGAGGAGAAGCAAGATGCCAAATGAGAGAGCAAGTTGAATCAAGTAGCCCAGAAGAATAGACTTGGGTGGTTGAAACGTAGAGAAGGGCAGAGGTGCTGGAAGCCTCAGAGATGGCCAAATACTGCCCCGAATTTCAACAGAACAAGAAAATAGACTCGAATCCAATATTAACCCTGGGTAAGAGTTGAGGACTGGTTGTGATAACCAGTTGTCATGTGTGTGAATGCTTGTGTCATGAGCTAGGTTCTATGATGAGTATTTCTTTGTATTAATCCACTTGTACTTTATAAGAACTCAATGACAAGACAGCAGTGCACGTAGAGTTCTTTTGTATTTTTTGTGGTTCCGGGGATCAAACCCAGGACCTTGTGCATATTAGGCAAAGCTCCACCACTGACCTCCCTCCTCAGTTCTTTTATTTAGTGTGTGTATGTGTGGTATGTGCATGTATGCATGAACACACATGTGCACATGCATGTGAAGGCCAGAGGTCAATGTTGGGTGACTGCTCTTGTCACTCTACATCTTACTTTTGAGACAGGGTCTCACAATAAACTAAAGCTCACCAGTTCGATAGACTATCTGGCCAACAAGCCCAGGAATCCTCCTAGCTCCGCCTTCCTCCTGCTGAAACGAGAGGTGTGCCCCGCGGCTGTCTGTCATGGACACGGGTGCTGGGATCTGAACTCAGGCCCTCAGGCTTGCACAGCCATCACTTTCTGCACTGAGCATCTTCCAGCCCCTCACAGTTTTCAGAACAGTGGGCGGAACATACCAAGTACGGACACACTCGCGCCGTTGTTATTAGCCCCATTTTACAGACGTGAAAGCTAACAGCAGAGACAAGCTGATCTATCTCCACTTATACAGTGTGTTTAACAGGTAGAGCTGAGCTGCCTGATCTCAAGGCACAGGGAGAAAATATCTTCAAGGGCCTTCTAAAGTCAAATGTTTATCATTCTTTGAAGAACAAGTTCAATTCAGCAAACTTTTTTTTTTTTGACAACTTTTATACTTACGTACAAAACAACCACCTGATATTTCCCTCCCCTCCCCCCATTCCACTTTAGAACTCCAATCTCCATCATATCCCCTCCCTCTCTCCATTAATCTCTGTCTTAATTTGATGTCATCATCTTTTTCTTCTATTTTGAGGGTCTTGCGGAAGTATTGCTAGGCACTGCAAGGTCATGGATATCGAGGCCAATTTCTGTCTGGACAGTTGCATTGTAAGGAGTCGTACCCTTCCTTTGGCTCTTCCATTCTATCCGCCCCCTCTTCCACAATGGTCCCTGAGCCTTGGAGGGTGTGACAGAGGTGTTTCAGTGCTGGGCACTCCTCCATCCTTTTTTTTTTTTTTTTTTTTTTTTTTGTGCATGCATGTGCATGTGAGAAACAGAGAGAGGGAGAGAGGAAGAAATTGTGGTGTGTGAGATGTGTGTGTGGTGTATGTACATGTATGTGCTCATGTACTTAGCAGTGGCAGAGTGCTGGGTGTGCTTACCCATAGTAGCCAGAACAGAACGTCAGATATCCTCCTCCACCATCCTCCTGCCTGTCTTTCTTTCTTTCTTTCTTTTTTTTTTTCTTTCTTTCTTTTTCTTTTTTTTTCTTTCTTTCTTTCCTTCTTTCTTTCTTTTCTTCTTTCTTTCTTTCCTTCTTTCTTTCTTTCTCTTTCTTTCTTTCTTTTTTTCTTTATTTCTTTCTTTACTTTCTTTCTTTCTTTCTTTCCTTTCTTTCTTTCTTTCTTTCTTGTGAGCTGAAGTCTCTTACTGGTCTCAGAAGTTGCTATTTTGTTCATGAGCTCTGGCGATTCCTAGATCTCTGCTCCCCATGGGGCTGGGGTAATAGCTGTTTAAACAGGTACTGCAGGTTGAACTAAGCAGTCTCAGGCCTTCTCAGGACAGTAAGTGTTCCTAACCACTGAGCACCTTCCCAGCCCTCAGCAAACATTGTTAACTATCTACTTCGAACAAAAGACTCTAAGGTCCAGGAAATGAGAAAAGGAACCTGAGTTATATCAATTAACTGGCCATTCTGGGCCTTTGGGAGAGTTGCAGCTTGAAAGCAGGGCGCTGCAGATGCCCACAGGCCCGTGGAAGAGCTGTGTGTCTGAATAACCTACCGCTGCCTAAATGAGATGCGAGTGATCGAAGGGTGTGTTGGGGTCATGGGGGAGACTCGAAACCACAGGGAGAGATGATCAGAGTCAGGTGCTCCCCCAGTATGTCTACGTCAGAAGCTCTGAAACTCAGGCAGGAGGGAAGGGGGAGGTGCCCTCCTGGCATAATTAAGCCAGAGTTATTCATCTGCTGGAAATAGGGTGAAGGCCACGTTAATAGGGAGAATATGAATCTCCCTGGCTGACCAGACGGGGACATTGGAAAGGGAATAGTCCCAGGGGTCCTCAACTATATCTGAATTCTTACACTTTGGGAGAAACGCGGCCCAGCCTAGAGATAAACCCCTGCACAGCTCCCCTATCTCCCCCTCAATCTTCTCTTCTCACCTTTATATGCCTGCAGAGAGTGAGGTGCCTAGACCAGGAGTATAGCCCTTCCTCCTCCACCACACCTCTCTACCCCTCCATTCTTCCACTTGAAAAAAAGAGAGAACTTTAAGGGAACGAGATAAAGCACCCCTCTAAGTAACACCTGCTTAAACCCTTAATGACAGGAACGTGACAGTCCATAAAAAAAACCCCACCTTTCTCAAAGTTTTTAAAATTTCTTTTTTATATTATGTGTGTGTGTGTGTGCTTGTGTGTGTATATGTATGTGAGTGTTCATTTGTGTGTAGGTACACCTGTATCTCTGTCTCCCCAGCACTGGGATTGCAAGCATGCACCACCACGTCCAGCTTTTTAAAAAATATTATTTATTTATTTATTTATTTATTTATTTATTTACCAGAGAGGGGGGAAATGGATGTGCCAGGGTCTCCAGCCACTACAAACAAACTCCAGATGCATGCGCCACCTTGTGCATCTGGCTAACGTGGGTCCTAGGGAACTGAACCTGGGTCCTCTGACTTTGCAAGCAAACACCTTAACCACTAAACCATCCCTCCAGCCCTCCAGCTTTTTTTATATGGGTTCTAGGGATTAAACTCAGGTGGTCCTCATGCTTGTGAGCAAATACCTTATGAACTGAGTTATTTCCCTAGTCCTTCAAAGTATTTTTTGTAGATTGTAATGCCCACATGAAAGTTATGGCCTTTGATAGCATATGTGGGAGGTTTTAGGCAGGATGTAAAAGGAAGCTTCTAAATGGAAAGGGAAGGCATTCTCAGCAACATGCACCCTTGTCCTGCCTCCTTTCCCATTCTGCTTGCCGACTCGGGAGCTGGAGGGATGACGGTCTTTTTGCACCCTTGAGGGAAAGGCCCAGAATCTCAGAGCTCTCATGTTAAAATCCTTTATCCACCAAGTCAATATCACCTAGGGATACCCAGGGATTTCTCCCCACATAAGAAAAATAGGGACTAGAGAGATGGTTCAGTGTATTGAATGCTTGCTGGGCAAGCATGAGGTCCTGAGTTCGGATCCCCAGCTGGGTGCAGTGGAACATGCCTACAAGCCCAGTCCTTGGGAAGGTGGAGACAGGGAATTCCTGGGACTCACTAGCTAGCTAATCTAGCTTAATCAGTGAGCTACAGGTTCAGTGAGAAACCCCATCCAAAAAAAACAAACAAAAAAAGTAAGGTTGGGCTGGGAGATGGCTTAGCAGTTAAGGCACCTGCCTCCTAAGCCTAAAGAACACCAGTTCCAATCTCCAGGTCCCACGTTTAGCCAGATGCAAAGTGACGCAAGGGCGCAATGCCGCACTTGACCACAAGGGGGCGCGCACATCTGGATTTCGTTCACAGCAGCATAGAGGCTGCTGGCGCGTCCACCTCTATGTCTTCCTCTCCCTCTCTCTCTGTCTCTCTTTGTGTCTCTCTCCAAAAAAAAAAAAAAAAGTAAGGTAGAAAGTAACATAGCCTCAACCTTTGGCCTCTCCATGCATGTGCACACATGTGCACTTACACACATGAACATGCATACATATGCACACACCATACACATATCCAGGCATGCAAAAAGAAAGAAAGAAAAATGACTTACTATTGTACTTAAGCATTACAGCTTCAGTTATCCAAAGCTGAACCAAAACTCAAAGTAGCCATGAAGTCGAAGAAAAGCAAAGAGATACAGGCCAGAAAGCTTGGAAATCAGACACAAATTACAGCCTGGCTCACTTTACTGTGGACGCTCCAGAAAGCCAAGCTGAACAAGAGCTTGGAAGGGGGGGGGGGTAACTCACTTGGAAGGTGACCACAGGAAGCCTGAGAGAAGAACGAGGGAAGGAGAGAAGACCAAAAAGAGTGAGCTGAGTCCAAAGGCGCGCAAGTCTGTTTCAATCCCCTGGTGACCTTCAAAGAAAACCTCGTAGAACCTTCCTTCTACAAGTATGGTCACCGAATCAGCCACCAGAAGCAACACTGCCTGGGAGCAGATTAGAAAAGAAAAGTTTAGTCTTCAGCCCTGGCCCTTGTTTGCATATTAATGAGATGCCCACATGATCCCTGAGCACACTCAAGTTTGAGTGGCCCTGTAGTAAATCCACTATGTGCTGAGCCCTGGAAAGACAAGAGGCTTTGGGCCCTCTCTGGTCAAGGAAGTAATTGCACTTTTTTAAAAGACAGGTTCATGTGTATCTTAGGCTGGCCTTGAACTCCCCATGTAGCCCAAGGATGACCTTGAACTTCCTGATATTCGTGCCTTCACCTCCAAGAGCTAGGATTACAAATATGCAGCTCGACCCTCAGCTAACATAGGCTGGAGTTCAGTCCAGCTCTTCATGCCTGCGAGGACTCTACTAACTGAGCTACATCCCAGCCTGACTTTGATCTGCTGCATTTCCTATAGCTTAGGGGAAACCCGCAAAGAGGCAAGTTGGGAAACTTAACAAGCTCTAGAAGTGGGAGGCCTTCATGACAGCAAACTGATCACCCAGGGTGTGAGTGTACGTGTGTGTGACAATACCTAGTTCTTACGGATAATGGAGGCATTAAACAAGCTTCTACGTGCAACAGGATCGCTGATCAATGACACATTGACATCACAACCAGGGCAAAAACAACCAAAGCCATTTGGAAAGTTATAGTGGAAAGAAAATGAGAACAGCTAACTTAGTTCCTGCATCTCTTGTCTCTGAGATAAAGCAAAAGCACAGGCCAGACCTCAAAGGACTTACAGCCCCGATGGAGAGATAAAACTTGGGGACATGAAGCAATGCAAGACCAGCGTGATGCGTTACATAATATCACACTCACACTAGCGTTAGCAAGAGAAGAAGACATCTGTGTGTACTTCCTATGTGCTAGACACTCTTCTAAGGCAGGAGTGTGTGTGTGTGTGTGTGCTTGACCCTTATAAGAACCCAATAGGGTAGGTATTATTATTATTACAGCTGTTTTACAGATGAGGGAACTGAGGCACAAGAGAACAAGTGAGGACAGCTCTCCCTTTCTGGTAAATTCCTACAGCTGAGTGACCCGGCTCAGCCCTCCAGGCTTGTGTTGACCTCTCAGGAAAACTGTGAAAGTAGAGTTTTCCTAATCTCGCTTGCCATATGATGCTCTTCCACCCACGATTTAAATATTGATCATTTGAGAAACCCCAAATCCCCGAGGACGCACACCTAACCTCCACATTACCACTACCCTAACCCAGCTCCTCACCCGCCCCGCTCGTGCAGGGAACCCGCAACTATGATTTTAGAAATGTCCTCTTTGGAGACGTCACCCTCTTCCAGGCGAGCAAGTCGAGCTACTGCGGTTCCCTTTGGATAGATGGGGTGGGAACTGAGTTCAATAGGATTGCATTGCTGAGCAAAACAGTGGCAAGGTCACCCTTCGAAACCTCAGAGGACCTGAGACCAGCTGAGCTCTTGGCCACCAAGAGGTCAGGGCAATGAGTGGACAATGTCCAGAGAAGCAGGAAGGCTAAGCTGAGTCCTACCAGGAACTAGAGACTTATGTAGCCATTTGGGTTCATTGTTCTTATTGCTTAACAAAAAGCCACTCCCCAGCTCTCCCTTTCTGGTGTAAATTCCGACAGCTGAGTGACCAGCTCAGCCCTCTAGTCTTGTGTTGACCTCCCAGGAAAACTATGAAACAGAGTTTTCCTAATTTCATTTGCTATATGATGCTCTTCCAACTAAAGACTTAAATACTGATGATCTCAGAAACCCCGAAGTCAGAGTCCCACATAATGACATCAAAATATTCTATAGATGTCACCTCCCATCTCATAGCCGGTGTCTTGCGCTTTTATACAAAGCACCTACATCTGGTCTTTCCTTTGGCCTTTTTTTCTTTATGTGGCTGTTCTTATGTGTGCAGGTGCATACGTGTGCATGTGGAGGCTAGGGAACAACGTTAGGTGTCATCCTTTTTTGAAACAGGATCTCCCCTTGGCCCAGAGACCACCAAGTAAGCTACAGTGGCCGGCCAGAGAAGTCAAGGGATCTTGCCAACACCAGACTGCAAACAGACACTATTACACCTGCCGTTCCCGTGGCTTCTGAGGATCGGACTTGAGTCTTCATGATTTCAAGGCAAGCACTCCAGTCACTACCTCCCCAGGCCACCCCCACCTTTTCTTACTATGCGTGCCACTTACTGGAGTGATGCAATCTTTGTGCCAGCACACAAAATTTTAAGTAGATGAAAGACCAGAGCCTATTTCCTGAAACAACACCCTCTGTGTTCCAATTTTGCAAAAATCTATCCTTTGAAAATACCAGTTAGACAAGTTCATTGCGAGTGGAAAAATGCCACCCTTCAGACTCCAGGGAAAGTGTTCATAAAGGTGCCCCATTCAGTCAGGCCTCCCTTTGTCCACACACAATCCTCCTCCGCCCTCAAGGGAGGGTCTTGTGAACCGGAAGGAGGCCCTGGCTCTGAGAACAAGCCCAGCAGGGAGTGTGAATGGCACGTTGATGCACTCCACCAGGTGCCCTGACTCAAGAACCACAGGTTAATTTCCTAACCTTCCCTTTATACTCCCCTTTCTATTTTTACTTGAAAGCAAGCACGTCACCATCAGACCTTGTGAAGCAACTCAGCATGGATGTCCTTTCAGCATCTGTCACTCTGAAGGACACAGTGTCCATGAGATGCTGAGAGCAATAGAGACATAAATAGCAGCACAGCCCTTGACCCAAGGCACCTACATCCTTGACAGGGCGTTAAGACTTGGGGACGTGAAGGAACTTAAGACTGGCGCCACGTGTTATGTAATAGCATGCTCACGCAGTCTTAGCAAGTTTCCACACGTGGAATTTCCTCTCCTCTCTTCTTTGGTGCCTTCAGAGTCTTCTCTTGAAGTGAATGTTTTTGTGCCCAGTTAAAAGAGCAGCAGAGCCAAGGACCTGACTTTTCGGAGCCACTAGAAAACCAGCAGAAGGGAGTCACAGCAATGTGGACTGAGTGCTCCACAAGACATTTGATGAAATAGTGTTCAAGTCATGGGTTTCACTGACATGACAATGGAATGGGGGCTCCTGAAGGGAAAGAGACCATCAGGAGAAAGGTAGGGGCATGAGGGAGGGGACTAAGGGAAGGTCAACAAATGCATGAAATGTGTGTATGTAGGAAAATACCATAATAAATGTATGAGAATACCACAATGAAATATATGAGAATACCATAATGAAATATATGAGAATACCACAATGAAATGTATGAGAATACCACAATGAAATATATGAGAATACCATAATGAAATGTATGAGAATACCACAATGAAATGTATGAGAATACCACAATGAAATATATGAGAATACCACAATGAAATGTATGAGAATACCACATGAAATATATGAGAATACCACAATGAAATGTATGAGAATACCACAATGAAATATATGAGAATACCACAATGAAATGTATGAGAATACCACAATGAAATGTATGAGACTACCACAATGAAATGTATGAGAATACCACAATGAAATGTATGAGACTACCACAATGAAATGTATGAGAATACCACAATGAAATATATGAGAATACCATAATGAAATATATGAGAATACCACAATGAAATGTATGAGAATACCACAATGAAATGTATGAGAATACCACAATGAAATGTACGAGAATACCACAATGAAATATATGAGAATACCATAATGAAATGTATGAGAATACCACAGTGAAATATATGAGAATACCACAATGAAATGTATGAGAATACCACATGAAATATATGAGAATACCACAATGAAATGTATGAGAATACCACAGTGAAAATATATGAAATATATGAGAATACCACAATGAAATGTATGAGAATACCACATGAAATATATGAGAATACCACAATGAAATGTATGAGAATACCACAGTGAAATATATGAGAATACCACAATGAAATGTATGAGAATACCACATGAAATATATGAGAATACCACAATGAAATGTATGAAATATATGAATACCACAATGAAATGTATATGAGACTACCACAATGAAATGTATGAGAATACCACATGAAATATATGAGACTACCACAATGAAATGTATGAGAATACCACAATGAAATATATGAGACTACCACAATGAAATGTATGAGAATACCACATGAAATATATGAGAATACCACAATGAAATGTATGAGAATACCACAATGAAATATATGAGAATACCACAATGAAATGTATGAGAATACCACAATGAAATATATGAGAATACCACAATGAAATGTATGAGAATACCACAATGAAATATATGAGAATACCACAATGAAATGTATGAGAATAACACAATGAAATATATGAGAATACCATAATGAAATGTATGTAAATACCATGATAAAGCCCATTACATAGTATGCTAATTAAAAAAAAATAAATTAGAGCCAGGAGTGGTGGCGCATGCCTTTAATCCCAGCACTCGGAGGCAGAGATAGGAGGATTGCCTTGAATTTAAGGCCACCCTGAGACTACACAGTAAATTTCAGGTCAGCCTAGGCTAGAGTGAGACCCTACCTCGAAAAAAAAAATTAGAGGGGCTGAAGAGATGATTCAACAGTTAAGGAGCTTGCCTGCAAAGGGTAGTGCCCTGAGTTCAATTCCCTAGTACTCATGTAAATCATCCAGATACACAAAGTGGTGCCTGCGTCTGGAGTTCCTTTACAGTGGCTAGAGGCCCTGGCACACCCATTCTCTCTTCTCTCTCTCTCTCTCTGGTTGCAAATAAATAAACAATAATATTTAAAAAAACAAATTACACAAGCAATTTATAGTATGTTCATGTATTAAAGTTCCTAATAAAAATTGTTTTTAAATCAATTTAAAAAAAACAAATAAGGGATGGAAAAGTTACTCAATGGTTGAATTCACTTCCTCTGCAAGCAAGAAGGCATGAGGGGTCCTAAGACCACCTGAGTTCAGATCTCCAGATCGCAAGTACACCTGGAGCCCCAGTCCCCCAGGGAAGCAGAGGCTGCAGAATGAAGGTGCCTCGGACCACAGCAACAAGACTTCAGCTTCGACAGAGCGGGACACAGGTGCTCCACTCTGGCCCCTGCAGGCAGCAGTGGGGACCCCATAAGGACACACACACATGCACAAACCAACACGCCACACAGCACATCACACACATGCATGCACATGCAAGCAAAAATTAAAAACTGAAGGCTGGGGAGATGGCCCAGTGGTTAAAGCACTGGCCGCACAAGTGGAAGAACCTGACTTCCGATCTCCAGACCGCACACACAAGTCACTGCGGTGGACATCAGTAATCGGAGTGCTCCTACTGTGAGAAGGGAGGTGGTGTCAGGAGACGCCTGGCCAGTGCACGGTCAGCTAGCACAGAGAAGACAGTGGTGAACAAGAGATCCTTCCGGAAACAAAGCAAAACAACAAAACAAAACTCCAGTCATAGATTTCAGAATAAATGTAAGCAGTTATTGACTTCGATGTGAGAGAATAAAAAAGAAGGTTCCTGCCCTGAGGGTCTTTGGAACATGCATCAGTTTCTAAGGCACAACCCATTTTCTCAGCACACAAGCCATTGCTTCCCCTCCTGTGCCCACAGTAGACATCACTAATCAGTGAAGAGCACTCTTTCCTGCTCAGTTCTATGTTTTCATTTTTTTGGTGGCTGTGGTGGTACAGAGGATCCATCACGGAGCTGTGCATGTGAGCGTGCACGTGCCAGGCAAGCACTCAATCACTGAGCGGTGCACGTGCCGGGCAAGCACTCAACCACTGAGCCGTGCACGTGCCAGGCAAGCACTCGACCACTGAGCTTCATCCTTGCCCTTTTCTTATTTTTTCATCTTGAGAGGGGGTCTAGCTAAAGTACATAGGCTAGCCTTGAACTCACTCCGTAGTCCAGGCCATCCTATCCCAGCCTGCAGAGCGGCTAGGAGGACAGGATTGTGTGCCCAGGCTGGTCTCCGCATTCTGTCTCCATGTTGTTCTCAGCATGGTATTCCAGGCAGCCCCGAGAGCTGATCGGTCGCCCCATGAGATGAATCCTCTCCTGTTGCTGTGCATGACAAGAGGTGAGGACGGCTGGGTCTGCTCTCGGGTCTCCTCATCTTCCTACAAACACAACGTGCTCATTCACCCCCAAGTCATCACGCATCAGGACTTGTACTGGAGTGCTCTGCCTCCTGTTTTTCAAAGTGGAGTCATCTTCCAAGGTCTGGCAGCCACCTGATCCCCTCTCCCCGCATCACCCCATGGCTGCCTTTGCACAATGGGGCTCTATCCTGTGACCTTTACTTTCTTATTTGTCTTTCTTCCTCTGCTACCCTGTAAGCCTCCACTGCATTTCAACCATTTAAACACTTTTGTTCAAAGTAATCACAGAAGGACACTGAGCATATGGTACAACATCCATTGAAAGGAGAATGTGTTAGGCTGGGCATGGTAGGGCCCATCCGGCACTGGGGAGTCACAGACAGAGGATTGTTGCAAGTCTTGAGACCAGCCTGACTGCACATACCTAGTTCCAGACCAACCAGAAGTACATAGCAAGATCCATTTCCAAAAAATTGAAAGCACAGGCTAGGGAGATGGTTCATTTCAGTAAACTGCTTACCACACAATCATGAGGACCTGAACTCAGATCAGAAGCACCCACTAAATGCCAGGCTTGGCAGTGCACACCTGTAATTCCACTGCTTGGCAGGAAAAGCCAGGTTGATCCCTCGGCTTGCTGGCTAGCTAGTCCAGTGAGTTGGTAAGCTCGGGGTTCAGTGGGAGATTCGGACTCAGAGAATAAAATGGAAAGGGATTGAGGAAGATATTTGATGTCAGCCTCTGGTCTCCCCGTGCTCATCCGGACACGTACACACTCACATGCACCCACGCACACATGTGCTGACACCCATACACATGTGCACACACACACGCACATGCAAAAAAAAAAAAAAAAAAAAGATGGTCTGCTCTGACTGGTCATGAATTCAACTTGTATGCCTTAGGAGAACTACTGGAAGAGAGGATTTCCCAAATCCATTCAGCATGGGAGATGGATACTCAGGGTCAGTCATGTTTATGGACTATGGAGAGAAAGGGAAGGAAGAGAGAGGAAGGGGGGGAGTCATACGAGGAGAACGCTGAGGTTGGCTCTGTTTCAAGTAGCAGCATAGACGAGGGATCCACTTGTTTGCAACCTCTTGCTTCTTGCATCACCCACTTCCTTAAAGGACTCAAATGGAAAACTCTAAGGCCTGATCCAAACCCTTACTTTACACTTAGACTCACCAGAACCCAGAGCTGCAGAGAAAGTGCTTAAAGAACCCTTTTCAAGGGCTGGAGAGATGGCTTAGTGGGTAAGGCACCTAAGAACCCAGTTCCAATCTCCAGGTCCCACGTTTAGCCAGATGCAAAGTGACACAAGGGCGCAATGCTGCACTTGACCACAAGGGGGCGCACGCATCTGGATTTCGTTCACAGCAGCTGAGAGACATGCGCCCATCTCTGTCTCCCTCTCCCTCTCTCTCTCTCTCTCTCTCTCTCTGTGTCTCTCTCCAAAAATTTAAAATAATTTAAAAAAAGAATCCTTTTCAAGTCACAGACAAAGCCAGCCGCAGGACCCCATCACCTAATTTGCTGTCCAGGGTTCTCACTGTTTGGGAAATGAACTCTGGATTCTGTCTGCAGCAAGTCTTTGCTGAGTCACACGTATCTGATAAAGGCAACGTATGGGAGGGCTCACTTTCGCTTACAGGTTAGGGGTATAGTCCGTCATGGCAGCAGGAGCATGACGCAGCTGGTCACACTGCATCCACGATGAGGAGGCAGAGAGATGAAGGCTGGTGCTCAGCAGCTCAGTTTCTCCTTTTCCTCAGCCTGGGACCCCAGCCCACGGGATGGTGCTGTCCAGAATGGGTCCTCCCACTTCAGTTAACATTGTCTGGAACCTCCCTCACAAACATGCCAAGATTTATTTCCATGGTGACTCTGAATCCAGTCATGTTGGCAACCAAGGTCAACCATCACAACAGGTATCAACAGGTGCCCACCACAGCTCTGGACAGCAGCAACCTGCTTCCTCTCAAGTGCTGTGACCCAGTCCCCACACTGTGCTTGAATAACGCTCCCCTTTCGGGTCTTTTTCCTGCTCCACACTCATAGATCTAACCATGCCGCAGGCCCCTGCCCTTCTTAGCAACTTCCCAGGCTAAGTCCTAGCATCTAGGGTTGCCCTGTGCATCGTTCCTTCCCCCTCTCTGCACCCCCATTTCCTTTCTAGCACTGATGACATCCTCCTTCCTTCCATACGGCACTTCCTTCCCTTTACCTCCTCCTCAAACCCTCTCCTCTTCTCCTTCACAGTCAGCAGGGAGGCCCATCAGATCCTGAACTCAAAACGGGGGACAATCCTGCCTCCCATGTGCCCTGCAGATTAGGGACATTTCCACACCATCAAGGAAAAGGGAAGTACAAAGCATTTCATTTGTGTGTTGGTTTGGATATGTGATGATCTGCTACAATTAGATTAAAAGTACAGAGGCTAAAATAAGATTCTCACTCTCCTTTCCTCCCTCCCTATTTTCTCTCCCTTCCCCATCCTCCCTGCCTCTTTATGCCTATCTCCCTCCTTCCTTCTCTCTTTTCCCTCCTCTCCTCCTCCCTCCTTCCTTCTCCTCTTCCCTTCTGTCTCCTTGGCTGCTGAGAGGTGAACAGCTTTCTTCAGCGTCCTCCTGCCTCATCCCAGAAACACAAGTGAAACCATGAACAAAAACAAATAAACAATAAATCATCCTTCTTGCATGTTGATTTGCTCAGATATTGTATCACAAAGCTGACCAACACAGCCTGGGTCCTGGGAAGAAAACAATTACTGAGTAAATTACGTGAGTCAAGTAGAGAGAAACTACTTCCGTGTCACTGAAGGGTGGCTTCTAGCCAGTCACCTCACCACTGGGGATGCCCACTTATTACTATAAACATGAAAAACAAAAACCGGGTCCTCAATAAAGGCTGGATCACATACTAAAGACATTCAGATCTCAAGTTACTTCACAAACAATATGGTAAACCTCAGGCCTCTCTCCTTCTGGTTTTACAGGTGTGTGCTAAGAAGTTCAGCAACTAAAGACATAAGAAGATAAGAATTAAGTTCAATTTCCTCTCCAAGCCCTCCTGAACAAAGTCATTTCCGGATGTATTGCAAGACCATGTCCATCATCCCCACCCCATTAAGTCCACTTGTTTCCACTTCATGCTCCTAATCCCGCCGAACACAGACAACATATCGGATTTATTTCCCACGAGTTCCACCTCTTATTTTAATAACTATTTTCTCGGCCTGTTTTCTCTGGCTTGCCTTTCATTTTCTCCTTCCTAATCCTTCTTATGATCTTGGAGATCAGAGCGGGAGCAATGCCCACTCTCACCCAGGCCTCCAGCTCCGTGTTGCACCCCACTGGTTCCCGGTAGGAGTCTGATCTCAGGGTCAACACACAGGAACTACAGAAGGGAATTCTGTAAGCAGGAGCACTGGGTTATGGCAAACTCCCTCAACCCGTCCTTTAATCTCCTCTGTAACAACATTTTAAAGCAGGTGTAAAGAGTTGTCCCAAGCCCATCTTTCCAAAGCAGGTCAAAAGGACAAGAATCAAGGGCTAGGCGTTCTTGTTCCTTCTCTCTGCTCCCAGGCAGAAGAGCCCAGGGAGAAATTAGCTTCAGAATTACAGTCTGAGCACCTTGGACTTCTCTGAAATGAATGCTTCAGAACTGCGCAGTAGGCATTGTTAAAACTTCCTTAAGTGTACTTACAGGAAGGCCAGTGGGAGACACAAATCTTGCCATGGGGGTACAGCGTTAATCCAGTCAGCATCTCCACCTTGAGCTGAGGGCTGATGAAGGATTTAGCAAAGCAGTCCTTTCAGGTTTCCTCCTTTGCAAAATACCTGTTGCAGGTGGGCGAACCTTGAGCCAGCCTCGTCTCTTCTCTGAACCTCGGTTTCCTCATCTGGAAACTGAGGAGAGTAAACCAAATTCTGCAAGTCTGAGTTGTGTGGAAGTGATTGCAGCGGCTCCCTCTATTCAATCCAAGGGGTCTTGTTTCACTCCAGATTAACAGCCTTGGGAAAACTGGCTAACAGTCCCTCAACTCCAACTGACGGCTGACCGCCTGAGCGCCTGGAAAAGACTTCTTGGACACCTGTCTGCTCCGACTGCCACAATCCCCTTTTCTCCCTCAAAGCAGTTCACTCCGCGCACTTTTGGCCGCCAGGTTAGTACCTCCTCTGACGATTGGACTCACTGTAGACATGTGACCCACTGAAAGCCAATCAGGTGTAAGGTGTGGGGGAGGGGCCATCCTGAAAGCATTGGTTACTTTTCTCATTGTTGCCACAAACACCCGACAAAAGCAACAAGGAAGAAAGGGTTTGTTTGAACTTACAGCTCAAGGGGATGAGGTCCAGGGTGCAGACAGGCCTGGCCTGCAGTGTGGAAGAGCTGATAACAGCGCATGGGCAGTCAGGACACAGAGAGGTGAATGCTGGGCGCGGCTCACTTTCACCTTTTCATTCAGTCAGGGCTGGGGATGGTGTCACCCACATGTAGAGTGTGCCTTCTCACCACAATTCATCTAGACAACCCCTCACAGACACACCCAGGTATTGTTTCCATGGTGATTATAAATCCCATCAAGTTGACAAGGGCGATTAACCATCACATTGACTAAAAAGATAGAAAATGCATGCTCACTTCCCACCCCTTCCTTCCTTTCTTTCTTTCTTTCTTTCTTTCTTTCTTTCTTTCTTTCTTTCTTTCTTTTCTTTCTTTCTTTCTTTCTTTCTTGTCTTTGAACTTCAAATGTGATTTTTCATTCATACAGAGCCTCAGTTACTTACATGTGTCTGCCCTACAAAACGTTTCCCATTTCTCCTCTGGTGACAGACAGAAGGGTCAGGATAAGGGGGAAATAACTAGACCTTCATCCCTGCGGGTTACCTGGATTAAAGGAGCTTCCACACAGAGAACAGTCTGCAAGAGAACTTCCCAAACTGGTGATTCTGAGCTAGAAAGCCCTCACCATCGCATTAGCTCCCTTTGTGCTCACCTCTGCGGCATTTGAATAATATGATTTGGGGTGCTCCTCAAGGGAACCTCGCCTCCAGAGCATTTGCAGTCAGTGGAGGCCAGCAGGTAATGAGGACAGGGGACATGGCAGAGGGGCTGTGTGACAGGATGCCCTAGTCAGCCAAACAAATCAAAGAGGAAATTCTGCTCCGTTCCTGAGAAGAGGGGCCCCAGCTGGGCCTTCTGTCGACTGGAGTCACCTTCTCTTGCTGATAATCAAAAAATCCACAAGAGAGGTTTTAGTGTATTTGTTGCTCCTTTTGTTTGAAGTGCTAGGGATTGAACCTAAGGCCTCATATACGCTAGGCAAGTATTCTAGCACTGAGCTACATCCTCAGACAGAAAATGGTAAGAGTGTATGTGTGTGCGCGCACGCAGGCACACAGGTACAGAATCCAGAGGACAGCTTTGGGGACAATTCTTCAGAACACACACGATCTCTCATTGACCCAGAGCTTGCCAATTAAGCTAGACTGTATGGCCAGTGAGCACCGAGGATCTGCCTGTCTCCACCTCCCCAGTGCTGGGATTATAATTGTATGTCACTATGCTCAGCTTTTTTACATGGGTTCCAGAGATTGGATTCAGATCCTCATGTTTGCAAGGCAGTTTACCAACTGACTCATCTCCCCAGCCCCAGAAGAGTGTTTTTATAACATTCAAATCCAAGTTGGCGGCTGGGGAGAGACAGCTCAGTCTGTAAGAGAACTTGCAGCTTAAGCATGAGGGGCCTACCTAAGAAGGCCCGAGACGGCCTAACTTTGATTCCCACCACTCACTGAGTTGAGCAAGACTTAGGAAATACATGGATGAGTGACAGAAGTGGGCATCTGAACTTCTCTAACCTTCATATTCACACACACAGGGCACGCACATCTGCACGCACACACACGTGCATATGCCATGCACACATCACATTACACACCATAAGACACACACACACACACACACACACACACACACACACACACACGGAACCTGAAGACTCCAGGAAAGTTCATAGGAGCAAAAGGGTCAGAAAAGAGGTTGATA
Source organism: Orientallactaga sibirica (assembly GCA_036365145.1). Taxonomy (NCBI): domain Eukaryota; kingdom Metazoa; phylum Chordata; class Mammalia; order Rodentia; family Dipodidae; genus Orientallactaga; species Orientallactaga sibirica. Next base: position 7,225,402 of record JAEOAD010000555.1, on the reverse strand, counting down.
AGTCATGTCCTGCAAGCTGCAGCTCTGCCCCTGTGACAATGCCCAGACATCTGAGCCACAGCCTGTCCCGGGGTCCCCTTTCTGTGCTCCCTCTGTGGCTTTGGGACACAGCTGTTGAAGGGGTCCTCACTTGTGCCCTGGAATTCAAAGCAGTGAGCTACAGAATTAGACTGCCAGACCAAGTGAATAGCCAGAAGCCAGGACTTGGGCTGGAAGGAGCAGCGGCAGGACGAGGTGGGCGCTCTTGGGAATGAGAGCTCCTGAGCCTGACGCCCAGTCAGCTCCTCTGTAAGAAAAGGGAGGCTCGGGAGCTCTGTAGAAACCTATGGCCAGACAGTACGCTCTCCTTCCCATTCCTTCCCCAGGACTAGAACAGCTACTAGAATCCCTCCCCGGAAAGCTGTTTGCTCTTCCCACATCATTCCTATGTGATTTGCTCAGGGGCCAGCTCTGACTGGGATTCACCCTGACCCTTTTTCTTCTCTCTGTCACCAGAAATTCTCATTTGAATTGATGAGTCCAGGATAGCCAAGCAGAGTTGCTATGGACAGTTGGCTTTATTGGAAGTGAATACCAGGCTTTCAGTTCACGCCAGACTGGGTCCTCAGATCCGCATGATTGCACACGCAGAGGCAAGCACCTGCACTCCAGCATCCCTGCCTGCACGCCCCGCCCAGCCAGCCCCAGCTGTTATAAGCTGCCTGTTTAAACAAGGCCTGCTGGAAGCCTGGTGGGGCCGCAGAGGCGAAACTGCCCAGGCGAAACTGCATGTTAGTGGTTGAAGTTACTGGCACAAAGGGAATCCTCGCTGTTGGCCAGGCCAGTCTGAGCTGCTCTTAGCGACAGCTGGTGAAGTTGCGTACTACCAAGAAGCCTCTTTCTTGGAGACTGGGGCATTAACTAAGGCCCATTCCACTGTGTGCTTATCCAGCTTCAGCCTGGGGTCCTGGGATGCTCAGCTTCCCAGGTAAGGAGGCCTCTCTGGGCTTCCGGCTTCCCCCAAGGGAAGGGTGTACATGCCAAAGACTCACCTTGTTAAGGGCTAAGGGTAAAGGGCTTGCCTAACAAGCTTGAAGACCTGAGTAAAAATACTCGGTGTGGGGCTGGAGAGACGGCTTAGCAGTTAAGGCGTTTGCCTGCAAAGCCTAAGGACCCAGGTTTGATCCCCCTAGAACCCACATAAGCCAGATGCACAAGGTGGCACATGCATCTGGAGTTCGTTTGCAGTGTCTGGAGGCCCTGGCACACCCATTCTCTTTATCTATTTGTCATTCTGTCTCTGAAATAAAATATTTTTTAAAGTACTCAGTGTGGTGAAGCACACTTGCAGTCCCAGCAGTGAGGAGGCAGAGACAGGTGGATCCCTGCGGCTCTCTGGCTGGATAGCATAGCCTAGTGGTGAGCTCCAAGCCAATATGAGACCCTGTCCAAAAAAAAAAAAAAACAAGGCTGGCCTGGAGACATGGCTTAATAGTTAAGGTGCTTGCCTGTGAAGCCTAAGAACACAGGTTCAATTTCCCAGTTACCACATAAGCCAGATGCACATGATGGCACATGCATCTGGAGTGTGTTTGCAGTGGCTAGAGACCCTAACATGCCCATTCTCTCTATCTGCCTCTCTCTCTCTCTCTCTCTCTCTCTCTCTCTCTCTCTCTACAAATAAATAAGTAAATAAATAAATAAGGCTGAGAGGCGGAGGAGATGGCTTAGTGTATAAGAGTGCTTACTGCCTAAGCACAAGAGCCTAAGTTCAGATCTCTAGCATACATGTAACATGTATGGCTATGCATGCCTGTAACCCCATCACTAAAGAGGGGCAGAGGCAGAAGGATCTCTGGGGCTCTCTGCTCAGTTAGTCCTTAAAATGGAAAGCTGCCAGTTCAGTGAGAGAGTCTGTCTCAGGGAAATAAGTCAGAAGAGTAACAGAGGAGAACACGCAACATCTTTCTCTGGCCTCTGCACACACATGCATAGAGCACACATCTGCACATGCATGTGTACACACCACACACTACACACACAAACACACCAAAAATAAATAAATAGGTGGACGGTGCCTGAGGAATGTCACCTGCAGTTGTCCTCTGGCTTCCACACCCCACCACACACACACAATCAACTGCACACACATGAACATGCACACATACAAAAGATGGCATGCTCTCAGACAGCTCGCCCTCACTTCAGAGTTTAGGTCCCACATTGCACACACTGGCTGTGGAACCCCAGGCCTTTCAGACCCTCCATTTCCTCAGCTGTAATTGGAAGAGATAATCCTTCCTGCCTCATTGGATTGCTCAGGATCAGATGAATTAATACTCGTTAAGCACTTAGGACAGGGCTCGGAACATATTAAATGCTCGATAGATCTTAGCCATTATTGTTATCATTACTTTGGCCAAAGAAAATCAAATGTTCAAAGTGCCTGGAAAGAGACAATTCAAGTTCATCGTTGAAAAGCAATCATCAGACTTAAGTACCAAAATGTTCCTTGCAACCAAGATGAAATTACTTAACTGTGGCAACAGGAACTAGAAAATGGAATGGCTCTCTCATGAAATGTTACCGTTTTGCATCACGATGCACTATTTAACACGCAAGTTGAGGAAAGGGAGGGAAGATGTGAGGAAGAAGACCCCCCCCGTAACTGGAGTTAACAGACCCCCTTGCTTTCCAGCCCCCTTCCCAGGGGTGCTTGCTTTCACCTCTGAGCAAGAAACCCAAGTCTGAAGAGATTAAACCATTGTTTTGCTGCGTTGAAGAGATGGTTCAGTCAGTAAAGCATCTTCCTCAAAACCATGAGAACCTGAGTGTGAGTCCCAGAACCATGTGAAAACGCCAGGCATGGGGCGCATGCTGTAAACCGGCACTGGGGAGGAGGAGGCCAGCCGGTGAGAGGCAGATGGCACCTGAGAAATGACACTTGAGGTTATCATCTGGTCCCACGTGCAGGCCACACAGGCCAGTGCACCTGCACACACAAAACTTATTCTTTCTGCCTTTTTGTACGGCTATGCAGTCACTGCAGGAGACACATAAAAAATGGCTCAAATCTAGAGTAATGGCAGTATGACAGAAGTATTTGATATTGCACACAAGGGCTGGAGAATAGCTGAAAACTCTTCTGATAATGAAGAGAGAAAAAGAGTGAGAGAAAAGAAAAACTACCAAGTCCAAACAAAGGGTACGCTATTCAATAATCCGGAGTCCTAGGCAAAGAAAGAATGGAAGAGAGAAAAATAGCGAAGAAAATTCTCGGGCTGAGGCTGCAGCTCAGTTGGTAGATGGAGTGCTCGCCTAGATGCACAAAGCCCTGGATTCCCCCCCAGCACTGCATAAACCAGATGTGGTGTTGCATATCTGCAATCCCAGCACTCAGGAGGTGCAGGCAGGAGCATTGGGTATTTAAGGTCATCTTCAATTTCATAGTAAGTTCAAGGCCAAAACAGAAAGAAAAAAAGAAAGAAAGAAAGAAAGAGGAGAGAGAGAGAAAGAAAGAAAGAAGAAAGAGTGAAGAGAGAAGGCAGGAAGAGAGAAAGGGAGAGAGGAAAGAAAAGAAGAGGGAAGGAGAAGAAAAGAGAAAAGACAGAAAAGAATAGCCCCCTAGACCAGAAGACCATGAACTTCCTACATGGAAACCATCTGCTGAGAACACAGAACACTGAGTAAAAATCCATCACCATGAAATGTCACGTTATGAGGGACAACAAGAAATTCTAGAGAATGGCACTGAAGCTAAAACAAGTAAAACATATAACTTAAAAAACATACGAGGGAGCACCCTCTGGGTGGAAACTCTTCCGCACCTAGATTTCAGTATCTAGACAATATAAATTGAATATGAGAGTAAAAATGGGACTTTTCAGCGCACACACACACAGCACACACCTCTATACACAACTGACCTCTGTTTGCACATGTGCATATGTATGAGTGCACACACACACACAGCACACACCCCTATACACATGCATGAACAATAATCTCCACTGTGTTGATATTAAAAGATGAGCCTTTGGGGCTGGAGCGATGACTTAGCAGTTAAGGCACTTGCCTGCAAGCTAAAGGACCCAGGTTCGATTGCCCAGGACCCACATAAGCCAGATGCACAAGGTGGCGCACGCTTCTGGAGTTCATCTGCAGCAGCTGAAGGTCCTGGTGCACCCATTCTCTCCCTCTCTCCCTCTCTCTCTCTCTTTCTCTCTCTGGTGATTTGATTCAGGTGTCCCCCATAAACTTGGGTGTTCTGAATGCTAGGTTCCAGCTGATGGAGATTTAGGAATTAACCCTCCTGGAGACAGTGGATTGTTGGGGGCAGGCTTATGGGTGTTATAGCCAGTTTCCCCTTGCCAGTGTTTGGCACAGTCTCCTGTTGCTGTTGTCCACCTTATGTTGACCAGAAAGTGATGTCCACCCTCTGCTCATGCCATCATTTTTCCTGCCATCATGGAGCTTCCCCTTGAGTCTGTAAGTCAAAATGAACCTTTTGTTCCCACAAGCTGCTCTTGGTTGGGTGGTTTCTTCCAGCAATATGAATCTGACTGTAACTCTCTCTCTCTCTCTCTCTCTCTCTCTCTCTCTCTGTCTGTCTTCTTTCTCTCTCCCTCTTTCTCAAATATAAATAAAAATAAAATATAAAAAAAAATTTTAAAGATGAGCCTTTAGAAAATGACTATGTCAAGAGGGTTGGAGCCCCAGAGAGCAAAATTAGTGCCTTTATAAAAGAGGCTTTCCGGGTGCGGTGGCTCACGCCTTTAATCCCAGCACTCGGGAGGCAGAGGTAGGAGGGTCGCTGTGAGTTCGAGGCCACCCTGAGACTACATAGTTAATTCCAGGTAAGCCTGGACCAGAGTGAGACCCTACCTCAAAAAAAAATTGATAAAAGACGCTTGAAGACCCCAGACAGTTAGTCTGCCTAGTGCTACATGAGCTACTGGGGGAAAGTGGCCAACATCTGCCAAGCAATCCGAGGTCTAAGCTACTCAGAAGCAAACAACCTGACGTGATGCTCACACAAGTGCAGTAGTGGCACACAGCCATGATGGGTAACCAACTGCTCTTGGATTGGCTAAGAGATCTGCTCAGTGGAAAGGAACCCATATCTGGAAGTGAGAAACAAGTCAGAATCATATTCAGACAATGATTTTTCTCTCCAATATCAAGCTCCCAGTAATCTTGGGCTAAAAGAGGGGCCACACCCATTAAATTCTCTCTAAATTAATGCTGATCCCATTTAACCTGTGCTGACTTCACTCTCCACTGAAGAATCTGCTTCTCTTTTTCAGACAGAAGCAGGACCTGAGGAGATAAAAGACCTTGCACTTCAGCCCGGCCCCAGCTGAAACCACAGAGGAACTGGGGAGATGAGCAAGAGTGCTGCTTTCTCAGTGAACCTGACAATCAGCACAAGGGTGAAGGAGACAGACACTGAGGACACTCAACACCTACCAAAGCAGAGATCCAGAGGCTCCTAAAACCCCATCGCTGAAGCAGACTTAAAACACACCAACATGGCTCAGGGAATTATGCAGAAGAGGGGGCAGAAAGATTGTTAGAGCCACAAGTTTGGACATCATGCCCAGAGGCATTGCCTCTCCCCAGTAACTGACTGCTGTTCCCACAATGCACTATTCACAATCCCCACAGGGATAACCTGCATCCCCAACACGGAGGGCCCCTTTGGAGAAGGGACGGAGATGAGTGAAAGGATGACACCAACATGTGTTGTTTCCATATTAAGTATGTCCATAACTAATAAAAATAAATTTTAAAAAATAAATGAAAGGCTTGAGGGAGGACACTTTGCCTTTTCACATCAATTTGAAAAGCCCTCATTGAACACCCAAGCTGCTGACATTGGGCTTGATCATGAACTTCCAGCCACCAGCTGGAAAATTACTCAGGAGCTGGACAGATGGTCTAGAGGTTAAGGTGCTTGCCTGTGAAGCCTAAGGACTCGTGTTCAACTCTCTAGGTCCCATGTAAGCCAGATGCACAGTGATGCAAGTGAGCAATGTTGCACATGTGCATGAGGGGGCACACGCATCTGGAGTTTGACTGCAGTGGCTTCTCTCTCTCTCTCCCTTCCCCCACCTTTCTCTCTCTCACACATCAAAAAAAAAAAAAAAGGACAGTCTGTTGGGCTTGCCTCAAAAGACAAAATTACTCAGTCTCTGGTATTTTGTTAGAGCACCTGAACTCTGTAAAAGGTCTCTAGGAGAATCAGCTCAGAATTCCAGACAGTCATGAGGAGCATTGCAGGACAGCTGAGGAGAAAGTGCTCAGTTGCATAGAGAGATCTAGAAAAAAATGACTCCCAAGAAAGGTCTAGGATAACTAGCTGGTCATTTTAACCAGGTTGAGAGGTGTTTTAGACCTCTGATAAAGACTTTAAGATATATTAGTAACAGGTAGACATATGCATGCAAAATATAGTAATTTACAGGGGAAATAAAGCACTTCACCAAAAAAGAAAGAAAATATGTCTATAGTACACTATTTGATTCTATATAAATAATGTTTATAGAAGAGGGCAAAAAAAAAAAAAATGTGTTCATTCAACCCAAAATGGTTGTCTCAAGCTAACATGGAAGAGATCAGGTACATTCCTGCCACTTATAGCATCAGAGTCTGGCCATAAAGCGTGGGCACTCTCGGGGGTTGGTTTGAGTAGCGTATGCTAGGGAGGTAGGCGGGGAAGACCCACCAGGAGCACCTCTGAAAGTTACAAGTCAAGACGGCTAACACTGCAGAAGGCCGTTGGCTACTTTCAGGTAGAATACTTTCTAAATCTATAGTAGAAAAAGCATGTAACATAGAAAAAATGTGAAGATAGAAGATAGAAATAAGGAGACAGCTAAAGAAACATGTGAAAAGTTGCAAATGGTTACTTCTGGGGTGTGATTAGATAGTTGGGAGGGTGGCAGAGGTAAGACAGGCAACTGTCATTTCTTATCCTATTCTTCAGAGTACTATCAAACAGGTCAGCTGGGACTCTAATTACTTTATGCAAACAAGGGGCGGAGGCTCCTGGGATGCATGACCTCAGCCCCAGGCTCTGCGGGCTGCTGACATGAAGAGCAACACAGAGTCAGCTGGCCGCATGGATGGAGAGCCCTGGGTCTCCCCTGAGAAAAGAGAGCAGTGAAGAAAGAGCTGTATCCAGTCAGCTAAGACCTTCTAGTTTTGAGACAGCCTCTTTCTGAACTGTTCCCAAGCAAGACTTCTAGCTCTAAAACCTAGACCCAAGTAAATTAAAAAGTATTAATTACAATATAAAAACATGATAGATAATGTGTGCCATAGTAAGAAATAGCTTAAATAAAAATAGTATATCCATATATAGAATTCTGGGCAGATATTTGAAAGATTGTTTGGAAAGCTATTAAACAGCATGCAAAGGGCTGGCAATCTAGTCAGTTTAATGGCAGTAAAAGGAGGGAAGGAAAGAAAGGTATACAACAGCATATTCAGATGCCATTTTGGTTTAAAATTATATATGCCAGAAAAAAAAAAAACTATGCACTGTGCAAGAGAATAGAAAAAAGATGAGGGGCTAAGGATAAAGCTCACTTGTGCTTGCCTAGCCTGCACAAAGCCCTGGGATTTGATCCCCAGCACTGCATAAAACTTGGAGTTATAGCATATACCTATAGTCCCAGAACTGGGAGGTAGAAGAAGGAAGATCAGGAGTTCAAGATCATCCCCAGCTACATGATGAGGCTGAATCCAACCTGGGGTACAAGAGACCCTGTCTCAGAAAAAGAGCCAGGAGTGGCGACGTACGCCTTTAATCCCAGCTCTTGGGAGGCAGAGGTAGGAGGATCACTGTGAGTTCAAGACCAGCCTGAGACTACCTAGTGAATTCTAGATCAGCCTGGGCAAGAGAAAAACCCTACCTCAAAAGTTCTATTTATTTTTTTACAAAGAGAGAGAGAAAGAGAGATTGGGTGCACTAGGGTCTCAAGCCACTCTAGATGAACTCCAGATACATGTGCCACTTTGTGCACCTGGCCTTACATGGGTACTGGGAAATTGAACCCGGATCATTAGGCTTTACAGGCAAACTCCTTAACCACTGAGCAATCTTCCCAGCTCTATTTAAACTTTTTAATCAAAAAATTAGAAGTTCACAGGCCAAAACAAAACTTTTAAATCAATGAAAGGAGCAAGCTTAGGTTCAGTTCTCATACTCACCCCTGCTTCTTGCTCTCCACCTAAGAGGGAAGAGAAATCGGGCTAAATGTCTGCAGTAAAAAGTAAAGAAGGGGCCAGGCGTGGTGGTGCACACTCCCAGCACCCGGGAGTCAGGGGTAGGAGGATTGCCATGAATTCGAGGCCACCTGAAACTACATAGTGAATTCTAGGTCAGCCTGGGCTAGAGGAAAAACAAAACAAAACAAAAAAAAGTAAATAAGGGGCTGGGGATGCAGTTCAGCAGTAGAGTGAGTGCCCAGCACATACATGGTCATGAGTGTAATTCCACCAGCAAAAAAAATTAATTAATCCAGGTGTGGTGGTGCACGCCTTTAATCCCAGCACTTGGGAGGCAGAGGTAGGAGGATCACTGTGAGTTCAAGGCCACCCTAAGACTACATCGTGAATTCCAGGTCAGCCTGGGCTAGAGTGAGACCCTACCTCAAACCCCCTACCCAAAAAATTAATCAACAATTAAGGTATAGTGATTAATTACTCAGCTATCACTGTAGTTGGATACACCATGTGTCTCTGTCACTTTCATTCCATATTGTCCTAAGTTCATGTATTAATTACCTTTCTCATTGCTGGAACAAAATACCTGACAAAAATTAGTTTAAGGAAACAAGGCTTTATTTGAGGTTACAGTCCAACATGGTTGGGAAGGGATGCTGGCAGGAGCTTGAGGCAGCTGGTCACAGTTCACCCATAGTCAGGAAGCAGAGTGATGCACAGTACTGCTTAGCCAGCTCTCTCCTTCTAATGCAGTCCACGCCCCCACCCATGGGATGACACCACCCACAGTTAGGAGGGGTCCCCCACCTCAATTAACCTAATCTAAATAAGCCTTCCCAGACATGCCCAGAGATTTGCCTCCCAGGAGAGTCTAGATCCTGTCAAGTTCACAATATAAACCATCAAGCCCACATTTCAAATTTCATTGCAATGCACTTAAATTACCAAAGAATGAGGGTTCCGTGTGGTGCTACACAGAGGCAACTCAGCAGCGGGAAGGCTGAGGTGAGAAGACTGAGTTCAAGGCCAACCTGGACCACCTAGCAAGCGCTGTTCAACAAAAACAAAGAAACAAAAAGAAAAAAAGACCATGACTGCCATTCTTTTTCGTGTTGGCCAGCCTCTACTGAAAACCTTTAGGAGTTGGCTTAATAATTTTTTTTTAGCAACATTCCAAATTTTAGTCATCTCCCTGTGTACCAGCTGACAGAAAGCTGGAAAAGCTACACTGCATGCAGGCCTATGGGAGAAAGATATTATCAACAGTGGTAAACAGCTATGGACATTGCAAGCTTTAAGACTGGCCAGCCAGGCCAAATGTGCTAACTGCTGCAATAGTGGCATGTCTGTTATGGGGGAAACAACCTCTCTCTAATTGGGCTGGAGGCCTACTCCATGGGAGGGAATACATGTCTGGTACTGAAAATCTAGTCAAAAACCTATGGCTAGGGAGGTCATGAGTCCTAGGGGAGTAATGTCTGCTGGTATCTGGCTAAATGCATATATTATGCTCACCAAATTGCCCTGTAAGCACTTTTTAAAAGTCTATGCCCACATATTAATGCTACTCTCACTTTTGGTTAGAGAAGCTTCTCTTTTCAGATAGTGGTGACCACTGGGATGACTCAAAAGTCACCATAGTGCTGAGAGAAAGAGACAGAGGAGTGTTCAGCACGGAGACATCTCTATCACACCTTCCAAGGCTCAGGGTCCATTGTGGAAGAGGTGGTGGAAAGAATGTAAGAGCCAAAGGAAGGGTAGGACTCCTTACAATGCAACCTTCCAGACACAAAATGGCCTTGATATTCATGACTTCTCAGTGCCTGACACTACCCACACAAGGCCCTCATAATAGGAGGAAAAGATGAAGATACCAAAATAAAACAAAGACTAATTGAGAGGGAGAGGGGATATGACTGAGGGTAGATTTGTGAGGGGCAAAGGGGACTGAGGAGGGAATTTTCATGGTCTGTTGTGTATAACTATGGAAGCTGACAATAAAAGATGATATGACATCCAGCCGGGCGTGGTGGCACACGCCTTTAATCCCAGCACTCGGGAGGCAGAGGTAGGAGGATCGCCGAGAGTTTGAGGCCACCCTGAGACTACAGAGTGAATTCCAGGTCAGCCTGGGCCAGAGAGAGACCCTAACTTGAAAAAAAAAAAAAAAGGTGATATGACATCTAGATGGAAGCCCCTTCGAAGACAAGGTCTGTTCCTTGGGATCATTCAAACTCCAGAGAGAATCTTGGGGGAAAGATTTGTAGAAACGTTTCATGTTGCCTGCCTGCAGTATTCATTTCTCATCCCTCTTTCCTACAGCAAAGTAGTTGGGACAAGTATAGCCATGGAGCTTCAATGCCCTCTGGTCAGCTCATAGAGCCTCAAAATAGGGGCTGGGTTCTACAAGCTTCTGAGGTAATCACTCTCCTTTAACTTCCCACCACCCCTCATCTGTGATGTTCCCTTTCCATACCTTAATAAATGTGTGTTCCTTCTCTCCTATTCAGTCTGCCCACTAGCCTGAGAAGACAAGGGGGAAATTTCCCTTCAGTCCTCAGTATTCATGTTATTAAAGTGATTTTTCTCCTCTTTACCTGTCCTATGCCAATTTAATCCACACTCTGGCCAAAATGAAAAACCTAGAAGGGTATACGGAAGCTATTTTCCTCTCCTCTGTGTCACCTACCTTTATAAATAAAGGGCATGCTAGCTTTCAATTAAAGATGTTTATGTGTCTTTCCTATTTGAGTTCATGTGCACCCAAAATTCTAAGCATGGACTCCCAGGTTCAACACATCTTAGAAAATCTTTCAAGACACTTAAATTTACCTTTCCAACTTTTTTGGTGTGTATATGTGTGTGTTTGTTCATATGTGTATTGAACATGTGGGGGCAGACAGTATGTATATGTATGTGAAGGCCAGAGTCGACATTGAGTGTCCTCTTCAATTTTCAATTTCTCCTCTATCGTTTTTTTTTTTTGTTGTTTTTTTTTTTATTTTGGAGATGGGGTCTTCTCACGGTACCTGGGACCCACCAGTTTGCTACATTAACTAGCCAGCAAGTCCCAGGGATCCTCCTGCCCGACCTCCCCAGCGCTGGTGTTACGAGCACAGACTATCATGCCTGGCATTTTACATGGGTGCTGGGATCTGAACTCAGGTCCTCAGAACTGGAAAGCAAGCACCTTACCTACTGAGCCATCTCCTCAGCCCTTTACCATCCCATCTTATGTTTCATGTCCCTTTGAAAAATATAGTGGCATGATTCCTTACCTTTTCTTCCTTTTTTTCCACTTTAAAATTTGGACTGGGTTATTCTTTTCAGTAATCAACCCAGAATGCGCTACATAAAACACAGAACACATTCATTTCATGTCTCAGCCAGATTGACAAATGTCATAGACCCAGCCTGATTTCTAAATAATGTAAAACATCATTGGTTTAAAAACTGCATTCGAGCCGGGCGTGGTGGGGCACGCCTTTAATCCCAGCACTCGGGAGGCAGAGGTAGGAGGATCGCCATGAGCTCAAGGCCACCCTGAGACTACATAGTTAATTCCAGGTCAGCCTGGGCCGGAGTGAGACCCTACCTCAAAAAATCAAAAACATAAAAATAAAAAATGCATTCAGACTCATAAGCCCCCCCCCAGAATTATAAACTCAAAAACTTTACCTGTAGGATAGAATAGCACGTCAGATCACACATGAGCCACAGAATACTTCTGGCTTCTTAGAACACATTTCATTTCATGGTCTTAATTAATTAATGGTCTACTCCTCCCTCACTCTGAGGGGCAGGGGCGGGAAAAGAAACACTTTTTATTCTCTTCTAGAAAAATCAAAAGCCAACAACAACATTCTCTATTACAGCTACAAAGGTTAAAAAAAAAAAAATCACAGTGTCTATTCTTTTCCCAGATTCCATAGCTGCATGGGAACACACTGAGGTGATGGGAAGTTAAATTTCTACTTTTTAATAGTCCCGGGCATCTCTGCAGAGCATGAAATAGCAGGACATTCATGGTTTGGTTTGGTTTTGTTTTCATTGCATTCCCCAAGCTACTGCCCTTTCAATCACGCATGTAAATGAGGGGCCCAGAGAGCTATTAATGCAAATTTCTTTAAATAAGGTTCCTGCAAACTAAAGGCTGTTGGTGGTTTCAAAAAATATCTTACAGCAAAATTGTGTGTCTATAGTGAACAGTCACCCCATGGCCCTGGGAAAATTAACTTGTGTGGAGGAAAAACAAAGGCCAATGGCCAGAGAGAGAAACCTCAGCCTGTCCCGTCACAAAGCCCAGTGGTGAGGCTGGGGACGAGTAGGAGGAGAGGGAAATTTTGAAAGGCAGTGAGAAGGGCTGTGATTGTTTTTTGTGAACATGAGAATTATTCTTTAATAGGAAAATGTCTCTAAACATCGTGCTTAATAATCCGTTAATAACTTTATGACAGGGTCTCCATTAAAGCGTTGAAATCCCAGCACCTAATTCAGTGCTAATATGATTAGAAGGCTCAGAACCCAAGATCTCCGGCATTGAGCCTTACCCTGGCCTGGGAGGCCATGCTGCCAGTCCCAGAAAGCCAGCTCCAGATGTGATGATAAGAGCTCCTGATTCCTAGGGATTGTTTACAACATGGAATGTGTTGAGAATTCACGTGTCTCTTGACATCAAATATTACTTTCTCATCAGGGTACTCTAAGACCAAGAAAGGGTTTTCTGAACCTGGCATGGTGTTGCATACCTATACTCCCAGCATTTGGGAGATGGAGGCAGGAGTTCAATGTCATCTTTGGCTGCATTTATTGTATAAGGCCAGCCTGGATTGCATGAAGCCCTGCCTCAAAAAAAAAGACTAGGAAATGGCTTAGTGCGCAGTGCTTGCCAAGCAAGCCTGAGGTCCTGTGCTCACATCCCAGCAAGCACCCAGGGAAGAACCGGAATAGAGGCGCGTGTCTGCAAGGCCAGCATGAGGGAGGGGCCAGCTAGCTCGTCTAACCCAACCAACTGATGAGCTCCAGGGGCAGTGAGAGACTCTGTCTCAAAGAACAAGGTGAAGAGTGGCTGGAGAAGATCCTGGCATCAGCCTCGGTATACACACACATACAAACACACACACATCACACACATACAAACACACATGCATCACACACATACAAACACACACGCATCACACACATACAAACACGCATCACACACATACAAACACGCACGCATCACACACATACAAACACGCACGCATCACACACATACAAACACACACGTATCACACACATACAAACACGCGTGCATCACACACATACAAACACGCGTGCATCACACACATACAAACACGCACGCATCACACACATACAAACACGCACGCATCACACACATACAAACACACACGCATCACACACATACAAACACACACGTATCACACACATACAAACACGCGTGCATCACACACATACAAACACACGTGCATCACACACATACAAACACGCGTGCATCACACACATACAAACACGCATCACACACATACAAACACACACGTATCACACACATACAAACACGCGTGCATCATCACACATACAAACACGCTGCATCATCACACACATACAAACACGCGTGCATCACACACATACAAACACGCACGCATCATACACATACAAACACGCACGCATCACACACATACAAACACACACGCATCACACACATACAAACACACACGCATCACACACATACAAACACACACGTATCACACACATACAAACACGCGTGCATCACACACATACAAACACGCGTGCATCACACACATACAAACACGCACGCATCACACACATACAAACACGCACGCATCATACACATACAAACACGCACGCATCACACACATACAAACACGCACGCATCACACACATACAAACACGCACGCATCACACACATACAAACACGCACGCATCACACACATACAAACACACACGCATCACACACAAACATGCATGCATCATAGGAAGGAGAGAGGGAGAAAAGAAAGAAGGAAGGGAGGGAGAGAGGAAGGGAAAAGGGAGGAAAGGGATGTTCTTGATCCCCAAGACCTTGGGATTCAAAAAGAAGAAAACTAGCTCAGGGTGAAGCGCGCAGGCTCCCATTCCTCAGCCTCTCAGCGCCTGTCCCTCATTCTGGGAAGAAAGAGAATAGCAGTCATGGGGCATGTGTCACTTGTGTCACACAGCGCAGGGTCACTCTGGGAAGAGTGGGCACAGTCAGAGGATATGCAGGGTGTTAAAGATTCTGATGGCTTTTATGTCCAACAGAGCCAGAAACACCTGAAAACACACACCTTTATGGGAAAGAACTGACTTTGTAGGCATGCATCAATTGGCCCAGAAAGCAAAGATTAAGAACAATAGTCATTTTGTCAGAAATCTACACCTGTCAAAGTGGTAGAAAGAGAATCAGATACTGCTGAAAACCCTCCCCCTCCCCCAGATCCACAGGCAGCTCCCAGCCTGCCACCCCTCGCTTCACACCCACAAACAGTGGGCTCTTCGTATTTTGTTTGGTCTTGCTTTGCTTTTTTGAGACAAGGTCTCGTGTAGCCTGGGCTGGCCTTGAACTTGCTATGTAGCCTAAGATGACCTTGAACTCCCTACCATCCTGCTTCTACCTCTGCGTGATAAGATTAGAGGTGTGCGCCATCATACCCAGTTTATATGGTACTGGGAACCAAACTCAGGGCTTCCTGCATACCAAGCAAGCATCCCACCAATGAGCTACATCTCCCACCCCAAGGTGCTCTTCTTAAATAATGAGCTTGGTGACTTCACTCCCAGGAACACCTAAACCTGAAGACCAATGATATCCATCTGCCTTAATCGCCCAGGGAAGCCCAGTCCTGACTCAGCTCCCCTGACTCCCAACCTGGAGTTCTTCAACTCCACAGGACTCTGTCCACAAGGTGACCCCGAGCCTCCTCCCTCCCCACTGACTTTCCACCAGAGTCCACTGGCAGGGAAGGTGCAATTTCAGCTGTTAAGCTGCCTTTGAATTTCCAGTCTATTGAAGGTGGCTGCACTTAGGAGCTAGAACTAGGAACGAGAAAGCCAGAGGCTTGAAGGAGAAATTCTTCCCTGAGTGTTCTTGGCACACATTAAGTAATTCCCCTCACCTCTCAGTAGGTTTCTCTGCTCCATTAATTTTAGTGGCTTTCAAAGTTCGAAATGCAATCTTAGAGTTTCTACTCCAAACAGTCCTTGAAGAACAGCAGTTGCAGGGGGGGAAGGTCTTGCACTCCACTGGCTGAGCCAAATGTAAATTGACCAGCACCCCAACCAACAAGGCCAAGCTCATCTCCCACCTGCTAGCCTCCAAACTCGTTCATGGAATGTGTACACGTGCTGAGGGGTTAAAAACACACATTTATCATCTACACATTAGCCTCATTTGCATAAACACACCTACCACATGCTATGCACACAATTCTTAGGCACATACAAATTAGCCTAAATGTGTGCTCACACATGCACAGTTTTACATAAATACAATATGTGCACTCAGACACACACATCCTCTCTCCCTCTCTTTTTCTCTTTCTCTCCCTCCTCCTCTCCTTCCTCCATATTCCCCTCTTCTCTCTCTCTCTCTCCCTTTCTTTTTTTTTTAAATTTAATTTATTTATTTGCAAGCAGAGAGAGAGAGAGATTGAAGAGAGGCAGACAGTGGCCTTCAGCCACTGTAAACGAACTCCAGATGCATGTGCCTCTTGTGCATCTGGCTTACATGAGTCCTGGAGAATTGAACCGGGGTCCTTTGGCTTCGCAGGCAAACACATTAACCACTAAGCCATTTCTCCAGCCCCGTCCCTTTCTTTCTTTCCTTCCCTCCCTCTTTTCCTCTGTCCCTCACTCTCCCTTCCTCTCTTCCCTCTCCTGCCCTCCATCCCTTTCTCCCTCCCTTCTTTTCTTTCCCCTCACTCTCTTTTCTTCACTCTGGTATCCTCTCATTCCCTCCTTCTTTTCCTTCTTCTCCCCTTCCTTCTCCCTCTCTTCACCCCTACCTCGTTGCTATCCTTCAAACCTTGGCTCTGTGAACCTGACCTTCAGAACTAGTTCTGGCTCTGATCATTTGGCATTTTTCTTCAGTCCCCAGGAATTCGAACATGAGCGAACTCTAATAATCTCTCACTGAACTTGCATTGCTTTTCATGAACTGCAGAACATCCATGTTTCTAGATGAAAGCTCTGAGGAACCCAAATGCTGACAGTTCCCACTGGTCATAAAGCCAACTCATCTTGTTACTGGAGTTCTTGGGGTCAGTGCCTGTGCCCTGTCAGGTTCTGCCTCCTGTCCCCAATGTGCCAATTAAAGAGACAAGTGCTAGTGAAAAGCAGAGAAAGGAGAGTCATCCGTTAAGGCAACATTGAGAAGAGGAACAAATAAGAAGGTTCAGTGACACCTCCCCAACTATCTCTTTGGGGTCCTGAAGTGAGGTTTAGGTCTAAACAGAGGACAAGCAGTCATGGTCAAGGTGTGATCACTGTCTGAACTCTAGTCTCCCCTGCAAAGTGGTCTGACAAGTTATCAGAACTGTGAAATTTCTGAGATAAGATCCCCCTCTGGCTGGCACCAGGGTTAGCCTTTTTCTTCTCCCGACAGGTCACTGGTGGGGAGGGTACCAATTCCTTGGGGTCAATTGTCTCAAGTCTGATAATAGAAGGGTGGATTACAGTGTCTCTCTTTAGATATCTTCATTCCTGCCAGGACAGTTAGAAAGCCACCTCAGTCAGTAGGCCTAGACTTCTACATCTACATCCATGTCCTGATAACCTTTTTATTAAAAAAAAAATAATTTTATTTTTATTTATTTGAGAGGGAGAAAGAGGCGTGTGTGTGTGTGTGTGTGCATGCGCGTGTGCGTGTGTGTGTGTGTGTGTGTGTGTGTGTGTGTGTGTGTGTGCATAGAGAGAGAGAGAAAGAGAATGGGCATGCCAGGGCCTGCATGTGACACCTTTTGCATCTGGCTTATGTGGGTCCTGAGGAATTGAACCTGAGTCCTTTGGCTTTGCAGGCAAGCGCCTTAACTGCTAAGCCAACTCCCCAGCCCCTGATCTCATCTTTTTCCCACCCCTGGGTCTAGTTCAAGGGCCTGCATGTAAAAGGCTTCCAAGAATTTGACGAATTGAAATTTGGCAATTTTTTTTCCTCCATTGTTTTCACAGTTCTTTCCTATGAATACAGACGTGGGGGAGGGATCTTGGATCTCCCACGAAGAACATTCATTTCTAGTGACGCCTCCTGCTGCCCACTCTTAACTCACTCCCAGATGCAGACAGAGACTGGAGCCCAAGATCTAAAAAACAGCCATGGGCATTTCACATGTACACAAGTGACTCACCCTCCCCACACACTGCAGGCTTTTTAATAGCCTATGACCTCATTTTAATTGAAACCGATCCACTGTTGTAAAGAGGGAAACTGGACTTGGGAAGAGTGGTCTGTCTCATCCCTCCTTCTTGCTCCTGCTTCTGAGGAGGAAGCGGTGTCTCTGATGAGAGCCAGTGGCTCAAGGCAAGCTGTTGGCCCCCGGGGAGAATGGATTCCATCCCAGTCAACTCCAAGTGAGACACCGGAACTAAGAAGACGAAACTAGTCACGTGGATGAATGGCTACACCATCAAGTAATCAGAAACCCCACGTCATTACCTCAGCTCCGAGTTACAACAACAGGAGGCTGGGGAGATGGCTCCGTCGATAAAGTGCTTGCCATGCCAGCAAGAGGACCTGAGTTTGAGCCCCATACCCATGTAAAACCCAGCCTTGGTGACGTGTGTCTATAATCCCAACACTGAGGAGGCAGAGACAAGAGAATCTCTGAAGCTCACTGGCCAGCTAGTGTAGCCATGTAGATGAGACCCTGTCTCAAAAAAACAAAATAAGATAGCTGGGTGGGGTGGTGAGCGCCTTTAATCCCAGCACTCAGGGGGCAGAGGTAGGAGGATCACCATGAGTTCAAGACCACTCTGCAACTACATAGTGAATTCCAGGTCAACCTGGGATAGAACAAGACCCTATCTCAAAAATAAATAAATAAATAAACAAATAAATAACATAGAGAACAATTGAGGAAGACTCCTGAAGTTGACTTCTACCCTCCATACATACATGCACATATATGTACATGTACCCACACACATACAAACATGCATACATATACACATGTACACCACCTGCCTACACATATACCAAATGCAATAAAATAGTTACAACATTAGAGGCTGTGTATGTAGCTCCACTGGTACAGCACATGCCCAAAGCCTCCCTCACCATTATATAAACTGGGAACTGAGTACTCAGGAGAAGATAGGAGGACTTCTGTGAGTATGAGGCCAGCCTGGGCTACAGAGTGAGCTACAGGTCATCCTGAGCCAGAGTGACACCCTACCTTAAAACAAAAGAACAACTAGTTGATTTTTAGTGTTCTCTAGAATTATACATGTAGCCACGCATACATAGGAGAGAGAGATACCCTCTATCCCCAACTACCTTAGTTCTTATGTGAGTTCTTCGGCTAAATCTAGGACAGAAATTAATACAAGACAGATTAATGAGCAAGAAGTATTGTAAGTCTGTTAATTTTGCATGGATAAGGAGACCTTCACAAGAGAGTGAGGTTCAAAGAAAGTTGCCTTTATACTGTTTAGACAAAAAGGATAACTTTCTAAAGAAATGACAGGACAAAGGGATCTGGGGCAGGGGACATAAATTCTAGGGAAGTCATCAAGATATCTGAGGGGATGTGAAGTGAGTGGAAGATAAGAGTGACTTCTTGAGTTTATTTATTCAGGCTCACTGCAGCCTCAATGACCAGTCTCTGGTGATAAAGGCTACTTTCTTGCCCGAGTAGGAGAGGGCCCCTCCCACAGGAATCTTTATGGCCTGCTACATGCAGGAAAAGGTGGGTCATAGAACCTTTCTACGATTACACTTTCTCCATGTTTTTAGCTCCAAATAGTCAACACACTAATTCTGTGCATATTGGGGTAGTATCCTTAACTCTTTCACATACATGCTCTAATGTGAATTTTAATTCACTATCTATGTACTGTCTTACAACTAAAAGAGTTTCTGGTGGGGGCTGGAGAGATGGCTTAGCAGTCAAGGCATTTGCCTGCAAAGCTAAAGGACCCCGGTTCAATTCCCCAGGACCCACGTAAGTCAGATGCACAAGGGGGCGCATGCATCTGGAGTTCGTTTGCAGTGGCTGGAAGCCCTGGTGCACCTGTTCTCTCTCTCTCTCTCTCTCTCTCATTCTTCTTCCTCTTTCCTAATCTCAAATAAATAAATAAATAAATAAATAAAAAAAATTAATTAAGAGTTTCTGGTGTCTGAAAGTTGTATACAACACAAAAGTATATATATTTTTAATTTTTTGTTTATTTTTAATTTATTTATTTGAGAGCAACAGACAGAGAGATAGTGGCAGGTAGAGAGAGAGAATGGGCACACCAGGGCTTCCAGCCACTGCAAACGAACTCCAGATGCATGCGCCACCTTGTGCATCTGGCTTATGTAGGTACTGGGGAATTAAGCCTCAAACTGGGGTCCTTAGCCTTCACAGGCAAGCACTTAATCACTAAGCCATTTCTCCAGCCCAAAAGCATATATTTTTTTTTTAAAAAAGGAACAAAATAACCCAGATACCCATCAACTGCTGAATGGATAAACGGAACATTATTCAGCCATAAAACTGAATTAGGTGTTGGTATGTGCTACAGCGTGTGAATCTTGAAAGCATGTTGCTAAGTGGGAGAAGGCAGACACAAGTTTGTATACAATTCCAGAATATGCAAATCCGTGGAGATAAAGAGCCACTAAGGGTTTCCAGAAACCTGGAGGGTAGCAGGGAGGGTATGGGATGACTGCCCCTGGGTAAGAGGTTTATTTGGAGGTGACAAGATGTGGATGTACCAAAAGCCACATTTAACATGATTCAAATGGGCTGAGGAAGTGGGTCAATGGACAAAGCACTTGCTCACAAGCATGAGGACCAGAGTTGGGATACCCACCACCCATATAAATGGCAGGCACGTGCAAAGGCCTACTATAAATAAAGTGGGAGGTGATTGAAAGACACCTGACATCAATTTCTGCCCCCCCCCACGCACATACCCATGCACGCACACCGTACACACATTAAAGTAGGGTGTACAACACAGACACACACTTAAACACACAGGCAAGGAAAAGCTAACGAGGTCCTTGGAGGAACATTGACCTTAAATCCCGAAAGACCTAAGTCATCACACGTGTATTCTAGTAATAGGAGGGTCTTTGTTGAATGGTGCTTTGAAGCCAGCCAGCTGTGCAAGACTTTGCTGAAGGATGTTGGAGGACCCAGCCTGTCCCACCATAGAGCTGGAGACACACCATAGTGTTTGCTGACAGGTGCTTAAGGACCCAGTGTGCCCCAGCATGGAGCTTTTTCTTGAAACTCCTGAGCAGAATTTGGGGGGACTTGTTCCCAGTAACCATGTTTTTAAAAGTTTTTAAATCCTTTTTGTGTGGTGTGCATGTGTGTGTATATGCATGTTCATGTATGTATGGGTGCATCTGCACATGTGGAGGCCAGAGGTTAACACTGAGTATAGAGACCTCATTCTTGACAGTCTCTCGCTGAACCCAGAGCTTACCTGTTTGGCTAGATTAGCTAGAGAACAAGCCTTAGGGGTCCTCTGGTCTCCACCTCCCCAGGGCGGGGATAAGAGCCACCTCGCCTGGTTTCTACGTGGGTTCTGGCGATCTGACCCCTGGTGCTTCTGCTTGTACCGCCAGCACTTGACCACTGAGCCAGCTCCCGATCTTTCAAGCCCTTTCTAAGGCTGCATTAGCAGCACTGTGGTGCTTAGAACACAGACTCCAGGCCGTTTGCGAGACAAATGCAGTCTCAAGTCTTTGAGGGAAGACACATGAATATGCAGTTTAATAAGCTCTCCAGGTGATTTTTATAGACAGAAAAGTTTGAGATCCCCCCACACCTCGCTTTCATTCACACTACTCAAGTGGAAGAGGGATCCAGGTGTGTCTTCCCCAACACCACTACAGGGGCTCCAGATCCCATTTCCTGTTAGAGATGGGTCATTTAAGAGCTAGCCGTCATCCGTGACCTCCACGGTCCCCCCTCAGCTCTTCAGATTCTCCTGCTTTGGGCCAGACCCAGGAATCCCCAGAGCTAAATTCTAAATCCAAAGAAAGCTTCCCACTTCTTCACAAACATTCTGCTGCCGAGCTACACTCTCAGCCACCCATGCCTGTTGTGACATTTGCCATTCTCACGGACAGTGACTGGCCGTCTCTTTTCCCAGAGCCTCAGCCTCCAAGAAAGCTGTGCAGGAGACGCCTATGTCGGTCACAAGGGCCGCCTTTCCTTTCTGGACCTCTGGCCCATGGCTTCCTCAATTACTAGCATTACCAATACTGCTCAGGTAGGGAGAAAGGGGCCTGAGTCCTCCCAGTGTCTTACAAGAAAGACTTCGTTCTCTCCCTTCATCTGGCCTTACAGACAGGAATGAAATCCACCACACCATGCTTAATGTCTCGGATCTACTTCCAGAACAGTGTTGAGAACATGGGCTTCTGAGTGGTCCAGTCACATTTGCTCCACCACCGGCTAGCTATTTAATACCAAAGTGACCTTGCTTCACTGTGCCACAGTTTCGTCGTCTGTGAAACCCTATCTTGAAGGACTGTTGAAGGAATAACTGAGAAAATACATATCCCTTGTTTGACAACCCTGGCCAAGGAGAAGCCCTCAAGACTTTTGTATATTCTGAATTCACATTTGTGTTCTTGTGTCTTATCTGAAGGGAAAACTTTTCAGTGGTGGTTGTGAGGGATAATGTTAATTAAGTCTCCTAGGCTAAGGCAAGATATGATAGCTGAACACATCCCTGCACCTTCAGGGCTGATTGGCCATTGTCCTTCCTGTTATCATAGATTCTATTTCCTGGGCTTAATTTCAGCCAACTGGAAAAACATAAATGGTGTTAGGGTTTAACTGAAGCCAAACCAGGAAGGCTGGCCAAATCCAGGGCCACCTGGGGCCCAAGGGCTGGGAGCATAGGTGTAGTTAATAGCTAGCTGCTCCATGCTGAGGACAAGTTAGATGCTAGAACATTCCAGTGGCCCTGAATATAGCTCCCCTAAACCTCTGCAGTTATTTCAGCCAATCCAACTTCCCCAAGTCTTTTCTATGGGGATCTCTGTCCCCATAATTATGGCTAGAGAAGAATTCAGACCAAATTTTACCAGAGCTCTCTCCCTTGGGCCAAAGGATGATTTTCTCCATTTCCCCATTTTCATTTAAAAAGTTGATACTCAACACAGTGAAACTTTACTCCCCAGAGGAATAGAAAAATAAGCCACCCAAATCCTGTTCAATAGGGTAAATATTGGGATAAGATAAACATCTGAGCTGCCTTAAAAAGACCATTGTATTCGGCAAACTGCCGTTTCCTTACCTTGAGGAAGGCTCTGACTTCAGAGAACCTGAAGCTTGGAGGAGAGGGCCCAGCAATGCTAAGAGAAGAATGCTCATGCAGTCACTTTACCCAGCACAGCCTAAGGCCTCAGACAGTTGCCCCCACAACCCTGTACAAATGGCATCTCTGTTCCTCTTTCTTTCTTTTTTTAAAATTTTTATTTTTTATTGACAACTTCTATACTTACAGAAAAACAAATCATGATATTTCCCTCCCCTCTCCCCACTCCCCTTCAGAACTCCACTCTCCATCATATCCCCTCCCTCTCTAAAGACCTTTTTCTTGCTTCTCTTTTCATTTTTGTTTTGCATGTATGTATGTGTGTTATGCATGCATATATGTATGCATGTTCGTACGTGTGTGGGTGCATGTGTCTGTGGTGGGTTGTACATGCACATCTGGAGGCCAGAGGTCAATACTTCCTCACCCACTCTCCATCTTCCTGTTTTAAGATGGGGACTCTCAATGAATCAAAAGTTCACCAAGTCAGTGAGACAAGCTAGTCAGGGACCCCAAGGAGTCCCAGTCTCTGCCTCCCGTGCGCTAAGTTTCCAGGCACAGGCCGCCAAACCCAGCTTTTGTGAAGGTCTTAGGAACCCAAACTCGGGTCTTTCTGCTTGCATGGAAAGTGCTTTATCCACTGGGGTGTCTCCCGGAGTCAGCAAGACTGTCCACTTCTTTCCTGTGTCCAGAGATGCCCACTCCATCATAGTTCAGTCATCCCGATTTCCAGTATGGCTGTAAGAAAGTTCGTCCATCTTTAGTCTCATCCTCTCCCTCTTAGATTTGTCACCTCCTTCCTAGAATCATGAACAGTTCTTTTTGGAGTAGCTTACCACATGGTTCAAGATGCATTATATGAACTTTCCCATTAAAAATATTTTTATTTATTTACAAGCAGAGAGAGAGAGAGAGAATATGGATGTGTCAGGGCCTCTTGCTACTACAAATAAATTCCAGATGCATGTTCCACTTTGTGCATCTAGCTTCAATATTTAATATTTAATATTGGGAGATCAAATGTAAGTTGCCAGGCTTTGCAAGCAAGTGCTTTAACTCCTGAGCCATCTCCCCATCCCATTTTTTGAGACAAGGTCTCAGGTAGCCCAGGGTGGTCTTGAACTCCTGATCCTCTTGCCTCTGCCTCCTGAGTGCCGGGATTACGCCCATCTCTTATCACCATTAAAGAACGGCAGGCTCAGGAACGTGACCAACTCTAATTCTTGTTCTTCCCACGAATCAAAGGCAAACGGCAAGATGGGAAGGGGAAAGGCAACCTTGACTTCCAAGCCGGAGCTCACCTGTCACCCGTCAGCGTGGTATTTCCCCTCCGGGACTGTCTTGTCTGCTTGGGTGTTGAACAGAGACCTTGCTTCAGACAGAAAGAAACATTTTGAAAGGCTTGAGCCCTACAAGAGCTGTAGATCTCAGAAAGTTCTGGAGAATTTCAGAAGTTTCCTCTGGGTGCCAAGATTGAGGGAGAGCCATGTGCAGCAGTGCCCGGGTGTTCTGAAGCCTTCATGCAAAGCCTTTCACCGAGGCACCAATGGTCAATGGGGGCTTCTCCAAGGCAAGGGAGGCCTGGGAAGGGTAGTAAAAAGGGAGGTTGCAGGCTGGCCTGTCATTGGGGGAGCGTGGCCTTTGTTTGTTCTTCTTCTTTTCAGTTTCTCTGGAGTTTGTGTTTCTAGATAACTATCTTCTAGAGCAGTCAAGCAAAGAGACAAACACATTAGAGCAAAATAAACATTTACACAGCCGGGGAGGCCATTTCTCCCAGGTCCCCTCACTCACATGACTCTGTCCACTCAGGGATTAAAACAAGCTCCCTCCCCCGCTTTGAGTAAGAGTGGATTCTTTCTAGAATTCCCAGGGTGAATTTCAATGACAGGATCCTCTCTTCTCTTTCCACAAAGCAAACCCAAATCCCAGGAGCTATTATCCCAAGGCCTGCAAGTCCACTAAGCTAATCACAGTCAAACTTTAAGCAACAAAACTCCAGACTCCATGCATTTAACCACTGCATCCAATTCCTCTTCATGGGAAAGCCCTTACAGAATGGTAGCTGTTGCAACAACTAGGTGCTGAATGAATTTGTTGAAAGACTGAATGAGTGGATATGGAAGAGGCCAATTCTGCCCTCTGGGCGTGGGGGTGGGGGGCAGAAATCGAGGTGCTGGGAGGAGCAAGTGCAGAGAACAAGCTGGCACAGAGAGCATTCCCCCCCACAACAAGCAGAAGGTCTTGGGATGAAGGCGACCTGAGACACATCTATCTATTGTCATCCATTTCACTTTCTTTCTGGAAGAACCAAAAGCAATAGTCATGTCCTCAACTTAGTGACCTGGGGTATGGGTTTGTCATTCTGTCACAAAATTTTTTACTTTCTTTTTTAATTTTTTTTTTTGAGATAAGGTCTCATGTAACCCAGATAGCCAAGGATGACTTTGAACTCCTGATCCTCCTGTCCCCACCTCCCAAGGGCTAGAGTTACGGGTTTGTGCCACTCATGTGCAGGGCTTTGGCATGTTAGGCAGTTACTCTCCTGAGTTACATCTTCAGCCACCCAAAAAGAAGTATTACAGGGCTACTTCCTAGACCAAAGCCTTTCCAAAATTCCTATTTTAAAGAAAAGAAAAAGTCTTAATGTGACGTTGAGCCATGGAAGAGAAAATT
The DNA here is from genome assembly GCA_036365145.1 of Orientallactaga sibirica. Classification (NCBI taxonomy): domain Eukaryota; kingdom Metazoa; phylum Chordata; class Mammalia; order Rodentia; family Dipodidae; genus Orientallactaga; species Orientallactaga sibirica. The sequence continues at coordinate 7,199,995 of JAEOAD010000555.1, read as the reverse complement.
AACTGAGTGTTCATCAGCTCGGACTCCTGGGGTTGTCAAAGACTGAGTGTCAAGTTAAAACATACAACAAAAATAAAGAAGAAAGAGAAAAGCCTGGAAGAAAGTCTTTTCTTTCTGTTCTTCACTGATGAGGAGGAAAAGCTGGTTTGGTTATTCATATTCACTCCCCTGGAGAAATTCTCAGTGTGATTGGCAAGACATCAGGACTAAGAAGATAAAATGGTGAGTGGATGCCTGGGGAAACACTGGCCTCTTTGTGCTGAGCGCGTCTGAGAAGGCTCCACGTGGGAGGAAAAGCTGGGATTGGGGCTTTCATGCAGAGGCCCCTGCATGTTAAACCTGCAGTATTCTTTCTATCGGAAATGCTTAAATACTTTCCCTACAGGTATGTACATTCTGTCTCAATATCTGGCTAACTCCTGCCTGTCTTCATTCACAGTAATGACTTAAAGGAAAACTCCAGCCTTTGAGGATCACATTGGAATAAACCACCAAAGAAACAGCGGAGGTCTACAATGGGAAGATTCAACACAGTGACAGAAGCCAGGAGGCTGGGAAAGCCAGTCTGTAGCAGGCAGCTTCAGGTTCGCTGAGATGAACTTCCAGACCAGGCACAGTTATGGAGGAAGGGATATTATTTATTGAAGCTTACAGATCCAGGGGAAGTTCCATAATGGCAGGAGAAGTGGCCTGCTCTTATAGGACCAGGCAAGAGAGAGAAAAGCCACCAGCCACACAGCACACTTCAGGAACTCCCTCTAGGCACACTTTGCATATCTTTACAATAAATCTCAAACCCACCATCACACCTTAAGATCCGCCTAATGACATTGCCTCTAGCCAGGTGGCTGCAGATGCAAACAACAAACTAATAAAACACTGAATATATTGGGGGGCATCTATTCAAACTACCACACAGTCCAAGCAAAACAGTGTTTAAAACCCCTGAGATCTGGAGAGGCGGCTCGGTGGGTAAAGGGCTTGCCATGCAGGCATGACGACCTGAGTTTGCATTCCTAGCACACACGTGTTAGCCAGACAGAGAAGTGCACACTTATAACTCCAGTGCTGGGAAGGCAGAGACAGGAGGATTCCCAGGGCTTTGTGGCCAGCTGAATCAGGAGAGCTCCAGGTTCAAACAGAAACCTTCTCTCAGAAATAAGGTAGAGCCGGGTGTGGTGGTGCACGCCTTTAATCCCAGCACTTGGGAGACAGAGGTAGGAGGATCAACATGAGTTCAAGGCCACTCTGAGACTAAAGAACAAATTCCAGGCCAGCGTGGGCTATAGCAAGACCCTACCTCAAAACACCAAAAATATAATAATAAATAATAATTATTATTATAATTATTAATGTAGAGAACAATTGAGGAAGACACTCAGTGTCAACCTCTGGCCTCTGCATGTACAAATGAGCACACATACAATACAGACATGCATGCATAGCACATACATGCATAAATAAAAGAACATTTGAGGGCCTGGAGATGTAGCTCAGTTGGTAAAGTACTTGCCTAACATGCGCAAAGCCCTGGTTTAATCCCCAGTATCATATAAACTGAATGTGGTGGTCAAGTTAAAACGCACATCAGAAATAAACATCTGTAATCCCAGCACTGGGGAGGTGGCATCAGTGTCATCCTTGGCCCCATAGTAAGTTCAAGGCCAGTCTGAGATACCTGAGACTCTCTCTCAAAAATAAAAATAAGCTGGGCGTGGTGCACACGCCTTTAATCCAGCACTCAGGAGGCAGAGGTAGGAAGATCATTGTTAGTTCAAGGCCACCCTGAGACTACATAGTGAATTCCAGATCAGCCTGGGCTAGAGTGAGACCCTACCTCAAAAAACCAAATAAATAAATAAATAAATAAAAATAAAAGAACCCAAACATATAAATGCTTGAATACCCCTCTCTTTAAAACTTTCAAAGCCCCAGCATTCCATTTTCCTGTCTCTTCCAATTTAAAATCTCTTTAGTAATCCCATGGGTACAATCCTTTCTTGCGTATAACTTAATCTCTCCAATGGTGGTTTAATTGGAGGTATCTTATGTCTGTACTGCACAGAACAAGGAATACTACTCACTGCTAGGTTCTCAGATCGTTGTCTAAATGCAGTCTCTAACATCCTTTTTTGTGAATATTATTTTCAATGCCAATGTCCATGTCCATTTCATAGGAATGTGCTTTTAAGCTATCATTGAAGCAAATGGACACATTAGGAGAATAGACCATGTTTATCTATTTGCTGAAAATATCCCACAGCATAGTGCCCCTGGCCCCGGTCCAATCCTAGCTCTGGATGAAGTCTCTGTCCATCACAATGCTTTCAGCTGCAAATAACAAAAAAGTCCATTTAAAATAGCCCAACCAGAGTGGAAAAATTATTACTGCACATAAACAATTCCAAAGGGGAGCGGGCTTAGTCAATAAAGTACTTGACTCACAAGCATTGGCCCCAAGAACCCATAGAAAAGTCCAGGCATGGGAAAGTGAAGGCAAGAAGATCATGAGTCTGAGACCAACCTGGACTACATAGTAAGATGCTATCTTAGGGAAAAAAAAAAGGAGGACTTGGAAAATGACCAATGCCAATATAACAGCACTTGTCACCATGTAAACATGTGTATGTATGTATGTATGTGCATATGTATGTATGCATGTATGTATGTATGTGTGCATGCATGCATGCATGTCGCACCTTTCCTTCAACTTCAGTCCTGTGGGGGCTTACCTAGCATGCACAACCCACCAGATCAAGGTCCACCAGTGAGAGACTCGGTCTCAAGGAAACAACACTGAAGAGCAATAGAGAAGGAGACCCAATATTCTTCTCTAGTCTTTGCACACATGTACACAGAGTGCACACATCTGCACACAATGAGTGTACACACTATACATACATGCACCACACATCAAAAAATAAGAGAGAGAGGTGAGGGCTAGGGAGATGATTCTGTTGGCAAAGTGCTCACCTTGAATCATGAAGACTGGAGTTTGAGCCCCGAACCCAGCTGAAATGCTGGACATGGTGGTGTGTGCTTGTAATCCCCGGGCTAGGCAGGGGGAGATAGGAAGATTCTGGGGCCAGCCAGTCTAGCCTACTTGGTGAGCTCCAGAACAGTGAGAGAGTCTGTCTCAAAAGAGGTGGCTGGTGCCCGAGGAACAGAACAAGAAGGATCCTTGCCAGGACTCAACACAGCGAAGCAGTAAAATAAACCAGTATTGAAACCCAGGTCAGCTGACTCCACAGTCCCGGGTGTGCTCGTAAGAACTTCAGCTCACCGGGGTTCATTTGCCTCACTGGGAAAGTGACGGTCTTGTGAGTCCAAGTGCTGAGGAAGACCCACAAGACAAGGACCCTGAGCAGACAGACACCCCTCACCTGGGTGCTGCTGGTAACGCCTAGCCCCTTCCGCCGGGAAGGCTTGGTAAATTTCACAGGAACTCAGGAAGCTGAAATCTTAACACAAAGAGTGGAGGCTTCTTCCTCCAAATGGTTGCAGTTTGGCTCAATGGTCTGTCCTGTGCTTGTTCCCAAACTGCCTCTCCAGGATAACCAAGGCCAGACGCCATTGCTTCTGCCTTTTAATGTGAGGTCTGAGGAAAGAAATCAGGTACACGGGCTTGAGCACCAATTGCTTTATCCACTGAGCCATCTGCCAGGCCTGGTTTGGTTTTGTTTCTTAATTTGTTTAATTTACTTATTTGTGTATGCTGGGGTCCCATTTTTGTAGGTACTGTGGAGGGTTGGCCTTCAGGTGGCAATCATGTAAGCAGGTGCCTTTAACCACTGAGCAATCTCCCCCAGACCCTTCAACCCAGTCTTTGTTTTTGAGACTGGGGCTCATGTAGCCCAGGCTGGCCTCAAATTCCCTCTATAGCTAAGGATGACCTTGAACTCCTGGTCCTCCTGCCTGGAGTGCAGGATTGAGGCATGCACCATCACACCTGGTTTGTTAGGTGTTTGGGATCAAACATAGGGCCTTCTGCATGCTAGGCAAGCTCTCTACCCAGCCTCATCCCCAGCCTGTGACCTAGCTTCTTATAGTCCTGTCTATCAAAGGACTGACCAGCAGCCCCAGAGATCACTTGTCCTATTGACCAGGATCCCCATCTTCAAAGAGAGCTTTTCAAATGCCCAGGTACCTGCTTTTTGCAGCTTGCAGAATATAGCCGGTCGAAGGTGCTCATGACATTGGTCAGTGTGTTTTTATACTTAAAGCAGAAGCAGATCAGACAAGACGTTGGAGCAAATCCTTCCAGAAAACATCTTCAGATAATACTGAGGTAAGCAGCTCAGCATGCAATGGCTGAAATAATTGTTGCTGGGGAGCCTGGGGTAATTGAAAAGAAGAAAAAAACAAACACCTCTCTAATATATATATATATAATATATATACCAGCCAACTTTCAAGGCTGGCTGGCTGCAGGGCCTTCCCAGCTCTCAGCCTGGGAGCCTTTGTGTGGATCACATTGTTACACAGGGCAGCTACTGAGCAAAGGAATTCCCGCCAGTGTTGAGATGGCTTATCAGCACTATTGTTTTGATGTTTCTCAGTGCAGCGTTCAGTGGAGGGACTGACCCTCTCTTTTATGATATCCTCACATTAAAACATGCAAGCCCCTTTTCCTGGGCTCTGGGATGACCCCACTTTTGCAATGACCTCTTTTAACATTCTGCGCAAATCCCACAGCATTTGAAGTTCACAGCCTGTCTTCCTCCTTACGCTCCCAGCTCTTCCTCTCCCGCGTTTTGCTGAGCTGTGACAACTTTGCAAACCATTCTCCAGCTTTCCCATCTTCCTCCTGTCCCCCAAACAAGCAGGGTCTAACTGTGAAAACAACTGGTCCAGAAGGTTTCCTCCTCTCCTGCACCCAGCCCAGTCTGCTCTTCACCATCTCCTTGTTAAGGAAACAATGAGGCGAGCCTTCCAGGATATGGCCCTATCGACAGTGATCTCCAGTAATAAATTACTGCCTCGCTGAGTGATTTTTATGGGTCACCAAGATCACATGGCCAATGCAGCTGATTCCAGGTCAAATCCAACATCCCCTGATGCACACTCATTACATCCCGGACATATTAAAAGGCTACGGCATACCTCGTGCTAATATTTTTCATTCCTCCACACCCTAACTGCACACACACTTCACCCTTAGTGACTCCACTGCCTTCCTGCCTAGCTCTGTGCCCTCCCCTCAACTCCTTCCATACTGACACTCCAGTTTCATTGTTCCTAACTGACCCTTCTCCTGCCAGCGTGCTCTGAGTCCTGCCCAATGCCAGGGATGCTCTTTTGGGACGTGTCACCCTGATGAGGGTTCTTTCCACCTTCAGCTTCCCTTTTCCCCATCTTGGTGATAGGAATTCAGTAAGGTGGGTTGCCTCTTTCACGAAGTTACCACATGAGGCAAGTATAGCCTGATTTCTCATCTCTTTCCCCTGCTCTTGCTCTGGGAGGGCCCCAGGGACATCCCTTTCTGAAATGACACCGCCCTCACTTAATCACTGAGCCTGGGGTTTGGATAGGGCTGATCATGTGGCCTTCTCTACAAGACAGATTTATCACTTTGCTTCCCAAATTCGGGGAGCAGGTTCCCCGAGGAAGAGGGAGGCCCGCTAAAGTAGGCCGGGGAAGCCTGCCTGGCAATAGACCCAACCTTGCTGCTTTTACTGGCAAGGAAAGGCCCAGCTTTCCCTCTTATGAGCTGAGGCTCCAGAGCCTACAGATTCCTTCCCATCTGTCTCCCCTTCAGCCTATGTGATGGTGTTCTCCTCTGTCAACTTGACAGCATTTAGAATGATCATGGAAACAAACCTCTGGGCAAGTCTGTGAAGGAGTTTCTAGATTAGGCTAATAGACACAGGAGCACCCGTCTTAACTGTGGGCTACCCATCCCACAACAAGGGGATAAAAGGAGGTGAGCAGCGGCATCCGTTCTCTTCGCCTCCCGACTGTGCAACCACGTGAGCAGCACAGCTTCCGGCTCCTGCAATCACATCTTCTCCCGACTGGATGGACGGGCCCCAATAAACTCTTCTTCCTCAAGTTGTTTCTGTCAGGTCACAGCAATGAGCAAAGTAACTCATACACCCTGCACGTGGGGCTTGCTGGGCATGCAACCCTAACTTGGAAAATACCTTTGTGGTCACCTTTCCTCATCACCTCCAGTCCCAGGTATAGCCCCACAGAGTCCCCAGTTGGATGCTTTCCTTGGTGTGCGCTGGGATTGTGTGGGAGAGGGGGGAACCACCTTTCTATGTGTAGACCCTGCCCTTCAACCCACAAGTTCATCTGTTCCATTCATTTATGCTCCAGTTCACCAGTTTTCACTCTGGGTGCAAGTTGTCTGTTCTGATGCAATTTTTCAGCCTTTATAACGGGCCGTCCCGTGACATAATCAGTGTAAAGCCAAGTGTATCGCAACATCAATCACGGTCCTGCAAAGCGGAGGAGCGGCAGCCTGCATTCTTAGTCATCATCGCCCAATCAGCAACGCATGCCAAGAAGGCTGGGTGTCTTTGAGAGGCTGTGGTCTGTAACAGACTAAATGACACATTTCCAAGAGCTCGGGCAAAGCTGCTGGGGACGGGGACAAAGCTGCAGGGTGGGAGGCAGAGCCCTGGGAGACCACTTAAGCCCTTGGTCCTCTTTCCTATGCAGGGACTCCAACACCCATCGCAGCAATTGGCACCCAGGTTGCCTAACTTTACAGTGGACCAGGCAAAGGGGTCACTTACACAGAGCAATGCAAGAAGCTTCAGAATGACTTCAAGATCTCTGATGCAATCTCCGATAAAGAACCTGGCAAATTGCTTATCAAAGTTTTAATAACAGCCCAAAGTGCTCAAAAAGATGCCACAAAGAGCCCATCCTGGGTCTGTAGACAGGCAGCCTCCAAGCTGAATGTACTCACAGACAGGTGTTGCTGGGCTCTGGGAATTCTTACACGTCAGGAAAACTCACCAATCAGAGAGCAATTGATTAGTCCCCAAACAGACATGCCATCGTTGCACCAGTTGGTACATTTGACCTGGCTGGCCAGCCAGAAAGCTTGCAGACCCACTTCTGGTTAAAATCATTGATGACTTTCCTTCTCCCAAAGGCTGCAGGCTGCGGAGCTCTTTCCAGCATCCTGACAGCTAGTCAACAGGGAGGAGGCTTCTAGCTCAGCTCCAGCCTGACCTTCAGGGACTTATAGCCCAGACACATGAAGTCTTCAGTAAGACGGTCTTATGTCTAGTTCTGGTGGGCTTTGTGTGGTGCTGGTGGTATGAACTCAGGGCTTTGTGTCTGCTGGGAAGGCACTCTACTAACTGAGTTACATTTATAGCCTTGAATTTGGACTTTTTCCAGGTAAATTTCTCTTTACAAATTGCCAACAACTTTCTATAGTCATCAGAATAAGCTCTGGACTCTTTCACATGGCCCATAAGGTTTTACGGAGTCTGACCCCCAGCCCCTCTCTGCCTTCACCTTTTCTCATCTTCCACATCTATCATACATCCTTCTGGGCTGTTCTTCCCCTGAGCATCCCATGGTCTGCTCCCTGAAAGATCTAGGCAGATGACATCAGCAAAACCACCCCAAATCCTCCTATCAAAATTGGTGTTTCTAAGCCGGGCGTGGTGGCGCACACCTTTAATCCCAGCACTCGGGAGGCAGAGGTAGGAGGATCACTGAGAGTTCAAGGCCACCCTGAGACTACATAGTGAATTCCAGGTCAGCCTGGACCAGAGTGAGACCCTACCTCACAAAAACCAAAAAATAAATAAATAAATAAATAAATAAATTGTTGTTTCTCAAAATGACCATTGCATTCATGACCTCACAGTGGCCGACACTATCTACACAAGATCTGCATATTATAAGGGCAAAGAAAATGATGTCATCAAAATAGAAGAGGGACTAATTGGAAAAAAGAAGGGATTCAGGGCAGGGGAATGAAGGAGGAAGGAAGGTACATGGTGAATATGTATGGAGGTTGTCAATGGAGGGGGAAAGGAGATGGTGGGAAGAGATCATAATCAGGTTAGGTAGTGCATCTATGGCTATAAAAACGTGGGGTTTCATGGCTGGGGAGATGATTCAGTCTCACAAGCATGTAGACTTGAGGTCAATCCCAGAATGCATGTTTAAAAAAAAAAAAAAAAACGAGCTGGTTGGATGCCCATTCTTACTCTCCCTCTCTCTCTCTTTCTCTCTCTCTGTCTCAAATAAATAAAAAAATAAATCTTAAAAAAAATAAAACCAAGCATGGTGGCTTGCATTTGTGAGCCCATCACTTGGAAGGCAGAGATATGAGAATGCCCGGGGCTAGCTGACCAGCCAGCATCATCTACTTAGTGGGTTCCTGTTTCAAAACAAATGTCCACAGTGTACCAGAGAATGACACCCAAGCTTGTCCTCGGGCCTCCACATGCATGCTCACATACATGCATACACACCAACTCACGCGTGAACATATGCATTCACACAGAGAAGAAAACAGGTTCTGCTCTCCCTTTAACCTACAATGTGTATGTTTATCATTGTAAGATGTGGGGACAAAATTGAGAACGTAGGAAGACTTACCATAAGCCCAAGAGAAACACTGGTTTTCTCGTGTTTCTTTGTGTGTGTGTGTGTGCGTGTGGTGTGTGCTCATGTGTGAGTGTGGACATGCACAGCATGTGTGCGGAGGTCAAGAGGCAGCCTTTGGTTTTGGTCCTCCCATTCAACCGTGTTGGAGGCAGGGTCTCTTGTTGGCTACTGCATTTGCCAGACTAGCTGGCCTGCAAGCCTCCAGATGATTCTCTTGTCTCCACCTCCCATCTTGCTGTTCAAGTGCTGGGATTACAGATACTCCTGCTAGCACATCCAGTTTACACGGGTTCTGGGAACTGAGATTCCAGTCCTAACACTTGAACAGCAAATACTTGACCCGCTGAGCCATCTCCCCATCTCATTGTGTTTCTTTATTGTGTTTCTCTTTTCCTTTCTTTTGGTCCTATTCTCTTCAGTGTTAATCATGCAAGGTTTTTAAACACTCAACTAGACCGACAACATTTATTATGAGAAGCAACAAATTCCTGTTCCTTCCCTGTGCCCTGCTCAGAGCCAACAATACTCAATGACTTTAACTGATATTTTTCTTATTTTTCTTATCACCCTCAAATCTCTCTAAAAATAATAACAATAATGATGATACTACTAATAATTTTTAAACCTTGTCAATTGATTTTTTTGAGGGAAGATAAAATTTTTGATTCTTTTCTATCTCACCATACAGTCCACACTTCTCATGCATCTCTCTTCATAATATACAGGATAGTATTTTTCAATAAATCAACATGCAGTGTTGCATGCTTAGGACTATGGACATGCAATCAACGAGCTATTTGACAGCCCATTATTGCTTTTTCCGTCCAATTATTTGTTTTGTCTGGAGTTACTAATTTGATTTTGTCCTCTTTGCTCATAAATGAAATGAAATGAAAGATGAACTGCAGGTCAGCATTGTCCTGACCGTCCCAACAGAATTTACACGAATTAAATGTTTGTATACCTGTTGCCTCCAAATTGAAGCATTCCTTACTCAAGGGAGGGAAGCAGGGAGGCTCATAAGATTCAGAAGTACGTGAAACTGACAAGGTCCAGGAATAAAATAAAAACTGACAAGGCTCAGGAAGCTCCTGACATCCTAAGAGTCACCAGTCCCCTCCCCAGTGTGACATAAGCAGCAACAAGTGCTGAGGAGAGGAGACTCTGCCGTTAGCCGGCTGCCTGCAAGCTATGCGGGAGATCCGGGGATGGGATTCCTGTGAGTCATGGCCCGTGCTGGGCTGAGATTTTTGTTGATGCATCTGCCTTTGAGTCCCCCATGCTCCTAAAAGGCACCCTTTCCCCATCATCCTATAAGGCACCGCAATCCACTCATGAGACAGTAAGATAGACTTGGGTGGAAGGGTTCTTTGATCAGTAGCCAGTGCTCTCTCGGGGGTGGAGACCTTTGTTCCTCAGGAAAAATCACACAACATTGCCCTCCCATTCTAATTTCCTGGGGCATACTCCACACTGCTTTCTGACATAGTCTAGTCTCAAATGGCCATTATACCTATGGCTTTGTGAGCCAGTGACATACTGGCATCTCCTGAATCCCTCAGAAGGCAGTGTCTTTTTCCCTTGATTCACTCCATGCACATTTTCAGCAGCTTCCTGAGAAAGACATTCTTTTGAGACATTTCACATATGAAAATGCTTTCTTTCCTCATGAGGCCCCCAAGACAGTACAGGCTATTTCAAGGCTCTTGGTTACTCATCAAAACTGGCCAAAGGGCTAGAGGTGGCTTAGCAGTTAAGAAGTTTGCCTGTGAAGCCTAAGATCTCATGTTCAAATCTCCATGTCCCACATAAGTCAGACGCAGTGACGCAAGTGCGCAATGTTGCACATGCACACAAGGGGGCGCATGCATCTGGAGTTTGTTCATAGCAGCTGAAGGCCCTGGTGCACCCATTCTATCTATCTCTCTCTCTTTCTCTCTCAAAATAAATAAATAAGAACTTACTGAAGATATCGCATGTTGTGATACGTGAAGATATCACAGGACACTGGAAAATCAACCTAGAACTGAGCTGAAAGCCACCACTCAGCTGGCCAGTTGCCAGTGCTGGACAGTGTTAGTAGACTGCTGAGGGTGAAAAGTCATCACCAGTCTCAGCAAGCAGTGGATCCTGCAAGCTCCAGAGTCAACCAGCCAGGCAAGATGTACCCACAGGTGCAATAGTGGCACATAATTTATGGGGGTAACCAACTGCTTTCTGATTAAATTTGAGGTTTGCTCTGTGGGGGGGATTCCTGCCTGGTATTGAAAACTAAGTCAAAAGCCTCTGGCTTGGGAGGACGTAGGCCCTAGAGGGACGCTAGCATTGTTCTTCGGCTAAATGGATTATGTTGAGCCCATCAAATGGCCTTCTAACTGTATGTATGCATGATGTATGCTTGTATGTATGTATGTACATACATATGTTTCTATCCCAGGCTAGGCTCACTATATATCTGAAGCTTGCCTGTCCTTTTGTTCAACTATAGAGGAAGTTTCTTCAAATTTCTAATTCTTCTCCTGAATTTTTCTCTTTTGCCTTTCTTTTTTCCAGAGATGAGATTGAAGTCAGAACTAGCACAGCTAGGCAGATGTTGTACCACTGAACCATGCACCCCCACAGATCCAAATATTTTGAGTTTTTTATTTTTTCCGTGTGTGTGTGTGTGTGTGTGTGTGTGTGATGTGGTATGTGATATAGTGTGTGTCATGTAGTGTATGTCTCAGGGGGAATGTGGAGTGTGTGTATGTGTGAGAGATGTGGTATGTGTGGTATGTGATGTGGTGTGTGTGTCATGCAGTGTATGTGTGAGGGAGAATGTGGAGTGTGTGTATGTGTGAGAGATGTGGTATGTGTGGTATATGCCCTTGTGGCACCCCGGGTGCTTGTCTGCACGGGGTTGGCTCGTTTGTGGTAGCCATAGAGAATTAGGGTGTTCGGATTTGATCCATTGCTCTCCTGCCTGGTCTTGTTCTTGAGCAGAAGTTTTTCTTTTTAATGTTTCTGGAGCTCGTGGGGCTCCTTTAATTCTCGGGTCTCTGCTCCCCTGTGGGTGTGGCCATAGCCAGCTGTTGTACGTGGGATCTGGAGATTTGAACTGACAGTGCCAGGTATCCAAGGCCCCTATGATTACACAGGAAGTGCACCTAACCTCTGAGCCATCTCCTAGCCCTATTTTTAATTATAATGTAGATCCTTTTTGTTCTCTATATATTACTTTTTAGTGTCCCATTCCTATTTCCTCATTGCAATATCTTACTCTATTTCTCTAAGTATTTAATAATAATTTTCTCTCTTCTATACATTTTCTTCTCCCTGCATAATGTTTTTCCCAAGTTGCTTTTTTTTCTGTTTACTTTGTTTTTGTTTGGTTTTTCCTGTTAGAAACTTTCCACGGGTGTTTGGTAATCCTTTGGCCATCTGTTCATCTGAGGAATGGGGAACTAAAATGCTCTGAGTTCTCAGGTGGACGTGGCAGGGGAGTTTCACTAGATGGTGGGAATACCCCGCATGGTTTGGTTACCCAAGTCCCAGTATTGATGCCTTTCGGTCTTTCTCCCTAGTGATAGTCAGACTCTACAGACAAGACTGCTCTAATCTCCTGCTAGACAGCATAGGCCTGGCTGCCATCATTCTTGTATAGACACACTCACTCGGTCCCCCTTTTTGTATGCACACTCAGCTTCGTTCTCATGCCAACTGTGGAGAACAGAGCTCCAGTGTTCTGCAGACGTGCCTGGCTCGTCGCTATGGAGAAGAGAAGGTCTACAGAGCTGGCTGCTTCTTCATAAAACCCAGCTGACCCTCTTTTGTGTCTTCTGTTTCCTGCATACATGCATATGCACAAGCCCTTCACATACCACCGCCCCAGATTTGCCCGGCACCATTCGTTCCTGCACGTGAAATAGTTAAGCATCTCAGGCCCGGCTGTCTGGGCATTCCTGACAGCCACCTCCCCACACTGGCCCCCAGGTCTTGTGTTTCTTGCTATGTCTTCCTTCTCTGTCCCCTCTCCATCGCTATGAGCATTCCTTTTGTATGTTTGCCTGCTCTGTTTTGTTCATCACTTGTGTGGTTGTTTTTGTTTGTTTGTTTGGAACAGAGTCCTGCTATGTAGTCCTGACTGGCCTGGAACTCACTGTGGAGCCCAAACTTACAGAAAATGCCAAACGAGCCTCACTGCCCACCCATAATCACAGCACTCACGAGTCGGAGAAGATAACCAGGGCTAGCTAGTCTGTTCCAGCTGGCAAATCCGTGGTTCAAGTGAGAGACTCTGCTTCAATAAATAAGGAGGACAGGAATGAAGGAAGGCACCTGACACACACACACACACACACACACACACACACACACACACACGTGTCTCTTACTGTGTTTTGGGAGGCTCGAGGTCCACAAGGAGCGCAGGTAGCTGTGGTGTAGTCTGCAGTCCTTCCTCTGGTTGGTGTGTTCATCTTGCTCTCCTGGTTATAATACAAGCCCATGGAGAATATGAGGGCTCAGACCCACGTGTTTGTTCACTTCAATACTGTGAGATCCTCGGAGTGCTCTTGTCACATGATAAAGGCTCACAACCAGTTGACAGATAAAAGCATAAGTGTAAGAAGGAAGGACACGGCTCCAGCTCTACTTCCGGCTTGTAAATCCTTAACTCCGTTTCCGGAATTCATTATTCCATTCCTTCTTGTGTGTTACGCTTCTCAGACCCCAAAGACACCCTGCTTCGCTTTTCCAGTCTTCATTTTTCCTGGCGGCTCTTTCATCTTCCTGGCCCGCTTCTAACTTTCTTTCTCTCTCCATTGTCTGGCTGCAGAATGAGTTCCAGGTCAGCCTGGGGCAAGAGTGAGATCTTGCTTCAATCAATCGCTAAAAGAAGGTCAAGATTCTGGGAGAGCAGGGCTCAGTTAGTAAAGTGCTTATCTTCTAAGCATAAGAACCTGAGTTCAATTCCAAGAACCTCCATCAAAGTCCCAGCACTGGGAAGTGCAGACAGAAAAGAGCCCTGGAGCTCAGCTCCGTGGCCTCTCTAGTCTAGTAGTCTAGTAGCTCTCCAGTCTACTTGGTGAGCTCCATTCCATTGAGTGATCCTGTCTCAAAAAAAGATGAATGGTGCCTGAGAAATGACACCTAAGCTTGTCCATTGGCCTCCAGACACACACGCGCACACACACACACACACACACACGCATGCATGCACACATGCACATGTACTCACATACACTTGAACACACACACATAAAATATTAAGATTCTTAAGACTGTAATTCAAGCTAAGTGTGTGGGGGAGGGAACAAATTTCCAGAGTTGCCAGGAGCAGGTGGGTTAATAAGAAGAGGTCTGGGGCAAGAAAATTAGAGGTATTATTGGGAGGGATGGAAAATTAATCTCCTAGACAAAGACAAGCCAAATGAATACTGGCCTGGCTCACACTCAGCCTGATCTTTCAAGCCCTCCTCTCCTACTATCATACTGAAAACAGGGCTCAGCTGGAAAAGAACAAAGTTGTTAATTTCTTTATTAGGAAAATATTTGTTACTTTTTTGTGTTTCTCAGCACTAAATAAAACATTCACATCCACTCTCATAAGTTTAAAACATAATGGAAGATTCAGATTACACATCAATAAACAAAATAAAAATTTACAAAAAGTACTAAGTGCTATGAGGGAAGTGAGTCAGATTCAGTAGTTGTTTAATAGAGGACAGCTCCTCTAAGTGCCATAGACAGAGTTATTTTTTGCTGCATTCAAAATATTCATTTCACCCTCTTTTTTCTGCCCAAAATACACATCATTCTCCCTCTCTCCTCTCTCTCTCTCTCTCCCATATATATAGTTTTATGTAACCCAGGCTGGTCTCAAACCTGCTATATAGCTGGGGATGACATTGAACTTCAGATTCTCCTGCTACCACCTCCCAAGTGCTAGGATGAAAGGTGCTTGCCACCACACACCCAGGTTAGGCAGTGTTGGCAATCAAATCCAGGGTCTTGAGGAAGCTATGCAAGAACTCTACCAAACCCTATTGCTGAAGACATCTCTTGCCTGAGAGGCAAGGTCACTGAGAAAGCAAGCTGGTGCTAAGCAGAAAACCTTCTCCCCGTAGACCAGCCAACTGAAAGCTGGAAAAAGCTGCACTTAATGCAGCGTATGGGAGACAGAAGTCATCAACAGTGAAAACAGTGGACACTGGAAAATTCAAATTTGGCCATACAGGCCCAATGACTGAACGGGTACAATAGTGGCATGTTTATTCTTGGGGTAACCAACTGCTCCATAATTGGACTGAAGGCCCTCTCTACGGGAGGGAATACATACCTGGTACTGAAAAACCCAAGCAAAAGTCTATGGCAGGGGAGGTCATGAGCCTTAGGGGTATAAAGCCTGCTCTTGTCTGACTAAATGTATATATTATTCCCACCAAGCTGCCCTGAAAGCACTACACTTAATGTTCATATTCACATATTAATGCTACTCTCACTTCTGGTTAGACAAGCTTCTCTTTTCAGATAGTGATGACCACTGGGATGACCCAAAAGGCAACATAGTGCTGAGAAGAAGGGATGGAGGAGTGTCCAGCACTGAAACACCTCTGTCACACCCTCCAAGGCTCAGGGACCATTGCGGAAGAGGGAGCGGAAAGAATGGAAGAGCCAAAGGAAGGGTATGATTCCTTACAATGCAACTGTCCAGACAGAAATTGGCCTTGATATCCATGACCTTGCAGTGCCTAGCAATACCTTCGCAAGACCCTCAAAATAGAAGAAAAAGATGATGACATCAAATTAAAAGAGAGACTAATGGAGACAGGGAGGGGATTGGAGATCTAAAGGGGAATGGGGGAGGGGAGGGAAATATGCATTTTTTTTTGTATGTAGGTATAGAAGTTGTCAATAAAAAGAAAGGAACTCTACCAACTGGGTGACATTCCAAGGCCCCCAAAGTACAGGAAATACGCCTTCTCCAATATGAAGCCCTGTTGTAGGCAGTCTCATCCTCAGCTGAGAAGGGGTTCCTGGTTGGCCGAAGCAAATCTAGTCCCTCCTTCCTGCATTTATCTTGTTCCCAAAGGGAGTTGTTCAGGCGTGGCATGTGATGTGGTCAAGACCTATGAGAAGCTGCGGCTGGACCCTCCCTTGTCTTCTTCCTCTGAGACTGGGAGGAGAGAGTGTGGTGCTAAAATGAGGTCGGGAGTTTTGTTACCCTGAGAAAAGAGCCAGAGCTGCACTGAGAACGAGAGAAAAGGTCCTCGGAGACATAGAACAGACTTTTACTTTTCTGGAGGCCAATCCTACTGCAAGACTCATAAGATGGGAGTCATTACATTCCTTTAATATTTAGGGCATTTTGGGTGGGAGTTTCTCATTTTGATGAGAACAAAATAATAACTGCTAGAGAAATGACATTTCAGTAAAAGCCTGAGAAACAGGGAACATAAAAGGAAGTAGGAAAACTAGGCAAAAAAAAAAAAAAAAAAAAAAAACAGCCCTGAGAAAGTTCTGGGGAGAAACATCTTAGCACGTCAGGGACCTGAGAAGAGACCCTGAGCGGGTGCTGCAAAAGACAGCAGGATGAGCCCAGCTCGTGCCTTGCGGGTCCTGGGAAGGGATGTGGGTGTTTACATTTTAGTCTAAAAGAATAGGAAGCCCCACACGGACTCGTGTTTTAGAACAACGTGGTCACCAAGTACAGAAGACAAGAGAAGACAGTGCCTGATTAAGGTTAGGGTAATGGGAATGCAATTTAACAAGAAATTGGACAGGGACCTGGGAGGTGGGTGGCTCAGTGGTTAAAGTGCTCACCACACAAGCATGAGTACTTGAGTTCAGAACCCTAAAGCCCAAGAAGAGCCAGATGCTGTGGTGGGCATCTGTAATCCCAGTGTGCTTATGGTGAGAAAGAAAGATGAGAAGAATTTTCCAGAAGCCTACAGACCAGCTAGCCTAGCAAATGAGTGGTGAATAAGAAGAAACCCTGCCTCAAATGAGGTAGAAAGCAAAGAAAGAATGGGAAAAGTTGTCCCCTGAACGCATACACACACACACACACCCCAAACAAAGAAATTAGATAGTTTTGTAAATTTTTTCATTTATTTGATTATTTTATTGTTTTTTTTTTTTTTTTTTTTTTTTGGCAGGGGCGTCCCGAAGTAGGGTCTCACTCTAGCTTAGGCTGACCTGGAATTCACTATGTAGTCTCAGGGTGGCCTCAAATTCATGGTGATCCACCTACCTCTGCCTTCCAAGTGCTGGAATTAAAGGCGTGCGCCACCATGCCCGGCTCTTGTTGTGTTTGAGACAAGGTGTGATATAGTTAGGCTGGCCTCAAACTCACTCAGTAGCCAAAGATAACCTTGAACTTGTTTCAGCTAACATTTTTTATTGTTTTCACTTACTCACTTAGTATTTTCAGTTGTTCATATTATAAATATTCTTTATTTTTGCATGTATAGGTGTGGTACATGCTTACATGTGTCAGGGTGCACATGCGTGTGCACATGCACATGTGTCACTTTGCATGTGAAGGTTCATCCTCAGGAATGCCATCCACTTCCTTCGGGACAGGGTCTCTCATTGGCCTCTAGCTCACCAGGTGGGCTAGCCTGGGTAGCCAGCAAGCTCCAGGGCCCCTCTCACCTCCTCCTTCCCAGTGCTGAGATTACAAGCACATGATATCACACCCAGCATATTATTTGGATACTGGGAATCAAATTCAGGCCCTCACGTTTGAAAGGCAAGTACTTTCCCAACTAAGATATGTCTCTAGTCCAATATTCCTAATTTACAAAAATATTTCCCTAACTCAAAACTGGTGATGAGGAAAATAATAATTAAATAACATCTTAACTGTAAAGAAAGACCAGATTAAAGGAAAACTGAAGGAAGTAAAAACCTGACTGGGACTTTGTGTGTATGTATGTATGTGTGGTGTGCGTGGAGGTGTGTATGCATGTTCACATATGTGTGACTGCACATGTGTGTGCCTGGATGTAGAGGCCATAGACTGACATCAAGTGTCTTCCTCAATTGCTCTCCACCCTATTTATTGAAACAGCGTGTCTCACTTGAATGCAGGAATCCCCTGTCTCTGCCTCCTAAGTGCTGGGATTATAGGCAGGCTACCACAACCGCCCAGCACTCACTCACGCTGGGATTCAAACTCCTGCCCTCCTGCTTGAATAGCAACTGCTTTATCCACTGAGCCATCTCTCTATCCATCGTGACTGTGATCTCACCAACACTGACAACATAGACCTGTAGGTGGAACAGAAGAATATGAAAATTTGATTATAGTGGACTGCCTCTCAACCTCAGGCTGATATCTGTTATAAAAAATATTTTCCTGACAATAGCAGGAAGCTATGGAAGCATCAATGTCATTTTCTAACAAAGTGCAATGACTTCTCTGATAGAACAATAAATTTTTTTCAAAACAAGTTCAAATATTACAAATGGCTCCCAACACAAAATTGATCAATTTTGTTGTTAACGGTAATGGAGAAACCAACCTTACAGAGACATCATAAAATAGGTGCATGCCATTTATTGCCAAGAAGTTCATGAAAACAGCTGCCAAAGAAATGATAAATACTATGCTGGAGAGAAAGCAGAAGTATCAGCCGCTTCTTTATCAAAGAACATTGGCATGTTGCATAATATCAGCGTGGGAGAAATGTAGCATCAGGTGTCTGAAGATCTTGCACTAGATACGTGGACAAAATTGACTTCTAGTGGACTCACGTGCAAGAGAATTGCTGGTGCTCCCCTTCAGGACACCTTTTAAAAAACTTTGTTGTGATAACATACATATGTCATAATATGTGACTTTTTTTTTTTGTTCATTTACAGTTTATAAGCCAATTGTCTGGGTATGTTACATTTACTTTTTACATTGTGGTAAAATATCAAATAAACATAACATAATTTTTCCATCTTAACCATTTCTCATGGGAACAACTCAGTGACTTTAATTTTATTTTCGCATTTGAGCAACTATCATCACTATTTATGAAGCTCTTTTTTTCAAATTGTGTGTGTGTGTGTGTGTGTGTGTGTGTGTAGGCCAAAGGATAACCTCAGATACTGATTCTCAAAAATGTCATCTACCCTTTCTGAGTCTCATTGGCCTAGAGCTCACCAATTATGCTAGACCGGCTAGCCAGAGAACCCCAGAATCCATCTGTCTCCACCTCCCCAGTACTGGGATTACAGGTGCCCACCATCACACTTGGAATTTTTGTGTGGGTTCTGGGGACCAAACTCGGGTCCTCACACTTGCAAGATAAGCAACTTTACCAACTGAACTATCTCTGTAACTACCCTGGGTGGTTCTTTTTTAAATCTAAGATATAATTTAGCTGATTCTTTATCACTAAAAACACAGGCTTTAATAAAAATGCTCTAAGATCACTTTTATTTAGAAAACACTTATTTTGTGAGTACAGAGCACAATGTGTAGAGTATATTGACATAAGTTTTGACAGAGCTCCATCTCTGTATGCATTTCCAGTTATTTGATAAGGATATATCTAAACACCAACCTGTTCACAGCTACTCTCAAAGTGACCAGCTGGCTGTCAGCAGCATGACCTTTGGTCTGATGCTATCTTTAAGGTCTTCCCCATGAAGCAGTCTTTGAAATGGAGGAGAAAGACAGGCTGTTTACTAGAGCATAAACTGGGGGCCAATAACTGCTTAAAAGAGAAAAAAGAAGCAAGAGAGAGAAGGTTAGAAACATTTTCTAACTTCAATAAAATAATAGCAAAATTTTTCCCAACTCAGTGAAAAGAGATGCCCATCCAAGTACTAGAGGCATTTAGAACACCAAACAGACAAGATCAGGAAAGAACCTTCCCACATCATATTGCAGTTAAAACACTAAATGGGCAGTTCAAAGAAGGTATATTGAAAGCTTCAAGAGAGAAGCACCAAGTCACATACAAAGGCAGACCCATCAGAACAAAAGCAGATTTCTCAGTAGAAACTTTAAAAACCATGGGGGACTTGTAATGGTCTATTTTTTTCTTCTGAAAGACAAAATTTGCCAGCCCATCAGTGGAACAGGGATAGAGGTACGCTTCCATCCGCCCTGTCACCAGCAGCAGGCTGAAGAGTTCCCTTTCCCTTTAGGGACCTCTACTCAAGAAAACTCAAGATTTGTGACTTCTCTACAGAAAAGACTTCCAGGCTAAGCTGGTATAATCAGAGTGAGGATTTATTATAAAGCATTTTTAGGCCTAGAGAAATTGCTTAGTGGTTAATGCACTTCCTGTGAAGCCTAAGGGCCCAGGTTCAATTCCTCAGTACCAACATAAGCCAGATGCACATGTTGGGACATGTGTCTGGAATTCATTTACATTGCTAAAGGCAGTTATGGAAGAAGGGCATGTATTGAAGATAGAAGGGAAGTTCCATAATGGCAGAACAAGCTGGCCCGCTTTCATAAGTCCAAGCAGAGAGAGAAAAGCCACAGGCCACACCAGCACCATTAGCAAGCACACTTAGGGTCTCCAGGCAAAGCTCCAGCACTCTGCATGTCTTTATACTGGAATTCCAAATTCATCCCCACATCTTAGGGCTGGAGCCTAGGATCCACCTACAGCGACACCTCCTCCAGCCAGGTGGCTGCAGATCTAAATTACAAACTTAAATACAATCCTGAATATATTGGGGCCATCCATTCAAACTACTACATTTTGCCCCTGGCCCCCAATAGATTCATAACCATCTCACATCATATATTTCAAAGGTCCCCACAGTCTTTACCAACTTAAAATAGCTCTAAGTCCTAAGTCTAATCTGAGATTTAAGACTCTCTGTGAGTCCTGTAAAATTAAAACAAATTATATACTTTCAACATATAAAGGCACAGAGTAAAACTTTCAACTGCTATAAGGCATAACAAAGGAGACTAGAACAATGTAAATTTAATAACCATCATGCATGTATGTGTGTGTGTGTGTGTCTGTGGTATGCATGTGTGTGTATTCATGTTTTTATGTGTATGGGCACATGTACATGTGTTCAATGCATATAGAGATCAATGTTGGATATCTTTCTCAGTTGCTGTCTTTATTTTTTGAGACAGGGTCTTACACTGAAGCTAGAGCTCACCAATTTGGTTAGAACGGCTATGCCTGGCTTTTAGTGGGTGCTGGGGATCCAAGCCTAGGCTGTAATGTTTACACAAGCACTTTATGAGCCGGACCATTTCCCCCGCTTTTAAATGTCTTTTACAATTTTAGTAATAATCATCAAAGTCCATTATCCTTCCCACAAATTTCTCAAAAGCTTAATACACTGCCCAAGCTTCTACATGTATAGCACCCCAGTTCTTGACTGGTGAAGTTCTAACAATCATGCTGCCACCAAAAGCCCTAAGCTATCCACCTGCCTCCAGTGATGAGATGCCCCCTTGCACCAATCAGTTAGGGCTGCTGCTTCATCCACAAACTGGTTCCAGTAGCCACTTGCTTCTGTCTTTTCTGGTACCAGTAATCACATGTTGGGGGGTCCCCAGGGAACAAATGTGAAATGCTAGCATACAGGATGAGAGAAAGGAAATAAAATTGGTCAGAGGGAGAGTTTGAGCTATGATCCAGGCCTAAGCCAACTCTGTGGGACACTCTGAAGCGGATGTCCCTTTAGAGTCATCCTGAGCTGGGCTGAAAGGACTCAGCCACTGGGAGGAGAGGATTGTGTCAGCAAGGCTGCAGACACAAAGACCCTCTGACAGCTGAGGGCTGTCTTCCAGGAGCACTTCCTGAGAGTTGGGGGAGGGGAAATCCATCTTTCATTACCAGAGAGGGGATGAGGCAGTGACCATCACAGCAGCCACCACCACAAAGGAAACGGAAAACTGGGACCAGAATGACAGTGTGGTCACAGATAGATAAGTGGATTTTGGCTTTTCACAAGCAGGAGGTTTTGAAATGAGACATGAGATAAAAAGTAATTTCTTCATGACCATTTCTATGGTTTTGAGCAGCTGTTATAAGGTCTGTCTCCAGGAAAAGCAAAGCTTGAACAGCCTGCACCTGCAATGCCCATCAAAGAAAATGATAAAAGGATTTGTTTCTTTAAGATGAGCCATGTGTAAATACTCAAAAATGACAAAATATTTTTTGAATCATTGCCAGATTTAATGACTTCTCCCACTTGTTAGAAGCAAACCTATTATGTATTGTTTTATGTACATAAAAACACACCTAAATGCAGCAAAAAAAAAAACCCATGAATATATACTTTCAGAACCAAATGAAACCTAAAATTAGATGAAAATTATCATTCAATGTTCAGCAGCCAGACATCACCTCCCAGAGTGTGATAAGCTCATCCCAAGAGCATCTGAAAGGCGTCACACGTGGTCTCCAGAAAGAGAGCGCTCACCATGACTTCTGAGTCTGTCTCCACAGAGAGTGCTCAACATGACGTCTGAGTCTGTATCCACAGAGAGCTCACACCATGACTCCTGAGTCTGTCTCCAGAGAGCTCTCACCATGACTTCTGAGTCTGTCTCCACAGAGAGCTCACACCATGACTCCCGGGTCTGTCTCCACAGAGAGCTCACACCATGACTCCCGGGTCTGTCTCCACAGAGAGCTCACACCATGACTCCTCTGTCTCTGTCTCACACCATGACTCCCGGTCTGTCTCCACAGAGAGCTCACACCATGACTCTCTGTCTCCACAGAGAGCTCACACCATGACTCCCGGGTCTGTCTCCACCAGACTCCCAGGTCTGAGCACACCATGACTCCCGAGTCTGTCTCTAGACTCACATGACTGAGTCTGTCTCCACAGAGTCTGTCTGACCACAGAGAGCTCACCACCATGTCTGTCTCCACAGAGAGCTCTGAGTCTGTCA
This sequence comes from Orientallactaga sibirica, assembly GCA_036365145.1. Lineage (NCBI taxonomy): Eukaryota > Metazoa > Chordata > Mammalia > Rodentia > Dipodidae > Orientallactaga > Orientallactaga sibirica. The sequence continues at coordinate 7,177,542 of JAEOAD010000555.1, read as the reverse complement.
CACCATGACTTCTGAGTCTGCTCACACTTCTGAGTCTGTGACTCACACCATGACTTCTGAGTCTGTCTTCACAGAGAGCTCACACTATGACTTCTGAGTCTGTCTCCACAGATAGCTCACACCATGACTCCTGAGTCTGTCTCCACAGAGAGCTCACACCATGACTTCTGAGTCTGTCTCCAGTCTGTTCTGAATCTGTCTCCACAGAGAGCTCACACCATGACTTCTGAGTCTGTCTCCACAGAGAGCTCTGTTCTGAGTCTGTCACACAGAGAGCTCACACCATGACTCCTGAGTCTGTCTCCACAGAGAGCTCACACCATGACTTCTGAGTCTGTCGCCACAGAGAGCTCTGTCTCTCCACAGAGAGCTCACACCATCACTTCTGGGTCTATCTCCAGAGAGTGCTCACCATGACTTCTGAGTCTGTCTCCAGAGAGCTCACACTATGACTCTGTCTCCACAGAGAGCTCACACCATGACTCCTGAGTCTGTCTCCACAGAGAGCTCACACCATGACTTCTGAGTCTGTCTCCAGAGAGCTCACACTATGACTCCTGAGTCTGTCTCCACAGAGAGCTCACACCATGACTTCTGAGTCTGTCTCCAGAGAGCTCACACCATGACTTCTGAGTCTGTCCCCAGAGAGCTCACACCATGACTCCTGAGTCTTTCTCCACAGAGAGCTCACACCATGACTCCTGAGTCTGTCTCCACAGAGAGCTCACACCATGACTTCTGAGTCTGTCTCCAGAGAGTGCTCACCATGACTTCTGAATCTGTCTCCACAGAGAGCTCACACCATGACTTCTGAGTGTGTCTCCACAGAGAGCTCACACCATGACTTCTGAGTGTGTATCCAGAGAGAGCTCACACCATGACTTCTGAGTCTGTCTCCACAGAGAGCTCACACCATGACTTCTGAGTGTGTATCCACAGAGAGCTCACACCATGACTTCTGAGTGTGTATCCAGAGAGAGCTCACACCATGACGTCTGAGTCTATACAGGACCGAACTTTACCCAAAACCAAGTATATATATTTTTCCTGCACCTTCATAATTGGAAGATAAGATTTTTTATTCATTAATAGGAAATTAAAAGGTTAGATGAAAATAAATAAGGAAGTTGACCTAATGTGGACTCTGATTTCTGACTCTAGAAGATTATTCAGACTATGCAAATCTCAATGAGAGACTTCCTGCAGTAGCATCGTACTGCAATGACTCAGTTATCACCTAACTTTTAAAATTGCATATTATTTCTATTTTGTGAGGGATGCAATTTTGTAATCAATTTGTTACAGTTTACGAAAATTGGTAGGAAGAGCTCTGACATCACATACACACATGCATACAAATACTTACACACACATGATCTTGCATAAACACACACACATACATTTCCACAGCTATGTTTTTATTTTTTTATTTATTATTTTGTTTTTTTCAAGGCAGGGTGTCACTCTAGCCCAGGGTGACTTGGAACTCATCCTGTAGCCCCAGGTTGGCCACCAATTCATTGCACTTCTCCTAACTCAGCCTCCTGAGTTCTGGAACTACACGCATGTGCCACCACACCTGGCTCACAGATACGCTTGTGCTTCTCTCATTTATTGAAGTTCTAACTAGAATATGCTTGTTTGTTTGTTCTATGTGTGGGCTGTTGAAGGGGTTTGTTGTTTTTTTTTTTTTTTTTTTGAGATAAAATCTCTTGTAGTCCAGACTATTCTCAAACTTACTATGTAGCCGAAGATGACTTTGAACCAATGAGCTACATCTCCAGATATCTACATAGGAAGTATATTTTCAATTTTAAAATAGTTCCTGTTGTTAAAATAAGTTTTAAGACCACAAGACTAAGTTAACTGGAGCTTTATTGTTGGGCTATAAATGTATCCCATTATTCAGTTCATTTCTACCTTCCCTCATTTAGTTGTTTCTGTCCCCTTTTCTTGCTGCTATTATATATACATTACTACTGCTTACTGTAGGATCCCCCACTAAAATATGAACTCAGAGTCCAGAAGCCTTGTCTCCCCACTTTTGCATTCCCAATCTCCTAGAGCAATGACAAATGCATTGCACTTCATAAATGTTTGATAAAGTGATGGATAAAGCCAGTACCTATCCACGTAGCCACACCCATCCATCCATTATAGGAAAAGGCAGGTATACAAGTAGTGAATTGGTTTTTAGATCTATTTGACAGATTAAAGATGGTCTTCATACTTAATATATGCTATGAAAAAATAATATTCTGGGGAAGTCAAGGTAAAAATCCACAAACTCAGGCTGGAGAGATGGCTTAGCGATTAAGGCGCCTGCCTGCTAAGCCTAAGAACACGGTTCCAATCTCCAGGTCCCACGTTTAGCCAGATGCAAAGTGACGCAAGGGCGCAATGCCACACTTGACCACAAGGGGCGCACGCATCTGGACTTTGTTCACAGCAGCTGAGAGGCTGCTGGCGGGCCCATCTCTGTCTCCCTCTCCCTCTCTGTCTGTCTCTCTCTGTGTCTCTCTCCAAAAAAAATAAAATAAATAAAAAAAAATTTTTAAATCCACAAACTCAGCAAACGTAGGTAGTATTTCATTTTCCTCGTCTCCCAGCAAAAGCAGGAAAGAGGACCCAGAGCAGGAATTACTGGGCACTTATTTGATCAGTTCTATCATGCTTGGCACTGCCTTCATGTTTTAACAACCTCCTCCCAACCTACATCACTCCTTTCTACACTATATACCTGATGCTGGGTAATAACTCTTTTGTTCTGACCTCTTCCTGCTCAGTATAGTCTCATTTATTATCTGTCCTTACTTAGGCATTTCCAACAATCTCCACGTGCTCTCTACACACATCTCTTAAAAGCCAGCCGCTCCATCTTTACCATCCCCAGAGATTATTGACGAGGTCAGGTTTTCATTTATGAGCACATAACTGAAGCTGACACAGCCCTCGCCAGAATTAATAGTTCTTGGAAGGAGTTGCCTTCCTAGCAATTGATAAACAGCTTCATTCATCTGAGGGCAAGGCAGATTTTAATTAGTGTCACTAATAGCTAAGTAATCAGAGATGAAATAATTAAGTGACTGTGCCGATGGAAGCAAGGAGTGGAAGGTGACCTTAAGAGTCTGTGCAAGTTCAAGGTGGTGGAAGTTCCCACTTGTCTTTGGAATGGTGCTAGTGAGTCCTCTGTTCGTGCAGGAGGTGCTGACTGTTGCAGGCTAACTTGGCTTGTATGTGTGCAATATCATTTTGAAACACCCAGCGCTTCCTTCCTCTCCCATCTCTCTTTACTTTCTCCTCTTATTTAATTGTGGTCACTTTATTTTATAAGCACAGCAGTTGCCTGAACAGGAAGACCACACCATTCAGAAACATGGTTCACAGTTTGCTGAATATAAAACTGCCTAATCCCTTGATATCATTGGATTACTTTCCCCTAGCAAATTTTCCCAGCTTCCTTCATAAAAAAATGGGCTCCTTTCCAAGAAAGCACTCATCCCATCTCAAGTCCACCTGCTCCTTCCTGACTGTAGACTCCCCCATTCCTGGCCATTAAAGGGACTGTCCGCCTGAATATCTGCACAGCTATTTCTGCAAGTCAAAGACAGTCTTGGTTTTGTGAATTGCAAGCCTGTATGCAAGACTCTGTTCTGAATTAGTGTTAGAAAAAGTGACAACTTTTATTATGGTCAGTTTCTCTTAATATCATCCAATTATATGAAATAAGACTGTAGCTTACTTAAGCAAGTTTAAAGAATAGCCAAGTTCAAAACAGAGGATTTAGTCAGAATCATACACCCGTGAGGATTAATTCCACTCTTCAGGTGGCTGCATTGGGAAGGTAAGTTAAAAAGCCATCCAAAGTCTTAAATCCTCTGTAGATCCTGCATCAATTAAAGTTTTAACTCTCTAAAAAAAAAAAAAAAAAAAATAGTCCATGGCCTAATTCCCCCAACAAGACTAGAGAATGGACCTTCTTGGATTTCAAAGGGAAAGAGTTCTTTGTGACTGGGAAACAGAAAAGAGGATTACACACACACACACACACACACCAGCTATGTCAAACTCTCTCCCAGGGCTGCACAATAGCACCTTGCCATTTGATCACTGATTTTCATCCTGCCTCAGCTGAGCTTTAACAACTGTAAGCAAGCAATTTGGGAAGTGGGGGTTGTTGAAAGAGTCCCTTTGAGACTCAGCTACACAATTCAAAGGATTTAAGGGCTTAAGGGTTATATGTTGCACCCAGAATTCCATCTGGAACACTTTACATGTTTTTAAAATTATGGGCTGGAGAGATGACTTAGTGATTAAGGTGCTTGCCTGCAAAGCCTAAGGACCCAGGCTCGATTGCCTAGTACCCACGTAAGCCAGATACACAAGGTGATGCATGCATCTAAAGTTCGTTTGCAATGGCTAGAGGCTAGAGGCACCCATTCTCATTCTCTCTCTCTCTCTCTCTCTCAAATAAATAAATAAAAACAAAATATTTTTTATTAAATTTTTTATTTATTATTTGCAAACAGAGAGAGAGATAGAAGAGAGGCAGACAGAGAGAGAATGGGAGCGCCAGGGCATGCACCCACTGCAAACAAACTCTAGATGCATGCGCCCCTTGTGCATCTGGCTTACGTGGGTTCTGGAGAATCGAACCAGATCCTTTGGCTTCACAGGCAAATGCCTTAACTGCTAAGCCATTTCTCCAGCCCAAAAACAAAATATTTTTAAAAAATAAAATTAAGAAGGGGGAAGTTTTCTCGGTACATTTCCATTTTTACAGAAAACTTTCAGGAGTCAGAGTAAAAGAAGAAGATAAGAAGTTAAATGTGTACTTAGGAGCAAAATACTGAGTAGTATAGGGTGCTCCCCCTTATTGATGGAAGGTATGTCTAAAGATCTCCAACAGATGCCTAAAATGACGGATACTACCAAGCTCTATACACCCATGAGTCATGTGTTTTCCTGTATGTGCATACTCACAGTAAGGTTCTAGATGAGCTGGGTATAGTTGTGCATGTCTGTAACCCAAGCACTTGGGAGGTGAGGGAGAGGATGAGGAGCTCAAGGTCACCCTGTGCTACATCTCAAGTTCGAGGCCAGCCAAGGATACCAGAAACTCTTCTCAAAAAAAAAAAAAGAAAAAGAAAAAGAAAACAAAAATAAAAGAAAAGAAAATGAAGGGGTTGGTTGGAAAGATAGCTCAGCAGTTAAGGTGCTTGCCTGCAAAGTCTAAGGACCATACCCACATAATGTCAGATGTACAAGGCGGCACATGCATATGGAGTTCATTTGTAGTGTCTAGAGGCCTTAGCATGCCCATTCTCTCTTTCTGTCTGCCTCCCTCTCTCTCTCTCTCTCTCTCATAAATAAATAAAATATTAAAAAGAAAAAGAATTACGTCTGTTTAATTGGCTGACAAAGAAATGGATTTCCAAACAGTTTTTCCCTATGTTTTCAGTTTTGGGTAACCCTCCCCTTTGCCCTCCTCTCCTCTATGCCCAACCCCTACTTCCACTTAAACCTGTTCACCCCTGCTTTCACATCACATGTGTGCTACTATTGCCTCCCCTTAAATCCTCCCCTCCCTCCCTCCATGATCCTTTGCTCATTTTCTGAACTCTATTGACTCTTACTCCAGCTTACATAGAGTTTGAGCGAAGTTTCCTTTGTGAGTAGATAATGCTGCTCCCAGAAGCCATGGGTTGTTATAGGAAAAGCCCAGTGCCCGGGGTGGGAGACCTCCCAGTAAGTAAGTTGTGATCAGGGAGGTCATTGAGGCTCCCAAAACAATACAGACTGTTGCCCGTGCTCTTGGTTGACCCTACTGTGAAGACATCACATGCTTTTGCCGTAGGATTTTTCAATAACCACGCTGGTCCTGAAGCATCCTCCTTACTGGCTCAGCGTCATAGTGTCTGAAAGTGCTATGCAGGCCGTAGAGGAGAAAAATCATCAACAGTTTTAACCATAAGTGGACCTTCCAAGCTAGACAACCCACAAAAAAGGCAAGAAGTACAATAGTGCAATAGTGGCATGGCTGTTATAGGGATAACCAGTGCTCTCACACCCCATGGGAGGGAAATCCTGCCTAGTACTGAAAAGTTGGTCAAGAGCCTATGTCTGGGAAGGTCATGGGCCCCAGGAGGGAAGCTACCACTGCTGTGGCTAAATGGATAAGTTGTACCCACCCCACCAAATTGCCCTCGAAATATTTATGCAGGTGCCCACAGATTAATATTACTCTCACCTTTGATGAGAGAAGCTTCTTTTCTCAGATGGTGGCAAGTACTAGAAAGACTTAAAACTTGTCAAAGTACTGAGAATAAATGACTGGCGAGTGATCAGCACTAAAAGAGACATCTCGACATCTCTGTCACTCCTTCTAAATGTCAGAAGCATTGTAGAAGAGGGAGCAGAAAGTCTTTCAGACACAAGGTGGCCATTGCATTTATAAATTCACAACAACTGTCATTATCTGCTTGAGACCTGCACAATATTGCACCTTTCAAGATTTATCATGGATGGGGGAAGAGGGAGACACCAAAGTGGAAAAGAGACTAGTTGGAAAGAATGGGATAAAGGACAAGAGAAGGAGACAGGAGGGAATTGTGTACATGTCTGAAAACTGTCAACAGAACATTTGAAAAAAGGGATGGGAGGAGGAAGGAAGGAAGGAAGGAAGGAAGGAAGGAAGGAAGGAAGGAAGGAAGGAAGGGGAAAGGAAGGAAGAAAGGAAGGAAGGAAAAGGAAGGAAGGGAGGAAGGAAGGAAGGAAGGAAGGAAGGAAGGAAGGAAGGAAGGAAGGAAGGAAGGAAGGAAGGAAGGAAGGGGAAGGAAGGAAGGAAAGAAAGAAGGAAGGGAGGAAGGAAGGAGGGAGGGAAGGAAGGAAGGAAGGAAGGAAGGAAGGAAGGAAGGAAGGAAGGAAAAGGAAAAGGAAAAGGAAAGGAAAGGAAAGGAAGGGAGGGGGAGGGAGGGAGGGAAAGGGAAAGGAAAGGAAGGAAAGGAAAGGAAAGGAAAGGAAAGGAAAGGAAAGGAAGGGAAGGGAAAGGAAGAAGGAAGGAAGGGAGGGGCAACAACTTCTCCCTCATCAGATACAACTCTCCAGTAATTCTCTGACATTTTTGAATCTGTATATCCATCCCTTAATGCAGTAGGTAGTTTTTTGTCATTCATTTCAGGGGGTCACTTGCTGAAATCTTCATTTATGATAATTATTTCTGACATAGCACATTGCTGTCGATCAGAACACATTTTCTATTCATGTCTTGCACGACAAATGCAATGCCCCCCCCCCCATCTAAAGCACTTATTACACTCCACAGCTGTAATTTTTGAAAACTGAGATGTGACTGCCTAGCTAGGACAGATTTTTTTTTCTCCTTCACAATTTTGCAGGTAGAAGATGCATCCTTATGAAACTGTAGCAATTTCAGCATAGTACTGCATAATACCTGCCCTTAAGTAAAGAACATTTACCTTTTTTGATAACTTCTCTTCAGAATATCCAATTTGCCAGTATTGCTCCTTTTTTTTAGGGGCCTATCTTAAGAAATTAAGGGCTACCTGAAGACAAGAGCTGTGGTCCTGTCCCAGTGGAGCTCGTCAATGGTCTCTAAGTGACTAGCGAGTGGGGAGCACATGTAGCATGGACAGGCTGGGCAAAGGATGGAGTTAAATGACACTGACTGGCACTTACACCCACCAACCACTGCATTCATGGTCCTGTATTTCCAAAGAAATTAAGAAACAGAAACTGGCAAAGGAAAGTGGATTTATTTACAGTTTGGTCAAACTAAGGAGAAAAACCCATTTTTTTTTTTTTTTTTAATGGGGTCTCATGTAGCCCAGACTGGCTTCAAAGTTTCTATGAAGACAAGGATGACTTTGAAATGCTGATCCTCTGGCTTCTACTTCAGAAATGCTGGGATTACAGCCATGTACCACCATGCCTGGAGATCAAACCCCAGGTCAGCCTGGACTATATGAGATCCTGTCAAAGGTGAAAGAGTTACAGAGGGAGGGAGAGAGGAGAAGAGGGAGGGAAGGAGGGGAAGACAGAGGGAGGGGAAGGGAAGGGAAGGGAAGGGAAGGGAAGGGAAGGGAAGGGAAGGGAAGGGAAGGAAAGGGAAAGGAAGGGAAGGGAAGGGAAGGGAAAATGAGAGGGAGAAGAGAAAGAGAAGGAGAAAGAAGAAGCCATGCCATGTGGTAGTAGACAACTCATCTTATAAATATAAATAAATGTTCCTAAAGACAAGAACCCATATTTTTTATGAAGAGTAGAGTGACACTTAACATGTGTGCGTGCTGATAAGAAGTAGCTGGAACTCAGCTTCCATTCATAGAAGTCTGTTTGGCTTGATACAAACTCACACTCCCAAGTTTCACTTTGCAGTTCTGGGTTCACCAAACCCTCAGATGTGATGCTGAAAGTCAAAGTGAAACCCCCCATGAATAAAACCACACTGATTTATTTTTGCCTGCTTTAATGTAAATACTTTGAGGCAGTCTGGTCATAAATCAATCAGTTCACTCCACACTGGCTTATGGAGGGGGTCTGTAAATTACCTCCACTAAAGTCTCAACAAATTGATTCACCTCAGAATTGTTTACCAATGCAAAGATTTTAACTAAAATCAAAAGCCTTCTTGCATTTCTAAAAATGTTTTTTAAAGAATCCTGTCTGGCCTGGCGTGGTAGCACACGCCTTTAATCCCAGCACTCGGGAGGCAGAGGTAGGAGGATCACCATGAGTTCGAGGCCACCCTGAGACTACATAGTGAATTCCAGGCCAGCCTGGGCTAGCGTGAGACCCTACCTTGAAAACCAAAAAAAAAGAAAAGAAAAAAAAAGAATCCTATCTGGATGTCTTAATTCAGCCAAGTGTTTAGTGAATGAGAACAAAAAAAAACACTTGTAAATTTTAACCTTCTGAAAATCTGAATACCTCAGTCCTTCAAATGACCAAAAGTAACTGTGCGAACTTCTCTAGTAACACTACCAACAAAAGAGAACAAGAAACAGCCCTAAGAATGAAAATATAAGAGGAGAGAAGAAGAAAGATGTGGAGGAGCAAAGATCTCAAGATAGATACCTTTTGACTCATCACCGGAGCAGGTAGAATTTGTGTGATGGAGTGTGTGCATGTGTGTGCATGCAAGTGCATGTGAGGCCAAGTCGCATGTAGCACGCTGGATGGCCTCCAACTAGTAGAGGAGAAGGATCTTGAATTTCTGACCATCCGATTTCCACGCCCCAAATTCTGGGATCTGGGAATGGGCCAGAATCTTCAATCTTATGTGGTGCTCAGCAAGCACTCTACTAACTGAGCTACATCCTCACTTTCTAGAATTTTCACCTGTTATTGTAATGGGTTTGATTTGAAATTGTCATCTGATTCAAAATGTTTGATTTGTCCTGGGGTCACCTTGTTCTGTCCAGGGGCTGAATTTGGTCAGTTCCATTTAGTAGGAACCAATTTCCTTGCACCTGGCTAGAAAGCATCCTTTGAGATGCTTCTGCCTTTCATCCTGAGAAATCGGACACAGGTTAGCCCCAGCCCAGGTTCCAGAAGGAAGAAAGCCAACACGCTGATAATATACAAGTAGCAGGGGTGGCTGAGTCAAGACCTAAGGTTAGGGTAACCAAATCAAAGCTGGGTCAGGTGCGAACAGGCCAGTCCTGAGGGCTGGAGCGAAGGAGGGGAGTTGCTGTGGAGATGGGGACAGGTCTGAAAAGATCAGCTAGGGCCGCCACTGTCTTCTGGGTGGAAGACGTACAAGGGAGGGGACAAGGGCACCTTAGTTACACACTAGGGAGTGATGATGCTCCTAAGGACAGAAGGTAACGAATCTAACCCTTGAAATCAAAACCACCAAGGAGAAAAGGTCCTATGTGTCTATGTGTGTGTGAATAGGGGGGGTGCCCATGTTCGTATGTGGTGAGGTGCATGTGTGCACAAGAAGGTCAGAGAACAACTCCACATGTTATTCCTCAGGAACAGCATCCAGTTCTGTTGGACGAGATCAGTCACTGATCTGGAGCTCACCAATTAAGCTAGACTGGCTTCAGGGACACTCCTGTCTCTCTCCCTCTGGGACTGTGATTCCAGGAAAACATGGGGACTGGGAGCCAGGTGCATATCTTCATGCTTGAACTCCAAACACTTTTCCACGAAGCTGAAGAGGATAAGAAACAGGCTGGCTTGCCTGCCCCACTGCGCTGTACTCCCTGATGTTCATCCGCCACCCCAACTGGAGGTGATGTCCTTGTCGATGCTGTCTTCCAGCTCCATTCTCAGGACCCTGCCCAATCCCTGCTCCCTAGCCTGTCAAAGTGCTGAGGTGGTGGCTAAGTGGAGAAGCGGTCATACCAGGTGATATGTTCCCCCTAGTCTTTGGGATTGAACCCACAGCTCTGTGCATGCTAGACAAGCACTGCCATTGAGCCGGGCTCCAGACCCTCATGGGACACTCAATCTGGAGGGCCCTCAGATGTGTTTGAAGCACTTGTCCCCAGAGTCGATTAAATCCCATCAATCTCCAGTAAGCCCCACAGTGTCCCCCTTATGCTCAGTGTGCTTTTCCCAGAACAAAAGTCGCTGTTTCTTTTCTGGAAATTCTATAACTATCATATGGGCAGTCCATTTTCCCGCCTTTTTTGCCTGTCAAATAACAAAGTCATCTCTCCTTGCGTCAAAAGATATAAGACGTGTTTCCAAACTGCAAAGAAACCGTTGAAAATTAAACCACAGAACAGCACTTTAATGAGAACATTATTACCTAACACCCCACTGTGGTTTCAGATGGCCTTGTGCCAACCTTCCAAACTGCTGCAAGAAACCAAAAGCCCAGAGTTAAGAGAGAGGGAGGGAGGGAGAGAAAGAGAGAGAGAGACATGTCTCTCTCTCCTTAGTAAATATAGCTTTCTTGGATGGCTTCCAAATAGATCTCTCTAGAAGGACGAAGGTTACTGTTGGTGCTTACAGCGTAAGATGACTTTCTTCCTGTTTTGAAGTTCAAAAGAGAAAAAAAAGGGGGGCCACCCTTGAGTTGGTACATGATGTCCTAAATGAGGTGTTTTTAGCTTTGAAGCTCAGCTCTTCTGTGAGTGGCTGCACCCGGCACTATCTCATCAATTTGCCCTCTGCAGACCCACTTACTGGTTCAGCAGCCTAGGCTATAAGAGTGCAGGGGCCGCGCTCCAGAAACCCCATCAGAACAGGGCCGGTGGACATGGTTACAGCCTGCTTATCGTCTGGAAGTGGGCACTGAAAACAGAAGTGAGGAGCTGGGGCCCCTCTGACATGGGGCCATTCTTTAGGGAAAGTCTTTCCTTGGTCTCCCACAATTTTAGCCCCTTAAGCCTCCAGCACTGTACTTTCATTTCCACATTGGATTTCCTGGCTTAACCCTTGAGCTGCCTTTTGCCATTGTCTTCCCATAGGTTCAGTGATACCAGATGCCATCAGAGGCAGCAGGAAAAGGGGGATGCCAGAACTGGAACTCAAAGGGGACCCTTTCATTGCACAGAAGTGCAAATCAAACCCCACAGGAAGTTTAGACATTCACCTGAAATCGCACAGCAGCTCAGTAGCAGAGGCACAAAACCCTATCTGTCCTGATTTCCAGGCTGTGAGGATGGCCCAAGCAGGCGAAGTCCAGTTCTTTTCAGAAACACTGTAACTTGAGCAAGCCTCTGCTCACGGTGTGATGTGTGCGGACCAGGCCCTTCCTCAATGCCCCTTTTCTTCCTAGCAAAGTACAGTGTGCTGGGCTGAACCCTGGAAGAGATAAGTGGAGACGTCAGCTCTTGCTGTCAAGGAGTTACACTTTGTTTGTTTGTTTGTTTGTTTGTTTGTTTGTTTGTTTGTTTGTTCTGGTCATTGTTTTGATACAGGATTTCATGTATCCCAGACTGAACTCAAACTCCCTATGTAGCCTAAGAATGACCTTGAACTTCAGGCATGCACTACTGTGCCTGTTCTATGCGGTACTGGAGCTCAAACCCAGGGTTTCTTGCCTGCTGGGCACTCTACCAAATGGCTATATCCCCAGCTCCAAGGAGTTAACTCTGCAAGAAAACAAAAACATTAACACGTTCAGTTCAGAACCAATAAGGCCCATACAAAACAGAATGCAAGAAGCAAGAATGAGAAGAAATTCAACACACTCTGCCTTTACTCCCTTCACTAGTTAGCTCGGATTTTGTCTTGCTTTTCAGATTGCCTCTTTCAGACAGATTTCTGGATTTGGTTCAAGTTGCCTAGGCATTTTTTTTTTTTCCTGAGGTAGGGCCTCACTCTAGCCCAGGCTGACCTGGAATTCACTCTGTAGTCACAGGGTGACCTCAAATTCACAGTGATCCTCCTAGGGCTGCCTCCAGAGTGCTGGGATTAAAGGCGTGCGCCACCACGCCCGGCTTTCCTAGGCATTTGAATGAGCTCCATGAAGATGGGACCTAGTCTAGCTTAGGCATTGGTGCTAGAACCTGGAACTCAGGCAGTGCTGGGCAAAGACTTAGGGGGAAAAGCTGCTAAATGTCTCCCAGCTTTGACGTCCTGAGTTTCCAGAGCATCCCTTCTCTTCAAGAGAGAATAATTCCACTTGGATGAATTTGGTATACAGTCTCCCAACCAGTGCACTTTTCAGGAACCAGGAAGGACATGGGGGCACAGTGGGGGCAAGGGGGAGGTCACCCTGGAGTAGCTGTGAGAAATGGAAGCTGCTGTCTTCCTGCCTCTGGGGCACTCCCATCGGACACCCCCCGCCCCCCGCTGTAGGGTATGGAAGAGAGCACCAAACATCTGACTTCCCAGGCTCCAGGGCTGGGGAGATGGCCCAGTGGGTGAAGGGTTTGTCACGCGTGCATGACCTCCTGGGTTCATATCTCAGAACCACACAAAGTGTGCTTCTGTAATCCCAGCACTGGGCAGCCAGAGGCAGGAGGATGCCTGGGACTTGCTGGCCAGCCAGCGTAGCCTAAGTGGTGAGCTTTAATCAGAGAGACCCTGTCTCCAAAAGAGGTGGATCATGTTCCTGCGGATGAGCCCTGAGATGACACTGGCCTCCACATGCTTGTGCATACATATGTATGTACATCTGTACACACATGTGCCTACACACAAGAACACATAGACATATGTATGCATACCATACACATGCAAAAAAAAAAAAACCAGGATGGGCTGGTGGTGCCCTTATCCTCATCTTTCCCCCACATCCTCTAAGAGACTTCTATAGCCTTCTAGAAGGTAGCATCCCAACCCAGAACTGGACAGGACAGGTGTGCCATGAACATTACTGCCAGTAAGTAGACTCGTGGCCAGAGGCAGGCAGCCATCGTGATCTCCGAAACACAGAGGAGCCGCTGGGCCAGAGCCCCTCCCCTGGGCTCTCTTTCCGGATGGAGGAAGGAATAAGGTGTGCCCGTAGCCCTGCAACAGCGCTGCCCTGCCCAGATCAAGGCGCCAGCTCGTGTTGCCGAGTTCGCGCCAATTTTGTGTTTGAGATCTCAGTTGTGGGTTCGAGGTTGCAACTGTCTGTCCCTCTTCAAGAGGGGACACACCCACTGCTCCCTGGTTTCATTTGTACATTAGGGTTCCAACTGTCACTGCCCAGTTACCACACTGGTTTCACTTCCCTGAGCCCTAATTCACTCATCTTTGAAATAGGGATCTAGGTACCAGAGTAGGTGTGAGAAATGAGAAAAGGGGCAGAGTCAACGTAAAGCCCACATGACTGTTCATGCATTAGTGAGCACTTCACAAACAAAGCATTGTCACAAATTATTTTTGTCCCTTCCTAATGATGTTCTGTCTCAACTCTGGCTGACATCAGAATCACTTAAAGAAGCTTTTAAAAGCTGCAAAGGCCCCGCCCAACCCTTTTAAACCAAAAATGCTATAAAATTTGAGGCCCAGGGATCTGAGTTTTATCTGGTATAGTAAGTTCCTTGCAAAGCAGTGCTAAGGCCAAGCTAGTTCTCATATTCTAGAAAGTTCTATAAGAGACTCTTGCCTGGTATATGAGGTGATTTAGAAGATATAAAAGGGCTCTCACAACCAGCAGCCATCTTATTTGATGAATCCTTGGTTAGCTTCTCCCTGCTGCAGGTTAAGTAGTGGTTGGTATACAGAGAAATATTCTTTATACTCCTTTCTACCCTGGGAATCCTTCCAGCTCATCTCTCTGACAATAAACACAAACAGTCCTCCATTCAGGGCAGCCTTTCTTCTGCCAAATATAAATATTACTCTTTTGGTTGGCTTGTGTGTATGTAGTATTTGTGGTGTGGTTTGTGTATGTATAGTGCATGCACATGTGTACAGATGACATACTCTGTGTACACATGTGCACAGACCAGAGTCTCTCATGGAATCTGGAGCTGCCTGGCTGACCAGTGAGCTGCAGTGATTCTCCTGTCTCCGCCCCACCACAGGACTGCAGTTAAAGGTGTATATAGCCACATCCAGCTTTGATATAAGTGCTCAGGATCACACTCAGGCTCTTTCTGTCCCTTATGTTTGCATAGCAAGCACTGTTACCCACTGGGCCATCTCTCCAGCCCAAATATCACTTTTAACAGCCACAAAGTTTCATGAGCCTCCAGATGGAAGCTGGTCAAACTGGTTGTGTTTGTGGAGGAACAATATTCTTCAACAGACACACAGAAAAATGATCAAACTCCTACACATTCAAGACACTTTCAAATAAATGCCATACTTTATCAGTCACAACTGTATTCATGTGCTTGCAAAATTATAATGCATTATTTATTTAGTCTGCAGAAATATCTGGGATTTAGGAGCAATCACCTCCATAGGCTCGTGACCTGCCCTCACTCACTCCTGTCAAGTAAGTGCAACCAAAACTCCAAGTGTGGAAAGAGCTATTTGAGAGGAGATGTACTGCTGGTGAATAACACAGCTGGAAATGTGACCTGAAGCCAAGAAGGAACGGGAAATGTACCTGAAACAAACTCTCCTATAGTAACTTATATCAATGGACAACCTGCAGCCTCACTCTGAGGCCAGAATTGGTGGGAAGGTTAGTCTCAACTGTCAATTTGAATCTAGAATCACCCAACAGACAAAGTTCTGGACATGTCTATGAGGGAGTTTTGAGATTAGATTAATTATGAGAGAAGACCCGACCCTAACTGTGGACAGCACCATCCCACTGGCAAGATCCCAGACTGAAGAAAAAGGAGCCAGTGAACTGAGCACAGCAGTCATTTCTGTCTGCTTGTGATTTCTGCCACCGTGCCATCCCCTGCCGTGATGGACAGTGTCTTCTCTGACTGGATATACGCTGAACAAAACCCTTCCTCTCTTAAGTTGCTTCCTGCCTTGGATGTTGCTCCTCAGCAGAGCAGCTGTTACAGGGGTGTCAAGGCTGGGAAGCAGGCGTTAACTCTTATTTACGCTCCCTGGGACATCTGCTTCTTCCCTTCTGACTTTTCTCCCATAGTTCTTAGCGCTGTCTCCAGCTCTGATTGGATTAACCACCCCCTCCCCCATTGATTTGCTTTGACCTGACTTAGTGTCCTCTCCTATAGAATCACCTCCAGATTTGACTTGAAACAATACAGACTTTAAGAGTAAAAGGGAAGGTTCTAGAAAGGTCTGCCAGGTTGCCACCTCTGATGGTTATCTTTCGAGACATGCAAAGAGCTGAAGTCACCTCAGTGACATCAGTAACAGGATATCATTGAGCTACACAACAGCCCACAAGTCAGATGTGAAACCAACACCCAAGCTTTGAAAAATAAGACTTCAGACTTTCTCTCCACATCACCTCCTCCTTCCTCAACAGTCTCTCCCTGAGTCTCCATTCATCATACCTGCAATCTCGGGTCCTCCTGATCTCTTCTTCTTTCTTGGTCTCTTCACCTCAGCGTTCTCCTTCCAACCTACTCAGCATTCCACTTACAGATTAATTATTCAAATCTGAGCAGGGCCCAGTGGCACACGCTTTGATCCCAGCACTGGGGAGGCAGAGGTAGGAGGATCACTGTGTATTCAAGGCCAGCCTGAGACTACATGGTAAATTCCAGGTCAGCCTGGGCTAGAGTGAAACCCTACCTCAAAACAACAAAAAATCATAAAATAATAAAGCCAAGATCTGGTCCTATTCTCCAACTCAAAATCTTCACAGCTTTGCCATTACTTTATACAGCAAGTTCAACCCTTTTATCCCTACATGTGAAGTCCTCTGTGTTCTGGCCAAGAGGTACCTCTCCAGGCAGAACTCCCTCCTACATTGCAGCCAAACTAGCTGAACCCTATTCAATGCTCTACCCATCTCAGCATGCTTGACTCCTTCCTGCCCAGTTCTTCCCAAATGAACCCCGCCCCATTCTCCACATGTATACCTTGTGTAAAGTGCCTCTTTCTTCCTGGACCCAGTGCGTGCATTACCTGTCCTGCTCATATCACAGTCATCTATGTTCTTATATTGTGCTCCATCTGGACTTGGGTCTTGGGACTAAAGATTGTCTGCTATTGATCTAGAATCTTTCCCAGGATCTAGCAGGGCTCTGTGCCCACAGGCACTCGAAATAGAACAGAAGGAAGGAGCGGAAGGGGGAGAGGGGAAAGAGGAGAGAAAAAGATAAGAGGGAGGAAGGGAAGGAGACGAGGAAGCGGGAGGAAGGGAGGGAGGGAGAGAAAAAAGGAAGAAAGGAAGGAAGGAGAAAAAAGAGAAGAGGGAGAGGAGAACAGAGTGGGAAGAGAAAAAAAAGGAAAAAGGGGAGGTAATAAAGAAGCCTCAGAAGCAAAAGAGAAGGAGGACAGAGAGCAGGGAGGGAAGCCAGGATGATAAATGATAAAAACGAAGTTCAGGTTTACGGGACAAACCGCAGGCAGCAGTGTGTGAGCACATGGATCTGCACACACTTGTATGTGCACACTTGTGTGTACGTTTCCTAGGAGGAAGAACCAAGGAAACAAGTGCACCATGAAAGGGTTTAACAACAGCCTTGATTTTATTCGCTGACAAACTTAATCATCTTATTATCTCCCCCACCTTTCTCAGCCAACCTAGGGACAGCAGGCTGAAAATCGGTCCCTGTAATTCATGAAGTCATAATGAGTAGAAATCCACCTCATCCTACACTTAATCTAGATTTAATTACAACATCGTGTCTCTACAATAATGGACTTTTAATTAATGTTGTTTGCAAAGTAACCCTGTGGATTATCCCGGATGGTCCTCATACCATCCCTTCAAGATATTCAGTTAACAGCCCTCCCGGAGAGCTGCCTTGCCAGGGTATTGCTCTTCACCCTTGCCTCCTTTTCTCCTCACCCACGTGAACCCCTTAGAAAACTCATGTACCCCACTTTTCAAAATACACCCTGCTTTATATTTTCAAGTCTTCACCCATAAGCTTCCCATGACAGAATTCTTGAACAATTTCTCCTGAGAACCAGGTTCTCTGGGGGGGAGAACCAAAGCGGTTGGCACCAGATAGCCATACCTGGCTCCCTGTGGCTGTGTTAGCTTCCATGAACATTCTAGAAGGTAACCGAGAATCCCACAGATCAAGGGACCCCTGCCACAGCCTCTGGTGAGTGAAGAAACACAGACACGTGAGTGCACACCTCTGCCCCCAGCATACTCCACCCTACCCCAGAGAGAAAAGCCACTTCCCTCCCTCTCAGGAGAAGAAAAGAGGCTGTTCACACTTCAGAACAAAGTGGGGCAGCAGGTATAGGGGAGGAACTCAGACTTTATTGGCCTATTTTGGCCAATTTTTTTTTGGTTCTTTTTCTTGCCCCATACTGCCCCATTGCCAGCCAGCTCTTTCTTTTTTTTTATTTTTATTTTTTTTCTGATACTGACTAGTTCTGCTTGTGGAGGGAGGCTAAGACATGTAGTAGGTGCCAGGATACTGTAGGTTATTTGCCTGATTATATGGTAGGAAAAATCAGATTTAAGTGAATACTTAAAAAAATTGAAGATTTGGGCCAGGCTGGGTGGTACATGCCTTTAATCCCAGCACTCAAGAGGCAGAGGAAGGAGGACCATGGCCAGGAGTTCGAATCCAGCCTGAGACAATAAAGTGAATTCCAGGTCAGCCTGGGCTAGAGCAAGACTCCATCTCAAAAATCACAATGTGGGTTAAGGATGCATCCCAGTTGGTAGAGTGTTTGCCTAACATGTACAAAGAGTGGAGAATTCCAACTAGTTCTCTTTGGCTCAAGGTAGGCTTAGAATATAAAGCATACAGCTTGAAAAGGCATACACACTTTTTTTTAAGGCTACATTCTTTTTAAAAAATATATTTTATTTATTTATTTGACAGAGAGAAAGAGGCAGAGTGAGGGGGGGTGGTGCCAGGGCCTCCAGCCACTGCAAATGAAATCCAGATACATGCACCCCCTTGTGCATCTGGCTTACGTGGGTCCTGGAGAATAAAACTGGGATCCTTTGGCTTTGCAGGCAAACACCTTAACCACTAAACCATCTCTCCAGTCCCATACACACTTTTTGATATTTGAGAATCTATTGTTTTCACAGTACAAATAGAAAATAAATTCCATTAACAAAACCTTCTCTCTCTCTCTCTCTCTCTCTCTCTCTCTCTATGCATCTTGCTCATGTGGGTACTGGGGTATCGAACATGGGTCTTTAGGCTTCACAGGCAAGTGCCTTAACCACTAGGCAATCTCTCCAGGTCTTCTCTCTCTGTTTCTTTCTTGCTCTCTCCCGGGTCTCATGTAACACAAAATGGCCTCAAACTTGATAAGTCACTGAGGATGACCTTGAACTTTGGCTCCTCCTCTCAAGTGCCTGGATTACAGACATGTTCCACCACACTCAGTTTAGTTGGTGCTAGGCATGGAGCCCAAGGCTTCCTGTATGCTGGGCAAGCACTCTACCACCTGAGCCACATCTTCATTCCATGCTAGCAAAGCTCTCTTGGCTGTTGGAGGAGTCAACAGACCTATCTTCTGTAGACTTGTGCTTTCAAGAAAGAGGCTGAGGATGTCTCCTGGGACCTGTCACAAGAGAGGGACAATTAAGCATTTATGTTTGGCATAAAAGGGTGAAGACCCTTGGGAGCCCCACTCCCTCTCTAGGCCGGTCTGGTGATCCTCAGTGCCTGAGTCCCTAATAAAAGCCTAAGACAGGAATGTGTAGCAGAGCCTCACTGGATTTCTCATTGCCAGAAAGAGGCTTGGTTATAGGAAGAAAAAATGACAGCGAAGAGAGAAAGCAAGAGCTGCCGGGGCTTCAACAAATTCAGAAGCTGGGGCTGAGGATGACTGTGGGAAGATACGTGTCTAACATGCATGACGCTTTGGATTCCATCCCCAGTGCCACAAGGAAGGAAGGAGGGGAAGAGGGAAAAAGGAAGGGAGAGAAGGAGGAAGGGAGGAAAGAACGGGGAAAGGGAGAGAGAAAAATTTTTAAAAACTCAGCACTAGAGAATTTGGGGTTTGGAGACAGTTAATCTCACACGCATGTTTATGTGGACAAGCAAGTGTGCACGTGTATGTGAGAAAAGTTGGGGGAGGGCTTTGGTATAAAGGGGGTTCTTTCTTTAGCCTGCCAGCTGCCAGAACCCTAATTCTGAAGTGAAATCTTACTTAGTAATGAACAAAAAGGCAAAAGTCCTGTTGAGTCTCAGGAAGGCTAGCCGTGCGCTGGGGTGGTCTCCCGTCTGTCCTCCAGAGACAGTTCTCGGCAATCAGGTCTGCAAATGAAGGCGTGTGGGGAAAGGGCTAGCCCGCTGGTATTTAGTGGTGTTCAAAGAGTCTCTGTGAAGGTTGTTCTGTCTTTTCTGGCCCCAAACAAGCCATAAACAATCTGCATGTGAGCTGTTTTCCAAACCATCAAGGGACACCAGCCAGGGCTTGATAAGGGAGCTTTGATACACCCCTCTGTGGAGCTGACCCACCTGGGCTCTGAAAAGCAATCCAGGGCCATGGGGCAGGGATAAACAAAACAGACTCAAAATAACACACCCATCACACTGAGGGAATAAAGTTCCAAAAGGTAAAACACAGGAATAAATAAATGAGGGAAGGGGGGAAACGAGGAAGACATATGCCATGCACAAACCTACTTCTTCACTAGCTAAAAATTTGTATGTTAAAAAAAGAGGGAGGGGGGCAGAAATACCCTATGGCTGTGCCCAGAAGCCATAGATTGTTACAGAAAGATTTCAGTGCCAGCGGTGGGATACCTCCCAGTTAGTTGTTGGTTGGGGGGGGGGGAGGGGCTGATGCCACCAAACAACACAAATCAACAAGAAACCCTGAAACACATCCCTTTGTTGTTTTTATCTACAAGATGTGGGGGTGCCGCGGACAAGCTCAGGTGTCTTTCTTCAGGAACACTGTCCATGCTTTTTGAGAAAGGTCTCTGAGTCTCTCAGTGAGCGCAAGCTCACCAGTGGACTAGCTAGCCTTTGCAGCACCATGCCCCGCTTTTCTACATGGTTCCGGGATCCAAACTCAGCTCCTCAAACTTGCAAGGCAAGCACTTTATGAACTGAGCTATCTTCCCAGCTCTTCTTATTTTTAGACACTGAAAATACTTTTACTTCCTCCATTTAAAAAGAAAATATTCCGACACAGAAATATCCCCAGTGTACAGGGATCCCAGGCCATGTGTGAGTGTTTCTCTGGGGAGGGGAAGGTGCTGGGGTTTGAACCCAGGCCCTGGTGCAGTTCAGACAAGCATTGAACCCTAGCCCTCTGCTGAGTCTTTGGTGAGAGGAGATGCAGCAGGGGGTGGCTGGATGATAAGGCAATGTTCTCTCTAAGCAGACGTCAGCATCTGCTTAAAAGAAATCCATCTGACATGCACTTTTTATTTTGAATCAGGCTCTCATGATCTCAAGATGGCCTCCAACTTGCTATGTAGCCAAGGATGACCTTGAACTCCTCGTCCTCTCACCTGCACGCTGGGATTACAGACATGCACCACCACACCAGGTTCATATGGAGATGAAACTGAAGGCTTTGCACATATTAGGCAAGCACTCTACCAACTCAGCTGCATCTGTAGCCCAAATCTTCTATTTTTTTTAAGTATTCACTTTAATTTGGTTTCGCCTATCATAAAACCAAGCAAAAATAGGGTTAACTTCATCTTTTTTATTAGCCTGTTTCCGACACTGCTGCTTTTGCACATTTTTTTTTTCTGCCCAAGAATGTCTCAGGAGGCCTTAAAAATCCAGCACTAAATCTTTTTAGTCACTTAATCCAGATTTGGAGATAATTTCCTTTATGAAAAGAAACCTTAACCTGGCTGGATTTCCCAGTCAAACTCACTAATGTAACCAAGAGGTCTCTCATTTACCACATCTCTATGGCTGCAGGAGAGTGTCTGACGCAGGGATGAGCTCGCTGCTTCTCCCACTCGTGGTGGCTAACCAGGCACGCTCCAGCTGCGTCAGACCCAGGGAGTAGAAAACAGGAGACAGGTACTGAGGAGTGAGGAAGGGCTGTCTGGTGATACTCGGGGTCCCCTTGGAGATAACAGGCTGTCCACCTGGAAAGTGTGCTCAGGGACGGGACCACCCATGGGGCAGTGCGCAGGAGGGTCCTTTCAGTGGTGGGAGATAAGACCAAATGGCTCCTAAGACCCCTTCCAGCTCGCTCTCTCCAAGACTCCGTAACTACAGGAGGGCTTAAAGCTCCTCTGGAAACCCCTTTATTACTGCTCTTTCCTTCCTTCAGTAGAGTGCCTCTCTTCTACCTTGCAATTAAAAGTAAGAACATTTCACACTTTATTTAAGGCTCCATTTCCTTTATTTCACTTCTGTGGGCAATCGTGGAGAAAGCCATTTGCTTGGTTAATTAAAGCCCTCCATTAGCGGAGGGGGGCGCAGATTTTGGGAGCTGAAGCCATATTACAAATAGGCCATGTTTATTGAGTCTACTATGTGTCCCACACCATACTAAAGATTTTACATGTATATCATATTGAATCCTGCCAACAATCCGGAAAGAGAAATGCTATTGCTATGTGGATTTTACTACAAAGAAGATAGACTTAATGATGTGCAGGCCTAGGATCCAACCTGGTAAACCATGTGCTGGTAAACTATCAGGGAGATGGCTACGTCATTAAAGCACTTGCCATGCTATCAGCAATATGAAGACTTGCATTCAAATCCCCAGAAGCTATGTAAAATGCTGGGTGTGGAGGTGCACACCCATAATCCCCATTCTGGGGAGGCAGAGACAAGAGGATTTCCAAGGCCTGTTGGCTAGCCAGACTGGCCACATCAGGGAGCGCTGGGTCCAGTGAGAGACTCTGTCTCAAAAACAAGGTGCAGTGTCTGAGGAAGACGCCTAGTATCAACACCCACACAGGTACACACACACACACACCACATATGCACACAACACAGGTGTCGAAAAATAATAGTCTTGATGTATGTTTGCTGGGTTCATGGCAAAAATCTTCCCACTGTGGCCAGCTTTAATTTACTCTCAGAATGTCTCTGATTTTCAGCCAGAGGAGCTGCGTGGAGTTGGCACTTTAGCTAGCTGTGGTGTCCTAGGCTTTAGGTCATGCAGCTACCCTGTCTGGTCTGCGATCCTTTCTCCAGTCATTACTCCTTTCTAAACAGGAGGACAGCTGACAAAAGTCCTTCCAGAATGGTGCTGTTCTGTTCTCAAGAGCTGAAAGAAAGGCAGACCCAGCCTTCATGCATCAGGAAGCTGAGAAGGCAGGGAACAGGAGAGGGGATAAGAAATCTGAGCCTCTGAGAGCTTGTGGGTTCTTTTTAGAATCCCAAACATTAGCCATTTGGGAAACAAAATGAAAAATCAAATTCAGAAATCCAGAATGAGTCCTTCCACCCTCAGAGACACGGAGAGGTGGTGACTCAGGGCCACCCTGCAAGGACGCTGGGACCAGCTGTGGCTCTCACGGATGCGCTTGTCTGTCTTCTCCACCCTACCAACCCCCACCTCAACCCCTTCCTTTCTTTTCATGCCTATAACTAACACGTTTCATGCCCATAACCAACATCTTAAACCACATAAACTGGAAAGCTTGGAGAGTTTTTGTATTTGAACCATTTTTTGGTTCTTTACTTGTTTTTTGAGGTTTTGTTTGTTTATTGCAGGGTTTTATTTGTTTATTTTGCTTTGTTTTCAGGGCTGGAGATCAGACCAGGACTTGCTTGCTTTCTTTTTTCTTTTTTCTTTTTTTTTTTTTTTTTTTTTTGTGCTTGGGCACATTCATGTATGTGAGAGGGTGCATGTGCACATATGAGCACGTGGAGGTTAGAAGACAACCTCAGGTGTTGTTCTTCAGGCACCATCCACCCTTTTAGTTACTTAGTTAGACAGGGTCTCTCACTGGCCTGAACTCTCTAGTAGCCTAGACTGGATGGTCAGTGAGCCCCAGGGATCATCCTGTCTCTGTCTCCCCAGCCGCAGGATTACAAATACATGTCGCTACACTGGCCACGTTTATGTGGGTTCTGGGGAGTCACACTTAGGTCCTCATGCTCACAAGGTAAGCACTTTACTTACTAAGCTACCTTGCTGGTTTCAGAGCAGGGCTTTATGCATACTAGGCAAGCCTCTACCATTGGCCCTGAGCCAATATTTTTTAAATGGATAGATTTTCTATTTTGAAAAAAATCATAATTTTTAGTCTCTCTTTTTATCCCCCATATGGGACTAGGGAGATGACTCAATAAGTAAAATGCTTTCTATGCAAGCATGGAGACCTCAGTTTGGATCCCCAGTACCCACACAAAATGTGTGGCATGGTAGCATGCACCTATAACCCCAGCCCTTGGGGAGGGAGAGACAGGAGGATCCCTGGGACTTGCTGGCTAGCTAGCCTAGCCAGATGGTGAGTCCCAGGTTCAGGGAGAAAATCTGTCTCAAAAACAAAACAAAACAAAACAAAAAAAACACAAGATCAAAGAGCGATTGGAGAACGTGGACCTCAGTCCTACCTAACTATCCCCACACACACACATGCACACACACATTCACACTTACACACACATATATATATACACATGCAAAAAAGTATCCCCCCTCCCATTTAATCAGGCCAAAGATATGACCCAAATTCCCTCATGGGACCATAGAGGAAATAGCTGTCTCTTGTAGAAAGTGCACACACCCTCCAATCACACAGTCCCCACTACACTCTATTCTTGTTCACAATATATGCATTTCTAAACTTTATCGCTTATATCTTTGACCTACAAGTAGTTCCAAGTACCCCACTGCTTTAGATTTAGAGAACCAATCAAGTTAAACCTTACACAGATCACCTACACACACACACACACACACACACACACACACACACACACAATTCCCACCCTGCCCCTCTGATAATAGAATGCTCCTGGTGGATTCAAAGCCATCTGTGTGGGTGATCAGATGACCACATTTCTGGGATCACAGTGACTCTACCATGGGATTCTGAGCTCTCGTTAGAAATCCAACTGTCTACGGGGCTCTAAATGCTTCCTCTCTTACATGGCTGCCTGAGGTCACCACCAATAAATTACTGGTTTAAGGAAAACAATGACAAGTCTTTTCCATGGAGAACAGGGTTGACTCACTCAATTATTTCCTAAAGTCATGCCCCCTTTCCCAGCTTGACACCATAATTTTTGAGGCCACAGCAGTGAGTCTGTTTGTTGCTGTTCTTCACACCCCCAAAAGCTCACAGCACCTGCCACGTGAACATGGCAAACTGAGAACAATTCGACCTTCTGGCAGTGGAATTAGTCAGTAATGATCATTGCTTTGTTAATTAAGTGACTGCTTTGTTAAAATGACTTACCACGGTGACTCTAAATTGGCTAGACTTGTTTACCAGTCTAGCCTTCTCCTTTGCATAGGAAATTTGTTGACTGTTCTGACTACCAGAAAGCTTTGATGGAAATCACTCATAATCTCATTTTGGTGAGGGAAAACCTCTTAGAAATTTGATGGAAAATAACCTAGAAAACTAGAAATATTTTTCCTAAATTGGCACAGAGATGCAAGATAAAACACTGAAGTGTATTTTCCAAAGTCAATTTTTACCTGTAAGTGTTTGAGACAGAAGGTTTAGGGAAAGGGAGTGGGCTGGGCGTGGTCAGACAGGGGATTTGACATTTGATAGCACTATCTCTGAGATTTTCAATCCTCTGCTAGAATTACATGCCCCTTGGGAAATCATCCCCTTTTTTAAAAAAAGAAAAAAATCACTTGGGAAAACATTTTTATCCCTTTGACTATCTTGTATAACCATTAAGGAAGTCTATACATTTTTTTTCTTTTTAGAAACAAAAGTTGGGGGCCAGAGGTATAAACCTCAGTTTGCATCATGAAACCTTGAATTCAAACCCCAGTACCTCAGAAAAAAAGAAAGAAAGAAAGAAAGAAAGAAAGAAAGAAAGAAAGAAAGAGAGAAAGAAAGGAAGGTGACCAATGTTCTGCATGTGTGTGTGGTATGTGTGCACGTGTGTATTTGTATGTGCATGTGTGTGTGCATACATGTGAAGGCCAGGGGTTAATGTCAGGTGTCTTTCTCAATTAATCTCCACCTCATTTATTGAGGCAGGCCTCTCACTTGAACCCAGAGCTTGCTGAATCCACTAGCCTAGCTGGCCAATTTGCTCTGAGATTCTTCTCCACCTCATGAGCTCTGGGAAACAGAGAAACTGTCACACCCACATGTGGGTGCTGCATATCCCAACTCAGGTCCTCACACACTTGCACAACTGAAATATGTCCCTAACCCAAAAGTAGTCATTTTTTAAGAGATGGGGAAGGAGCCTGGGGCATCCAGTATATTCTGAAGCCTTTTATGACAATTCTCCACCCACCCACCATCAAGAAAGAGAGCTGGCCCTAAGTTTTCTCCCTAACTTGGAGCCTGTTTCAGAACACAGGATGACTTTCTACCCGACACACAGACACACAAACCAACCCTCTGTGAGCAAGCAACAGGAGGTGGCAGGATGCTTGCCACCGTGTCACTAAATTTCTAAGCATCCCCTCCAAATCATGGCCAAGGCTAGTTATTCCCTGGGCTGGTGCCAACCTGAGAACTTGGGGACCCTGCCAAAACCTTGACAGCCCCTAAGCCTGACTCGGCTGGCACAGCCACACAGGGAAGTCATTATTCTTTAAATGAAGGCTCAGTAAACAAGCAGGGGAACCCACTATTTGCTCAACGGTAGGTGAGCTTGAGAGCTGGCTATCTTGTCATTTACTTTTGGGAACCTGGACTATTTAGGAGAGACAAGTAAAGAATCATGCGCCTTTACCAGTTGAATAACATCCTAAGAGCCACCCCTGAAAGCAGTAGGTAAGGAGATGCCAAATGACCTCGCAGAGAAGGGAGTTTTCAGAAGGTGGGTTGCAGTGGCCAAAGAAAGAGGGACATTGTGGTGGAGTGGAGACAGCCTGGGCTTTGGAGCCAGACAGACTGGTCGAAGATGCTCATTGTGTGAGTACGAGCAAGCTTGGACCTCATCCTAGCCAAACCTTGGCTTCCTTGGCCTAGAAGGCAGGTGATAGGCACCTGCCCCATAAACTGTGGAGGGGGTTACGCCAGGTCAGCTGCACTTAGCAAGCACTCAGTCAGTGCTTGAGCCTTTTTTAAGTATACCACAGTATACCTGAGAATAGACGCCGTAGGTAGGGTTAGTATGGAAAGGGCCATTGTATCTGGTAGATAGTTTAGAAAGCAGGAAAGCACAACAAGCAAGACTTTCTGATTTTTGTCATAACATTTATTGTTTTCTCTCTGGTGTGGGAATGTAGCTCAGTGGTAGAGAACTTACCTAGCATGCACACAAGGCCCTGGGTACAATTTCCAGCACAGAAAAAAAAAAAATGGGGGTGGGGGAGGAAAGCTTCATGAGTATGATAAAATAATCAGAAAGCCTCAAAATATACAAGAGAGTAAAAAGAAACATGAAAAACAGGATGAGGAGACTGTGCAAGCACAAAGACCTGAGTTTGGACCCTCAGCACCCACACATACACGCACGTTGTGGGGTGCTACTGTGATCTCAGTGTGGCAGAGGCCAGACAGAGGATCTCTGGGGCCGCTGGCCAGGCAGTCTAGCTGAATCAGTGAGCTCCAGGTTCACAGCAAGTCACCCTCTCACAAGAGCAGAACTATTAGTAATGTGGGAAATGACTGGGGAACACACCTGACATTGACCTCTGGTCTCCACATGCACACATACTCAAATATACCCACACACCTGAATGCCACACAAGCACATGAATAAACACCAAATACAATGTTGTGCCCAACGAAAACTCCTGGAAAGTTACGTTTTGCCTCCCCATCGAAGGCCTATTTTAACTTCACTGAGATCAAACACTAACGGTTTTAACTGCCACTTTTCCACTGAATGTTTCGGAAATACCTCCGCGTGCCATTGAGTATTCGACCCAAACATCATATGCAACAACCTCATGGAATGTCACACATAGATGTACCAAAACCTTCTAAATGACTACTAGATGTTTAGAGGCGCTCACCTATTTCACTGTGGTTAACAAGGCTCCCATGAAGACCTTTCTAGCATAAATCCCATTTCCTGAAGCTGTCTTCCTGCAGGTACTGGGGAAGGTTCCTGCTGAAAACAAAATGCTTTCCAGTAAGCCTGTCCCCCTCCCCCTCACACACACACACCAGTGACAAGCAAGAGACAGCTGGTCTTTTCAAATCCAGAGGCCAAATATTATCTTTGAAAGGGAAAAAAATGGCTAATTTGATAGTACCCAGTAGCTTTCATTGTTCTGTTATCTGCTTCCTCTAGCGAATAGACTTAACAGGTCCTATAAAGGCGTCCTCAGATCATTAAGGCAGCTTTTGTCTGTCAACAATCAACAAATATTTATTATGCAAATCATTTTCCTCTGAATGGATCCTCACTGCTTTGGGGACAGACTTGGGTTTAGGAAGATTTGCCCTTTCAGAGTGTGGCCTTTGTGAAGAGTTTTGGGGTACAATGCAGCTGAGTTCCAGGATAAATCGTGTGGATTCTGCCCGTTAGGATCCTGGATAACAGGAGCGTGCTCCCAGCGCTCTGACCTTCCACTTCGACGGCGGGCTCTTCGGCCAGTCTTAATTAGTTATGGAAACATGACACTCCGGAGGTCTTGAGTGATTTGGGGGAGGGGGCAGAACAAGGGCTGATAAAAGTTGTGTGTCCTAACTTGGCAGTTTTTGAGGGCTCCACCTCCTGATTCAATATTAGCTTTCCTATATCCACAAAAGTGTAAAGCAGACCACTCAGGGCAACTGTGATTTCCCTGCTGCGAAAGGGTTCTGGCCTGGCCTGAGGGATGCCCCAGAAGCACCCCACGCCGGCGGACTTCATTTGGGTTGAGAAACAGGGGTAGTGTTTGGGGCCCAGTGTGCACGAGCGAGCGAGCCCTTCTCCAGGGCCGTCCTGGGATAGGGGTGTCTGGGGGTCCTCGTTGCGCGGCAACCCAGACTCCGGCCCGCGGACGCGGGGGCTCCTGCGGTCACTGGACCGCGGCCCCGCCGGTTCTGCGCCCCGCCCCACGCAGGCTTGGCGCCGGCGGGAAGTAGCGCGCGGCTGGCCGGGCGGGCTGTCTGGGCACCCACTGCCACCCCGGCCGGTCCACCCAGCTCCTCACCCCGATTTCCTATCCGAGCTAGAACACGCTCCCCAGCGCCCCGGATGGGGACGGGGGCGGAAGCTGGAGATTCAAGCCCAGAGCTCGGAGTCCCGAGCCATTCCGAGCACTTTGTCTCCGCCAAGTCTGCAGCCTTCGCGGGGTTCTCTGCTGCATCCCCAGCGTCCAGAACCGCGCCTGACATGAAGCTGGTCCCTGTAATTTAACTACGTTCATTTCTATAATGGTGTCGCACACAAGATGTGGAGATGAATAGGGCTTCTACGCAAACTTCTGACGTGACAAAAAAAGTCCTAGTTTGGCCGGGCGTGGTGGCGCACACCTTTAATCCCAGCACTTGGGAGGCAGAGGTAGAAGGAGTGAGTTCGAGGCCACCCTGAGACTACATAGTGAATTCCAGGTCAGCCTGGGCTACAGTGAAACCTCGAAAAAACAAAATAAATAAGTAAAATAAAAAGCCCTAGTCTAGATTTTTTCTTTCCACTATTACGGATTGAACCTATTGCCTTAGACAAGTCCTCTATAACCACTGCGCTACATTCCCAGCCCCGACTTCTTTTTGTAAGAAAGCACTTCTTAATAACTATTAAACTGCTCACGAGTTGGTTACCACGCTTGTGACTTTCTCCCTGGGGAATACACTACTTCTCCATTGTCTCCAAAATCCTTCGGCAATCTTCCTTGCGTAGCTACACCTGAGCCCGACGTCACTCCTGTGAATGTGCAAAGTTGCACACACCTGCGCCCCGAAGAGCTTTATTTTGTCTCATGAACGGACATCATCTGCGGAGCCTGGAGTTGGGCGCCGGCCCCGCTCCCAGCGTCGCCGCCTACTGGCTGGGTTACTTCTCAAGACACTTCCCTTCCCTGACCTCGGTGTCTCCACCCGGGTAGATCGCAGGTCTGGAATGGCATCCACGGGAGCAAGGATGGATACGCCACGCGGAGGAGCGCCCCTCGCCCGCGCGCCCCACCTTCTTCCAGATCACCCTACTGTCCTCAAGTTCAAGGACGCTTCAAGGACGTCCTACCCTGCTCTGAGTCCAGGTCCTAACCAGGCTCCAGCACCCGCCGCTCGAGGGCATCTCGGGCCGCGCCCCAGAGCCCCGCCCCGCCCCGTCCCTCGCCCGGGTCCCCGTCCCCTCCCGCCCCGCCTCCCTCCGCGTCCCTGCTGCGCATGCGCCAGGCCGTGGGCGTGCTTTTATAAAAGTCCCGCTCGGACCACAAACTTCAATGTGTTGCCTGCTTCAGCAGGTAGCAGTTGCCCTCGCGAGCTGGTAGCCGTCGCGGCTGCGGAGCGAGCTGGTACCATGGAGGAGATCAATGTAAGTCCAGTTCCAACCTGCTTTGTCTTAACGTACACACGCAGGCACTGACTGCAGCGCAGGACCCCTCGGGATGGGCAGGGACAGCCGGGACGTTGGGGTGGGGCTCCCCGAAGACGGGACCACGGGAGCGACCTCGGCGGGCGGGCGTGGGGGCAGGCTGGGAATCCACGGGGAGGAGCGGCTGGAAGGAGCGTGCCGGGCCGCCTGCTGTCCCGGGGCGCCGGGCGCTGGGTGCTGGGTGCAGACCCCGCGCGCACGGGGAGCCCCGGGCGCGGCCGTCGGGGAGCGCGGGGTCTGGGGAGGCGGGCACGGCGGGTGCAGAGGTCAGGGACGCCGGTGGGCCGAGCGAGTGGGCGTGGGGCGGAGGGAGGCGTGCGGGAGCGGGCTGCGGGTCCGCGCGGCGGCTCGGGGCGGGAAGCCGCGCGGGCATCCGAGACGCGGTCTCCCGGCGGGCCCGGCCCAGGCACCGCGCGCGCGGGTCTGGAGGTGTGCCGGGCGGGCGGGCGGGCGGGCGGGCGCCGCACCTGGCGCTGATGCGCGGCCGCGGGGCAGGCCGGCAGGTGCCAGCGGGGAGACGGTTTGGCTGTGCGAGCCGAGCGCAGCCTGTAACCGTCGGCGGTTTCCTGCAGCTTTTGAAACCCCCAGGCTGGCTCGCGGGCTCGGGGAGCGCTCGCTTCCTCCCGCGGCGCGCAATTCAAAGCGCTCGCGCCGGAGCCGCCCAGTCCCGGCCGCTCGCCGGGGTGACGACGGGCCTGGCGCGCGGCTGGACGAGCCCGGGGCGCGGGGGGCGCGGGGCGGCGGCAACAACTGCACGCGTGCGGAGCGGACACCCACCTGCCCTCGGGGTGACCCACGCCTGGAGGCTTCCCGCGCCCACCTCGGACCCCAGGCGGGATGGAAAAGAACGGATAGTGAGGAAGTGAAAGTTGGGGCGAGGACCACGGGGTGCAGACCCCGTGACCTTCTCCACCCGAAGCACGCTGCTCTCTAACGTGCCAGATGCACCCAGTGACAATCACGGGGCAGCGAGAGACCCTTGTCCCGGAGGAGGGCCCCTTGGGGGGGCAGTTAGCCTATTTCTCGTACTCCCAGCACCCAGGTCCCCAAACCCCTTGGCTTTATCTCTCGTTCCCCGCTACATGTTGCATGAAGTTCAGGATGCTTTGTGTTTAGACACGTGAACAGACCAGTCTTCCCTCCCCCCAACACCCACAGTGTCTTGTCCTCCCCTCTTCCTTCCTTTACCTAACCTTCACACAAAAAGTTAATCCCTCCTCCTCCAAGTGGAGTTTCTGGACCACCTGGGAGTGTTGTCTTTGTGTGAATGGGTTTTTGTTTAGTTTGATTTAGTTTGGTTGTTTTTGTTTTGCTTTTTTTTTTTCTTCTTCTTCCTCTAGTGGGCAGGGCAGGAGACTTGGCCAAGGCATGACTTTGAAACCCACAGAATCTCAAGGCCCTCTTGTTCTAAACAAAGAATCTGCTAATTGGCTCCACTAAAGAGGGAGGTAACAAAGTGATTTCTGGGCACTGTGAAGGATGGTTTTAGGATTCTAGAACGATTCTCTTGGGCACTTACCCACCACTTCAAAATTTTCTGAAAAAGCCTGGCCTAAATTGGGTTGAAACAAACAAACAAACAAAAAATTCCCAGTTTTTAAGTCTGAGAAACGCTTGGTAAAACTTGGAATAATGCCTGTGTACCTTGAAAGTGAACGTGTACGTGCTTGCCCCTTGCAGATATACACTTCCGATAACTACTCTGAAGAGTTGGGCTCAGGGGATTATGACTCCACAAAGGAACCCTGCTACCGAGATGAGAATGCCCATTTCAACAGGATCTTCCTGCCCACCATCTTCTTCATCATCTTCTTAACTGGCATAGTTGGCAATGGATTGGTGATACTGGTCATGGGTTACCAGAAGAAGTTGAGAAGCATGACCGACAAGTACAGGCTGCACCTGTCCGTGGCTGACCTCCTCTTTGTCCTCACGCTGCCCTTCTGGGCGGTTGATGCCATAGCTAACTGGTACTTCGGGAAGTTCCTCTGCAAGGCGGTCCACGTCATCTACACGGTCAACCTCTACAGCAGTGTCCTCATCCTGGCCTTCATCAGCCTGGACCGGTACTTGGCCATTGTCCATGCCACCAACAGTCAGAGGCCAAGAAAGCTGTTGGCCGAGAGGGCCGTCTACGTGGGCGTGTGGCTCCCCGCTCTCCTGCTGACCATTCCCGATTTCATCTTTGCTGATATTACCGAGGCCCAGGGAAGGTACTTCTGTGACCGTCTGTACCCCAGCGACCTGTGGATGGTTGTGTTCCAGTTCCAGCACATTATGGTCGGCCTGATCTTGCCGGGGATCGTCATCTTGTCGTGTTACTGTGTCATCATCTCCAAGCTGTCACACTCCAAGGGCCATCAGAAACGCAAGGCCCTCAAGACCACAGTCATCCTGATTCTGGCCTTCTTCACCTGCTGGCTGCCCTACTACATCGGGATCAGCATCGACTCCTTCATCCTCCTGGAAGTCATCAAGCAAGGGTGTGAGTTTGAGAACACTGTGCACAAATGGATCTCCATCACGGAGGCCCTGGCCTTCTTCCACTGCTGCCTGAATCCCATCCTCTACGCCTTCCTCGGGGCCAAATTCAAAACCTCTGCCCAGCACGCACTCACGTCTGTGAGCAGAGGGTCCAGCCTCAAGATCCTCTCCAAGGGAAAGCGGGGTGGACACTCCTCTGTTTCCACAGAGTCTGAGTCCTCTAGTTTTCATTCCAGCTAACGCTGATGTAAAGACTTATTTATATATGTGTGTGTGTATATATGTATGATAAAGAACTTTTTTAAGTTACACATTTTTCAGATATAAAAGACTGACCGATACTGTACAGTTTGTATTGATTGTTGGATGCTTGTGTTTTAGTTTTTATGAGGTTTGACTTATTTATATAAATATTTTTTCGTTTCGTGTTAAATGAGTGTGTAGGCAGGACCTGTGGCCAAGTTTTTAGTTGCTGTTTGTAGAAATGTAGAAAAGGGAACTGAACATTCCAGAGTGGTGAATCGCATAAAGTTAGATGTGATCCTCAGCTGTTTGTGAATAATTTCTCCATTCCAGGGGGACATTCCCCCCCCCATTCTGAAGTTGTTTGGTTACGCTACGGGATGTGACTAGACAAGATAGCACTTGGAACCAAAGCCTCAAGTGGTATAGAAACCCCGGTTTTTCAGTTTTCAAGAGTGGGTTGGTTTCAGCACCTACAATGTACAATCTTGTATTAAGTTGCTAATAAAAGTACATGAAAACTTACTCGGTGTTTGGATTTTCATTGGCATCCCTTTGGTTGTCAACAATAGTAAGTGTTTGAAGAACTAGAAGTACAGGCATGTTTATGGCATGCCACGTATTGCCCTGGGCTTTTCCCCCCATATGTGTGTGTGTATGCATGTGTGTGTACATGTGTGTGTGCATGTGGAGGCCAGAGGTTGCTGCCAAGGCAAGGTCCCTCACGGTTCCACTTCCAAAGTGCTGGGGTGATAGGCCACCACTCTGGCCAGCATTTCCATGGGTTCTGGGGATCTGAACTCAGGTTCTCAACCCCAGTGTTCTATTTAGCCTTTATCGCAGTTTCTGCTTTTCTTATTACTTACCGTTTTATAGAGGAGATAACTAAGGCATAGAAAACCTAATTAACTAGCTCAGAGGCCTCTGGTCACAGAACCAGTATTTCAAACCACGTGTCAACCAGAAGTCTTAGCCACATCCACATCGGAAGTTTAGAAATGTCCATCCAGGACCCAGTCCTATGACGGATCACCTTGGAGAATGATGCGTGTGTGTCACAAAGGGAAGGTACGTGGTTGCGCTTCGTTGCTGTTACCCCCGGTGTCATCGAGGTCAGAGCCATGCTAGGCACTCTGTTCCTATCTTGTCCTATCATTCCCCTTCTCACGGGTGGAAGCCAGTTCTAGAGACTTTCCATCACTTGCATTTTCAACAAGCAGAGCCCAGAGCTGATACCATGTACCCACTATTGTCCCTCCAAACACCTGGTCACCCGTCAACTGAACTGTTATTGAACACGAGGCCAAAATTGCTCACAAAATTATGCCCGAAATACCTCTCTTGCAATATTTTCTATGCAAATCACAACACTTCTGACTCTTGCAGCACCCAGCATCGAAAGGGGCTCAGCCAGGCAGCTAAAAGTGGGTGCTGGTGCTTTTGTCAGCTCAAAAGAAAAACCTACTGAAGCAAGGTCTCCATTGCCCAGATTTTGCACAAGATTTTGGAGTCTTATGTAACACCAACCAGAGCTATTTACACTACCATTGTGCAAGCCCCAGGCTCTTGAGTAAATTCAGCTCTGGTCTCTACTTAAAGATAACTTTTAAGCTATATGGGCCATACATCCCACACTTGGAACACAGCTCAGTGCTCAGGCATGCACGCTGAGCCTAAGTGGGATATCATTAAGACAATATTTGGTCTGCTGTTAGTGATTGTTTCTGGCATAGAAAATCCATTTTGGAAGGAAAACTGCAATGCTTTTCTTTCTAAGGCAAATCACATTTGTTCAAGACAAATTATAGATCCTGTGAGGGGGAAATAACTTAATTACTTAAAATAGAATCTAATTTAGCTGTACATTTTTTGCTACAGCCTATGGATCTGGGACAATTCATAGTGCTTTTCCTATTCCACTTGAGGACACAATTAGATTTTCAGTAGGAAATTATCTTGAGGTTTCTTGCTTTCCTCTGGGAAGTCTAATTGGATAGTCCTGCGCTCAGGCATAGTTTTAGATGCGTGCTCTAAAGGCTTGGTCCTAAAGCCTTGAGCGCTGTGACAGACTTCACTCGAACCTCCTCTATAAATATTTATTCTCAGGGAGACAATAGCAGAAATCCTTGGAAGGAATTCTTTCTCTTTTCTCATCTTGGCTTGCAACCTCCTTACCCCGGATTCCTCTCCTTTGCCGTGGAGTCACAACAAAAGAAACCAGCCTAGACAGAATTCCCAGTGTCACCAGGCTTAATGGACATTTCATTCTCCCTTAGAACAAAGGGGCGGGATAGCTCTTTCTCAACACAAAAAAAAAAAAGAAAAGGAAAGGAAAAAGAAGTCTTGGCTCCCTCCCTGCTTCAAAGGGGTCCCCCCACTCCATCATTCTCTGTCCCAACCCTACCATGACCAGAGTGACTGTAAAACCTTCCCTGTGTCCTGGTTTGTCTGGCAATGCGGGGAAGACCCAGACTGTGGACCAGCCCCTGCATGAAGTCGCTGATTGTTTCCTTGCCTCTTCCCCTATGAATAGGGCCCTTGAAGGTCAGTAATGTAGATGCACTTGTAT
The DNA here is from genome assembly GCA_036365145.1 of Orientallactaga sibirica. Lineage (NCBI taxonomy): Eukaryota > Metazoa > Chordata > Mammalia > Rodentia > Dipodidae > Orientallactaga > Orientallactaga sibirica. The sequence continues at coordinate 7,142,238 of JAEOAD010000555.1, read as the reverse complement.
AATGGAAGCTAAAATATTTAAATTGTATGCATGCTGCCAATAATGGCATGAATATGACATCTGACTTACTAGTAACATTTAAGTCCCTAACTGGACAGTAACCTGGATGTTTTTACACTGTAAAGCTTTTATTTTTCTAAAATGACACTTATAATCCATCTCCCCACAGTGTGGGCTTCCCAGCCCTCTTTTAGTGCTATATTTATATTAAAATGACGGTCGGTCCTAGGCTAGTCATTTAGGAGAACACAGCCTTCGTTTTTGTAATTGAACCAAGTGTTTGTGTTTCTCTCCTGTCTGATTATCAGGATCTAAATAAGGGCTCCACAAACAATTGAGTATAATTGTTTAAATGCAGCATTCATTTAAGAGGGACAAGGACCCTTAGAGACAAAATTCAAATTAACATAGAACACAATCCAGTGTCTCCCAACATTTAGATATGTGGCATTATAGTCTGGCATCTTAAGGATGATCCCAGCCCTCACTGAGGACGTCTTCTGCCAGCTGACAACATTCCATAATCCGTTGATACTAGAGAGACTCACAAAAAACCAGTATGAGCCAGGCATGGTGGCGCACGCCTTTAATCCCAGCACTCAGGAGGCAGAGGTAGGAGGATCGCTGAGAGTTCAAAGCCATCCTGAGACTACATAGTGAATTCCAGGTCAGCCTGAGCTAGAGTGAGACCCTACTTCAAAAAAAGAAAAAGAAAGAAAGAAGAAAGAAAGAAAGAAAGAAAGAAAGAAAGAAAGAAAGAAAGAGGGAAGGAGGGAGGGAGGGAGAGAAGGAGGAAGGATGAAAGGAAGGAAAGAGAAAACAAAAAGAAAGAAACAGTATGATCTTCTTAAGAAAGCAATCCAAGAGGGTGTGAGTGCCCAGGGACCATAAAGTGATGGAAATAAATTCTTTGAAAGTAGTGGTTCCAGGGATCAGGAGATAGCTCAATCAGTTGAGTGCTTACTTTGCAAGCATGAGGACCTGAGTTCGAGCCCCAGGACCCACATTTTAAAAGCTGGATGTGGGCTGGAGGGATGGCTTAGCAGTTAAAGTGCTTGCCTGCAAAGCCAAAGGACCCAGGTTCGATTCCCCAGGACCCACATAAGCCAGATGCACAAGGTGACGCATGTTTCTGGAATTTGTTTGCAGCGGCTGGAGGCCCTGGTTAACCCATTCTCAACCTCTCTCTCTGCTTCTTCCTCTCTGTTGAATAAATAAATAAATAAAAGTGAATTTTTTAAAAAAGCTAGATATGAGCTGCAGAGATTGCTTAGTGGTTAAGGTGTTTGCCTGAAAGGCCTAACATCCCAGGTTCAATTCCCCACTATCCCCATAAAGCAAACTGTACAAAGTGGCACGTGCATCTGGAGTTCATTTGCACTGGTTGGAGGCCTTGACACAACCATTCTCTTTCTGTCTCTCTCCTCTCTCTCTCACTAATACTTTAAAAATACTTTTTAAAAAAGTGGGCGTGGTAGTGCACACTCACAGTCCCAGCACTAGGGAGGCAGAGACGAGAGGATTCTCAGGGCTTGCTGGTCAGCTAGTCTAGTCTTCCTAGAGCGCTCCAGGTCAGCGAGAAACCCTTCTCACAAAAGGGGAACAGGGGCTGGAGAGATGGCTTAGCGATTAAGTTGTTTGCCTGTGAAGCCAAAGGACCCCGGTTCAATTTTCCAGGACCCACATAAGCCAGATGCACAAGGGGGCACATGCGACTGGAGTTTGTTTGCAGTGGCTGGATGCCCTGGCATGCCCATTCTCTCTCTCTCTCTCTCTCTCTCTCTGCCTCTTTCTAATAAATAAATAAATAAATAAATAAATAAATAAATAAATAAATAAATAAATAAAATATATTTTTAAAAAGGGGGAACAGTACCTGAGAGGAGCAACACCCCAGGTTGTCCTGTGGCCTTACTGTGCACACACGTGCACCTGCACGCACATGAATACACTATGAACATGTATGAACATGTACACATACAAGTACACACATATACACATGCACAAAAACAATTTTTCTTTAAAAAAAGCAATAGGACTTAACTGCAGGCATAGTCTCCCTCCATGGAACTTGTGATAAGGTCTGGAAATATTCAGGGTGATTGTGTTGGGCAGGGTGCAGGCCAGAAATAGATGAGGCTAGAGATACTGCTTCATACCTCATGATACAAGGGTGGGGAATTGCTCAGTGGTTACAGGCAATTGCTTGCGATGCCTGACAGCCTGGATTATATTCCCCAGTACCCACATAAAGCCAGATTATAAAGTACCCACATGTCTGGAGCTGGTTTGCAGCATCAAGAGGTCCTGATGTGCCCATACTTTCTCTGTCTCTCATAAATAAATAAATTACTTTTTAAAGAATCATATCCTACAACATTCAGTAATGTATCTGCCCCAAAGAACTATCTGACCCAGGATTTCAGCAGTAACACAGGTCGAGAACCCTCTCTTTCAGATTACAGTAATGAGAAAAATAAGGATACAATGCAACCAGCATAATTCTGTGAAAAAAAAAAATGATTCCATGAGGGCTTTCTATCTATGTCTGAATGATTTCCCTCCAGTTCAAGCAGAGTCTCCCCACACTTGTCTCATGAGCATATCTTTTGGTCTATTTTCTTCTCTCCCTAGATATCAGCTTCTCATTTCTTTTTTTAATGCTAGTAGGAATGTGTGTTCGTGTGTGTACACACATGTGCATGGAGACTAAGGAGATATGGAGTGTACTCCTCTGACACTTATTTCATGTGTGCACACGTGTGCATGGAGACTAAGGAGGCATGGAGTGTCCCCCTCTGTCACTTATTTCATGTGTGCACACGTGTGCATGGAGGCTAAGGAGGCATGGAGTGTCCCCCTCTGTCACTTATTTCATGTGTGCACACGTGTGTGGAGACTAAGGAGACATGGAGTGTCCCCCTCTGTCACTTATTTCATGTGTGCACACGTGTGTGGAGACTAAGGAGGCATGGAGTGTCCCCCTCTGTCACTTATTTCATGTGTGCACACGTGTGCATGGAGACTAAGGAGGCATGGAGTGTCCCCCTCTGTCACTTATTTCATGTGTGCACACGTGTGTGTGGAGACTAGGGAGACATGGAGTGTCCCCTCTGTCACTTATTTCATGTGTGCACACGTGTGTGTGGAGACTAGGGTGACATGGTTTGTCCTCCTCTGTCACTTATTTCATGTGTGCACATGTGTGTGTGAGACTAGGGGACATGGTTTGTCCTCCTCTGTCACTTATTTCATGTGTGCACACGTGTGTGGAGACTAAGGAGACATGGAGTGTCCTCCTCTGTCACTTATTTCATGTGTGCACACGTGTGTGGAGACTAAGGAGACATGGAGTGTCCTCCTCTGTCAGTTATTTCATGTGTGCACACATGTGTGTGGACTAGGGGACATGGTTTGTCCTCCTCTGTCACTTATTTCATGTGTGTGTCACATTTCATGTGTGCACATGTGTGTGGAGACTAGGGAGACATGGTTTGTCCTCCTCTGTCACTTATTTCATGTGTGCACACGTGTGTGTGGGGACTAGGGGACATGGTTTGTCCTCCTCTGTCACTTATTTCATGTGTGCACACGTGTGTGTGGACTAGGGGACATGGTTTGTCCTCCTCTGTCACTTATTTCATGTGTGCACACGTGTGTGTGGAGACTAGGGGACATGGTTTGTCCTCCTCTGTCACTTATTTATTTCATGTGTGCACACGTGTGTGTGGACTAGGGGACATGGTTTGTCCTCCTCTGTCACTTATTTCATGTGTGCACACGTGTGTGTGAGACTAGGGGACATGGTTTGTCCCCCTCTGTCACTTATTTCATGTGTGCACACGTGTGTGTGGACTAGGGACATGGTTTGTCCTCCTCTGTCACTTATTTCATGTGTGCACACGTGTGTGTGGACTAGGGGACATGGTTTGTCCTCCTCTGTCACTTATTTCATGTGTGCACACGTGTGTGGAGACTAGGGAGACATGGTTTGTCCTCCTCTGTCACTTATTTCATGTGTGCACACGTGTGTGGAGACTAGGGGACATGGTTTGTCCTCCTCTGTCACTTATTTCATGTGTGCACACGTGTGTGGAGGCTAAGGAGGCATGGTTTGTCCTCCTCTGTCACTTATTTCATGTGTGCACACGTGTGTGTGGACTAGGGGGACATGGTTTGTCCTCCTCTGTCACTTATTTCATGTGTGCACACGTGTGTGTGGACTAGGGGACATGGAGTGTCCTCCTCTGTCACTTATTTCATGTGTGCACACGTGTGTGTGGACTAGGGGACATGGTTTGTCCTCCTCTGTCACTTATTTCATGTGTGCACATGTGTGTGGAGACACATGGTTTGTCGTCACTTATTTCATGTGTGTGGACTAAGGAGACATGGAGTGTCCCCCTCTGTCACTTATTTCATGTGTGCACACGTGTGTGGAGACTAGGGGACATGGAGTGTCCTCCTCTGTCACTTATTTCATGTGTGCACACGTGTGTGTGGACTAGGGGACATGGTTTGTCCTCCTCTGTCACTTATTTCATGTGTGCACACGTGTGTGTGGACTAGGGGACATGGTCTGTACTCCTCTGTCAGTTATTTCATGTGTGCACACGTGTGTGTGGACTAGGGGACATGGTCTGTCCTCCTCTGTCAGTTATTTCATGTGTGCACACGTGTGTGTGGACTAGGGGACATGGTCTGTCCTCCTCTGTCACTTATTTCATGTGTGCACACGTGTGTGTGGACTAGGGGACATGGTCTGTACTCCTCTGTCACTTATTTCATGTGTGCACACGTGTGTGTGGACTAGGGGACATGGTTTGTCCTCCTCTGTCACTTATTTATTTCATGTGTGTGGACACTAAGGAGACATGTGTGTGGAGACCAAGGGGCACATGGTCTGTCCTCCTCTGTCACTTATTTCATGTGTGCACACGTGTGTGTGGACTAGGGGACATGGTTTGTCCTCCTCTGTCACTTATTTATTTCATGTGTGCTAAGGAGACATGGAGTGTCCCCCTCTGTGTGGACTAGGGGACATGGTCTGTCCTCCCCCTCTGTCACTTATTTCATGTGTGCACACGTGTGTGTGGAGACTAGGGGGACATGGTCTGTCCTCCTCTGTCACTTATTTCATGTGTGCACACGTGTGTGTGGACTAGGGGGACATGGTTTGTCCTCCTCTGTCACTTATTTCATGTGTGCACACGTGTGTGTGGACTAGGGGACATGGTCTGTACTCCTCTGTCAGTTATTTCATGTGTGCACACGTGTGTGTGGACTAGGGGACATGGTCTGTCCTCCTCTGTCAGTTATTTCATGTGTGCACACGTGTGTGTGGACTAGGGGACATGGTCTGTCCTCCTCTGTCACTTATTTCATGTGTGCACACGTGTGTGTGGACTAGGGGACATGGTCTGTACTCCTCTGTCACTTATTTCATGTGTGCACACGTGTGTGTGGACTAGGGGACATGGTTTGTCCTCCTCTGTCACTTATTTATTTCATGTGTGCACACGTGTGTGTGGAGACCAAGGGGACATGGTCTGTCCTCCTCTGTCACTTATTTCATGTGTGCACACGTGTGTGTGGACTAGGGGACATGGTTTGTCCTCCTCTGTCACTTATTTATTTCATGTGTGCACACATGTGTGTGGAGACTAGGGGGACATGGTCTGTCCTCCTCTGTCACTTATTTCATGTGTGCACACGTGTGTGTGGACTAGGGGACATGGTCTGTCCTCCTCTGTCACTTATTTCATGTGTGCACACGTGTGTGTGGAGACTAGGGTGACATGGTTTGTCCTCCTCTGTCACTTATTTCATGTGTGCACACGTGTGTGTGGAGACCAAGGGGACATGGTTTGTCCTCCTCTGTCACTTATTTATTTCATGTGTGCACACGTGTGTGTGGACTAGGGGACATGGTCTGTCCTCCTCTGTCAGTTATTTCATGTGTGCACACGTGTGTGTGGACTAGGGGACATGGTCTGTCCTCCTCTGTCACTTATTTCATGTGTGCACACATGTGTGTGTGGACTAGGGGACATGGTTTGTCCTCCTCTGTCACTTATTTCATGTGTGCACACGTGTGTGTGGACTAGGGGACATGGTCTGTCCTCCTCTGTCAGTTATTTCATGTGTGCACACGTGTGTGTGGACTAGGGGACATGGTCTGTCCTCCTCTGTCACTTATTTCATGTGTGCACACATGTGTGTGTGGACTAGGGGACATGGAGTGTCCTCCTCTGTCACTTATTTCATGTGTGCACACGTGTGTGTGGACTAGGGGACATGGTTTGTCCTCCTCTGTCACTTATTTCATGTGTGCACACGTGTGTGTGGACTAGGGGACATGGTTTGTCCTCCTCTGTCAGTTATTTCATGTGTGCACATGTGTGTGTGGAGACTAGGGGACATGGTCTGTACTCCTCTGTCAGTTATTTCATGTGTGCACACGTGTGTGTGGACTAGGGGACATGGTCTGTCCTCCTCTGTCAGTTATTTCATGTGTGCACATGTGTGTGTGGACTAGGGGACATGGTCTGTCCTCCTCTGTCAGTTATTTCATGTGTGCACACGTGTGTGTGGACTAGGGGACATGGTCTGTACTCCTCTGTCACTTATTTCATGTGTGCACACGTGTGTGTGGAGACTAGGGGACATGGTCTGTCCTCCTCTGTCAGTTATTTCATGTGTGCACACGTGTGTGTGGAGACTAGGGGACATGGTCTGTACTCCTCTGTCAGTTATTTCATGTGTGCACACGTGTGTGTGGAGACTAGGGGACATGGTCTGTACTCCTCTGTCAGTTATTTCATGTGTGCACACGTGTGTGTGGACTAGGGGACATGGTCTGTCCTCCTCTGTCAGTTATTTCATGTGTGCACACGTGTGTGTGGACTAGGGGACATGGTCTGTCCTCCTCTGTCAGTTATTTCATGTGTGCACACGTGTGTGTGGAGACTAGGGGACATGGTCTGTACTCACTCTGTCAGTTATTTCATGTGGTGTCCTCCTCTGTCACTTATTTCATGTGTGCACACGTGTGTGTGGACTAGGGGACATGGTTTGTCCTCCTCTGTCACTTATTTATTTCATGTGTGCACACGTGTGTGTGGACTAGGGGACATGGTCTGTACTCCTTGACCACTGCTTCCTTGAGGCAAGGTCTCCCACGTGAACTCTGTGGTCACACCGGTGTTTGGTTACTCTAGCTGACCGGTTAGCCCCAGCCCTCATCCTGTCTTCCTCCCACCAACCCTGAAGTTACAGGAGTGTGCAGCCACACGTTCTTTTTAGATACTTGCTCAGCTAGCACTCTTACACACTGAGCCATCGCCCCAACTCCATCTACCTCATTAAAAAAATATTTTTATATTTATTTTTTTGAGGGAGAGAATAGGTGCACCAGGGCCTTAAGCCACTACAAACAAACACCAGATGCTCCACCTTGTGCATCTGGCTTACATGGGTCCTGGAGAGTTGAACCTGGGTCTTTCGACTTTGCCCGCAAGCACCTTAACCTCTAAGCCATCTCTCCAGCCCCACCTCATTTTTTGAGACAGGAGCTCAATGTGAAGCTAGAGCTCACTGATTCGGTTAGCTAACACTAAGCCCTTAGGATCTTCTAGGCACCACCATGCCCGGCCTTGACATGGGTGCTGGGGATTTGAACTCAGGTCCCCATGCTTGTGCAGCCAGCACTTTACCCACAGAGTCATCTCCTCAGCCCGTTGTTGTTGTTTCTTGTTTGTTTATTTGTTTTGTTTTTGTAATCCTGGGGACTGATCTCAAGTCCCCATGCGTGGTAGGCAGGCATTCTATCACTCAGTCAGCTATATCCCCAGCCCTTGTTCTCACTTCTGCTGCCTGATAGGCTGCTGCATACCATCCAAGGAAAAGTCCCACAGAAGACCATAAAGGGTACAGAGTGATGAGTGACTGCTGGGATTCCAGTCAAGTCTCTGTCGCTCTAAAGCCCACAGTGTTACTCATTTAATCCTCACCGATGTTGGGACTCAATTTGGAACACTTCCTGTTTTTCTTCTTTTATTTAAAAACAAACAAGGAATGATGAAGTACCAGCCTATTGTTCCATTGTCTTGAAATTGACTTGGATTAATTTAAATCAATCCTATTAAACTGAACAAAATCTTTGAACCCTTTAGAAAAAAAAACATTTTATCTGAAAATGCAATACGACTGTAGATCAAATTAAAGAATCCACAATGCTAAGAAGCTGCAAACAGAGAAAGAAATTTTCAAAATTAAACAAACAAGCTGTTCAACCAAACTACACCAGGTGCTGTTTATCTGACCCGAGCTGGTGCTTGACTGAATCTATTTACATACTACAGGTCAACTAACCAGAACACAGCTCACCAATACTCTTCATTACAAGGAACGACTTCCTCAAACTGTGCTCTGTCAGGAAGAAAGTCATCTATACTGAGAGCGACGGAATTCTTCTATTTAGGGCACAAGAGCTCCACCAGGTAGATACTGTTATCTCCATTTCAGGTGAGGACACCGTAAAAGAAGTTAAACCGCAATCAAAGACTTTCCCACTCTGTACACTACAAATGACATTACAACAGAACTTCCTGGGGCGGGGGAAGGGCTCAGTCAGTAAAGCGCTTGCAAGTGTCACAGTCAGGTTCACACTGCCAGCAGAAATCACTCGACCAAGAGCAGCCTGTGGGGGAAAAAAAGGTTTTGGCTTACAGACTCAAGGGGAAGCTCCATGATGGCAGGGAAAACAATGACATGAGCAGAGGGTGGACATCACCCCCTGGCCAACATCAGGTGGACAACAGCAACAGGAGAGTGTGCCAAACACTGGCAAGGGGACACTGGCTATAGACCCATAAGCCCGCCCCCAACAATACACCTCTTCCAGGAGGCGTTAATTGCCAATTGCCCTCAGCTGGGACCGAACATTCAGAAGACCTAAGTCTACGGGGACACCTGAATCAAACCACCACAGGGAGGAAAGCATTGAAGACCCAAGTTTGGAGCTCCAGCACCCACATAAAATGCAGAGTAGGCATGGTGGCCTGCTTGGGATCCCGTGCAGGGAATTCCCAGGGCAGGCTGGCCCGCTGGACTAGCTGGAACAGTGAGCTCTGCGGTCAACTGGGAGGCCGTGTCTCAATAAATAGAGCACAGAGCAGTTGAGGAAGATGCCCAGCATCAACCTCTGGCCTCCACACGCATGTATGAACCCAGACACTCACATGTACCTGTACACATATATGTACACCACACATGCAAAAGAAAATTAAAAAAAAAAAAAAACAGACTTCCCATATCTTGAGGAATGTGCTCAAGTTCCCAGCATCCTCACTGCTCGCTTGTGCACACTGATTCCAGGCCGGGGCCCTGTGTAATAACAATAACAGTGAAATTGAAGACCACGGCCAAAGCACTTTCTTTCATTATTTCCTCTTCAAGGTAGCTCTATGCATTAGATATTCCTAGCTGTCTATGTTGTTTTTACATGTATGTATGTGTGAAGTGCATGCATGCGTGTATGTTCACATGTATCTAGGCACATGTGCACATGAACAAGTATGTGCACATGTCTGTGGAGGTCAAAGGTTGACATCAGGGATCTTCTTTTTTTAACTATTTTTTAACAAATTTTATTTATTTATTTATTTATTTGAGAGAGAGAAAGAGGCAGAGATGGGGGGAGGGAGAGAATGGTTGCGCCAGGGCCTCCAGCCACTGCTAACGAACTCCAGACACATGCGCCCCCTTGTGCATCTGGCTTACGTGGGTCCTGGAAAATCAAACCGGGATCCTTTGGCTTTGCAGGCAAACACCTTAACCGCTAAGCCATCTCTCCAGCCCCAGGGATTTTCTTCAATTACTCACCACCTTATTTCTTTTTTTTTCTTTTTTTTTCTTTTTTCGGTTTTTCAAGGTAGGGTCTCACTCTAGCCCAGGCTGACCTGGAATTCACTATGTAATCTCAGGGTGGCCTCTAACTCATGACAATCCTCCTGCCTTTGCCTCCCGAATGCTGGGATTAAAGGCATGTGCCACCATGCCTGGCACCTTATTTCTTTAAGAGGGTCTTTTCAGTTGAACCCAGAGCTCACTGGCTCAGCTCGTCTAGATAACCAGTTACCCCCTGGATGCTCTGACTTCGTCTCCCAAGCACTGGAATTACAGGCAGGCTGCCACACCCACTCAACATTTTGTGGGTTCTGAGGATCCAAACACAGATCTTCACTTTACCCAGCCATCCCCTCCACCCCCAGCCCTTAGTTGCCTGTTTTATAGAAGGGAGAAACAGAATTATAAACCCTGTTTACAACTGACTCAATGTCAGTGCAATATTTAATGAGTGCTATAACCTGGAGCTGGTCCAGTGTGGTCAGACACCACCATGAGTCCTCCTGAGCACCCCAGGAGCTTTATTATTTACATGCTCTAATGTCCATCAATGTTCAGTAATAACCAGGAGGTCAAAAAGATCCTTCATGGAGCTCAGTGTAGTGGTACAGGCCTGTGATCCCAGCACTTGTGAGGTGGAGGCAGGGAAGATCAGAAGTTCAACTTCATCCTGGGCTACATGATACCCTGTCGCAAAAAGGTGAGGAGATGCCTTAGCGGTTAAGAAGCTTGCCTGCAAAGCCAAAGGATCCAGGTTCATTTCTCCAGGACCCACATAAGCCAGATGTACAAAGTGGCAGATATGTCTAGAGTTCATTTGCAGTGGCTAAAAACACCTGGCACACCCATTCTCTATCTTTCTCTCTATCTGCTTCTTTCTTTCTCAAATAATATATAATTTTTTAAAAAGGCAGGGAGGGAGGGGAAATGGCTCAGTGGGTAAAGTGCTTGCCATGCAAAAAAGGTAAAGAGCAATGGGGAGGATGCCTGATACCAACTTCTAGCCTTCATGCACACACACACACACACACACACACACACACACACACACCCACAATACAGACAAGTATGCACACCACATACAAATACACATACAAATGAAACTGTGAGACAAAAGTTCTTTCATGCTCTTCAATATTCTTATGGGTTGAAAATAGACACCTAGTTCTACACACATATGTGCATGTTCATGCAAATAGGCCCATGAGTATGGTTGCATGTATGTATGAAGTATACATGCATGTTCATGTGTGCTGGTAGGCGTGTGCAGTTGCACGTGTGTGCATGCCTGTGGAGGTCAAAGGACAACCTCAGGTGTAGTTCCTCAGGCACCATCCACCTCTTATAAGCCAGGGTCCCTCACTGGCCTTGAGCTCACTAAGTAGGGTAGACTGACCAGCTCAGTGGATCCTCCCGTCTCTGCCTCCTTAACCCTGGGATTAAAGGAGCATACTGCCACACCCAGCGTGGTTTTTTTTTTTTTTTTTTTTTTTTTGGGCTCTGGGAATGGTCCTCATGCCTACAAGGCAAGCACTTTACTGACTGTCCACCCAGTCCCAAAGGTTACTCTTGCTTTGTATTATTTTTAATGTTTTATCGACAATTGCCATAAACATAGACAATATACATAATCATAATGTTCTCCTCGCACCCTCCCTTTCCCCCCTTCCCAAATACCCCTCCACTGAATCCCTTCTTCCCAACTAGTCTCTCTTCTATTTTGATGTCCTCATTTTCCTTCTGTTACGCAGGTCTTGTGTGGGCAGTGTCAGCCACTGTGGGGTCATGAATATCAAGGCCACTTTGTGTCTGGAGGACAGTATTATAAGCACTTCTTCCCTGCCTTGGGGTCTTACATTGTTTCTGCCACCTCTTCTGCAAAGGTCCCTGAGCCTTGGAGGATGTGACAGAGATGTCTCAGTGCTGAACACTACACTGTCCCTTCTTCTCAGCACTTGGGTGAGTTTTGAGTCACCCCTATTTAAAAAGAAAAGCTTCTCTAACCAAAAGTGAGCACAGTGTTAATGTACGGACATAAACGTAAGTATTTAGAGAGCAATTTGGTGGCTATAATATATCCAGTAACGAGACAATGGTAGTAGTTTCTTTCTTAAAGCATATACCTCCAAAGCCATAAGCTTTTCATTAGGTTTCCAATACCAGTCAAGAATTCCCTTCCATGAAGTGAACTCCACATCCAATCAGAAGGCATTTGGCTTCCTCCGTAACAGACATGCCACCATTGCACCATTTGGAACATTTGGTCAGAGTGTCCAGCCATAGAGCTTGCGGGGTCCACTGCTGGTTCCCACCATTGGTGACTTTTCTCCCCAGCAGGTTGCACAAGTCTTTCCATCATCCTGACAGCTAGTCACCAGGAAGGAGACTTCCAGCTCAGCTCCATCTCGATTTCTCAGTGACCTGCAGCCCACACATGTGCAGTCTTCAGCAATAGGGTCTCACCATCTAGTTCGGGTGGGCGACCAAGAGCCTCAGCAGTGGATTGTAATGTTATGGGGGCATCAGGAGTCTCTCAGGCCAACAGCTCGCTGGAAGGTATCCCACCCTTGGCACTGAAAGTTTTTCTTTTTTTTTTAATTTTTTTATTGACAACTTCTTTAATGGTAGACAATATCCCATGATGCTTCCCTCCCTCCGCCCACTTTCCCCTTTGAAACTCCCCTCCCCCTCTCAATCAGTCTCTCTTTTCAGTTTGATGTCATGATCTTTTCCTCCTATTATGATGGTCTTATGTAGGTAGTGTCAGGCACTGTGAGGTCATGGATATCCAGGCCATTTTGTGTCTGGAGGAGCACATTGTAAGGAGTCCTACCCTTCCTTTGGCTCTTGCATTCTTTCCACCACCTCTTCCACAATGGACCCTGAGCCTTGGAAGGTGTGTTAGAGTTCTTTCAGTGTTGAGCACTCCTCTGTCACTTCCTCTCAGCACCATGGTGCTTTCTGAATCATCCCAAGGTTGCCACCATCTGAAAAGCGAGAGTAACAGTAATATATGGGTGTGGGCATTAAGAGAAGTGCTGACTGGGCAGTTTGGGAGCATAGTATATACATTTAGCAAGACACCAGCAGACATTACACCCCTAGGGCTCATGACTACCCCTGTCGTAGGTTTTCAGTATCAGGGATGTATTCCCTCACCTGGAGTGGGCCTCCAGTCCAATTAGAAAGCAGTTGGTTTCTCCCATAACAGACATGCCACTATTGCACCTGTTGGCTCATTGGGCCTGGCTGGCCAAATTTAAAGCTTGCATTGTTCACTGTTGAGTACCTTCACTGGTGTTTTCTCTCTCTCATTGAACTGCATGTAGCATAGCTTTTTCCAACTTTCTGTCAGCTGGTCCACACAGAGAAGGCTTTCAGCTCAGCTCCAGCAGGATTTCTCAGTGACCTTGCAGCTCAAGTATGTGGAGTCTTCAGCAATAGGGTCTTACCATCTATTCCTGGTGGGAAACCAAGGGCCTTGGCAACGGCCTATAATGTTTTGGGGTATCTATGACCTCCCCGGCCAAGGTATCCCATCCCTGGCACTGAAAATTTTCTAGTAAAAATCTATGGCTTCTGAGTGTTCCATTGTCCAGAAAAGTAGGTTTCCATATGACGTATTTATATCCTCTTAGATTTTGATTAACTCTCCCTCCACCTTTCCTTTACTCAATCTCTTCCCCAGAGAAAGAGATTGAAAGTTTTTCTAGTAACAATCTAAGATTTCTGGGCACAAAATTATCCTCCTCCACAAGATATTTCTTCCCAAACTCTGTCCTTTTTAGCATATATATTACTAGCTAGTGAAGTAGGCTTCCATATGGCTTATTCATGAATCTTAAATTTTGATTAACCCTCCTTCCACTCTCCTCCTCTCCTCCATCCTTCCCCTTAGACCATTTCATCCCCAGTATTCAGAAGCCAATCAGAAAACTTTTCAGTTTAATAACCTGGGGTTTACATTAACAAGGGGCACTACGTGTGGCATATGTTGTCAATGATGTTTTGGTTACTAAGCAAATGAATGAAAACATAGATTTCTATTCCTGAGAGATACTGTTCTCTAAACACTCTTCTGATTAATGTTTGCACATCTGAGCCAACTTCCTTCCTTCTATCACTTTCCTAATCACTCGTGTATTTAGCCATCTATTGAACAACACCCTAGACCAGGCAAATATGACAGCTACTCACGGTGGACACAAGTCCTTCAACCTTCTGGACCTGCTGGAAAGTTCTCTAAAGGACTCTCAGACCTTATTACTCTCAACATTTTAAGAAACGAAAGTTGCCCCTCAGCTGTTCAATTTTTCTTTTACAGTTGGCCCTCTGTATCCATGGATCCCATATCCATAGACTCAAGCAAAAGTGGATTGAAAATATACAGAGAAAAAAAATGCTTCTGAACATTTGCACACTTTTTTCTTGTCTCTTCCTGAAACAATATGGCATAGCAATTGTTTACATAGCATTTACATTACATGATGGGAGGAATCAAGAGAGTGACATAGAGTCGAGAGATGATGTAAAGTGTGAGGGAGGATATGTGTGGGTTAAAGGCAAATACTACCTCACCACTTGAAAGGGATTTAAGTATGCATGGGTTCTGGTACCTTTGAGGGGTCTTGGAGCCAGTCCCCTATGGATACCAAGGGGGGGCTATTTTTGACCTCCTGTCAGTCTTGTTCCATCTATTCCAACCATCTCACAAGGTGGATGAGAAGCATAGATCCCACTCCTGGTCTTCATTCCTGTTTCACAAGCCAGTCACGTCATGAAGATAAGAGTGGGAATTCTGCCAAACCGTAGGATATGGGAAAGAGCCCTGCAGGCAGTTGTTCAGTGTTCTGTTGTCTCCAGACAACTTGTTACGCCCCTGGGAGAGAAGGAGGAAATCAAGACCATCAGTTTGGGTCACATCCCACTTCCTTTGGCAAGTCCACTCGGTGTCTATCAGTCCAAGTGAGCTTTCTCATCTTGAATTCCTAACACATGAAGTTGGTGTCATGTAAGATCGCACAAACAAAAGGCCTTGGGAAAGTGAAACACAGCTGTTACACATGTCACCATTATTCTGTTTTAATTTTAAATAAATTTCATTCTCAATTAATTGTATGCCATAAGTTCTGAGACCTTTACAGCCTAATCAAGCCTAATTTGCTTTGGTTTGACTTAATTTTTTATTTTTCATTTAGTTATTTTTGAGAGAGAGAGAGAGACGAAGAGAATGAGAATGGGTGTACAGGGCCTCCAGCTACCACAGTCGAACTCCAGATGCATGCGCCACCCTGTGCATCTGCTTACATGGGTCCTGGGGATTGAACCTGGGTCCTTTAGCTTTGCAGGCAAATGCCTTAACCACTAAGCCCTTGATTTGACTTAAAATGAGCAGATCTCATAAGATTGTGCCAATGTTGGCAGAAAGTTACATAAAGGTTGCCTCAGAAATTTAGAACTCAAAGTCTCCAAAGCCAGAATCAAGAGTTTGAGTCCCATCGGAGCCATCTCTTATTTTTTTATAGTGAAACCAAATTTATTCACTATCACAGTAAAAATTTGACTAAAAGCATCTAATAGCACAAAAAGTACAAAACACATTTGTAGATTCCTAACATAGTCATACAGAATACCAGCTGGGCACGGTGGTCCACACCTGTAATTCCAGCTCTTGGGAGGGAGAGGAGTTCAGGGATGGCCCTGGCTACATAGTACGTTGAAAGCCATACAGGGCTACTTGAAAACCAGTCTCAAAAAAGAAATGGGGAAGGGAAGGGAAGGGAAGGGAAGGGAAGGGGGAAGGGAAGGGAAGGGAAGGGAAGGGAAGGGAAGGGAAGGGAAAGGAAAGGAAAGGAAAGGAAAGGAAAGGAAAGGAAAGGAAAGGAAAGGAAAGGAAAGGAAAGGAAAGGAAAGGAAAGGAAAGGAAAGGAAAGGAAAGGAAGGGAAGGGAAGGGAAAGAAGGTAGGGGAGGGGAGTAGAAGGAGGGGAAGAGGATGAAATAGGGAGGGGAGGGGAAGGAGGGGAAGGGGGAGGAGAGGGAGGGGCTCAGTGGTGGAGGGGGTATGGGAGAGGTGAGAAAAGGAAGGACGGTGGAAGGGGATTAAGATCACAGCATATTTTCTGTATGTATAAAGGCTGACAACAAGAAGGGTTTTTTTTTTTTGTTTTTGTTTTTTTTTTTTTACGTGACCCATTCTTACTATGATACTATCCTACTTTAAAAAATCCAGTTTTGAAGTTCCAGTCAAGATGGTGTCTGCCTAACCTTGCCTCACCCCACAGGGAAGGAAAGGCAAGACCTTTAAGATGGATGCAGAACCTGAGGAGAGAATCAACCCATCATACCTCACCAGAGGCCCAGCTGAAATCATAGAGTTATCGGGGAAATGAGCAAGAGTGCTGCTTTCTCGGTGAACCTGTTATCAACACAAGGGTGAAGGAGATAGACACAGAGAACACTCAACCCTACCAAATCAGATATCCAGAGACACAGAGACTCACAAAACCTCCTCACTGAAATAGACCTAAAATAAACCCAACATGGCTCAGGGAAATTCACGGAAGATGGGGTGGAAAGATTGTTAGAGCCATGAGTTGGGTCATTATACACAGAATCATTGCCTGTCCCCCATAACTGATGAGTAACCCCCACAATGCAAGACCCACAATCCCCATGGGGGGGGGAGGACAGGGAGAAGGCTAACGATGGTACCATCATGGCTGTATAGATACTATATAAATAACTAATAAAGAAAAAATACCTTGAAGACCAAAAAAAAAAAAAAAAGAAAAAAAAAAAAAAGAAAGAAAGAAAGGATAAATAAAAATAAGTTTTAAAAGTTTTAAAATGGAAAAAATCCAGTTTTAAAACTAAGCATGAGGGGTTCAGGAGATAGCTCAGTCAGGCACAAGAAATATTACATGCATATACCACACACACACATATATACCACACCACATACGCTACCCACAAGCAAAAACTAAGGGCTGGAGAGATGGCTTAGCTATTAAGACACTTGCCAATAAAGCCAAAGGACCCAGGTTCAATTCCCCAATACCCACATAAAGCCAGATGCACAAGGTGGCACATACATCTGGAATTTGTTTGCAGTGGCTAGAGGCCCTGCCACACCCATTCTCTCTTTCTCTCCTCTCTCTCTCTCTCTCTCTCTCTTCCATAAATAAATAAATGAATAAATAAATAAATAAATAAATAAATAAATAAATAAATAAAATATTTTTGACAAAGAAAGAAAGAATTAGGATCCACAGGCCCTGCAGTGTCTGTTGAAACTACTCAAGTCTGCTACTGTAACAAGAAAGTATTCGTGCATAGGTGAGTGAATGTATGTAACCCTGTTCTGATAAAACGTCACTTGAGAAAACTGAAATTTGAATTTCATGGAACGTTCACGTGTCACAAAATATCACTATTCTTTTGGCATTTTTTACCACTTGCTCCTCGGCTACGGGGAGCAGGTAGCGGATCACAGCTGACCTGCATGCCATAATGTGGACGCTGCATTTGCACAATGCTAAAATTATAGTAGAGGATCAGTGCTATAAATACAAGTGATTAAGTCTAACTTTAAGTATAGGAACGTCTAGTCTTTAAGGCTAAGGCTTCAGAACCCCAGAGAATAATGACTTTTCTTTAGTCACACAGTTATGACTTAACCATTTATAAAGCACTTTACCGTTCATAAATGTTTTCAGAGGCTGAGGAAATGTCTCAACACCCACATCAATGCCAGGTGTGCCAGCACATGATTATAATTTCAGCAGCAGGGATATGGAGCGAGCTGTACAGCCAGCCTAACTTAATTGGTGAGCTCCAGGCCAATGCGAGACCCTGTCTCAAAAAAAGATGACAGACTTACCTGAGGAAGACACTTGAGGTTGTCTTCTGACCTCCACACACATGCAATATATACATGTACCCACACACATACAAACACACATGCATGCATATACACACCACACAATGCTTGCACAGGGAGAGCCTCGCGGGGGCAGGGGGGTGTGCTTGCAATATTGTCTGGGAAAATCCGATTGCACTACCGGGTCTATTCCTTCAGGAAGAAAAACCTGGGCTCAGAATTGCCACCTCCACGCATCCCTCTCATCTCCCAAAGAGCTGCTGAAAGTGACATGCCCTTCCCCTAAAGCTCTTTGGAGCTAGAACAGCGATGGCTCATGAAAGCTGCACACTAACTCAAGGTACACCACCAGCTCTGCTTCTCTAGAGTGATAATCACCAGTCACAACTTTGGGCAGCTGCTCCCCAGACGGTCAAGAAGAACAAAGGAAAAGGCATAATCCATGGCGATGAACAGCGTTTCCCAGCCACAAGCTGAGCCTCAAACGCCCAAGAAAAATCAATGGGGCAGAAAGAGCTTTTGGACCTGACCCCAGCTTTTTGGGAGGTGTTGCAGTCAGGTTCACACTGCTGGCAGAAAACACCGGCCAAGAGCAGCCTGTGGGAAACAAAAATGGTTCATCTTGGCTTTCAGACTCGAGGGGAAGCTCCATGATGGCAGGAGGAAACGATGGCATGAGCAGAGGGTGAACATCACCCCCTGGCCAACATCAGATGGACAATAGCAACAGGAGAGTGTGCCAAACACTGCCTAGAGGAAGTTGGCTATAACACCCATAAGCCGCCCCCCAACAGTACACTGCCTCCAGGAGGTTTTAATTTCCAAATTGCCATCTGCTGAGGACCTAGCATTCAGAACACTTAAGTTTATGGGGGGACACCTGAATCAAACCAGCACAGGGAGGAATCTATTTTCTTTTAGCTGCTAGGTGCTTGTGGGAACATCAAAATTAATCTCCAAGGGGCTGTCATAATTCTATCTTTTGCTAAATATTTCTCTGAGAAAATTTACTTTCTAGAACATTTTTCCCGAGATGAGAGACTTGACTTCTGTTGAGATGAGAAGAGGCTAAAGAATTGATAGCGATTCTTGCTTCAGAAGGACCCTCTGCTGTGAAAAGGGACATGTGCGCTCAGCGACCAGGGCTCAGAGGCAAGGAAGACAAACCACCCGGACTCACTGGCGAGGCCCGTTATCAGGGATGGAGTGGAAAGGAAGAGAGAGGTGTGGATAGAGTAAAAGGGAAGAGGATACAGACACAAAGTCACAAAAGAGGAAATAAAATCGATAAACAAGAAAATAGGAAGAAACATTGAACCTCACTGGCAACCAAATAAATAAAAATCAAAGCCACAATACACTGCTTCTCATGTTCCAAACCAGCAAATGTTTTCAAAGTAATGATGGCCATGGTGCCAAGATGTAGCATCTCACCCACCAGTGAGCACGGCTGCTCAAACGGAAGCTGGCCAAGCCCTGCCAAAGCCAGTGACATCTTGTTCATCCATCCACCACGGAGAGGCCATCTCCAGACAGCCAATTTGGGAAAACAAATCTCAAATCTTAAAAGTGTGCCATGTAGGCAGTGTAGATTGGGGTTGGTCTGTAGAGGGGTAATTGATGAGTTTTCTAGATATGCCCAATTTCTCTGCCACCCTACCATCAATGCACGTGGCCGATTTCCTCACAGCCTTGCCTGCACTTACATACTCATGGCTGATGGGATTTTGCTAGCAGTCAACAGAGAAGTGAGAGTATGAATTTCTCTTAGGGGTTCCCTATCCCCTCCTGCCTGCCACATGGCAAGAGCTCTCTGTGCTTCTTTCTCTGAATCTAATAAAGTCTCTTGAAACCTTAAAAAAAAAATGTGCCATGTAGGAAGTTGGGTTTTGCCTGTAGCCCAGGCTGGTCTCAAACTGGCTATGTAGTCACAGATGACCTTGAACTTCTGATTCCTCTGCCTCTTCCTCCCAAGTGCTAGGATGACAGACGTGTGCCACCACGCCAGATTTGTGCAGTGCTGGGAATGAAAGCCAGGACTTCGTGCATGCTCGCCAAGTTTTACCAATAAGCTACATCTCCAGTCTCAGTGAATGTTTTAAAAGAAGAAGGAGGAGGAGGCTGAAGAGATGGTTTAGCAGTTACGGTGCTTGCCTGCAAAGCCAAAGGACCCAGGTTTGATTCCCTAGGACCCACGTAAGCCAGATGCACAAGGTGGTGCATGCATCTGGAGTTTGTCTATAGTGGCTGGAGACTCTGGTGTGACCATTCTCTCTCCCTTCCTGCCCCCTCTCTTATAAAAAAAAAAAAATAAAATATTCTTTAACTGCTAAGTCATCTCTCTAGCCTGAGTCTGTGAACTTTTTAATTGAAATGTCCAGAAAAAATGAAATATATAAACACAGAAAATAGTGATTTCTAGAGGCAAAGGGTGAATGCAAGAATTTCTACAAATAGGATGGGAAGAATTTTTGGGAAGTAACAGAAATATTCTGAAACAAGTTTGTGATAATTTGTGACTAAACTCAACGTATTTTCCATGAGTATGTAAGGTATACTACAAGCAGACATGAGAAATACAGCTGAAGAGTTCTCATTGTAACTCCTAGCAGCAGCAAAGATGGGCCACAGTTATCTTTTTGCATTAGAGTGTATGTTTAGTTTAATTTTCCTTCTGGTATAAAAGTAAATCATTCTATTTTGTCTGGTTATTTATTCACAAATATCCAGGTACTATGTATAAAAATGCCAAGATTCTTATTTGTAACCAACAAAGAATGAAATATTTTCTGAAAAGTTCTTGGATTTTTATTTATGTAACATGTGCATATGATTTAAAAATAAAGTTATGTTTGGTGAAGCAACTAATTGGAAAAATAAAAAAAATTTTTAAAATAGCTAAAAAGAGAAGAAGATAAAATGTAATTAACAGTGATTGAGCCATAGGCTTGGGATGATTCATTTTTTTTTTCTCTATATTTTCCAAACTTCAATGTGTGAAGATAGTCAGCTTCATTTAACAGGTATGGGACAGGGAACAAAGAAATTAAGCACAAGCCCCTTTCTAGGCTGTATGTTTTTTAAGATGAGAACTTCATCTTCTCCTTCATTTAAAAATTTTTTTTTATTTACTCATTTATTGGAGAGAGAAAGAGGCAAATAGAGACAGAGAGAATGGGCATGCCAGGGCCTCCAGCCACTGCAAATGAACTCCAATGTATGCGCCACCTTGTGCATCTGGCTTATGTGCGTCCTGGGGAATCAAACCTGGGTCCTTAGGCTTAACAGGCAAGGGCCTTAACCACTAAGCCATTGCTCCAGCCCCATTCTCCTTCATTTTTAAATTAGCTCAGGGGGCTATGGAGATAGCTCAATGGGTATAGTGTTTGCCATGCAAACATGAGGACCTAAGTTCAGATTCCCAGAGCTCATGTAAAATGCTAGGCATGATGGTGCACACCTTTAATCCTAGCGCTGGGGAGGTGGACTCAGGCATTCTCTAGGGTTCTCTGGCTGGCTAGACCAGCTGAACCAGTAATCTGTAATTCAGTGAGTGACCTTGTTTCAATAGATAAGGGAAGCTGGTTGTGGTGGCACACACTGGTAGGATATTACTGAAGAGATGGAGGCAGGAGGATCAGGAATTCGAGGCCAGCCTGGGCTACACATTTTAAGAACAAAGATAAGGGAAGAACAATGGCGGACCACACCTGCTGTCCACCTCTGGTCTCCGCACACGTATGCACGTCTACACCCACATGCACACACACATTACAAAAGTCATAATAAAATGAATTTAATTTGAAAATTAAATCAGCTCAGGGCACAAGAAGGTGCAAGAGAAATGATTGTTAAGCGGAACTGATTTAAAGAAAATATCAGATATGCAGGCACCCTCAAGGGACTTAGATGCTAGTAGTTTAACATCAGTAGCAGAAATATTAACATTATATTCCCAGATTTCAAGGAAGAATTCTAGGGAATTCCCAAAGTCCAGGGCTGTGTGGCATGCTGAGCTTATGATAGAGTGACGTGTTAAAACTGATACATGATCAGGACACCAGGCTGGCAAGCCTGGCCTGTGATGCTTCATAGAGGCAAGGTGGATGTGAGGTCTCTACTAAAACTTCTAGAAAGGCCACGGCTTCAAGATCCATAGGAAAGTAAACATGCTAGAACACCCCAAAGGAAATCTCTGGAAGGGTTAGGCATTCACACAGGACGGCAATATGTAGGGTCTGAAAGCCAAACAATGTGTAAGTGGTCAACTCTAAATATTCCATCTTTGTATTGTACCAGAAAGGAAATGTGTGCTGAGGAAGAACTTCCTTCACTCTAGTAAGTCCCCAAAATACAGCAGCACAACAATGGTGCTTTTCAGCTGTCGGAGAACACAAGACTGAAGTGGGGCACGGTGGCAGAAAAATACCAATACTGACTTTGGTCCAGAGGATGCTGTGAGCACAGAAATCACACAGAAAACAAAGATTAGAAAGGAAAAAATGATATTTCCCTCTAAGGTTAAAAATGAAAGCAATATATAGACAAGAAATAATTTAGCAATTTTAATTGTCATTTTGCTCAACAAATTATCTGGCTATGAGCATAAACTACCCTAAAAAAAAGTCTATGGGACTGGAGGAATGGCTTAGTGGTTAAGGTGCTTGCCTACAAAGCCAAAAGACCCAGGTTCGATTCCCCAGGACCCATGTAAGCCAGAAGCACAAGGTGGTGCACGCATCTGGAGTTTGTTTGCAGTGGCTGAAGGTCCTGATGTGCTCATTGAGTAAAGGAAAGTTGGGGGAAGGCTAATCAAAATCTAAGAGGGTATTAATAAATCATATGGAAACCTTTGTTTTTGGACAATGGAACACCCAGAAGTCATAGATTGTTACTAGAAAATTTTCAGTGCCAGGAATGGGATACCTTCCAGTGAGTTGTTGGCCAGGAAGGTCCCTGATGCCCCCAAAACATTACAGGCCATTGCCAAGCCTCTTGGTTTCCCAGAGGAATAGATGGTAAGACCCTATTGCTGAAGACTCCACATACTTGGGCTGCAAGGTCACTAAGAAATTCTGCTGGAGCTGAGCTGAAAACCTCCTCCGTGTAGACCTGCTGTGCTGACAGAAAGCTGGAAAAAGCTATACTACATGCTGATCAAGGGATAGAGAGAAATCACCAGTGGAGATACTCAACCATGGACTCTTCAAGCCTTAAATTAGGCCAGCCAGAGGCTAGAGAAGTGGCTTAGTGGTTAAGGCATTTGCCTGTGAAGCCAAAGGATCCTGGTTCAATTTTCCAGGACCCACATAAGCCAGATGCACAAGGGGCACATGCATCTGGAGTTTGTTTGCAGTGGCTACAGACCCTGGTGTGCCTATTCTCTCTGTGTCTGCCTCTCTTCTCTCTCTCTCTCTGCTTTCAAATAAATAATTTAAAAAAAAAAATTGGCTAGCCAGGCCAAATGAGCCAACAGGTGCAATAGTGGCATTTCTGTTATGGGGGAAACCAACTGCTCTCTAATTGGACTGGAGGTCCACTCCATGGGAGGGAACACATCCCTGATACTGAAAACCTACAATGGGGTAGTCATGATCCCTAGGGCTGTAATGTCTGCTGCTGTCTGGCTAAATGTATATAGTATGCTCACCAAACTTCCCAGTAAGTACTTCTCTTAATGTTCACACCCATATATTAATGCTACTCTTACTCCTGGCTTAGAGAAGTTTCTCTTTTCAAAGGGTGGTGACCTTGGGATGACTCAGAAGGCACCATGGTTCTGAGAAGAAGTGACAGAGGAGTGCTCAGCACTGAAATATCTCTATCACACCTTCCAAGGCTCAGGGTTCATTGCAGAAGAGGTGGTGGAAAGAATGTAAGAGCCAAAGGAAGGGTAGGACTCCTTACAACATGCTCCTCCAGACACAAAATGGCCTGGATATCCATGACCTCACAGTGCCTGACACTACCTACACAAGACCATCATAATAGGAGGAAAAGATGATGACATCAAAATAAAAGAGAGACTGATTGAGAGGAGGAAGGGGTATGACAGAGAGTGGAGTTTCAAAGGGGAAGTGAGGGGAAGGAAGGAATTACCATGGGTTATTGTCTGTAATTATAAGTTGTCAATAAAAAAGTAAATTAAAAAAAAAAAAATGGACAGACTTGGAACAGATCATACTCAGCGAACTCACACAATCACAGAAAGATAATACCGCATGGTGTCACTTATCCTGCAGTTCCTAACCAGGACCTACTCAAGTTGCTGTCATACCTGATAGGCAATTCAAGGCCCAGACAATAGGGATGGCAGGATTTGGGGGGAGGGGAGGGAAAGGGAAGAGTGGAAAACAAACACAATTAAATCCATGAGTTGATACCATAGAATCCTTTATCCTTGGAGATAGCCTAAAAGATATAACCCTCAAAAGGAGGAAGGGGGAGCACCTGAAAAGTGGGGCTCAGGAAAGGGTGGGATGAAGCCTAAGATTAAAAGAAAATTCTTTGTTTTTATTTTTCTGTCTCTGGCCTGAAACTCCCAGTACCAGAGATTGGTTGCTACCCACATTGAGCTGTTGATCAGAGAGACCTCCAAGGTCCCCAAATCAAGACAGCTTTCTATCAAAGCGCTTGAGTACCTGCCTGAGGAAAAAGCTAAGACCCTACTGCTGAAGACACCATGTGCTGCTGATACACAGCATGGAGAAACCTGGCTGGAGTTCAGAAGAAAGCCAGTCCCCAGACAGTTAGCGTCTCTAGTGCTGGAAAGCACTTACATGAGCTACTGGGGAAAAAAGGCCAACAATGGTCTGCGCAACCAGAGGTCCAAGCTACTCACAAGCAAACACCCTGACAGGATGTACACGCTAGTGCAACAGTGGCACACAGCTTTGGTGGAAAACCAATAGCTTTCTGATTGGCTAAGAGGTCTTCTCAGTGTAAAGGAACCCATATCTGGAATTGGGAACCAGATCAGAATCCTATGGAGACAAAGATTATGTTCTCCAGTGTGAAGCTCTCACTAGTCTTTGGCTAACAGAGGGGTTACATACATCAACTTCTCCCTAAATTAATTATGCTTATCCCATTTAAACTATGCTGACTTCACTCTCAGTTGGAAAATCTGATTTTTCTTTTCCAGAAGGTAGCGAGACTGGAGGAGATAAACCACCCCTCGCTCTTCAGCCAAGACACAGCTGAATCCACAGAGGAATGGGGAGACGAACAAGAGAGCTGCTTCCATGCTGAACCTGATAATCAGCGGCAGGGTGCAGGAGACAGACCCTGAGGACACTCAACACCTACCAAAGCAGAGATCCAGAGGCTCCTAAGAGCTCGTCACTGAAGTGACTTAACACTCACCCACCACAGCTCAGGGACTTTGGCAGAGGGGGTGGAAAGATTGTAAGAGCCACAGGTTGAGACATCAACCCAGAGGCATTCCCTCCCCCCAAAATAACTGACTACTGCTCACATAATGCATAAAATACAACCCCATGGGGAATACCTACAACCCTACTGAGAAGCAGCCCCAATGGAATGGGAGCAGAGATGAGGGAAAAGAGGGTACCGACATATGATGTATCCATACGAAACATCTTGTTAATAATAAACATAAAAAATAAAAAATGGGGGCTGGCCAAAGGATCCTGGTTCGATTCTCCAGGACCCACGTAAGCCAGATGCACAAGGGGCACATGCATCTGGAGTTCATTTGCAGTAGCTAGAGGCCCTGGTGTGCCCGTTCTCTCTCTGTGTCTGCCTCTCTTCTCTTCTCTCTCTCTCTCTCTCTCTCTCTCTGGTTGCAAATAAATAAATAAATAAATAATTTTTAAAAAGAAAAATAAAAAATGGGCTGGAGAGATGGCTTAGTAGTTAAGGAACTTGCTTGAGAACCCAAAGGTTCCATTCCCAGGACCCACATAAGCAAGATACACAAGGTGGTATATGTGTCTGGAGTTCATTTGCCGTGGCTTGAGGCCCCGGATGGCCCATTCCTTCTCTCTCTCTCTCTTTCTCTCTCTCTCTCTCCCCACCTCTCTCTCTCTCTAAAATAAATAAATAAATAATTTTTAAAAATAAAGTAACAGCTGGAGAGATGGCTTAGGTGGTAAGGCACTTGCCTGCAAAGCCAAAGGATCCAGGTTCCATTCCCCAGGACCCACATAAGCCAGATGCATAAGGTGGCACATGTGTCCAGAGTTCATTTGCAGTGGCTGGAGGCCCTGGTGCATCCATTCTCTCTCTCTTTCTCAAATAAATATATAAAAATTTGAAAATTAAATAAAAAATAAAATGCCAGGGTGAGGAGATGGCTCAGTGTGAAGCGCCCACATAAAATGGTGGGCTTGCATCTATGGTTCCTATGCTTGCCTACAGTGATGGAAAGCACGTCCACAAAAAGGTCAAGACTGAAACACATGTAGTGACAAAACAAGGACCCCGTCTCAAAAAGAAGGCAGAAGGTGGGCTGGAGAGATGGCTCAGCTGTTCAATGCGCATCCTGTGCAAGCACGAGGGCCTGAGACCCCCAGAATTCAAATCTGCAGACCCCATGCTAACAGCTACATGTGACCACATGCACCTGTCACCCCAGTCCAGCAGGCAAGCTGAGGTCATGGAATCATTGGGAACCCCACAAGCTCAGAATCAGTAAAAAGAGGTTCAAAACAAGGCTAGGAGGCAGAATGATGAAGCAAGACAAGCTGTGTTCTGTTCCTCTCAGACCATTGTAAGCCACTGCCATAGATGAGCATATGGGACGCTACACCACACCACAGCACACCACACATACACACTAATACTGATGATGATGATGATGATGATGAAAGAAAGCAAAAAGGACAAACTCATCAAAGTTGTCCTCTAACCTCCACATATGTGCTCATACACACCAACACACACAAATAAAAAATTATTTTAAAAAAATGGAAGATAAATGCAGAGGTCATACAGACTACAAAACAGACACGTGGCATGACTGAATTCTTCCAGCTTGACTCACCAAGTTTTGCTCCTCCACTGTCACCTCAAGCACAGCTGTGTAAATCACCTTCTCCTACCACCTCAGGCACTGGTCTCATCTTTTATGCATGACCCATGAGGCCACCTGTGCTCACTCTCAGTCCTTCCCCTTCCATCCACACTCGCTGAGTCAGCCTGGCCGCGAGAGCCTGCATGCTCCTCACCTCCTCCCGCACCCTGGGCCGGGGACCCAGCCACACTCAGGTCTGTCCGCTGGAACTGGAGCTAGCAGGAACACATATTAAACTTTATTTCCTCATTGCGTTTTATCAGGTTTCAACCCCTTCTCTGTTATGAAAGTTTCCTGTTCTATTCTGATTTTGTTTTCCCCAAATTCTTTTTTTTTTAATTTATCATTTTGTTTATTTAATTGGGAGAGAGAGAGAGAGAGAATGGGCAAACCAGGACCTCTAACCACTGCAAAGGAACTCCAGATGCATATGCCACCTTGTGCATCTGGCTTACGTGGGTACTGGGGAATCAAACCTGGGTTCTTAGGTTTCACAAGCAAGCACTTTAACTGCTAAACCACCTCTCCAGCCCCCAAATTCTTTTTTTTAATTATTTTTTTATTGACAACTTCTGTACTTACATTCAAAAAACACATGATATTTCCCTCCCCTCCCCCATTCCACTTTAGAACTCCAATCTCCATCATATCCCCTCCCTCTCCATTTGTCTCTCATCTTTTTCTTCTATTTTTGAGGGTCTTGCGGAGGTACTGCAAGGTCATGGATATCGAGGCCAATTTCTGTCTGGGCAGTTGCATTGTAAGAAGTCATACAAAATTCTATCCGCCCCCCTTCCGCAATGGTCCTGAGCCAACCAACTGCTCCATAATTGGACTGAAGGCCCTCTCTACGGGAGGGAATACATACCTGGTACTGAAAAACCTAAGCAAAAGTCTATGGCACGGGCTGGAGAAATGGCTTAGCAGTTAAAGGCATTTGCCTGCAGAGCCAAAGGATCCATTCTCCATACCCACGTAAGCCAGTTGCCAAGGGGGCCTGCATCTGGAGTTCTTTGCAGTGGCTGGAGGCCCTGGCATGCCCATTCTCTCTCTGCCTCTCTTCTATCTCTCTCTGCTTGCAAATAAATAAATAAAAATTAAAATGTATAGACTTGTGTGTGAACTGGAACCAAAAATAGGTACCAGAAACCAGTAAGCTGGTAAAAGGCTATAAGGGAGGGAGGAAAGGGAAGGACTTAAGTGTATGGTAATGCACTATGTAAGTAGAAGAAGTGATTACAGGTGGCCTATGGGAAGAGAATGAATACAAGAAGGGCCAATCTAAACTCAAGATATTATGAATAAGACGTATGTAAAATTACTTTTTAGAATAAGGGCATGTCTAGAAGCTGTAGACTGTTAGTTTTCAGTACCTGGGATGGGATACCTTCCAGTGAGTTGTTGGCCAAGGAGGTCCCGGTAGCCTCCAAAACATTAAAGGCTTTTTGCCAAAGGTTTCCCTAGAGAAACAGATAGTAAGACCCTATTGCTGAAGACATCTCATGCCTGAGAAGCATGGTCACTGAGAAAGCAAGCTGGTGTGGACTGCTCCATAACTGAAAGCTGGAAAAAGCTGCATTGCACGAAGACAGAGCCATCAACAGTGAAAACAGTGGACGCTGAATATTCAAGGGACAGGCCCAATGACTGAATACAATAGTGGCGGTCTACTCTTGAAAACTGCTCCATAATTGGACTGAAGGCCCTCTCTACGGGAGGGAATACATACCTGGTACTGAAAAACCTAAGTAAAAGTCTATGGTAGGTGAGGTCATGAGCCTTAGGGGTATAGCCTGCTCTTATCTGACTAAAGGTATATATTATTCCCACCAAGCTGCCCTGAAAGCACTACACTTAATGTTCATATTCACATATTAACGCTATTCTCACTTCTGGTTAGAGAAGCTTCTCTTTTCAGATGGTGATGACCACTGGGAAGACCCAAAAGGCAACATAGTGCTGAGAAGAAGGGATGGAGGAGTGCCCAGCACTGAAACACCTCTGTCACACCCTCTAAGGCTCAGGGACCATTGCGGAAGAGGGGGCGGATAGAATGGAAGAGCCAAAGGCAGGGTATGACTTCTTACAATGCAACTGCCCAGACAGAAACTGGCCTTGATATCCATGACCTTGCAGTGCCTAGCAACACCTTCGCAAAACCCTCAAAATAGAAGAAAAAGATGATGACATCAAATTAAAAGAGAGACTAATGGAGAGAGGGAGGGGATATGATGGAGACTTGAGTTCTAAAGGGGAATGGGGGGAGGGAAGGGAAATATCAGGTGGGGGTTTTTTGTATGTAAGTATAAAAGTCAATAAAAAACAATAATTAAAAAAAATTTTTTTAAAGTCTATGGCAGGAGAGGTCATGAGCCTTAGGGGTATAAAGCCTGCTCTTAAATGTATATATTATTCCCACCAAGCTGCCCTGTGGGCACTACACTTAATGTTCATATTCACATATTAATGCTACTCTCACTTCTGGTTAGAGAAGTTTCTCTTTTCAGATGGCGATGACCACTGGGATGACCCAAAGGGCAACATAGTGCTGAGAAGAAGGGATAGAGGAGTGCCCAGCACTGAAACAACCTGTCACACCAAATTCTTTTTTTAACATGCCAAATGTTTCACTTTTAATTGTAGACATAGCTCCTATATTGAGGTTTTTTTTAAAAAAAAAGCATATCTTTCAACATGCATCCAGTGTTCAATGTAGTGTTTATAAGAGCACATTAAACATAATTCAATTCCTTTAACCTAAACAAACTTACTGCTTACATGCATCCTACAATATAACTAACTTGACAAAAGCTGGAAATCGTTTTAAGAGTTACACAGTTTACTCAACCTCACTGTTACATCCTAGATGACTGCTGTGTTAAAAAATATTGAACCTTGGGCTGGAGAGATGGCTTAGTGGTTAAGGTGTTTGCCTGTGAAGCCTAAGGATCCTGGTTCGATTCTCCAGGTCCCACATAAGCCAGATGCATAAGGGGGTGCACGCGTCTGGAGTTCGTTTGCAGTGGCTAGAGGCCCATTCTCACTCTCCCTCTCTCTTTCCTTCTCTGTCTTTAATAAATAAATAAAAAAAATAAAATATTTAAAATATATATTGAACCTTAAGTCCTTTACATGACCCAAAATCCACTTATAGAGCAAGCATAAATCACACGCTCAGTGCTCAGGAAGGCTACACCCCATCCACCACTCACACTGGACGTGCACGACGTCCCTCCCGTTCCGCTCACGCCCACACGTGCCTGGCTTCCACGACTATAGTAACTGCCATTCACGGTTCCTTGATACCTATGCAATGTTTGATTGAAAATCACTGTTTTCCTGTAAAACTTGGTCATATCCATTCATGCCGCTCTGGCTGCCATAGCCACCTCCTTTACCACCACTCAGCTGCTGGCTGGCTGGCTGGGCCACCATCATCAGACTGGTTTGACTAGCCTATGCCTCCCAGTATTTGGCCGCCATAAGCACCATCGCTTGCTCCTGCTGTGGAATTCAAGAAGGGTTCTATATATTGTGATGCATATTTGCTTTGTCTTTTTTAAATAATGTTTTTATTGACAACTTCTATACTTACATACAAAAAAATGCATGATATTTCCCTCCTTTCCCCCATTCCCCTTTAGAACTCCAATCTCCATCATATCCCCTCCCTCTCTCCATTAGTCTCTCTTTTAATTTGATGTCATCATCTTTTTCTTCTATTATGAGGGTCTTGTGAAGGTATTGCTAGGCACTGCAAGGTCATGGATATCGAGGCCAATTTCTGTCTGGGCAGTTGCATTGTAAGGAGTCGTACCCTTCCTTTGGCTCTTCCATTCTATCCGCCCCCTCTTCCGCAATGGGCCCTGAGCCTTGGAGGGTGTGACAGAGGTGTTTCAGTGCTGGGCACTCCTCCATCCCTTCTTCTCAGCACTGTGTTGCCTTTTGGGTCATCCCAGTGGTCATCACCATCTGAAAAGAGAAGCTTGTCTAACCAGAAGTGAGAGTCTGCTTTGTCTTTTGACAAAGCTGCCACAGCATCTTCATGAGTTGCGAACTCAACATCTGCTTCAGCAGTTACTCTACCATCAGGACCAATCTCAATACTCTCACAGGGTTGAACGGTGAAAAAACTATAAATGTCATTCTTGGTAGCTCTGTAAGATAACCCCTGCATGTATGCACAGTGTCTTGTTGTGCTCTGGAAATAAACCACCACCCCCATATCTGTGATAAGACAGAGACAGAGAGAATGGGTGCACCAAGGCCTCCAGCCACTGCAAACAAACTCCAGGTGCATGCGCCACCTTGTGCATCTAGCTTGTGTGGGTCCTGGGGAATCAAACCTGGGTCCTTAGGGTTTGCATGCAAGCACCTTAACCGCTATCCCTCCAGCCCCCACAATTCTCTTATACCTGGGCTGCCAGGACTCCCTACCCTCTATGGGACCTCACTGGAGAGAGAGGAGTTCTTTGAATCACAGAAAATATACAGAACCTGGGTGTTCCTCCCAGATGAACCATTCCCTCCTTGAGGGAGGAAGGAGGCTCATAAGACTCAAGAACAGGGCTGGGGAGATGGCTTAGTGGTTAAGGTGCTTGCATGCGAACCCTAAGGACCCAGGTTTGAATCCCCAGGACCCACACAAGCCAGATGCACAAGGTGGCGCATGTGTCTGGAGTTAGTTTGCACTGACTGGAGGTCCTGATGTCCATTCTCATTCTCTATCTGCCTCTTTCTCTTTCTCACTCTCTCAAATAAATTAATTAATTTAAAATGAGACTCAAGAATAAAAGGAAATAACAAAGACCTAGGAAGTAAATGAAACTTACAAGATGGGAAATTTAGAGGATCCCCAAGACCCTCACTGAGGTTATATAAGCAATAACAATTGCTGGGGAGACTTCCCCAGTGGAGTTAGTTGTCTGCAAGGTGGGGAGAGAACTCCAGAGACATGGTGTTCTGAACTGTTATCCTTGCCGGGACCGGCTTCTCTGTGATGTTGCTGCCTTTAGATCACCCAAGCTCCTATAAATCACACCAATAAACTCCCTGGTGCACTAAACTAGACGTGCATGGAAGCTTCTCTTTGGTCTGTAGATGGTGCCCCATCTGAGGTGACTAGACATTTGTTCACAGCTGCCCAGGAAAACTCACACAACTCTGACCTCAACTATTAGAGACCATGCTTTTGGCACTCAGGACCTCCCAAGACCAGGCCTTAACAGCTTTGACACTGTCCAGGCCTCTGAGGTGTCTTCCCAGGTCACCCCCTGGGGACAGAATGCATCACCAGCATGCATATAAGGACTAGAATCCAAGACACAGCTACTGTACAGGAAAATGGAACTAGGATGGGCCAACACGGGTGTCCCCAGCTCCAAGGAAAAAGCTTTTGGGATGTGGGTTGGGCTAGCATAGAAAGAAGGGTGGACAGCACTCTTGGTGGCACATTTGGCATGTTTGCCCATGGCTTAGGAAAATGCCAATCCTTACAAAAGGAGCTAAAGAGATGGTTCATCGGGTCAAGGGCTTGCATAGGAGCATGAGGACCTGAGTGTGAACCTCCAGACCCACAGAAAGTGCTAGGGTGGCACTGCGATCCCAGCACGGGGGAAATGGAGACAGGGAATCCCTGTGGCTTGCTGGCTGGATCAATCAGTGAGCTCTGGGTTCAGCGAGGGACCCTACCTCATAGAATAAAGTGGAGAGCAAGCAAGGATGACCCCCTACTCTTAACCTCTGGTCTTCACAAGCACACACACGCTTGCACACATGCACAAGCCAAAAACAAAAGGAACTTAATTGTAAAAGATCTTTGTGCCCCATAGCTATATGAGTGACTCTAGATGGCCATTTCCCCTGAGGGACCTTAGAGCAGGAGTCAGCCATGCAGGTACGTGCACGGAGTGTGTAGAGGAAAGGGCACCCTAGGAATGCCCAATTTGATGTCTCATCTCTGGTTATGTAGGAGAGAAGTGGAAAGAAGTTTAAACTTTCCCTCTGAAAGTTCAGTATTTGAATCTGCTGAAATTAACTAGTAATAAGTAGGTTAACAAGACAAATGGATGCAAATAAATATACACATGCACATGGAAGCCACATAAGCTATGAAAACCAAGGAAAAGTCAAATGGCCAAAGCTTTTAAAACCCCTTCTGGGGAAGGGGGCATAGCAAACATAGAGGAAAAGTAAATGATTTTCAAGAGACGATAAGTAGGGGACAAAGCTCACATGGGCTCAGGCACGTGGTCAGCTCCAGTTCTCCTGGACTGGGCATCATTCTTCCCCAGCTGATGAGATACCCTGGGAACTCACTCAAGAAATAAATGGCCCACCTTCTGGGTGACCCAGCCTCTGGGGATACAGCAACATCAGAGAATGCCTTTCCTTGCTCTGGAAACAGAAGACCGAGAAGGCAGCGTAGTCTACAGCCAACACCCTGAACGTGCCCGGGTCGTCTGAGATAGCAGTGTGGGAGAAGGTCTCGGAGAGCTGAAGGCTGCTTTATCTTAATGTGTCAAAATGCCATACTACGTGCTATTGTTTCCTGCACCCCAAGAGACACATTGGGTGTTTTGGCTAGAGCTCAAAATTACACACGAGCCTCTATATCTGCTACTCCACAGTAGAATGTTGTTTGTACATTTCACTGTTTTATTTATTTTTATTTATTTATTACAGGCAGAGAGAGGGAGAGAGAGAGAGAGAGAGAGAGAGAGGGTGTGCCAGGGACTCTAGCCACTGCAAACAAACTCAGGACGCATGCACCACCATGCACATCTGGCTTACATGGGTACTGAGGAATCGAAACTGGGTCCTTAGGCTTCACAGGCATGCTCTTTAACTGCTAAACCATCTCTCTAGCCCTTCGTTGTTTTATTTGAATTTCTTAATACAAGGTTTAGGGGCTGAGGATACAGTCTGCGAGTAGGGCACTTGACCAGCATGCACAAGGCCCTAGGTTCCATCCCCAGCGCTACGTGTACCAGGCCTGGTGGCGCTCACCTGTCATCCCAACACTTTGGAGGTGGAGGCAGGAAGATCAAGCTCACCCTTAGTGACATGGCAAGTTTCAGACCAGCCTGGAAATACAACAGACCCTATCCCAAAACAAGCAAACAAACAAAATGAATCAAACATAAGGTTTAAATTTGAAATTAGATAAATAAACCCTTACTTTCAAAATGATTTGAAATTTTAGCCAAGATTCCTTTTCTACTGTTCTTGGGGTAGCATTCAATGTGACTCTTAAAGAAGGCCTTTTAATTGCTCAAACAAAAAGATACTCAGTTATGCTAATAATAACTATAACCACTTTATTATTTGAAAATGTCTGCTTTTTCTTTGGTCTACCCTCCCCCTCACCTCCTCTCTCTCCTTGTTTCTTTTCCATTGACTACCCACAAGTGGCCAGTGTGCACACACTAATGAGTTGCTGGGTACTTAAGGATCTTAATCCAAATCATAAAGATCCCATGAAGGACCTCAGCTGCCATCCATAAATTTTTATTTAAAAGCAAGATAAAAATGGAATTCATTCTTCACAGAGCCAGTGGAGACAAGGGTAGAAATTAGTAAGTGTGAATTCCAAATCCTTATGTGTGTCCCTGCCCCTCCTGGGCTCATAACTCTTGCACATGCTTAATAGGTCATGTCACAGTTAATGCCTCTTCCTTCTAGAAACAGCTCCATGAACCCCCTGGAAAGCAGTTATCACGGATGATGGAGAATGGCCCACGCAGGCAGCTCCCTACTTTCCCTAATTGAAATGGCTAATTCAGCCATCGCAGCAGTTCTGCCCAGATGCTCAGATTTGGTTCAGACTCTGGCAGTCTGCAGAGAAGGGCCTGACTGAGAATGCTGAACAAAGAAAACCGTCATTATCTGTGATCAGAAAGAAGTATTCTAATGAGAGCTAACATCGCCCCCTGAGCTGTCTGTCATCACATTGTGACCCTTGTCCTGGGGTTTTGGAGGATCTGATGGTCCAGCTACATCCAAGAAAGGGTTGCAGCACTGATACGAACAAACGTGACACTGAAGCTTGGTGTACAGACAGACAAGAGGGAAGGATTCACTTTAAGATGCCAGCAACAGTAAGGTCTTTAGAACAACTGACTCATCCAAGTATAAGTTATTGTGCATTCAAGTTCAAAGACCATAAAAAAAAAAAGTAGTTGCAGGGGTGAGGATATGGCTCAGTTGGTAAAATGTTTGTCACACAAGCATGAGGACCTGAGTTCAAATCCCCAGCACCCACGTAAAAGCTGGGCATGGTGGCACATGCTGAGACGTAGAAACAGGAGAATTTCTTGGGTCTTGCTGGCTCAAATCAGTGAGCTCCAGGTCCTGTGAGAGAGCCAATCTCTAAAACACAAGGTGGAGAGTGAGTGAAGAAGACAGCTCTCTCTCTCACACACACACACACATATGCACACACACGTGCTTGGATAACACACATGCAAAAGTAATGATTGACTTGAAGCATGAGAAGAACATGACCCCCATCTTCAGATATGTGATATTGCTTAGCACCACACGCAGGAGACTCTGAAGCATGTGGATGCCCACAAAGCAGGAGGCGTCTCAATAATGAATGTATATTCTAGGGGAGACTGGGCGCACACCTCTGCTTGATCAATTGCCTTTGGTGACGTCCATGACAGGGACAGGGAACCACTGGTTCCCTTTCTTTTCACGTGCCCACCCTGAAGTCGCTGTCCTGTTTCCAGACAAAAGCCATGCAGAGTGCTGGAGTTCTGCCCTCATGGAGCTCCTGAGTGTGCCTGCTTGTGCTGGTGGTGGTTGTTTTTCTCTCTGCGTGGACCTGTAAAAGTGGGCCAACTTCTGCCATTATGGAACTTCCCCACTACCCGTAAGCTTCAGTAAACCCCTTCCTCCATAACTGTGAATGAACGGTTTAGAAGTTCATCCCAGCAACCTAAGGCTATCTATGACAGAGCCCAATGTAAGTCCAAATATACTCATTATGAAAACTGTTTTTAAAGTTTATTTTGTTTATCTGAGAGAGAGAAGGTGAAGGATGAGTGTGCCAGGACCTCCTGTCACTGCAAACAAACTCCAGTTGTGTGTACCACTTTGTGCACCTGGCTTTGTGTGGGTACTGGGGACTCGAACCCAGACCATCCAGCTTTGCAAGCAAGTGCCTTTAACTACTGAGCAATCTCTCCAGCCCACGAAAACTTTTATTTTTCAAAATGAATCTGTGTTATAAAATGTTCAAGGTCTATCTTGTTCTTTACAAAGCCTAGAGATTCGCTCAATAATGACAGGGAGAAGACAAAGATTCCATGTAGGGTCTGCTCCGTGAGAAAAGAGCATTCCTGTTTTATTGTTGATTACCAAGAGAATAAATAGAAATCTGCTTTTAAAGTGCAAGTTTTGCCTCCTCCTTTCTGTGTGTGATTTCCCTGTCCACTTAGATCTAAGATAGAAAATAAACACAAATACATAAAGGAAATGCTCGAGGTAAATGCCAGGAGGCCAAGAAATCCGTGCGGTAAGAGGCGGCAGGAAGGAAGAGAAAGGAAATCTTAAAACAAAGCTTTGGTGGTGCTCCTGCTGTTTTGGATGCTGCTGGTGACGTTAGTGGCACTTTGCTGCTGCTGTTGTTTTCTTGTGAGACAAATGGCTATGGTGGCCTGGACCTCACTATGGAGACTAGGCTGGCCTCAAACTCATGCCAATCCTCCTGCCTCCACCTCCTGAGAGCTGAGATCACAGGCATGTGCCACCATATCCAGCTAATGGATTTTTTTTGAGTGTGTGTATGTATGTGCAGGTACATATGTTCATCAGTTGCATGTGTATGGAAGCAAGAGGACAATTTTGGGTGTTAGCCGTAGGAATGCTAAATATTGCCTTTGAGAAGAGATCTGCCATTGGCCTAAAGCCCACCAATTAGGCTAGGCTGGCGGGGTAGAGAGCGCCAGGCATCCTTTATCCCTGTACCTCCAGAGCCAAGATGGCAGGCATGCACCATCACACCCGGCATTTGTGTGGGTACTGCGAATCCAACTCAGGTCCTCATGCTCACGTGGCGGGCAACTGAGCTATCTTCCTAGTCCTATAAGTTAGCTTTTGAAGACATGAACCAACCCAAACTTAGCCATTTGAAAGAGTCATCATTTCCTTAGTTCGTAATTCTTCCAAAGAACTCTGGGGATGGAATCAGCTAGAGAACTCTGGTCTCATGTATCTGCGGCCGGCTACTGGTCACCCAGGCAGGTTCTGCCGCTCAGCTGGTTGTTGATAGGAACAGTGAGGGTGACTAGGGATCGTGTCCCTCGCCCTTCAGCACAGCAGCCGGAACCATTTCACATGGTCTCAGCTGACAGCGTGTCTCTCCTGCTCATTTACATGGCCAAAGAAGCCACGCAGGAATCCCCGGAAAGGGTGAGCCCAGCTGATAAGGAAGAATCACTGGGGCTTTGGCCACCTCTCACAAATACCCAGGGGCATAACGGGCACTGGGAAGACATTGGCGAGTGAAGGCGTCCGCCCTGTCTTCGTAGAGGCCCCCGTCTATTGTCTATGATCTATGATCAAGCGTTGCAGGGATGTGCCTGCCGAGAGCTCTAAGAGCATGGGTGCAGAATGGCTGTTTACCTGTGGGACACCGGTGTTGATTCCATTAATTGGCACTTGGCACCTGAGACAGGGGATTCTGCAGGCTCAACATGGGACCTATTAACACGCCTTATTGTGACTAGAACTAATTACTAAAATTGGATTCCAACCCAGCCACCCTCAGTCACTTCTCTGTGCCGTGCCAATCCTGTTGAGGAAAGGACAGGCTCAGTTCTGTTGAAATCCTGTTTTGAGAAAAAGTCATTTGTTCATTTGTGTGTTGCCTCTGACTCCCAACTGCATCTGGTGCCCCTGGACCAAAATTATTTGTCCAGAAGGTGACCTGCACTCATCACGGCTTCCAACAAACACGCGGCAAGCCCAAGGGCCAGGAGGCCTGGCCAGAGCCTGTTGGTCGTCCACCTCCCAGATGTCAGAGCCTAGAGACAGAAGGTGATTGTCTCCACCCGGCCTCATCCTTCGGCACTGCAGGGGAACGGCCATGTGGCAGACATGACGGCCCTGCTCTGCCAAGGCGGAGCCCACCACGGAGCCAAAACTTGGAAGAGAAATGGCAAATTCTGGCAGAAAGGCTGAGCGAAGCTCTTCATGGGCTTTGTCTAGATTTTTCATCCTGGAAAATGAGGTTCTTAGTGCTTTATACCCACGCTCAGATTATGCAAGATGCAAGCCAGTCTGTGCATGCTCATGCTAAAACTGCCAGTCAACAAACACTTAGGACAGGCCATAAGAGGGTTCTAAGAACAAAGAGGACCTAGGTGCTGGCCTCAAGGTACCTGTTGGCTATAGAAATATCTAGTAAAGCTTCTTTAGGTCTGAGCTCTCCACTGGGAAAATGAGTTATTTGGAAAGAGTAGGCTCATAAGCAATATGGATGTTGCGCTGGAGTGACATGTCACTGAGTAAAGTGCTTGTCACACAAGCATGAAGACCCGAGTTACATGCGTGCACCCATTTGGTTTGGTGACCCGTGCCTGTATTCCCAGCACTGGGGAGGTAGAGACAGGAGAATCCCCAGCGCTTGCTTAATGCTAGCCAAATCAGTGAACTTGTGTTCAGGGAGAGACCCAGTCTTATAAAACCAAGATGGAGCCGGGTGTGGTGGTGCAGGTGTTTAATCCCAGCACTCAGGGGGCAGAGGTAGAAGGATCGAGGCCACCTTGAAACTACATAGTGAATTCCAGGTCAGCCTGGGCTGGAGTGATACCCTACCTCAAAAACATACATACATACATACATACATACATACATACATACATACATACATACATAAAATGCCTGTATGTGTGTTTAAATTGAAAAAAGAAAACAAGATGCAGAAGCAATAAACACATCTGTTATTGATCTCTGGCCTCCACACACATGCACATACAAACTGTACAAGTACTCGCCCACACGCATATGACCACGCACACACACGCACACACACACACACACACACCAGAGACATGGGATGTTGTTGATGAACAGGATAATCTTACTGTAACTCAGAAGGAGAGAACGTCCTTGAACTCGCAAAATTTTTGCCCAAATTTTAACCAGTATGTTAAAAGTTTGCACGGAGGGTATTTCTTCAGAATCAGAGGAGGAGAAAGTTCTATGTCAGGAAATGAAATTTCATGGCTTGGTTAGGTTTTTATCCGCCTCAGTGCTGACTGAAGAAATGAAGGCAGAAAGAAGGCTTCTGACCTCTCTGGCACCTAACCTTCTACCTCATCCAAGACTCATTCCACGGACCTACTTCCAAGCCCTCCTCTGAGCTGCTTCCTCCAGCAAATGGCACGCTCTTTCTGCATATTGACTTTCTAACTAAGACCCCTTTCCATGAAACCCTAAAGACCCTCACAAAGCCTTCCCTGGTAGTCATGACCTTTCAAGTCCTCTCATATTCATTTCATATGTTTTCCAAAATGCTAAGTGCACAATAGGGACTCAGTAAATATTTGTTGAAAATCAACACAAAGGTAAAATGAGTGGAGGAAAGCTAAAAAGGAGACGAGGGCAGAGGGAAAAAGAGAAGCTGAGAATGAACTGTCATATGTAAGGGTACCCTAGAGAGCCAGCACGACCCCAAAAGAAGAGGTAGAAGCAGCGCCTGTCTGTTGTGTAGCTTCCGCCTCCAATGCCATCACCCTTCTGAGGATGCAGAGCTTTCTGGCCAGGACTGAGATCAAAGCTGCTGCCTTTGCTCCTTCTTTCGTCTGAAATGGGCAGTTATCCAAGGACGGGAAGCAGTGAGGAGACGCAACCAACACAAAAGAGCCCAGCAGAGGGCTGGGGAGAAGGGCAGTCAGTGAGGTGCTCGCTGTACACACGAGGCCCTGAGTCACGTACTCAGCATCTGCATAAAAAGACGTGGAAGCATGCACCTAAAATCCCAGCACTGGGAGGTGGAGACAGAAGTTCTGGGGCAAACTGGATAGCTAGTCTGGGTGAATTGGTGAGCTCCAAGTTCAGTTTGAAAATCTGTCTCAAAAAAAAATAAATAAGGAAGGAAGACAGTGTTGACTCTGACCTCTCCATGCAAGCACATGCATGTATATGCCCATACACACACATACACTATACACACACTCCAAGGAAGACAGAAGTGGACGAAGTAAGAGAAGGAAGAGGAGGAGGGAGAGATAGAAAAGGGAGGGAGGGAGGGAGAAAGGAAAGAAGGACCCAGTGAAAATAGCCACAAACCAAGCAGTGATGTCACCAGTCCCTTCCTCTACCTAACTCCAGATGGTACCCAAGTTTGCTCAACTCAGAACAATAGGGAAGTGTGTCCTCTCTGGCAGTATATGTTACACTGAGTGGTCAGATTTGATGGCTCCAGAAAATTCATCTCAGAGCTGAAGCAGAAAGAGAGGGGGCACACTGCACCACAGAGTCCAGTTGTATCCTGGTATCAGCTTTTTAGACTTCTTTCGAGAGAGTGCACATCACAAAATTGCTGAAAGGAAGGGGTCAGGGGCACCCCGGACAGTAGAGGATTGTCACCCAGCTGGCCCCAGGCCTCACTACTCTGTGAATCATTAAATCCAGGCTTCTTCCTCAACAGACCCCCTTCAGCAGTCTGGAGGCTCCAGCCTGGCGTAGGAGAGAGAGCCTGAGGTGGTGTTTTCATTTTATAGATGGCAAGCAGAGAGGATGGGAAGGTAAGTAAGGAGGCCAGGACCCTAATCATGTAAGTGGCACCCAGGTAACTTCGAGGCACTGTTCTCAAAGCTCTGTCACAACCATTCCTGTCCTCAGCCCTAGAAGCTTCTTCCTTTGTCTCCATGGTGCCTTCAGCTTGCCTCCACGGAGTACTTTCATTGTCTCTAAGGCTAGACCCTGCCTGACTTGTGTTTAATCCTCAGCTCATGGCACAGTGCCAAACTCTTACGAGAACAATATTTATTGAATCAGATTGTACTAACCCTGAAACTTTTGACTCCAAGCTCCTAGCATTAGACGTCTTCTTGCTATATCAGCTACTTCCTCATGGCTGGGACAAAACACCTGGCTGGAAACCACGTCAGGAAGGCTGATACTTGCAAAGGGTAGAGTCCGTCTCAGCAGAGAAGGCATGGCTGGAGCAGGAAGCCTGGGCCACATTATCATACCAGCAGGCAGGAAGTCGAGATGAGAGACCAAGAAAAGCAAACAAGGTCCACCCCCAGTAAGACTCCATCTCCTAAAAGTTCCACAGCCTTTCCAAATATTGCCATTTTACTGGGAACTAAATGTTCAGATACATGAGCCTATGGGGGAACATTTTACATTCGGCTTAAAAGTGGAGAACACTGGCTAGAAAACGTGCTCATTACAGAATCATTGGAGATTGCCTGGTTTTGTGTAGTTATTTCCTCTGAATTGAATATTCCCTCCTAGAGTGACACAGGAAGCCCAAGAAATTTGCAAGGCCCAGGAAGCCCAAGATATTTACAAGGCCCAGGAAGCCCAAGACATTTACAAGGCCCAGGAACTTCATGAAACTTATAAGATTCACAGGGCCCCTCCCCAAGATCATAAGAGCAGTAACAGTGCTGAGAAGGAGAGAGTCTCATCAGTGTAGCTGCCTGCAAGTTGTGCAGGGAGCTGCAGGCATGTAGCTTTTTTGAGCTGTGGCGGGGTTTTCAGTGCCATATCTGCCTCTGAGTCATTTATGCTATCATTTACCCCAACAAGCTCACTGATTCACTAAACTAGACGAGTGGAATCATTTCTCTGGTCTGTCATGATGCCCTATCTAGAGTAAATAGATGTTCATTCATGTGTCCCAGGAAAAGTCACACCTAGAAAATAATGTCAAATATAAAATAAAAATAATAAAAAACAATTTTTTAATTCTCTCTCTCTCTTTAGTGTTCTAAAATTTTTAAAAAAGGTGGCAAGATGGCTTAGTGATTAAGGCACTTGCGTGTGAAGCCTAAGGACCCATGTTCAACTCTCCAGATCCCACGTTAGCTAGACACACAAAGGTGAGGCAAGCACAAGGTTGCACATGCCCATTAGGTGGAACAAGCATCTGGAGTTTGATTGCAGTAGCTGAGGCCCTGGCACACCAATTCTCTCTCTCTCTCTCTTTCTCTCTAAAATAGAAAACAATTTTAAATAGACTAGGATTACTACCCAGAAATAATTACAAGTTATGTTTTTATATATTTCATCCAGCTTTCCTTCCCATAAATATGTATTGAAATATTTTATTACATTTGCTGACATTACAAATAATGATGAAGTACAATGCTTTATTTGGGTGCGTTTGTGGCCATGCATGTGTATGAGCCAGCACAGCACGTCATATGCTCACCTGCAATGGGGGAAGAGACACTCACCTTTGTGGCCAGAGAAGAATGGCAGGTGTCCTGCTCCAGCTCTCCTCCATGCACTTTTGCTTGATCCTGAGTCTCTTACTGATACTGCAGCTTGCTTGTTTTTGCAAGGTCAGGGGATCCCTGGTCTCTGCTCCCCTGCAGGACAGAGGTTACAGGTGCACATAGCTGTACCCAGTTATTTTATGTGGAACCTGGAGACTCAAACTCAGGTAGTTTGGGGCCCCCCAGGCCCTCATGCTTACACAGGAAGTGCACTTATCCACTGAGCTTCCTCTCCATCCCTTTTAATGGGGTTGAAATTGCCATTTCCAGTGGTTCTTGTCATTTCCATTCCAATATTCAAATATATTCCAAATTATAAGTCAAACATATGTAAGTAAATATAGATAAACATTCTAATACTTTAAGTTGAGTAAGATTTTGTAACTTTTTGATGATTAATAAGTCTAAGATGGACATAGTCACACACAACTGTGGGTCCCATACCTAGGAGGTATAGGCAGGAAGATTAAGAGTGCAAGGCTAGCCTCAGCTATGTATAAAGTCTAAGGCCAGCCTGGGCTACATAAAACCCTATCTCAAAAAAGCAAAACAAATAACTATGAGTTTTGCTCAGTAACAAAGTACTTTCCTAGCATGTACAAGGTTCTAAATTGAATCCCCAGTAACACAAATTACTGTTAAATTTTATTCCTGAGAGAATATAGCCTAAGATTCTTTAAAGTGATATTAGGAATACAACACTGAAAGAAATTTTGGGG
This sequence comes from Orientallactaga sibirica, assembly GCA_036365145.1. Taxonomy (NCBI): domain Eukaryota; kingdom Metazoa; phylum Chordata; class Mammalia; order Rodentia; family Dipodidae; genus Orientallactaga; species Orientallactaga sibirica. The sequence continues at coordinate 7,099,226 of JAEOAD010000555.1, read as the reverse complement.
ATTCTCTACCAAAACAAAAATCATCTTAAGAATGGGGAAACCGCAGGGTGTGGTGGCATATGCCTTTAATCTCAGCACTTGGGAAGCAGAAGTAGGAGGATCACTGTGAGTTCGAGGCCACCCTGAGACTACATAGTGTGAATTCCAGTTCAGCCTGAGCTAGAACGAGACCCTACCTTGAAAAAAAAAAAAAAAAAAAAAAAAAGAATGGGGAAACCAAGGCCCAAAAATGGTTTACCCAAAGTTGTACTGATCTTAGATTAACATCGTTGAGAAGAAATCACGAAAAATAAGAAAAATTAAAATTCTTAAGGCCTAGGAAGTATCACATAATACAAAATAAACTGGTTTAAAACATGAGCCATGCTGGCCAAGGGAAAGGGCTTACTTAATGAAGCTTTCCATGGCCGGTTTGCGCCATCTTCCTTGCCACTATTAATGGCTCTTGGGGTCAACCATCATCCCAACATCCGACCCTCACTCCTAGCCAAATTGTTACATTAACACTTTTTTTGTTTGTTTTTTTTTTTTTCGAGGTAGGGTCTCACTCTAGCTCAGGCTGACCTGGAATTCACTATGTAGTCTCAGGGTGGCCTTGAACTCATGATGATCCTCCTACCTCTACCTCCCAAGTGCTGGGATTAAAGGCGTGCGCCACCACGCCCGACTACACTAACATTTTAATTTAAGAAGTGATAACTGAACATCTGTTTGGGGCCAAACACTGTGATAGGTTCTATGGTTAGAGTGGTACAAGTCCTGTCTCAGGGAGCTTCTGCAAAAAGCAGACTCCACACACGAATGAGGAGAGTTAATCAGCAATAACCACTGTGAACAGAATGTTTTAGCCCAGGATGGGGAGAAAGGATGCCAGACTTGAGACCCATGATGACAAAGAATGGCCCCTGAAGGATGGGGAAGAAGGGGCTGGGGGACAATTGCTCACGGTTACAGCACTCAGCTGAGAACAGCCCCCCAGCATGGCTGCATGCTCATAATCCCAGCACTGGGGAGGCCGAGGCCGGGGAGTCCTGGAGTCTGTTGTCTAGCTGGACTAGCTGACTCAGCAAGCTGTGGGTTCGAGGGGTAGACTCCCTCAGTAAATAAGGAAGCATCCAGTGTCGACCCACACACGTGTGAGCACACACACACACACACACACACACACATTCTGCAGTGATGGGAACATCTTTATATTGGGTGTACAGAGAAAGTGGTAGAGATGAGAAACCAAGTTTTAAACTTACTTAATTTTAATTCATTTTCATATAAACAGCTGGATGGAACTAGGGGCTACTGTTTTAGGTAACAGTGTGTGGCTGATCCATTCAGGAGTGACAATAAGGCACACTTGTGTGTTGACAGAAATCAGTACAAAGAGGACTCAAATGGCTACCTAAGTGACTGGATTCTAGAAGGCTCTTGCTTCCATGACCCACTCCATTCTTAAATCTGTTAGGGTGTGATTCACTTTGTGTGTGTGTGTGTGTGTGTGTGTGTGTGTGTGTGTGGTGTTTTTGTTGTTGCTTTTGGTTGTTGTTTGTTTTGGTTTTTCGAGGTAGGGTTTCACTCTAGCCCAGGCTGACATGGAACTGACTCTGTAGTCCCAGGCTGGCCTCTAGCTCACCGCGATCCTCCTACTGCCTCCCAAGTGCTGGGATTAAAGGTGTGCAGCACCACGCCTGGCCCTTATGGCCTTATGGCCAGCTCATGAGCAGCTCCAGGAAAACCGTTCGGATCTCTAGGTGCCTCCGTCTTTCCATCTAGAACTGATTTTGGAATGAGAATGCCTCAGTTCCCAGTCATTAGCTAGCTGACTCTCACATTCCCAGCGGACATGGGCTTTGCAGGATTGTCCAGTAGGAATGTGAGAGTCAGCTCATGTAGACAGTTAAGAACATGGGCTCTGCAGGCTGTCCACTAGGGATGTGAGGGCCATGTAATATAGAGTTAAGAACATGGGCTCTGCAGGCTGTCCACTAGGGATGTGAGGACCATGTAATATAGACAGTTAAGAACATGGGCTCTGCAGGCCGTCCACTAGGGATGTGAGAGTCATGTATGTTAATAACATGGGCTCTGCAGTTAAGAACATGGGCTCTGCAGGAACATGTCCACTAGATGTGAGACCATGTAATATAGACAGTTAAGAACATGGGCTCTGCAGGCTGTCCATGGGCTCTGCAGGCCGTCCACATGGGCTCTGCAGGATGTCCACTAGGGATGTAATATGTGACAGTTAAGAACATGGGCTCTGCAGGCTGTCCACTAGGGATGTGAGAGTCATGTAATATAGACAGTTAAGAACATGGGCCATGTAATAGGAATGTGAGACAGTTAAGAACATGGGCTCTGCAGGCTGTCCACTAGGGATGTAATATAGACAGTTAAGAACATGGGCTCTGCAGGCCGTCCACAGACAGTTAAGAACATGGGCTCTGCAGGCTGTCCACTAGGGATGTGAGAGTCATGTAATATAGACAGTTAAGAACATGGGCTCTGCAGGCTGTCCACTAGGGATGTGAGAGTCATGTAATATAGACAGTTAAGAACATGGGCTCTGCAGGCTGTCCACTAGGGATGTGAGGGCCATGTAATATAGAGTTAAGAACATGGGCTCTGCAGACTGTCCACTAGGGATGTGAGAGCCATGTAATATAGAGTTAAGAACATGGGCTCTGCAGACTGTCCACTAGGGATGTGAGGGCCATGTAATATAGACAGTTAAGAACATGGGCTCTGCAGGCTGTCCACTAGGGATGTGAGGGTCATGTAATATAGACAGTTAAGAACATGGGCTCTGCAGACTGTCCACTAGGGATGTGAGGGCCATGTGATATAGAGTTAAGAACATGGGCTCTGCAGCCTGTCCACTAGGGATTAAGAACATGGGCTCTGCAGACTGTCCACTAGGGATGTGAGGGCCATGTGATATAGAGTTAAGAACATGGGCTCTGCAGCCTGTCCACTAGGGATGTCATGTAATATAGTCAAGAACATGGGCTAATGTTTAGAGTCATGTAATATAGACAGTCAAGAACATGGGCAGCCTGTCCACTGAAATAATGTTTAGCTTTTCGTAACAAAATAATGGGCTAGAGAGATGACTCAGCAGTTAAGGTGCTTGTTTGCACAGCCTGACAACCTGGATTCAATTCCCCAGTATCCACATAAAGCCAGATGCACAAAGTGCAGCATGTGTCTGGAGTTGGTATGCAGTGGCTAGATGCCCTAGTGCACCCATTTTTTATTTCTCTCTCTTTCTCCTTCTCTCTCTTTTTCTCTTCTCTCTGTCTCTCTTTGTTTGCAAATAAGTAAATAACATTTTAATTAAAAATAATTTAACAAGGTTCAATTCTAGTGTACATCAGTCTCTTTTTTTTTTTTTTTTTTTTTTTTTTTTTTTTTGGTTTTTCGAGGTAGGGTCTCACTCTGGTCCAGGCTGACCTGGAATTAACTATGTAGTCTCAGGGTGGCCTTGAACTCTCAGTGATCCTCCTACCTCTGCCTCCCAAGTGCTGGGATTAAAGGCGTGCACCACCACGTCCGGCAGTCTCAATTATTTTAAGTATCAAAATGAAATGAAAATGTTGTTTTGCTGTTTTTGTACTAAGTCTTCAAAATCTGGTATTTTATATTTTATACTTTAGAAACATTCTCAAGCAATGATTCATGTCCTCAGTTGACACATGTAGCTAGTTGTAGCCATACTGGACCACACGATCCTAGAAGATAAGGGGAAGATTAAGTTAAGCTGAGCTGGGTGAGATGGGAACATTCCTGTCTAATTAAGAAGGGTTTGGGGGCTGGAGAGATGGATTAGCAGTTAAGGCACTTGCCTGAAAAGCCAAAGGATCCTGGTTCGAATCTCCAGGACCCAAGTTAGCCAGATGCACAAGGGGGCGCATGCATCTGGAGTTCATTTGCAGTGGCTGGAGGCCCTGGCATGCCCATTCTGTTCCTCTCTCTCTCTCTCTCTCTCTCTCTCTCTCTCTCAAATAAATAAATAAATAAAATATAAGAAGGGTTTTGTTTGTAATGTATTTTGTATAGTCGAGCTGCTACTGTGTGAAGGTTTTGTTTTTTGTTTTTGTTTTTGTTTTTGTTTTTTGGTTTTTCGAGGTAGGGTCTCACTCTAGCTCAGACTGACCTGGAATTCACTCTGTAGTCTCAGGATGGCCTCGAACTCATGGCAATCCTCCTACCTCTGCCTCCCGAGTGCTGGGATTAAAGGCCACCACCGCGCCCAGCTACTATGTGAAGGTTTAAATGGTGATCTATGCTATCCTCTTGTCAAGATCAAAATATCAAATGTTTTAGCATAATTCATTAAAGAACAGTTGAGCTAGAAAGATGGCTCAGTGGTTAAAGGCATTTGCTTGCAAAGCCTGCTGACCCAGGTTCATTTCCCCAGTACCCACATAAAGCTAGATGCACAATGTGGCACATGCATGTGGAATTCATTTGCAAAGGCAAGAGGCCCTGGCATGCCTGTTTATTTTCTCTCTATCTCTCTCTCCCTCTCTCTCACAAACAAATATTTTTTTTAAAGCACAGTCATGGTATATTGTGCATATGTGTGGAGATTGTCTATAAAAAGCTTTTTTTAAAGCACAGGCTCTGGATACAACAAACCATAAGAGGTTGAATTCCTAGTACTACATACTTGCTGGAAGACACGCCCTGAAGTGAACTTCTCAGGGTCTCCATTCCTACATCTGTAATATGGGGATAATAAGTGTATAGGAAATGGTGAGGATTAAATGATGAAATCATTTGGGCACAGTGCCAGCCTGGCATCGGATAGTCATGTCATAAATGTTACATAGGATCACTCATTGTATTTTAAGTGCAGGTCAGAGTCTGGGGCACCCACTGAGGTTTCCAGGGTTTGTGTAGAGAAACCATTTGCATCAGGAATACATGCTAAGGTAATAGACAGTTTATTAAAGAGAAAACACTCCTGAGAATGGGAGTGGGCTAGTGAGCTGGTGAAAGGCACATGCTCCAAAGTGCTGGACCATGAATCTCGTGGCTTTACAGGTCATTTACATAACAGCCATCTTTCCTGTGCACATCGTGGGCTTTTTCTTCACATGTGTTGGTTACATGGAGCCCAGGTTAGGAAGGATTTCCAGTCCCCTGCCAACTAACTTCTTCCATATATTAATCTTTGTGTGTGTATTAAGTATGTGTGCATGTGTGTATGCGTGCGTGTGCGAGCATAGGCCAGAGGCCAACATTGGCGTCTTTGCCTTCCCAGTGGTGGGATTCCAAACATGCTTCTCCAGGCCAAGTATTTGGATCCAACTCATGTCCTCATGCTTGCACAGGAAGCATTCTACCCTGATATGTTCATCTTTTTAATATTTTTTATTTATTTTCAAGCAGAGAGGAAGAGACAGAGAATGAGGGCACCAGCGTCTCTTGCCACTGCCTATGAGCTCCAGACGCATGCACCATGCTTTGTGTGGGTACTGGGTAATCAAACCCAGGCAATCAGGCTTTATAAGCAAGCACCTTAACCATTAAGCCATGTCTCCAGCCCTCATATAGTAATCTGGATGCCTCTCTCCACATCCCTATTCTACCACAATGACAGACGTTAGAGCTTTAGAAGCAACACCATGCCTCATTACTATGTTGGTTTCAAGGACTCTGAGATGCCTAAGAGGTTTGCTTATGGTCTGAAAAGTGGGTGTCTGGTTAATATGCTAACAGGTCCGCTTGGTTTCCAAAAGCAGGGGTCAGGATTAGGGAACAGCACCCCTGGCTTGCAGTGTGTGGCTCCAACCTGGAAGTGGGCAGAAGGCAGGAGTATCTACAGTGTGTCTCAGATAAACATTACGCATCCTTGCTTCATTTCTCCGACTCTTATCTGCCAGTGCTGCCCACTGAAGTCCCAGAGACTAGCTGCGAGCCCTGAGCACGGCTGCCAGAGAAGCTGAGCTCCGCTCGGAACTTCAAATGAGCGCCCCGACCCGCCCCGCCTACTTTCTCCACATAGTGCTTCCAGATAAGTCTCCCTTGCTCCTGATAAAGGCTTTGAAGAAAAACTTGCCTGTTAACAAACCGCTTTTGATTGTGCCTGGGTTTGATCCTTACTTCTCTTTATCCATCAGATCCCTTTAAATGGGTCCTTTCACACTCCTCAGATTAGCCTAGAGGAAAGCCCATGAAACAATGAACCAATTCTCCTCAGATGTGGGGAGCGAGTGGCCAAAAGGGACCCGGGCCCCCTGCAGGGCTATGGGTGGAAAGGGTTGGAGATGCTCCCTGGACGCTGCAGAGGGAAGTCAGCTAGCTTCAAACGTGGTAACCCGGTGAGAAGAGGAGATGCCTCCCTGAGCCCTCTGGTCCAGGAGCACACTCTGCTCAATTTCAGAGGAAGATTATTTCCCTTCTTCTGGATTAACCCAAAGTCACTCCTAGCTTCTCACACACCAGAATCCCCTCCCACAGCAAAAGCAAAACCAGCTGGTGTGATTTGTACAGACGGTGCTTTTCTGAAATTTTTTGTTGAGACAGTTTTTCCTCCAAGGGATTGGCTCTTCTTGTTTGACCTCAAAACTTAGCATAGGCCGGACTAATCCATTGGAATCCTATCCCTGTAGGCACTGATTGGTCCAGTGAAGAGCGTGTGACTCATACAAGACCACAGAGCAGAGAACTCTCCTCTTTCAACAATGAGGCAGCTAGGGCTATGGAGACATTTCGCTGGATAAAGTACTCTCTGTGGAAACATAGGCCCTGAGTTCTGGTCCCCAGAAACCACATAAATGCTGCTGTGGCTGCAGATGCCTGCAACACCAGAGCTGGAAGAGTGGAGACAGAATCCTCTGGAGCTGGCTAGACTAGGTTAATCCACAAGCTGTGGATTCACTGAGAGACTGCCTAAAACAGGAAAAAATGTGGTGGAAAGCAACTGAAGACACCAGAGGCTACCTCTCACCCCCACCCCACGTGACCACCCGTACATGTACACACATACACACCATGGGCACACATTTTTAATAAGTCTTTGAGGTCATGTAAGGATAGTTGGGAGATGAAGATACCGCCAGACTTAAGAACCCTTGGATGCAGCTATGCCCGAATGCCTGAAATTTTATCAGCAACTTTGTACTTCGTGGGTATTTCAGCCACTAAATCATCTTTTTTGCCTGTACAGATTCAAATTGGTTGGTGCTGAGACACTGGGAACAGAGAGGGCATAAACCTGGAATAATAATGTCCAGCTTTCCCTCAGGACTTGTGGCAGAGCCGGATGGAGTGAAAGGGGTACTTTAGCAATGGAACAGACAGGGAAGTTGCACAAAGGATGCGTTCTAGGAGGGATTCCTTTCTGTACATTATAATTTTTAAAGGCTTTTTAAAATTATTTCTTTATTTATTTATGAGAGACAGAAAGACACAGATTAAAAAGAGAGAAAGAATTGTGCATGCCAGGACCTCCAGACACTGCAAACAAACTGCAGACACAACCTTGTGCATATAGCTTTATGTGGGTACTGGGGAATTGAACCTGGGTCCTTACAATTTGCAGGCAAGCGCCTTAAGCCGCTAAGCCATCTCTGGCCCCATTTTTAATTTTTGCGGGTTGTATATTCATGTGGGCCATGTGCACATGTGAAGGTAAGAGGGCAATCTTGGGTGTCAATCCATACATCCACCTTGTTTTCGGACAGGGTCTCCCATTGTTCACGAAAATGCTCACCAGGGGGGCTGGAGGGATAGCTCAGCAGTTAAGGTGCCTGCCTGCAAAACCTAACAACCAGGGTTCAGTTCCCCAAAATCTACATAGAACTAGATGCACTAAGTGGCACATGCATCTGGAGTCCATTCGCAGCAGCTGGAGGTCCTGGTACACCCATTCTGTCTCACTCTCTCTCTTTCTCTCTCTCTCTCTCTCTTCTCTCTCTTCTCTCTCTCTCTCTCTCTTTTCTCTATCTGTTTCTATACTTGCAAATAAATAAAAATATTTTCTAAGAAAAATAAAATTCTCACCAAACTAGCTGACCTGAAAATTTCTGGAAGATTCTCCTGTCTCTACCTTCTGTCTTGCTGTAGACATACCAGCATTACAGACACATGCCATCAAAGTAGCTGGTAGCTTCACTCAGCACAATCCCTCAGCTTCACATGGGTTCTAGGGATCTGAACTCAGGTACTCACACTGGTGAGTGAAGCTCCGTATCCATTGAGCCATCTCCCCAGCCCATCATGTCTATGCCATTCGGCAATAGAGATCTGCAGGTGGAAGTTGCAAGTGGGGGGTCTGAAGCAGGCTTGCTCTCATCTAGTGCTTTAAGATCAAAGCTGGAGCTGGAAGAAAGAAAGACACACTGTTTACAGGGCAAAGAAGAGGATCTGTGAGCGTGGCATGAGTCCAGCAGAAGGGGTGAGAAGGGGCATGCAGGGTCCATCAGTTAGAATTGCATGATTAGGGGCTGAGGAAATAGCCAGTGCTTAAAGACACACTTGCTTGCAAAACCTGTTACCCAGGTTTGATTTCTCCACCACCTTCATAAAAGCCAGACACAAAGGGACACATGCGTCTGTGGTCCATCCCAGCATGCCTATGACAAGGCTGGGAGAAAGTGAAGCTTGCGGGCAGACTGGTTTGCAGCAACAAGAGATTGTCTCGAGGAAGGTGGAGCACAGACAGCTGCTCTGACCTCCACATGTGCGCCATGGTATACACATGTATATGTATTGTTACATACATAATGTATAAACACATACATGCACACATATATACATATACAAATTAGTGAATTAATTAATTTTTTAAAAGAATGGTCTAATTTATTCTTCAGTAATTAAAAAAACCTTAAAATCTTAGTGGTAATAAAGATTTCTTGTCCTAATTCACATCCATCAAAGTAGCTGATCGCTTCACTCAGCACAATCCCTCAGGGACTCCAGCTGACGGATGTCCCATCTGTCATCACAAATGACCACCAGCCATGTCAGGAAAGATGAGCGTGACAAATCAGTCACTAATTCTTACAGCTTCCATGTGCAAAAGGCACTTCTATGTGTTCCTTATGAGCAAAATAAAGCATATCCACACTCAACCACAAGGGAATGAGAAAATACATGTACTCATATGTCCAAAAACATGGAAATGGAAATTTTTAGTGGATAACAATAATGACAACCTCAGAAACAAAAAAGAGAATAAGAGTCAATAGAAGAGAATAGGGAAGACCAGTTAGACTGAATTTTAGAGGTTGGTACTGAAATAGGACAGTGTGGAGCCAAAGGGGTCAGTGTAAAATATAAATAGGGTTGCCGGGTGTGGTGGCACACGCCTTTAATCCCAGCAGTCGGGAGGCAGAGGTAGGAGGATCGCCATGAATTCGAGATCACCCTGAGACTACATAGTGAGTTCCAGGGCAGCCTGGGCTAGAGTGAAACCCTACCTCAAAAAACCAAAAAAAAAAAAAAAAATTACATATATATATATATATATATAGAGAGAGAGAGAGAGAGAGAGAAAGAGAGAGAGAGAGTCACTCATTGCTTTGTTTGCTGGGGGACTAAGTGTGTGTGTGCGTGTGTGTGTGTGTGTGATGTTATTTTGCTTTGTTTTTGAGACAGGAGCTCAGGTAACCCAGGCTGGCCTCAAACACCTTGTGTAGCCAAGGATGACCTTGAGCTTCTGATCCTCCTGTCTCCATCTCCCAAGCGTTGAGATGACTGGCCTGCACCAGCACACCTGGTTGATGCAGTACTGGAGACGGAACCAGGATGCGCACACACTGGCACTCTAGCAGCTGAGCTACAGCCCAGCCCTTGTTTTATTTTTACCACCGCTTCCCTTCCTGCTTGGGAGCATTTCTCCCTTGGTTGTAATCTTGGAGGAACAGTTCTTCCCTCTTGCCACATTCAGAAACCAAGGCATAAGCAAGTGCTCAGGGTGGCTCATGGTCTTTAAATCTAGACTGAGTCAAGGTGGCAAGCATCTTCTCAAAGAAGTGAGATCCATGTAGAAGCATGTGCAGGTGGCAATTGTCCCAAGGGGTGTCCAGGCCCAGCCATTCCTACTGATGGACCATCTTCTGAAACCTTGAAGATGCTCTGCTTGCATCCCACTCCCAAGCCACACTTTTGGTTGGTCTGCAAGCCCAATCCACTTCCAGTACAGTTGTTAAGACAGCTACAGTTGATCTCAGAGACTTGGGTTTGAGATCATTCTTTCCAAATTCACCCAAGGGTGAGGTCTGAGGTGTAATCATAATTAGGCATCTTTGAAGCTGGGAGATGGCTCAGTAAAGTACTTGCCATGTAAACATGAAGACTTAGCCCTATGTCTAAAAACAGTTCTAGTTGAGCATGGTGGTGCATGCTTTTTCTTTTTAAATTTATTTACTTATTAGAGATAGAGAAAGGGAGAGAGAGAGGAATGGGCAGGCCAGGGCCTCTAGCCACTGCAAAGGAACTCCAGACGCATGTGCCACCATGTGCAACTGGCTTACGTGGGTACTGGGGAATCAAGCCTCAAACCAGGGTCCTTAGGCCTCATAGGCAAGCGCTCAGCCACTAAGCCATCTGCCCAGCCCATGTCACATGCTTTTATCCCAACCCTCAGGAGGCAGAGGTAAAAGGATCACCATGAGTTCAAGGCCACCCTGAGACTATACATGAATTCCAGGCTACAATACCCTACCTCAAAAAAAAAAAAAAATCTAGGTATTTCTCAGAAGCTCTCAGGACACGGACCACGCCCCAATGAAGTGGAAGATGAAAACTGGCACCCAAGGCTGTCCTCAGACCTCCACATGCATGCCATGTTCAAGTGTGTACCCCACTCATACATGTGAACACACACACCAAAAATAGTCGCAGTACTGATTTCCTAGGCTACGTCAGATCTGCCCACTTCCAACCTAGTTTTTGAGTTTTCCTAAAGATCAGAACAGGTACTTATTTTTTCATGTATGTGCAAAAAGAGGATGCATGTGCATGGAGAGAGGACAGAGGTTAGAGCCAGAATCCTCTCCACTCACTCTCCACTTTGTTCTTTGAGACAGGGTCTCTCACAAGTTCAGCTACACTAGCTAGCCAGCAAGCCCCAGGGATGCCTTCCCTCAGCACTGGCACTCCAGGCCCGTGCCTCCATGTCTGGCTTTTACTGGGATGTCAAGCATTGAGCTCAGGTCCTCAAGCTCTCACAGCAGGCACTTTACCATCTTCCCCAACCCAGCCCCTCACAGCAGGTCTCTGACAGACGTCAGTGCACTCCTTTCTCTGCTGTAAGCTGACATGATGGCTTGTGTAGTAGACAGCTTCAGGTTCGCTGAGATGAACTTCCAGACCAGGCACAGTTATGAAGGAAGGGATATTATTTATTGAAGCTTACAGATCCAGGGGAAGTTCCATAACGGCAGGAGAAGCGGCCTGCCTTCATAGGACCAGGCAAGAGAGAGAAAAACCAAACAGCCAGCTACACAGCACACAGAGCAAAACTGCAGCCAAAAGCCCAGCACACTTCAGGAACTCCCACTATGCACACTTTGCATATCTTTACAATGGAATCTCAAACCACCACCACACCTTAAGACCAGCCCCCAGTGACATTGCCTCTAGCAAGGTGATTGCAGATACAAACTATAAACTAATAAAACACTGAATATATTGGGGGCCATATATTCAAACTACCACATTAGGTCTCTGACAGACGTCAGTGCACTCCTTTCTCTGCTGTAAGCTGACATGATGGCTTGTTTAAGGGTGGGCGTGGCTGAGCCATAGGGGCCAGGTGTGTGGTAGAACATTACTGCAGATGCTTCTGTGAGGGGATTGCTGGGTGAGATTTATCTCCACTTTGGTGGACTCTGGGTAAAGCAGGTTGCCCTCCGGGGTGTAGGTGCTCTTTATCTGAGCAGTTGAAGGCTTGGACAGAATAAAACACTAACCCCCCAAAGCAATAGGGAATTCTGCAGCACAAGGCCTTTGGACATGGGCTGTTTGTGATGGTGGTGTTTTGAGACAGGGTCTCATGCAGCCCAGTCTGGTCTGAATTCCCCATTCCCCTGCCTCCACACCCCTAAACATGAGGCTCATAGGCTCAAATGTACTCTAAAAAGCAGTGTCTGTCTAAGACTGAAACATATCTAAGAATTCTCAGAAGGGCACTGGGAAGTATACGGTGATTATTATGACTGTCACAATGACCCCCCCCCATTTCCTGGCATTTAGTCAAAGCCGGGCTAGGGATACAGAAAGTCTTGCAACATAGACAGTCCCACATAAGGAAGAGTGACCCACTCCAAATGCCACACCAGCAAGCACAGGTTCTCAGCAGGCGTCAGGGGAGATTTAGAGGATTTCAGTTCCAACAGTTCTTCAAGCCACTACAGACAAGTGCACAATCTAAATGACAACCGTGTTCTTGCTACACAAGCTCAGCTCCAAGCCAAGTCCCTGGCCACCTCTATTTTAACAGATCTCCAAAGCTCCGCCCACTAAACAATTCTAGAGTGTCCACTGAGCATGCTCAGAGCTGGACTTCCAGGAGTGTTAGAGTATGGTCCCTGCCAAGTTCAAGCAGCGTCTCTCAGTAAATATCAGCAGGCATGAGTTGTTTTTTTTAAGGGGTCATGAAAAATAACAACATCAGTCAGGAACACACTTGCTACGCAAGCATCAGGATTTGAGTTCAATCCCTAGAAGTAACATCAAATAAACTGGTTGTGTTGGCACATGCCTATAATGCCAGCACTGGGAGAGGCGGGGGTGGAGATAGGGGAAGCCCTGTGGTCTGCTTGGTGAGCTCCAGGCCAGTGACAGACTCTGTCTCAGAAATAGCCATGGATGGTACCCGAGGGATAAGCCGCTGAGGTTAAACCCACTTGCTGTTCCATTAAGAAAATGAGATCCGCCGGGCGTGGTGGCGCACGCCTTTAATCCCAGCACTTGGGAGGCAGAGGTAGGAGGATCACCAAGAGTTCGAGGCCAGCCTGAGACTACATAGTGAATTCCAGGTCAGCCTGAGCCAGAGTGAGACCCTACCTTGCAAAACCAAAAATAAAAATAAAAATAAGAAAATGAGATCTCAAAATTGCATGTTATCTCTCATTTGTAGATCTTAACTTTTAATGTTAGTATGTATGTACATATGGGCCATGAGACTGAGTATGGGCTTTGAGTGGAGATAGGAGGCCATAGGAGGGAAACAAGAGGTGACAAGGAGGGGAAATGACTCAAGGAAGCACGTGGCATGCTCGCAGAAAGGAGACGAAGTTGGAGGGGAGGGAACAGGAGGGAAGAGAGAAGGGGAAGACAGCTATGTTTCTGTGTGCTTCTTGAGAAAAAGAAACCCTATATGAAAATCTGACCAATATATTTGGTTTGGGATATTCTCTTTGAATTTTATTTTATCAGTAAGTGTTACATAAAATGCATCTTGTTTTGAAAAACAAAGAGAGAAAAATGAGATTCCTGACACCAAATCATCTTTTATATTAGAATTAGGAAGATTAGAACTCCATCTTCCTCCTTCCCATCTTCCTAGTAGCAAAGCCACTTGGACAGAAAAAAGACCTTTATCCTTTATCAACATGTGCTTGCAAGAGGTTGTAGAGTCCTGTTCTGAAATACCGATTCCCGGGCCTAGAGCTGGTGTTTCCCTCACACTTCCTGCAGTGCTGGTTCTGTGTAAAGCAAAGGACTCTGTGAGGTAACGGAACCCCAGTGCGTGTGCCATCCCTGTTACAGGGACCCTAATCTCGAGAAGACCTGAGAAGAAGAGAGGAAGGAAAGGGGGCAAGGTACGTTTGTGGTCATTAGTTTTTCCACTTTCCTCTCCCACCCCTTTTCCTCTTCCCTGGAATCTCTCACAGTGAACTAATTCTTTGTGATGGATGGTGGCCTGCAGGTAAGGGGGAACCCTGCCTTGGTTTCATATTCCCTTGTCTGTCACCCAAAGCATTCTAAAATGCTGTCTCGAAGGAAAGCTGGCATAAACCTGAAAATCTCAAATACCCGGGCAACCCGTGTCCACGGGGCTCGTGCTTCCTGTCCCTCTTATATTCACAAGCTGGGGAGTAACCTGGCTACTGCACCCTGACTTCTCAGAGCCAGTCAGAAAAGAATGAGCATGGAGCCCATCCCTGTCACGCCGTGGAAGCTGTGAACATTTTCACTGCACGTACAACGGACCATCAACTCCTAAGCACATCTTTGTTTTTCCTAAATAGACGCATTATCCGTCTGATGCTGAAATGGCATCTGTGCTGGGTGTAATTTCCATGCTAGTTTGGCACCATCAACTGCCTTTGATGACACCAGGGACTGCTTCTTTGTCATCTCCTCCTTCCTTCCAGCTGCAAGGCCCAGATGTCAGGTTCAGGAATGCACTTTTCTCTGGCAGGCATATCTGGCTTCTCTTGGCAGTCCCGAAGTTGGTGGCTATTGTGAGCGTGCCAACAAAATAGTACCAGATCACACTAAAGACGGGACTCAGATGTTTTTTGTGAAAAGGGAAAAACAGAGTTTGAATTAGGGGGGTGTTGGTAGGGGTGGGCGGCAGACATTTCTTCTGCCTCTAATTGTAAGCCAGGCAAGTGGCAGGCGGGGCCTGAGCACGTTCTGAGCCCTTCCATTCTGCTGCTCCTGTACTTGTTTCCTCTCGACAGCGGTTTCTCTCCCCACTGCACGTCTGAAACCAGCAGCTAAGTAAGGAAGGGTCTGCTTCAGTTAATCAAATGTAGATGGGTGACAGGAGAGGAAGAGTTCAAAGAGTTCAAAGTCATCAAAGGCTACATGAGACCCTGTCAGAAGAAAGAGAAAGAAAGAGAGAAAGAAAGAAAGAAAGAAAGAAAGAAAGAAAGAAAGAAAGAAAGAAAGAAAGAGAGAGAGAGAGAGAGGGAGGGAGGGAGGGAGGGAGGGAAGGAAGAAAGAAAGAAAGAAAGAAAGAAAGAAAGAAAGAAAGAAAGAAAGAAAGAGAGGGGGAGGGAAAAAGGAAGAAAAAAGAACACGAATGGAGATGAAGAGCTGACCTATGCACTAACCCAGCCTGGTTTATGCTAAGTTTGTATCCAGAAGGTTTTTGAATGAGGCGTCAACTCAAAGAACCATGTCCCAAAGCTACTGTGGGTACCACAGGAGCTAAGAGAATCTCTAGTACGGCTACCTTATACTGTTTCTTTTTATTTATTTATTTATTTATTTATTTATTTATTTATTTATTTATTTATTTTTCCTTTCCAGGCAGCTGGGCTAAGCTGGGCAGTTGTGTGGGGAACAGAGTTTGAAGTTTCCCACGAACAAACCACAGGGCACTAAGTGCCCAGCCAGCTGGACCTCGCCACACACTCAGTGAGCCACACACTCAGACGCTCCCAACACTTCAAAGCACTTCGCTGAGACGTATGAGATTGTGTCTCCTAAGCCAAAATTCAGGTTGTCCAGTGTTTTTAGAAGCTGTCACCTAAGTAAGGTACCAACAACGGAGTCACCGTTCCACCCAAATCCAAAATTAGTGAGTTCACTGGGTTTACTTATAGAGCACAGGAGAGGGGTCATTTACAGCTACATCGTCGCAAAATCCCACCCCATAGTTCGGCCGCCTATCCTTATTAAGTCAATTAAATAAATAGTGAAAATCAGAAAAGGGCTTCAAAATGGTCACATTGGGAAGAGGGTCAAAGAGATTCAGTGACCATCCCTACCCTTGAGTCCATCTTCAGGACCCCGATGTGAGGTCACTAGTCCACGGAGCTGAGCAGTCCTGGTCAAGGTGCTCTCCTGCCCCTCACAGTCTAAGCTCCATCCTTCCTGCAAGGTGGTCTGACAAGTTATCAGAACTGTGCAAAATCTTTCAGAGGCAAGTTCCTCCTCGGGCTGGTACCCGGCTTCAGCCTTTTTCTTCTCCCAGCGTGAATTTCCTGGGGAAACCCCAGTTTCTTGAGGTGTTTGGTTTTTAGTTGTCTAATGGACAGGGAGGGGCATGGGCAGCTCTTTAGAGGATCTTCACACCTGGCAGGGTGGTCACACCACCGTGGATGGAGACTTCACGGGGGCTGCATCGCGGAGTCACCCTTTTAGTTAACCTCCCACTTCCAATATCCTCTGCATCTCCCAGGATCACTTGTAGCTGGGGAGGGGGGAGGAATACTTACTGGAATCCCACGTGAGGGCACCGCAGTCTTCCCCTCCTCCTCCACTAGGGAATGTCAACAGCCCGCTGCCATAACCCTAACCCTGGCTATCGCTGCATGATTCTGCTCAGTTAGTTGTCATTTATGCCGGGAGGGGGAAAGCCACACTATAGCAGGAACACAAGGGAATTTGGTGCCCATAGATTCACCAGTTTACAGTCACATCATCCCATTTTGCTGTGACATCTCACTGTCTGGCCAGTGTGCATTTACAGTGTGTCTCTGTCTCATTCAGGGGACACTGCTATAACAAAAACATCATAGTCTGGTGTCTCAGTCTGTTTTTTGTCACTATGACAGAATACCTGAGAGTAAGCAAATGATAACACAGAGAGGTTTGTTGCG
Organism: Orientallactaga sibirica; assembly: GCA_036365145.1. Lineage (NCBI taxonomy): Eukaryota > Metazoa > Chordata > Mammalia > Rodentia > Dipodidae > Orientallactaga > Orientallactaga sibirica. The sequence goes on along the minus strand of JAEOAD010000555.1, from coordinate 7,082,712 downwards.
GCTCACTGTTCTGGAGGCTGGGAAGGTGCTGGGATCTGTCTAGCTTTGGGTAAGAGCCCTGTTCAGCTTCAACACGTGGAAGAAAGTGAAAGGGCCAATGGGGACATGTGATGGAGAATGGAGACGAAACAATCCACGTTATTACAGCCAGGTTTCATGAGGCAAGAGCTCGCTCCTGTGGAAAAACACCCATTCTTAAAGACCAGCATGCGCTTGACACCAATACACTGGGACCACGTTAGTCAGGACTCCCTGGAGGAGCAGAACCAGCAGAAGGAAGATACACATTGGGGAGGGGGTGCTGGAGTAGGGGCTGCACTCTCAGTCCACCAAGCCCATCCACCACCGTGGGTCAGCTCCTCCATTCTTGCTTTTCATGCTAATGTTCCTGAGTGAGGAGCGGGCTCTCAGGGTCTCTCCGTGTCTTTTGTTTTTTCCTGATCACACGCAAGAACGTTCTCTTTTACCCACAGTTATTTGTCTGCCGTAGCTGTGCTGCATGTCACACAGAGAGCAGAACGCGGCTGCTTCCTTTGTGAAGCTGGGCTGGGCTGGGCTTTGTGTCTATTTTTGGCCATTTATCCTCAAAAATGGCTGTCAAATTTCCTAACTACTTCTAGAGATTGAAGCCAGGTCCTCATGCATGCTGGGCAAGCACCCTACCACTGAGCGTCCCAGCCCCCCGCCAGCTCACCAGCACTTTCTGCCACGTAGTCTCAGTTCTCTAAGCTCTTCAGTCTCGGTTCATCTTACCTTGTTCCCGCTTTAGCACATGACCCATGTCATACATTTTAAATGTTTATGCTGTAGCATTTTTCTATGTCTGGCACTATTTTAGTGCCTCTTCCATAAGGCTTACAGTTGAGTTGTGGGCGGATCCTAAACACATGAAAAGCATGTGTTCACATCCATGTTTATTGCAGCACTATTCACAATAACCAAGATTTGGAATCAGCCTAGAGGCCCATCAACAGATGAATAGATAAAGAAAATGTGAGATGTCTATATACAATGGGACTTGATTCAGACATAAAGGAGAATGAAATTATGTCATTTGCAGGAAAATAAATGGAACTGGAGACATTTTAAGCAAAATAAGCCAGATTCAGGAAAACAAGTAGTGCATGTCTTCTCTCATATAATGAATATATATATTTTTTTTTTTTGGAGGTAGGGTCTCATCTAGTCCAGGCTGACCTGGAATTCACTATGTAGTCTCAGGGAGGCCTTGCACTCATGGTGATCCTCCTACTAAGCCCAGCTTGAATCAATATTTTAAAATACATGTATAAGGTCTGGAGCCATGGCTCAGCAGTTAAAGGCACTTGTTTGCAAGGGCTGTCAGCCACAGGTTCAATTCCCCAATTCCCAAGTAAAGTCAGATGCACAAAGTGGCACAGGCATCTGGAGTTCATTTGCAGTGAGTGGCAGGAGGCCCTGGCATGCCCATACTTTCACTTCCTCTCTTTCTAACTGCCTCTTTCTCTCTGTCTAAATAAATAAATATTTTTAAAATATGTGTGGAGCCGGGCGTGGTGGCACACGCCTTTATCCCAGCACTTAGGAGGCAGAAGTAGGAGGATCACCGTGAGTTCAAGGCCACCCTGAGACTACATAGTGAATTCCAGGTCAGCCTGAGCTAAAGTGAGACCCTACCGTCGAAAAAAAAAAAAAGTGTATATAAAACATGACTGCAGAAGGGGGACTTTTTCAGGGGAGGCAAGGGACCAACAAGAAAGGGAACAGGGAAGGTAATGAGTAATGAATATGAGCAAATAACAATGATATTCATACATGAAAATGTCACAATAAAATCCATTGTTTTTAAATATTTTATTTATTTATTTAAGAGAGAGAGAAAGAGGCAGATAGAGATAAACCATGAGTGTGCCAGGGCACCTGGCCACTGCAAACAAACTCCAGACACATGCTCCACCTTGTGCATCTGGCTTACATTAGTCCTGGGGAGTTGAACGGGCGGGGGGGGGGTCCTTTGGCTTTGCAGGCAAGCGCCTTAACAGCTAAGCCAGCTCTCCAGCTCTAAATCCATTGTTTTTATCAAAGTAAAAAATAATTATAAAGAGAAAATATGCCAGGCACTCTTCTGTGTCATTCTAGATCTGCTCCTGTCCAAGTTGTTCTGACTTCTGAGGCCAATCTCAATTTATTTATCAAGTGACCCCTGACCTCTGAGGGACAGCAGCAGGTGACGGGGGTCAGAATGGCGCCCCACTACAAAATGGCCATTGGTAGTGACTATCATTCTCTGCTGAAGGCCAGATCTCATCATGAGAGTCCCCTCTATCACAGCCACGCTGTCTCTGGGCTCCAGGATCAACCTCCTTTCCTTGTCACTTCAGAACCATCTAGTATTCCTTAAAATAGCTTCCCACCAGGGGCTAGGAAGATGGCTCCGTGAATCAGAAAGCTTGCTGTGCAAAGAGGAGGAGTGGAATTAGATCCACAACACCCACATAAAAAGTGGAGCCTGGTCATGCCTGCCTGGGAGCTCAGCACTGAGTGGAGTGGAGACAGGAGGATCACTGGAGCTCACTGGTCAGCCAGTGTCACTGAAAAATGGTGAGCTCCGGGGTCAATGAGGGACCACCTCGGGGCAGAAGAGATGGAGGACATCTGATGTCCTCCTCTGGCTATCGTACATGCGTGCATGGACAGATCCACCTGTGCAAACAAACATACATACATATACCACACACACAGTGTCACACTGCTGCCAAACCCTGGCTACTTCACTAACCCTGTCTGATTCTCTTAATTCTGTCCGCATTTGTTAAAACAGTTTCTTTGTTATATTTTCTAGAGAAACAAGCAAATGAATATATATTATAAAAGGAATTTATTACACTGGTTTATACAGCATGGGCTGGGTAGCGTGCAGAGGGGGCTGGGAACGCCTGCAGCTCCTCCGCCCATGCGTCTGGGCGCCTCGCAGTTCCCGTCTAGCGCTGAAGGCCTGAAGGTTCCCAGAGCTCTGCTGGTTTTCAGTTCCCGTTGGAAGGCTGAAGAAGCCGGGTTCTGACGTCTGCCAAGCAAATGGGTAGATGCACTTACAGCAAGGATAAAGGCACTGACTTTTCCTGGAACCTCTCTGCACTCAGGCTACCCCAGGAAGAGCTGCCCACTCTGGTAGCAGGTCTTCCTCCCTGGAAGCCCCTCACAGACCTGCCCGAGACGCACCACTCACTCCTAATCAGATCAAGGTGACAGCAGAGATTAGCCACCACAATTAAAGTACCTCTAAGGTGTGTGCTATCTATTTCCTCCCTGGATCCTATTTACTGTACAATGATAAAGTACAATGAGGAATATAAATAAAGATCATATATATATGAATATAAATAAATATATATATATATATATATATATATAACAGAACAGGAGCATAGGAAGCAAGGTATATGATAGGACAAGAGTGCACTGTGACAGATGGAGCCGCGAGCACAAAGATCCTAAGGTGAGCTACAAGAAGTCAAAGGTGCGAGCAGAACAAGAACAGAGATAACACTAGGAAATAACCAAAGGCCAGAACAGGTAGTTCAGTGTAGACCACGGTCCTTTCGACTGTATTTCGAAGGAAAGGAGAAGCAATTGTAGAGCTTGAAGAGGAAAAATGGCATATGACTGGATTCAAAAGATCACTCCAGGGATGGAGAGATGGCTCAGTGAGCGAAGCACTTGCCAGGCACAGGACAAGGACCCGAGTTCAGACCCCTAGCACCCATGTAAAACGCTATGTATGGTGATGGCAGTGCATGCGCTTACCAGCAAGGGGCAAGGGCAGCAGGGACAAAGGTAGTGAATTTTCCTAGAACCTCCCTGCTCTCGAATCTGCCCGAAACCTCGGGCTGGCGAGGGAGAGCCACAAGGATCCTTCGGGCCGGCTGGCCACCTAGTCTAGCTGTAGTGAAGATCCCCAGGCGCAGGGAGAGAGCTGGTCTCCGAAATAAGATGAGGAGAGATTGAGGAAATACCCAGTGTTGACGTCTAGCCTCCACATGCACACATACACAGATATACATACACATCCGAACATGCACACACACGTGCATGCACAGCACACACTCATCCAGATATCCAATGGAGAGTGCACAAGAGAGAGGCAAAAGCAGACACAGGGAAACCATTACAGGTGACAGCAACATCAACTAAAGGAGGACAGTGAGAAGCCAGGAGTTTCTTTTTGTAAATGTTAATTTGGGATGTGTATCCTACGTCCAAGGAGATGATGAAGGCAAGGGGTTTTCAGCTTTGGAGTTTGGGGAGGAGGTCTGGATGCAGCTATAAATTAGAACATTATCAGTTTATAAGTGGTGTTTAAAGTCCTAGGACTTCATGACATCATATTGTGAGTGAGTGTCTTTTGGAAAGGATGAGACCCAAGCCCACCACCCTTTAGGGTTTGGAGGCTCTGGCAAAAGAGACTGAAGGAGGTAGGAAGAGGATTCAGTGGGTAAAAGCACTTACTACGCAGGCATGAGAACTTGAGTTCCACCCCTTGTTCTCATGTAAAAATAGGCATGGTTGCGGGCGTGGTGGCACCCACCCTGAGACTACATGTGAATTCCAGGTCAGCCTGGGCCAAAAACCCTACCTCGAAAAACAAAAAAAAAAAAAAATAGGCATGGCCACACACACATCTGTAGCCCCAGAGCTGAGGGGACAGAGGCAGGAAGATTGCTGGGGCTCCTTAGTCAGCCAGTCTAACCCAAAAAAACAACACAAGCTCCAGGCTCAGTAAGAGATTCTGTCTCAGGGAAATAAAACAAAAGAGCCATAGAGGAAGACTCCCAACATCCTTCTCTGGCCTCTGCATGTGTGCTCGTGAGAACACACACCAACTTATACACCTCCACACACACAAAAACCACATAAACACACTGAAGGGAAGATAGAAAGAGAGACAAAGGAAGGAAGAAAGGAAGAAGTACAAAAGGACAAAAAGAAGAAAGATGGAGGAGAAAGAAGGAAGGGGCCGGGTGTGGTGGTGCACACACTTTAATCCCAACATTAGGGAGGCAGAGGTAGGAGGATCACCGTGAGTTCAAGGCCACCCTGAGACTACTTGTGAATTCCAGGTCAGCCTGAGCTAAAGTGAGACCCTACCTTAAAACCAAAAAAAAAAGGAAGGAAGGAGGGAGGGGGGAGGGGAAAGGAAGGGAAGGAAGGAGGAAAAAAAGAAAAAAGAAAGAAAGAAAGAAAGAAAGAAAGAAAGAAAGAAAGAAAAAGAGTTTCAAGCTGGGCATAGTGGCACAAACCTATAATCTCAGAACTCAGGAGGTAGAGGCAGAAGGATCAGGAGTTCAAGGTCATCCTCAGATACATAGTGAGTTCAAGGCTAGCCTGGGCAACTGAAAACCTTTCTCAAACTTGCCCCTGCCTTCAAAAAAAAAATGAAAATGTCACAATAAAATCCATTGTTTTTAAATATTTTATTTATTTATTTAAGAGAGAGAGAAAGAGGCAGATAGAGATAAACCATGAGTGTGCCAGGGCACCTGGCCACTGCAAACAAACTCCAGACACATGCTCCACCTTGTGCATCTGGCTTACATTAGTCCTGGGGAGTTGAACGGGCGGGGGGGGGGGTCCTTTGGCTTTGCAGGCAAGCGCCTTAACAGCTAAGCCAGCTCTCCAGCTCTAAATCCATTGTTTTTATCAAAGTAAAAAATAATTATAAAGAGAAAATATGCCAGGCACTCTTCTGTGTCATTCTAGATCTGCTCCTGTCCAAGCTGTTCTGACTTCTGAGGCCAATCTCAATTTATTCATCACGTGACCCCTGACCACTGAGGGACAGCAGCAGGTGACGGGGGTCAGAATGGCGCCCTACTACGAAATGGCCATTGGTAGTGACTATTATTCTCTGCTGAAGGCCAGATCTCATCATGAGAGTCCCCTCTATCACAGCCACGCTGTCTCTGGGCTCCAGGATCAACCTCCTTTCCTTGTCACTTCAGAACCATCTAGTATTCCTTAAAATAGCTTCCCACCAGGGGCTAGGAAGATGGCTCCGTGAATCAGAAAGCTTGCTGTGCAAAGAGGAGGAGTGGAATTAGATCCAAACACCCACGTAAAAGTGGAGCCTGGTCATGCCTGCCTGGGAGCTCAGCACTGAGTGGAGTGGAGACAGGAGGATCACTGGAGCTCACTGGTCAGCCAGTGTCACTGAAAAATGGTGAGCTCCGGGGTCAATGAGGGACCACCTCGGGGCAGAAGAGATGGAGGACATCTGATGTCCTCCTCTGGCTATCGTACATGCGTGCATGGACAGATCCACCTGTGCAAACAAACATACATACATATACCACACACACAGTGTCACACTGCTGCCAAACCCTGGCTACTTCACTAACCCTGTCTGATTCTCTTAATTCTGTCCGCATTTGTTAAAACAGTTTCTTTGTTATATTTTCTAGAGAAACAAGCAAATGAATATATATTATAAAAGGAATTTATTACACTGGTTTATACAGCATGGGCTGGGTAGCGTGCAGAGGGGGCTGGGAACGCCTGCAGCTCCTCCGCCCATGCGTCTGGGCGCCTCGCAGTTCCCGTCTAGCGCTGAAGGCCTGAAGGTTCCCAGAGCTCTGCTGGTTTTCAGTTCCCGTTGGAAGGCTGAAGAAGCCGGGTTCTGACGTCTGCCAAGCAAATGGGTAGATGCGCTTACAGCAAGGATAAAGGCACTGACTTTTCCTGGAACCTCTCTGCACTCAGACTACCCCAGGAAGAGCTGCCCACTCTGGTAGCAGGTCTTCCTCCCTGGAAGCCCTCACAGACCTGCCCGAGACGCACCACTCACTCCTAATCAGATCAAGGTGACAGCAGAGATTAGCCACCACAATTAAAGTACCTCTAAGGTGTGTGCTATCTATTTCCTCCCTGGATCCTATTTCTTACACATGTACAATGAGGACAATAAAGATCATATATATATGAATATAAATAAATATATACATATATATATATGAACAGGAGCATAGGAAGCAAGGTATATGATAGGACAAGAGTGCACTGTGACAGATGGAGCCGCGAGCACAAAGATCCTAAGGTGAGCTACAAGAAGTCAAAGGTGCGAGCAGAACAAGAACAGAGATAACACTAGGAAATAACCAAAGGCCAGAACAGGTAGTTCAGTGTAGACCACGGTCCTTTCGACTGTATTTCGAAGGAAAGGAGAAGCAATTGTAGAGCTTGAAGAGGAAAAATGGCATATGACTGGATTCAAAAGATCACTCCAGGGATGGAGAGATGGCTCAGTGAGCGAAGCACTTGCCAGACACAGGACAAGGACCCAAGTTCAGATCCCTAGCACCCATGTAAAACGCTATGTGTGGTGATGGCAGTGCATGCGCTTACCAGCAAGGGGCAAGGGCAGCAGGGACAAAGGTAGTGAATCTTCCTAGAACCTCCCTGCTCTCGAATCTGCCCGAAACCTCGGTGCTGGCGAGGGAGAGCCACAAGGATCCTTCGGGCCGGCTGGCCACCTAGTCTAGCTGTAGTGAAGATCCCCAGGCGCAGGGAGAGAGCTGGTCTCCGAAATAAGATGGGGGGAGATTGAGGAAATACCCAGTGTTGACGTCTAGCCTCCACATGCACACATACACAGATATACATACACATCCGAACATGCACACACACGTGCATGCACAGCACACACTCATCCAGATATCCAATGGAGAGTGCACAAGAGAGAGCAAAAAGCAGACACAGGAAACCATTACAGGTGACAGCAACATCAACTAAAGGAGGACAGTGAGAAGCCAGGAGTTTCTTTTTGTAAATGTTAATTTGGGATGTGTATCCTACGTCCAAGGAGATGATGAAGGCAAGGGGTTTTCAGCTTTGGAGTTTGGGGAGGAGGTCTGGATGCAGCTATAAATTAGAACATTATCAGTTTATAAGTGGTGTTTAAAGTCCTAGGACTTCATGACATCATATTGTGAGTGAGTGTCTTTTGGAAAGGATGAGACCCAAGCCCACCACCCTTTAGGGTTTGGAGGCTCTGGCAAAAGAGACTGAAGGAGGTAGGAGAGGATTCAGTGGGTAAAAGCACTTACTACGCAGGCATGAGAACTTGAGTTCCACCCCTTGTTCTCATGTAAAAAATAGGCATGGTTGCCGGGCGTGGTGGCGCACGCCTTTAATCCCAGCACTTGGGAGGCAGAGGTAGGAGGATCGCCGAGAGTTCAAGGTCACCCTGAGACTACATAGTGAATTCCAGGTCAGCCTGGGCCAGAGTGAAACCCTACCTCGAAAAAACAAAAAAAAAAAAAAAATAGGCATGGCCACACACACATCTGTAGCCCCAGAGCTGAGGGGACAGAAGCAGGAAGATTGCTGGGGCTCCTTAGTCAGCCAGTCTAACCCAAAAAAACAACACAAGCTCCAGGCTCAGAAAGAGATTCTGTCTCAGGGAAATAAAACAAAAGAGCCATAGAGGAAGACTCCCAACATCCTTCTCTGGCCTCTGCATGTGTGCTCGCAGAACACACACCAACTTATACACCTCCACACACACACAAACCACATAAACACACTGAAGGGAAGATAGAAAGAGAGACAGAGGAAGGAAGAAAGGAAGAAGTACAAAAGGACAAAAAGGAGAAAGATGGAGGGAGAAAGAAGGAAGGGGCCGGGTGTGGTGGCACACACGTTTAATCCCAACACTAGGGAGGCAGAGGTAGGAGGATCACCGTGAGTTCAAGGCCACCCTGAGACTACCTTGTGAATTCCAGGTCAGCCTGAGCTAAAGTGAGACCCTACCTTAGAAAACCAAAAAAAAAAAAAGGAAGGAAGGAGGGAGGGAGGGAAAGGAAGGGAAGGGAAGGAAGAAAAAAGAAAGAAAGAAAGAAAGAAAGAAAGAAAGAAAGAAAGAAAGAAAGAAAGAAGAAAGAGTTTCAAGCTGGGCATAGTGGCACAAACCTATAATCTCAGAACTCAGGAGGTAGAGGCAGAAGGATCAGGAGTTCAAGGTCATCCTCAGATACATAGTGAGTTCAAGGCTAGCCTGGGCAACTGAAAACCTTTCTCAAACTTGCCCCTGCCTTCAAAAAAAAAAAAAAAAAAAAGTGTTTCCAAAAACTAGAACATGCAGAGAATCCTCTCAGTGGAGATGATGGTAGACACTGAGGAGACTCAAAAACATCACAGCATAAAATAAAAGGCTGTCAAGAAAGCAACACTGCAAGAGATTTCTGCCAGGGCTCAAGGAACACTGCAGAAAAGGGGGCGGAAAGGATGTGGGAGCCACAGGATGCATAGACATACTTTGGGGCACTGTCCTTCGACATGAACAGACTAGTGCATTCATGGCCCCCCAGAGATTACTGATGCCTTCACAAGGCAAGGATGGTTCTGAGCCCATCGATACTTTGACAAGGGGGATGGGGGAGGACAAAAGGAAAGAGACGACAAAACAGAGGAAGGACTACCTAGAAAGAAAAGGTCCTCAGGAATGGAGGAAGAGGGGACTAAAAAAGATAAAGCGACAGGAACATGTTCAAATAACTGTATATTCATACACTAAAGTTCTCAATAAAAATGTAAAAAAATAGTTCTTGTTTAAAATCAGGGCATGGTCAACAAAGGGGGCCTCAGAAGGCCTAAAAATTGATCATGGCCTCTGGCAACACAGCACTAACTTGTGGGTTTGAAGGGAATTGTTTTGGTGGGTGATAGAGATGAAGTCTGGTTTAAAGGAGTTTAGGGGAGGGCATAAAACAAGGAAATGAAGGCTCTACTGTAAAAGGGGAAACACACTGAGGACATGGCTAGAAGGGGACACTGGATCAAAGAATATTTTGTTGTATTTTTATTTGCAGGTTGATGGAACTGGTCCCATAAGGAGAAGGACGTTATCACGTGGAAAGTAATTGTGCATAGCGAGAGACCCTCCTCTATCTGCTCACCCACCACTCTAGGAGGGGATACAGGGAAGGTGGATGTGGGTAGAATGTATAGGTGTTTAAGATGGTGGGGGCTGATAGAACGATATTACAGCTGCTTCTGGATTTTTAGTGAGAAGTAAGAAGCAAGGTCCTGATCTGAGAATAAGTAAGAAGATGGTTTGGAGAGAGAACGTGTCATTGGCTAAGAGAGTGGGGCTGGGGCGACGGCTCAGTCAGTAAAGTGTTTGCCTTACAAGGATGAGGACCTTACTTCAATCCCCAGAACCCATGTAAAAATGCCAGGCCTGGTGGCATACTCCTGTAAGCTTAGTGCTAGAGAGGTGAAGGCAGGAGAATTACTGAAGCTTACTGGTTAGCAGCCTACTTGGCTAGCTCCAGGCCCAATGAGACACCCTGTTTAAAAAAGAGGGGGCTGGGGAAATGGCTTAGCCATTAAGGCATTTGTCTGTGAAGCCTAAGGACCCTGGTTTGATTCCCCAGGAACCATGTAAGCCAGATGCACAGGGGCACATGTGTCTGGAGATCGTTTGCAGTGGCTGGAGGCCCTGGCGTGCCTGTTCTCTCTTTCTCTCTGCCTCTTCCCCCTCCCCTCAAATAAATAGATAAAATATTTTAAAAAAAAAAAAAGATGGTATTTAATCCCAGCACTGAGGCAGAGGTACAACACACAGAGGCTGTCTTCATAGTTAATTCCAGGTCAGCCTGGACTAGAGTGAGACCCTACCTCGAAAAACAAAAAAAAAAAAAAAAAAAGTAGATGGTATTTCTGAGGAACAACACACAAGAGGCTGTCTTCTGGCCTCCCTCCACTCACACACATGCATGCACATTACATACAAACAAGCACAAACATGCACGCCCAATACATATAAACAAGCATTTAAAAAGAGAATAAGTGATGGAAAAGTGAGTTGATGAGGGCATTTGAATCCCCTTAGAGCCGTGGTCACACTGACAAGCCAATTTCACTGTCTGTGCCGTCTCGGCTGCGATCACCCCACACGCCGCTGCCTGTTCCTTAGGAACCATTCCTGCCTCAGTGATCATCCTCCATACACGCCTTACTTTTTCCTGTGTGTGCGAGGAACGGGAACTACGCTGAGGGCCTGTGCGCATTATGCAGCTGCTTTACCAGTGAGCTACACCCCAGCTGTGATTGACAAGATCTAGAATCATCCAGAAGCAAAGCTCTGGCCACGTTTGTGAGGAAGTTTCTAGACAGGCTTAATCGAGGTAGAAACATCCACCCTCTCTATGGGTGGCCCCATCCTGTGGGCTGAGGTCCTCAGGTTGAATAAAAAAGTAAAAGTGAGCTAAGCACCAGCATTCTTCTGTCTGCTTCCCGACTGCACATCAGTGTGACCAGATACCTGCCACCTAGCCTTCCCACCGTGATGGACTATACCCTCCGACTATGAGCCAGAATAAACCCTTTCTTCCTTAAGTTGCTTTTTCCAGGTATTTTGTCATAGCAATGAGAGAAACAACTAATAGCCAGCCGTCTCTTGGCATATTGCAGACATTTATGTGTCCTGTGATACTGTGCATGCTAGACAAGTGTTCCACCACCAAGATACATGTTCATCCAACTCTTGACACATAAAAGGCTATTTTCCGGGGGCTGGAGAGATGGCTCAGCTGTTAAGGCATTTGCCTGCAAAGCCAAAGGACCCTGGTTCGATTCCCCAGGACCTACATAAGCCAGATGCACAAGGTGGCGCACGCGTCTGGACTTGGTTTGCAGTGGCTGGAGGCTCTGGCGCGCTGATTCTCTCTCTCTCCCTCAAATAAATAAATTAATTAAATTAAATATTTTCAGAGGCTATTTTCCAAGCCCTGTAAGTTTGGAAAGGATGTCTTTCAGGCAGGATGCCATTGGTAAGATTGTCCTGGAAACAGCAGAGTCTGTCCTAAAGATGCAGAGCCTATTCTGTCTCTCACTGGAGCTGTCTTCCCTGAACGTATTCGTCAGGCTTCTCCACAGGTACAGAAACCACAGAATGAATACATGTTATGAAGGGACTTAATGGATTGGCTTCCACAATACAGGCTGGGCAGTCCAACAAAGAATGAACAGTTTGAGAACCAGGGACTTGCTCTGTCCCCAAGGCTGGATGCCTCAGCAGTCCAATCTGGTGCTGAAAACCTGGAAGATTCCTGGAGAGATGCTGCTCTTGGGTCCATGTTGGAAGGCTGAAGAAGCTGGGTTCTGTTGTCAGCGAAGGATCCAGCAACAGGGTAGATACATGCATTAGCAAGGAGCAAAGGCAGACAAGCCAGATGAGCACAGCCTCCCTTTACAGCTGGGCTGCCACCCACAGGGGAAAGTCTTCCTCCTCAGTTAATCCTCTCTGGAAATGCCTCTGAGATCTGCCCGGGGTGTGTTTCAGGTAACTCCTGATGCAATTAGGTGACAGTCCAGGTCACCCATCACACCGGGGTAACCAGATCAATGCTGTAACTGTTTTCAGCCTCAGCATGGTGAGAGGCATCAGGAATGCTCCAGCTGAGGAGCAGTGATTTGCATATAAGCAGCTAAACCCATTTGACCTCAGCACTTTCCAGGCAGGCACTGTGGATGTCTGGTGTGAGGGGATGTGAACAGGTTGGATCAGAAATGGGAGCAAGCAAGAAGACCTTGGGGGCATCAGAAGGCATCTACTGGGGCAGTGAGCCCAGAGACCAGCCATCTGTGGGCTTTCTGATGTGTGCTCTGCATTATTGAATGAGCTCAGTCTCCCCCAGTGCTAAACTCAGTTCTGGGCCTTTGAACTGACGCACCCTACCAAATTTGTGGGAGTTGAGTTCCCTGAGTGCAGGCCTCCCATGGAGGCCCTGAAGGGAGGAAAGAACTACTCACACACTGGCAGCTGCCACCTCCCTCCTGCCTCTGTTCCTCCCACTTGGATACAGGAGCCTTCAACCAATCTCTTTCCTTTATGAGACTTCTTTGCCCTTGATGTTTGTTTTAATCGGAATTGGCCATACTTGGCAGAGAGGGCTAGCAGTGGAGAAATACCGCTCCACCCTCCTCACCACGATGGCTCCCGCCTGATCCGGGGACTCTGAGATGTGCACATTATTTCTTTTTTGCATGGCCAAGCTAAGGCAGGCATCAGCTCACTGCCTGTTTAGTAAGCAGGAAGAGTGTCAGTTTCATAGCTAGTTGAGTGACAGATCCACACCGGGGTCTGAGCTGAGGCTCCGTGGGAAACTGAGTTCTCTCTGAACCCCAGTGAAAAGATGAGGGTCACAAACAATTTAGCTTTTGCCTTGTACTGTCACTCATTTGACCTTGTTGATGCCTTATTAAATAAGGCTGTTCATTCTGTAACTTTAAGAAGGTGGACAAAACTACATTGGAGCAAGCAATAAAAGCATTAGTGTAAGTGGGGGGCTGGCATTAAAGATGACAGAGAGTATGTTGAGGAAAACCATGGGGAATAAAATATCTAGCTAAGCAAAGAAAATACAAGTGCAAAAAATTAATATCCTTTGGGCTTAAAGGGCAAACAAACTATGGGTAACCTCAAAGACAAGAGCAAAGACGAAAATTAATTTACATTAAACACTTTAGACTTCAGAAGGGTATACTTCCTGATAATGTCAAAAGCTGATTGTCCCTAGCCATCAGTGGAATTAATAACACTCTTGTTCAGGGCTGCACACTCTATCTCTCTCTCTCATCTGTGTGTGTGTGTGTGTGGTGTGTATATGTATTCGTATTCATATGTATGTGAACACACATGTATTTATGTGCTTGTGGAGACCAGAAGTTAATTTCAGCTATCTTCCCTAATCACCCTCCACCATGTTTTTTGAGACGGGTCTTGTACTGCACCTGGAGCTCACTAATTTACCAGGAAAGCCAGCAAGCACCGCCGATCCTGCCGTCTCTATTCCCCAAGCACTGGGACTCCAGGCTCAGACTCCCATGCTTGCATTTTAAGTGGGTGCTGGGGCCGTGAACTAGGGTCCCGGGATTGTGCAACAAGCACTTTACGCACTGAGCTATCTCCCTCGCCTCAACTCTCTCAAGTCTGAGGCAGGGTCTCACTATGGAGCTGGAGTTGACCTTTAACTTCTGAGGCTCTTGTTTCCACCTCCTGCATGCTGTGATGACAAATGTGCCCCGCCACACCCAGGGTTAACACTGCAGTCTCTATCAAGAGTTCTCGCAGGCTGACATCTGTTAATAGCTAGAGCTGGCTGCAAGGTTTGATAGAGAACATACAAGAAGTTTTTGCCTCTGGCAACTCAGGAAGGAAATTTTACTCGATTAGTCTTGTGTCTGAATGGGAGGAACAGGGTACTCATCAGAGGGAAGAGAGGCTGTACTGGGTGAGAAGGTGGACACCCCACTCCTAACCTGGAAGCTCAAAGTTTGGCCAGGACTGCTGCCTGCTTAAGCACAAGGAGAGGCAGGCGTGGGAGCAGATGGACTCTGTGGATGAACTGGGAGTACAGCCAGGGAAGATCTGCAGGAGAGTCCGCCCGCTCTGCAAGTGATCCAGGGGCTGAATGGAGCATATGCTTTCTGAGCTAGAAGAGGAAACAGGCTGAGGTGGAAAAGGCCTGACTTCCAAAGCTTCCACCTTACAGCCTGACACCTACGGGCCAACTCACCTGCACAGTTATTTACCATCTACCCGAAGTCAACGTCAGTGCGCCCAGAAAGCCATTTCTTTCGCAGGCGTATGTGTACACTCTGTGTGGAAGTTTACATCGAGTGTCTTCCTCAGTCACCTTCCACCTTATTTACTGAGGCAGGGTCCCTCACTTGAACCCATAGCTCCCCAATTCTGCTAATCCAGCTATCCAGCTTGCCCTGGGGCTCCGGTCTCCCCAGCGATGGTAATACAACCAGACTGCCATCGCGCACACCCAGCCCTGGCGTCAGCTCTGCAGATCCAAACTCAGGACCTCATGTTTGAGCATCAAGCACTTTGAGCCATCTCCCCAGCCTCCCTTGTTTTTGTTTTTGTTCTTGGTTGATAACAGGGTCTAATGGAACCCAGGCTGGCCTTGAACTGTGTGGCCGAGATTCCATTGAACTTCTAATCCTCCTTCGTCAACCCCTGCAGCACTGTGATTACACACAAGCCAGGGCTGCATGCAGGCTAGACAAGCACTCTACCCACAGAGCTACATCCCCAGCCAGATGTCACGTTCTTTATGTCAGTCATGTAATGTCTAAGGCTACCCATGAGATAAATCCCGTGATTGGTTCTCTTTTACGGAGGAGAAAACTGAGGGAAGGAGATGGTAAGCAACTGATTTAGAATCAGCCAAAGTGAGCGGTTCCTCACCTTGTGATTGAGTAAAAGACTGAGTCACAACGCGTGCATTTTCGAGAATTATCCTTTTCAACTTTCTTTCTCAAGCAAGTTTAAGATGCCATTTGGATTTTGTAATGAAAGTATTAGAAGCAAACTACTTCAAGGGAGCAACTCAAATTGTGCGCACTGGGATGGCAAAGCAGTCAAAGAGTCGTCTTTAATGAGTTTATTTGACTGTAAAATGTGAAACAGTGAAGCCTGTTATCTCAACAAAAGATAAAAGGCAGAAGCAGAGCTCAAGATAACAGATTTCACCAGTCACAGAATCCTCTGTCTGGAAACCACAGTGGTTCATCCTATCTGCCAACCAACTGGGCCTCATCAAGTGATGTTTGCTGAAAGCCCACAGGTCCTGGCAGCGTGCACAAAGTTGAAAACATATGGCTGTCTCTTTCACGACCTTCCATTTTAGTTTTTTTCTGTGTATGTATGTGAGTGCAGCGTGCATATGTGTGTATGTGTGGGCATGTATGGAGGCCAGAAGTTGACATCATGTGTCTTTTTCAATCATTTTGTGTGGTGGTTTGACTCAGATGTCCCCTATAAACCTAGGTGTTCTGAATGCTAGGTTCCCAGCTGATGGCGATGTGGGAATTAACACCTCCTGGAGGCGGTGTATTGTTAGGGGCGGACTTACGGGTATTAGAGCCAGTTTCCCCTTGCCAGTGGTTGACACACTCTCCATCTGATGTTGGCCAAGAGGTGATGTCCACCCTCTGCTCATGCCATCATTTTCCCCTGCCATTATAGAACTTCCCCTCGAGTCTGTAAGCCAAAATAAACCTTTTTCCCCCCACAAGCTGATCTTGGTCGGGTGTTTTCTGACAGCAATGCAAACCTGACCACAACACTCTGCATCTTACCTTTTTTATTATTTTGTGTGTGTGTGTGTGTGTGTGTGTGTGTGTGTGTGTGTATGTGTGTGTAAGAGAGACAGTATGTGTGCACCAGGGCCTCTTGCTATTGCAAACAAACTCCAGACATATGTGCCACTTTGTGCATCTGGCTGTACATGGGTGAGCAGACTTTACAAGCAAGCATCTTTAACCATTGAGCCACCTCCCCAGTCCTGCATATTATTTGGTTTCATATTTTATTTTTATTTATTTATGAGAGAGAGAATGGGCATACCAGAGCCTCTAGCCACTGTGAATGAACTCTAGACACATACACCACCATGTGTATCTAGCTTATGAAGGCTCTGGGGAATCCAAACTGGGTTCTTAGACTTTGCAAACAAAAGCCTTACCCACTAAGCCATCTCTCCAGCCCTATATCTTATTTTTTGAAGCACGGTCTCTCACTGGCCAGAGCTCCCCAATTCAGCTACACTAGCTATTCAGCAAAGCCGGGGATCCTCCTATCTCTGCCCCCCCCAGCACTGAGATTGATTACAGGTATGCACCACTGTGCCCCCCTTTTACATGGGTTCTAGAGATAAGACTCAGGTCCTTGTGCTTGTGCAGCAAACACTTTATAAACTAAGCCAAGTCCCCAGCCCAGGACCTTTCATTTAAAGCGGAATTCTCCCAGGAAAACAAGCTGCCTTAGAGAGCACAGGGTGTCCAACCTTTTGGCTTCCATGGTCCATACTCTCATCTACAAAGTTCACACACAAGAACCACACATTTTGGCTGGGAAAATACCTCAGTGGTTAAAGGCACTTGCTTACAAAGCCTGTTGGCTCAGGTTTGATTCCCCAGTACCTGTGTAAATCCAGATGCACAAGGCAGCCCATCTCCGAAAGGCTACTGTGGATTTTAACACTTGTAGATGACATCAAAGTTAGCACTGGTCATTGCTATAGCTTGAATGTTTGTCACCTCCAAAATGCATGTTAAAATTTAATGTCCATTGTAGTAATATTAAGACATGATTGTGCCAGGAGGTTCTCTGTCCTCATGAATTAATGATTAATGCCATCATCGCTAGGGAAATTTCTTATAAAAGAGTAATTTGGGTCTTTCTTTCTCTCTCATTCTGCCATGGGATGACAGATACAAGGAGGCATTCACCAAGCGTTAGCACCTTATCTGGAACTTTCCAGCCTCCAGAACTATAAACCAATAAATTTCTGTGCATTATAAATTACCCCAGCTGAGGCTGGGATGTAGACAGCTTGCTTAGCATGCAGAAGCCCTGGATTCCATTCCCAGCACCATATAAACCAAACAGAAAGATCTGTAACCATCTCATTCAGGAGATGGAGGCAGAAGGATCAGAAGTTCAAGGTCTGGGCCTATGTAGACAGCTCAGTGAGCAGAATGCTTGCATGAAGACTTGATTTCACATCCCCTGAGCCCATCTAAACACTGGTTGAGGCAGCATGCACCTGCAGTCCCAGTGCTGGGAGGTGAACACAAAGAGCTGGCTGACTAATCTACATGGATTTGTCAGCTCCAGGTTCCATGAGAGACCCTGTGTCAAAAGATAAAGTAGAGGGCTGGACAGGTGGCTTAGCAGTTAAGGCACTTGCCTGCGAAGCCTGAAGACCCATGTTTGACTCTCCAGGTCCCACATAAGCCAGATGCACAAGGTGACACAAGCACACGAGGTCGTACATGTGCACAAGGTGGCACATGCATCTGGAGTTCAATTGCAGTGGCTAGAGGCCTTAGCAAACCAATTCTCTCCCCCTCTCTTGCTCTCTCTCTCTCATTAAAAAAATTACAAAAGATAAGGGGGAGAGTGACAAGGAAGACACCGAACATTGACTGCTGGCCTCCACAAAAACATGTACACACATAAACATGCAAAACATGGAAAAGTTCAAGGTCGTCCATGGCTATATAGCAAGTTTGAGACCAAACTGGACTAGAGAGCCCAGATAGATAGATGATGATAGATAATAGATAGATAGATAGATAGATAGATAGATAGATAGATAGATAGATAGATAGATAGATAGATAGATAGATAGATAGATAGATAGATAGATAGATGATAGATAGATAGATAGATAGATAGATAGATAGATAGATAGATAGATAGATAGATAGATGATGATAGATAGATAGATAGATAGATAGATAGATAGATAGATAGATAGATAGATAGATGATAGATAGATGATAGATAGATGATAGATTGATTCCCAGTGTGTTATATAGCACAAAATCGACCAACATACCAAGACAGTCATCTAGTCGATCAACAAGCTTTGGCAGGATCCACAATGTACTTGGTTCAATGTTCAGATTTTCCCACAGAGTAGAGCAGTGTCCTCAGTGTGCAACTGAAGAGACCTCATTCCTTTACAGAAGCCACCAGGCTGGAGCTGCAAGTTAACACCAGTCAGCATCAGGTTAAAGGCCAGCTGGGCCGGGCGTGGTGGCGCACGCCTTTAATCCCAGCACTCGGGAGGATCACCATGAGTTCGAGGCCACCCTGAGACTACATAGTGAATTCCAGGTCAGCCTGGGCCAGAGTGAGACCCTACCTCAAGAAACCAAAAAAAAACAAAAAGTGCCAGCTGGATTATCATGTCATGTGACCCACTCTTAGGAAACCAACACGTTGTCTCCCAGAGTACCTTCCCAGCATCAAGGCAACAGGGGAACACCCACACCTGGTTGCCAAGAGCAATGCTGCCAGGCCTCTAGCCTTTGTGGCATTTTCGTCACCGCCCCCCCTTAACTGCCTGTCCTGTGCCACGTAGTTCTACCCATCTGTCCCTAATGTCAGCACCCACAGTGAACAAGCCCGCCCTTGAAATTTCATTTTTACTGGGCTTTATTTGCCTGCTGCACTATTTGGGTTCAGACATCTGACCCTCAGAGAGAAGCCCTGCAAAGAGCTGCTACCCAGTATGTTGGCTCAGATGAAAGGAATAATGAGGTTAGCATTTACCGAAACTGGGCAGACTGAAGTGGAAATCCCCAGAGTGAGATGCAAAACACTACTGCTTCTGGTTGTGATGGAGATCTGTGGAGCCCAAGGGGTGCAAGGCAGCAACAGAGTGCGGACATGGCCTCTGCGGCTCAGGGAAAATCAGATGCAGGCTGTACTATACTGTATCTCTTAGGTGAAAATGAGAAATTTCAAACATGCAGAATAATAAAGAAGATAATCTAATAAAGTCCAGGATAAAGAAAATGTTAGTAACCGGGCGTGGTGGCGCACACCTTTAATCCCAGCACTCGGGAGGCAGAGGTTGGAGGAACTCGTGGCGATGAGTTCGAGGCCACCCTGAGACTACACAGTAAACTCCAGGTCAGCCTGGGCTAGAGGGAGACCCTACCTCAAAAACCCTCAAAAACAAAAACGAAAGAAAATGTTAGTTGTACCCTTTTTGCTCCAACTCCAAGAGAGACGGATGTGACGCATGCCTGTAATCCAATAGTTGAGGCAGCTGAGGCAGGAGGATGGAGAGTTTAGGTCAGCCCAGATTACATAGTGAGACTCTATTATAATGAAATAAGAAAAAAAAAACAGAACAGAGAGGGAGGGAGGGAGGGAGGGAGGGAGGGAGGGAGGGAGGGAAGGAAAGGGTGGGAAGAAAGGAAAAAGAAAAAAAAAAAACAGAAAATGAAGAGAAAAAAGAAATAAAAATGAAAGAAAGAAGGAGGGATGAAGGGAAGGGAAGGAAGGGTTTAAGAGAGATTGTTTTCAAACATAAGAGCTACTCAAGTGGAATGGGGAGAGGGGAGGGAAATATCATGTGTTTTTTGTATGTAAGTATAGAAGTTGTCAATAAAAAATAATTAAATAATTAAAAAAAAACATAAGAGCTACTCAATCATCCCTTTGTTGTTTGGTTTTTGTTTGGTTTTGTTTTTGTTTGGTTTTTTTTTTTTTTTCGGCTTCTCATTGTTTTTTTTCTTTGTGTCAAATATAATAAAGCTGTGTTAAGCATCTACCTGTTTCTGTTTAAAATGTGTAACATAAAGCAAATTCTGCTTTGCCTATACCCCCCCCCAACATGTTTGAATGAATTCAGCCTGTCCTTGTGACACTTCTAGAAGATGTTACAGCTGCTCTGGCCCTATTTCTGAAGTTCACCTCTTTCGACAGACTTGTTTCACATGTGCCTGTGTCACTTCTGCAGCTAGCTAACACCTCCTGAGAACAGCTCTCAGTTTGTGTCATATAAGCCAACAGGACCCTGTGTGCACACTGTACATATGTCAACTCCATTCCCACGATGTCCACATTAAGATAGATGCTGCTGGGCTGGAGAGATGGCTTAGCAGTTAAGGCACTTGCCTGCAAAGCCTAAAGACCCATGATCCAGTCTCCAGGTCCCACATAGCCAGGCGCACAGTGACGCAAACACACAATGTCACACATGCACATAAGAGGGGGCACACCTCTGGAGTTCGTTTGCAGCTGCTCAAGGCCCTGGCACACACATTTCTCTCTCTCAAAATAAATACTAAAAATGAAGATAGATACTGATATTATCCCCATTTTACAGATGGGAAAATTCAACTGCAAAACAGCATGGTGTTTGTGTGTTTCTGTGAGGAAATGGGGGCTTCCTGGAGCTCTTGTGTGTGGCATAAACTGTCGCTCTTATCCCATGTCATCTGAATTGTGTAATTGCTGGGTCTTTAATACCAGGGCTTTGAACTAGCCATTGTGTCAGCACTTGGTGGTTCTTCCACTTCAAATACCATTTTCTTCTCTTCATAGAGAATTTACTAGAAGACAAATGTTGCCTGGGGCCCACATTTCCCATTTGGCAAGCAGGAATAAGTTAACCACCCATCCTGAACCAAAAGAAGGACTGGAGCTCCAGGGAAATCAACATTGGCACCTGATCAACATCATGACACCAGCTACACAGATGCAGGAGACATGGAAAAATGAACCCTTCATCCACTGCCTCGTTCTTATTTTCTCTCCCTTATTTTCTACATTCTGGCCACCATCCCTTCCAACAGGAGCAGCCTAATGCTCCATCCCATGCTGCTTCCTCACTGCACTTCCCCTGAACACTCTAACTACCTGATGTCTTTTCTCACTTTCTTTCTTTTGACGATCAGAGGGCAAGGACAATATCTTATACTTATGTGTTTCTAACAGCAACCACTATAAAACTCACTGGGGGGGATTCCCAGTTTTAAGGCTGTGGAGGGCACTGAATGAAGAAAAGAATGATTGTGGGTGACCCAACCAAAGCACCCAGAAGAGGCAGACATTGTTTAGGCCTGGGTGGCTGCATAGCCGTCTTCCAGCTATGGAGAGAATGGCAGCGCTCCTCCCACTTCAAGCAAGAAACAATGTGGACACACAAGGGTCTTCAAGTGGCTTCCTGCCCCGGTTTAGGGGAGGCTCGGCAGCACTTTCCACTAGGGTGCACTGAAGCAAGATGGAAAGACAGGAAGAGCTGAGGAGGAAATACCTCAGTGGGAAAAGTGCTTGCCTTGCAAGCAATGAGGACCCGAGTTCAAGCTTCAGGACCCACATTAAAAAACAGTTACAGGGTTGGAGGGATGGCTTAGTGGTTAAGGTGCTTGCCTGCAAAGCCAAAGGACCCACATAAGCCAAATACACAAGATGGCACATGTATCTGGAATTCGTTTGCAGTGGCTGGAGACCCTGGAGTGCCCATTCTCTCTCTCTCTCTCTCTCTCTCTCTCTCTCTCTCTTTCTCTCCCTCTTTCTCTCTCTCAAATAAATAAATAATAAAAATAATTTTAAAAACAGCTAGAGGTACTTGCTTGTAAAGCCTGCTAACCTGGGTTCAGTTCCCTAGTACCCATGTGGGGGTCAAATGCTCAAAGTGGCTCATGTGTCTGCAACTCATTTCCAGTGGCAAGAAGGCCTGACGTCTCTCTCCCAAATAAATATTTTTTTTAATGACAGAACACAAAATTTAAATTTAAAAAAAAAAAAAAGACAGAACAGAAAGCCAGGCATGGTGGCACACGCCTTTGGGAGGCAGAAGTAGGAGAATCACTGTGAGTTCAAGGCCAGCCTGAGACTACATAGTGAATTCCAAGCCAGCCTGAGGTAGAGCAAGAACCTACCTCAAAAAAAAAAAAAGACAGAACAAGCCGGGCGTGGTGGCACACGCCTTTAATCCCAGCGCTCGGGAGGCAGAGGTAGGAGGATCACTGAGAGTTCGAGGCCACCCTGAGACTACATAGTTAATTCCAGGTCAGCCTGGACCAGAGTGAGACCCTACCTCGCAAAACCAAAAAAAAAAAAAAAAAAAAAAAAAAAAAGACAGAACAAAAAAAAATTTTTTAAGAGGGGCTGGGAAGTTGGCTCAGCAGTTAAGGCATTTGCCTGCAAAGCCTAACAACCAGGGTTCAATTCCCCAGTCCCAGGCAGTCTAGCATACTTGGCAAGTTCCAGGTCAGAGAGAGACTCTTATCTCATGACCCTCCTGCCTCCGCCTCTTCAGCAAATTCCTACCGGCGTGCGCCACCACAACCAGCAAGACTCTTGTCTCTAAAAGGTAGACAGTGCCTGAGAAATGACACTCCAGGTTGTCCTCGTGCACACACACACACACACACACACACACACACACATATACACACACATAGACCTACATAAATACACAGACACAGAAAGAAAGACAGAAAATGAAGAGGACATGGGAAGACGAAGGAGCCCTTTCTCTGCAGTCAGGTTGAAGATGCTGGCGAACTGGGAGTCAAAAATTCCAGCACAGTTATCAAATTTGCTGTGGAGCTTACCAGCATTAGAGACGACACTCCTTGCATTAGAGAGAGTCCAAATCAGGATGCTAAGGTACCAGTAAACCTTGTTCAAGGTCTAAGCATAGACGTTCAAGTACAGCCTTTCTCCTTTCCAGCATGCGGTGGTTCGAGTGAAATTGCCCCCCTCCCCACCAGGCTCACATGCTCTGATTACTTGGTCCCTAACTGGTGACAATTTGGCAAAGTTGCTGGTCCTTTAGGAGTCTTCAGGAAGTGAAAACTTGCTGGAGGAGGTTTTGGGGAATGATGGCCCAGCTTCCCCTTGTCACTGCTTGCTTACTCACATTACCTCCTTGTCATGGAACATGCAAACACACATCTATTCACCCCATACAGGGCACAGACAACAAAGTACAATTGCACCAAAACCAGTGTTGGTGAACCAATAAGTTTATTGGGGTTCCTTACAGAGCAGGGTGAGGGGTGTTTACAGTGGATGACTCAAAGGCAGCTACGTCACCAAAAGCCCACCCCAGCACAGGCATGACTCCTGGAAACTGCTTCTCTGGAGCTCACGGCACAACCTGCAGGCAGCTCTGCCTGTCGGAGTCTCCCCGCAAGTCTTTGCCTTTATATAGCCTTAGGAAGTGGTCTTAAGACGTTTTCCCCAGACCTACTGACTTCTTGCGTCTCCAGAGCTTCCTTCCTGCCCCCAGGAGGGAATATTTCAATTCGGAGGAAACTGCTGAACAGCACTCTTCCCCACTGATGTGGAGATGGGACCCAGGCTTCCTGCTCAGGCCTGCTATGGTTTCCCCACCCCGAGGAAAAGTTCCCACAAAACTGTAAGTCTGAAATAAGCCCTTTCCTCCCATACGCTACTTATGGTTGGGTGTTGTGTGGCAGCAATGAGAAAGTAACTGCTACAAAACGGTGAACCCCGGTTTTCAAGGCACGTCCTCACTAGGACACTAAACTTCTTTTGCAATGATTAAGCCCCTGTGCAACCTTTGCGCTTTCACACATCAGCTGTCCTAACTAAGACCCTTGGGAATCACCTATGATTGTATTTAATGAAAGGGAAACAGGTGGAAAAAGAAGGGAGAAACCCAATGTATCTTCAACGCCTTTAAAATTCTCCATGTGGTTACTGCTGAGGTGTGTGAGCACACACCTCTCTTGAGAAGCTAATGTTCTCATCCGGGTGTGTGCTATCCTCTCCCTAGGCACTTCTCTGCAACAACTGTGCTTAAATCTACGTTACAACTTTCTTTTTTTAAAAAAAAGAAAATTTTATTATTATTTTATTTATTTTTGGAGAGAGAGACAGACAGAGAGGGAGAGGGAGACAGATAGAGATGGGCGCGCCAGCAGCCTCTCAGCTGCTGTGAACGAAATCCAGATGTGTGCGCCCCCTTGTGGTCAAGTGTGGCATTGCACCCTTGCGTCACTTTGCATCTGGCTAAACATGGGACCTGGAGATTGGAACCAGCGTTCTTAGGCTTAGGAGGCAGGCGCCTTAACCACTAAGCCATCTCTCCAGCACCATTACAACTTTCTTAACAAACTCCAACTCAGCTTCATCCTGAAATTCTTTTCTGGGGTAAACTCAAGAATGATCATGTGGCACTCGTGGCGGTGGCTCACATCTGTGCTCTCGGCCCCTGAGGGGAGGCTCAGAAGTTCAGGGTCATCCTTAGGTACATGAGACCTGGTTTCAAAAAAAACTAAGTAATACAAAAGTGCATAAATAAAACTCTTCAAGAGTAAGGGCTCCAGTGGTGTCCTAAGCATGGTTGGCACACATCACAGGGAGTGGCAGGTATTACTATTTTAATGGAATCTGAGAGTTGTTTGAGAAGTATCTTGCCTAAATAAATGAATAAAGTATTATCATGGGAAAGTCAATACAAGTTACAAGGGATTCATTTCTTCAAAAGTATTTTCAGAGTTTTTAAAAATTGAAAAAAATAAGGGGAGCAGAATACTGGGAGTGAAATAGTCTAAATAGGGTCAGGGATGGAAGACAGGAGGAGTGGGAGGAGGATTAATCAAAATTTAAGATGTTACCGGGCATGGTGGCACACACCTTTAATCCCAGCACTCTGGAGGCAGAGGTAGGAGGATCACCATGAGTTGGAGACTACCCTGAGACTACAGAGTGAATTCCAGATCAGCCTGAGCTAGAGTGAGACCCTACCTTGAAAAAAAAATTAAGATGTTATGAATAAGCCATATGGAAATATACTTCTTTGTTAGCTAATAATATGTGTGTTTAAAAAAGAGAGAGTCACTCAGAAGCCATAGATTGTTACTAGAAAATTTTCAGTCCCAAGGATGGGATACCTTTCAGTGAGTTGTTGGATAGATAGATGATCTACAGTAGATGACACAGACATAGATGGTGTATTAGTCAGGGCTCTTGAGAGGAACAGAACCGATAGAATGAATTACATTAAAAGGGAATTTATTGGATTAGTTTACAGCAGTGCAATAGCAGTTTGCAGGCCCGCTAACCAGTTAGCTGCTCAGTCCACGTGGCCAGATGCCTCAGCAGTCGCAATCTGGCGCTCAAGGCCTGGAGGCATCCTGGAGAGACGCTGCTCTTCAATCCACGCGGGTCTTCAGCTGACGCTGGTCTTCAGTCCATGCTGGAAGGCAGCAAGCAGCTCAGGCACAAAGTGGAAGGAAGGTGGGGTGTGGTTCTTTTCACCCAGAGCTTCCTTCCATAAAGTCCCCCTCCAAGAGGGGCCGCCCAATCTGGGGGAAGGGCTCACTCTGGGGGAAGGACTTCCTCCTGCAGCTAATTCTTCCTGGGAGACCCACTCCGTCTGGGTTACCAAACAGATCAAGCTGACAAAACACCTTAAACATCACAGATGGTAGATAGATACAATGATGATTAGATGATAGATCGATCTATGATAGAGAGAGAGATGACAGATACATAGATAGATGATACATAGATGATAGATAAACTTAAAGCAAGATTTTCATGGGACAAGATGAGGGTGGTGACATACACCTATATTCCCAGCACTGGAAGCTGAGACAAAAGGATCACATGTTCTAGGCCTTCATAATAGCTCCTTCTCTGAACAAGAAGTACAGGAGAATAATGGATGCTGCTTTTTAAAAATACATGTTTTATTTATTTATTTGAGAGAGAAAAAGAGGCAGAAAGAGAAGAGAGAGGGGGGGAAGAAAATGGGCATGACAGAACCTCCACCCACTGCAAACGAAACTCCAGGTGCATGCACCCCATTGTTCGTCTGTTTACATGGGTCCTGGAGAGTCCAATCGGGATCCTTTGGCTTTGCAGGCAAATGCCTTAATTGCTAAGGCATCTCTCCAGCCCCCAGATGCTGCTTTTGATGACAATAGCACAGCTCTCAATCCTGGGATAAGCTCTATGATGGCCCAGCGTGGAAGGAACCTGGCCACGGTGCATCACCAAGTAGTGGCAGAGAAAAACTGAGATCACGGAACCTTGAGCAAGACGTTGACCTCTCTGGCTTTAGTTACCTCTTCTGGAGAGAGGCCAAATCATTCACAATAAGAACATCTAGTTCAATGTTAACATACCACCTGAACTTCAGTAAACTCTGGAATTATTTACTAATTCACAAAGAGGCTGAATAAAACATAAGCTATATGCGTAAAAGCAAAGAAAAATGGTTTCATTGCCTCTAAAAATTTATCCCAGCTTTCAATATGTGCAGTTATTGGAAACTATAGAAAGAAGCATAAATTCAAAATTTAAAAGAGAACAACATTTTAATGTAAAGCAACCATGAAATATAGTAGCTAGCATGTATTCTTCCTTGTGTTCAAGGGGTAGCTCTGTAAATGCATCTATTCTCAAGTTAATGGATAAGAGATAAATTAAGAATTTGCTTATTTTTTTTTTCCTTAGGATATTAAGGATTAAAACAAAAGTCCTTTTTCAACTTTTCTTTTTTTGAAACAGATCTTACTAAGTTGCCTAGACTGGCCTTAAACTTACTCTATTTGGGCTGGGGAGATGGCTCAGCAGTTAAAGATGTTTGTTTATAAAGCCTGCTGGCCTGGGCTCAATTACCTAGTACACATGTAAAGCAAGTGCAAAAGGCCCTGGAATGCCCATATTCATATTCTCTCTCTCTCTCTCTCTCTCTCTCTCTCTCTCTGTCTCATAAATAAATACAGCATATTTTTGTAACTCAGTCAGGCCTTGAACTCACGATCCTCAATCCTTCCACCTCGCCTCCTGAATATCTGGTATTATAGGTCTATACCACCTACTCTATTGAGAATATGCATATATTCCTACAAGCACCATTGATTAAAAATAAGAATAGTGTTAATATGTTGTGTGGACATCCGTAATAATCTCTGATACTACTTCTGAAGCCCAGGTCTTTTCACCTTACCTGAAAGTATTTTGGTTATTACATAGTTAAAACACACTGTGATACCATTCATTCTGTTTCAAGTTTAATGAAAATAATATTCTGTGAAGATCAATTGAATGACTTCTAGCAACTGCCGTTAAATTACTGTGTAAATCACTTTTTATTTGTTATCTTGGAACAAACTCTGCAAGGTGTCTTTTAATTCCTTTCCATTTATCTTGAATAAAATGGAAGATTAAGTGTGAGGTGTCCCCTATTGAAAATTAAGCCAAGTCCATGAGAAACCAATTGCCCATAAACCTTCAAACTTCAGAGGACTGTTTTAATGACTCCAAACACTGCCAAGTGAGGCTGGTGTTCTCTAGAGTCTGTGTTTCCATACTGGGTTTTGTTTTTTTTTTTTAGTTTCATGAACACGTTTCTAAGAACAAATAAAACTCGGTGTCCTCAACTAGGAAGGCCACGTAATACTTGTTTATTAAGTAGCACATTTTCCTTTGTAAAGCTAAAATGCATTTTTTTTTTGTGTCACATTAGCATGTTTTCTGGCCATTTGTACCTTTGAAATAGTTTTTTTTTTTAATTTTTTAAAAAAATTATTTATTTACTTATTTGAGAGAAAGAGAGAGGCAGAGAGAGAGAGAGAGAGAGAGAGAGAGAAATGGGCATGCAAAAGCCTCTAGCCACTGCAAATGAACTCCAGATGCATGTGCCACCTTGTGCATCTGGTTTACATGGGACTGGGGAGTCGAACCTGGGTCATTAGGCCTTTGCAGACAAGTGCATTCAACAGTGAGCCATCTTTCCAGCCCATGAACTAGATTTTACAGCACACTTCTTTCCCGAGGATCTCCTAACTCAGTCATACCAAGGAACCATAAAACAATCCTTAACCACATCATACAGAAAACAATATCCATCCTTTCCTAGTTTATGCTGTGTGTGTACACATAGACACTCTCGTGTGTGCATGTGTACACCTGTGGATTTTAAGTCTGCTACCACATTCATAGCCCAGCCCTTTCTCACTTCTCCCCATCTGACCACATGGACCAGATAGTCCTCAGATGTATTTTTTCTTGGATTTTGTGGGGTTTTTTTCAGCCTTAAGTTGACACCTAACGTGTGTCTTCACTATCGCTATAGTTCCTTTGATCCACAGTTTTGACAAATGCCTACACTTTATCCACCTATGCACACATTTGTAGACAACTCTGCTCCTTGCCACCTCTCCAACACAAGGCTGACAGCCATGCAGCCGTCTTTACTTTGCACTGCAGATGAGACACACATTATGCTCATCAGAAATCATATAAACCACTACACATTCAAAATTTTAGGACAAGGTTTTAATGCTAAACATTAAACAACAATGAGATTTAATGTTTAGGATGCATTTATCCTGTTACTTTTAGTAGCTCTGTAAATTTATTTATCCTCAGATTGATAGGTGAGAGATCATTTAAGAATATACTCACAGTGTGGTTTCTTTCTTCTTGTATCGAGGATGGAGCCTAAAAGGCTTAGGTCCCATGGAGGACATGGATGAATGCTGCGCTCCTCGTGTCTGTGGTTTTCCCTCTAAGAGCAAAGCTTGTGTAATGTTTATAACGCAAGGCAGACTATATTAACTCCACGTTAGATAGATAAATGGTGTAGATATATAGATAAGAGATAAGATGATAGATAGATAGATAGATAGATAGATAGATAGATAGATAAAGACATAGATGAGAGATACATACATAAATAGATATGATATATTAGATGATAGATAGATAGACATAGATAATAGATGACAGATAGATTGGTAGATAGATGATAGATAGATAAATTGATAGATGATTAGTGAGCTGGGCATGGTGGCGCACCGCCTTTAATCCCAGCACTTAGTGAGCTGGGCATGGTGGTGCCCACCTTTAATCCCAGCACTTAGTGAGCTGGGCATGGTGGCGCACGCCTTTAATCCCAGCACTTAGTGATCTGGGCATGTTGGTGCCCGCCTTTAATCCCAGCACTTAGTGAGCTGGGCATGGTGGTGCCGCCTTTAATCCCAGCACTTAGTGAGCTGGGCATGGTGGTGCCCGCCTTTAATCCCAGCACTTAGTGAGCTGGGCATGGTGGTGCCCGCCTTTAATCCCAGCACTTAGTGAGCTGGGCATGGTGGTGCCCGCCTTTAATCCCAGCACTTAGTGAGCTGGGCATGGTGGTGCACACCTTTAATCCCAGCACTTAGTGAGCTGGGCATGATGGTGCCCACCTTTAATACCAGCACTTAGTGAGCTGGGCATGATGGTGCCCACCTTTAATACCAGCACTTAGTGAGCTGGGCATGGTGGCGCACGCCTTTAATCCCAGCACTTCTAATAAATAGATAGATATAGATAGATAGATGATAGATACATAGATGATAGATAGATAGATAGATAGATAGATAGATAGATAGCTGATAGATACATAGATACATAGATAATAGATACATGATTGATGATAGGTAGATGAGATAGATAGATGATAGATATATAGATAGATGGATAGATGATAAATACACAGATAGATGATAGATAGATAGATAGATAGATAGATAGATAGATAGATAGATGAAGATACATAGATAGATAGATGCTATATAGATAGATAGATGATAGATGGATAGATGATAGATTAGATAGATAGATAGATAGATAGATAGATAGATAGATAGATAGATAGATGAAGATACATAGATAGATGCTATATAGATAGATAGATGATAGATGGATAGATGATAGATTAGATAGATAGATAGATAGATAGATAGATAGATAGATAGATGATAGATTAGATAGATAGATAGATAGATAGATAGATAGATAGATAGATAGATGATAGATTAGATAGATAGGTAGATAGATAGATAGATAGATAGATAGATAGATAGATAGATAGATAGATAGATGGTGCCTGCCATAGATAGATAGATGCTATATAGATAGATAGATGATAGATGGATAGATGATAGATAGATAGATAGATAGATAGATGCTATATAGATAGATAGATGATAGATGGATAGATGATAGATTAGATAGACAGATAGATAGATAGATAGATAGATAGATAGATAGATAGATAGATGATAGATGATAGATAGATGATAGATAGATGATAAAGAGTGGGGCTGGAGAGATGGTCAAGTCATTAAAGCACTTACCACACAAGCATAAGGACCTGAGTTTGGATCCTCACACCTGCATAAAAGCCAGGCGTGGTTGTGTGCTCCCAATCACAGCAGAGAGGAGGTGAACACTGGGCTTGCTGCCAGCCCTGCTAGCCGAACCCATGAGTTCCAGGTTCAGCAGATTCAGTAAGAGACCCTATATCAAAGAGGGAGGGGGGCTGGAGAGATGGCTTAGAGGTTAAGGCATTTGCTTTTGAAGCCTAAGGACCCAGGTTCAAATCCCCAGTACCCATGTAAGCCAAATGCACAAGGTGACACATGTGGCTGGAGTCAGTTTGCAGTGGCTGGAGGCTCTGGCATGCCCATTCTCTCTCTATCTGCCTTTCTCCCTCTTCCTCTTAAAAATAAGCAAATAAAATAAAAACTCTTAAAAAGTTGGAAAGGGGGCTTTAAAAAATGGAGATGCCTGGCCTCTTTTCTAGCTTCTTGGCCTCTACCACTGACTTTTACTCCAGCTTGCATAGAAATCTAAGCATCCAGAGGCTGGAGAGATGGCTTAGTGGTTAAGCACTTGCCTATGAAGCCTAAGGACCCTGGTTCAAGGCTCTATTCCCCAGGACCCACGTAATCCAGATGCACAAGGTGGCACATGCATCTGGGGTTTGTTTGCAGTGGCTGGAGGCCCTGGTGCACCCATTCTCTTCTCTCTCTATCTCTCTCTCTCTCTCTTTCTCTGTCTGTTACTCTCAAATAAATAAATAAATAAATAAATAAAAATAAAACAGAAATTTTAAAAAATAATAAATAAAAATAAATAAAAAATTAAAAATGGAGATGGCTTGGCGGTTGAGGTGCTTGTTTGCAAAGCCTAACCACCTGGGTTCCATTCCCCAGTACTCACATAGAGCTGGATGCACAAAGTGGTACACACATTTGGAATTCGTTTGCAGCAGCTAGAGGCCCTGCGTGCCAGTTCTCTCCCCACCCCTTGCTAATAAGTAAAATATATTTTTGTATGCTTGTTTTTCTGAGGTAGGGTCTTACTCTAGCCCAGGCTGACCTGGAACTCACTTTGTAGTCTCAGGCTGGCCTAGAACTCACAGCAATCCTCCTACCTTTGACTCCCAATTGCTGGAATTAAAGGTATGCACCACCATGCCCAGCAATAGAATATTTTTTTTAAAAAATGGAGGGGCTGGGGAAATGGCCTCGTAGTTAAGGAACTTTCCTGTGAAGCTAGGTTCAATTCCCCAGGACCCACGTAAGCCAGATGCACAAGGTGGCACATGCATCTGGAATTCATTTGCAGTGGCTAGAGGCCCTGGTGTGCCCATTATTCCCTCTCTCTGTCTCTCTCTCCCTCCCTCTTTCTCTCTCTCTAATAAATAAAAAAGTAAAAGTAATATATTTTTTAAAAAATAGAAAGGCAAGGCTGGAGATATGGCTTAGCAGTTAAGGCACTTGTCTATGAAGCCTAAGGACCCAGGTTCAATTCCCCAGGACCCACATAAGCCAGATGCACAATGTGGCACATATGTCTGGAGCTCATTTGCCATGGCTAGAAGCGTTGGCATGCCCATTCTCTCTCTCTCTCTCTCTCAAATAAATAAATAAAATATTTTTTAATTATTTAAATGGAGATGGCTGTGGAGATGGCTTTCTGAACAAGCATGAGCCCCTGAGTCCAGATGCCCAGCTCCCAGGTCAAGTCAAACACTGTAGTGCTTATCTCTGTCACTCCAGCAGAGAGAAGAGAGGCAGAGACAGTTGCCCAGGAGCTCATGAGCCAGTGTGGTAAGCACAGCAACGAAGGAAGAACCTCGCCTCCAACAACACGAGAGGCAAGGCCCACCAGCCAAAATGTCCTCTGATCACGGACACACGCTGTGACACACGCACACCCCAAACACACAAACACACACATCATAGACGCCCCCCACACACATATCAAAATGGAGAGCATGGGGAACACACATTACATATGACTTACACACACGCATGCACACACATGCAAAATAAATGAATTATTTACATAAAAGACTAATTGATATTATGGTCTTTTAAGGGGCTTACTAAGAATCTTATCACTAGTTCCATAAAAACAGTGTACTTAGGGTTTCAAACAACCAACTTGGACATGTAAGTTTAGAAGAAAGGCAAGTCATAAATAGCCCGAGACTATGACCCTGTAATGCACTTCTTGGAAATCTTGCATCACCCCATGCTCGCAGGTGTCCTGCAACTCTGAGACGGCTGCAGCTGGCGGGAGGGAGTTGCCCACACATTGGCCTCTCCTACCTCTGCCTTTCCTCGTGTCAGAAGGGCTTCTTCACCCAGCAGTCCAGTTCAGGACTGCCACCTGCCACAGAGATTCACAGGGTAGATGTGTGAATGTAGTGGGCATAGAGCTACACCAGCCCCATGCCCTGTGATGGAGAGATGTGCAGTCTAGCTACAAGAACTGTAACTAACAGATGGCCACGAGCTGTCAGCTTCTTCATGGCCCCTCAACTAGAAAGAGCCACTTGGCTAAGGCTGGGCCTTCTCATCATAGTCTGCATCTACTGGATCAGCAAGGCAGTGGGCTAAAGGCCCACACAGTTTGGTTAAACACAAGACACCAGTGGGCAACACTTTCCCCAGAGAGTTGGCCAAAGATTCATTGGATCTGCTCTATAATTCAATTCTTCTGCCCAATTGTGTTATCTCCTGCTTCCTTTGACAGATTTTTGTTTGTATATAATAGACTTTGATTTTTATAAGTTTCTGATATGCATAAAACTTGAGAAGAAAACTGGGCATGGTGGCGCACACCTTTAATCCCAGCACTTAGTGAGCTGGGCATGGTGGCGCACGCCTTTAATCCCAGCACTTAGTGAGCTGGGCATGGTGGCGCACGCCTTTAATCCCTGCACTTAGTGAGCTGGGCATGGCATGGTGGCGCTATCAGCCCTAATCCCTGCACTTAGTGAGCTGGGCATGGTGGTGCCCCCAGCACTGCCTTTAATCCCAGCACTTAGTGAGCTGGGCATGGTGGCGCACGCCTTTAATCCCAGCACTTAGTGAGCTGGGCATGTTGGTGCCCACCTTTAATCCCAGCACTTAGTGAGCTGGGCATGGTGGTGCCCACCTTTAATCCCAGCACTTAGTGATCTGGGCATGTTGGTGCCCACCTTTAATCCCAGCACTTAGTGAGCTGGGCATGGTGGTGCCTGCCTTTAATCCCAGCACTTAGTGAGCTGGGCATGGTGGTGCCCGATACAACCCAATCCCAGCACTTAGTGAGCTGGGCATGGTGGTGCCTATCAACTGCCTTTAATCCCAGCACTTAGTGAGCTGGGCATGGTGGCACACACCTTTAATCCCAGCACTTAGTGAGCTGGGCATGGTGGCTGCATGGTGGTGCACAACCTTAATCCCAGCACTTAGTGAGCTGGGCATGGTGGCGCAAGCCTTTAATCCCAGCACTTAGTGAGCTGGGCATGGTGGCGCACACCTTTAATCCCAGCACTTAGTGAGCTGGGCATGGTGGTGCCCGCCTTTAATCCCAGCACTTAGTGAGCTGGGCATGGTGGCACACACCTTTAATCCCAGCACTTAGTGAGCTGGGCATGGTGGCGCCCGCCTTTAATCCCAGCACTTAGTGAGCTGGGCATGGTGGCGCACACCTTTAATCCCAGCACTTAGTGAGCTGGGCATGGTGGTGCACACCTTTAATCCCAGCACTTAGTGAGCTGGGCATGGTGGTGCACACCTTTAATCCCAGCACTTAGTGAGCTGGGCATGGTGGTGCACACCTTTAATCCCAGCACTTAGTGAGCTGGGCATGGTGGTGCACACCTTTAATTGCAGCACTTAATGAGCTGGGCATGGTGGTGCACACCTTTAATCCCAGCACTTAGTGATCTGGGCATGGTGGTGCACACCTTTAATCCCAGCATTTGGGAGGCTGAGGTAGGTGGATACTTGCGAGTTGAGGCCAGCCTGAGACTGCGTAGTGAGTTCCAAGTCAGCTTGGGCTAGAGTGAGACTCGACCTTGAAAAACAAAAAAAATTAAATTAAATTAAAAAATAAAACTTGAGATGATATTACAGTTTCCACATGCGTGGGATTCAGTTTCCCCCATTACTAACACTTTATATTACCATGAGATTCTCTTGGTTGGTTGGTTGGTTTAATTTGGTTTGGTTGAAACAGGATCTCTAGCTCAGGCTGACCTCAAACTTCCTAATGTTGCCAAGGATGACCTTGAACTTCTGATCCTCCTATCTCCACCCTTCCAGAGCTGGGATTACAAATGCACACACCATGTTCCTCCATGGTAGCACAGGGTTTCATGAATGCTGGGTAGCACTCTATCACCTGAGTTACAACCTAACCCGTGTCTATCAACTGATCTACAACCTAACCCCTGTCTATCAGCTGAGCTACAACCCAACCCCTGTCTATCAACTGAGTTACAACCTAACCCCTGTCTACCAGCTGAGTTACAACCCAACCCCTGTCTATCAACTGAGCTACAACCTAACCCGTGTCTATCAACTGAGCTACAACCCAACCCGTGTCTATCAGCTGAGCTACAACCCAACCCCTGTCTATCAACTGAGTTACAACCTAACCCGTGTCTATCAACTGAGCTACAACCCAACCCCTGTCTATCAGCTGAGCTACAACCCAACCCCTGTCTATCAACTGAGTTACAACCTAACCCCTGTCTACCAGCTGAGTTACAACCCAACCCCTGTCTATCAGCTGAGCTACAACCTAACCCCTGTCTATCAGCTGAGCTACAACCCAACCCCTGTCTATCAACTGAGCTACAACCTAACCCCTGTCTATCAGCTGAGCTACAACCCAACCCCTGTCTATCAGCTGAGCTACAACCCAACCCCTGTCTATCAACTGAGTTACAACCTAACCCCTGTCTATCAACTGAGCTACAACCCAACCCCTGTCTATCAACTGAGCTACAACCTAACCCCTGTCTATCAACTGAGATACAACCCAACCCGTGTCTATCAGCTGAGCTACAACCCAACCCCTGTCTATCAGCTGAGCTACAACCCAACCCCTGTCTATCAACTGAGTTACAACCTAACCCCTGTCTACCAGCTGAGTTACAACCCAACCCCTGTCTATCAGCTGAGCTACAACCTAACCCCTGTCTATCAGCTGAGCTACAACCTAACCCCTGTCTATCAACTGAGCTACAACCCAACCCCTGTCTATCAACTGAGTTACAACCTAACCCCTGTCTATCAACTGAGTTACAACCTAACCCCTGTCTATCAACTGAGCTACAACCTAACCCCTGTCTATCAACTGAGCTACAACCTAACCCCTGTCTATCAGCTGAGCTACAACCTAACCCCTGTCTATCAACTGAGCTACAACCTAACCCCTGTCTATCAACTGAGCTACAACCTAACCTGTCTATCAACTGAGCTACAACCCAACCCCTGTCTATCAGCTGAGCTACAACCCAACCCCTGTCTATCAACTGAGCTACAACCCAACCCCTGTCTATCAACTGAGCTACAACCTAACCCCTGTCTATCAACTGAGCTACAACCTAACCCCTGTCTGTCTATCAACTGAGCTACAACCTAACCCCTGTCTATCAGCTGAGCTACAACCCAACCCCTGTCTACCAGCTGAGTTACAACCCAACCCCTGTCTATCAACTGAGCTACAACCCAACCCCTGTCTATCAACTGAGCTACAACCTAACCCCTGTGTGTTACAGGTAATGAACCACTATCAATACATTGCTATCAATCCACATCTAGTTTATTTACATGTCCTTCGTGTTAATGTCATTTCCCTTTTCTATGCCAAGATTTTGCATTGGCATTTCACTCAGTCATAGGCAATTCTCCTTTCACTCATTTGGATCTTAACTGGTAGCTTCCATTGGAAGATCCATCTTAAAACCTGCCTCCAGGCTGGGGAAAAGCTCAGTTTAAAGCACTGGCTGCACAAGTGTGAAGAGCTGAGGTCAACCTCCAACACCCACATAAAAGGTCGGGTACAGCTGCACTTGTCTGTCACTCCAATGCTGAGGGGATGGAGACAGGAGGGTCGCCAGGGCTCCCTGCTCAGCCCGTTTAACTGAACAATGGGTTGCACCAGGTTCAGTGAGAGGCTGAAGGAAATAAGACAGAAATGTGATGGAGGACATGCAACATTTTCCTCTAGCCTCTGCACATGGACACACAGCATGCATATCTGTGCACACATGCATATATGAGAGATGGAGAGAGATCACATTAAAGAAAATTTTAGGGCTGGAGAGATGGCTTAGCAGTTAAGGCGCTTGCCTGTGAAGCCTAAGGACCCCAGTTCAATTCTCCAGATCCTACGTTAGCCAGATGCACAAGGTAGTGCATGTGTTTGGAGTTCGTTTGCAGTGGCCAGAGGCCCTGGCGCACCCATTCTCTCTCTGTGTGTGTCTCAAATAAATAAATACAAATTTAAAATAAAGAAAAGAAAAGAAAACTTTAAAGGAGCCTGCTTTCAGAGCCGAGGTGCACATCCGTGATGACAGCACTCAGGAGAGAGGGAAAAGGACCAGTGGTTCGTGGTCTCTGCTGGAACGAACTTCCTAGCAGACACAGACTATGGGAGGAAGGGATTGAGTTCAGGCTTACAGATCCAGGGGATCCACTAGTGGCAGAAGAAGCTGCTTCCATACATCCAAGCACAGAGAAACAAGTGCAGCAGGCAGATGCCAACAAGCAGCACCAGGAATCCACGGGAGCTCCAGCTGCTCTGTCCACGCCTTCTGGCAGGAATTCAAACCCTCAGGACAGAACTCCCCCCTCCCCGTAGCAGGACTCTGCCTGCTAGGAGCTGAAGTTGTAAATTCAATTTTAATAAAAGTCCTGAGTCGATGGGGCCATCCATACATTTACACTATCACATTCAAACTACCACATCATCCTTGGCTACATAATACTGAGGCCAGCATGAAAAGATACTGCCAGTTGAACTTTCTGTTATTTGAAGTCAAAAGCAGGTCTGGCATAGTACACTTACTCGGGGTGGCACAGAAGAGCGTTTACTCTGTCAAGACAAATGGCTACAAGGGAAACAGATTGTCATGAAATTGTAAGAGCAGAGTCTGACCTCACAGGACCAAGGCAAGCAGGCACTCTCCCCAAGCCAGCTGGGAAGACTTTCTTCAGCAGTCATAGAGGCCTTCGCACCAGTGCTCAGCTTAATGTCTCTTCTCTGCCTTGTAGCTCCTCCTCCTGCTTCAGCATGATACTCCATCCAGTGATCTGTCAGCTTCAGCTCCCACTGGAATGCTAACCTTGGTCACCATTGAAATTGCCCAAGGAAAGGACAGAATTGACTCAGCTCATAGTTGTCTGCCAGGTCACATCTGGATGCTGGCCAGCATAAAGTTTCTTCATTTTTGACATAAATGCTCTCTCTTACTTCAACCAACTTGGAGGAACAAGGTCATCTCATTTAAAACATAGCTTCCCCTTCCACAGAACTGTGCCATGGGGTAGAGGGTTAGTCAGGTGTAGGAATATATAGGCTCTAACCTACAGGAGTTGGAAACACTTTTATCCTCACTCCTACTCCCTCCCTCACCAAGATAATCTACTTCTAATATTTTTATCTGTTTTACTGTTATCAGTGGAAATATTTATGTCTCATATGAATAAATGACAAGGTGTTACCACTGCTGAGATGGTAGAGAAAAGTGGAGAGAGAGAGATAAAATATTAAGAAGAGGCCTGGAGAGATGGCTTAGCGGTTAAGATGCTTGCCTGTGAAGCCTAAGGACCCATGTCCGACTCTCCAGGTCCCACATGAGCCAGACGCACAGTGTCACAAGTGCACAAGGTTGCATGTGCGCAAAAGGCGGCGCACACATCTGGAGTTTGACTGCAGTGGCTGGAGGCCCTGGCGCACCAATTCTCTCTCTCACACACACACTCTCTCTCTCGCATTAAAACAAAAAAGACCAGTCTGTTGAACTTGTCTCAAAAAAAATTTTTTAAAAAGATGAAGAAGGAAAACAGATCAAAGGACTAGGGAGGTGGAGGTGGCTCCATGAATAAAGCACCTGAATTCAGGTGCCCAGCACCCACATAAAAGCTGGGAATGACAGCATGTGTCTATAGTCCCAGCACTGTGGAGGTGGAGACAGGAGGATTCGAGGGCTCGCTGGTGACCTTGCCTAGAAGATCTGCGAGTTCTAGGTTCAGTGAGAGACTCTGTCTCAAAAAAATAAGGTAGAGGGCTGGAGAGATGGCTTAGCGGTTAAGGCGCCTGCCTGCTAAGCCTAAGAACGCCGGTTCCAATCTCCAGGTCCCACATTTAGCCAGATGCAAAGTGACTCAAGGGTGCAATGCCACACTTGACCACAAGGGGGCGCACGCATCTGGAGTTCATTCACAGCAGCTGAGAGATTACTGGAGCACCCATTCTCTCCCTCTCTCTCTCTCTCTCTCTCTCTCTCTCTCTCTCTCTCTCTCGCTCCAAAAAGATAATAATAATAAGGTAGAACGTAATGAAGAAAAGACCCCTGGCATGAACATCACCCTCCACATGCACATACTACCTGCACACTTGCATATGAACACACATACACACAGGCCCCATGCACACATATGCACATGCAGAAAGGAAAAGAAAAAAAAAACAAATCAAGTGAGGAATGACAGGCACAGACAGGTGCTTGACAAAGACTTGGCAGTTGAGTAAGAGAGAGAAGCAGAAAACAAAGCCACTGAGAATTGAGGGCCAAGCCCAGAACCAATGGAAAACAGAGAAGGCTTCCCAGAGACAGAAGTCTTAGCTGGGCGTGGTGGTGTACGCCTTTAATCCCAGAACTCGGGAGGTAGAGGTAGGAAGATTGCTGTTAGTACAGGGGCCACCCTGAGACCACATAGTGAATTCCAGGTCAGCCTGGACTAAAGTGAGACCCTGCCTCAAAAAAAAAAAAAGAAGAAGAAGAAAGAGGAGGAGGAGGAAAAGGAGAAGAAGAATAAAGAAGTCTTAATAGGTGAAATAAACCAGACTAATCTGGCAGGGTCCTGAGGCCCAGTTCCCCTTCACAGACAGCATGACGCATGCTCAGCCACAGGTGGGTCATGCTGGTCAGCCCACACGAAGACCATCTCCTTTCCCTGTAGATCCATTTCCCCAAGAGCCAAAGTATGCAACTCACCCCTGAGAATATGACAAGCAGTGGGAAAACTCAGTCCAATATGCTTGAAAACACAAAGTGAAGCTGTGCAAATGGGATTTTACTCCATGACTACGAAAAGTTTCTCCCGAGCATTTGCTCTGTAAAAACCTTGGCTTCCATTCCTCTCTTGATTTTTTTAAGCTGGTCTTTGAATACTACTCAGTAGGTAGTTTGGCCCTTTTGATGTTTGGCACTCACATAAAAAGGATGAGTTATTTAATTTTCTGCAAAAGCATCCAAGCCTGTTCTGTATGGAAATAGGCAAGCCATTCAGGCAGATGTGACCATGCGGGAGGGAAAGCTTTTCGTCTTTGAAGGTTCAAAGTTAACATGTCAATTAAGTACCAAAGAATTGTGCACCAGACCTTGAAATGTGGAAAGCCATTTAGGCATCGTGAAGGACAGGACTAGAGCAATTACCAGCAAGATGAAGAGGATCCAGAGGGTGGCGCGTGCTGGAAAAGTTTATTTTCCTTCTTGTCTCCAATTAACTAGCCTGGCAATCTCTTATCAAGCAGGCGGTTGGTAATCTTCAGAAATACTCAAAGGGGACGTACTTGATAATGTCCACAGAAGCAAGACAACTCAGAAATCTGGTGTAATTATGCAGGTAGGTTAAAATACAGACTAGTAGGAAAGGTAGTTTAGCCTTAATGATCCAAATTAATCATTTGTATGGAACCGAGATAATCTGTGAAAGTAAAAGTTCCTAATTTGTGTAAAAGGAAGGCCTGGGTGTGGGGGGGAGTGAACAATGTTCAACACGTGTTCTGATTATCTCATGAACTAAGATGGGAATTTTAAAAAGACATTTACTAAAAGTGTATATACAATGAACATGGGACTATGGAGATGGCTACATGGATAAAGCTCTTGCTGTGCAAGGGTCAGTGCCTGAGTTTGAACACTAGATCTGTGCAATGCTGTGGTGGATGTCTGTTATCCCAGCATTCCTTAGCAAGAAAGAGGCAGAAACAGGGGGATCTGCCAAAAGCTAGTAGACCAGCTAGCCAGGCAGATACAGCCATTGTTCAGTAAATGAGAGACCGAACCTCAAGCATTCAAGGCAGGCTTTCCTGTGTTAGTCCTCTATGGGAATGTCTTAACGACACACTCAGAAGTGTGCTTTACCAATCCTCTAGGTAATTTTTCTTTATTTAAAAAATATATGTATGTATGTATGTATGTATAAATGGATGGATGGATGTACATATATACGTATATATTTGAGAGTGAGGGGGGAGGGAGGGAGGAGGGAATGAGAATGAGCATGCCAGGGCCTCCTGCCACTGCAAATGTACTGCAGAAACAAGTTTCACTTTGTGCATCTGGCTTTACGTGGGTCCTGGGGAATCGAACCTGGGCTGTCAGGCATTGGGAGTGAGCTCCTTTAACCACTGAACCATCTCTCCAGCCCTTCTCCTGGGTGAATGTCAAGCCAATCAGGTTGACAGTCAAGATTAACCCTCACAACCCTCTACAATGGGACTCAAATAATTTTCTACTTTCCACATTTGTCACTACAAATTTCTGGGTCAGCACAAGCGGTGTCAAATGAACTGTCACCATATGCTCAGTGCGACCACTCTTCCTTTCCGGAAGGCCTCCCTCCTGCATTCCTCATAGCCCTCTTTTTCCCACTATATCTGACTAGTAAAGCCTCCTACCTTTGCTTCCGTGTGGTAGAGACTGAGCCCAAAACCTCATGCACGCCAGGCAAGTGTTCTGCCACTTAGCTACATGCCCAGCCCGAAGTCCATCTTCTTTAGAGCACAACCAAACGCTCCCAGTAAGAACTTCACTGACTGCCCTCGGTCACAGGATGACGTACCCTTCTGTACGCTTATCCCGCTGCATGGCGACCTCTTGTTTGGAGTCTGGTATTCTAACAGCCCAGTAGTCAGACACACCCATAGCCCCCCTCAACAGTTGCATGTTTGGTGGGTGTCCTCTGATTCCTATTATGCTACACTTAGAGAGTATGTATTCAGTATATACTCAGTGTATTGAATTGAGTTCCCAAAA
Source organism: Orientallactaga sibirica (assembly GCA_036365145.1). Lineage (NCBI taxonomy): Eukaryota > Metazoa > Chordata > Mammalia > Rodentia > Dipodidae > Orientallactaga > Orientallactaga sibirica. The sequence continues at coordinate 7,041,037 of JAEOAD010000555.1, read as the reverse complement.
GGGACAAGTGTGACCATATTCTTGTGTGTGTGCCATGTGTGTATGCACTCTTATGTGTGGGTACCTGTGTGCGCATGAGTGTGGAGGCCAAGGACAAATCCAGGCACCATCCCCCTTTTGTGAAACACCCTCTCATCAGCTTGGAGCTCAGCAAACAGGTTAGGCCAGCTAGCCAGGGAGCCCTGAGACCCACCTCCACCGCCCCGGCACGAGCACTGCAAGAGCTTTGGTCACACCCCGCCTTTTGTAGGAGTTCTGAGGATCCGACAGAGATTCTCATGCTTGCAAGACAAGCACCTGGTGATTGGACCGTCTCCTCAGACCGTATGACCACGTTCTTTTTTTTTTTTTTTTTTTTTTTTTTTCGAGGTAGGGTCTCACTCTGGTCCAGGCTGACCTGGAAATCACTATGTAGTCTCAGGGTGGCCTCGAACTCTCGGCGATCCTCCTACCTCTGCCTCCCAAGTGCTGGGATTAAAGGCGTGCGCCACTACGCCCGGCTTATGACCACGTTCTTAAATAAGCATAGCCAACGAGCAAAGTCCAGTTTGGCCACAAAATTAGCTGATTTTTTTTTTTTTTTTTTTTTTTTTTTGGTTTTTTGAGGTAGGGTTTCACTCTGGTCCAGGCTGACCTGGAATTAACTATGTAGTCTCAGGGTGGCCTCGAACTCTCAGCGATCCTCCTACCTCTGCCTCCCGAGTGCTGGGATTAAAGGCGTGCACCACCATGCCCAGCTGATTTTTTTTTTAATGTTATGTTTTTCCTATATCAACATGTTGCTTTTTCTATGGCTTTTCCCTTTGGGCATCTGTAATTCTTGATACTGTTTTAACATTATTTTTTGTTGAGAGGCCCTCTTTGCATGTATCTGTACCAGGAAGTCGACCACTTCAGGAACATGAGGACCAGTATGTGACTGGCTGAACCTTGTCATCAGAACATGCCCATGTCCAGACATTTCAAGGAAATCTACACTTTGTGGTGATTATCACAGCACTGTTGGAAGATGCTTCTTTAGTCTAGAGTACACCCATCAGCTACAGCAAGATAGGCATATTGAGACAACCCCAGAAAGAATTTGCTGTGAGGACCAAACTCATTAGATCCCTGGGCTAATTTCAGCTCCTTCTTCCAAAATCTAAAACAGGAAAACCAGGTCTAGAGAGAGGATTCTTTTACATTAAGAACTATGGACATTTGTTGAGAGGACATTGAGAGCTCAGCAGTAGAGGAGATTTACCCCACACCCTCCAAGGCTCAGGGGAACATTGCAGAAGACAAAAGGAAGAGTCAACAAAACGGAAGGACTACCTAGATCGAGGAGGGTCCCCAGGATACGGGAGGGGAGGCAAAAATGGATAATAAAGAGGTGGGAACATGATCAAATTACTGTACGTTCATATATTAAAGTTCAAAATAAAAAATAAAATACAGGGCTGGAGAGATGGCTTAGAGGTTAAAGGCATTTGCCTGCAAAGCCTAATGACCCAGATTTGATTCCCCAGTACCCACATTAAGCCAGATGCACAAAGTCACACATGCATCTGGAATTTGTTTGCAGTGGCTGGAGGCCCTGGCACACCAGTTCTCTCTGTGTACATCTCTTCTCTCTCTCTCTCTCTCTCTCTCTCTCTCTTTCTCCTTGGTTATAGGTACTAATGGAGGATGGAGATTACAGATTAATGGATAAAATCTTAGGATGGGAAGGAGAGAAAGTTCTGGAGACAGAAAGTGGTGACTATATTACAGCACTATGAGAATTTTAATGCCATATCAGTATATACTTAAAAACAGTTAAAATGCTATATTTTATATTAGGTGTGTTTTACCAAAACAACAAACAGGTAGAATTTTTTATTTTTTAAACATTTTCTTTTTTATTTCATTTATTTATTTGAGAGAGAGAAAGAGGCAGAGAGGAAGAAAGAGTGTGGGTCTGCCAGGGCCTCCAGCCATTGCAACGAAATCCAGATGCATGCACCCCCTTGTGCATCTGGCTTATGTGGGTCCTGGAGAATCAAGCCAGGATCCTTTGGCTTTGCAGGCAAACGCCTTAACCACAAGCCATCTCTCCAGCCCCAACAAAAAGGTTTTAAAAAAAGAACTATGGGTATGTAAGGTAGAAAGAAGAGTGGGAGAAAGATAGATATGGGCAGCAGAGAAGGAACCCCACATAAGAATCAAGTTGCTTTTTTCAGACACTTTTGAAATTTCAAGGAAAAATGATGTCTGGCATGATTGACAGCCCAGAGACAGTTATTCATTCAATAAATATTTATTGAGCATCTATTATGTGGCAAGATTTTTTGCAGAGCAAGACAGGTTGCTGTGTGGAGCTTTCAGTCTAGAGTGGAGGAGGCCGGATCTTAAATAGCAACTACTGGGTTAGGGAAATGGCCAGTGGGTAAAGTGCTCACCTTGCAAGCATGGGGACCTGAGACCAGTCTCCAGAAGCCACGAGAAAAATGTCAGGCATGGTGGCCCATGTTTGTGATCCCAGCACTGGGAAGGTGGAAGCAGGCAGATCCCCAGGCTCACTGGTCATTTACCCTCACCTCCTTGGCAAGCTCAGGCCAGTGAGAGGCCATGTCTCAAAGGTGGAAGCTGCCACCTGTCCTCCCTCTTGGGGTCAGTCACCAGGTCCCATTCCTTCTCAGGAAACCCATGAGATTTTGCCCTTGTTTGGGTCATTCTGTGTTGTGCAGATTTAGGGGCACCATAATGATAACATATGGTGTCTAGGAAGCCAGACACGGGGTCAGTGTCATTTGAAGACATAGCTGTGGACTCCACCTGGCAGGAGTGACAGGAGCTGGATGCTGCCCAGAGGACCCTGTACATGGACATGATGCTGGAGAACTACAGCAGCCTGGTGTCCTCAGGCACTGCGTGACCACTCCTGAGTTCATCTTCACGTTGGAGCCCGATTTGGGCTGTGGAATGCAGCAGAAGCCTCGGTCTGGAGCCTCCCAGTGACTGCCTGATTGAGGCCAGCCAGGAAAATCCCAAGAGATATCTGCAGCAAGCCGAATCACCAACAGGAAGACATTAAATGAAGAACGGGTTGAAATCATGTTTTCAGGTGGTTTCATCAATTGTTACTTGACCCAAGGCCATGCAGAGCATCCTGGTGGCAGGACAGTGTGGTAGTGACGTTTCCTCGCATCATGAAAGATGAGATTCATAAAGCACAGAAGAGCCTGGGCATCAGTTTTCATCTTACAAACCCTGCCCTGGGGCTGGGGAGGTGCCTCAGCAGTTAACGACATTGCTTATGAAAACCATGCCCTTCGTCACCCTGTCCAACCAAGCTGCACTTTCTAAATTCAAAGTTGTCTCCGCAGATACTGCCATGATTTGAAGGTTAAGCATTCAAAGCATAAGCTTGTGTGGGACAAACCAAAATATATTTCATTGTACCACATTAAATGTAATCGTATGCCATTTATATGTTGTTAAACATAATGGATTCCGTGTCCTCTGGGTTTTTATTTTTACTGTGTATACCGGTATATGAATAATGTAATAAAACTAGACATTTAATGCAGCTGACAATGTAAATAAAAGGTGGACAGCATGTGAGGAACAACACCCAAAGTTGTCCTCTGTTCTCCACACACATGTGCACACACTTATACATGCACCTACCTACACACAAAAAATTAAATATCAACCCACACAAGGAGGCTAAGAGCAGAGCTCAGTGGTAGAGTGTGTGCTTAGCATGCATGAGGCCCTGGGTTCAATCCCCATCATTAAAAAGACAGATAAAACCCACACATAATTGTGAGAAATGTTATCATAGAAAAGTGTAAAACACCACAAGAATGAATGATGGACATTGGTAACCTAGTCTTGAGGTCAAAGAAGACTTCTCTTTGGAAATTATACTTAAGATAGACCCAGAAAGACAAGGGTATAGTTGCCAATTAAAAAGTGAAGGAGGGGGCTGGGCGTGGTGGCGCACGCCTTTAATCCCAGCACTTGGGAGGCAGAGGTAGGAGGATCGCTGAGAGTTCGAGGCCACCCTGAGACTACCTAGTTAATTCCAGGTCAGCCTGGACCAGAGTGAGATCCTATCTCACAAAACCAAAAAAAAAAAAAAAAAGTGAAGGAGGGCTAGAGAGATGGCTCAATGGTTAAGGAACTTGCCTGCAAAACCTAACCACCTAAGTTCAATTCCCCAGGACCCATATAAACCGATGCACATGGGGCGCATGTGTCTGGAGTTCATTTGCAGTGGCTGGAGGCCCTGGCATGCCCATTTTCTGTCTATTTTCTCTCTGTCTCTTTCTGTTTGCAAATAAATAAATAATTTTTTAAAATATATTTTATTTATTTATTTGAGAGAGAGAAAGAGGCAGAGAGAGACAGAATGGGTGCCAGGGCCTCCAGCCACTGCAAACTAACTCCAGATGCATGCACCACCATGTGCATCTGGCTTACTTGGGTCCTAGAGAATTGAACCAGGATCCTTTGGCTTTGCAGGCAAATGCCTTAACCGCTAAGCCATCTCTTCAGCCCCCAATAAATAATTTTTTTAAGTGAATGGCTGACAGGCCTGGTGCCTATGACTGTAATCTCAACACCCAGCAAGTGGAGGAAGTAGGATTGCCACAAGTGTGCAGCCAGTCTGGTAAACATGGGAAAGAAAGTCCAGGCCAGCAAGACTCGACTGAGAAGAATAAAGAAAACATGAGAATATAATTCCAAGCAGAGAAATCATGCATAGACCCAACCAGGTGTGTAAGTTATCATAAGGCTGTAGACTTGAGAAACAGGAAAACTGGGAATAATTTATACATAGGTGAGGGCCCACCCTGACCACCCTCCTTAGTCAGGCCTCCTCTCTAGCACATGTTTTTTATTAAACTAGTTTAATGTGTGTTTGCTCAGTGTGTGGGCACACAGCACTTGCATATTGAGGCCAGGGGACAACATTGGATGTTACCTAAGGAACATTCCCCAACTCTTCGTGAGACAGGCTCCCTCGCTGTCCTGGAGCTAGCTCGCCACTTAAGCAGAGGGCATGGCCAGCAAGCTCCAGGCTTCTGCCAGTCTCCACCTCCCCGGCAATGGGATTATAGGTACATACCATCACGCCTGGTGTTTATGTGCGTTCTGGGGTTCCTCAAGCATGTGAGGCAAGCACTTTATTTACTGAACCTATTATGTTCTTATAGCATGCCTCTACCTCCCATAGTTAATGAGAGAGAGAGAGAATGTGTGTGTGAACGCATTTACCCACACAAGAGAAATTATTATCAGTCTCCAATTACTAAACTAAGATCTGAGTGTGAGGACCATTTTCTGTTCCATTCATTGTTTCAAACCTAGTGCCTGCCACGGAATCTAGAACTTCATATGCACTCAATAAATACTTGTGGAATGAATTTATGACTTGGTAAATATATTGATTGGCATGGAGTAAAAAACACTGCCAGGGAGCCAGGCGTGCGGGCACACGCCTTTAATCTCAGCACTTGGGAGGCAGAGGTAGGAGGATTGTCATGAGTTCGAGGCCATCCTGAGACTACATAGTTAATTCCAGGTCAGCATGGGCCAGAGTGAGACCCTACCTTGAAAAAAAAAGAGAGAGAGAAGCTTCTCTAACAAAACAAACAAAAAAAAAACACTGCCAGGCATTCAGTTCTGGTCCTAAAATTAACTCTTGTGGATGTTAGATATTTCATTCAAAAGTCTTTATATCCATTTTCTTCTATAATCAAAATGTAGGGGCTGGAGAAATGGCTTAGCAGTCAAGGCATTTGCCTGCGAAGCCAAAGGATCCCAGTTCAGTTCTCCAGGACCCCTGTAAGCCAGATGCACAAAGGGCACATGCATCTGGAGTTTGTTTGCAGTAGCTAGAGGCCCTGGCACACCCATTCTCTCTGTGTCTGCCTCTCTTCTATCTCTCTCTCTGCTTGAAAAAAAAATATCTAATATTTTTTAAATACCAAAATATAAATGTTGAACATGATTTTCTCTAAACTCTCCAGCTCGTTTAAAATGTCTTATTTCCACACACCATGCTTTTTCTCTTTTCTTGTTTTCATATTTTCCATTCAATGATGCACGTTTTCCCATCACATATTATCTGCCTGCTGCTAGACAAAGCATAACATCGAGTTGCTGCCATACAAGGTCTGTCAGTCTCTCAGAGCCTGGTCCCAGGGAACGTGTCCGGAAGAGCTGCCCCTCACTTTTCCCATAATCCTGTGGGTTATCAAAAGACCAACATCAAAGCTGATTACTGTACCAAGAGGTTCCCAGCCATGGAGCCTTTGATTTGCTTTTACCACTTACACAGTAAGATAAAGACAGTTTGAAAACAAAAATGCAAAAGCACTTTTCATTTATAGGCTTGGTTCTTTCCATAAAACAGATTACCAAAATCTACGTGACCATCAGAGCAACACAATTTGCTCTTTCTGTGAACTGAAACACATGCATGGATACACACACAGGAGATTTCCAGCAAGGAGCTTTTTGTCATGAAAAAGTCTTATAATTGATATAATTCTTTTATGGTGCCTTATTAATATAAATTTTAAAATAAATGTGAGTAATGTATTTTTTATTTTGTATCAGAAAAAACTGAATTTATAACCTAAAACACTCTGAGATTGTTTGGATATGAAGTGTCCCCTCCCCAAAAACCTCACAGGTTTGATTCCCCAGGACCCATGTAAGGTGTGCGTTCTGGGGTTCCTCAAGCATGATGGGGCAAGCACTTTGTTTGAACCTATTGCGTTCTTATAGCATGCCCTCTACCTCCCATAGTTAATACGAGAGAGAGAAGAATGTATGTGTGGACGCATTTATTTAACAAGAATTAATATCAGTCTCAATTACTAAACTAAGATCTGAGTGTGAGGACCATTTTCTATTTCCATTCATTTTTATTTCAAACCTGAGTACACTTGCCGGAATCTAGAACTTCATATCACTCAATAAATACTTGTGGAATGAATTTGCAACTTAAAGAATGTATTGATTGGCATGGAGTAAAAAACACTGCCGGGGCCAGTGCGGGCACGCGCCTGTAATCTCAGCGCTTGGGGGCAGAGGTAGGAGGATTATCGCCAGTTGAAGGCCATCCTGAGACTACATAGTTAATTCCCAGGTCAGCATGGGAGCCAGGTGGGAGACCCTACCTTGAAAAAAAAAAAAAAAAAGAGCTTCTCTAACTTCAAGGCAAACAAAAAAAAACACTGCCAGGCATTCAGTTCTGGTCCCTAAATTAACTCTTGTGGATGTTGAATTTCATTCAAAAGTCTTTGCTATCCATTTTTCTTCCCTATAAATCAAATGTAGGGGCTGGAGAAGTAAGGCATGAGTCAAGGCATTTGCCTGCGAAGCCAAAGGATCAGTTCCAGTTCTCCAGGACCCCTATAAGCCAGATGCACAAAGGGCATGCATCTGGGTTTATTTTACTGCAGTAGCTAGAGGCCTGGCATTCAGTTCTCTCTGTATACTGCCCTCTCTTCTCTCTCTCTCTGCTTGAAAAGAAAAAATATCTAATATTTTTAAATGCAGAAATATAAATGTTGAACATGAATTTTCTCTAAACTCTCAGCTCGTTTAAAATGTCTTATTTCCACACACCATACTTTCTCTTCTTGTTTTCATATTTTCCATTTCAATGATGCCACGTTTTCCATCTGCATGTATCTGCCTGCTGCTAGACAAACATAACATCAGTTGTTGCTGCCATACAAGGTCTGTCAGTCTCTCAGAGCCCTGGTCCCAGGGCGTGTCGGAGGAGCTGCCCCTCACTTTTCCCATAATCCCTGCTGGAGTTATCAAAAGACCAACATCAAAGCTGATTACTGTACCAAGGAGTTTCCCCAGCCATGGAGCCTTTGATTGCTTTACCACTTGCACATTAAGATAAAGAACCCAGTTTGAAAACAAAAATGCAAAGCACTTTTCATTTATAAATAGGATTTCTTTCCGTAAGGCAGATTGCAAAATCTAAAGTGACCATCAGAACGCTGAAATTTGCTCTTTCTAGAACTGAAAACATGCATGGATACACACACAGGAGGATTTCCAGCAGGGCTTTTGTCATGAAAAGTCTTATAATTGATATAATTCTTTTATAATTTGCCTTATTAATATAAATTTTAAAAATAAATGTAGTAATGTATTTTTATTTTGTATCAGAAAAAACTGGTTTATAACCTAAAACCTCTGAGATTGTTTGGATATGAGTGTCCCACTCCCAAAAACCTCTCAGAGTTTGATTCCCACAGGACCCATATAAGGCAATCATGCAAGGTAGCGCATGCATCTGGAGTTCATTTACAAACTTGCAAAGGCCTGATGCGCCCATTCCCTCTCTCTCTCTCTCTCTCTCACTTATCTATCTTGCCTCTTTCCATCATAAACTAAATAAAATAAAATAATTTTTTTAATTTTTATTTGTTTATTTGCAAATGAAAGAGAGATAGAAGAGAGTCAGACAGAGAGAGAATGGGCACCACTAGGGCCTCAAGCCACTAAAACGAACTCCAGATGCATGTGCCCCTTGTGCATCTGGCTTATGTGGGTCCTGGAGAATTGAACCAGGATCCTTTGGCTTCGCAGGCAAATGCCTTGACTGCTAAGCCATCTCTCCAGCCCCAATAAAAATAATTTTTAAAAGAAAAAAAGCTTTGTAATATATATAATAGCAAAATTTAGGGAACTTTGAATTTTATATCATAGAATTATCTTTTGCCCTAAGACCAAACGAAGCCACTTTTCCACCTAATCATCTTTTACTCATTAGTTCAGTTGTCTATCAGAGACCATTGAAATTTAAAAATTATTAGTGATAAACACTCATACATACAATCTATCTTTGTCCCATGAATTGTTGAGAAAATGTGTATTTGGAGTTTAGAATGCAGGTCAGTTAGCCGAGTGGTTGGCTAGCACACATGAAGCCCTAGGTGCCACCCCTAACACTGCATGTACCGGATATGGTGGCACACTCATCTCATAGAACCACAGCACGTGAGAAGTAGAGGCAGGAAGATCAGAAGTTCAAGGTGATCCTTGGTGACTTTTGAGGAAACCTCGGATCCATGAGACCCTGACAGAAGAAAGAAGAAAGAAAGAAAGAAAGAAAGAAAGAAAGAAAGAAAGAAAGAAAGAAAGAAAGAAGAAGGGAGGGGGAGAAAGAAAGGAGGGAAGGAAGGAAGAAAGGAAAGAATGGAATGGAAGGAAGGAAGGGAGGGAAGAGGAGGAGGAGGGGAGGGGAAGAGGAGGAAGGAAGGAAGGGAAGGAAGGAAGGAAGGAAGGAAGGAAGGAAGGAAAAGAAGGAAGGAAGAGAAACATAGAGGAGGGGAGGGAGAGGGAGGAGGGAGTGAGGGGACAGAGGGGAAGAAGGAAGGAAGAAAGGAAGGAAAGAAGGAAGGAAGGAAAAAGAAAAAAGAAAAGACAGAATGTGTATACTGTTATTTGGCTCTGAGAGTTCAGAGACCAAGCGGAGGAGGGGAAAAAAGACTTGAATAAATGATGAAAGATGAAGAGCCTGTCTATCTTCACACACAGAAGGCAACACTGTATCTCTACGAGAAGGTTCTTCGTGTCTACACACTCTGCCGGCTCCTGAGCGTCTCCCGGCAAGGTCAGCTCCTTGAGACAGAATCGCATTATTTACGAGTGCTTCCCAGCGTCTGGGGCTTAAATATACTATCGGATGAGACTGAGGACGTGCCATCCAAATCTTGATTGTGCTCTAAAACTCAATTTAGTTATTTTGCAGCTGCCTAAAACAAGTGTGGTCTTTTAGGGCTCTACAAAGGGGAAAATAGGCAAACGTAACCCACTGTTTCAAACGCCCTCCGAGCATCACAAGGGTCACTGTGGGTGTGTGTATCTTTTCCATTCAGGGCCTTCACGTGTTTTGACATGAACTGTGAGTGCATTCACCTTCCCAGGCGTTCCCTGGACATGCGCTAAAGCCTCCACACAAGATTTAACTTGTCGCAGCCGGCCACGTCAAGTTAGCACTAACTTTATCATGTTTCAAACCTATCCCACTGCACTGAGAAGGAAGACAGGAAGATTAATATGTTTTAAAGTTAGTAGTAAAGCTATTAAGAAAAGTAATAATTCTAAAAGATTCCATGTGCATGTGTATGTGTGAGGGTGTACATGTGTGCCCACCTTCGTGGAGGCCAGAGGACATCCTCAGGTGTCTATCAAGTCATCATCTACCTTTTTTTTTTTTTTTTTTTTTGGTTTCTGGTTTGGTGAGGTCTCACTCTGGCAGGCTGGGATTGACTATGTAGTCTCAGGGTGGCCTCGAACTCTCGGCAATCCTCCTACCCCTCTGCCTCCGAGTGCAGGGATTAAAGTGGTGTGCCCACCATGCCCGGCAGTCATCTACCTTTCTTGGTAGTGTCTCTCACTTGTTAACTTAGCCAAGTGGTTAGATAGCGACCAGGAGCCTTGAGGAATCCTCTGACTCAGCCATCAGTGCTAGTATTACACCTTAGCATTGGTGACTTTTTTTGGTAGACAGTGAGTGTGGTATGTTTGGTGTGTAGCAAAGCGTGGTTTGTGTGCATGATGTGAAGGCTCATGTGCCCATGCACTCAAGTGCAGGCGAGCAGGGAGGCAGGTTCTCCTCCATCCCAGCCTTCACCTTATTCCTTGAGATGGACACTCACTAAAGCTGCAGTTTTTCAGTCAATCTGCTTGCATCAATTTCTAATGATTCTCCTGTCTCCACCCCTACCTCAGCACTGATGTTTCAAACATTTATGTTCTGTGCCTAGGTTTTACGTGGGTGCTGAACCCAACCTCAACGAGAACACTCTTCACCTAACTAAGTCATCTTCCCAGTGTTTGGCTTCTTTTTTTTTAATTTTTAAGAGAGAGAGAGGGAAAGAGAGAATGCAGAGAAAGAGGGAGGAAGAGAGGGAATGGGCGATCCAGGGCCTCTAGCTCCTGCAAATGAACTCCATATGCATCGCCTCCTTGTGCATCTGGCTTGTGGGTACTGGGAATCGAACCTCAAACCGGGGTCATTACAGGCAGGCATCTTAACTGCTAAGCCATCTCTCAAGCCTCTGGCTTTGTTTTTTAACATGGGTTCTGAGCTTTGAAATCAGGTCCTTATGCTTGCACTATGTAAAGCAGGTCACCAAATTGAGATCTTGCTTCTCCTCTGTTCCATCTTTACACTTAACATCAATCAGCTTGTTTTTGATGAGTCAGCTCATCTTTCCCAGCTGTTCTTGAGACAGTGTCTCTCACTTGCTTGGACTTAGCCAAGTAGGTTAGAATGGCGGCCAGGAGCCTTGGGAATCCTCCTGACTCAGCCATCAGTGCTAGTATTACACACATGTACCAGCATTGGTGGCTTTTTCCCCCTTTTAGTGAGTGTGGTATGTTTGGTGTGTATGCAGCGTGGTTTGTGTGCATGATGTGAAGGCTCATGTGCCCATGCACTCAAGTGCAGACGGCAGGGGGGGGCAGGTTCTCCTCCATCAACCTTCACCTTATTCCTTGAGATGGACACTCACTAAAGCTGCAGTTGTTCAGTCCGAGTAGCTGAGCATCAGACCCTAATGACTCTCCTGTCTCCACCCTACCTCAGCACTGAGGTTTCCAACATACATAGCCACACCTAGGTTTTAACGTGGGTGCTAGGAACCCAAACTCATAGCCAGCACTCTGACCTGCCGAGTCATCTTCCCAGTGCTTTGGCTTCTTTTTTTAAATTTTTAATTATTTATTTAAGAGAGATAGATACAGAAACAGGCAGGGAGGAAGAGAGAGAGAGAGAATGGGTGCTCCAGGGCCTCCAGCCACTGCAAATGGACTCCATATGCATGCGCCTCCTTGTGCATCTGGCTTACATGGGTACTGGAGAATTGAGCCTCAAACCGGGGTCCTTAGGCTTCTTAGGCAAGCGCTTAACCGCTAAGCCATCTCTGCAGCCCCTGGCTTCTTTTTTTTAACATGGGTTCTGGGGATTGAACTCAGGTCCTTTATGCTTGCATGACAAGCACTTCACCAAGTGAGCTCTCTCGCCAGCTCCAGGGTTCCATCTTTACACTTAACATGGATAGCTTGTTTTTGATGAGCCAGCTCATCAGTGCTGTCTTCCATGGGCTGGCTTTTCTAACTTGGCACACTTAAAAGGAATACCTTTTGGTAGATACAACTGGAGTGCTACAGATTCTGCCGAGGACAGCAAACACTTCTCCCTGAGCATGCATCACTCAGGTGAACCTAGTGTGTTAGCTTTACGTTGCTGTGCTGGAGAAGCTCAGGGTACAGGAGGAAAAACCCATTTGACTCTTGGCTTCCCAGGTTTTGCTCAGTGGTCACTTGAATGCATTACTTTGGGGCCTGTGATGAGGCAAGACATCAAGGTGAGGTAAAGTATGGTGGAAATAGAACAGAACTGCTCACCTCATGATGGCCAGCAAGCCAAGGGACAGAGGAGGCCGGGGTCCCTGGATCCTGTCAAGTGAGCGCCTCCAGTGGCCAGTGTCTTCTGGTCAGTGCCTCTCCTAGAAGCCCATTGTCCTCACAGTAGCGCTAGAACTACAGACTTCTTTCAACACGTCGCTTTGGGGGGACTTTTTAAACATTTTGCTTTTTGTTTTGTTTTGTTTTGTTTTGTTTTGTTTTGTTTTGTTTTTTCAAGGTAGGATCTCACTCTAGCTCAGGCTGACCTGGAATTCACTCTGTAGTCTCAGGGTGGCCTTGAACTCACAGCGATCCTCCTACCTCTGCCTCATGAGTGCGGGGATTAAAGGCCTGCACCACCACGCCTGGCTTTTTGCTTTTGGGTTTGTTTGTTTTTTTTTTTTTTTTACAACTTTTTATTGGCGATGTTCATACCTGTACATAATGTATTTTGATCATAACCCTCTCCTATTCCCTTCGCTTATTTCCTTTGCCCCATTTCTCCCACTTCTGTCCACCTAGTCCCTCTCTATTTAGATGTCTTTTTTTGTTCTCCTCCATCATACATTGCAGAATGTTGATGGGCCAAATGTTGTCCAGGTCTCATGAGAGTAACAACTGCCACTGTGAGGTCGTGAAGCAATGCTACGACCGCGTCACGTGCAGAGACGGCGCTCCATGGTGCTCCTCTCCATCCTCTGGCTCTGACGTTCTTTTTGCCCCTTCGTCCACAATGTTCCCTGAGCCTTGGGGGGCACGAGAAAGGTGTCTCACTCAGTACTGGCCACTTACCAGTCACTTGTTCTGAGGATGTTAATGAGTTTTGAGTCTCTTGAGGACTTTTATGTGTGTGTGTGTTTGTGTGTATACGCATGCTTGTACATGTGTGTGGAGGCCAGCGGACAACCTTGGGGTCATCCTCAGAAACACCATCCACCTTTTTTGTTTTGTAATTTATTTTTAACACTTTCATACACATATGCAATGAATTTTAATTCCACTCCCCCTCCCAGTTACACTTTCTCCTCCCCCTTCCTTCCTACTAAACCCTTCTTCCCATTATATCCCAGTCCTACTTCCAAGTTTGTCTGCTTTTACGTACTCATTTAAATTAGGGTCTCTTGCATAATCACGAGTGGGAGGTTACTGACTGGAGAATGGGCAGTCCAGTGGCTATGTCACTAAAGAAGAGTTAAGGGGGGGCTGGAGAGATGGCTTAGCGGTTAAGGCACATGCCTGTGAAGCCTAAGGGCCCAGGCTCAATTCTCCAGTTCCCACGTAAGCCAGATGCACACGGTGGTGCATGAATCTGGAGTTCGTTTGCAGTGGCTAGAGGCCCTGGCACGCCCATTCTCACTCTGCCTCTCTTCTCCCTCTCTCTGTCTCTAATAAATAAATAAAAATAAAATCTTTAAAAAAAAAAGAGTTAAAGGTGCTTGCTTCTAAAACCTGCAGGCCAGGGTTCAATTCCCTAGCCACCTACAGAAAGCCAGAGTCTCACATTCATTTACAGTTTCAAGAATCCCTGGACTGCACACACACACACACACACACACACACAAATATTTATTAAAATTTATTATCATCAAGCCGGGCGTGGTGACACACACCTTTAATCCCAGTACTCAGGAAGCAGAGGTAGGAGTATCGTCATGAGTTCAAGGCCACCCTGAGACTACAGAGTGAATTCCAGGCCAGCCTGGGCTAGACTGAAGCCCTACCTTGAAAAATAAAAAAATTTAAAAAAAATTATTATCATGATTTATTTTTATGAATTCATGCACTCAAATATTTATTTTTAATATTTTTATTTCATTTTTATTTATTTATTACAGTGAGAGAGGCAGATTGAACTGGTGTACCAGGGCCTCCAGCCATTGCAAACAAACTCCAGATACATGCGCCACCCTGTACATCTAGCTTACGTGGGTCCTGGGGAATGGAGCCTGAATCCTTTGGCTTTGCAAGCAAGTGCCTTAACTGCTACGCCATCTCTCCAGCCCAAAACAAATACTTTTATGGTCACTTAATGCCCACACACTCGGGCAGATAATCTATATATACTGGACTATGTTTCAGTCACTTTGTGTCACTGCAACCACAATACATGACAAAAACAACTTAAGGGACAAAAGGTTTACTTGGGATCAGGGTTTCAGAGGGTTTCTGTCCATTATGGTGGCAAAGCATGGCCATGTTCATGCGAGCCGGAGGGTGTATCAGAGAGTGAAAGTTTGGCTATAACCTTCCCAGATTCCTCTGACCTTTCTGCCAGCCAGGCTCATCTTCTTACAGCACCACAGCTCCCTAACCAGCCCCCATGTGGGAACAAGCAGGTTCAAAATGTATGTGAGGGACAGTTCAGATTCCAACCATATCAGATTAAGTCAGCCAGAAATTGCTAAGTAATGAGTTATTAATATGCATTTTGCTAACTTTTTTTTTTTGCTTTTTTCTTTTTTTAACTTGGTGATAATGTATGCAGTAGAAGAACATGAAATTTTATAGCAAGTAGCTGTTTCTTTTCTTATAGCTTTATAATACAAAGATGCACTTGTGTAGATGTGACCTTCTTAAATCATGTTTAATCAAATTTAAAACACTTGTCAAGAATGTATCTGAATACATTCCAAGCATCATTTATCCTGAAAAAGCAAGTCCATTGAATACATTATGAATGTTTTCATTTCTTTCAATTTAATCAACCTGAGATGCTTAAGTAATACATAATGCACTCGCATCTCCTAAGGATGACTTGCGGGAGGCTGGGAGATGCTCAGTGGGTAAAGTGCTTGCTTTGCAAACATGAGGACTGAGTTTGGTCCCAGAAGCCGTGTAAAAATGCTGTGCGTAGCAGCACATGCCTATAACCCCAGCACTAGGGAAGTGAAGACAGGAGGGACCTGGAGTGTGCCGGCCAGTGTAGCCTAAATGATGAGCCTCAGGCCTCAGTGAGAGACCATCTTAAAAGGGGTGGAAGGAGCTCCTGAGAGATGACACCAGAGGTTGTCCTCTGCTCTCCACACACACTCACACACATGCACACCCTCATACACACACAAGAATGACTACATCCTTTCTCTGTTAAATAAACTTTGGGTGTAAAAATATTACCTTTATCTATTTATAAGCAATGAAACAAAAATTTTTAAGACCTTCAAGAATGACTTGGTCATTTCTTTGTTAAACAAGCTTTAGGGGTGAAAATATGACCGTCTATTTATAAGCAATAAAACAAAAAAAATTAATGTTTTCATAGGATCAAAAAAATTATGCTGCTGGGCATGGTGGTGCATGCCTTTCATCCCAACACTGAGGAGGTGGGGCTAGGAGGATTATTGCTATGAGTTTGAGGCCAGCCTGAAACTGCATAGTGAATTCCAGGTCACTCTGAGCTAGAGCAAGACCCAACCTCAAAAAAAAAGAATAAATAAATTTATGCTTGATTTTTGCAGAGGGCTAGATTGAAACAGACAGGAAGTTGAATTCATTAGTCCTCTTAGGATGAAGCTTTTGAAATGCACAATAATATACTTTAATTGCTGGAAAAAAAAACCCTGAAAATAGCACAAAGAATAAAACTTTTGCAGTGCTAGGGATCAAGCTTAGGGCCTTGGGATTTAGAGATGCAGCTCATTTGATAGACTGCTTGCCTAGCATGCACAAAGCCCTGGGTTCAAGCCCCGGCACAGCAGAAGCCAAGTGTAATCCCAGCACTGAATGTGGGAGGCAGGAGGATGGGAAGTTCAAGGTCATTTTTAGCCACATAGTGAGTTTGAGGCCAGCTTGGAATACAGTGTCTCAAAATAATAAAAATAAAAATAAACTAACTCTCAGGGCCTTATATATGGTAGGCAAGCTCGTTACTAATAAGTTATGGCTTCAACTCATAAGAAAAAATAATTTTAATTGCCTGTGTCCTACCACCTATGGAATAACTCTTGGAATATAGCCTTCTAGGTTGAATTAGGGAGACTGTAAATTTTTTTATGAAAATAAATCTTTTATTTATTTTTATTTTTTTATTTTTTATTTTTAAATTATTATTTTTTATTAACAACTTTTACACTTACATACAAAAAAACCCACCTGATATTTCCCTCCCCTCCCCCCATTCCACTTTAGAACTCCAATCTCCATCATATCCCCTCCCTCTCTCCATTAGTCTCTCTTTTAATTTGATGTTATCATCTTTTTTTTCTATTATGAGGGTCTTGAGAAGGTATTGCTAGGCACTGCAAGGTCATGGATATCGAGGCCAATTTCTGTCTGGGCAGTTTGCATTGTAAGAAGTCATACCCTGCCTTTGGCTCTTCCATTCTGTCTGCCCCCTCTTCCACAATGGTCCCTGAGCCTTGGAGGGTGTGACAGAGGTGTTTCAGTGCTGGGCACTCCTCCATCCCTTCTTCTCAGCACTATGTTGCCTTTTGGGTCATCCCAGTGGTCATCGCCATCTGAAAAGAGAAGCTTCTCTAACCAGAAGTGAGTGTAGCGTTAATATGTGAATATGAGCATTAAGTGTAATATTTTCAGGGCAGCTTGGTGGGAATAATATATACATTTAGTCAGACAAGAGCAGGCTTTATACCCCTAAGGCTCATGACCTCACCTACCATAGACTTTTGCTTGGGTTTTTCAGTATCAGGTATGAATTCCCTCCCATAGAGAGTGCCTTCAGTCCAATTAATTTTTTTTTAGTTTATGTGAAATCTTTGGATTTACTAGCCCTAAGTGTTATGGGATGTATGTTACGAACTTGAACTCCAAACCCTGAGTTTGTGTTTGTATTTAACCAAAGAATTGAGCAAACCAAACTGAGAAAGATAATTATTAAATTATTGTATTTAGGGCTGGAGGGATGGCTTCGTGGTTAAGGCGTTTGCCTGCAAAGCCAAAGGACCCAGGTTTGATTCCCCAGGACCCACATTAGCCAGATGCACAAGGGGACACATGCATCTGCAGTCCGTTTGCAGTGGCTGGAGGCCCTGGCGCACTTATTCTCCCCCCCTTTCTATGTCAAATAAATAAATAAATAAAATTTTTAAAATATATTTATTTACAGAAGTATAAAATGAAGGGAAGGGAAATGGATACCCTACATGGTCTGAGAGCCCAAGTGATGGGCCTGGAAGAAACATGAAAAGAGAATTAGAGAGGAAAGAAAAGAAAACGTGGAGAGAGCTCCTGCCATGTGGAGGGCAGGAGGGGGTAGAGAGGGGTGGGGGGTTCTCCCCTCATCTCAACCCAGCCAGGCAAAGATGAGGGGACACTACACCAGAACCTGGAGGTTCAGGAGTGATGAAATGGCAACCAAGAGTGCCCCTGCCCCTGGTCAGGGTCTATTTATAACCTCATTGTAGTGGGGGGGTGGGGTCTCTCTTCAGGCTCAAGTAAACCTGAGAGACAGCTGATTGGTCTGGCCTAGGGGCTGGGCTTAACCAACCCTAATGTCAGGATCAGATTTACATTCTAGAAAAGGGGATCTCACTCAGGGAGGGGCTCAGGTTGTTCTGGGGAACTCCTTGGGGCAAGAATTAAGGAGAAGCCAGATTCTTCTCTGGCAAAGTAAAGACTGCAAGGATAGACCCACAGGCATTTCTCTCAGGGGCCAGCCACCCCAGCTGCCTCATAAGGATCAAACCTCGCAATGGTAAGAGGAGATGGAAGAAAAAGACGAAGCAGTATTCTGCACAGCCAAGATCCACTCTGCACTTTCTTAATGCAGCTATTAAAATAGACCACAAGAACTGTTTCTAAAAGGCAACTTTATCACCAGGACATTATTACTACTTATAACCATACTTATATAGTCTGTGATATTACTTCCACTCCGGAATGTTACACGCTTAATCAGAAGTGCTTGGGTGGGTGTGCACGTCATGTTCACACTCATTTGTTACAATACCTCAGAGCATTGTAGAATGCTCGAATGAAATGTAATTTTCCAGCTACATTACAATTCTGAAAAGGGTTAGGGAAACGCAAACCCTAGATTTTTGTCCTAGAGGGTTTGAAGTTTAATGTCATGATGACTATCTCACATACCACAGTAACCCCAGCAGTGGGAAATCACACTCATGGGGATCGAAGAAAACTGCCGTCAACAAATTACGACAAAAGCCCACAAATTTAAACCACTGGTCTAAAAGAGACATGATGGCCAGACATGCTTTCACACACCTGTAATCTGGCCCTCAGGAGGCCAAGCAGGAGGAGTGAGCGTTTGAGACCAGCCTGGACTACAGAATGAGAACTTCTGTGTGGGGGTGGGGAGGGAAGGAAGGAGGGGGAGAGGTGAGAAGGGAGACAGAGGAGTTTATGAACAAATGTCAGTATGTTACCATGTTCTCAACTACAATAGCAGATGATAATATAAAAATGAAAAGAGGTCAGGATATCTAAGCATAACTTTAAAGTCCCCATCAAATTAAATTTTTTCAAAGACATTATAACTACCAATCTAACTGCATTCCATTACATTTAATTATACGTGTACTCGTAGTTTATTTCCTTGAGCTCAGAGACATACTAGCTAATCCTCTGGAGTTTCATTTTAGCTGACAGTTTAAGGATGGGGATAGTTTAAGAATCTCAGCCTGCAATGGCATGTTGAGAGGTAATTATATGCTGTGGGACATATAACATGATTCCCTGATCTTTTGATAACACCAGGACCTGTTGAATGAGAGTCTAATTTAAAATTTCCTTCCTTTGTAATTTTGGGGGTCTAAATCTCACCATTGCTTTTTCATTGTTTGGGCCTTATTGTGTTAAAGGGCAGGGCCACCCTGATAAGAGCAAAGGAAAGGCTTACCACGGTTTGGGGGAGGCAGCATGGATTTCCTCCAACATGAACAGAGAGACCCACCCTGAGGGCCTGGAACCATGGGAATTTCCTTCTGTAGAATGTACCAGCCTAGGGCCTAGGAAGATGGCTCCACGGGTAAAAGGGCTTGCTACGTAAGCCTGAGGACTTCAATTCAAGCCACACATGCCTGCACCCCCCAGCACCAATGGGGCTGCAGGGGGGCAGAGACAAGAGGATCACTGGACTCCCTGGTCAGCCAGTCTGCCTGCAAAATGAAGAGCTCTGTGTTCGTTGAGAAAGGCTCCCTCGAGTAAACAAGATGGAAAAGCGAGGGAGAAGTACACCCAAGATCCTCTGGCGTCCATGTGCATGTGCATGGGGCATGTGCTTCTGCAATACACAAACACACACACACACACATTCAAAGAGACCAGCCTATAATTTGGCTCTCAGCATAAGACATGAAACTAACGAGACCCAGACCCAGGGCGTCCCCTGACTCCAGGTAGAAGAGAAGATGCCCACGTTGAAAGTTCAGGTTAGCGTCTCTGCTGCACGCTTCAAGCACAGAGTCAGGGAGACCCTCAGACAACGCAAAGGGAGAACAGAGGCCTTCTCTACAGCTCCAGTGAGCTGTGAAGAATTGCAATTCTATGCCTGAGGACAGTACCACATAAAGCTTCAGAAAAGGGGGGGGGGGCAGAAGAACTTTGAAGTCGCTTCTGAAAACTAAAGAGTGTCAGATAGCATGCGCACAGGATATGCCGTCTTCTGGAGCATTTGCTTTCTCCCCACTGCCAACTTGCAGCTGTGACTGTCACATTCTCTGGGTGAAACGCTGCCCCATGTCCACTTAAGCCTGATCCTCTTATGAAAACTTCCAACCACAAATATGCAGCCAGTGGGCCATCCTGCCCTCCCAGCACTACCCTAAAAACCTATGGTTCATGCCTGATTTATTAACACGGTGAGTGATTTTACTGGAATTATGTCAACATGAGATGCCCTTACCCTTCACCCCAGGAGACACTGGGCAACGTCTGGAAACTTTTGGAGTGTTATACCCAGGGGTGAGGGGATGGCTACTGACGTCCAGTAGTGGGTAGAGCCGGAGACCTTGTTATATATGCTACAAGGTAGTCAGTCAACCCAGCTGGTCAGAGCACAGTGCAGACAACTTCCTGCAAGACGCAGAACAGCCCCTCACAGCAAGCCATGAGCAGTGCTGGACTGCAGACCTCTGAACTGGGGCTGCAGAGACCAATTTTACAGCTGCTGTGGAAGCAGGCATGTGTGTGAGTGGATAAGGTGGGGGAGGGCTGCAGCTCCTCGCTCCTCTCTTCCCTACCCCTCAAACATCCTCCTTTTTTCGACTGGATTTTATAACTCAGCACGGTCATGACTTCCCACCAAAAGGCATAAAGGGTTCCTTTAGCACTAAGCAAATGTTGATTTCTTCCAGGACCCAAATGGTAAGTGTTAGTTAGCTTCACAAGTGACTGCGACTGGTGGTCACGAATTGAGCTTCTTTCCCCAGCTGGGGAAGAAAAACAACCCAGATAATGGTCTCGGCAGCTGTTGGGAGGTTGGAGGGCTTAGTGGGTTTTTTTTGTTTTTTTGTTTTTTTGTTTTTTTTTTTTTTGTCTAGATGAGCTGTCCTGGGTACATCAAATCATGCACTTGACCAAGCAAAATGAAATGTCTCCTTCCTAAAGTATTGTCAAAGAAATCAGACCAACCAGGAAGGAAACATGAGACTGTGGGAAAGAAAATAAGACCGACCACCTCATCAGCTCATTTTCAGAAGAAAAAAAAATTAGTCTTGTGATATCAAGGCCACCTGCTGAAGTCCAGGAGAAAATGTCAGATGAAGACCAAAATGCTAACAAGAGCCGGCTGGTGAGGAGGTCGCAATCTTGTCTCAGACCACCTCCTGTCTACCTCCCAAAGTGCAGACACTGCTGTCTCTCAGACATGTCAAGGGTCCCCACTTCCTCCCGCATTTAGGAATCACACAGCTCACAGCCCTATTGTGATCAAAGGGTAGAGATTCCCAGGATGCATCTGGAAGCAGGGTGGTCTGAATACCTGAGGAAGCCCTTGCCTGGCAACATCCTTTGACTTGGAGCCATCTCACTCCATGTGCCCTTAGCACAGAGAACATAGAGGCCAGGCCCTTATCCAAACAATACGCCCTTCACTGGGAAGGGACTTGAACTTAAAACTCGGTGATATAAAGGAGAGTCTCTTGCTCGAGTAAGTTATTTTTGCTTGGGTAAGTGTTGTGGTTACCTTCTCATTGCTGGAACAGAACAACCAAGCAAAAGCAGCCTGTGGAAGGAGAGGGTTTATTTTGGCTTGCAGTTTAAGGAAAGCTCCATGGTGGCAGGGGAAAATGTGGTATGAACAGAGGCTGGACGTCGCCTGAAGTAGAAAAGGTGGTGAGAGAGAGCCGAACACTGGCAAGGGGAAGTTGGTTATAACACCCATAAGCCCACCCCCAACAACACACCTCCTCCAGCAAGGCTCCACCTTCCAAATTGTCACCAGCTGGGAACCAAGCATTCAGAACCCATGAGTTTGTGGGGACACCTAATGCAAACCACTACAGCAGGTGTGCATGGAATGTGTGCGTGTGTATGAGTGTTTACAGGTGTATGGGCACATGGGGAGGCACCTGTCTGCACATACAGGTGGAGGCTACAAGTTTACTTCAAGTGGCTTCCTCATTGCTCTCGACCTTAGTATTTCAATATTTTTATACATGTACATAATGTATTTTGATCATAACCCCTTCCCATTAACTTGTCTTCCCTCTCTATCCCCCTTCTGCTGAACCCTTCCTCTTTCCAACGAATCCCTCCTCTACTGGGCTGTCTTTTGTTCTTGTGTATGTATGTGACCCGCTAATTTTAATCAAGGTTGATTAAATTTTAATCAGGTTGCATGGGTATAGGTGGAGGATTATTTTCCAGAGCACGTGCCATTTTCCAGTGGCTACGCCACTGCAGAAAATGTCTCCCTCTCCCCCAGCAAGCATAAAGTGCCAATAACTCCTCAGGGAGGAAGGGAGGCCTCAGGCCTTCATCCGTGATGAAACGCCAGTGGGCCCAAGATTGTGCAGATCTTGTGCTGATAACCACAGTCGCTGTAAAGCCATGAATGTAACGGCCATGTCATCTCCAGAAAACAATGTCTGCCTTATTGTTTGAGACAGAGTCTCTCAGCGAACTTAGAGCTCGCTTGAGCTAGACTAGCTAGCAAGTAGGCCCCAGGGATCCTCCTGCCTCTGCCTCCCCACACTGGCATTACAGGCTCCTTTCCCTCCCACACACCCACTTTTTAAAAAATATTTAATTTATTTATTTATTTGAGAGAGAGAGGAAGAGGTGGAAGAGGCAGAGAGAGAGTGAGAGAGAGAATAGGCACACCAGGGCCTCCAACTATTGCAAACGAACTCCAGATACATGTGTCCCTTGTGCATCTGGCTTACATGGGTCCTGGGGAATTGAACCGAGGTCCTTTGGCTTTGCAGGCAAATGCCTTAACCGCTAAGCCATTTCCCCAGCCCACACACACCCACTTTTGCATGGGTCTGAACTTGGATCCTCATGCTTGTATGTCAAGCACTTTACAGACTGAGCCATCTTCCCAGCCCCTCAAGTAACTTTTCTCCTGTCTGCCAAAACGCTTAAAGGTCCGCCTTCAGGAACCTGCTCCTCCTTGCTCCTTACGCTCCAGCTAACAAGGTTTTGCACACTGCAGGACTGTTTCCTGCCCTCAGCCCTTTCTCATGCTGCTCCCTCCATGGAAAACGCTCTTCCTTATTCTCAGACTCTTCTCTTCCTGCCCATTAACATTAGGTGTCAGTTTCAGGGAACTTCCCTTTGACCCTCTTGGCACCAGGCTTCAGTGTTTCTATAACAACCAGTTCATAACATCATCATCATCATCACACCTAAGACATTTCACACCCACTCACATTTCCAGTGGATCTCAAAAGCTTAGTGAGCAAATGTTCATTTGAGGAGTTTGCTAAAAATAGACTCCTATAACCTACACAAATTTTGATTCAATAATTGTGGGCAGACTCAGAAAACTACATCTGTAAGTAAAACCACCCTAGTGATTCCTTTCTTACATAACTTTGTGCTTTATTGAGGTATAATTGACACATTTTAAAATGGTACATATTTGGGATGGGGAGATGGACCAGTGGTGAGAGCTAACCACTCAAGCACGATGTCCAGAGAAGGCCTGCGTTCAGTCCCCAGCACCCACACAGAAAGCCAAGACCCCACTCACTCCTGTAAACCCAGACACAGCAGAAACGCTGGCGCTCACCGGTCAGTCTGACTGAAGATAGCAGCTTAGTTCAGAGAGAGACTCTGCCACAGGAAATAAGGTAGAAGAGGGATAAAGAAGGACATTGGTGCGCTCCTCCAGCCTCTGCACACATGTGTACGCTAAACATGCATACACCACACAACTACTCACACACATGACAAAAATAATATATATTATATTTAAGGTATGGTGTTTACACACAGCATTACCATGTGCAATGATTCCCACAATCAAGCTAATTAACATACCCATCACTTCACAAAGTTACGTGTGTGTGTGTGTGTGTGTGTGTGTGTGTGTGTGGTAAGAATATTTAAAATCTATTCTCAGGCTGGGAGTGCAGTTCAGTTAGTAGAGTGCTTTTCTAGCATACGCAAAGAATGCGGGGTTTAAGCCCCAGCTCCACATGAACCAGGTGTAGTGCTACACACCTGTACTTCCAGCACTCAGGAAGTGGAGGCAGGAGAATTGGGAGCTATTATTATTATTCGCAGCTATGTAGTGAATTCAAGGCCAGCCTCCTGGGCTACAGAAGACCCTGTCTCAAAAAAAAATAATAATAATAATAACTACAAGTAAGAGAGTCCGAGACATGGCTCAGCCAATGAGAGAGCTTACCACTACAGAATGAGGGCCTGAGACCATCTGAGTTTGGTTCCCCAGCACCCACATATGAGCCAGGCATGGCCATGCACATCGGTAACCCCATTCCTGTGGACAGCAGAGATAAGAGAATTTCGGGGCCTCACAAAAAGAAGTTCCAAGTTCAGAGAGAGAAACTGCATCTCAAGAAAACAAGTGGATGAATGATAGAAAAAGACACTAACTGTTCTCCTCTGGCCTCTGCATGCTTACAGGGGATACACATGTGCATATGTACATGCACACGCCGCATGACCACACACATATCATACTACACATACTACATACACAACAAACACGTAAACATAAATAAATAAACAAAATGTACCCTAAGCTGGAAACATAACTTAATGGTCAAGCACTAACCTAACACACACAGGTTCTGAGTTTAATTCCCAGCATCTTTTTTTTTTTTTTTTTTTTTTTTTTTTTTTTTTTTTGGTTTTTCAAGGTAGGGTCTCACTCTAGCCCAGGTTGACCTGGAATTCACTATGTAGTCTCAGGGTGACCTCAAACTCATGGAGATCCTCCTACCTCTGCCTCCCGAGTGCTGGGATTAAAGGCGTGCGCCACCATGCCCAGTTCCTGGCATCTCAAGAAAAAATATAATCTAGTCTCTTCAAACACATATTAGTTACTTTACTCATTGATATGACCAAAACCCTGGCAAGAAGCAACTTAAATAGGTGCATGGCACAGTGCAGGTCGGGCCCTGGCCAGGCCGCCTGCTAGTAGGAACCAGGAAGTGGCTTCTGTGGATGTGGCATCCTGCACAGGCGTGGCGTGACAACAGCTACAGCCCCATGCCCATGAGCAACCTCCTGCGTGATGATCAGCCCGGAAACAGGCTGTCATTGGTCATGAGGGAACCACCCCATACAACGATTGGCCAGCCAAACCCTTTAAACCCCCTACACTTCCTTGAATAAACGAGTTTGCAGCAGCTCGCTTTCTGCCTGATTCCACCCGACCCCCAATGTCTGTGTCGTGACTCCGCGCCTCTCACCCCTTACCCAGCAGAGACCCTGCATCCACTCCTGGGCTGGGCCTAGGAGGGACTCCAATAAGTAGGGGAGGCTACTTGTGGCTTACACTGTGAGGGCTACAGTCCATCACCGTGGAAAGAGAAACATGGGGCCAGGTGCAGGAGGGTGGCTGGTCACAGAGCATCCATCCACAGTCAGGAGCAGAGAAGGAGCGGAAAGCGGGGCTTATAAAACCTCAAGGTCAGCTCCCAGTCACCCCTACTTCCTAAAGTTCCACAGCCTTCCCAAACGGTACCACCAACTGGGCACCAAATGTTAAAGCATATGTGCCCATGGGCCACTTCACACTCACACCACAAAAGCACACCTCTAGCCCGTTCATACCTGTACTTACAGTGCTATACATTAGGCCTCCAGAACACCGTGTACCCTAACCTGGAAGTCGGTACCCTGAGATCAACATCTCCCATTGCCTGTCTTCCCCACTTTCTTGCCCCAGTGACCACTGTCCTATGACTTGTTACATACTTAGCATTTGTGTAAATGTTATCTGTCTTCTGTGACAGGGTCTCTAGCCCAGGCTGACCTCGAGCTCCCTATGTTCAAGGTTGGCCTTGAACTTCTAACCTTCTCCTCCACCTCCCTAGTGCCAGGATTACAGGCATGCACCATCATTGGGATTATAGGTGCATACCATCATCTTAGTGTATGTGCTGCTAGGGATCGAATCCAGGTCTTCATGCACTCTACCATTTGAGCTGTATCTCCAACTCTCATCTATTCTCTTTTTTTTTTTTTGTGTGTGTATGCATGCATGTATGTATGTATGTTCATGTGTGTGTGTGTGTGTGTGTGTGTGTGTGTTTAGTTGCACAGGCTTCCGATTGATATCAGATGTCTTCCTTAATCACTCTCCACCTTATTTACTGAGACAGTGTTCCTCACTTGACCTCAGAGCTCACTGGTTTGACTATTTTAACTGAACACAGCTTGTCTGTACTCCCAGGGATGATCAAATGCTTATGGATGTCACACCTTTTCCTGGCATCTCTAGTCTTAATAATTGTCCCAGGATCTGAACTCAGAGAAATCTATATTCGTGTAAGTAGTAAAATAGAAAAGGAAGCCAGGTATGGTGGCACATGCCTTTAATCCCAGCACTCAGGATGCAAATATAGGAGGAATGTTGTGAGTTCAAGGCCAGCCTGGGACTACAGAGTGAGTGCCATGTCAGCCTGGGCTAAAGTGAGTCCCTATCTTGAAAAACAAAATACAAAAGCAATTAAAATAGGAAAGGGGCTAGAGAGATGGCTGAGTGGTTAAGGCACTTGCCTGCAAAGCCTAAGAACCCATGTTCGACTCTCCAGGTCTCACATAAGTCAGATGCACAAAGTAACACAAGCACACAAGGTCACACATGCACACAAGGGGGAGCACACATCTGGAGTTGGATTGTAGTGGCTGGAGGCCCTGGTGCACCGATTCTTCTCTCTTTCTCTCTCTCTCTCTCTCTTTCTCTCATTAAAAAAAGGCCAGTCTATTGGGCTTGCCTTATAAAGGGGGGCTGAGGGCTGGAGAGATGGCTTAGCAGTTAAGGCACCTGCCTCCTAAGCCTAAGAACGCTGGTTCCAAGCTCCAGCAGTTCCAATCTCCTGGTCCCACGTTTAACCAGATGCAGTGATGCAAGGGCGCAATGCTTCACTTGACCACAAAGGGGCGCACGCATCTGGATTTCGTTCGCAGCAGCTGAGACGCTGCTGGTGTGCCCATCTCTGTCTTCCTCTCCCTCTCTCTCTGTCTCTCTCTGTCTGTCTCCAAAAAAAGGGGGGGGCTGGAAAGATGGCTTACCAATTAAGGTGTTTGCCTGCAAAGCCAAAGGACCCAGGTTTGATACCCCCGGTCCCATATAAGCCAGATGCACAAGGTGGTGCATGCATCTGGAGTTCATATGTAGTGGCTGGAGGCCCTGGTGTGCCCATTTCTCTCTCTCTCTCTCTGTCTCTCTCCTTCCCTCTTTCTCATATAGATAAATAATAAAGACATAAAATGTTTTTTAAATAAATAAATAAAAATGTAAAATAGGAAAGGAATACTGAAGCCAGTTTGTAAAACAAGCCTCACATATGCTGGAGTGCAGACATGAGCCAGACTAGGAAAAAGGGACTGTGTGTGTTCACACACACTGCTGTGTGGTTAACAGGAGCTGATGAAGAACCTTCTAGTTTCCTATTTGAACACAATGGTTTTGATTCTTTGTTCTGCTGTTTCCCATCCTTGCTCAATGTGAACTGAGGTTCTCCTTCCACCCAGTCCTCAGGGTCAAAGAGTTCTGTGTTATTGGAATGTTACTGTGTTTCCAGGCTGTGTGATGTTAACAGCTAATTACCAAAATGGGGGGTGCAGTTGAGAGTTTCATTTTGGGAGGTCTTAGTACCATATGTCAACAATACTAAGAAAAACAAAACAAAACAGGAAAAAAAACATCCCTTCATGTCTAATGCACATACACACGCCACACAAAATGCTGATCTACTACTCTCCACACAACGAATTCCTTCCCAGGCATTCTATCAAAAAGCTTTTCATAGCTGGGCATGGTGACACACGCCTTTAATCCCAGCACTCGGGAGGCAGAGGTAGGATTGCTGTGCGTTCTAGGCCAGCCTGAGACTAATTCCAGGCCAGTCTGGGCTAGAGCAAGATCCTACCTCACACACACACACACACACCCCTTTTTAAATGCTTTTGTGTGTTTCAAACTTTATTTTCATTAACACTTTTGTTTAGCATACAAAGTAATGGGTTTTATACACAAATGGCATGATTCTGTGTTCTCACTCACTCCCCTCCCCCACTGCCATCCATCCCTGTGCCCCTCCCTCCACCCCAGCTGGTTCCTTTCTTCCCCAGATAGTCTCCCTCTTGCTTTCTTATCTCATGTCCTGTTTCCCGACTTCCCATCCCCCCTAAGATCTCTTCCTCCTCCTCATGATCCCCTTTCTAATTTCATATATAAACAGGTTTTTTATTTAATAACTTTAAATTTAGGTTCTAAATTGAAAACATGGGGTATTTGTCTTTCTAAGCCTGGTTTACCTTGTTTAATATGATTTCCAGTTCCATCCATTTTCCTGCAAATGTCACTGTAACAGATAAATTTGGGGTTCTGGGGTACTTCCTGGAACCGCAAGCCCTGAGTCCATATCTGAAAACTAATCAAAGATTGACAATTCCAGGGCTGTAGAGATGGCTTAGCAGTTAAGGCACTTGCCTGAGAAGCCTAAGGACCCATGTTCAATTCCCTAGTACCCACCTCAGCCAGATGCACAAGGTGGTGCATGTATCTGGAGTTCCTTCGTAGTGGCTGGAGGTCCTGGCACAGCCATTCTGTCTCTCGTCTCCAATAAATAAATAAAGTATTTTTTAAAAGAATTGGCAGTTCCAGGCTCAATAAAATGATTTTTAAAACACTACATTTTAAGCTGGGCATGGTGGTGCACACCTTTAATCCCGGCACTTGGGAGGCAAAGGTAGGAGGATGGCCGTGAGTTCAAGGCCATCCTGAGACTACACAGTGAATTACAGGTCAGCCTGGGCTAGAGCGAGACCCTACCTCACAAAAAAAAAAAAAAAAAAAAAAAAAAAAAGACACCAAAATAAAAGAGGGACTAGTAGAAAAGAAGGCGTTCCATGGAAAAGGGATGGGAAAGTGGGCAATAAATAAAATAATGGGCCAGGCATGGTACCGCACGCCTTTAATCCCAGCACTCTGGAGGCAGAGGTAGGAAGATCGCTGTAAGTTTGAGGACATCCTGAGACTACATAGTGAATTCCAGGTCAGCCTGGGCTAGAGCGACACCCTACCTCAAAAAAATTTCTTTAAGTAATGGAAGGGGATGATGATCAAAGTATATTATGTACTTATATAAATATTGTCAATAAAAAAAATTTGAGGAGCCAGGTGTGGTGGCGCACACCTTTAATCCCAGGACTGGGGAGGCAGAGGTAGGAGGATCACCATGAGTGTGAGGCCAACCTGAGACTACATAATGAATTCCAGGTCAGCCTGGGCTATAAATAAATTAAATAAATAAATAAATAAATAAAATTTTTGATGTCAATAATTTTTTTTAATTTTGAAGAAAATATTGAATGAAAATAATTCAGATGCTTAAATTACATACTCAGGCCATCCCATCTCATGCAGGATGTGAGTCACCTCTTTGTCCAGATATCCACATTTATACCTTACAGGCTGTTAGTCACCTCATAGCTGCCTAGGATATCAGATGGACTTCTGCAACAGTCCTTTTGTTTACGAACCCTTTCTTTTACTTACTAATAATAGCCCCAAAGCACAAAGGTAATCATGATGGTGATTTATTGCAGTATTTTGTAAAGTTATTCTATTTTGATTAGTTACTATTAATCTCTTAATGTGCCTAATTAATAAATTAAGTTTCATCATAGGAATATATAGGAAAAAACATCATACATATATATATGGTATGGTTTGGTACTGTTCATGGTTTTAGCCATCACCAAATAAGACATTACTGTATTCATGTGTGTATGTAATGTGTGTGTATGAACATGTATGTGCTCACACCTGGGGCAAGGCATGCTCCTCTGGGCTGGGGGGAGGGGAAGGTTGGGCACACTTCCTCCATTGGTCTTCTGCCCTCATTACTTGAGCTGGAGTCTCTTACTGATCCTGGAGCTTGACGTGTGTGTGTGTGTGTGTGTGTGTGTGTGTGTGTGTGTGTCCCAGTGATTCTCGAGTGTCTGTTTCCACAGGACTAGAGTTGAGACATGCATGGTCACACACTGCTGTCTGTATCTGGGGGATCAAATGTGAACAGGTTCCCCGGCCTTCTCAGGTCCTCATGCCTTCACAGGAATTGCTCCTATCCATTGAACCATCTCTCTGGATCCATATATTTTAATCAAGAGAAAATGATAGGTGCTGGGGACGTGGCTCAGCAGATAAAGCACTTTCCAGGCAAGCATGAGGACCAAAGTCTGGACCCTTAGCATCCAATTAAATGTCAACCCACCTGTCATCCCAGCACCCAGAAGATGGAGATGGGGTCCCTGGAGCAAGCAGGCAAGCTAAACTAGCTGAGTCTGTGAGCTGTGGGTTCAAGGGAGGAACCCTGCCTCCATAAACAAAGTAGAGAATGACAGAGGAAGACACCCAACATCAACCTCTGGCCTCCGCACAAACAAGCACACACATGCGTGCACCCACACACATACAAACATGCCTATAACACACAACATACCAAAAACAGCAAAAAAAGTCTGTTATTCAAAACATGAAAATAATATGAAATTCTAATTTCATTTCCCATAACGGTTTGTGTGTGTGTGTAAGTGTGGTGTGTGTGCATGTTTACATGTTCATATACATGTTTGTATGCCTGTGTGGGGCTGTATGAGTCTGCGTGGGTGTGGAGGTCACAGGTGGATGTCGGGTGTTTGCCTCTGTCATTTCTCCACTTTATTTTGGAATCTCTGACGTTCTACTATTACGTTACTACGCTACACTGGTGTCTCCACCTTATTTTTGTGAAACAGCGTCTCTCATTCAACTCAGAACTCACTGATTGGACTAGACAAGCTTAGCCAGCAAGTCTGGGGATCCAAGCCCAGCATTTTTCTATAGCCTCTGGGAATCTGAACTCAGGTCCTCAAGCTTGATTGGCAAGCACTTTACCCACTGGGCCACTCCCCAGACCCACAAATAAAATTTCACTAAAACACAATTATGCTCATTCTTTTTTTATCTTATTATTTATGAGAGAGAGAGAGAGAGAGAGAGAAAATGGGTGCACCAGGACCTTCAGCTGCTGCAAACGAACTCCAGACATATGCACCACCTTGTGTATCTGGCGTATGTGGGTCCTGGGGAATCGAACGTGGGTCCTTTGTCTTGGCAGGCAAGTGCCTTAACCGCTAAGCCATCTCTCCAGCCCCACGCTCATTCTTTTACATATTGTCTCTTTGCATCAGCATGGACTACAAGAGCATTGAGCAGACCCATCAGGGACCATATGGCCCCAAAAAACCTCAAGTTTTTCCCATCTGATCCTTCACAGAAAGTTTGCTGGCTCCTGTTTTAAACTCGGAAATTACTATTTTTACTTTACTGTTAACCAAACTGTGGATCACTGCTGTTTCACCATACAGTACAAGGACATGGCACTGAGTAAGTGCCTGTGCACGGAGGCCTCCAGGTGCGTGGAAGTCCTGCTTTGGAAAGCAGCCCTGCCAAACAAATGCGTGTCAGCTGGCCACTTGAACGGGTTTGTTTTTGTTGTTTGGCTGGGCTGCTTACGTGTTTCACACAATAGGCAGACACTTGAATGCCACATCTGGACTGTAAACTGAAGGATCCTTGGGCGCGCCGTCCTCGCGCGGGGCCCAAGCAAAATACCCACTTCTAAAGCCTCCCGGGCAGCGCGCGAGGTCTCCCGCCCGGCCCCGGCGCCGCGTCCTCCTCGGGGCGGCTCGCCCGGGACTCGGGCGACTCGGGGCGACTCGGGGCGGCCCGCCCGGGACTCGGGGCGACTCGGGACGACTCGGGGCGACTCGGGGCGGCCCGCTCGGGAGTCGGGGCGACTCGGGACGACTCGGGACGACCCGCTCGGGACTCGGGGCGACTCGGGACGACTCGGGGCGGCCCGCTCGGGAGTCGGGGCGACTCGGGCCGACTCGGGGCGGCCCGCCCGGGACTCGGGGCGACTCGGGTGACTCGGGTGACTCCGGCGCGGCGTCCGGTTGCCAGGCGACGGCCTGGGCCTCCCGCTCCCCCTGCGCGCCCGCAGCAGCCCGTCTGCGCTGGAGCCGCCGCCTCGCGCCTCCATTGTTGTCGCCGACACAAAAGGCTCCCGCGCCGGGGTGGTCGCCGCGCCGGCGTCAGCTTCCCGGCGGGCAGGCCGCTCCCGGGGCGCTGGACGCACCCCTGCCCGGGAAGGGCCGGCTCGTCCCCGCGGCCTCCCTCCGTCCCTCCGTCCCCGCGCTCCGGGCCCGGCCGCTCCTCGGATCCCGCCCCTCTCGGCCCCGAAGCCGCCGTCGCCCTGGAGCCCGGCGGCCGGAGGGAAGGAGGGAGGGAGGGAGGGAGGCAGGTTTCCCGGGTGTCGCTCCCGCGGCCCGTCTGCAGGCTCGCACCGAGCTCCGTCCCTGCTCGGTGGCCCAGCGCGCAGCGTCGTGCGTGGGTTCTGGGGAAGTAGATTTCATGTCCTACCCAGGGGCGATTGCACGTAAAGCTGGACGGGAGAAACATCCTCAGGTGTGAGTGCGTTTTCCTTCGACGTGGCCAAGGTGCTAAATTCTGCTTCTTGCAGAGGGAAGTGCGTGAAAAGAACAATAAGGTAAATGACACTTGAAACGCTATGATGAGCGTGAAATGCTTGCTTTTCAGCGAAGGTTCCCAAATGCGGGCTCAACCCGCAGCACCACCCACAGGCCAGGGGCGGGAGCGCAGGGCGGCTGGTCTGGCCAGCTTTGTTTCTCCTCCTTTCCGCTCCCCTCCCCAGGCACAAGGAAGCATTGTAGGCTGAG
Organism: Orientallactaga sibirica; assembly: GCA_036365145.1. Lineage (NCBI taxonomy): Eukaryota > Metazoa > Chordata > Mammalia > Rodentia > Dipodidae > Orientallactaga > Orientallactaga sibirica. The sequence continues at coordinate 7,008,265 of JAEOAD010000555.1, read as the reverse complement.
AGACATTTCAAACTGTGTGCTGGTATCACCACGGAATTCCTATCATGGGGAGGGGATCGAGTGCCACGGCCTGTTTCATCTGTTTTAACTGAGTAGTTAATCTACTTCAAACTAAAATGACCGTATTAGCTATGTAGGGGTGATGTGAAAATATTTGTCAATGGCAAAAAAAAAAATTATTATCATATATATATATAAAATCAGGGCTGGGGGAGGGCTCAGCAGTTAAAGGCAGTTGCTTGCAAAGTCTGATGGCCCTGGTTCTATTCCTTAGTACCCATATAAAACCAGGTGCAAAAGTGACACGTGCATCTGGAGTTTATTTGCAGCAGCAAGAGGTCCTGGCATGCGCGCACACACACACACACACACACACACACACGTGAAAATCAATTAAAAATCAACAATGAAAAAATCAGAATAGAAGGACTTTGTTAGGAGGAAGGGGTTCAGGGGCATAGGGAGGGGAACAAAAGAAAGATGATGATGAAAATACAGTATGTACATTATGAAAACTGTTAATAAAATATTCATTGGGCTGGAGAGATGACTTAGCAGTTAAGGCGCTTGTCTGCAAAGCCTAAGGACCCAGAGTCAATTCCCCAGTACTCATGTAAGCCAGATGCACAAGGTGACACATGTGTCTGGACATCATTTGCAGAGGCTAGAGGCCCTGGCACACCCAGTCTCCCTCTCTCTATCTGCCCCTCTCTCTTTCTCTCTCAAATAAATAAATAAAATTTATACTTTTGAGTTTGTCAATGGGGTGTGGCAAAAACATTCATCAGAGCAAATGTTCTACCATTGAGAGTGGCCGCAACCAGCAGGTAGGAATGACCCAGAAGCCTGCCTCAGGGCCACTGGGATCACTGCCCCTATTAGTGGTGGAGTGGAGGATTCCCAAAGCAAACGTGGTTTTTCCCCAAGACTATTTGGTATTTACTGGACTGTGGACGTCGCTCAGTTGGTGGAGTGCTTGCTGGCATGCACCAAACCCTGGTTGGGTTCAATCCCACACAAACTGGGTGCGCTGTAATCCTAGCTCTGGGGAAACAGAGGCAGGAGAATCAGAAATCCAAGGACGTCTGTAGCTACTTAAGGAATTTGAAGCCAGCCTGAACTACATGAGACCCTGTCTTGATATAAATAAATTCTGGCATGCATGAAGTGATCCCAAGTACCAGATGTCAATAAAATGTTTATAAGTTGGAATATTTCTCATTGTTAATAATAGCTAATCTTTCATACAACTTATGAAATTATCCCCATTTTACCTATGAGGAAATTAAAAGAATCACTACAGACTTCAGGTTTTTGGTTTTGATTCTGCATGTGTATGAAGTCTGTGTGTGTGTGTGTGTGTGTGTTTGTGTGTGTTTATGTGCAGGTATACATGTGCTACAGCATATTATGGAGGTCAGAGGACAACTTCAGGTGTGTGCCCTCATCTTCCTCTTTATCTGAGGCCGGGCTCTCTGTTCCCTACTTTGTGAACCAGGCTAGCTGTTCTGTAGGCTTCTGGGAAATTCTCCTGTTTCTGCCTCCTCCTCTTCATGGGAGGACTGGAGGTACAAACACTGCAACAGCACCCAGTGTTCATACACATCCTGGCACTCAGACCTCAGGCACAAATTCCTGCTCGACAAACACTTCACCCAACTCCCCAGTCCTCACTAGGCCAGGCTGACCTCAAACTCAATCCTTCTGCTTCAGCTTCCCAACGCTGGGATTAGGGCACGCTCCATATGCCTGATTTTATCTTTTTTCATATGTAGGACAGGCAGACAAAGAGCAAAGCATTTATTAATTAATTACCTGCAGTGTTTCAGGTGTACTTGCAGGCAAGATAGCTTATGCAAACAAGTGACTAAACTCTAGAACTACAGATGTAGCAGCAAACTGGAGGACAAGTAGGAAGAAGAGTTGTAATCAAGAGTGCTGACTGTGGGCTGGAGCTGTAGCTCAGTTGGTAGAGTGCTTGACTAGCATGCACAAGGCCCTGGGTTTGATCCCCAGCATGACACAAACCAGGCAAAGTGGTGCACCTTTAGCATTCAGGAGGGGGAGGCAAGAGCATCCAAAGGTCAAGGTCATCCTTGGCCACATAGCAACTTTGAGGCCAGCCTGGCATATTTGGGTCTTTCAAGAGAAAATAAAAGCACCGAGCAGAAGTTTGGAAAGGTCCAGGCCAAAGATTATAGAAAGGCTGAAGGCCAAAAGGTGATGGTAGCTTCTGTTGCTTAGCAAACTTAGAGATGCAAAACCATTTTTTTTTTTGAAGAAAAAGAACAAAAACTGTCAAGGTTATGGAAGAGGGACCCAAGGCTCAACCACAGAGCAAAGGTGGTAGTTGGGTAATAGGATCTTCAAGACAAGCAGATGAAGAAAGAAAAAAAGTTATGTAAGAGGCACTTGGGAAAGAACGTTGGCCACTGCTCCATGTGGGGATGTGAAGCAGAAGAGGTAAGGTAGTGGAGGGGTTCCGACGGATAGGAGTTGATTATGGTGAAAAGTCGACAGAGCTTCTCGGGTGGTTAAACAGAAGAGGTAAGGTAGTGGAGGGGTTCCGACGGATAGGAGTTGATTATGGTGAAAAGTCGACAGAGCTTCTCGGTGGTTAAAGTACTTGCTGCTAGCATGAGCACATGAGTTCACATCTTCAGAACCCATGGAAAAGTTGGGCACGGCAGCACACGTCCGCTACCTCAGTGCTAGGGAGTTGGAGATAAGAGGATCCCTAGGGTTGCTGGCTAGCTAATCTAGCCAAATCAATGAGCTCCAGGTTCAGTAAGATCTTGTCTCAGAAAATAAGGTGGGGACTGATTGAGAAAGACATGACATTGACCTCTGGGCTCCATAGGCATTTGCACACATGTACACAAGCACGCACACACACACACACACGCACACACACAGCCCCCTCACACACAAGCACTCATACACCTGCATACACACCACATGCACGCACATGCACAGAAAGTTCTCAAGTGGGTTACAAAGGTTAACCCACAGCACCAAGTGCCCGTTCACTCCTGAGCAGTTTACTGACAGAAAATCTGAACCCATAGTGGATATTAAATTAGTTTACATTATGTAAAACAGCATAGGAGCTCAGAAGAAGCTAACTGAGTTTTCATTGATTAACTGACTGCTTCAATAAACAAGAACAAATACGTGTGCAAATCCCCAAACTTTCCATCAAATTCATGTCCTCAGTTCTTGTCTCGTGACTATCTAAGGGTGTCCAAGTCATGGTGCATGGAAGGCATGGGAGATTTTAGTTCAGGTCCTACCTCCAGCTATGATGTAGTGACTTGAAAAATGCCATCTAGATCCCTGAATTTGGGCATTCTTGCCTGAAGATTACAGAGACTACACTAATAATCTAAAAATCCAAATTTTACAAATATCCACCCAAAAGACTTGAAGAAAAAAATAAATGGTGCTGGAGAGATGACTTAGCAGTAAAGGTTCTTGCCTGCAAAGCCTAAGGACCCAGGTTCAATTCCACAGGACCCATGTAAGCCTCATGCACAAGGTGGTGCATGCATCTGGAGTTCATTTGCAGTGGCTGGAAGTCCTAGCGTACCCATTCTCTGTCTCTGTTTTCTGTCTCTGTGTGTGTGTGTCTCTCTCTCTCTGAAATAAAATATAAAAATAAAAGAAGGCTGGGGAGATAGCTCAGTCACTAAAGTACTTGCTTAGTAAGCATGAGAACTTGAGTTCAATCCCCAGCACCCATGTAAAAAGCTATATGTGGAAGGGTGCACCTGAAGCCCCAGCACTGGGGAGGCAGCGACAAGAGGACCCTGGGGCTACTGGATTAAGAGGCTAACAACACTGGTGAACTCTAGGCCAGAGAGACACTGTCTCAAAAATAAATGTGGAAGCCGGGCGTGGTGGCGCACGCCTTTAATCCCAGCACTCGGGAGGCAGAGGTAGGAGGACGCTGTGAGTTCAAGGCCACCCTGAGACTACATAGTGAATTCCAGGTCAGCCTGGGCCAGAGTGAGACCCTACCTCAAAAAATAAATAAATAAATAAATAAATAAATAAATAAATAAATAAATAAATAAATGTGGAGAACAAAGCTCACTTTGCTTTGAGGTAGGGCCTCACTCTAGTCCAGGCTGACCTGGAATTCTCTCTGTATTCTCAGGGTGGCCTCAAACCCATGGCGATCCTCCTACCTCTGCCTCCCAAGTGCTGGGATCAAAGGCGTGCACCACCACACCCAGCCATCTTGCTGTTTTGTACATCTAAAATCTAGACTTAGGGGTTGGGGAGATGGCACAGTGGGTAAAGTGTTTGCCTGACAAGCATGTGGACCTGAGTTCAGATCTCTAGAACTCACAGAAATGCCAGGTGTGCTCCATGCTAGGGCTTACTGGACCAATATTCTAACTGGTTCTGCCAGCTCTGGGTTCAGTAAGATATCCATCCTGTCTCAAAGAATAAGGTGGTAAGCAATTGAGGAAGACACCCAATATCGACCTCTGGCCTCTACACACGTGTGCAATACACACACACACGCAAGCATGCACGAAATCTTGACTTAAATCTATTCACGATTTTCTACGGCAAGCTCTTGGGAGTGTGGTTCTCAGGTCAGCAGCAGTATGACGTGGGAGTCAGAATGCATCCCTTGAGCTCACTCACAATGTGCAGGCGGGGGAAACGGCTCAGTGATTAAAGGCACTTGCTTATAAAGCCTGTGGGAGCAGTACCCATGTAAAGCCAGACACACAAAGTGGCACATACAGTGGCAAAAGACCCCGGCCTCCTGTCCATTCTCTCTCACCTTTCTCTCTACACATCAGTAAAAATGTTTTTAGAAACCATCTCTTCTCCCCAGCAGTTGTTACTGCTTGAATGGCTTGGACGGGGCCTTGTAAATCATGTAAATTTAGGAGTTTCCTGAAATTTGTGAGATGTTTACTTCCTGACGTTTGTGAGTTACCTTTCCTTCCTGAGGCTTAAGGAGCCTCCCTCCAGGAAAGAATGTTTCAATTTGGAGGAAGAAAAGCTTCACAGTCCACCATCCACATTCTCTGGACCCAGCTTTCCTCTGAGCAGACACTCACTTCTGCAAGATGGCTGAGGTTAAGGGTGTAATCTGCCCACAGAAATGAAAAAAGCTCACTGACCCTTGCTGACCTCTGACACGGACCTCATTAGCTAACCAAATGGGCTAACCATGCATGGACATCAGAGAACATTATGTGTTGATTGAGCCAAGGCATAAGAGTGACCAGAAAAAGGTAGTTTTACAGATGGATCCACCCTGATCGCTCTTATTGATTAAAGATGACATGAAAAGCACAAACATAAATTCTCTTCATCGGTCAGCATTTTCCCCATTGTACTAAGACCTGGGACAATGAAAGTTTCTTCTCTTCGTAGCTATCTGATTATTCCCTTCAAAATACTTAAATTGTCACTGTAAGTTTTGGGAGAAATTTATTATTTTACAGCAATCTATATCAGGAGACTCTCAAAGGGCATAGCTCTCCCACTGCTTGGCTCTGTACTGAACATTTAGCAAGATCCCTAGTGTTACATAGGCATTCAGTATGCATTTGTTGAGCTGGAGGTGTAGCTCAGTAGGTAGAGTCTGCCTAGCTTGCTTGAAGCCCTGAGTTCGATCCCCAGCACCACATACAAGGAGTATGATGGTATATACTGTAATCGCTGCACTGGGGAGGTGGAGGCAACCAGATCTGAAGTTCAAGGTCATCCTTGACAACAGTGCATTCAAGACCAGCCTGCTGGAATATATGAAATTCTGTCTCAAAAACTGTGTGTGTGTGTGTGTGTGTGTGTGTGTGTGTGTGTGTGTGTGTCTGTGTGTGTGTAGCTGTGGTAGGAGGTAGACACCTTTAGACCCAGAGATCAGGAGACTAAAACAAGCAAATGAGTCCTAACTCTATAATCAAACCTGTATAAACTATCTTATATCATTTTTTAAATTTTTATTTATTTGTTTGTTGGATAGAGAGAGAGAGAGAATGGGTGCACCAGGGCCTCCAGCCACTGCAAAGGAACTCCAGATGCATGTGCCACCTTGGGCATATGGCTTGTGTGGGTGCTGGGGAATAGAACCTGGGTCCTTAGGCTTCACAGGAAAGCACCTTAACCACTAAGCTATCTCTCCAGAACTCTCATATCATTAAATGTTGACTATTCTACTATACTAGGAATTATATAGAAAAAATTCCCTGTCTTTTAGATTATCATATTCTAGCAGACAAGATTGATAATAACATTAATTGTTCACATTGTAGTCATATCCAGACACATTACACATGCTGACTCATTGAATCAACTCTAGGAGGGAGGTATTATGAGCACCTCCATTCTCCAGGTGTGGAAACTGAGGCACAGTGAAGTAACGTGCCCAAGGCCACACATCTAGTACCTGTAGTACCAGGTGAATCTGTACATGAATGCAGGTGGTTTGTTTTCCACACAACACACTTTTTTTTCTTTTTTTCCTTTGTAATTCTGAGATTAGAACCCAAGGCTTTGTAAATGCTAGGCAAGTGCTATACCACTGAGGTGCATCCTTAGCCCCCAAATCCATACTATTTTTGTTTTATGTTCTTGAGCTGAGGTATGTAACTCAGGCTGGCCTCAAGCTCTCAGTTTTCCTGTGAGGGTACGTGCGTGTGTGTGTGCGTGTGTGCGTGTTTAATTTTTTTATTTTATTGTGAGAGAGAGACACACACACACAGAGAAAGAGATGAGAGAGAGACTTGGCACATCAGGGATTCGGCCACTGAAATTGAACTCCAGACACTTGCACCACCTAGTGGGCATGTGTGACCTTGCACTTGCCTCACTTTTGTGAGTCTGGCTTACATGGGATCTGGAGAGTTGAACATGGGTCCTGAGGCTTCACAGGCAAGTGCCTTAACCATTAAGCCATCTCCCAGCCCTGTGTGCATGTTTATATGCATGTAGACATATGTGTGCAGTGTAAGTGCAAGTGTATGCATGCATGGAGGCCAGAGATTGACACTGTCTTCCTCAGTTGCTCTCCACCTTCTTTTGAGACAGGATCTCACACTGCGTCCAGAGATCATCAATTAGGCTAGACCAGCTAACCAGCAAGGCTTGAGGCTCCTCCTGTCTTGAGCTCCCCAGCATGGATTATAGGTGCGTGCTGCCATGCACAGCTTTTTACATGGGTTCTGGGGATCTAAACTCGGGTCCTGGTGCTTGTGCAGCAAACGCTTTACCAAGTGAGCATCGTCCTAACCCTGAAGCCTTCTCCTAACGGATCACCTTAGTACTTGTCCTCTGAGAGCCAGCTTGGACCGGAGGCTGTCAGAAATGATCAGAGAGGCACACTGGATCTGAGGAAGCAGGAAAGGAGCATCTGGTTCCAAAACCAGACCACACTCTTCAAACAGACTACCAAAATCAAACACATCCTGTGAAAAATCTCCCCGGAAAGGTCCATGTAGCAGATGCAGAAAATACCATGCTGTTGCCTGTGGGTCATAGTCAATCTCACTTTCCCTCAGCTTTCTCTTTTCAGCCTTGGTAGCAACTGACATCCCAGTCAATAAAAACACACATGAACCTTGACCTTGAGCTGGACATAGGAATCAAACTCTGGCTTCAACAGTTTAATGGGATTCAGAGGAAATTCAAACAGGATGTCTTTTTTCGGTGTGCGTGTGTGTACATGCACGTGTACATGGATGCATGTTCACTTTTGTGTGGGTGCACGTATTTGTGAGTGAGTGCACGTATGTATAGGCATGTGGAGGCAAGAGGTTGACATTGAGCATATTATGTGATCATTTCTCCACCTTATTTATTGAGACAGGCTGTGGGAGTTTGAATCGATGGCCCCCAATATATTCAATGTTTTATTAGTTTGTAGTTTGCATCTGCAGCCATCTGGCTGGTGAAGGTGTCACTGGGCAGATATTAGAGTCCAGCCCTAAGGTATGGTGGTGGATTTGCGATTCTAGTCTAAAGATAAGCAAAGTGCCTGGAGTTCCTGAAGTGTGCTTGTTTGTGGTATGGCTATTGGTTCCCCCCACCCCTCCCCGCTTGTAGTCTCTCTCTCTCTCTCTCTCTGTGTGTGTGTGTGTGTGTGTGTGTGTGTGTGTGTGTGTGTGTGTGCGTGTATTTGGTCCTGGAAGAGCAGGCCAACTTCTGCCATTATGGAACTTCCCCTGAATCTGTAAATCCCTTCAGTAAATCCCTTCCTCCATAAACTGGGCCCGGTATGTCAGTTCATCTCAGCGACCTGACACTGTCTGCTACGCAGGGTCTTCCACTTGAACCCAGAGCTCACTGATTCAGCTAGGCTGGCTAGCCAGCTTGTCCCTGGGGGATACAGGAGGGCCACCACACCCACCAGGCATTTATGTGGTGCTGGGGATCTGAACTCTGGCCCTCACACTTGTTCAGCAAGTGCTTTATCCACTGAGCAATCTTCCCGGTCCCCAGAATAGGATATCAATGACATGCAGGTTCAGAATTTAGCATATAACAGGAGAATAACTCACCCAGCACAAGCACATAACTGTCCTCCATCTTAAATGTCTCTCTCTCTCTCTCTCCTTTTATTCTTCCTTTATCCTCCCCACTTCAGGGACTCTCCAGTCTTGACAATCATGGGGTCTTTGGAGTGAAATTACTTTCTTTTATTCCTGCAGGTGAGTAGTGTAGCCTCTGGTTCTGTTTCATGTGTTTCAAGGTGAGACATAATCACAACTTGCATGTCCGCTACCGAGCTCCATCAGTTACTTCAGTTTATAGATTGCATAAAAAGATCTCTCAGTTCCTTGAGGTAGTTCAACAGAACTTCACATTGGCTGGGGTGGGGGTATACACTCTGGCACAATTTTTAAATAGCTTGATTAGAGTAGTTCATTTGGAAAGAAGATATCATTTAATTCATGTCTTCTTCGAGAGAGCTATCTTTAATTAGCTTTTCGGTCAGTGAATCAATAAAGCCAAGACCTTTTTCTAAGAGATAAGTTCTAAGAGAGCTCCTAGCAAATTAAAAGTTACTTGACATGGGTTTTGTATACTTCGCTTCTTTCAATCTCCTGCCTTCCCCCTTTGGCTATCTGCACCTTTCAATATGTTTTCTTACCCCATTCTGATTCTTTTACACTTAGGAAGTTCTTGTAATTTTTTTATTCAAAGGAAAAGCACTTCTCAGACTATAGCTCAATGTGTAGAGAGTGTTTGCCTGGTATGCCCAAAGCCCTTCGTTCAATCCCAGCACTGCATAAACCAGGTGTGGTGAGGCAGGGCTGTAATCTCAGCACTCAGGAGGTTCAGGCAGAAGGATCAGGAGTTTAAGTTCATCCTCAGCTACATAGTGAGTTCAAGGCCAGCCTGAGCTATATGTCTAGAAAAGACTTGTCTAGAAAAAACCATGTCTAGAAAAGAAAAGAGAAGGGGAAAGAGAAGGAAGAGAAGGGAAGGGAAAGAAAAGGAAAGGGGGAAATGTGAGAGAAAAGCACTTCTTGCAGCATTCCACTCACCTCTGGTATTTGGTGGCACTTCCCCTCTTTTTCTCTGAATGACCCCAATTCTTTGCTTTCTGCATTTCCCTCTGTTTGTGTCTCCCACCACCACCATTGATGCCATTTCTCTCCCTGTCATATGCCAGAAGGGTGCAAAACAAATAGAATTGGTGAGGGTATTTTTCTGATATTACTTTTTTTTTCGATTCTTTCCTCTGCGGATATTATCATAGAACTTGGTCATTCCGTAGAAACTACTACAGTGACTTGCAACTCAGTAATCTGCACAATCCCCATTGCTTTCAAACTGTACCCATTTAGAGCCATAGCAAATAGAACTTTGGCCTGTGTGGAGGCTAGAAAATAACGTGTTCTCTCCCTCCTGCCCAGCCCCTTCCCTGCAGTGGACTGGGTGAAGACAGCCGCACTAGGGCATGCTGAGAGGGATGACCTGCTGGTACCCATCCCGTTACAGACCATTCTCCTTCTCTCATTAGCTCTGCATGGCCTGTCAACGGAATCCGAGCTTTAAACTTGTCACGAATAACTAACCACTTAGGCGTGGTCTCCCAGCCTTGACTTTTCTATGTGACTGAAATACTTTGCTGTTCCTGATTTCAGACAAGCATTACTTTCAATATGCCAGTGCCTAAGGTGTGTATGTGTGAGTGTGTGTGTGCGCACATACGCATGCACGCACACACACAAATAACTATGCATACTTAATACAATTTGGGAGAACTGGAATGCAGTCAACAATGTTTCATGATTAACCTCCCCTAGTAGTTCAAACACAGTTAATACGTAGGCAAGCACTCCCTAAATTTAACATTTAACTAATGCTTGCTAATGAGAATAATCCAAAGCTAACTGAAATTTTCATTACTTTCCTAATGAACACTGCTATCACCCTGGTTTCACTTTTCAGCTCACCGAAGGCATAAACAAAAATCCCTTGGGAATTTGGTCTTCATTAGTAAATGTCAGTTACATTTCTACCCGAGAAAGCGTGGACACCGTAAGTGTAGCGGAGGGCTGGGAGACCACTCAGCCAGCAAAATAAACACACATTTTGCTACATGATGACCTGAGTTCAAGTCCCAGAATGCATGTTAAAAAAAAATAACTTTGCCTGCAAAGCCAAAGGATCCCTGTTCAATTCTCCAGGACCCATGCAAGCCAGATGCACAAAGGGCATCTGGAGTTCGTTTGCAGTGGCTAGAGGCCCTGGCGTACCAATTCTCTCTCTGTCTGCCTCTCTTCTATCTCTCTCTTTCTCTCTCTGCTGGCAAATAAATAAATAAAAATTTTTTGAAAAAATAACTGAGGGCTGGAGACATTGCTTAGCAGTTAAGGCACTTGCCAGAAAAGCCAAAGGACCCAGATTCAATTCCCCAGGACCCACGTAAAGCCAGATGCACAAGGTGGTACATGCATCTGGAGTTCCTTTGTAGTGGCTGGAGGCCCTGACACAGCCCTTCTCATTCTCCTCTCTCTCTAATAAATAGGATGTTTTCTAAAACTGAGCATGGTGGTGCATACTTGAGATCCTAGCTCTGAGGAGGTAGATACAGAAGGATCCCTAAAGCTCCAGGCCAATGACAGACCTTGTCTTCTAAAAGGTAAACTTGAGCTGGGGAGATGGCCCAACGTCTAAAGTGCTTGCCTGCAAAGCCGAATGACAAGGCTTCAGTTCCCCAGCACCCACATAAAGCCAAATACACAAGGTGGTACATTAATCTGGAGTTTGTTTGCAGCAGCTAGAGGCCCTGTTTCACCCCTATTCTCCCTCTCTCTCTCTCCCTCTCTCTCTCTCTCTCTCTCTTTCTCTCTCTCTCTCTCTCTCTCTCTCACTCTCCAAGTAAATAAAAATATTAAAAAATTTTAAAAGGTAGACTTGCCAGTAGTGCTGGCACACACATTTAATCCCAGCACTCTGGAGACAGAGATAGGAGGATTGCTGTAAGTTCAAGGCCACCCTGAGACTACAGAGTGAATTCCAGGTCAGCCTGGGCTAGAGTAAGATCCTACCTCAAAAAAAGAAAAAAAAAAAAAAAAAGGTAGACTTGCCTGAAAGGAACAGCACCTGAGGTTGTTCCTCCACATCCATGTGCACATCCACTTGCACACACGTGCACCTGCATATACATGAACATGCGTGTACACATACAATGAAACAAGTACAGTGAGTTAGTGCACTGAAATGGTATGTAACACTTCCTATTACAACAGGTTTTCTATTCACATTGTTTCTACGTCTATGACCTTATTAACATAGAACATAATTAATGCTTTGTGATGGATGGCGCCAGCACAGAAATCAAAGTGAAACAAAGTTCATTTCTTCGTCAGGCCATCTGCACTGTCACTGTGGGAGAAAAAAAAAAAAAAAGTCTCTTTCAACAAAATGCCCACATCCGAGGAGCGGTGTTGAAACACTCAGTGATTTGTAATTTCTAATGATAACTTATGTGTTGTTAAACCCCCTTCTGCCCGTTAGCATCCTTCAGAGTCTTAATGATCCTTATAATTAAATTACAGCTCAGAAGGAGATCTTTCTGGGAATATATAATACTAGAAATATAGATTTTTAAAGAAATCAAAGTGATATAATATAAGACAACTGGTTAGATGTGATTGAAATTGGGGGAGCCTTGACCTCAAACAAGAATTGCTTCTGATTAAAAAAAAAAAAAAAAAAGTGGAAAATGTATGAGAAGACAGAGAACCACACCCGGGGGGCCAAGGTCAAGATTAATTCACTTTCTAACTAAGACAGATGAGAATCATCGCCCAGGAGCCCAAGGAGAGTAGGGCCATGCATCAAGCCCCAATGCCTGTGGACCTCAAATGCTGCAAATGGCCCCCAAACGCTCATTAATCCTGTTACGTGAGACAGACTTAATGAACGGGAGCAGGGCTCATGCACTCGCAGTTCAGAGTCGGAGCCATTTCTGCACAGATGTGGAATCCCTGCTAGAAGCAGAACTACACGGGAAAAGGAACACAAATACTAAAGCTAGATTCAGCATCACCGTAGAGAGTAAGTAGCTAGTTTGCTGCCTGTAAAAAAATGACAGCCCAGCTGCTTCCTCTTTCCAGGTCCTGCTATCCAAGGAGAAAAGGCAAGGCTGAACTGAAAGGCACAAGTTTCTCAACCTGGATTCGCTTTCGTATTTTGAAAAAGGTGACAAGGGTCAGAGAGATGGTTCAGTCAGCAAAGTGCAGCGTTCCATTCCCAGAACCCACATTTTAAAAGGCCAGGCACAGAAGCAAATGTTTATGATTCCAGCACTGGGCCAATAGAGTCAGGCAGATCGGGGGCTTGCTGGCTAGTCAGTCTAGCCTACTTGGTGAGCTCCAAGCCACTGAGACCTTGTCTCAAAAAAAACACATGAAGCAGGGCGTGGTGGCGCACGCCTTTAATCCCAGCACTCGGGAGGCAGAGGTAGGAGGATTGCCGTGAGTTCGAGGCCACCCTGAGACTACATAGTGAATTCCAGGTCAGCCTGGACCAGAGTGAAACCCTACCTCAAAAAAAAAAACAAAAAAAAAAACATGCCTTTAACCCCAACACTTGGAAGGCAGAGGTAGGAGGATTGCCATGAGTTCAGCCTGGGCTACAGTGAGACCCTATCTCAAAAACACCAAAAAAAAAAAAAAAAAAAAAAAAAGTGGACTGTGTGAGAATGTTACCTGATTTGTCTTTTGTCTACACACACACACACACACACACACACACACACACACACACACACACACAGTGTGAGCATGTGTGCAAGTATCAACCTCATGTTAAATGTATTGTGAGACTTCGTATTGCTGAACAAAGCAAGCTAGCCACGCTGTCCTGGATGACCAGAGAAACGGCAGAAAAGGCTCCCCTTCCCCATACCACCCACCACACCACTCATCACACCGCCCAGGGGAAGTGTCTTGCAGCTCTTGCGGTGCAGCAGGCACATTAGAAGACCCCAGCCCGGCCAGGCCCAGTCGAGCACAGCATTCTTGCAGAGCACATCTGTTACAGTCTCTGGACTAATTCCCCATGTCTCATGCCCAGACCCTTCATTTAACATGCCTACCAGATAGCAATCAGAATCTCTTGATGTTACATGTTATCCACAGATCACTAGAGATGTCACATAACAGCTTTAGTGTCTTCTAGAATTTCCATTATGGACACTCTGACCCATCACATGTCGTGCAAGAATGCATATCATTTTACAATTGTGAGTAAGGAGTCAAAATTCATATTACACACAGACTGTCCTTCAGGTTTCTCTTTCTGCCCTTTAGAAATTCTAATTATGTGTTTCTTATATTTCTTCTCCTCCTTCTCCTCTTTCTCCTCCTCCTTCTCCTTCTTCTTTTATTCTTTTCATCACACTATTTGAAATTACAACAGTTCATATCACTAATGGCATTTATAAATTATTGAGCATCAGGAGGCTGGGGGTGTGGCTCCATGATACAGCACTGGCCTAGCATGTGCAAGACTCTGGGTTTGATCTCCAGCACTGCAAAAATTAATGTATAAATAAATAACTGATTGGATAAATAAACAAAAACTAAATAAATAAGCAGGGACTGAATACCCAAACACCCATGCTGAATAGGCAGGCGTGCATATGGAGAGACAAGAAATTTACAAGTGCCAACTTGGTTTTGTTTAATCGACGCTGCTTTGGTTACCTGCATTGCAGCTACATGAAATCATCTCTGTTACACGAGAGGCCAGTCTAAATGGTGCAGCTCCTTTTCTTACGTGGTTCAATTCTCATATGGGCTTCCAAAATGAGATCGATACTGGACTCGCTAAGAAGTCCTGAAAGCCAGGAGGGCCCTGTAAGCCCAGGCCTGTTCTCCAGCACTTTGGCATCCAAATTGCCTTGTGCATACCTCCTAGCATTCCCTCAATGGGGAGGCATTCAAAAACAAGGGCTAGGAAAAACCAGTGTGTGGAAGGACAGAGAGAAGGAAAAAGGGGAAGGAAAGAGGATTGAATAGAGGAAGGGAGGGAGGGAGGATGGATAGATGGGTGAGAATAGAGGATAGGGCTGCAAAGGCCTTACTCCTGAGGATCTACTAGAAGTTAACAGCTGCCAGGGAGGGAGAGACGTTTACTTCAGTGGGGCAGCAAGTGGTCAGTTGCCTAAGCTCCTGTAAATAGCCCTCAACCACGCTTCTGTAAGCAAAGAAAAGAAGATATGAAAGTAGAAGGGGGGCTGATTAGGAAGAGAGAGGGATCAGCAGGAATTGGAGACAAGAGTGGGTAATGGGGTGAACATTATCGAAATCATTATATACATGTACAGAAATGAAGTAATGAATAATGAAACACATTACTATGTATAATTAATAGATACTAATAAAAACTTTAATAGAGGGGCTGGAGAAATGGCTCAGCAGTTAAAGGCACTTGCTCACAAAGCCTGACAGCCTGGGTTTGATCCCCCAGTACCCACATAAAGCCAGAGGCACAAAGTGGCACATGCGTCTGGAGTTTGTTTGCAGTGGCAGGAGGCCTTGGCATGCCCATATTCACTCTGTCCACTTCTTTCTTTCTCTCTCTCAAATAAATAAAAAAAAATATTTGGGGGCTGGGAAGATGGGTTAGTGGTTTGGGCACTTGCCTGTGGAGGCTAAGGAGCCAGGTTTAACCCCAGAACCCACATAAGCCAGATGCATATGGTGGCATATGTGTCTGGAGTGGCTAGAGGCCCTGGTACACCCATTCTCTCAATCTCCCTCTCTCCCTCTCTCTCTTTCAAAAATAAATAAATAATAAAATATTTTAAAATATTTTTTTAATTTTAAAAGAGAGAAGAAAGAAAACAAAGTGAGGGAGAGAAAGAATATTCTGCATAATGCACAGACTCCAATTAAAAATTCCCAGTGGACCTCGTTTGTCCTATATTTTATACACAGGAATTTAGGACAATATAACCCCCTTCCTTTAAAAACAAGCAGTTTTCCCTTCTGGCCACCGCAGCACAACACAATTGTAACCCTGGCGTGCCTGTGGAGGACGCAGCCTCGCCTTCCTCACAGCTCTGGGATGTCTTGGCCCGCGCTGTGGGCTTGGAGAGTTCTCCGTGCCTCTGCCTGTTTATAGCTCAGGGGGAGGAAGAAACAAAGCAGTTGTGAAGCTTGTTAAGGATCCACTTGTGTGATATTAAAGTTGACCTTGCCACTTGCGGTTCTATTTATTCCACTTCCTTCCAAACCGGGGCAAATCCTTCCTTTCAGACTAAGAGCACCTCTCTGTGGATACAGTGTGTGGGAAAGGAGAAAAGTTCAGGCCCTCAGAGGCTATTTATTACCCACGTATGGAAATATAGTATTTCCCATTCTCTCCCAGTCGGCCCTCTAAATCACTGGTACTTGGCAGAGGGAGAGGGACTTTGGTGAGAAGCAGCTTTTGTTGTTTTTTACTCCAAAAGACTTCAGTGAGATTTAATTTACCACATTAAGGAACTTTAAAAATAATCCCACCCACCCCCTGAAATTATGTACATGTGAAAGGGTTTGTGAATGCATAGCAGAAGCCATACTGTGTAGATTCTACTGGAAAATATTGACCATCCAGGATCCTAAGTCTATTAGCAAGGGCCCCACAGTTCAGTCTGGTGTGGAGTCACCTAGGCTTTGTGGTGGTTTGTGTGAAGTTCATTGCATTCCTCAGGCAGTCAAGGCATTTCCTGAAGCACCATGGAAGTAGCAGGTGCACTGCTAAGAATAATAAGACATGTAGGTATAGGTTGTGCCAAGTGGGGACAGAAAATGTCTCAGCAAGACCTAACCTTGATTGTTTTGAACAGTTAGTTCAGCTGTTCAGCTTCATAACTTTCTCACTGACGATGTCAAGGCATTTAACCAACAACATAAATGGTGTGTTTGGTGTATATTGATTCTGCCAATGTGTAAATCAATGTGCATCATTAAAACACTCACACTTCCTTTTTCTCCACTGAAAATGTCTTTTATTTTGCTCCTTAAACTATGTGGATATTCTCAACTCTTCATAGGATGGGCAAATGTGCTGTCTTTCAGACCTGCTGATTAAAACGGATATTGTTCGTGAGGTAAAAGTGCTGAACACAATCAGAAAAGCACATTCCTTTGCAAAGGTCTTCATCAAGTCCACTTCCTGGTTAGAACTCCATTCTACCTAGAAGGAACAAGTGTTAGCATTCCATAGCACAGCAGAAATAACCACAATGTCGTATTATGTTTTATGAAGAACTAAAAAGAGTAACTCAGGCTGGAGAGATGGCTTAGTGGTTAAGGCGCCCGCCTCCTAAGCCTAAGAACCTGGTTCCAATCTCCAGGTCCCACGTTTAGCCAGATGCAAAGTGACGCAAGGGCGCTATGCTGCACTTGACCACAAGGGAGCGCATGCATCTGGATTTCGTTCGCAGCAGCTGAGAGGCTGCTGGCGCGCCCATCTCTATCTGTCTTCCTCTCCCTCTCTCTCTGTCTGTCTCTCTCCAAAAAAAAAAAAAAAAAAAGAATATATATCTCCAAACATAAATAATAAGGAGGGAGTTGGGGGTATGGCTCAGTGAGCAGTGCTTGCCTCACAAGCATGAGGACTGGATCTGGATCTCAGATACCAAGACATGCTGGCACATGCCTGTAACCCCAGCACGGGGGAGGCAGAAACAGGCAGATCCCTGGAGCTCACTGGCTGGTCTAGCCTGGCGGGTGAGCTCTAGGCCAACCAGAGACTTTGTCTCAAAGGAGGTGGACGGTGTTCCCGAGGACAGCACTCCATTGCCCTTGTGCACATGTGCAGTATACACACATGTATTCTCTCTCTCTTTCGCTCTCTCTCTCTCTCTCTCACACACACACACACACACACAAGCACGCAATTTTTAAACATTTTAAAATATATTTTTTTTTATTTATTTATTTATTTATTTATTTGAGAGAGAGAGAAAGAGGCAGAGAGAGAGAGAGAGAGAAAGGGCACACCAAGGCCTCCAGCCACTGCAAACAAACTCCAGAGGCATGCGCCCCCTTGTGCATCTGGCTTACATGGGTCCTAGGGAATCAAACCTGGGTCCTTTGGCTTTGCAGGCAAACGCCTTAACCACTAAGCCATCTCTGTGTCCCTTTAAACATGTTTTAAAGCATCATTAGTGTTTGTAAAGATCATCTAACTTCTGTGGAGAACATTAGCATTTGGCTCCAAATGCATTGTGCATTCACTTATTTGACAACCATTTACTCCAAATGCAACAGAACCATGAGGCATAATCAAGCTGAACAAGATTGGTCCCTGCCCTTAAGTTGTTCAAAATCTGTTGAAAAAATAAAACATATATTCAGGTTATTCCAATGCAGAACCAAAGGCAAACAAGCAAACAAACAAAACCAGAGAAGATAAACTGCTCTGAAGTGCAGAGAAGTAGGCAAACCCTCCAACTGAGTAAGAAAGGGAATATCCTGGGAACACATTAGATGGATTAAAAACAGGAATGAGGGCTGGCGAGTCAGCTTAGTGGTTAACATGCTTGCCTGCAAAGCCTACTGATCTGGGTTCGATTCTCCAGTACCCACATAGAGCCAAATGCACAAAGTAACACATGTATCTGGAGTTTGTTTGCCATGGCTGGAGGCCCTGGAGTGTCTATTCTCTCTCTCTCTCTCTCTCTCTCTCTCTCTCTCTCTCTCTCTCTCTCCTACAAATAAATCAATAAAATATTTCTTAAAATGGAAATGGACAAGACAAGATCTCTGAGGTGAAGGAAAGGAATGCTGGGGCAGGCGAGAGAAAAGGCAGGGAGGGGCTGGAGAGATGGCTTAGTGGTTAAGACGCATGCCTGTGAAGCCTAAGGACCCCAGTTCAAATCTCCAGGCCACAATAGATGCAATGGTGGCGCATGTGTCTGGAGTTCTGGTGGCTAGAGGCCCTGATCATCTGGTCTCTAATAAATAAATAAAAATAAAATCTTAAAAAAAAAAAAAGAAAGAAAAGAAAAGGCATTAGACAAGAAATAAAGGGTCAGCTGGGCAAGAAATTGTTCTACCTGGTAACATCATCTGGAAAGAAGGAAATTTTTTAAAAGTGAAGAACTTGTCTAGAACATTCTGGTAGACTTTTTTCAAGCCACTGAACATGGCTTCTATGTATAGTAGACCACTACTCTTCCCTTCCTACCAGAACACCTTTTTTTTTTATTGACAACTTCCATAATTGTAGACAATATCCCATGGTACTTCCCTCCCCCCGCCCACTTTCCCCTTTGAAACTCCACTCTCCATCATATCCCCTCCCCATGTCAATCAGTCTCTCTTTTCAGTTTGATGTCATCATCTTTTCCTCCTATTATGATGGTCTTATGTAGGTAGTGTCAGGCACTGTGAGGTCATGGATATCCAGGCCATTTTGTGTCTGGAGAAGCACATTGTAAGGAGTCCTACTCTTCCTTTGGCTCTTACATTCTTTCTGGCCCCTCTTCCGCAATAGACCCTGAGTCTTGGAAGGTGGGTTTGAGATGTTTCAGTGCTGAGCACTCCTCTGTCCCTTCTTCTCTGCACCATGGTGCCTTCTGAGTCATCCCAAGGTCACCACCATCTGAAAAGAGAAGCTTCTCTAACCAAAAGTGAGAGTAGCATTAATATATGGGTGTGGACATTAAGAGAAGTACTTACTGGGCAGTTTGGTGAGCATAGTATATACATTTAGCGAGACACCAGCAGACGTTACACCCCTAAGACTCATGACTACCTCTGTAGGTTTTCAGTATCAGGGATGTATTCCCTCCCATGGAGCGGGCCTCTAGTCCAATTAGAGAGCAGTTGGTTTCCCCAATAACAGACATGCCACTATTGTACCCGTTGGCTCATTTGGCCTGGCTGGCCAAATTTAAAGCTATCAGTGTTCACTGTTGAGTACCTTCACTGGCAG
Source organism: Orientallactaga sibirica (assembly GCA_036365145.1). Classification (NCBI taxonomy): domain Eukaryota; kingdom Metazoa; phylum Chordata; class Mammalia; order Rodentia; family Dipodidae; genus Orientallactaga; species Orientallactaga sibirica. The sequence goes on along the minus strand of JAEOAD010000555.1, from coordinate 6,988,843 downwards.
AACACCTTTTTTGATTATTAATCTATTAGTGGGCATTTGTTTCTTTCCTTAGTTTTTCCAAATAATAAGCAAAGCTCTGAGGAACATTGTGTGTGTGTGTGTGCACATTTTCATGTACATGAGCGTGGGCATGCACATGTCAGGAGACAACTTCAGGTGTCAGCCCGCATCTTCCATCTTGCTGGAGGCAGGGACTCTCGTATTCACTAAACGAGCTCACTCACTAGCTCCAGTCGCTTATCCTGTCTCCACCTCCCTTCTCACCATAGGTGGCATGCTGGAATTACAAACCCTAGATTTATAAGGCCAGTCTTATGTGGGTTCTGGGGACCAAACTCAGGTACTCACAGTTGTATGTCAAGCAGCGCTTTATCCACTGAACCATATCCCCAGATCCTGAGGAACATGTTGTATAGGAATCTTTGAACACATTTCTACTAATTCCTTGGAATATATTCCTAAAGGGAGACTTGCTAAACTATAGGAAATAATAGCCCTCCAGCCAAAATAAACCAGAATGTTCTCCGTGCAGCTGTGTGATCCACCTATCTTCCCCCACACTCAATGCTCATTTTAAATTCTATCAATTTAACAGACTGAAAATTATGGAGTTGTTACTCTGATTTTTTATTTATTTGATTACTAGTGAGGCTAAATATGTTCCTGTCAAGTATTAGTGACCATCTAGTCAACATAGAATATCCTTTAAATTGGATTTTATTAGGAAAAGTGAACATTGGATTTGTTTTCATTTTGCTTTCTGAAATGAGATTGGAAAAGTATTGATTCTAAAACTGCATCTATGGGAGAACAGGGAGGAGTGGCCTGATTTTCCTAGTGATCACTCTTCCCTCGTCCTCAGTCTTCTTTTGACTGGGAACAGCTGGCGTTTGAAAATTGGCAGTGTAGTAATGCATTACGGCAGCACTCCGGTTCTGTGCCTTATCTTGGGCGCTTTGAACCTTGACCTGCTCCCTTCAGCTCTTGGAAGCCTCATGAAAATGTATTCCTTTCTAAAGGCATGTATAATATTTTGCTGAAAGTATGTGTCTATCTTTCCCTTCTGCTAAGCTACACATTTCCTTGAGAGACCTTTGTTGCATTCATGCTGTCTTCTACAATGGCTAATACGATGCCACCAGTAATTGTCAATGTCAATGAATGTCGCAATTTTTTTTTTTTTTTTGGTTTTGCGAGGTAGGGTCTCACTCTGGTCCAGGCTGACCTGGCTCAGGGTGGCCTCAAACTCTCGGCGATCCTCCTACCTGTGCCTCCCGAGTGCTGGGATTAAAGGCGTGCGCCACCACACCCGGCTCGAATGTCGCAATTTTTTAAAGTTATTTCCTTTTCTTTAAAACAATTTTTGTTGTCATATAGAATTTTGTATTCTTGGGGAAACTCTCCAACATGAAAACAAAATCACACACACACACACACACAGATAACACAATCAAACAGCACCATGAATTAAACATTGCCCTTAGGATATAAGCAACACTTTAAGAGTTTATTTCCTCTTTCAGGAAATTCTCCCCTCCATGAGCCAGTTGTTAAATCATTAAATTTTTCTCTATTCCAGTGATACAAATAATAAAATATTTTTGCCTGATATGGGCATGTATGCATATATCACAATGAAACTCATTAAAAGTATGATTGAATATTTAGAATTTTAAAAAGAACATAGTTTAAAAGTAAACTAAACATGCATGGCTTTATTTTTTTTTTCTTCTGATTCACAAGTATATTTGATGTTTTTAAACATATTTAGTTAGGGAGTGCTTACTGAAAGTTCTGATCCATGTATTTCTGCACTGAAAAGATGCGCCTACAGTGAGCACAGGACTTCTGAAACAGAACCTTAATAACATGCTTAGCGAAGGTGCCTCATCAGCTGACTAGCTATTGATTTACTGCTCCATCACTGCCATGGCTCCGTCACACCTACCATGGCGAATCAGTTGGAGCATTCTCAATGAACCAGCAAATGAGCAATTTCCCTCACCAGAGGGACATGTTTCACATGCGGCAGAAGCATACATAACTTATCACAAACAATGTGGGGACCAAGGGCTCCGCTGATTCACCTTGGATCATTGAGTCTTCTGTTTTCTGTGATGGTTTGTTCCTCTAATTGGTACTCACCACACACTGCTTTCTATTTAAATAATCGAGCATGTGATCTCTCTGTTTGCCTGAGGTCAGGGTCCATTTCTTATATGTACACTTCATCATTTTCTAGAACATATATTAACACATATTTGTCAAATGAGGGTCTTCTGTTAACACTGAAAAGGGCCAGAGTTTGCTCTATGCCAGTGGCTCTCAAAGCCCATTAGCATTATCTTAGGATCTTTATTAAAAATATCCAGGCTTCGTCTCCACAGTTGTGGGTTTAATTGGGTCTAAGGTAAGGTCTGCGTGTTCTACTGAGACCCTATGTTTAAAGGCATCAGGAGCTGTGAGGATGACTCCGCAGTAAGAATGCTTGCTATGCAGGCACAAGCACCTGAGGTAGAGCCCCAGCATCCGCATAAAAAGCTGACCATTGCCACATATGCCTGTAACATCAACACTATCGGTGGGGATGGAATCACTGGGGCTCACTGGTCAGCCAGTCTGAGCAAAACACAGGATGCAAGCTCCAGGTTCATTGAGAGATCCTGTTTCAAGTTTAAGAAGGAAGGAAGGAAGGAAGGAAGGAAGGGAGGGAGGGAGGGAGGGAGGGGGGAGGGAGGGAGGGAGGGAGGGAGGGAGGGAGGGAGGGAGGGAGGGAGGGAAGAAGAAGGAAAGAAGGAAGGAAAAAGGAAAGAAAGAAAAGAGGAAGAGAGCGGGAGAGATGACTTAGCCATTAAGGCACTTGCCTGTGAAGCCTAAGGACCCAGGTTTGATCCCCTAGTATCCACATCAGCCAGATGCACAAGGTGTTGCATGCTTCTGGAGTTTATTTACAATGGCTAGAGGCCCTGGCACACCCATTCCTTCTCTGTCTGCCTTCTCTCTCTCTCTCTCTCTCTCTCTCTCTCTCTCTCTCTCTCTCTCTCTCTCTCTCTCATAAATAAATAAAAATAAAATATTTAAAAAGGAGGAAGAGGGCTGGAGAGATGGCTTAGCAGTTAAGGTGCATGCCTGTGAAGCCTAAGGATCACGGTTCGATTCTCCAGGACCCACATCAGCCAGATATCACATGGTGGCACATGCAGCTGGAGTTCGTTGGCAGTGGCTGGAGGCCCTGGCGCGCCCATTCTCACTCTCTCTCTATCTGCCTCTTCCTCTCTCACACTCTCTCTCTCACATAAGTAAATAAAAATGTCTTTAGAAAAGGAAGAATAGTAGAAGAGGGCATCCAACACCCTCCACTGGCCTCTGGACACGTATGCACACACTACACTACATACACACACGTGTGCACACACTACACTGTATACACACGTGTGCACACACTACACTGTATACACACGTGTGCACACACTACACTACATACACACACACGTGTGCACACACTACACTGTATACACACGTGTGCACACACTACAGTACATACACACACGTGTGTACACACTACACTGTATACACACGTGCACACACTACACTACATACACACACGTGTGCACACACTACACTGTATACACACGTGTGCACACACTACACTACATACACACACGTGTGCACACACTACACTGTATACACACGTGTGCACACACTACACTACAAACACACGTGTGCAGATACTACACTATATACACACGTGTGCACACACTACACTACATACACACACATGTTCACATGCTACACTACATATACACATGTGTGTGCACACTAGACTGAATACACACGTGTGTGCACACTACACTGAATACACATGTGTGCACACACTACACTACATACACACACATGTACAGATACTACACTGCATTCACACATGTGCACACACTGCACTGTATACACATGTGTGCACACACTACACTACAAACACACGTGTGCACACACTACACTGTATACACATGTGTGCACACACTACACTACAAACACACACGTGTGCAGACACTACACTACATACACACATGTGTGTGCACACTACACTACATACACACACATGTGCATAAACTTCACTGTATATACACACATGTTCACACACTACACTGTATACACATGTGTGCACACACTACACTGCATACACACACATGTGTGCACACTACACTGCATACACACATGTGTGTGCACACACTACACTACATACACACACGTGTACACACACACACTGTATACATAAACTTCACTGTATACACACACATGTTCACTGTACACTACACTGTATACACATGTGTGCACACACACTGTACACACACGTGTGCACACTACACTACACACACATGTGTGCACACACTACACTGTATACATACACTACATGTGCACACGTACACACACTGAATACACACACACGTGTAGATACACATTATATACACTGCATACACACATACACACACACGTGCACACACTACACTACATACACACACATGTACAGATACTACACTGCATTCACACATGTTCACACACTGCACTGTATACACATGTGTGCACACACTACACTACAAACACACACGTGTGCAGACACTACACTACATACACACATGTGTGCACACTGCACTGTATACACATGTGTGCACACACTGTGCATAAAACACTTACACTGTATATACACACATGTTCACACACTACACTGCATACACACATGTGCACACTACACTGAATACACACGTGTATGCACATTACACTGCATACACACATGTGCAGACACTATGCTACATACATACACGTGTGCACACACTACACTATATACACACGTGTGCAGACACTATACTGCATACACACATGCAGACACTATGCTACATACACACACATGCACACACTACACTACATACACACATGCACACACTACTACATACATACACACACACAAAGCTTCAAAGCAATTCTAATGTACAGCTAGGGCTGAGAACCACTACTCTATGGTGAGACAAGAAGACAGATAAATTAGCAAGTGGTTTAAGAAGCACTACCAGCTTGTTTTCTCTACCAGCAGAGGGTCTCAAAGTGGGGTCCCTTGGCCCCAACAGCAGCATCATTTAGCAACTGACTTGAAATACACATTCTTGGACTCCTTGCTAATCTAAAGAATCAAAACTCCATAGGAGCCGGGCGTGGTGGCGCACGCCTTTATTCCTAGCACGTGGGAGGCAGAGGTAGGAGGATGGCCGTGAGTTCGAGGCCACCCTGAGACTACAGAGTGAATTCCAGGTCAGCCTGGGCCAAAGCGAGACCCTACCTCAGGGAAAAAACAAACAAAAAACCCAACTCCATGTGAGTGAGGCCTAGAAATCAGCGGTGCTTTTGTTCTGTGATTCCTTCTTTCTGTTTTTGTGACAGGGTTTCCTGTAGACCGGACTAGCCTAGAACTAATATGTAGATAAGGATGACCTTGACCTTCCTATCTTCCTCCTCTACCTCCCAAGTGCGAGGATTACAGGCATAGACCATCACACCCAGTTTTTGTGGTGCTAGGGATGAAACTTAGGGCTTTTGTGCCTGTTAGGCAAGCATTCTACCAACGGAGCTACAGCCTTAGCCCTTATTTTATTTTTTTATTTTATTTATGTGTTTTTTTTTTTTTTTTGAGGCAGGGTCTCATGTAGCCCACGCCATCCTTGAACTTGCTCTGTTGCCAAGGGAAACTTTGAACTCCTTTCCTCTTGCTTCTACTTCCCAAGGTGCTAGGATTACTGGCCTACACTGTTATCTCAGAAATCTGTATTTTAGTGAACCCTGTGGATGAAATCTGGGGCCTGACAAAGTTAGAAACCACTGCAGTCGAGAAATTGAAATGATAGGCTATGAACATCTAAGAGAAACTGATGTCAAGAATACTGGACTTGGGCTGGACAGATATATCAGTGGTTAAGGCACTTGCCTGCAAAACCTGAAGGGGGTTCATTCCCCAGTACCCACATAAAGCCAGAAGTACAAGGGGGAACATGCATCTGGAGTTCATTTGTAGTGGACAGAGAGCCTGGCGTGCCCATTCTCCCTCTCTCTCTCTCTCTCTCTCTCCCTCCCTTTTTCTCCCTCATAAATAAATAATGTTAAAAATACTGAACTCCAGCTGGGTGTGGTGGTGCACGCCTTTAATCCCAGCACTCAGGAGGCTGAGGTAGGAGGATGGCCCTGAGTTTAAGGCCACCCTGAGACTACATAGTGAATTGCAGTCAGCCTGGGCTAGAGTGAAACCCTACCTCAAAAAACCAAAAAAAAAACCCGCAAAACCAAAAGAAAGAAAAGAAAAGAAAAAGAAAAATACTGAACTCCAACCAGTTCAACAAACTGCTCTGGGTGTTCTAAGCACTGACACGTTGACCCTGGACAGAAAGAAAGCTCCTGCATGCATAACACACACTCTGCAAAGGCCACGCCGTGCAGTGGAGGTGACCACAAGGAAGTGACCAGTCGCATTCCCTGCCCAGAGACAGTTGGCCTAGAGGAAGGACCAGCCCCAGGTCATCAGCTTCTACTCAATGCATTGTGGTGGCTTTCACCACTTAAGCAAGAGATCAGTTACCCAACTTTGCTCTCATTGTAAAATCAAAGGTGGAAGGAACTTCGAACCACAGGCCCAACTTTCTAACAGGCTTTGCAGACCTCTTTAAGAAGCCAGGATCAGAAAGACTTCCTTTGCTCCGAGACATAGAATCCTGAATGCAGCGTGGGGACATGCTCGTCCATCTTCTTAAATGGCTTCTTCCCCAAATATTTGGCATTGATTCTGACTCAGCATTGGAGAACGAGGAGCAAAACTGTACTAGCAGTTGGTGGTGGCAAGGGGGAAGTGACAGAGGGAAGTTTGGGGATTGGTGGCAACAGCAGAAGTGAAGACTGGCAACCATAATGTGGTGAGGAGACGCCATGACAGGCGCCTTGCTAGCCACACTTATCTGAGATATGTTCTAGAGAAAGGAGAGGGCTGGGGATGTAGCTCTTGGCAGAGTGCTTGCCTAGCATGCACAAAGACCTATAAGTTCAGCACTGAGAAGGTGGAGGCAGGAGAATCAGGAGTTCAAGTTTATCCTCAGCTGCATAGCAAGTTCAAGGTCAGCCTGGGGTACATGAGACCTTGTCTCAAAAAAAAAAAAAAAAAAAAAAAAAAAAAAAAAAAAGACCAGAGATTGAGGCTGCTGGTTTAAGTGAATGAAGGCTTAGCATAAATTAAGGTTGGTAATGTAGACCTGAGGAAAAATTTCATCATGTCTGGTCTCTGCTACTTGCATCAAAACCAACAGGTGTCCTCAATAAGCTACAGCCTCACTGAGCCGGGCATGGTGGCTCACGCCTTTAATCCCAGCACTCGGGAGGCAGAGGTAGGAGGATCACTGTGAGTTCAAGGCCATCCTGAGACTACATAGTGAATTCCAGGTCAGCCTGAGCTAGAGTGAGACCCTACCTCAAAAAAACCAATAAATAAATAAGCTACAGCCTTCTGGACTCTCCAAACTTGCTGAATCAGTATGGGAGGTGGAAGTTACAGAAATCTACAGACTGAACAAGCTCCTGGGTAACTCAGATTCAGGTGGTCCTTAAGATCTTCCTTTCCGAAATCTACACATACAGAGTTTTGTTGATCTGAAATTTAAAGAGCTGGGTGTAGTGGTGCAGGCCTTTAATGCTAGAACCACAGAGGCTAAGGTAAGAGGATTGTGAGTTCAAAGCCAGCCTAAGCTGCATAGTAAGACTCTGTCAAAAGAAAGAAGATGGGCAGAAGGAAGAGAGAAAGGGAGGGAGGGAGGAAAAGAAGGAAAGAAAGAAGGAAAGAAAGAAAGAAAGAAAGAAAGGAAGGAAGGAAGGAAGGAAGAAAGAAAGAAAGAAAGAAAGAAAGAAGAAAGGAAAGAAAAAAAAAGAAATTTGAATTTAGGACTGGAAAGACAGCACAGTGGTTAGAGGCACTTGCTTGCAAAGTCTGACTACCTGAGCTCTCTTCCCCACTACTCACCAAAAGCCAGATGCATAATGTGGCACATGTATCTGGAGTTTGTTTGCAACAGCACAAGGCACTTGTGTGCCCATTCTCATTCTCTCTCTCTCTCTCTCTCTCTCTTGTAAATAAATAAAAATATATTTCAAGGGCTGGAAAGATGGCTTAGCGCCTGCCTGCTAAGCCTAAGAACCTGGTTCCAATCTCCAGGTCCCACGTTTAGCCAGATGCAAGGTGACTCAAGGGTGCAATGCCGCACTTGCCCACAAGGGGGTGCACACATCTGGAGTTCGTTCGCAGCAGCTGAGAGACTGCTGGTGCGCCCATCTCTATCTCCCTCTCTATCTGTCTCTCTCTGTGTCTCTCTCCAAAAAAAATAAAAATAAATATTAAAAATATATATATATATTTCAAAAAGAATTTGGATTTACTTGCCATTCAGTATTGACTTATGAAAAGAAACTTGGCAGTGGTTGTTTTATTACTTACTTTTCTTACTGCTACATCTGAATACCACACAAACCTGACAAAGAGCAAGTCAGAGGAAAGCAACCCATGAAGGCTGGGAAGGCAAGGAGGCAGGAAGAGCCTGACCCATAGTGCCAACCAGGGACACCAGATCATCTTGCTTTCTCTTTTTTCCTTTTCTGTGCACTCTGAGCCCCCTGTCCCTGAGATGGTGCTGCCACATTTAAGGCAAGTCTTCCTTGCTCAGTTAAATCTTTCTGAAAATGCTCTCATAGATGTGCCTCAAAGGTTTGTCTCGGGGATACAATCACAGTTTTAGAAGTCTTTTTTTTGGGGGGTTGGTTTTTCTGAGGCAGGGTCTTGCTCTAGCTCAGGTTGACCCTTCATTATGTAGTCTCAGGCTAGCCTTGAACTTACAGCAATCCTCCTACCTCTGCCTCCCGTGTGAGGGGTTTAAAGATGTGCGCCACCACGCCTGGCTCAGATTCAGAGTTTTTAAATAACTTTTCTTCTTCTAAGAAGAACACAGATATAACAGTAGCTTGTGCTCCCTATAGATATTTGGGATCATTCTTGAAGAAATGAAGATGATTTCAACAAGTAGAGTGGGAAGGAGAAGAGGGAACAAGTAGAGTAAGTAGTGATGTCTGTTACCCAGAACTTCTTTCAGCTCTAAAATTTCCTCTTGTTAAAGATCCCACAGAGGGCTGGAGAGATGGTTTAATGGTTAAGGCACTTGCCTGTAAAGCCTAAGGACCCAGGTTCAATTCTCCAGGTCCCACGTAAGCCAGATGCACAAGGTGGTGCATGCGTCTGGAGTTCGTTTGCAGTGGCTAGAGTCCCTGGCATGCTCATACTCTCTTCCTCTCTCTCTCTCCCCACCCCCATCTTGAATTAAAAAAAATTTTTTTTTAAATCCCCAAGATTCAGAAGCCATAGATTGTTACTAGAAAATTTTCAGTGCCAGGAATGGGATACCTTCCAGGGAGTTGTTGGCCAGGAAGGTCACAGATAGCCCCAAAATATTATAGGCCATTGCCGAGGCCCTTGGTTTCCCACCAGGAATAGATGATAAGACCCTATTGCTGAAGACTCCACATACTTGGGTGGCAAGTTCACTGACAAATCCTTCTGGAGCTGAGCTGAAAGCCTCCTCCATGAGGACCAGCTGACAGACAGTTGGACACGACATGCAGGTCAATGGGAGAGAGAAAACTCCAGTGAAGGTACTCAACAGTGAACACTGCAAGCTTTAAATTTGGCCAGCCAGGCCAAATGAGCCAACAGGTGCAATAGTGGCATGTCTGTTATGGGGAAACCAACTGTTCTCTAATTGGACTAGAGGCCCACTCCATGGGAGGGAATACATCCCTGATACTGAAAACCTATGACAGGGGTAGTCATGAGCCCTAGGGGTGTAATGTCTGCTGGAGTCTCACTAAATGTATACACTATGCTCACCAAACTGCCCAGTAAGCACTTCTCTTAATGTCCACACCCATATATTAATGCTACTCTCACTTTCGGTTAGAGAAGCTCCTCTTTTCAGATGGTGGTGACCTTGGGATGACTCAGAAGGCACCATGGTGCTGAGAAGAAGTGACAGAGGAGTGCTCATCACTGAAACATCTCTAACACACCTTCCAAGACTCAGGGTCCATTGTGGAAGAGGGGGCAGAAAGAATGTAAGAGCCAAAGGAAGGGTAGGACTCCTTACAACGTGCTCCTCCAGACACAAAATGACCTCGCAGTGCCTGATACTACCTACATAAAACCATCATAATAGGAGGAAAAGATCATGACATCAAACTGAAAAGAGAGACTGATTGAGGAGGGAGGGGATATGATGGAGTGAAGTTTCAAAGGGGAAAGTGGGGGAGGGAGGGAAATAACATGGGATATTGTCTACAATTAAAGAAGTTATCAATAAAAATAATAATAAATAAATAAATAAAAATCCCCAAGAGATGGGCTGGAGGGATGACTTAACAGTTAAGACATTTGCCTGCAAATCCAAAGGACCCAGGTTCGATTCCCCAGGACCCATGTTAGCCAGATGCACAAGGGGTGCATGCATCTGGAGTTCGTTTGCAGTGGCTGGAGGCCCTGGAGCGCCCATTCTCTCTTTTTCTGTCAAATAAGTAAATAAAAAAAAAAAAAAAATTAAATCCCCAAGAGAAGCCGGACATGGTTGTGTATGCCTTTAATCCTAGCACTCGGGAGGCAGAAGTAGGAAGATCACCATGAGTTTGAGGCCACCCTGAGACTACATAGTGAATCCAGGTCAGCCTGGGCTAGAGTGAGACCCCACCTTGAAAAAGAAAAATCCCCAAGAGGCGTTGCATTTTCTCTCTCATATGTGGATCCTAGCTATAAATGTTTAGACTTGTATGTGAGTTGTATTAAAAATAGGTGGCAGAGGCCAGTAAACTAGAAAGGGGCTGTAAGGGAGGAAGGAGAGGGAAGGACTTAAGGAGATGGTATTGTATATATGTAAGTAAATGAACAGATTATTGGGGCCCAAGTGAGTTCATGGGAAGAGATTGAGTAAAAGAAGGGTGGGGGAGGGTTAATCAAAATTCAAGATATGAATAAGCCATATGGAAACCTACTTTTTTGGATAAGGGGTGCACCCAGAAGCCATAGACTGTTACTAGAAAAAATTCAGTGCCAGGGATGGGATACCTTCCAGTGAGTTGTTGGCCAGGGAGGTCCCTGGTGCCTCCAAAATATTACAGGCCATTACCAAGGCTCTTGGTTTCCCACCAAGACTCCACATACCTGGGCTGCAAGGTCACTGAGAAATCAAGCTGGAGCTGAATTGAAAACGTCCTCCCTGTAGACCAGCTGATAGAAAGCTGAACTGCATGGAGCCCTATGGGAGACAGAAGTCATCAGTGGTAAAAACAGTGGGTACTGCCTTAAGTTTGGCAAGCCAAGCCAAATGACCAAATGGGTGCAATAGTGGCATGACTGTTATGGGAGAAACCAACTGCTCTCTAATCGGACTGAAGGCTCAGTCTATGGGAAAGAGGGAATACGTGCCTGGTACTGAAAACCTAATCAAAAGCCTATGATAGGGGAGGTCATGATCCCTAGGAGTGCAATGCCTGCTTTTGTCTGGCTAAATGTATATATTATGCTCACTAAACTGCCCTGTAAGCACTTTTCTTGATGTTTGTACCCATATATTAATGCTACTCTCACTTTTGTTCAGAGAAGCTTCTCTTTTTAGATGACAGTGACCTTGGGATGACCCAAAAGGCAACAAAGTGCTGAGAATAAGTGACAGAGGAGTATTCAGCTGTGAGACATCTCTATCACACCTTCCAAAGCTCAGGGTCCATTGTGAAAGAGGTGTCAGAAAGAATGTAAGAGCCAAAGGAAGGGTAGGACTGCTCACAATGCAATCTTTCAGACAGAAACTGGCCTCGATATCATGACGTCACAGTGCCTAGCACTACCTTCACAAGACCTTCATAATAGGAGGAAAAGATGATTGACATCAAAATAAAAGAGAAACTAATGGAGGGAGGCAATATGATGGAGAGTGGATTGTGAAGGGGAAAGTGGGGGAGATAAGGGAATTATCATGGTTTATTGTCTGTAATTATGGAAGCTGTCAATAAAAAGAAGTTTTAAAAATTCCCAAGAGGGCTGGGAAGATGGCTAGGCAGTTAAAGGTGCTTGCTTGCAAAGCCTGCTGTCCCAGGTTCATTTCCCAAAGTTCCCATGTAAAGCCAGATGCACAATGTAGTAGCAGCATCTGAAGTACATTTGCAGCTGCAAGAGTGTCCTGGCACACCCACACATTCACTCTCTCTCTCTCTCAAATATTTGTTTAATCCCCAAGAGACTTGGAGGCAAGGCTTTAGGAAGCTATCTTGTCTGACAAGATTACTGATGTCAATTTACATTTATTGGGACCAGTGATTCCTGTTGTAATTTCTTTCTGGTTCCATGTGTATTATATTGAAGTATCAAAACGATTAGGTGATTGGCTGGGGTGATGGCTCAGTTTTGAGCCTGATAAATGCAGCAATGAACAGTGAGAGACTCTGCCTCAAGCAACATAGACAGCAGGGACTGCCACCCAAGGTTGTTCTGACCTCCATGTGCATGCCACAGCACAAGTGCACCAGTGCTGAAAAACTCAAAACTAAAATAAACCAACTAGATAGGAAGAGCTGGGTATGGTGGTGGCTCATGCCTTTAATCCCAGCACTTGGGAGGCAGAGGTAGGAGGATCACCATGAGTTTGAGGCCACCCTGAGACCACATAGTGAGTTCCAGGTCAGCCCAAGTTAGAGACCCTTCCTTGGAAAACCAAAAATAAATAAATAAATAGAGATAAAAACTTCTGATTTAAGGGAAGAAGTAAAAATAGCAACAGTTCACTTTGAAAGGCATTCAAAAAGTAAAGTGTAATGATATAAGGAAGGGAAGTAGGATGGGAAGATAGATAAATAATTTCATACAATGTTCACACTAGAATCCAAGAATTGGGTATAAAGGTGTTCCCTGCCAAACTTTGCTTTGTTCGAATTTTTCACAATAAATTTGGGGAGATGTGTTCCCCTTCCATAGCTCCTGCAATCTTGAGCAATTTCTCCGTAGCTTGTCTGGACTGAGCCTTGCTCAGCTACTAAGGGGGTTGAACTGCTGAAGCACCAACGTGCTCTCTGATCCCCAAAATCTCTCATCCCTTTTGACAGGGAACACAGAGCGGCCACCACATGACTCAGCTCTGCCAGAGGCAGTTAATCTTTCTTCCAGTGTGGCAAGGGTGACCTAACACAGACCCAGACAGAGCTACACTTCTGTCTGTGGCTCTCCGGCAGGTGCTGACGAGTCAGACCTTGAAATTTGTTTTGAAACCAACCACCTGTTGCTGTGATTGTGTGGCTGTTTTCCTGGCTTATGAGATTTCGCTTCAGCTGTTGTTCTCAGGCAAGAGTTTATTTCCTTTCGGAATCACCCAGTCCACATGTCCTAAACTTAGCATTTGTGTGTAGAGATCTTACAGACTCTGAGTCAGCCCTGCGAACCTCCAGTCAGTCTGTCACCGATCCTAAAGATCTCAGTCTTTCGGGAAACAGTGACAGGGCTCTTTCTAGACTTGTGTTACAGATTATCAACTCTTTGAATTTTTGCTTCAAGAAGACAGAATTAATGGAACAAAATAGTGTTGTGCCAAGTCATGGCTGGGCATTATGCTGAGCCATCCCTAAGTATTGTGCTAAGCCATCACTGGGCATTGTCATGTATCCTCACAGAGCACCACGGAGCATTTTTTTCTGAATTATCCTGGGTGTTTTACTGAGTCATTATTTGGCAGTTTTTTTTTTTTTTTTTTTTTTTGAGGCATCACTGGGTGTTTTGGTAATCATGATTTTTTTAATATTTTATTTATTTACTTATTTATTTGACAGAGAAAGAGGGAGAGAGAGAGAAAAAAAATGGGCCTGCCAGGGCCTCCAGCCACCACAAATGAATTCCAGATGCATGCACCTCTTGTGCATCTGGCTAACATGGGTCCTGGGGAATCGAGCCTGGGTCCTTTGGCTTTGCAGGCAAACGCCTTAACCACTAAGCCATCCCTCCAGCCCAAATCATGATTTTTTTGATGATTCATGGTTAGATGTTTGGCTAGCATATATATTTTTGCTAATTCATTGCTGGTGATTTTTGTTACATCATGGTTTGATGATTTTGATAAAGAATGGTTTGGCAAATTTGGCTGTATTGTGATTTGGTGATGTTGCTAAGCCATGGCTGGGCTTTTCTGCTGAGCCACGGTTTGGTGTTGCTCTTAATTGCTAGTCATTGTGCTTAGTCACCTCTGGCATTTTGCTGAGTCATTTCTGGGCCTGCTAGCCAGGTTCAATTCCACAACATCCACATAAAACCAGATGCAAAAACTGTCACATACATCTGATATTTGTTTGTAACTGCCACACACATGTATGCACATATGCAAATAAATAAAAAACAAATAGTTTTTTAAAAGCTAAAGAGAGGGCTGGAGGGATGGCTTAGTGGTTAAGGCACTTGCCTGCAAAGCCAAAGAACTCAGGTTCGATTCTCCAGGTCCCATGTAAACCAGAAACACATGGTGGTGCATGCATCTGGAGTTCATTTGCAGTGTCTAGACACCCTGGCATGCCCATTCTCTCTCTCTCTCTCTTGCTCTCACTCTCCCTTTCTCTCTCTCTCAAATAAAAATAAATTTAAAAAAAAATTAAAAAAAGAGAATGAGAAAAAGATAGAACCTGAGGGGGGGAGTCATAATATGGAGGAATTGTAGACACAAAATAATTATTACTCAAAAACACCTAAAATGTTCCTTTTTTTATGAGAGAGAGAGAGAGAATTAGCATGCCAAGGTCTCTAGCCACTACAATAAAACTCCAGACACACACACCACCTTGTGCACATATGCGACCTGGCACATTAATCACCTTGTGTGTCTGGCTTACATGGGACCTGAAGAGTCAAACATTGGTCCTTAGGCTTTGCAGGCATGCGTCTTATCTGCTAAGCCATTTCTCCAGCCATAGAATGTTCCTTTTTGCACAGAGATCAGGGATTGGGAATTTAGCTCAGTGGAAGAACATTTAGCAAACACAAGGCCCTGGATTTGGTCCTCACCACCACCAAAAAAAAAAAATCACAAAAGCACTTCTCCAAAAAATAAGAGAACTAGCTCACAAACCAAAGATTGTCACCAAAACAAGGAAAGTAAATAAAATGCTTCCCTGGGTAGTTGATTGAGAAGCAGCTGGGGTAGATATGCAAAGAGAATGCTCACAGACAACAGCTGCCTGTCCTGACCCTCTGCAGCATTGCTCACAAAGCCAGAGACCATTTCTGCCACCTCTTCACTTTCTATGGTTCCCTAAGGCTGCCACCTGCCCCTATCCCTGTAGTCTCACCCCTTTTCTTAAATAAGGGTCCAGGACTTGGACAAGGGGAGAGGGAAACAGAGGTTCCAGGACAAGCAGGAAGGAGAGAACATGCCAAGATCTACTTGTTACCTCTAAGGCACTGCCCAGACTGAGCCATGGAAGTTTTGCCAGAATCTATGTCCCTTCCTTCTTGCAGTGCTGGGGGCGGGGGCTGGGAACAGCATCATTTGAAGTTAGCAGCATATGGCTTTTTCTTTTGATGAATGGTCTTCCTAGAATACACGTAAAACGCACCATAGGCAAAAAAAAAAAAAAAAAAAAAAAAAAAAAAAAAACTTAAGTAAAACTGGAATCCTCTTTGCGTAAACTTCTATAGCACAGGATAGATCCCTTGTTTGTTATCATAAGCACGTGTTTCCCCAAAATTTCCTGTTTTTTAGATGATTCGTGAATTGAAAATCTTGTCCATGGAAGGAAAGCTGCATTATTGAAGCTATAAACAATAGATGACTATAGCTTTAATCCTTTGAATAAGGCTTTGTTTCCCATTGACTGAAAACTTCCTCACGGAAGGGAAGCTGGAAGCATTCAGGAAGGATTTGTATTTTATTTTACAACAGTTTGTGAGGAGCAGGGGAAGGGGAGTCATCTGGAAGCTTTAGACTCCCTTTCCTGGTTGATGGGCATCAGAGCACAGCTAGCTTCTGCAGACAGCAACGCCCCACCCACCTAAGACTTCCTAGCCCACTGCCAAGTCTGTTATTGTTAAACGGATACCCACAGACGTTCATCCTGTGCCGGGCTTTCACATATTCCCAGGATATGACTAGAAACAGGTGCACCCACGGTTTATCTCAATTATTTCTAGGGGTCAAAAATATTGCCCTAATAGATATGTAGGGCTTTTATTATATGCTTCTGAATTTATGAATTATCTCTTATTAGAGACACAATAACAATTGCAAAAATGGACATGCATTGAATGCTTAAATTAAATTGTTTCCCTCCATCATTCCTGCTGGGTTTTAATTATGTTATCACCAACAATTATTTTATTTAAAAATCAAAAGAAATTAGGAAGCAGAGCGATGGCTCAGTAAGTAAAGTACTTTCCTTGCAAGCAAGAGGACCTGAGTTCAGTCCCCAGAACACACATGAAAACGTCATGGCATAAAAAATAATAATAATAAAATAAAATAAGTCATGGCACATGACTGTGATCCAAGTGCTGGAGAGGCAGAGAGAGGGGATCCCCAGGGCTAAACGGCCAAGCAAATCAATGAGCCCAAAGGGTCCCTATATTTAAAAAAAAAATAAGGTGGAGAGAAATTGAGGAGATACTCAATGTTGACCCTGCAGGGCTCCCACTAGCATGTGTACACACATGTCCATGTGCACCCATTTACACACATGCACATGCCAAAAGAGTGTTTTGTCTAGACTTAGGTAGTTTTTAATTTTTTTATTACCATTTTTTGTTTTTTTTTTTTTTTGGTTTTGCAAGGTAGGGTCTCACTCTAGCTCAGGCTGACCTGGAATTCACTATGTAGTCTCAGGGTGACCTCGAACTCACGGCGATCCTCCTACCTCTGCCTCCCGAGTGCTGGGATTAAAGGCGTGTGCCACCATGCCCGGCTTTTTAGTTTTTAAATTTATAGAAGTCAGCTTTATACCATATATCTCCAAATTATTTAAAGGATAAAACTAATATGAGAAAGTAGGAGGAGTTTAAAAACTAGTACTTTTGGGATGGAGAAATGGCTCAGTGGTGAAGGTGCTTGCCTGTAAGACCTGAGGACCTAGGTTTGATTCCCCAATAACCACATAAAGCTAGATACTCAAGGGGGCACATGCATCTGGAGTTCATTTGCGATGGCTAGAAGCCCTGGCACGCCCATTCTCTCTCTCTCTCTCTCACTCTTTCTCTCTTTCTCTCTCTCTCTCTTTCTATCTGCCTCTTTTTCTTTCTCAAATAAATAAATAAAATATTAAAATACACTTGCACACTCTATTGAGGATGTACTTTTTATTTTAAAAAAAAATTTTAGAGAGAGAGAGAGAAGGAGAATTGGAGCACCAGGGCCTCGGCCATTGCAATCGAATTCCAGATGCTTGCACCATCTAGTGGGCATGTGCAACCTCGTGCTTGCCTCACCTTTGTGTGCCTGGCTTATGTGGGATCTGGAGAGTCAAACATGGGTCCTTGGGCTTCACAGGCAAGTGCCTTAACCACTAAGCCATCTCTCCAGCCCAAGTCACTTTTTTTTTGGTTTTTCGAGGTAGGGTCTCACTCTAGCTCAGGCTGACCTGGAATTCGCTATGTCGTCTCAGGGTGGCCTCAAACTCATGGTGATCCTCCTACCTCGGCCTCCCGAGTGCTAGGATTAAAGGCGTGCGCCACCACGCCTGGTTCCAAGTCACTGTTTTAAGACAGGGTCTCTCCATAACCCCTGAGCTCACCAATTCAGCTAGACTAACTAGCCAGTGAGCCCTGGAGATCCTCCTGTTGCTACAGGGTTTGTGGGGAGTCCAGGAAAGTCCTTGAACCCCAAATTCTAAGTTCGTGTCTGCTTTTGTCCAAAGAATTGAGTAAGGCTAAGAGGGATAATTATTAAATTATGATATTTAGGGAAGTATAAAACCAAGGGAAGGAAAATGAATACACCCACGTGATCTGAGGGCCACGTGGTGGGGCTAGAAAGAAACATAAAAAGAGAGTTAGGGAGGAAGGAGAAGAAAGTGCAGAGAGCTCCTGTCACGTGGAGGGCAGGATTGGGTAAAGTGCTGGTGTGGTAAGGGGGGGTTCTCCCCTCATCTCAGCCCAGAAGCTTACCAGAATCATGAAGTTCCAACCAAGAGAACTCGCCCTCCCCTGGTAAACATATTTATAACCTTATAGTGGTGGACCCTACCTTCTGGCTCAGATGAGACAGAGAGACAGAGAGGCTGGCTGAGGAAGAGGCTGGCTATGACACCAAGTTCTGGGGGCTGAACTTGACCAACCACAATGTCAGGATTAGATTTAAATTCTAGGAAAGGGGATCTCCCTCCCAGGTTGTTTGTGGAAAAACAGATCTAGGGAAGAGATAAGAGGTCAGATCATACTTTAAACTCTAGCAAAGTGGAGACTGCAAGGATAGGCCCAAAGACATTCCTGCTTTTTACTTTCCAGGGCCCAGTCACCCTAAACTACTTACCAAAGCTACCTGACTCCCTCTCACTGTCTCCTCCTTCCCAGTGCTGGGATCCCACGCACACACCACCACGCCCGGTTTTTACATGGGTGCTGGGGATCTGAACTCAGGTCCTCATACTTGTGTGGCAAACACTTTACTGACTAAGCCATCTCTCTAGCCCTGATGATATAGTTTTCTAAACCAGAATGTGGTGACTGTCTTTTGCTTGAAGGAAACACCAGCTTTGACCTCGGCAGCGTGCATTCTGAGACCTTACCAGGACTTCAAGATCCTACACCTACCCAATATAAGCTGTGTGTGTAAATAACAGCTACTCTGACAGTTGCTTGGTATGTATAAGGCCAAAGACTTTGCCTATGGGGCACACTTATTCTCCACATCAAGTCAAATACACAAGGTAAATATTGCTAAGGTTGTTGATGCTTGAAAAGAAAAGCAACTTCCCCAAAGCCATGGGCAGAGCTGCAAGCCTGACCCAAGGCTGTCAGCCTCCTATAGCTTCAGTGTGACTCTGCCATGAGAACGCAGGCCTGTGAAGTGTTATCATGAACTCTTCTTTCTTCAGAGCTTTTGAGGTTATTGTCATGCAGGCCGGAAGCAAGCTGTCTGTGCATGAGCTTAGGCAGTATCACAGTTGGCAAATGGTGCTGGGGACAGGCCTTTGGCTGCCCTGTCCCATTATAAGAAAGAAGAAGAAAGAAAGAAAGAAAGAAAGAAAAGAAAGAAAGAAAGAAAGAAAGAAAGAAAGAAAGAAAGAAAGAAAGAAAGAAAAGAAAGAAAGAAAGAGAAAGAAAGAGAAGGAGGGGAGGGGGAGGGAGGGAGAGAAAAGAAAGAAAAGAAAGAAAGAAAAGAAAGAAAGAAAGAAAGAAAAAGAAAGAAAGAAAGAAAGAGAGAAAGGAGAGGGGAGGGAAGAAAGAAAGAAAGGAAAAGAAAGAAAGAAAGAAAGAAAGAGGGAGGGAAGAAAGGAAGAAGAAAGAAAGGAAAAAAGAAAGAAAGAAAAAAAAAAAAAGAAAGAAAGAAAGAGAGAAAGAGGAGGGAGGAGAAAGAAAGAAAGAAAGGAAGGAAGAAGAAAGAAAAAAAAAGAAAGAAAGAAAAAGAAAGAAAGAAAGAAAGAAAGAAAAGAAAAGAAAGAAAGAAAGAAAGAAAGGAAAGAAAGAAAGAAAAAAGCAGGACTGGGAAGATGGCTGGGAAGATCTCATCCGTTAAAGGTGCTTGCTTGCAAATCCTGCTGGCCTGGGTCTGATTCCCAGTATCCATGTAAAGCCATATGCACAAAGTAGCACATGGGCCTGGAGTTAGTTTAGAGTATATCTCTGTCTCCAAATATAAATAAATAAAAATTTAAATTTTTTAAAGTGGCCCTCTCCTTCAGTAGATTAGAACAAGCCTCACACCATGACCTCTCAGCAGCACACCCCAGCCCTCCTGGCCCTTGAGCCCTGGCTGCCCTCTGGGGTGATCAGGGAGCTGGGGAACAGTGCACGCTCTGGCACCAAAATTACCCTGGCCTGGAAATGGAGGAATAGTCACACTTTTACACTTTCCTAAATGTAGTTTGTGGCACAGCCCCGAATCTAGAATAAACAAACGAGCTAATGAAACCCTCACAGGACTTTCTTAAACAAACCAAACAACATAATGAAAGAAGGAACACCTTCTCCCAAGCCATTCAGGGTTAGCCTAAGCAGGCTCGAAGCATGAGTCTGTGAGGCAGGACCTCTGGGGGACTGACAACGGGGCAGAGGGAGAGAGGGCGAGTCCACTCCTTGTTTGCAAAGGTACTTCTAGCTCTTTGTGCCTTAGTTTTCCCATCTGCAAATGGGGATAAGAACAGAGCCTAGCCCAAAAGGTTGTTCTAGCTGGGGATTGTAGCTCAGTGGTAGCACACTCATATGTGAGGCCCAGGGTTTGATTCCCAGTACTGCACTAAATAAATAAACAGTTGCTCTAAAGATAATAAATTAACATGTTGATAAATATAATAGTGCTTGGCTTATTATAAACATTCAAAAACGTTAGCTAGTATTGTGCTTATTTTACTTGGTATGTGGTTTGTGTTGTGGACACTGAATGCGCAGACATGCATACCCCGTGCACACGTCTGCAGAGGCCGAAGGAGATCATGGGAGATCTTCCTCTGTTGTTCTTCTGTCCTAGTTCTCTGAGACAGAATCTCTTACTTGACGACCCATACATAGTTAGCCAGTTCCTGTCTCGGCCCCATCAGTGCCACAGTCATAGACATGCATGGCCACACTTGGCTTCTTTTTAAATTTAGCGTTTTTAGTTTTTTGGGGTTTGTTTGTTTGTTTGTTTGTTTGTTTGCTTGCTTGCTTGCTTCTCAAGGTAAGGTCTTGCTCTAGCCCGGATTAACCTAGAATTCACTATGTAGTCTCAAGGTGGCCTCAAACTCACAGCAATCCTCCTACCTCTCTCTGCTCCTAAATGCTGGGATTAAAGGCATGCACCATTATGCCTGGCTTAACTTTTTAATGACCGCTTCCATAATTATAGGTAATAAACCATGATAATTCCCTCCCCACCCCCACTCTCCCCCTCTCAAGTCCACCCTCCACCAGGCATGGTGGCGCATGCCTTTAATCCCAGCACTTGGAGGCAGAGGTAGGAGGATCACTGTGAGTGAGACTACGTAGTGAATACCAGGTCAGCCTGAGCTAGAGTGAGACCCTACCTCAAAACAAACAAACAAAATGCATCTTCCATCATATCCCGTCCCCTCTCAATTAGTCTCTCTTCTTTTGACAACATCATCTTTTCTTCATATTGTAAAGGTCTTGTGTAGGTAGTTTCAGACAGTGAGGGGTCATGAGTATCAAGGCCATTTTGTGTCTGGAAGGTTACATTGTAAGCAGTCCTACCCTTCCTTTGGCTCTTACATTCTTTCCACCACCTCTTCCACAATGGACCCTGAGCCTTGGAAGGTGTGATAGAGATGTCTCAGTGTTAAACACTCCTCTGTCACTTCTCAGCACTATGGTGACTTTTGAGTCATCCCAGTGGTCACCACTATCTGAAAAGAGAAGCTTCTCTAAACAAAAGTGAAAGTAGCATTAATACGTGGCATAGACATTTAGAAGGTGCTTACAGGGCAGTTTGATGGGCATAATAGATGCACTTAGCCAGATAACAGCACACATCTGGCTTTTTATACTGGGTGCTGCAGATCAGACTCAAGTCCACATGCTTGTGTGGCAAGTGCTGTTATCCACTGAGCTTCTAGCCCCAGCATTGTGAGTCTTATTTGGGCATTTACATGATCACTGAGCCACTTTGTGATAGAGGCAAAGGTGACCCTAAAGGCCTAGGAAGGCCCGAGGGAGACATGTGAATAGGGGTGATGAGTGCAGTGTTCCAGTCAGGGACGGCTGCATCACAGATTACCTCAAGATGTAGTGGCTTAAGGGTTAGGAGATGGCTTATTGACTAAAGGTGCTTGCTTGCAAAGCCTGCTAGGTTCAATTCCCAGCCACCCACTTAAGCAGGATGGGTATTTGTTTGTAGCAGCAAGAGGCTCTGCTGTACACACACACACACACTTCACATTCTATCAGGGAGCTCAGCTGAGATTGCTCACCAAGGTCCTTGGTTGTCCGTCATGAAGTTGTTTCTTGAGCTTCTTCACAGCATGGAGGCTGGTTCTAAAAAAAAACTTCTAGATGTGAAGGTAGAAGCAGAAGCTGGTAAATTCTTTTTTTTTTTTTTTTTTTTTTTTTTTTTTTTTTTGGTTTTTTGAGGTAGGGTCTCACTCTGGCCCAGGCTGAACTGGAATTCACTATGTAGTCTCAGGGTGGCCTCGAACTCTCAGTGATTCTCCTACCTCTGCCTCACAAGTGCTGAGATTAAAGGCGTGTGCCACCATGCCTGGCTCGAAGCTGGTAAATTCTTAAGGCCCAGCCTTGTTGGCTGCATTGTATTGGTCAAGCAGGTCATGGGCCAGCCTAGAGTCAACGAGAGAGACCTGGACTCTACTTGCTGAAGAGGGAATAACATAATTGCACTGCAATTTGCACTGATTGCTTAGTGGTTAAGGCACTTGCCTGCAAAGCCAAAAGATCCAGGTTCTATTCCCCAGGACCCAAGTAAACCAGATGCATAAGGTGGAACATGTGTCTGGAGGCCCTGGCATGCCCACTCTCTATATCTGTCTCTTTCTCTTCCTCGCTTTCTCAAATAAATAAATAAATAATTTTTAAAGAGACATAGGGGATGGGTTGAGGATGTACTTTTTATTTTAAAAAAATTTTAGAGAGAGAGAGAGAGAAGGAGAATTGGAGCACCAGGGCCTCGGCCATTGCAATCGAATTCCAGATGCTTGCACCATCTAGTGGGCATGTGCAACCTCGTGCTTGCCTCACCTTTGTGTGCCTGGCTTATGTGGGATCTGGAGAGTCAAACATGGGTCCTTGGGCTTCACAGGCAAGTGCCTTAACCACTAAGCCATCTCTCCAGCCCAAGTCACTTTTTTTGTTTTTCGAGGTAGGGTCTCACTCTAGCTCAGGCTGACCTGGAATTCGCTATGTCGTCTCAGGGTGGCCTCAAACTCATGGTGATCCTCCTACCTCGGCCTCCCGAGTGCTAGGATTAAAGGCGTGCGCCACCACGCCTGGTTCCAAGTCACTGTTTTAAGACAGGGTCTCTCCATAACCCCTGAGCTCACCAATTCAGCTAGACTAACTAGCCAGTGAGCCCTGGAGATCCTCCTGTTGCTACAGGGTTTGTGGGGAGTCCAGGAAAGTCCTGAACCCCAAATTCTAAGTTCGTGTCTGCTTTTGTCCAAAGAATTGAGTAAGGCTAAGAGGGATAATTATTAAATTATGATATTTAGGGAAGTATAAAACCAAGGGAAGGAAAATGAATACACCCACGTGATCTGAGGGCCACGTGGTGGGGCTAGAAAGAAACATAAAAAGAGAGTTAGGGAGGAAGGAGAAGAAAGTGCAGAGAGCTCCTGTCACGTGGAGGGCAGGATTGGGTAAAGTGCTGGTGTGGTAAGGGGGTTCTCCTCATCTCAGCCCAGAAGCTTACCAGAATCATGAAGTTCCAACCAAGAGAACTCGCCCCCCTGGTAAACATATTTATAACCTTATAGTGGTGGACCCTACCTTCTGGCTCAGATGAGACAGAGAGACAGAGAGGCTGGCTGAGGAAGAGGCTGGCTATGACACCAAGTTCTGGGGCTGAACTTGACCAACCACAATGTCAGGATTAGATTTAAATTTAGGAAAGGGGATCTCCCTCCCAGGTTGTTTGTGGAAAAACAGATCTAGGGAAGAGATAAGAGGTCAGATCATACTTTAAACTCTAGCAAAGTGAGACTGCAAGGATAGGCCCAAAGACATTCCTGCTTTTTACTTTCCAGGGCCCAGTCACCCTAAACTACTTACCAAAGCTACCTGACTCCCTCACTGTCTCCTCCTTCCCAGTGCTGGGATCCCACGCACACACCACCACGCCGGTTTTTACATGGGTGCTGGGGATCTGAACTCAGGTCCTCATACTTGTGTGGCAAACACTTTACTGACTCCATCTCTCTAGCCCTGATGATATAGTTTTCTAAACCAGAATGTGGTGACTGTCTTTTGCTTGAAGGAAACACCAGCTTTGACCTCGGCAGCGTGCATTCTGAGACCTTACCAGGACTTCAAGATCCTACACCTACCCAATATAAGCTGTGTGTGTAAATAACAGCTACTCTGACAGTTGCTTGGTATGTATAAGGCCAAAGACTTTGCCTATGGGGCACACTTATTCTCCACATCAAGTCAAATACACAAGGTAAATATTGCTAAGGTTGTGGATGCTTGAAAAGAAAAGCAACTTCCCCAAAGCCATGGGCAGAGCTGCAAGCCTGACCCAAGGGTGTCAGCCTCCTAAAGCTTCAGTGTGACTCTGCCATGAGAACGCAGGCCTGTGAAGTGTTATCATGAACTCTTCTTTCTTCGGAGCTTTTGAGGTTATTGTCATGCAGGCAGGAAGCAAGCTGTCTGCGCATGAGCTTAGGCAGTATCACAGTTGGCAAATGGTGCTGGGGACAGGCCTTTGGCTGCCCTGTCCCATTATAAGAAAGAAGAAAGAAAGAAAGAAAGAAAGAAAGAAAGAAAGAAAGAAAGAAAGAAAGAAAGAAAGAAAGAAAGAAAGAAAGAAAGAGAGAAAGAAAGAAGGAGAGGAAAGAAAGAGAGAAGAAAGAAAGGGGAAAGAAAGAAAGAAAGAAAAGAAAGAAAGAAAGAAAGAAAGAAAGAAAAGAAAGAGAGAAAGAAAGAGAGAAAGAAAAAGAAAAAGAAAGAAAGAAAGAAAGAAAGAAAGAAAGAAAAAGAAAGAAAGGAAGGGAGGGAGGAAGGGAGGAGGGGAAGAAAGGAAGGAAGAAAAGGAAAAGGAAAGAAAAAAAAAGAAAGAGAGAAAGAAAGAGAGAAAGAAAGAGGGAGGGAGGGAAAGAAAGAAAGAAAGGAAGGAAGAAGAAAGAAAGTAAAAAAGAAGAAAGAAAAAGAAAGAAGAAAGAAAGAGAGAAAGAAGAAAGAAAGGAAGGAAGGAAGGAAGAAAGAAAGAAAGAAAGAAAGAAAGAAAGAAAGAAAGAAAGAAAAAAAAAGAAAAAAAGCAGGACTGGGAAGATGGCTCATCCGTTAAAGGCGCTTGCTTGCAAATCCTGCTGGCCTGGGTCTGATTCCCCAGTATCCATGTAAAGCCAGATGCACAAAGTAGCACATGGGCCTGGAGTTAGTTTAGAGTATATCTCTCTTGCAAATATAAATAAATAAAAATTTTAAATTTTTTAAAGTGGTCCTCTCCTTCAGTAGATTAGAACAAGCCTCACACCATGACCTCTCAGCAGCACACCCCAGCCCTCCCTGGCCCTTGAGCCCTGGCTGCCCTCCGGGGTGATCAGGGAGCTGGGGAACAGTGCACGCTCTGGCACCAAAACTACCCTGGCCTGGGAATGGAGGAATAGTCACACTTTTACACTTTCCTAAATGTAGTTTGTGGCACAGCCCCGAATCTAGAATAAACAAACGAGCTAATGAAACCCTCACAGGACTTTCTTAAACAAACCAAACAACATAATGAAAGAAGGAACACCTTCTCCCAAGCCATTCAGGGTTAGCCTAAGCAGGCTCGAAGCATGAGTCTGTGAGGCAGGACCTCTGGGGGACTGACAACGGGGCAGAGGGAGAGAGGGCGAGTCCACCCCTTGTTTGCCAAGGTACTTCTAGCTCTTTGTGCCTTAGTTTTCCCATCTGCAAATGGGGATAAGAACAGAGCCTAGTCCAGGATTGTAGCTCAGTGGTAGCACACTCATATGTGAGGCCCAGGGTTTGATTCCCAGTACTGCAGTTGCTCTAAAGATAATAAATTAACATGTTGATAAATATAATAGTGCTTGGCTTATTATAAACATTCAAAAACGTTAGCTAGTATTGTGCTTATTTTACTTGGTATGTGGTTTGTGTTGTGGACACTGAATGCGCAGACATGCATACCCCGTGCACACGTCTGCAGAGGCCGAAGGAGATCATGGGAGATCTTCCTCTGTTGTTCTTCTGTCCTAGTTCTCTGAGACAGAATCTCTTACTTGACGACCCATACATAGTTAGCCAGTTCCTGTCTTGGCCCCATCAGTGCCACAGTTACAGACATGCATGGCCACACTTGGCTTCTTTTTAAATTTAGCGTTTTTAGTTTTTTGGGGTTTGTTTGTTTGTTTGTTTGTTTGCTTGCTTGCTTGCTTTTCAAGGTAAGGTCTTGCTCTAGCCCGGATTGACCTAGAATTCACTATGTAGTCTCAAGGTGGCCTCAAACTTGCAGCAATCCTCCTACCTCTCTCTGCCTCCCAAATGCTGAGATTAAAGGCATGCACCATTATGCCTGGCTTAACTTTTTAATGACCGCTTCCATAATTATAGGTAATAAACCATGATAATTCCCTCCCCACTCCCACTCTCCCCCTCTCAAGTCCACCCTCCACCAGGCATGGTGGCGCATGCCTTTAATCCCAGCACTTGGAGGCAGAGGTAGGAGGATCACTGTGAGTGAGACTACGTAGTGAATACCAGGTCAGCCTGAGCTAGAGTGAGACCCTACCTCAAAACAAACAAACAAAATGCATCTTCCATCATATCCCGTCCCCTCTCAATTAGTCTCTCTTCTTTTGACAACATCATCTTTTCTTCATATTGTAAAGGTCTTGTGTAGGTAGTTTCAGACAGTGAGGGGTCATGAGTATCAAGGCCATTTTGTGTCTGGAAGGTTACATTGTAAGGAGTCCTACCCTTCCTTTGGCTCTTACATTCTTTCCACCACCCCTTCCACAATGGACCCTGAGCCTTGGAAGGTGTGATAGAGATGTCTCAGTGTTAAACACTCCTCTGTCACTTCTCAGCACTATGGTGACTTTTGAGTCATCCCAGTGGTCACCACTATCTGAAAAGAGAAGCTTCTCTAAACAAAAGTGAAAGTAGCATTAATACGTGGCATAGACATTTAGAAGGTGCTTACAGGGCAGTTTGATGGGCATAATAGATGCACTTAGCCAGATAACAGCACACATCTGGCTTTTTATACTGGGTGCTGCAGATCAGACTCAAGTCCACATGCTTGTGTGGCAAGTGCTGTTATCCACTGAGCTCCCTAGGCCCAGCATTGTGAGTCTTATTTGGGCATTTACATGATCACTGAGCCACTTTGTGATAGAGGCAAAGGTGACCCTAAAGGCCTAGGAAGGCCCGAGGGAGACATGTGAATAGGGGTGATGAGTGCAGTGTTCCAGTCAGGGACGGCTGCATCACAGATTACCTCAAGATGTAGTGGCTTAAGGGTTAGGAGATGGCTTATTGACTAAAGGTGCTTGCTTGCAAAGCCTGCTAGGTTCAATTCCCCAGCCACCCACTTAAGCAGGATGGGTATTTGTTTGTAGCAGCAAGAGGCTCTGCTGTACACACACACACACACACTTCACATTCTATCAGGGAGCTCAGCTGAGATTGCTCACCAAGGTCCTTGGTTGTCCGTCATGAAGTTGTTTCTTGAGCTTCTTCACAGCATGGAGGCTGGTTCTAAAAAAAAACTTCTAGATGTGAAGGTAGAAGCTGGTAAATTCTTTTTTTTTTTTTTTTTTTTTTTTTTTTTTTTTTTTTGTTTTTGAGGTCTCACTCTGGCCCAGGCTGAACTGGAATTCACTATGTAGTCTCAGGGTGGCCTCAAACTCATGGTGATCCTCCTACCTCTGCCTCACAAGTGCTGAGATTAAAGGCGTGCGCCACCATGCCTGGCTCGAAGCTGGTAAATTCTTAAGGCCCAGCCTTGTTGGCTGCATTGTATTGGTCAAGCAGGTCATGGGTCAGCCTAGAGTCAACGAGAGAGACCTGGACTCTACTTGCTGAAGCGGGAATAACATAATTGCACTGCAATTTGCACTGCAAAAGGACATAGGAGGGCTGTAGAGATTGCTTAGTGGTTAAGGCACTTGCCTGCAAAGCCAAAAGATCCAGGTTCTATTCCCCAGGACCCAAGTAAACCAGATGCATAAGGTGGAACATGTGTCTGGAGGCCCTGGCATGCCCACTCTCTATATCTGTCTCTTTCTCTTCCTCGCTTTCTCAAATAAATAAATAAATAATTTTTTAAAGAGACATAGGGGATGGGAGATGTCATTGCCATTTTTGGAAAAATAACCTATCACAGCTAAGGAATTAGTGAAAAGCTAGATTTTCTTAACAACATTTCGACTGAGTGATACAATTAGAAAAAACAAACTAAGTTTATGTCATATAGTTACCTGTTAAAATTAGGAAGTAGGCTTCACAGGCAAGCGTTTAACCACTAAGCCATCTCTCCAGCCCCTAAAATTAGGAAGTAGGGCTGGAGAGATGGCTTAGCGCTTAATGTGTTTGCCTGCGAAGCCAAAGGACCCAGGTGTGAATCCCCACTACCCATGTAAGCCAGATGCACAAGGTGGTGCATGTGTCTGGAGTCGTTTGCAGTGGTTGGAGGCCCTGGTGCACTCTTTCCGTCTCTCTCTCCCTTCCTCTCTCCGCCTCTTTCTCTCTCTTGCTTAGATAATTTTTAAAAATATTTTTATTTATTTATTTACCTTCACTAACCAGCTCGCCAACAAGCCCCAGGGTTCTCCTGTCTCAGCTCCTCCGCACTGGAATTATAGGAGCACACCAGCACACGCAGCACTTAGAGGCAGGGACATGGGATCCACTCAGGTCCTCATACTTGTGCGACAAGCACTTCACTGAGCCATCTGCCTCTCCTCTGAGAAAAAATATATGAAGGGAAAGTAGCAAGCACCCAGATTTTTCAGACATTCTGATACCCCTTGCTTTCTCTATATGGGAAAGATCCCCACACACACACACATCGTGCACTACATTCTCATTTTATGAGACTATAACTTTTTATTATTCATTTTACTATTTGTCGTTTATTGAGTTGTTTCTACCCAGTGTGTTTACAACTCACATAAAATACTGAAGACAATCAAATATACAGAAACAAGGCTGGGAAATGCAACTTGTACAATGAAAATGTCATCGGGCCCTCACAGCAGCTGCATACAGTAAAATAATCGAGTGTGCCTCAGATAGAAGGCAGATGAAAAACAAAGGAAATGGATAGCTAGGTGCACTGAAGGAAAGTTTTTGTTTTTTTTTTTTTTCTTTTTCAGTAGAAGGTGCATTTAAATGGGCCATGGGAAGAAGAGGAGATGTTGTCCAAGTGAGAAGCAAGGCAATCCATCAAGAACAGAACGCGGAGGGCTGAGGGTGTAGCTGAGAGGCAGTGTGTGTGCCTGGCATTCACTCACTCGCGCAGGGTTTGAGCCTCAGCATCATAAAACAGAAGGCAAAATGCAGAGGAGAAAAAGGCGAAATTCTCATGGGAACAGGATATAAAACTGATGACAATAGGCCTTCCTAGAGGATGAGAGCAACCTAACAAAGTGTGTGCTGTGTATTATTTGCATAAACTCCAAAGAACTTGGCACCATCTCTGTTTTCCACATCACAATCACAACCAGGAAGTGAGAAAAAAAATTTTTCAAGCAGTCAAAATAGGAGCTGCAACTATCAACTTCACTCCAGGGCCTCCTCGGGTCCTGGTGTACAAATAATTCCAACAAGCTTAATTATCTATTTTTACAAATTCAAACACTTAAGAGGTAAAAGTTTAACATTTGCATGTTATCTCCTATAATGTCTCAAAGTGTGGAGTATGCACCAAGCTCTGTTCTAAATCCTATCCAGGGGCTGGGAAGATGACTCAGCAGTTAAAAGTACTTACTTACAAAGCATGCTGGCCCCAGGTCTGATTCCCCACTATCCACATAAAGTCAGATGCACAAAGCGCTGCATACATCTGGAGTTCATTTGCAGTGGCTAGACATCCTGGCATGCCCATACTCACTTTCTCTCTCTCTCTCTCTCTCTCTCTCTCTCTCTCTCTCTCTCTCTCAAATAGATAGAAATATTTAAAAATAAATAAATTCTATCTGGATGGATTTATTTTATATAGGTTTAAATTAATTTATTTGCAAGCAGAAAGAAACAGAGATAGAGAGAATGGGCACCAGGACTGGGCAAGCCATGGCCTCTAGCCACTGCTAACAAACTCCAGCTGCATGCACAACTTTGTGCACTGGCTTTATGGGGGTTCTGGGAAATCAAACCAGGTTTCTTTGGCTTTGCAGGCAAGCACATTAACCGCTAAGCCATCTCTCCAGCCCTAGATGGATTTATTTACCACCATAACAACCTAAGAAGTAGAGATTAGGTTTATAACTACTTTTAAAATGAGGAAATTGAAGTCAGGCATGGTGGCACACACCTTTAATCCCAGCACTTGGGAGGCAGAGGTAGGAGGATCCCTGTGAGTTCAAGGCCGTCCTGAAACTACATAGTGGATTCCAGGTTAGCTTGAGCTAGAGTGAGACCCTACCTCAAAAAAAAAGGCGGGGGGAGAAGAAGAAGAAAAAAATGAGGAAATTGAAACTGAAGAGCTTTCAAAGGTGTACCAAATTATCCAGTAATAAGGGGGAGGGTTATAAACCCAGGCTAGTTGGGATTCTACATTAACAAATAGACCAGCTCTTTGTAAACTTTAGTATACATAAGACTCACCTGTGGACAACCAGACAAGAGAAATTGCAGAGGAAGCTACAACATGAATACTGCTCTCGCTGCTAGCCTGACAACCAGCTCCAGGATGATGGTGAAAGACACAGTGATCAAGCTACATCTCCAACCGCAGAATCTGATTTTACTTATGCGTCCATCTTTCTCCCAGAGCATCCATATGCTTCAGTGGAGGCCAACCCTCTTCCATTCCTGGCATTCTGGGGTGGGCCTGCTTAGCCTACTGAGCCAGTTTCCCTTGTCAGTAACAGGGGCAGGCCCAGGCACATGACCTGGTTGTGACCATAAGCTGAGAAGGAAAGCATGTTGCAAGGTCTTTAAGAAAATGTTTCTTTGTCTGAGAAACACAAGAAGGTGAGACCACTGCTCCTTCCATGACGTCTTTGTGACTGGACAGGATAGCTGAGCTAGCTGCAGCCATCTTTCTGCCAATCTGAAGAGTTCTGCAGACTGAGGGAAGGAGGGGACTGCTCAGTCTTTAGTGACATTGAATGCCTGCATCCCCCAAACCTGGAAATGCCCCATGTTCCAAACCTCCTTCTTTGTGAGGATATTTTCCTTCACAGTTTGAAAGGACCTGACCAGGGATTCTCTTCCTGACACTGCATCGGCTTCAGCTGGTAAATAAGAGTACTAAGATTTGATTATATTGAGGCATGGGAGAAGAAACAGCTAAATCCAGAATGACGGCAAGGCTGGAACGGGGATGAACTGGAATTACTAGACCTCAAAGAGCTTGGTAATTGACAACATAACAAATGCTCCACGACTGCGTTTCCATGAGATGCCTGAAGTAGTCAGACTCATGGGAACAGTGCGCAGAATGATGGTCACAAGGTCTGGGAGAAGGCTACCTGGGGAGTAGTTCCATGGTGTCACAGTCTGTTTTGTATTGCTGTAAGTAAATATCTGATGCTGGGGCCCTTGTAAAGAAAAGAGTGCTGGTGAGGGCACTCGGTCAAAACAAGTGCTTAAGCAGGGCGTGGTGGCGCATGCCTTTAATCCCAGCACTTGGGAGGCAGAGGTAGGAGGATCACCATGAGTTCAAGGCCATTCTGAGACTGCATAGTGAATTCCAGGTCAGTCTGGGCCAGAGTGAGACTCTACTTCAGAAAACAAACAAACAAACCAAAAAAAAAGAACAAGTGCTTGATTCACAAGCATGAGGACCTGAGTTCAATCCCTAAAATCCATGTAAAAATGCCAGGCGTGGTGGTGCACACTTATAATCCCAGCACTGGTCACAAAATGACCTGGATATCCATGACCTCCCAGTGCCTGACACTACCTACATAAGACCATCATAATAGGAGGAAAAGATCATGACATCAAACTGAAAAGAGAGACTGATTGAGAGGGGGAGGGGGTATGATGGAGAGTGGAGTTTCAAAAGGGGAAATTGGGGGGAGGGAAGGAAGTACCATGGGATATTGTCTACAATTAAAGAAGTTGTCAATAAAAAATAAAAATAAATAAAATAAAATAATAAAAAAATAATCCCAGCACTGGGGAATAGGATTAACAATGCTGGGGCTGGGAGGATGCTTGCTAGAGCCCTGCTTTAAAAAAAAAAGGTCTGCACCACCATACTGGGCTATTAACCTTTTAAAAAATATATGTAGTTTAAGATGGGCATGGTAGTGCATGCCTTTAATCCCAGCACTCAGGAGGCAGAGGTAGGAGGACCACTGACAGCCTGAGACTACATAGTGAATTCCAGGTCAGCATGGGCTAGAGAGAGACCTACCTCAAGAAACCAAAATAAATAAATGGTTAAGAGAATAAATTTTATGTTATGTCATTTGTTTTTTTATTTTGCGTGCATGTGTGTGAGTGTGTGTGTGTATTTAGAGTGTTTAGTGTGTTGGGGAGTGGTGTTTGCACTTGTGTAGATTGCATGTTTCAGAGAACTTTGGTGTATTTCTCTATCCTTCAGATGCAGAATTCCTTGAGACAGGGTCTCTCCCTCAATTCAGAATTCAGTATTGGGGAAAGGAAACGGGAAATTCCATACCTCATTAGAACCCTGTGGCTGATGGAAAACCATCCCTGACATCTCCCAGAGACACAGGGAAGTGAGTAGGTCATGGCCTCCTATCCTCTTATATTCCAGAGGAACTGAATGCTCTCGGAAGACTCTGATTACTTGCAGTTCAAGTCCTTGCCGACTTGGCTTATGTGGATACCTGTAAGGTGGCAGGGACAACATTGCAGATCTACTCCCCTGCAATTCTTCAGCCTATGGGATAGGGCTATCACACTGCACAAGGCTATGTGCAAATCACTTTCACAGTCTCCAGCTAGGAGAGTAAATTAAAAACACTGTCATGTTACCAGAGGAAATAGCAAAGATTTTTATAACCCTTAAAGATCTGGCCAGGGGTGGTGGCACATGCCTTTAATCCCATGACTTGGGAGACAGAGGTAGGAAGATTGCTGTGAGTTTGAGGCCACCCTGAGACTACATAGTTAATTCCAGGTCAGCCCAGGCTAGAGTGAAACCCTACCTTGAAAAACAAAAGCAAAACAAAACAAAATTTCATGGTTCAGTTTCTATCATATTCCTTTTTTTGTTTGTTTGTGTGTTTTGTTTACCAGAATGACCTCTGCAAAAAGCTAACAGATCAAAGAGGTTGATAGTAGAAAGTTGCAAGTTCAATCAAATCACAGCCTCCATTGCAAAGGTGGTGCATTTACTATTGTTGTTATGGTCAGAGCCCAGGGCCCTGGCAGCCCTAAAAAGCTGGGCTCACCACCCATCCTCAATAGACCAATTAAAGAGACAAGGTAAGAGTGAAAAAGCCGGACGTAGTGGCGCACGCCTTTAATCCCAGCACTTGGGAGGCAGAGGTAGGAAGATCACCATGAGTGAATTCCAGGTCAACCTAAGCTAGAGTGAGACCCTACCTGGAAAAACTAAAAAAAAAAAAAAAAAAAAAAAAAAAGAGTGAAAAGCAGAGAGAGATGTATTCAACATGAGCATTGTGGGAGTTTGAATAGATGGCCCCCCAATATATTCAGTGTTTTATTAGTTTGTAGTTTGCGTCTGCATCCATCTGGCTCTAGGCAATGTCATTGGGCGGATCTTAAGGTGTGGTGGGTTTGAGATTTCAATCTAAAGATATAAAAGTGTGCCTAGCTGGAGTTCCTGAGGTGAGCTGGGCTGTGTGGCTTTTGGCTTGTGGTTTTGCTCTCTGTGTTTGGTCCTGTGAAAGCAGGCCAGCTTCTTCTGCCATTGTGGAACTTCCCCTGGATCTGTAAGCGTCAATAAATATCCCTTCCTCCATCACTGTGCCTGGTCTGGAAGTTCATCTCAGCGAACCTGAAGCTGTCTGCTACAACCACATTAGGAAGAGGAACAAATTAAAAGGTCCAGTGACCTGCCCCTCCAAGTTCATCTCTGAGGTCCTGACATGAAGTTTAGGCTCAGTGGGCAAAAGGCCATGAATAACTAAGCAGCTCTGGTCAAGACATGGTCCTGCCCATCACCATTGTCGTTTTAGATCCAGTCTCTCCTGCGAGGTCCTCTGACAAGCTGTGGACCCTCTTTCCAAGAGGCAAATCCCCCTTTAGCTAGTATCAGGGCTTCATGCTTTCCCTTCTCTCAGCATGAGACTCCTGGGGAAATTCCAAGTTCTTGGCATGCATTGTTCCACTAGTCTGTTAGCTAAAGGCAAGGGCACAAATGTCACTTTAGAATATCTTTATTCCTGCCAAGACAGTTATATTACTAGAACAGACTGTGCTAAGCATTGGATAAGACACAGGCAATGACATGATTGGTCATGATTGCCACCCATAATGCTGTACAGGGACCTAGGCTGATAGAGAGTCCATCCTGCTCTATGCTGGCTGCCTAGAAGTGACAAATTGTCTCGGACACATACTTAGTGGCCATTGGTCTGGCAAATGCATCATTTATATCTATTGGGAAAAAGCCAGAAGCATGAGTATATATTTCCAGACTTGCTCCAAGTTTACGAACAAAACAAGAGTGTTGTATCAAGGCAAAGGGGTCAAAGAAGGGCATGGAGAGGCCTCATGGACAGATGGAAAGGTGAGATCTCTGCCCTAGAAAAGAGACAACACATGGGGTATACATTCAGATTCCTGACAAGCAAAACTTGAAGGAAGAAATGCTTTTTATTTATTTGTGAGCAACAGACAGACAGAGAGAGAAAAAGGCAGATAGATAGAGAAAGAATGGGCACGCCAGGGCCTCCAGCCACTGCAAACGAACTCCAGATACATGTGCCACCTTGTGCATCTGGCTTACGTGGGTCCTGGGGAACCGAGCCTCCAACCAGGGTCCTTAGGCTTCACAGGCAAGTGCTTAACCGCTAAGCCATCTCTCCAGGCCCAAGAAATGTTTTTAAAAATACTACAATGAAGCCGGGCGTGGTGGCACACGCCTTTAATCCCAGCACTCGGGAGGCAGAGGTAGGAGGATCGCCGAGAGTTCGAGGCCACCCTGAGACTACATAGTTAATTCCAGGTCAGCCTGGACTAGAGTGAAACCCTACCTCGAAAAACCAAAAAAAAAAAAAAAAAAAAATACTACAATGAATCAAATTCACAGGCTTCTTTGATATTGGAATCCTGTAAGTATAATGGAATGTATTCTTCAATGGAATGTATTATTGATTACATAAATATTCAATGTCTCTTCCTAAACAATGAGAAAATTCTCCTATTTGAGCAATCAGAATGGCCACATTATTTATTTTTTAATCTATTTTTACTTATTTACAAGCAGAGATAGAACAGAGACAGACAGAGAAAATGGGCCTGCCCTGGCCTCCAGCCACTGCCAACAGACTCCACATGTATGTGCCACTTTGTGCATCTGGCTTTATGTGGGTACTTGGGAACTGAACTCAGATCGTTAGGCTCTGAAAGCAAGCACCTTAACCACTGAGCCACCTCTGCAGCCCCCACATTATTTATTTTGGCCAATGAACTAGAAGCAGAATATGAAATGTTTCACTTCCAGGCAGCCAACAGTTATAAAGACAGAGCGTCTGTCATTTAGGTCCCTGTGCAGTATTGAGTAGGAATCACGTCTAATCATTCTACTGCCGGTGTCTAATATAATGGTTAGCACAAAGGAGCTAGGATTAGGACAAAATTGTACACTACCTCAAATTAATGGGTAAGATATGCCAGGACACAGACCATCTGTCCTCTTAGTACTGTACCCCAATGACCCCAATGAGTACTGACCTTCCCACTTTGTGCTGGGTTGACAGTTACAAAGGCATTGATTACAGAGAAATCTAGCAGGACCATTGTATTTAACCAAGTCTTCCAATAACTTTTCATTTCCAAATGACCTACTGATGGCTTCCTGACATAAATCTAACTTGGGGAGAGTCCTTTGGACATCAACATCATGCACTTCATCAGGTCAAGGCAATGCGATGCAAGTATGTGGGTTTTGTTGCCGCTACTGCGTTCCTAACTGTGGTAGTTTGAATATATGTCCCCCAATATATTCAGTGTTTTATTAGTTATAGTTTGCATCTGCAATCACCTTGCTAGAGGCAATGTCACTGGGGGCTGGTCTTAAGGTGTTAATGGTGTGGGTTTGAGATTCCATTGTAAAGATATGCAAATGTGCCTAGCAGGAGTTCCTGAAGTGTGCTGTGTGACCTTTTGGCTGTAGTTTTGCTCTGTGTTCTGTGGTGGCTGGTTGGCTTTTGCTCTCTCTGCTTGGCCCTGTGGAGAGCTGGCTGCTTCTCTTGCCATTATGGAACTTCCCCTGGATCTGTAAGTTTCAATAAATATTATCCCTTCCTCCATAACTGTGCCTGGTCTGGAAGTTCATCTCAGCGAACCTGAAGCTGTCTGCTACACTAACTCACCTATTACTTTGGCACCTGCACCCCAACCTGCCTCAAGGAGCCAACTGCCTATAATCTGGACCCCTGCAACCCCACACGCAGAGCAAAAGCTTGTCTAGAGGCTTCCTCGGGTGGCAGGTGTACACTCCACTGGGCAGTGAAGCTGAGAATGTCCCAAAGAGGGCCTATATGGGCTGGAGAGATGGCTCAACAGGTAAGACACTTGCCTGCAGAGCCTAAGGACGGGAGCTGATTCCCCAGTACCCACATAAAGCCGGATGCAGAAAGTGGTGAATGCATCTGGAGTTCATTTGCAGTGGCTGGAGACCCTGATGCACCACTGTCTCTTTTCTGTCTCTCTCTCGGCTTGCAAATTATCTATCTATCTA
This sequence comes from Orientallactaga sibirica, assembly GCA_036365145.1. Classification (NCBI taxonomy): domain Eukaryota; kingdom Metazoa; phylum Chordata; class Mammalia; order Rodentia; family Dipodidae; genus Orientallactaga; species Orientallactaga sibirica. Next base: position 6,951,869 of record JAEOAD010000555.1, on the reverse strand, counting down.
TCTATCTGTCTGTCTGTCTATCTATCTATCTAGATATAGATATACAAAGAGACAGAGAGAGAGAGAGAGAGAGGCCCGAAATGGGTGTGATTCAGGCCTTAAGGAATGGAAGAGCTGGAGGGCGAACAACGCAAAAGAGGAACGAAGCTGGAGCCCCAGGATAAACGACCCCAGGGCGCAGGGCAGAAGTCCCGCTCTCAGCGCCAATCCCCGCAGCACCAAGTCGGCGTGGGCGGAGCCGGGGAGGAGCAGGCGGTGAGCGCGCGAGACTCGGAGCCGCGGCTCTCGCGATCTTTCCGCCCCGCGCCCGCTCCCCGCTCGGCTCCCCGTGCGGTGCGCAGAGCCGGAGACCCCGGGCGGAGAAGCCGTGGGCCTGCTCGGCGGCCTGTTGTGAGGGTGGCAGTCACCCCGCGCCCAGCGTCCCCGATGCCCAGCGCCAGCGCCAGCCGCAAGGGCCCGGAGAAGCCGCGGGAGATCACGGACGCGGCGGAAGTGGGTTTCCTGGTTCCGGGGCCGAGGCGCGCCGCGGGGGGCAGCGGGCGAGGGTTCCGGGCGCGGGCGGCCGCGTGCAGCTCCCGGGCGGGCGGGCGGGCGGAAGCAGGAGCGCGGGCCTTGGCCGGCCGGGGTGCGCGCCCGCCCGCCCGCCCCGTCCCGGGACGTTTCCGTCACCGCCTCTAGTCCATCTACCCCGTGGCTCACGGCCTGAATGTTTGGCAAGTTGTGAGTGTGCAAGAGAGCTGGGGAGCACGTGTCATTGAAAGTGGCTTTAAAAACTGTGACCCCGTGAGGTGGCCAGTGGAAGTCACAGTACCCGCCCCCAGGATCCTCACTACGTGGCAGAAAGCAAAGTGTGTAATATTTATCTTAATTACCGTCGTCTCTGCCTGGCCCCTAGAATAGTCTGCAAAAGCTACACTATAAGTCATTCAGAATATTGAGTTTTTAAGGTAATTGCTGAAATGTGACTTAGGAAGACACCTTTTGGGGAAAGCTCACACACTTTCAACTATTTATACTGATTGTGTAGCAGTATATTTCTTTTATTTATTTATTTTTTTTTTCTCGAGGTAGGGTCTCACTCTAGCCCAGGCTGACCTGGAATTCACTCTGTAGTCCCAGGCTGGCCTTCAACTCCGCTATCCTCCTGCCTCTGCCTCCCCAGTGCTGGAATTAAAGGCGTACACCACCACGCCTGGCATGTGACACAGTATTTTTAAACTATGACCCAAGTAACATTTGTGCTTAAGTGTATTTTATTAATGTTCAAAAGTAATTGCTAAAGGCTGGGAATATAGTTCCATGGTAGAGTACATGCCTACCATATGTGAGGCCATGGGTTAAATTACTCAGCCCTGCACCCCCTCCCCCCCCCAAAAAAATTGCTCTTGGTTTAGTCATAAAATCTGGTGTTCTTCAGATCTGAAAGAATCCCAACAGATTGCTGTAGAATAACAGGAACATTGTTTCATACAGATATTAAATTACCTCTGTCAAAATCCAAGAAAATGATTTTTGTGTGTTTAATTATGTAACTGAGCAGTGTGCTCTTGAAAATACGTAGGTCTAGATAGATGTAAGTAAACATTGCACAGGTTCTGTAACTTGGTAGCTGAAACCAGGTCATTTTAGAAATAAATATTACATAAAAGGCCACTAACTCATTAATAGCAGGGTGTCAGGTCTTTTGTCTCCTGTCCTAACTTTATGGCATGAAATTTGATGGTATTGTCACTATCTGACATTTGCAGCCTGTTATCCTGAAGCTGGTTTTTATTTATTTGAGAAGAGAGATAGGAAGCTGCAAACGAACTCCAGATGCATGCACCCCCTTGTGCATCTTTGGAGAATTTGAACTGTTGATGTCTTACAAAGCTGGTGAATTTTTTTCTGTTGATGTCTTACAAAAGAAAAATTATACTTAGTTTATATCCAACATGTCCAGTGTCTAAAAACTGGACATGTGGTGCTTAGAAAGCTTACCCGAAGTTGGTTCTCTTTGAACATCTCTGCTTGTAATAGGAAGTTAATAAAACTTTGTTACTTCATCCTGCTCCCTTCACAGAGGAAATTTAGATCCCTGCTTTGAAGTAGATTAATCTGCTTTTTGAACAAGGGCACCAAGATGTGTTGTTCATGTGTGTAAAAGTGTCTGATACTGCTGTTTTGCATGGTGTATCCATCCCGGGCTGTTGATGCTGTTTAAGTCATGACATTTTTTCTCCTAGGATTATGCTAAAGAGAGATATGGACTGTCTTCAATGATACAATCACAGGAAAAACCAGGTTAGTAGCTTTGTGATTATAAAGCTTTTTATTTTTTCTTTTTAATTCTAAGGAGCACTTAATGAAATTTGAAATAGGCCAGGCATAACTAAAGGCATAGTGCCCAATGAATAACTTTGAAAAGCTTAAATGACATTTATAACCCAAATAGATGCCATTACTCTATGTAAACATTGTCTGTTTACTGGGCATGGTGGTGCATGGCTTGGAATCCCAGTGTTTGGGAGTTAGAGGAAGGAGAATCTGGAACTCAGGACACCTTGAGCTGCATAGCAAGTTTGAAGCCAGCTTGGGTTATAGGACCCTGTCTCAAAAACAAAGAAAAGAAAAGAAAAAAGTTGTCTTGGAGTTCTTAATCTAGAAGGAAAGACTATCTATTTGTTAGCACATGCCTGAATCCCAGCACTTAGGAGGCAGAGGCTAGCCTGGTCTATGTGAGTTCTTGCTTAGGGCTGCAGAGCAAGACCCTATCTCAAAAAAGATTGGAGGGCTGGAGAAAGAGCTCGGTACTTAAAGTGCTTGCCTACAAAGCCTAAGGACCTGGGGTTTGATTCCCCAGAACCCCACATAAAGCCCAGATGCTTAAGGTGGCACATGTATCTGGAGTTCGTTTGCAGTGGCTGTAGACCCTGGCATGCCCATTCTCTCTGTCTCTCTTCTCCATCTCTTTCTGTTTACAAACAAATAAAAAAAAAATTAAAGGAAAAAAGATTTGGGCCTGGAGAGATGGCTTAGCAGTTAAGGCATTTGCCTGCAAAGCTAAAGGACCCAGGTTGAATTCCCCAATACCCACATAAAGCCAGATGCACAAGGTGGTGTGTGCATCTGGAATTTGTTTGCAGTGGGTGTAGGCTCTGGCATGCCCATTCTTTCTGTCTCTCTGTCTGCCTCTCTCTCCCAATTTATTTATTTTGGAGAGAGATGGGGAGAGGGAGACAGAATGGGTGCACCAGCAGCCTCTCAGCCACTGTGAACAAACTCCAGATGTGTGCACCCCCTGTGGGCAAGTGTGGCATTGCACCCTTGCATCACTTTACATCTGGCTAAACGTGGGAGCTGGAGATTGGAACCAGTGTTCTTAGGCTTAGCAGGCAAGCGCCTTAACTGCTAAGCCATCTTGCCAACCCAAAAAAAAAAAAAATTAGATTTGGAAAACAAAAGAAGATTAAGAATTATTAATGTGAGCATAATGTGGTGATGCATGCCTTTGATCTCAGTACTTGGGAGGCAGAGGTAGGAGGATCACTGAGTTTGAGGCTGGCCTGAGACTACATAGTGAATTCCAGTCAGCCTGAGCTAGAGCAAGACCTTACCTTGAAAAACCAAAAAAAAAAAAAGAGAGAGAGAGAGAGAGATATTGAGGTGATGTCAAGCAAATAATTATGACCTCTTCATAAATTCTAAATTTGCAAGCTGCCTTACTATATCCTGCAGATCGAGTTTTGGTTCGTGTCAGAGACTTGACAGTACAGAAAGCGGATGATGTTGTTTGGGTGCGTGCAAGAGTCCACACAAGCAGAGCCAAAGGTAAGACTTGTTCAAGGATGAGAGCTGCGTGGATAAGGACACTAAAGTTTTTGGCTTACAGAATCCTTATAGACCAAAATAAATCTGTAAAAAGCATAACAAAAAACTTTTCCTGAGCTAGGCGTGGTGGCGCACACCTTTAATCCCAGCAGAGGCAGAGGTAGGAGGATTGATGTGAGTTTGAGACCACCCTGAGACTACATAGTTAATTCCAGGTCAGCCTGGGCTAGAGACCTTACCTCAAAAAAAAAAAAAAATCATGACATCACACTGAAAAGAGAGACTGATTGAGAGGGGGAGGGGATATGATGGAGAGTGAAGTTTCAAAGGGGAAAGTGGGGGGAGGAGGGAAATAACATGGGATAGTGTCTACAATTAAAGAAGTTGTCAATAAAAATTAAAATTAAAAAAAAGAAAAAAAGAATCCAGGGGGGGAAATCTGTAATTTTTCTTAAGTATCCAATTAAATCTGCTGCTGGTAAGTTAAAAAAAAAAAAAAAAAAAAACACGTAACTCTCTGTAAAGAATTCATGACTGATCAGTTTTAGGTTCCTGCCAGACATCCAGATTTCATTGAGCCTTTATGTCTGATTAACAACTCACAAGATTAACATAAAATGAAGAAAATGTCAACTATAGGAGCTGGGCGTGGTGGTGCACGCCTTTAATCCCAGCACTCAGGAGGTAGAGGTAGGAGGATCACCATGAGTTCAAGGCCACCCTGAGACTACATAGGGAATTCCAGGTCAGCCTGGGCTAGAATGAGACCCTACCTCGAAAAACCCAAAAACCTAGTTTCTTTAATAAATTGAATTAGAGCAGACCTAAGGTACATCTCAACCAATCACTTTTTAGATACCACTCTGTTATGAAGGAAAAAGAAAAAAAATAGGCATTTGAGACCACTAGAAATTTAAATATTGACTAGATATTTGATGTTTTAAAAACTAATTTTTTAGTTGATAATAGTACTGTGTACAGCCTTATCTTTTAGAGATCTATACTAAATATGTAGAGGTAAAGCAGACTGTTTACTTCAGAATAGAATAGGATTTGATGGGGGGTGGACTGAGATAGAAGCGCCTAGTAAGCAGCTCAATACATGGGATTATAAGCTGTAAGTGGCATCACATACAAATAACGATCATTTTCCCATTTTCTTTCATGTGATTTTATCTCATTTCTTGTTTCTTTTTGCAATAATAAGACTCTCCAATACTGCAGGAATTGCCCAAAATGAGGAATTTTTCAAATAAGGAAAATATAAGTTGAGTTTTTCAATGTTTTAGGGAAGGAAGAATTATGTATTAAGTTATTAGAAAATGAAGCTGGGGCTGGAAAGTTGGCTCAGAGGTTAAGGACACTTGCTTGCAAAGCCCGATGGCCTTGGGTCAGTTCCCAGTACCCACATAGAGCCAGATATACAAAGTGACACATGCATCTGGAGTTTGAGTGCAGTGGCAGAAAGCCCTGGCATGCCCATACTCACTTACTGTCTGTCTCACTCTATGTCTCTGTCTCAGATAAATAAATAAAACTTAAGGAAGGAAAGAAAATGGGCCTGGGAAGATGGTTCAGCAGTTAGATGCTTGCTTGCAAGGGCTGCCAGCCTGGGTTCAAAAAATTCCCCAGTGCCCATGTAAAGCCAGACACACAAAGTGGCTCGTGCATATGGAGTTCATTTACAGCCTTTGTACAGTCCTCAGCTATGCACAAGTGCAAAGCCCGGTGCATGTGCTTCGTGCTCTGCCTTCTCTTCAGCTACCCTACCCTAAAAAGTATGTCTCAGAATCCATTTACTGCTGCTTCTCACATTGGGCTTTCTTTAGTGACTTTTGCTACTTAAAATTAGTCCCCAAGCCGGACGTGGTGGTGCACACCTTTAATCCCAGCACTCGGGAGGCAGAGATAGAAGGATTACCATGAGTTTGAGGCTACCCTGAGACTACATAGTGAATTCCAAGTCAGCCTGAGCTAGAGTGAGACTCTATCTCCAAAAAAAAAAAAAAAAAATTAGTCCCCAAATCCTGCTGTTTTTAGTATTCCTGATACAGAAGACTGCTGTGTCCACAGAGAAAATACCTGCCTTAGATAAATTTCTTCACACCATGAACTACAGGATTCTTGTCCCTGTGTTAGATATAAATGGACCAGCAATGTGTATTAAATGTCTTTAAACAGAACCTACATAGAGTATGATTATGTACCAATCACTTGACAGAAATACTATGGACACAGGCCTGAAAGAAATGAGCCCTACGTTTCCCTTAGGAACAATGATTCAGTATTAGCTAATACAGCATTTTGTCAACTTCGTAACAACTGCCACAAATAACAACAATCAACTTTGTAATCGTAGTGATTTATAATGGAGTTCTAAATGTTGGACTATTTTTGGAATAAGCACAATTAGGCAAATATGTGAGTGTTTATTAGTATAATGCTAGTTTTACTTGAAATTGTACATAATCAGGTTTTTATCTTTTTTTTTTTTTTTTCCTAAGGTAGGGTCTTATTCTAGCTCAGGCTGACCTGGAATTCACTATGTATTCTCAGGGTGACCTTGAACTCAAGGCGATCCTCCTACCTCTGCCTCCCGAGTGCTGGGATTAAAGGCGTGCGCCACCATGCCCAGCTAGGTTTTTATCATTTTTAAAAATTATTTATTTACATGAAGCACCCCATGCAATATATATGAACACACCAGTCTCTTTCATATGGCTTTACATGGGTACTGGGGAATTGAACCCAGGCCAGCAGTCTTTACAAGCAAAAGCCTTTACTTGCTGAGCCATCGTCCCAGCCCCAGGTTTTCATAATTTTTTTTTTTCCCAATTTATTTCTTTGCAAGCAGAGAGAGACAGACAGACAGGGAGAATGGGCACACCAGGGCCTCCAGCCACTGCAAACAAACTCCAGGTGCGTGTACTACATTGCGCATCTGACTCTATGTGAGTAATGGAGAGTCAAACTGGGGTTGTTAGGCTTTATAGGCCAGTGCCTTAGCCACTGAGCCATCTCTAGTCCCAGTTTTTCATCATTTATTTTTTATTTTTATTTATTAAAGGAAAAGAAAGACTAGACGCAGCAGGGCCTCCAGCCACTGCAAACAAATTCCGGGTGCATGTACCACCATGTGCATCTGGCTTACGTGGGTTTTAGGGAGTTGAACCTGGATCCTTAGGCTTCACAGGCAAACGTCTTAATTGCTAAGCCATCTCTATCCTCAGTTTTTCATCATTTTTAATTGGAAAATCCTATTCAGTTTTTGTCATAATACAAGTTAAACATTGCCAATCTGAAAAATCTAAACTGTGAAATGCTCTAAGATCTGAAATTAGTTTGACATTTATATGGCACAAGTAGAAAATTCCATGCTCTAAAACACTATTCCATATTTAATTTCTTTCACATACATTCCAAGAAATGAATTTGTTGAAACAAGACATTCTAAGCTGTTTAATACCCCTTGCTAGATTGTTCTTCAGGAGTATTATTATTTAGAACCAATGTATTTTTTAAAAATATTTTTATTATTTATTTATTTGAGATAGAAAGAAGTAGAGCTAGAGAAGAAAGAATGGGCACACCAGGGCCTCCAGCCGCTGCAAATGAACTCCAGATGCATGTGCCACTTGGTGCATCTGGTTTACATGGGTCCTAGGGAATCAAACCAGGGTCCTTTAGCTTTGCAGGCAAGCGCCTTAACTGCTAAGCCATCTTCTCCAGCCCTTACTGTGTTTTGAATGTCATTTAAAAAAAATTTTTTTTAATATATTTTATTTATTTATTTGACTCGAGAGAGAACGAGGCAGAGAGAGGGCATGCCAGGTCCTCTAGCCACTGCAAACAAACTCTAGACGCATGCGCCCCCTTGTGCATCTGGCTTACATGGGACCTGGAGAATCAAACTGGGATCCTCTGGCTTCGCAGGCAAATGCCTTAACTGCTAAGCCATCTCTCCAGCCCTTGAATGTCATATTTTTAAAGGTCTTTGTTCATTTGAGAAGTGAACAGTACCAGTCTACTTCGACTTGTGTTCCCTTCACCACCAATGATGTCTGATTCCTTGAATTTACTTACTGCCATTTTCTACTTTTTTTGTCATGTTACCCGTTTATTTTGGGGGATCTCAATGTTCCTACCACATAAATCTATAAGATTTATTACTTATATGTTGTGCATATTAACTGCTATGCAGATTATGCATTCAGATTTCTTTGTATATAAATGTTTTGCCATCTTTTTAAATTAGGAAGTTCCTTTTTCCTCTATTATATGGCTTAGTGCTCAATTCTATCTTTTTTGTTTGTTTGTTTTGTGGCAGTGTATCACTCTAGTCCAGGCTGACCTGGAATTCACTGTGTAGACTCAGGGTGGCCTCAAACTCACTGGTTCTTCCTATCTCTGCCTTCTGAGTGCTAGGGTTAAAGGCATATACCACCATATCTGGCTCCTTAATTCCATTTTTAAAAATTTTTTTATTTATTTAGTTGAGATAGAGAGAGAATATGGACGTGCCAGGTCTTCCTGCCACTGCAAACGAATTCCAGATGCATGTGCCACCTTGTGCATCTGGTGGGTCCTGAGGAATCGAACCGAGGTCCTTTGGCTTTGCAGGCAAGCACCTTAACTGCTGAGCCATTTCTCCAGCCCCTTAATTCCATTTTTTCACTGGTGTTCTTTGGTGGGGACATGGACCCTGCACATGCTAAGTACATGCTCTACCACAGAGTTACTTCCTGGCCCTTTTCTTCTCAGCCCTGGCTATGTTGAACTGTTGCATCCTACATAGCATTATAGTACAGTTATGCCCATGGACTGGCCTCACTACTTCACTCCCTCCCCCATCTGTGACCTCTTTTAAGTAGAAGAAATTTGAATTTTACATTATATCTAATAAATATATAAAGGGAAGTAATTTTTTTTTTTTTTGCTTCATCCTTGACCACGGATAACATCCCTTCAGTGTCAAGCCTGCTAGAATTTTCTCAGGTTCCCTTTAGAGCATGGGGTGAATTCATTTAGTTTAATTTTTATTTATTTTTGTGAGAGAAAGTGGGCTACTACAAATAAACTTCAAATGCATGTGCCACTTCATGCATCTGATTTTACCAGGCTTCTAGAGAATCAAACCCAGGCCATCAGGCTTTGCAAGAAAGTGCCTTTAACCACTGGGCCACCTCCCTAGCCTGAATTTTTTTAACATGTTGAATCTTGAATGTGCTCTTGTACTGCCGTCATTCTTTACATCCATTTTGGTGTTGTGGAAGGGGAGAGGGCTTTCCCTGTATAGTCAATCTTTGTATGCTTCTCACATAAATGAAATTAGAAATATATGTGATATCCTGGTCTTTTTTGATTTCCAAGTATTTATAGTAAACCTTTAAAGGAAATGTTACCCACTAGTGCTGTTGGCCCGTGGCAGTGCTGGCCTGTACAGTCTCCCTGTGCTCACCCTTGTCGGTCCTTCAGAGCCCACCTCTCCTCTCTGTCTTCTGTGCAGTTGGCAGCTTTCACCGCTGCATGGCTGGGATGAACCCTGAGTGCTGAGATGAAAGGCATGCACCGCCATGCCTGGCACGTTTCTCTCTAAAACTGTTCTTAGAGTCGAGCTGTGCTTTCAGGACCAACTCTTAGGATGTGTCATTTTGATCCACCTGCCAGTTTCTCTGGTAATTTTTGTTATCCAGTATCAAAAATCCCTTTAACTTTGTTTACTTTTTAAGATTGTTTGTTTTGTTTGTTTGTTTTGAGGCCCAGGCTGGCCTCGAACTCACAGCGATCCTCCTACCTCTGCCTCCAAGTGCTGGGATTAAAGGTGTGTGCCACCACACCCGGCTTTACTTTTTAAGATTTTACTTCCGGTCTGAATCCCAGTGCAAAACAAAGAAGTAGTTCATTGTCTCCTTTGTGATAAAAGCCTGTCAGTCATAAGACTGCGTAGTCAGTGCCCTGTGTACTATTTAAAGCTCAGTAGTTTAAAGCTGCATGCACTTGCTTGTGTGGTTTTTTTCTCACTCAGGGAAGCGGTGTTTCCTGGTCCTGCAGTGTGTAGCTGGTTGCTGTCTGGGCTTCTCCTTACTGCACTTGTGTTCTTTCTGCCCCATTCAGGGAAGCAGTGTTTCCTGGTCCTGCGGCAGCAGCAGTTTAATGTCCAGGCTCTGGTGGCCGTGGGAGACCACGCGAGCAAGCAGATGGTTAAATTTGCTGCCAAGTAAGTAAGCAATTATATCCTGTTGTCAGAATAAACAATGGTGGGAACCAAGACTCCCAGGGGTTTGGACCATTTTCATACATTAACATCAATGCTTCGTTTGTTTAAAAATGTAGTTATTTAAATTGTCAGTTCAGTGTTGCTTGAATACATTAAACTCACAAAAGAGAAAATATGGAGCACAGGCTGGAAATTCATTGGAACTGCTGAAGCAGCACTCTTCACAGACAAGTCACATTTACTTCCAAGTAGAGTGACAAAAGGCCTGGCAGAGCCACTTTATTCTGTGTTTGTTGAGCTTCCTCCATCCCTCCCTTCCTCCCCACCCCCGCTTGAGATTTCCATGCTGAGCAACAAGTTTTCTAACTGAAGAATAAAGGCATATAAAGTAAAAAGTGTACTTCTGCATAAGATTTCCTTCTAAAGGAAGTAAAGCTGTCAGTGTGCTGTAATGTACACAGGGGGAGGGTCCTGGGAACAAAGGTAAAACCTGCTTCTTCCCCATGCTGCCTGGCTCCAGGTTCCTGCTGAAGCACATTGTTTGGTTAGCTTACAAGAGGCAGGACCTAGAGATGGAAAAGAAGGGCAGTGTGTGTGCTTTGGCTTCAAGGTAATAAGATTTTACACTTAATAGTTGGTGACTTGACCAGTTGTGTAGTATGTTTCCCTCAAATTTAATCAGAACTGTGTTCCCATGACAATGATCAAAGAAGACATGGGAAGATAAATGGTCTCTGCATTTTATATAACAGGATACTTCACGGGGTGACGCCTTGTAAAAGAAGTTAAACCTAGAGTTAATGCTGTGTTTTTAGTATTTTACTCTGTTCTTTAGATGTCTGCTTCCAAAGGTAAGTTACGTACATGGAATTGTGAATTCTAGAACTCAAAAAGAATTGAAAAAATGGTCTTATGAAACATCTGACTTTGTGCTTGGACCTTCCCTGACCCTGGCACAATGTTTGACTTATTGTGGGGTGCCCAGCAACTGGCTTTGGTTTACAGATTTATTGATCAAATTTAGCTTTGTCATTTCATGGATATCCCTGTATTCATGGTTAAGTTTTTCAGGACATGAATTTCATGAACTCACTAGTAAATTTAGTAGGCTTTTTTGTCCTGTTTGTGTGGTAGTCCCACCTGTTCCTCACTTGACCAGTTGCCCAGAGACTTTCTCTCATGTCTTCTGTAGGTTTGCTTATTTTCATTAACAGCCCTCCAGTCTTTGGCCGTGTACCCACAGGTGACTGTGCTCCCTAGAAATAAACTTTTATCTACGTAAAGAACCTTCCACAGAAAGGAAGAAAAGAACCTTGAACACCACAGACATGTATGCTACATTGGGTTTAATGTACTGAAAACACTGGAACACAGTCTACTTTACACAAATAAATCTGTAGGTTTTTATTAACGTGTGTATAGCTGTAGTGGTACATTCCTAAAGTAAATATTCTGGTCTTTTGGAAATCCTATTAACCCTAATACTCACTGAGAGATGTTCCCTTAGCATTCACTGAGAAGAATTCTCCAGTGGACCGTCAAGCAGTGTCTTTAGAAGTAGACACACCAAACTACTCCACAGAAAAGTTACTTTGCGTCTTCTCAGGAACTCGAGAATTGAACAAGAAACAACAATTGATGTCAACTAAAATTGACAAGCAGGACAAACTACTGGCAAATGGTCCCCAGGCAGAAATTAGTTCTGTAATGTTCTCATAATTCATAAATCTCATAATTCATGCAAATGGCATGGTATAGGAGTGATTTTTCCTTGATAAAGGAAAATGTAGATCATTGGTGATTCATAATTTCTGAAGGGAACTCAGTCAAGATCCAGATGTAATTCAGACTTAACAATTAAGCTGTAAGTTGGAATAAAACACAAACAACAAAGAGCATGTAGCTATTAATCCCTTAAAAAGTAGACTTTATGTGAGTAGCAGTGTGTGGGAAAAGGTTGAGCTGTTGAAAATTATAAAGCCTTTGATTGGTCATATGCAAGTGAATGGAGCCAATTTTATATAATAGGCTTGACATATGGTACTTAGGTTATAATTATATAACTTTTGGCAATGATATGCTGCAGAATGGAGCCAGAGTAATTAAGATAGGTGCAGGGATGGTCTTTGTTACCTTGTAAAAGCAGAGCGTCTCATGGCTCAGACTCGGTGCCAAGTGATGAGCTTGTTGTTTGGGTTGCTGTAAGATGACTTAGGAACATTGGTTCAGGCTCCAGGTGAATCAGTATCTTGTCTTTTTTTTTTTTCTTTTTTTTTTTCCTTTTTTTTACGATAGAGAGAACTAGCATGTCAGGGCCTCTAGCTATTGCAGTCGAATTCCAAACGCATGTGTCTGGTTTACATGGGTTCTGGGGAGTTAAACCTGGGTCCTTAGGCCTCGCAGGCAAGCGCTAAGCCATCTCTCCACCCAGTACCTTTCTTTTGAATGTGAGTTTTGACTATTGAGAAAGTTCAAGTCTGAGACACTTGTCCTTTCTAATAGAAGTACATCAGTATTGTCTTTTGTATATACCAATGTTAGTGGAAAAAAAATATTGTACTTAGAAATGAATTTTCTGCTCTGTTTGTGAATAATAATAAATCAAATACAAGCCGGGTGTGGTGGCGCACACCTTTAATCCCAGCACTCAGAAGGCAGAGGTAGGAGGATCACCGAGAGTTTGAGGCCACCCTGAGACTACATAGTGAATTCCAGGTCAGCCTGAGCCAGAGTGAAACCCTACCTCGGAAAATCAAAAAAAAAAAAAAAAAAAAAAAAAAAAAAAAACAGTTGTGAAGTTGTGGTATCTTGAATATATGGCCCCATAGACTCAGGTGTTTTATTAAAATTGAGTTTGCAGCTTTAGCCCCTAACAGGAGGCAAGCAAGGGGTATGTTACCAGGGCAGAACTGAATTCCAGCCTAAGGTTTGCAGAGAAGCTTTAAGCTCTGGTGGTGTCCCTGCTTTTTGTGTTTGCTGGCTAGTAGTGGTTTCTCCCTGTGCTTAGATTTATGAATGGGAGCCAGCCATTGATGGAACTTCCCCGGATCTCTCTGCTTGAGATAAATCCCTTCCTCCTATAAAGTGTTTGGTTTGATGTTCTTCCCAGCATCATGGAACTGTCTACAACTGAAGTAAATTGAGATGAATCTTTAGAACTAAGAAAAGGCTGCATCAAGTTTTTTCCTTTTATCCTTCAGAATCCTTCCTAAAAATTATCTTTATCATCTGGTCATAACCTAAACACTGTGTTTTATTTAAAGTGGGTAGGGAGGGCTGGACAGATGGCTCAGCTGTTAAGGCACTTGCCTGCAAAGCCTAACAGCCCAAGTTCAGTTTCCCCATTATCCACATCAAGCCACCGTAATCTCACAATAGAGTCAGTGCATACCCACTTTATTATTTTTTAAATCTTTTTATTTATTTGCAAGCAGAGAGAGAATGAATGAATGAATGAATGACTATGAGAATGACAGTGGCAGGACCTCTAGCTGCTGCAAATGAACTCCAGGTGCACGTTCCACTTTGTGCTTTATGTAGCCTACAACCAAAATTCAGTATAATGGCTAGGGTTACTTTATCTTGCCAAGGGTTCCAGTGTGGTGCCATGAATGGTTGCACTTCCTAGGATTTCCCCTCCTCACTTATCCCTTTACCAGGCCTGAGAGGTCACCACACCATCCCGTGTCATTCATGTACAGGGAGACGGCAAGTTTGATTGTACGAAGAGCAATGACAGCTAGCTGGTCCTTTGCACTAAGCATAGAGCAAAGAAGTACTGGACTTCATTTTCACTCCTGGACCTCACAGCCTCTCTGATGTGTGTACACTGTTTTGTTTGGGCCAGGAATTTACCTCAGTTGGTTTTTTGTTGTTTGTTGGTTGGCTGGTTGGCTAATTTTTTTTTCTTCTTTTTTTACAAATAAAGGAAGGCTGTAGAGATGGTTCAGTGGTTAAGGCACTTGCCAGCAAATCCTAATGACACAGGTTCGATTCCCCAGTACCTACATAAAGCCAGGTGCTCAAAGCGGCACATTTGCAGTGACCAAAGACCCTGGTTCATCCATTCTTTCTGTCTTTTTTCTCTTATATCTCTCTCTGCTTACAAATAAATAAAAGTATTTTTTAAAAATACAAATGAAGGGCTGGAGAACTGGCTTAGCAGTTAAGCGCTTGCCTGTGAAGCCTAAGGACCCCAGTTCAAGGCTCCATTCCCCAGTACCCACATATGCCAGATGCACAAGGCGGCACATGCATCCAGAGTTCGTTTGCAGTGGCTGGAGGCCCTGAGCACCCATTCTCTATCTATCTGCCTCTTTCTCACTCTGTCTGTTGCTCTCAA